>CAMZMU010000080.1:3908613-5269397 GCA_947311845.1 Poa pratensis | reverse complement strand
TCAATGTACCAAAAATCAACAATTGATGGAACAATTCCTATTGGTCGCGCCAAAATGTTGAAAAAGTTGTTGCCGTTTGTAAGAAGAAAAAACCAATGCATCCAAATATAATGTCAACGACAACATTAAAAAAGCCTTCTATACGAACACAAATCATTTTATCACTTTACCATTCTTACGCAACAAAACGATGGACACATGTAGTATTTTGAAACACCTTTTGCAAGCTCAATAATCCCAAAAGACCAACCCAGACCTCCACCGTCGGCCATAGAGGCACCTCCATGGCTGATGTGAGCTCACGGGCTATAAAACCGCCACGCCGAAGGCTAGGATGAGCCAAATAAAGTGAATCCCCCCCCTCCTCCCCCCTCTCCCCCCCCCCCCCCCCCCCCCTCGCGTCTGCTCGTGGATATGTCTTCCCTATGTCCAACACTGTGCAGTGAGTTCATCATATATGGGGAGCTCTATCACGGTGTCCATGGCAAGCTCTCCATGATTCACCAAGTGCGACGTGAGATGTGGTGGACGACTTGGCTGAAACGTGACAGTGCCACAACCCAGAGGAACAACGGAGCGGTGTTGGCATGGGGGAGGAGCAGCGGCAGGTAGGGATGAAACGGAGTGGAAACTTTCCGACTTTTCCACGGAAAAACGGAAATGGAACGGAAATATGAAGCGGAACGGAATTTTGCAAAACGGAAACGAAAGCGGAAACTTTTATGTGGAAACGGAAACGGAACAGCGTATTCCGGCGGAACGACCACGGAAATGGAAATTCCGTTTCCGGTAATATGAAACTTTCCGTTTTTTGCTGCGTGGTGCTATCTGAATCCAGCAGGTCTAACAATTTGGTGGAAACACTGAGGCACACCCAAGATCTGAACAAAAAAAGAAAAGTATATGAAGTGACCTTGTTTAGGCCCTAAGTATTTGCATATCATCTCCCTCTCAAGGCATTCCCCGTTCGGCATTTCAGTGTTGCACTAGGGTTAGGGAGATTCTAGGTATTTTTTGCCAAAGCTGATAACTTATAAACACTATATTATACTTTAATTTATTTCATCTTATAAACTTGATAATTTTTTTGGTTTGCCTGAAATTTCCTGCATTATTTAAGGGGTCGCTTGGTGGTGGCTCTAGGTTAATAGTGCCAGAAACAATTGCTTGTACGTCACACGTCAGTTGGGAACCCCAAGAGGAAGGTATGATGAGTGCAGCAGTAAGTTTTCCCTCAGTATGAAACCAAGGTTTAATCGACCAGTAGGAAAACGAGGTTTGCTTCGAAGGTGTTGGTGGAGGAGTGTAGTGCGGCGCAACACCAGGGATTCCGGTGCCAACGTGGAACCTGCACAACACAATCAAATTACTTTGCCCCAACTTAACAGTGAGGTTGTCAATCTCACCGGCTTGCTGAAAACAAAGGGTTAAACGTATCGAATGGAAGATGATGTTTGTTTGCATAAAACAGTAGAGAACAATGATTGCAGTAGATTGTATTTCAGATGTAAAAGAATGGACCGGGGTCCACAGTTCACTAGTGGTGTCTCTCCAATAAGATAACTAACATGCTGGGTAAACAAATTACAGCTGGGCAATTGACAATTGATAAGTGCATATAACATGCATGTGTGAGCTGTGGTGTCTACTATGAGATTCATTTGGGCATTACGACAAAGTACATAGACCGCTATCCAGCATGCATCTATGCCTAAATAGTCCACTTTCCGGTTAACATCCGTACCCCTTCCAGTATTAAGTTGCAAGCAACAGACAATTGCATTAAGTAATGTGCGTAATGTAAACAATACATTCATCCTTGAATAAAGCATTGCTGTTTTACCCCTAGTGGCAACAACACATCTACAACCTTAGAACTTGCTGTCACTATCCCAGGTTAAATAGAGGTTGAACCCAACTATCATGCATAAATACCCCCTCTTGGAGTTACAAGTATTCACGTGGCCAAGGCTTCAACAAGTAACGGAGAGCATGCAAGATCACAAATGACATAGACATGATAATATAATATTCAGCTCCACATAGGTATCAATATAAGTCAGATCCCAGCAAACACAACATGTAGCATTACAATAAGATGATCTTGATCATGATAGGCAGCTCACAAGATCTAAACATGATGGCACAAGTGGAGAAGACAACCATCTAGCTACTGCTATGGACCCATAGTCCAAGGATGAACTACTCACGCATCACTCCGGAGGCGGGCATGGCGATGTAGAGCCCTCCGGTGATGATTCCCCTCTCCGGCAGGGTGCCGGGAAGAGCTTCAGAACCCCCCGAGTTAGGGTTGACGACGGCGGCGGCAGCGAATATGTTCTGGATGAAAGGCTCGGTGTTTTAGGGTTTTCGCGTCTCGGGGAATAAATAGGCGAAGGGGCGATGTCGGCGGACCCCCGAGGGGCCCAAACCACCAGGCGCGGCTGGGCCCAGCCGCGCCAGGTGGTTTGGCCACCTCGTGGCTCTTCGTCTCTCCTTCGGACTCCGTGTACGTGCTGGAAAAATAGGGACCTGGCCTTTTGTTTCGTGCAATTCCGAGAATATTTCCAGAAGTAACTTTCTGAAACCAAAAACAGCAGAAAACAGGGAACTGGCACTGTGGCATCTTGTTAATAGGTTAGTCCCAGAAAATGCATAAAAGTGATACGAAGTGTATATAAAACATGTAGCAAATGGTATAATATAAGCATGGAACAGCAGAAATTATGGATACGTTGGAGACGTATCAAGCATCCCCAAGCTTAGTTCTACTCGTCCTCGAGTAGGTAAAACGATAACAACAAATAATTTCTGAGGAGACATGCTTTCACACAATCTTGATCAATATATTGCAAGGCTCATGTCATGAATGAAGTGACTCAAAGCAATGATCTATAGTTTGCTAACAAATAGATAAAGAGTAAACAATGAATCATATAAGCAAAAACTTTTCATGAATAGTACTTTCAAGACAAGTATCAAAAAGTTTTGCATAAGAGGTAACTCATAAAGCAATAGATTCAAAGTAAAAGGCATTGAAGCAACACAAAGGATGATTAAGTTTCAGCATTGCTTTCAACTTGTAACATGTATATCTCATGGATAGTTGTCAACATAAAGCAATATAACAAGTGCAATAAGTAAATATGTAAGAATCAATGCACACAAAGTTGACACAAGTGTTTGCTTCTAAGATAGAAAGGAGTAGGTAAACTGACTCAACATAAAGTAAAAGATAGGCCCTTCGCAGAGGGAAGCAGGGATTAAATCATGTGCTAGAGCTTTTTAAGTTTTCGAAAGCATATAGAGAGCACAAAATAAGTATTTGAGAGGTGTTTGTTGTTGTCAACGAATGGTAGTGGGCACTCTAACCCCCTTGTCAACCAGACTTTCAAAGAGCGGCTCCCATGAAGGACGTTATTCTACCAGCAAGGTAGATCATCCCTCTTCTCTTTTGTTTACACATGTATTTTAGTTTCTTTATAGATGACACTCCTCCCAACCTTTTGCTTACACAAGCCATGGCTAACCGAATCCTCGGGTGCCTTCCAACATTCACATACCATGGAGGAGTGTCTATTGCAAAATTAAGTTGCTTACTGATAAATCAGGGCAAAACATGTGAAGAGAATTATTAATGAAAGTTGTAATTAATTGGGGCTGGGCACCCCGTTGCCAGCTCTTTTTGCAAATTATTGGATAAGCGGATGTATATGCCACTAGTCCATTGGTGAAAGTCTGTCAGAAGTAAATGACAAGATTGAAAGATAAAACACCACATACTTCCTCATGAGCTATAAAACATTGACACAAATAAGGAGTAATAAAGTTTTGAATAGTTTAAAGGTAGCACATGAAATATTTACTTGGAATGGCAGGAAATACCACATAGTAGGTAGGTATGGTGGACACAAATGGCATGGGTTTTGGCTCAAGTTTTGGATGCACGAGAAGCATTCCCTCTCAGTACAGAGTTTAGGCTAGCAAGGTTGTTTGAAGCAAACACAAGTATAAACCGGTACAGCAAGAATCACATAAAAACATATTGCAAGTATTATAAGACTCTACACTGTCTTCCTTGTTGCTCAAACATTTTACCAGAAAATATCTAGACCTTAGAGAGAACAAATATGCATCCCAAGTCTCAACAAGCTCTACGGTAGTTCTCCACTACTAGGCTTTAACTACATGATGCAAGAGCTTAAACATGATCTACTTGAGAGCTCAAAACAATTGCAAAGCATCAAATCAAAACAAGACAATGATCTTGTCGGGGATGTAACCCCGGGTACCCGAAGTTGTTGATTCTGTTGAGTTATCAGAGGAGGCGGCAAAGAAATAAATAGAAGGGAAAGACAGAAAAGCAGCCTGGGCCAAATATCCTTCAAACTCGGAGTAAGCCGAGTCATGCACCAGGCCGAGGTACGTGGGAGCAGGTCGCCGAGTTTTCCTCCTTTCGTACTCATCAGCAGCGTGACCAGCCTCGGTGCAAACCGAGCTATCGCCAGCCTCGGCAGGCCGAACTTTCATCCAGGCCTCGGTATGGGCCGAAGTACTTAGACCGAACTCTCCCAGACCGGCGTCTCCTCTGGCAGGCCGAGGTCTCCAGATGACTTGGGCGGGCTCCTCGGGCAGGCCGGCATGATGGTGGACCGAGGCTGAGCAGGAGAGCTCCCCAGTTCCAGGACGGGCCAAGGTCGATCCTCACCTCGGACTGGGCCGCATTCCGGATCGAGCCAGCACGCCTCCACTCGCTACCTCGGGCGGACCTTGCTCTCAGCTTCGGCGGGCCAGGCCACGTTAACTCGGCTGGACCGCAATGGCTGCTCCTAAGCTGGGCCGAGGTAAGCTGGGCCGAGGTATCCTGACCTCGGCTGGTTATTTCTTTCAGCGTGCATCGCGGAGCTGGCCGACGTAATTTGTATCTCGGACTGGATCGAGATTAGCCACCAGATGGCACATACCTCGCCGGATCGGGGCGTAGTCTCAGCGCTGCGCGAGTCATCACGGCTACCTCGACTTCTTCTCCGGCATCTCCTCAACACCGGCATACCCGGTCACAGCCTCGTCCCGTACAAGATACCCCTGCCATCCCCAGAATATCCGGAAGACAGGAGCAAGAAGACAAAAGCGATGACACAGGCAGCGTGGCTACAGTGCCACTGATGTGACAACAGTACAGCTACAGTGACGCGTGAACAGTGTGACAAGACCCCAGTAGTCACCTCTGCTACAGTGTACAGTGTACAGTGATGTTTGTCCCCTTGTCCCCTGCATGTCCCCTGGGCTCTCCCTATATAAAGAGCACCAGGGGGAGGAGATGAAGGGAGCGGCGCACGAGGCCCTGGGCTCATTTTCCCCCGCGGGAGCTCTCCTCTCTGGAGATTAGTAGCTTGATTAGCAGTGATTAGAGGCATACTTAGAGGCATTGAGAGGTATCCAGCTCGAGGAGCATTTGTACACACCGCATATACAGAGGGAAATACACCAAAATAGGATAGTGCTGCAGTAGGGGTTTTACCTCCTCACGAGGGCCCCGAAGCAGGGTAGATCTTTGTGTTTGCAGTGTTCTTCGTGTGCGATGCCATCGCGCAATCCCTCCCCGAATCCACAAGCACCCGTTCGGCCCCAGAATAAGCCTACCCTAGGCATCTGCGTGTTCCCACCACGACAGTTGGCGCCCACCGTGGGGCTGATAGTGGCGCTTGCTAGATTAATTCGGATGGGACCTTCGTCATCAACTCGGGGACTCAACTTCGACATCGTCCCCATGTGTTGACTCATTTTCGAGTTGGCCACAGTGCGAATCCGAGCTGTTCTGCAATCCGAGCTGATTCTGGAATCCGAGGTTTTCTGGAATCCGAGCTGTTCTGAATCCGAGGTGTTCTGAAATACGAGTTAAGACTTCTCCTACAACCTGACCATGTAAGTATCATTTATTTGTCTGCTCATGCTTCTAGATAGTCTCAAACTGTGCTCGGGGACTGGCCCCTCGTTTCTACCTTGCTTTGATTAGTTGTTCTACCCGGGATAAGATGTCTTGACCCGGGGACTGGATTGCCAGTCTGTTTTACACCTCCTCCTAGAAAAGAAAAGTAACTCGGGGACTCGGTTGGAACCGAGTCTAGTTCTTTGGGCATAGTATCCGCTGTTAGACTCGTTTTCTGTTAAGTGCTATAGCTACCTCGGTTAAGGATAATTGTTATTCCCGTAAGATAGTCTTCATCATATGTATGTTGAACTAACGTTGAAAGGTGACATCGGTTTTGTTGAGAATGTTCGTCACTGAGGTATCCTGGAAATCCTGGTCATATTGGTAATCCGAGGTATATTGGAAATCCTGGTCATATTGGTAATCCGAGGTATATTGGAAATCCTGGTCATATTGGTAATCCGAGGTATATTGGAATTCCGGGTCATAATGGAAATCCGGGTTATAACGGAGTTCCGAGGTGTAATGGAATTCCGAGGTATGGTGGAAATCCGAGGTATCATGGTTATGTTGCTTATCTCAATTTACCCAGGGTACCCTGGCATTATCGATATTCTCTAGATCGCCGTTTGTTTCGGTTTACCACAGTATCACGGCATCATTTCATATCCCTAATCACTGTTTATTTCGGTTTGTCACAATATCCTGGCATCATCCCATATCCTAAATCGTCGTTTATTCTGTTCGCCAGCGTATCGTGGCATTACCCGTGTACCAGATCAGTGTCTATGTTGGTTAATCAGAGGCAACCTTTGAGATATGTTTTTACAGGTTATATGTCAAACCAGCAGTGGCTGGAGACATCTATGTCGGTATACGCCCGAGGTGGCTAAAACCGACATTTGAGATATGCTTATGTCAAACCAGCAGTGGCTGGAGACATCTATGTCGGTAAGCGCCCAGAGTGGCTGCCAGACATCCGAGGTACCGAGACATGTGATATGCCCAGAGTGGCCGACCTACCGAGACATATGTGATATGCCCAGAGTGGCCGACCTACCGAGACATGTGTGATATGCCCAGAAGGGCCGAGGTATCGAGACATCTGTGATATGCCCAGAGTGGCCGACCTACCGAGACATGTGTGATATGCCCAGAAGGGCCGAGGTATCGAGACATCTGTGATATGCCCAGAGTGGCCGACCTACCGAGACATCTGTGATATGCCCAGAGTGGCCGAGGTACCGAGACATGTGTGATATGCCCAGAGAAGCCGAGATACCAAGACATATGAGATACTAACTTGCAGGTTTATGTCGGGCTAACCAACGCTGGCGGCATCCCAATTCGGTAAAAGCCAGAAGGGCTAACCGACGCTGGCGGCATCTCAATTCGGTAAAAGCCAGGAGGGCTAACCGACGCTGGCGGCATCCCAATTCGGTAAAAGCCAGGAGGGCTAACCGACGCTGGCGGCATCTCAATTCGGTAAAAGCCAGGAGGTCTAGCCGACGCTGGTGGCATCCGAGTTCGGTAAAAGCCAGGAGGGCTAGCCGACGCTGGTGGCATCCGAGTTCGGTAAAAGCCAGGAGGGCTAAGAACCGGCATATGATGGTGACCATTCAGGCAACATATTTCCAGTGCAAACTGTCCATCTCGTTGTTGATTCGGGTGAGCTCGGTCGACCGGATGTCGCAGTTGGCCTGGAGGGCATGGCTAAGATGACCGAATTACTATGGCGCCCATACACGCAGGAGGTCGTATACATGGAGGTTTCGATGGTGGCATTTATTTTTGTAAGTCTGCGCGCGACTCTGCGAGTCCCCCGCAGCCTCGGGGACTAATGTCGGGGATGTAACCCGGGTACCCCGAAGTTGTTGATTCTGTTGAGTTATCAGAGGAGGCGGCAAAGAAATAAATAGAAGGGAAAGACAGAAAAGCAGCCTGGGCCAAATATCCTTCAAACTCGGAGTAAGCCGAGTCATGCACCAGGCCGAGGTACGTGGGAGCAGGTCGCCGAGTTTTCCTCCTTTCGTACTCATCAGCAGCGTGACCAGCCTCGGTGCAAACCGAGCTATCGCCAGCCTCGGCAGGCCGAACTTTCATCCAGGCCTCGGTATGGGCCGAAGTACTTAGACCGAACTCTCCCAGACCGGCGTCTCCTCTGGCAGGCCGAGGTCTCCAGATGACTTGGGCGGGCTCCCTCGGGCAGGCCGGCATGATGGTGGACCGAGGCTGAGCAGGAGAGCTCCCCAGTTCCAGGACGGGCCAAGGTCGATCCTCACCTCGGACTGGGCCGCATTCCGGATCGAGCCAGCACGCCTCCACTCGCTACCTCGGGCGGACCTTGCTCTCAGCTTCGGCGGGCCAGGCCACGTTAACTCGGCTGGACCGCAATGGCTGCTCCTAAGCTGGGCCGAGGTAAGCTGGGCCGAGGTATCCTGACCTCGGCTGGTTATTTCTTTCAGCGTGCATCGCGGAGCTGGCCGACGTAGTTTGTATCTCGGACTGGATCGAGATTAGCCACCAGATGGCACATACCTCGCCCGGATCGGGGCGTAGTCTCAGCGCTGCGCGAGTCATCACGGCTACCTCGACTTCTTCTCCGGCATCTCCTCAACACCGGCATACCCGGTCACAGCCTCGTCCCGTACAAGATACCCCTGCCATCCCCAGAATATCCGGGAGACAGGAGCAAGAAGACAAAAGCGATGACACAGGCAGCGAGTGTGACAAGACCCCAGTAGTCACCTCTGCTACAGTGTACAGTGTACAGTGATGTTTGTCCCCTTGTCCCCTGCATGTCCCCTGGGCTCTCCCTATATAAAGAGCACCAGGGGGAGGAGATGAAGGGAGCGGCGCACGAGGCCCTGGGCTCATTTTCCCCCGCGGGAGCTCTCCTCTCTGGAGATTAGTAGCTTGATTAGCAGTGATTAGAGGCATACTTAGAGGCATTGAGAGGTATCCAGCTCGAGGAGCATTTGTACACACCGCATATACAGAGGGAAATACACCAAAATAGGATAGTGCTGCAGTAGGGGTTTTACCTCCTCACGAGGGCCCCGAAGCAGGGTAGATCTTTGTGTTTGCAGTGTTCTTCGTGTGCGATGCCATCGCGCAATCCCTCCCCGAATCCACAAGCACCCGTTCGGCCCCAGAATAAGCCTATCCCTAGGCATCTGCGTGTTCCCACCACGACAGATCTACAAGAATGCATATGTCTTTACCAATACCAACTACTACATGTATCATTTTCTTTCTTCCAAACAAAACCAATAACTTTAATTAAACATAAACTCTCCAAATGATAATATAATGCAGCAAGAGAGTATTTATAAACAAGTGCTAACAGCTCGAAGAGATGCACGAAAAACAGGAGCTAAAAGCACTGCAGTAGCTAGTTAAGAATACTCAACAAATATAAGTGAAGAACATGAGTATTCACATGAAAAAGCGGAGCGTGTCTCTCTCCCACACAAGGATTGCTAGGATCCAATTTATTCAAACAAAAACAAAAATAAAAACAAACAGACGCTCCAAGTAAAGCACATAAGATGTGAAAGAATTAAAATATAGTTTCACTAGAGATGACCTGATAAGTTTGTTGATGAAGAAGGGGATGCCTTGGGCATCCCCAAGCTTAGACGCTTGAGTCTCTCTGAATATGGTTGGGATGAACCACGGGGGCATCCCCAAGCTTAGGCTTTTCACTCTTCTTGATCACATAATATCACCCTTCTCGCTTGATCCTTGAAAACTTCCTTCACACCAAACTCAAGACAGTTCTCATTAGAGGGTTAGTGCATAATCAAAAATTCTCATATTCTGTAATGATACAATCAATCCCAAAGCTTCTGGACATTAGCTACAGCCACCAATGCTTTGTGGAGCAAAGAAATCCACACAAACACAGTAAAAGAGCGAATGCAAAACAAAAGGCAGAATCTGTCAAAAACAGAACAGTCTGGAATAACGAATTTTTTCGAGGCACTTAAGTTGCTCAGATGGATCTGGCCTAAAATAATGAAAGTTGCGTACATATCTCAGGAATATGCGTGATTTTTCTCAGAATTTTTTGAATTTTCTACAGGGAGATAAGCTCAAATCCGTGACAGCTAAAAATCTGTCACTGCGCAGAAATCCAAATCTTGCATCAACTTTCAATATAGAACTTTACTTGGCACAACATTGCAATAAAATAAAGATACAAAGGAGTTGCTACAGAAGTAACAAAAATCCTTGACTCAAAGAAAACAAAAATAACAGCAAATAAAAACGATGGGTTGTCTCCCATAAGCGCTTTTCTTTAACGCCTTTCAGCTAGGCGCAGAAAGTGAAAATCAAGTGTTGTCAAGTGGAGGAGCATTGACATCAATACCAAGGGCCATACGCCTACCTCTCTTACCCTTAGACTTACTCTTTGATTTGGGGAATACATGGCCGCTCCTTGGTGTGGAGGTAAGATTCAGAGTGCCTTTTCCCACATCTATGGTTGCTCCCATTAATTTGAGCAGAGATCTTCCAAGTGTAATTTGTCCTGTCCCTGCACATTCAATAACAAGATAATCAGTGGACACCGTTCTCCCAAGAAAGGTTGTAAACACACCCTCAGCTATCCCCTCGGGAAATATAACAGAGTTATCAGTAGAGTTATTCCTTCTCCTCCTTCAGCAAGTCCCAAAGATTCAAAGTTTCATAAACTTTTAGGCATAAGGCAAAACTCAGACATATATCACAACGAGCATAAAAGGTTTCACCACAAATAGCAACTTTTATTAGGGACCCACATCGAAGGTTCAAAATTTGTTGGAACATAGTCAAAATATTCCCGAATTTGATTATAGCCATCCTTTAAACAAGATATATGTGTCTCAAGAGTGTTTAATCTAGCATGGATGCTAACAAGGGCCGAATCAAATTTATTAGTTGAGCTAGAAGTTGCAATCAACTTTTTTATGGCATTAAAAGCTTGGTCCCCGTCACAGTGAAGGAAATCTCCTCCCACAATAGCATCTAAAGCATATCTATAACAAAGGGCTAGACCAAAGTAGAAGCTAGTGAGAAGCAAACTTAAAGTCATTTTAGGATCAGTTTTACCAAAGGAATCATTAATTCTAGACCAAGCTTCTTTAAAATTCTCCTCACTACCTTGTTTAAAAGTGAAGATCAATTCCTCAGGTGACATAGCAACAGGCATGGAACAAGACATGATGGTGACAAGAAACAAAACAAAACTGAAATAAACAAGTAACTAATTTTTTTTTTTTTGATATAGAGAAAGCAAACAAAACAAAATAAAAATAAACTAGGCAAGACAAGTAACTAATTTTTTTGTGTTTTTGATATGAGAAAGCAAACAAAACAAAATAAAAATAAACTAAGCAAGACAAATAACAAAGTAAAGAGATTGGGTGTGAGAGACTCCCCTTGCAGAAGCAATTCTGTTTTCCCCGGCAACGGCGCCAGAAAACGTTGTTGGTGGCTCTAGGTTAATAGTGCCAGAAACAATTGCTTGTACGTCACACGTCAGTTGGGAACCCCAAGAGGAAGGTATGATGAGTGCAGCAGTAAGTTTTCCCTCAGTATGAAACCAAGGTTTAATCGGACCAGTAGGAAAACGAGGTTTGCTTCGAAGGTGTTGGTGGAGGAGTGTAGTGCGGCGCAACACCAGGGATTCCGGTGCCAACGTGGAACCTGCACAGCACAATCAAACTACTTTGCCCCAACTTAACAGTGAGGTTGTCAATCTCACCGGCTTGCTGAAAACAAAGGGTTAAACGTATCGAATGGAAGATGATGTTTGTTTGCATAAAACAGTAGAGAACAATGATTGCAGTAGATTGTATTTCAGATGTAAAAGAATGGACCGGGGTCCACAGTTCACTAGTGGTGTCTCTCCAATAAGATAACTAACATGCTGGGTAAACAAATTACAGCTGGGCAATTGACAATTGATAAGTGCATATAACATGCATGTGTGAGCTGTGGTGTCTACTATGAGATTCATTTGGGCATTACGACAAAGTACATAGACCGCTATCCAGCATGCATCTATGCCTAAATAGTCCACTTTCCGGTTAACATCCGTACCCCTTCCAGTATTAAGTTGCAAGCAACAGACAATTGCATTAAGTAATGTGCGTAATGTAAACAATACATTCATCCTTGAATAAAGCATTGCTGTTTTACCCTAGTGGCAACAACACATCTACAACCTTAGAACTTGCTGTCACTATCCCAGGTTAAATAGAGGTTGAACCCAACTATCATGCATAAATACCCCCTCTTGGAGTTACAAGTATTCACGTGGCCAAGGCTTCAACAAGTAACGGAGAGCATGCAAGATCACAAATGACATAGACATGATAATATAATATTCAGCTCCACATAGGTATCAATATAAGTCAGATCCCAGCAAACACAACATGTAGCATTACAATAAGATGATCTTGATCATGATAGGCAGCTCACAAGATCTAAACATGATGGCACAAGTGGAGAAGACAACCATCTAGCTACTGCTATGGACCCATAGTCCAAGGATGAACTACTCACGCATCACTCCGGAGGCGGGCATGGCGATGTAGAGCCCTCCGGTGATGATTCCCCTCTCCGGCAGGGTGCCGGGAAGAGCTTCAGGAACCCCCCGAGTTAGGGTTGACGACGGCGGCGGCAGCGAATATGTTCTGGATGAAAGGCTCGGTGTTTTAGGGTTTTCGCGTCTCGGGGAATAAATAGGCGAAGGGGCGATGTCGGCGGACCCCCGAGGGGCCCAAACCACACCCAGGCGCGGCTGGGCCCAGCCGCGCCTACAGGTGGTTTGGCCACCTCGTGGCACTTCTTCGTCTCTCCTTCGGACTCCGTGATGCTGGAAAAATAGGGACCTGGCCTTTTGTTTCGTGCAATTCCGAGAATATTTCCAGAAGTAACTTTCTGAAACCAAAAACAGCAGAAAACAGGGAACTGGCACTGTGGCATCTTGTTAATAGGTTAGTCCCAGAAAATGCATAAAAGTGATACGAAGTGTATATAAAACATGTAGCAAATGGTATAATATAAGCATGGAACAGTAGAAATTATGGATACGTTGGAGACGTATCACTTGGTTCCGGCAAACATCTGCTCTATGTTCCGTGTCCGCACCGTATTCGGTATGTATCTGTTTCCGACAATATTTGTTTCTGTATTTGTTTCCGGGGTTTCTGTATTCGTTTCTGCTTCCGTAAAAAAATATGAAAACAAATATGGCATCACCCAGTTCCGTCCGTATCCGCTCCGTTTTCATCCTTAGCGGCAGGGATGGCTGGCGAGCAGCATCGGCCACCAACGCGCAGGAGCAACGACGTGACGCCCCTCGGCACGAGGGATCCGCGGTGGCGGCGTCGGAGGTGTGCGCAAATAGAAGAATCACATGGGTGTCTAGACTAGAGGATGACGAGCGGTGGGAGTGGGAACTGGGTGATGGAGTACTAGCATTTTCCTTAGTTCAATTAGAATAAAGTAAATTTTGGTAGCCATGTGAGGATTAGTTGTGTACATGTAGATGTAGATTTGAATTTACGTCCAATTTCAGTTTACGTGGTAATATTTCGCGAGCGTAGTTAATGGTGCAATTCAACACGTTAATTTAGCCAGGTCAAAAAAACACACGTTAATTTAGCCGTGACCTATTCCTACACATGGTCCCACTCCCAAACAAATCATCATAAAACGAAGGGCGATCTAGGTCGCCATCCAATACAGTCCACCCTAATCACGCGCTCGCTCCCGCCCGCCAGGCCGCCGGCACCCAACATCGATCGGCGGCGATGTCGCACGGCCACGACCATCACGACGGCGGCCACGACCATCACGACGGCGGCCATCATCACCACCATCATCACGACGGCGGCCATCATCACCACCATCATCACGACGGCGGCCAACACCACCACGGCCACCACCATCATCATCACGACGACGCGGACCAGCAGCCGCCGGCACAGCCGCAGGCGGTGTTCCGGCCGGTCACATACACTTCCCTGCCGGTGGCGACGCCGCTCCTGGTGCCCAGGCCGGACAGCCCTGAGCTAGAATCCCAAGGACTCGTCATGGTACGTAAATTCCACGAGCGCATGCATTCATCTTGTTATAGTGTTTTACTTACTAATGGATGATGGTCAATTGATTTCGACGTACTCTTGTTGTTTGTGGCTGCTTGTTCCTGCAGTGTATGGCCTGCTTGCTCCTGATTGTGGTGGTTGTCCTCTTGTACATATTCGGCTGATTCGTGGACGGCCGGCAGCCAGCGTGCGTGCGGATTACTACTCCGGTCTGAACCTTTTATGATAGCATGGCTACCAGATTTGTTAGTTATCAATCGGGACTTGTGTGCTATGCCAATGTGTGGTGATCGGTTTCATTATTATTGTGTAATACGAATATGCAAAGGTAATGTTGGAGCTGCAACTAGCTCACCGGATCACACTCTGTCAGATTCAATTTTTGTGCTTCTTTTGAAAAAAAATCCACTTGCTCTCCATTACCATGCATGTGCCAGTCCAGCGTCGAATAGCAGAATTTGATCGTCTCCCACTTGAATCTACCTTATCTCTTCTCGATATTGAATTCCCACTTGAATGAATCATATTACCAGTGGGTTGCTGCCCGATTCAACATCATATGCAAGCCGGCGGTGCAGATTTTTTTTTTCGAGAGAACGCGACTGTGTACCTTAACTTTATAGAAGAGAGCACAAAGTACAAGATCATGTCAATGCCAACAATGGCAATGACAGAGAAACTCACACCTCCAAGAAAACTAAAGCCTACTCTCTCCTACAGTGTGTGTTCACTCCAACTCCTACGCGTTCCCAAAGCATGAACTCCTCTAACACTAGACGAAACATGTCGGCACTCGATCTTTGTCTCTTGACTTTGTTGAACACCCACGCATTCCTGTTTTTTCAGAGTGACCAGCATGCCACCAGCACCACGAACGCGTCAAACCTCTTGCGTTTACCTCTGTCAAAATGTTTTCTTCTCTCTAGCCACTAGCTCTCGATGGTGTCATGATCGTCAGGTAAGCCAGCTTCAAACTGCAATTCTCTTAGACCTTCAAACCAAAACTTGGGTACAGATTTTGAGTTTCACTCCTTCAGATATTGAAACAAAACTTGGGTGCACCACATACTCTGAGGATTATTCAAGCAGCAAAATTCGTAGAGAGAAGGAATTGTATATATAAATCAATCCTCTGTTTACAATCGACGAACATATCCAAAGGTGGCTTCCAAGTTCTTCCATCGGGCCTTGTTCTGTGGTTGGGGCGCATTGGTGCGGTGGCATCTCATATTCAATGGCAGGCGGGAACATGATCCACGATGTTTCCCACGTTTAAGAACTGGAATCCTTCACTTCGGATCACACAATGGTGTTTACTGAATTTTCCAAGCTGTCGAACTGGATATGTCATTCGTTACCTAAACCTGAAGAAGCGCTTGAGGGTCGTCTCGTGAATGAAGGGGCTTCAAACGTCCCACAAGGCCTGTCAAGTGGACCGGAACACTAGTAGAAATTTGAATCTGAAAAATCTCAATATTTGAACATTTTTTACGGTCGGTCATTTCTTAGGGACAAGCAATAAGTGTAAATTTCTGCCGTTTAATGATTCCAAAAAATATCATGAACTCTACATCTACCATCTGAGACTCATCGCAAAGATGGTGACCAAGAAGCGATCAAGGGTTCAACCCTAGACGCCGCAGTTATACGCCATGTGTCCACCGTGTTCGACTCTGACTCGACGAGTCCCTGCCTCCTCTGTTTGCCGCTCCGGTGGAAAGAGAGGTGGGACATCGGCGCTGAAATTAGATCCCTAAAATAGTTTGGTCAACTGGCTGCGATGTTATGGTGGCGCTGTGTGGAACGAAAATAAGGTTTTTTCGTCTTCTCGTCCACCTCGTCAACGGCACATCTCGCCGGTGGCATTAAGCAGGGTCGAGAACCGCTGCTCCCTTTAAGGGTTCAATGACGATGGCTACGACTCTAAGGCGCTATTCCTTAGCAGCATTTGCACATACACTTTCTGCCTGTCACCAACAAACTTAGTCCGGCTCCGATAGGGGAGCGGTGACAGTGGCAGTGGTCGTTAGGTAGTCCACACCTTGATGTAATTTTTATTTTGTTTGACATCATTTGAACTTCTTGTGAACTTTTGTAATGCATCCGGATACTTTTAAAGAAAATTGATCCACGCTAGCCGATAGATTTTGGTTCCGATCAGTCAGAAAGTCTTTTAGAGTACTGTTCTTCTTTTCGAACTCGAGACTGGTCCGGCTCAAACTATATATCGGTTCTAGTATACGGTTACGGCACTACAACTTACACGTTCGAACTCTTAAGTCGATCGTGACCTATTCGAACACGTTGACGCCTGACTCAACCCCGGCATAAATAAATAAACAAAGTCTACACGAGTAAAACAATCCACCAACCAATCAGCAGCGGATCAATCGCCGCCGGCGATGACGCACGGCCATCACCACGGGGCCATCATTACGGCGGCGGCGGCCATCACCACCACGGGGGCCATCACGGCGGCGGCGGCCATCACCACCACCATCATCACGGCGGCCATCACCACCATGGCCACCACCACCACCATCACGGCGGCCAGGCGTTGCCAGGGTTCGCTGTCCCGTACACGTACCTGCCGACGATGACGGTCCAGGCGCCCCTCCTCGAGCCCAGGCCCCAAAGCTCCGGCTCCGACAACGCGCTCTATACGGTAATTGCATCCATGGAGTCCATATTGCTAGTTAATTAGCTAGACCTAGAATGACGTCGATAATTAGTTTCGATGATTGCTCTCGCTGACTGTTGTTGTTTGTGCGTGCAGTGTCTCGCCATCTTGACCCTGGCCTTGGTGGTTATCCTCTTCTACATGTTAAGCTGATCCCATCGACGGGAGCGTGTGCGTGCAGATTACTACTACGATCTGGACTGAGCTTGTGTGTGTGGTGAATGGTGATTTGATTATTATTGTGTAATTCACTGTATATACTTGATGATATTCGCTCTATATATGGACCCGGCTATATACGAATGTGTGAAATTGGTAAATTAGTGATACATGTTACCTGGAGTCACTAGATCCTGAGGTCTTTCTTGGAATTTGATACTTTACTGTCGAGTGTTTTCATTTTAGTCAAAATTCAGATTCTTTCGTCCGTTGGATCGTCTTTGAGATTTGAGCATTGTCTTGTTTTTTCTCCGCTCACGGATTTCTTATAGGACTACAAAGAGCAGTTCCGGGTTTTCACGCTGGTTTTCTTTGCGCTAAGTTTTTTTTTTCCATGGGCGTTTCGCTTTTTCTTGGTTGGGCTTTTGTTCTTTCATAAGTATAAACTCAGATTTGATGAAAAGTATATAATGCGGTCCAACATTAATTTAGGTGTAAATTACAGTTTTGTTAATGCGGTCCTACATTAATCTTGCACATGGCCTCACCCAGCACCGTGAAATTAGCCGTCAGGTGACTGTTTTTGATGCAGAATGCTTACGTTTTTAGGCTTACATTTGACAATTACATTTCATATGTTGTGGATTTGAAACGTTGCTAGTTGTGTGTGACATGACAATAAAAAGTTCTAATTATCATATCATGGATATTTAGTTACTTGGTATTATATATTGAAATGGGTAGTAGAGCAGTAGTATGAGTTTTGTTAACAGTCACTTGACGGCTAATTTCACGGTGCTGGCTGAGTTTGTATACTCCTACAAGACTGTGGATTTCCTGTTATGGGGTGTAGCTACCCTTGATGTTGGAGCCGTTGGATCTCGTCCATCTAAAACAGTCACTTGACGGCTAATTTCACGGTGCTGGCTGAGGCCATGTGCAAGATTCTGCTGAAAGGGAGTCGGGCTCAATAGGGAAAAATCTTCCTGTCAACCGGCAACGGTTCTAATGTCAATGGAAGCGATGATGCCACTTTAGAGCATTAAATTTATTGTGTTTTTGATGCAGAATGCTTACGGTTTTAGGCTTACATTTGACATTACATTTCATATGTTGTGGATTTGAAACGTTGCTAGTTGTGTGCGATATGACAATGAAAAGTTCTAATTATCATATCATGAAAATTTAGTTAGTTGGTATTATATATTGAAATGGGTATGGGTTTGCCGCAAAAGTATAACTTTTTTGGCTATCCAAACCTTCTCTCTCCTCTCCCAATATTGGGTAGCCAAAATTTGGTTATGCTGTTGGAGATACTCTAAAGGCCTAGACCACGATGCAACAAGGTCTAAGACGAAAATCCTTAGCGGACAACCATCATTGCTAGTTTTTTTAGATAAAGGGAGCTTTTATTACTTAAAATGTTTAACTATTACACACAGCCTCTGCATAACCAAGATGCACACAGCCGCAACAAGTTCAAAGGTTCTAGAAAACTTATAAAGCGAATTACATATCATGATGAGAAATTGTAATTACGCCTATCCAGGTGGAGGGCCAAGACGCAAATTATGTTTCCATCCATGTTGGGATAAAAAGTCTCTCGCCGTATCCTCCAGGCTTGTACACACCTTCATAAACAGGTCTCGATGCACCACACGTTGCAACTGAGACCACGAACAGAGCGTAGCTGTAGTTCGGTAGATTACGTGCATAAGAGAACAATTTTTATCGTTGAAAACCTTGTCATTTCTACATAGTCATAGCGATCATATAACGGCAAGCGCTGCCACCCTAATAAGTTGTTTAAACCTATTATCCACCTCATTTAGCCAACTGCCAAAAATATTGGCAATGCTTGTGGTGGGGGGGGTAAATAGTAGAACCTATCTGGATGATTAACCATATAGAACTAGCAAATTGACACTCGAAGAATAAGTGTTTTATAGTCTCATCCTTGTGACAGAAGACACACTGTTTACTTCCATGTCAGTTGCGTTTTGCAAGGTTGTCTTTAGTAAGAATAACCCCTCGACGAAGATGCCAAGCAAAAACTTGTTTTTTAGTGGGATCTTCATCTTCCAGATTTTCTTATTATTATCTACCGGCACGTCTGGTTGGATTAAGGATGTATACATGGAGTCCACAGAGAATTTACCATTGGTTTGTAAATTCCACCGAAACACATCGCGACCCTGTGTCAAATTGACATTAGCTAGACGCTGTAGCAGTTCATGCCAAGCGGCCAGCCTAGGTCCAATGAGGTCTCTTCTGAACGTCACATTTGGAGGATTTTCCTCCATCACTTGAGCGAGTGTATCGCTTTTGTGACGTCCAAGAACTATACTGTATAAAGCCGGATATTGTTCTCAGAGTGAGGTAGTTCCAAGCCACCTATCCTCCCAAAACTTTATCTCCGAACCATCTTTAATGGAGAGTTTGCCATAGGAGAAGAAGAATTTCTTCGTCGCCATTAGGCCGGCCCAAAAGTGAGAATCACCAGGTTTCCAAACAACCTGTGATACCGCATTTGAGCCTATATATTTTCTCCTGAGAAGAGTTTGTCATACCCCATCCTCGGTTAGAAGCTTAAACGGCCATTTACCAAGCAGGGCTCTATTCTTGACCTCAAGGTCATGAATCCCAAGACCACCATGATCTTTAGGACGGCACACTACATCCCATTTGGCTAGCCGATATTTCTTTTTTTCATTATCCCCTTGCCAAAAAAATCTAGATAGATAGTAATCCAATCGATGCAAGACTCCTTTGGGTATTTGGAAAAAAGATATCATATACAGTACCATGTTTGTTAGTACTGAATTTATGAGCACCAATCTTCCACCTAGGGATAATAGTTTTCCTTTCCAGCTACTCAACCTTTTTTGTAGTCGTTCCTCAACATGTTTCCATTGAGCAATCGTAAGCCTCCTGAAGTGAATCGGGATGCCTAGATAGCTTATCGGAAATTGGGCTACCCCGCAGCCAAATAACTCAGCGTATTGGGTAACCTCATCCTGAGCGTCGCCAAAACAAAACAACTCACTTTTATGAAAATTAATTTTTATACCGGAAAGTTGCTCGAACGCTGATAATATTAATTTCAGATTCTTTGCTTTTTCCATATCATGTTCCATGAAGAGAATTGTATCGTCGGCGTATTGAAGGATGGATAGTCCACCATCAACAAGATGAGGAACCACTCCTTCAATTTGCACATCCACTTTTGCGCGTTCAATGATTATGGCTAGCATATCAGCAACTATATTAAACAATATAGGTGATAATGGATCGCCTTGTCGTAATCCCTTTCTCGTTTGGAAGTATCGACCAACGTCATCATTGACCTTAATGGCAACACTTCCTCCGGAAACAAAATTATGAACCATAGCACGCCACTCGTCAGAAAAACCTTTCATTCTGAGTGTTTGTTGTAGGAATGACCACTTGACTTTATCGTACGCTTTTTCGAAGTCGATCTTTAGGATGACTCCATTTAGCTTTTTCCGATGCATCTCATGAACAGTCTCATGCAAGATTACTACCCCATCAAGGATATTGTGACCTTGCATAAAAGCCGTCTGAGTCGGTTTCACAACATTATCAGGCACCGAATTTAGCCTAATAGTAGCGGTTTTAGTGAAATTTTGAAGCTAACATTTAGAAGACAGATAGGTCTATATTGTTGAATCCTTTCTGCTTCATTAACCTTTGGCAACAAAATTATCTCACCGAAGTTTAGGCGAAATAGTTCGAGTTGTCCAACATGTAATGCATGAAACATCTCTAGCAGGTCCGGCTTGATTATGTCCCAGAAAGTTTGATAAAACTCTGCAGGAAAACCATCCGGACCCGGTGCTTTGTTGTGTTCCATTTGGAAAACCGCCTTCTTTACCTCCTCCTCTGAATAAGGGGCTGTAAGGTGGGCATTTTCCTGATCGGAAACTTGTACAATGTCATCCGTTCGGGATTCATCCAGGGAGAAATTATCATCCTCTGGTTCTCCAAAAAGATTCTTGTAATACTTCGTGATGTAAGCTTTGAGCTCCTCATGGCCTTCAATCATACCCTCATCTTGATTAAGAGAATAAATGAGTTTCTTCCTATGTCTTCCATTAGCAAGACTATGAAAGTATCTCGTATTCGAATCTCCCTCCAAAATGAACTGGGCTTTTGATCGTTGGTACCATTTAAGTTCCTCCTCACGAAGAAGACTAGCCATCTCCGCATTAGATCGAATTTTCAATTCAATCTCTTGCGTTGACAATGGTCGTACTTCAGCAAAAGCTTCCAAATCATCTATAATAGATGACAAGCGGAGCTTCTCCTTTTTTAACTGGCCTACCATATGTCTGGCCCAACCACACAGGTGTTTGCGCAAAGCGCGCATTTTATTGTTCCATCTTTGTATTGGGCTGAGACCAGGTACCAGCCTTTCCCACACCATTTTAACCATGTCGGAAAAATCTTCCCGATGTAACCATCTGATGATCCCGAAGAGCAAGGCTTTGATACCTGCAAAAGTAAACGGGATTAGGTTGAGACTCCAAGCGCAGAGTGTATAGTAAGTGGAAGACAGTTTTCCCCACGAGGGGTGACTCGAGGGTTTAATATCGAACTCTCGGGGAATCTGAAGTGGTAGATTTATCTTCTTATCCTTCTTTTGGTTACCTACAAAACAAGGTTAGATGTTTTGGTCCTCAACCTCACCTGTGGTTGTCAAGCACAAGGTGTAAGAATGATATCAGGATAGTTATGCAATGCAAACAAGAAATAAATATGCAATGATGGTGGATGCAATGGTAAATGATACTTTTGGGTTTTTGAATGATGTATGCAAGATGAAAAGTATTTTTGTATTTTGATACAATTTTGACCCAAATAAGTTCTATAAAATTTTGACATCTACCCTATTGTTAAACTAGTGGTGATATATACACATGAAACTGATTTTTTCTTTCTGTTTTCCATATAATAGAGCTTGTAACACTATGGATCAATCCACCATTTTATGTTACTCTCACCTAAGTTTGCAACACATTCCCAGCAACACATAATTATGTGTGACAATGTCAATTTCTCGGTAACACATTACCTCTGACACATATTTAAATGTTACTTGGTTGATATCTCTGTAACACAATTTCGAGGCTTATAAAGTTTGTGTTACTGTCGAGGGTTGCAACACAAATGGTGTGTTACTTGAAATTTACTTGTAACATATTTTACATTGTGTTACATGATTGTGTTACCAAAGCTCTGTCCTGTTGTAGTGCATGTTCCATTCCATAAGCTATACCTCTAAACCTTTCCCATGCTTTTACCATAGGTTCATCCTCTTTTTGTTTAAAGGTGATAACTATTTATCTAATATTGTAAGCCATTTCTGAAAAACAAAACCTTTCAATGAATGAAGCTTTTAGGTTAAACCAATTGCTAAATTTTTTAGGTGGCCATTTTAATATCCAATCTAAAGCTTTTCCAGCTAAGGAATAAGGAAAAAGCTTTACTTTGATCACATTAGCATTGGCATGAGTCAAGTTTAACACTTTGCATCTTTCATTAAATTTGTTAAGATGGAGTAGAGCATTTTCTTTCGGTTTCCCAGAAAAACGGTGTTCATAAATCATTTTAGTGACATTAGGATCTATCTCAAATTCTCCAACTGGAATATTCATATCTTGAGGAAAGTTCCAAACACTAAATGGCCAAAAGGTTCTTTTTTCCATTATAGCAAGTTTTTTTGGTATTTTTAATTTTTATGCAAAACTGAAATAAATATGATATGATATGCAATGACACTAACAAAACAAATAAATTGCTTTGTAAGTAAAGATGGATAAGATGGTGCTCACGTAGGTGCAACCTCCCCAAGCTTAGGTGTTAGCACAAGTTGGTGACGTTGACTTTGTTGTGAGATGAATGCGATGATGCACACCCTAGGATAAATCTCTCAGCTACGATTCCCCGGCAACGGCGCCAGAAAACGTCTTGATGATCCCGAAGAGCAAGGCTTTGATACCTGCAAAAGTAAACGGGATTAGGTTGAGACTCCAAGTGCATAGTGTATAGTAAGTGGAAGACAGTTTTCCGCACGAGGGGTGACTCGAGGGTTTAATATCGAACTCTCGGGGAATCTGAAGTGGTAGATTTATCTTCTTATCCTTCTTTTGGTTACCTACAAAACAAGGTTAGATGTTTTGGTCCTCAACCTCACCTGTGGTTGTCAAGCACAAGGTGTAAGAATGATATCAGGATAGTTATGCAATGCAAACAAGAAATAAATATGCAATGATGGTGGATGCAATGGTAAATGATATTTTTGGGTTTTTGAATGATGTATGCAAGATGAAAAGTATTTTTGTATTTTCTGATTTAATGATGGCTGAAAATAGAAAAGTGGTATATGGTGTTGGAAAGGTGTTTCTTATGATTAAAAATGGACCAGGGTTCATGGTTTCACAAATGCACTCTCTCTTTATAAAGTGGTAGACAATGGAACACACACAGTTAACATATGAGATTGCAACACAGGGTTTGATTACAAGTTACTTAGATATATGGGCATCACGTCCTAACATAGAGATCTTTTGGTTATTAACCTCTCTTATACTCCACCAAGATGCGAACTAAATCATAACACCTCAGTAATTAAGATAACTCAGAGTATAGCATTAAGTATCATGACATGAAGTGAAAATAAGAACATGCTAGATCTAGTCATGGAGTAGTGGCAATGGTCACGCCCACATCCCCGGTAGCATGGTATTTTAGTTTATCCCTAGTGGGGCAACAAAGTAAGGTAAAGATACCTAAGTGGATCGCAGAACTTTCTCTCACGTTCACTGCACTAGCCACCCCCCATTACTCCAACTAATGCACACGTTCCCCCACACCCCCCGTTACTCCAACTAATGCACACGTTCCCCCACACACGCTCTCATAAACATGCTTGATCAAAACAAGTAGACAAGAACGGGTACATAATATGCATCTATACTCATAACTGAAACAAACATTGCAATCTCAAACATATATTAACTCATAAAGATCCACCACAAAGGTATTACAACGGTGACCGTAATCATGTTCAGCAGCTCATACGGTGCTAATTAGTGAAGCTCAAGAGAGGAGAGATACATAAGTTACTTCCACAAACCCATAGTCCAGAGGTGGACTACTCCCTCTTCATCATGGAGACGGTGGAGAAGTCGATGGAGAAGATGGAGACCACGCCGGCAGCGCCCCGCCGG
This sequence comes from Poa pratensis, assembly GCA_947311845.1. Lineage (NCBI taxonomy): Eukaryota > Viridiplantae > Streptophyta > Magnoliopsida > Poales > Poaceae > Poa > Poa pratensis. Next base: position 5,245,274 of record CAMZMU010000080.1, on the reverse strand, counting down.
AGTTTTCCCCCTCCAATCTGCAGCTCCTGATCTCCGTTTCGGTGTTTCTGTGTTTGTGCGGCGCTCCTTCCAGAGAACGTCGGGGGACCTTTTTTATATGCGTTTTTAGGTCAAGACGATGTCGGTGGAGAAAAGATCGAAGGCAACGGAGCCACGAGGCCCAAATGGGTGGGTCCCACGCGGCTACAGTACCAGGCCACGTGGGCCCCCCTCGTTTGGCCCTCGAGCCTCCGTTTGCTCGCTTCCTTCGCCCACAGGTCTTCTTCCTTCCAAATATTGACGCCCGTAAATTTTCAGGTGATTTCGTTGACGTTTGGGTCCCTGAAACATTAAAATAAGAAAACAGTGTTTTCTGCCTGTGCAGGGTTAATTCCATAAAAATAGGAAATAAATGAATATTCCCAAAAATCATTAAAAAAACATTGATATAACCCTTATATGATGCAAATATGATTGGAATATAAGCAATTAAAGTGCAAAGTTCATGTATGCATTTTACATGCATCACCATCCAAGTTCAAATTTGAATTGACGTTTACAATGTGGGTTGGGTGCTCCCGTGGTTTAAAGTATGGGAGTATGATCCGACAGTGCCTCGATACGTTATAGGGCCCGTACTGAGACCAGTGTGTATTTAACCCTAGTCGTCATTTTATACGATGTTCGATGGGCATTGGTGGTGTTGCACAATGATGTGTTAGTCACAAGGACATCAACTTAAGGTATTCAACCTTCGTGTGTCAGGTCATGAAATTTGTGATATTGTGATGGGACATGGTTGCCTAGTTATTAGAGAGTGAGAAACTAATTACTTGAGCTACGTCACGATGGATGGAGCCTATGAGCGACACACTCAAAAGGAGTATACGAAGCCAAAAGAATGTATCCCTATTCACGGTGCTTGTCGTTTCAAAGGTTGGTACGCTCTGTTGCGATTTATAAGAAAACTGTTAAAAATGGGAAGTGAGGACGGTGATGACTCCCAAGTGCAGGAGATCAATTGTAGTACCTTTCAATTAGAAAAGGTTGTCGAACCCACGAGGAGCTGAAGGTATTGGTTAGCAAGAATGATAAATAAAACAATGAAAGATGCAAGTGTTTTTGGGATTTTCGGTTGTATAGTTGCAAGAGAGTAAAAATGCGGAAGATAAATAGTAGCAAGTGAAAGCTCTCAAAGAGAGAAATCCCAATCCTCTATGCAGTAAGAGGACAAGCTCAAGTGTGTGTTTCTTATAAGTGGAGAACGTTCCCAAGGGCTACCTAGACTTCATGGCATAAATATTTCTAGAACAACAAGGTAACATTTTGTCAAGTTTTAATCTTCTTTGGACGGAGCCATTGTTAGGTATAGCTAAATAAATAAACTAAACCCCTTATGATTGATCTTGTGGCCAAGTTAATGGCTGCACAAGAATTATTAAGATATAAAATCCCACCATAGCATTACACTCTAGGTCTCCGATACTAATACCCCACAAAGTAAGTTCATGACTCGGTCTCAGTCTTACGTGTCCTCCCAAGTCTTACTCATTCCATTACACTACGGTGTTCTCCTATGAGACCATATAGGTGAAGTGGTGTGCAGTCGACGTTCGCACAACACCATCATAGAATTACATAAAAAGATAAACACTAGACAAAATATCAACACATGTCATAAATAAATCATCCATCCTTTGCCCCCAGGAACATGAGAGAACTACTCACAACGCAAAGACATGATATGATTCAATGGCATAAGTGATACAACACAATCTGAGAATATAATCTCCCCACAAAACAATGACAAGTAGCAATTCACAAACATGTAGAACAATACTTAGACAATAGCTAGGGTTCAACAATCTCAAACTATGAAGACGAGCCAGAACAGTCACGCGCACGCATCTTCCACCCACCAGGCCGCCGGCAGTCGGCAGCGATCGACCGGCTGCGTCTCCGGCGATGACGCATGGCCATGATCACCACGGGGGCACCACGACCACGGCGGCCATCACCACCACCACCACGATCACGGCGGCCACCAGCAGCACCATCACCATCACCACGGCCAGGCGCTGCCGGGTTCCCGGTCCCGTACTCGTACCTGCCAAGGACGACGGTCCAGTACACGTACCAGCTGCCGACGACGACGGTCGGGACGCCGCTCCTCGAGCCCAGGCAGCCGGACAGCTCCCGCGCCTTAGTCCGACTCCTCACGGTAAATTTCACATTATGATTCTCGCCCTCGTCTTTGTAGCTGCCTATACCCTATCTACTGAATACGACGATGTTACGATGGAAGGATCGACCAATTAACTTGGATGATTGATGTTGTTCTTGTTTGTGTGGGATGTGCGTGCAGTTCATATTCTGCTTCGTCGTGGCCGTGGTTGTGTTTGTCCTCTGGCTATAGTACGGCCGACCGGCCGGGTGATCGATCCATCCATCTGACGTATGGGAGCGTGCCTGCAGAAGTGCAGATTACTACTCCAGAGTACTTCTTTCTTTGAATGCTTTGAGTATGGTAAACTTGGTGGCCATATGATCTTGTGATCGATCGATTTGGTTATTATCTTGTAATTTCAATACAGCTCCAACCTCCAACGATAATTCTGTGTACTGCTTCGTGACATTTTATATGGATTATTAGTTTTATTACTTGTCGGCGGTTTCCAGCCCTTTCTCGCTGGCAAATTAAAGACCTGACATAACTAGTTATGGTGCTCCCAACGTGTCGGTGTCGGCATTGTCATAAGTCAGTGTAACCGTGTGTGAGCAAGACATACAACGGCTCTCTCCTCCTTCCTCTATCATCTGCTCACTTCACGGCAATCGCCGGCTGCCCAGGCCGTCGCCTGAAGGCGGTTCAGCACCGCAAAGATACTTCTCGTCAGGTGTGCTACCGAATTGTGCTTCGTAGCTTCTTTTCCAGCGACATAAATAACAGATAGGAGGGAGTACTATCGTCGAGCATTTCCTGGCTGACTTGTACACCGTAGTACGTCTATCTATGGACTCTTTGCCTCAAGTAATAAGTAAGAAAGACGACTATTTTGGCAGATCGAGGAACTGGAGAATAGTTCCCGTCCGTTGCTTTCAAGGTGTGCAAATATCGAGCCTGAAATAGACATGAATCTTCCTGATAGCAGTGCTCGTTCCTAGCTAGTAGTAGTAGTTAGTTGCTATCTGCCGCTAGTATGATCGATTAACCAACTACCTTCTTTCTGGTTGCTTCAACGCTACTAGGACGGTACTTTTCCGCACAATTGCGTGTCCCGGAAATTGTTGCAGCATTGTATCAATCGATCTGCGCCCATTTCAGGTCAATTACATGGAAACAACTCAGGGATAGTCGGATAGATGTAGCCCCAAACTAAATTCCACTTATGTGTATCGTTAGACACCCCAGAAAATATTATTCGTGGATCATAATTAACTACTGGTAAATTGTCAGACGTCCAGAAAATATTAATCGGGAGGCAGAATGACTGCTACGTTCCTTAAAAAAAAAAGATTCCACTTATGTTGCAAGTGCAAAACAGGATGCAAAAACACCTTTCCAAACCAACTCACCAAAAAAACATTGCTAGCTAACCAATCATTATAGTTCAAGTAGGAAAATGCACCAGATGAGCTAAACCCATTCCCCAAAAGTAATCAAGTCCAAAGCTATGTTCAACATCAGTATACACTAAGGTACTCCACGTTGGCCCAGAAATCAGATCAAGTCTTGATAGAAACTAATCAAAACGTACAGATGACAAGGCACCAACGGTCATTTCAGACGTCTCTCGAGCTCCAACTGATGATGCCCCATCTTTTACCATTTCCACAAGCCAAGATTGGTCATTTCATGGGGGAATACTGGAATAGAGGATGCCAATGGCAAAACAACATGCAGCAAATGCCCAGACATGTTAAAACTCAAAAGTATTATTAGTTCCTCCGCATAGATATCGAACGTTGGGCAATACTACTAAGCTGGCAACCAGGAACCAGAATTGTAATCTGTATAGTCCAAGGAACCAGCAGATGACACCCCCAGTGTTGCTCAACACTAACCCAATGCTCTGGTTCAGGACATTGTAAAAGCATAAACTCTACTCGACTAAGAATCGTACTTTTTGCATCTGTATATCAGTGATGCCGCGAGCAGAAAATATTTGGCACAGATCATGTCCTATAGTTGATAGGATCGGCAGAATCATCAGATCCTAAATCATTTTTGGCCCGTCGTGCTAGTACCAATCGAAAACATCAAGGCCGTCATCAGAATTTGCAGAAGCATGCTCCCCTTCCCTGAACACAGATTGGTGTGTGCAATCCGAACCATTCTCTTCATTGTTGACAAAACCATGCAATGCGTTCTTGAAACAGAAAGTACAGAAAGAAGGTCAGTCATATGAGTTCAGTATCAAACAATGTGCATGTTCGTTTCAGAAAAAACCTCATTTCCAGTGTTTCGTTCGTTTGATGGAACATCTTGTTCATGTGTACTACTGATGTCCCTCTGAAGATCTTCAATGTTCAGCTTTTTGATTACTTGTTTTAAGTACAAATTATCTGCAAACAATTATAAAGCACAAGCATTAAATTAAGGAAAAGCGCAACTTAGATATTAGTTACAATTCATAACCTTTTGAGCGATGGAGTATAGCATCATGGACTCGCATTGGATGCTTCTTCTCCTCAGTTTTAAACTTCTGCCGCACCTGATCACGGGATTTATCAGGGAATAATTGTTGTATCATAGCGAGATCACTACCAAATTGTTGAAGACCCTGGATCAGAGTAGATAATTTTTTATATTAGACTGGCAAGCCAAAGCATCATTACAAATTACAAAAAGGGTAAATTCAACAAATAGTTGCCTGAGTAGTTGATTAATGAATACCTGGTAAAACAAGTCGGTGTCAGATTTTGACCACTTGGCCCGTGTTTGTTTGTTCGTGTAAGAATGGTAATTCAGTTTATTTGCATTTTCTAGAACGTGATTCTCTGTTCTGTCATTGTCATAGTTCTCCCCAAAAGGATCAAAATCTTCAGCATCAACAAATTGGGAGCCGCTGTTTAAAGACATGAACAAAGAGGGGAATATCAGTAGAAAACATTATTGAAGCTCTATAGAGATCCATTAAATTTAACAATGCAAATTCAGATGCTGGAGCCAACAACGACAGAGGCAATGTTATGATCAAATAACCTATCTGAAACAGTCATCACTTATCTGAAACAGAAATAAAATAGAAAGCTTGCAATCGATCTATAGCATTATTATTGTCAATGACTAGTTATTTTACTACATGTAAGGTAAAAATATCAGGATAGGAAAGAGGATATGGCACTTAAACATTCAGAGAAATATCCATGCATAATATTTGAAGTGGAAATAACAGCATACCGTTGATTCGAGGAGGATGGTCCTGATGGAGATCTTCTATTCTATAGAGCCAAAACAAAACCATGAGGGGACATCATAATAATAATGTTTCATAAATAGAACCACCGAACGTGCCTCAAAAGACCTCACCTTTATCCTTCAAAAAAAAAAAAAAGACCTCACCTTAATACGCTCTCTGGCCTCTTGTAACAACCTGAGATGCATCACACTTAGCTTCATGCGATCTATCTCATGATCAGGTTTTTCTAGTAAAGTTTTCACTTCTGAAACAAGAAAGGCCAAAAACACAAGAGTTGAGAGCTCATCCCACGTAACACTGATGCTTTGTTATTTAGGTTTTTAGCTATATACCTTTTGTCCTTTTTTGACGAAGCCTGTGAGTAAGCTTCTCTACAGGCTGTTCTCTCAATGTATCTTTCAAGGCTCCCTTACGACCTCGTGATACCACGCTTGAATGTTGTTCGTCAGTAAGATAATGCTGAAAAAATTAAAAGGTAAGAGTAGAGGCCTTGCAAAAAACATTATACTGAAAGTTCAGCACGTTGCACACACTTACATTCTGACTAGTTTTCAGAGGCACGTCAGTCACTATGTCATTACGGTCACGGCTCGTGTTGCTCACCTCATTATTGGTATCTGTTGGAGCAACTCCCTCAGATTTTCCCATGTCCTGTTTTCTTCCAACGTTAGGTTGAAATTCAGTATTGGCTTCAGCTAGTCAAGATATATAAAGGGGTTAATTCCACAGCCAATTTCCGCTTATTCGAAAAATGCACCACCAACTTCGCGTATTCGTAAAATGTCAGTGAAGAAAAGGGAACTAACTTGATAAAACTGCCACTGTTGATACCTGGGTGACTGGATAAACGCCATTGTGGCAGTGGCAACATATCGAATTACCCAGGTGAAGAGAGGCTTATACTGGACATACTATGACTGGACATACTATGATTTTCTCGTAAGATTTTCAAATAAAGGATGCATCATTTGTTCCATTTTTCTTATCTCGACGAAAGGGGGTAAGCTGAAAATTTTGGATATACCTTCAGTGGTCTGCCGAGCAAGGCCCCTGTCTCGCCGTCCCCTGCTCCCCGGGTGGCCCTCCTCCTCGTACCCGTTCATGGCGCGCTGGTCGCTCTACGGACTAGGGGCATCCCGCACGGCCATGACACCGCGCTCGCAGCCGCGCGCCGCCTGCAGCAACTAGCCACACGAAGCGGAAAGGAAAGCCGCGTCGGCGGCGGCTGGGGGAGGGGAGTGGGTGGATTGCCTCTCGCGCCTGAATCGGAGCAATCTGCTGCTAGGGTTTGGGGCTGGAGCAAACCCGTGGAGGCGCTGCTTCTGGAACTGCCTTTTTTTCTGTTTTTTCTTTCACTAGTAATTAGGCACGTGCAATGCACGTGTAATATATAATTTGTTTGCTCTTCCTATTACGCTGTGATTGTTTGGCCAAACGACGTGAAGAATCGATGCATCTGAATTAGACGTGCAAAACATCAATTTGAGTAAAATAATGACCCGGCAAGCGTGCAGCAAAAGCAAGAACATCAAGCATATTGTACACAATAATGCATTCAAACAAACTCATATCAAAACTGACACTCAACATGACTAATCATATGATTATGGCACCAGCCACCGGGTGCCTCACTTACATAACGTTACATAAAAAACATAGCACTCCAATAATAAACTAACAACCAGCTAGGAAGAACAGGGTTCTCTGCCATCTTATTTATCAAGAACGAACTGTAGGTATACTTGTGAAGCATCATAACCACTCCATATTAGATATAGATACTACTGACTGGTAACGGAACTTCTTGCTGCAAAACTTTATGAACTCAATAACATGCTGGAACAAAAAGCCGAGATGGTTGTACACATTCTCTCTGACTTACGGAAGAACGTCGGCGAGCAAAGACATTTCTTCCTGTTAAGAGGTTTGTGTAAACGGAGCAAGGATTGTGCCTTACCGAGCAGTTTTTGGTACTGCAGGTAGAAGGAGAAGTCAGATTTATTGAGCTGAACTATAACAGAGAATAAGTTTCACTAATCTGAAAGAAGACTGAGAATTCTCGATACCTAGATTGACAGCCTTAGAGGTTAGAGCTTTTCATGAGAAGAATATAACAGAGAATAAGTTTCACTAATCTGAAAGAAGACTGAGAATTCTCGATACCTAGATTGACAGCCTTAGAGCTTTTCATGAGAAGAATTCCCTAGCAGGTCTCCACAAACATTATGTAGGTAAATAATAGGAGGTCGACAGCAAATTTGAGTCAAACATGTAGAGAATTATCAGAATGTGACAATTACACAGGTCTACATATTGTACATTCATCCATTCAATAACAGGTACAGATACACAACGAACTACATCTTCCACCTTGTAGGCATACATGCTTATTTTTAGGTATATATCCAATAATTTGCACCAAAAATAGCAAGTTGGCCGTAGGAAGTTCGACAAACTGAAAAAAAAAACTTCTTCAGTAAAAGTACACAACTACACACCTTTAGCTTTCATAGCCGATGTGAGCTGAATTCCTACTTTTTTATCCAGTCACTTTGGGTTAAACAAGTTTCCTGTAATTGAAAACAAATTAGCCAACCTAACTGAAAAGGAGAAAGGGGCGGTATTAAAAGGAAATGGGCCAAACGTAGCTTCTACACACGAGATTGTGGCTTAAAACTCGTAAGATTGGAAATCTGCACATTCTCCGGACAAAGTAGCTTGAGGATTTGAAATACAAAATCTAAAGTAGCTTGAGGTGTAGAAGTTATTCTGGCCATAGAAAAACGTAAAGTGATCTCTTTCAAATGATTATCCGCCCATATGTATCATGGCCTTCTAACTACAGGTGTTTCGTTCAAATACAGGACATTGCCTTCCGCGAAAGCAATAGTCCTCTGATTCCTCAAATCTGCTCCTGTTTAAGCGATTGACTTGAACCCAACACATACAATATTCTTGATTAATACTATATAGCAAGAAAGTTAAGCGATAGCCTTCAGAGACAATTGTTGCGCTTCAGGTTCAGTTAAGTGATTGACTTGTAGCGACAACTGAAGACTATGACCTGAACCTAGGCAGAGGAAGATCGTGACCTGAACCGGAAGATCGTGATCTGCTATTGTTTATGTATTCTGTCTCTCCAGCGTTCTGAATTATTGGTCGTTGGGCAGGCGTCGCGCGGGATCGTCGGGCAGGTTCGTCAGGCTGGAGGCTAGCGGGGACGCCGGGAAGGGCATGCGTCGATGGAGGCTGGCCGGCGACGCGTCGCGCGGGATCGTCGGGCAGGTTCGTCAGGCAGGAGGCGAGCGGGGGAGGCCGGGCAGGGCATGCGTCGATGGAGGCTGGCCGGCGACGCGTCGCGCGGTGTCGTCGGGCGCGTCTGGCGGGGATGGAGACTGGCCGTCGACGGGAGGGTGCGTCCGGCGAGGTGGTTATGCAGGCGGCGGCGTGGTTTCGATCTATTTTGTGAGATGCGTTGTTTGGAGAGAGAAACAGGAGATTAGCATCGCAAGGAATTTCCGCTCCGCTCCGTGGTCAGTCCCGGGAATGACGAAGTTGATGGCCGTCTGATTAATTGATGTGTGGCTGGGATCATTTGGATCACTCCTGTCTCTCCCTTTTTATATTAGTGGTGATGATTCATCGTACTCCTTTTTGGTAAATATTTAATAGGAAAAATACACCGCTAGGGTTTTCCCTAAATTTCTCATACATGATCAGGAATAAATTTATATCCATTTTGTAAAATATTGTACATATTGGTCTAACACCTGCAATATAAACTACATAATACAAAAGTAACACATTTCTATTTGTTAATCTCTTAACGAGGCGAACCCAATAAATGGTGTGTAGAGGCGGAGGAGCCATGCAAGGCGGAGCTAGTAGAGGTGCAGCCGGAGGTAGAGCTGTTGTATGTCACTCGTGCTCGTGTTGGCAGGTAGGGAGGAGACACAATTAAAAAGTGGAAGGGAAGAGGGCTGCTCGGGTGGCTCGCTTGCCGAAGCTACAAAAGAGCGTCATTGGTGGTCGCACAGGAGAAGAGCGAGGTCAACACTCGAGACCGAATCCCTCCCGGTCTGTGGTGCCCTTGAGAAGTGGTGGTGAATTCTCAGTCAAATCGGCAGATTTATGGCAGAGCTGCCGAATTTGAGGCCGAATCGATGGGAGAAGAGCCGGCGGCGGGCACTGGAGGAGAGGCGTGAGGGCAACATGAAATTCCGATTGGCAGTTGTCCTGCATGCGTTGGTCTTTCTGTTATATAGCAGCGGGCCAAATATTTAGCTAACAACATTTTTTTTTGACAAAAAAATGGAAAAAATTACATCAAGTAGAGCTGTTGTAGCAAGATTTTTGGTCCTAAATGACCTAATACGTGCGAGAGTAGATGGTGGTCACGTGCCGGGAGGGAGCGACAGTCGGCATCCCTCGATGTCGAATCCCTCCCGATCTGCGGTGCCCCTGTACAGTGGTGGTGGATTGCAGCCGAATTTGTCAGAGTTGTGGCGGAACTAACTGATTCAAGACCAAGTCGATGTGAGAAGAGGCATCACTGTAGAAGAGTTGTAGGGCGACATGAAACTTCCGCGTGCACGTTTTGCTTTTTGTTAGATAGTATCAGCCAAAGTGTTTTATATCTGCAACACTTGGTGAGTTTTTATTTAACAAATAATGACAAAATTTACATTAAGGGAGATTTTGGCTTCAAATGACTTAAAAACAGTAATGACCTAAAATAGGGCATCTATTGAAAATGCTCTAAAAAGGAGAAACATCGCGAAAAAGGCATTTGTAGCCCGGGCTACGTGTATCCCTATATTTTAATTTGTTCAAAATAGTATTTTGATGTTTCAAAAAATTATAAAAAATAAATTTGGATGTAGCCTATACCTTATGCTACAATTGTGCAAATTTTCAATCCAAAATTCTTAATATTTTGGGTTATGTAAAAAAGAGAAATTCTGACAGCATTTGAAGGTGTCCTGTTCACACACCTGATCTATATTTTTGTCTTTTTGTGTAGCGTAGTATACAACATATTTCAGATTAAGATTTTGCATCCTTATATGATATGTTCGTGGCTATATGCACATATTTTTCAGATTTTTTTACACTTTAAAAATTGTATTTCAAATCTTCGAAATAAAGGGCTATACTTAGCCCGGTCACTGCACTCGGAAACACCGTAGTTTTATATGCAATAGATAGAAAATAAGTTTTGTATACAATTAATATTATTTTTAACCTTTTATCCAAACCATGGAAGGTTGACATGTGTAGCAATAAGAGAGATCTATTTTTAGGGAGCTTAATACTTTGCAGTGAAATAATATAATTTTAACTTTTATCTAAACCAGGTTGACACGTGGAGCAATAAGGAAGCTCTATTCCTAGGAAGCTTAGTTCTTTTATTAAGGATTTTAACTTTTATTTAAACCAATGGAAGGTTGAAATGTGGAGCAATAAGGAAGCTCTATTCCTAGGAAGCTTAGTTCTTTTAAGGATGTAGCCAATCCTCACTAGTCGAGCAAATTCCTCGGGAAAAGTGCCAACACTTGCATGCTAGTTTGAAGAATAGAGATTTTTGACACCTCATCTTCCAACTCGTCGGGTCCCATACTGTAACCACTATTTGTACACTATCTAGATCTCAATTTGGATAACTTTGTGTGGTTAAGTAACAACTAGAGTATTAGACGGAAGGCTCGAGAAGAGCCCGGCTTTGAATTAACGAAGCCATCAACCGGCTAGGAGTTACACCAAGAGTTACAACACACATGCGCGCAAAGCGCACACAGAAAAACCAACAACAGAAGACAACAAAGAAATATCGCCAAAGCGCTAGCTAGAATGATGGAGCCTTGTCTTCTGTTGCACCGGAGCATCCAAGACCATGTCCACGCCAAAAAACCTCCACCGCACCGGAACATCAACTCAAGGGGAATCGACGTCGGGCCGGCAGCCTGGTAGAGCTCGAGGGTCCAAAGGAGGGGGGTCTTGCGACAGCGCCTCCAAGAAGGTATATGGCGCGAGGCCGCGTCATCGCCATCGGCATAGACCAAGGTCCTGCAAAGCTTTCACCCAGACCCCAAACCACCACCCCTAGGGCTCAGGATAGGTCTAGACCATAACACAACATCTTCAATGGCGGTGGGAAGAACACCAACAGCAGCCATGACCTAACGCCATCCTAACAGAGCCCCCAGGGCGATAGGAAGGCCGCCAACAGCCGAGATACGACCGTTAGGTAGGCAGATGTTGCAAGAGGGTTGCCACACTAGAGAGAGCACAGCGGGTGATCCACAAGACACTACAAGAGAAACTTGCCGAAAGCGAGGCCACCAAGAAGAGCAGCTCGGGGCGGGTGGACGGAGTCCATCAAAACACCCAGATGATCAGCATCGGGACGCCTTCAACAAGGGAACGACACCCGAAGGTATCGCCGTCACCGGCAATGGCCAGAGCCATGCACAGCTTTCGCCGAGATCCATCCGGGTAAGAGATCCGGACGCCGTCGCGAGGACGCAGAGCGAACAGGACAGAGAACACTACCGCACCCCTGACACAGGACGCACGGTGATCTAGCCCAGACTAGAATCAACCGTAGGCTGAACGCAAGAGCTGAATGGCCAGGCCCGGCCAGACCCGGATCTAGACGTCACCAGTGACAGCTAGCTCGGCGACACCACGACGGCCGCACCACCATCAGCGCATCAGCACCTGCACACGCACGACCAGGAAGGTCGGAGGGGGAGCCATAGCCGCGAGAGCAGCTATAGCACGGATCATGCTGCCAACCCTGGCGAGCATGCGCCGGCTCTGGGACATACTCCCATCGAGCCAGCAGGGGCTCCGACAACCCCACACAACCAGGACCCAGCTAGGCCCAGAAACGGTCGTCAGAGCACCTGCCGCACCAATGGCGGCAAGGGGAGGACCGGGAGCGCAAACTCCACCGGCCAGGCAGTCCTCGCGACGAGCGCGGTCCGGACAACCCAGATCTAGGCCCGGGAGGCCCAGATCTGGCCCGCACGGCCAGATCGGGACTGGCTCCATGGCAGGAGCGCGCCGCGTCCACCACGACGAGCTAACGTCGGCAAGGCGTTGGGCCGCCGACAGCACGCCACAGGACAACGTCCTGGACTGCCTCCGCACAAGCGGGACCACGGCCGCCGAAGCACAGGGACGGGCGCGGACCGCGCAGCCCAGATCGGGCCCTTGAGGCCCAGATCGGGCCCGCGCGGCTGCCACATCTCCGCCACCAAGCCGGCACGCCGGCGGCTGCACGGAGCGGTGCGCCCTGAGCCGAGGAAGGCCGCTGCCCTTCCTCGCGAGGGCGAGCACTGCTGCCACGACGCGCCAGAGGAAGACGCCGCCGAGAAGAACGCGTCCACCGCGAGCTCCCCCCCTGCCGCAACCACATAGACATTCGGAGCGCAGACCGGAGGCCAGTGTTAACCCAACACTCTCAGAAAAACACTAAACAAATACACTGTTCAGAATACATTATCTTCCGTGATGTAGCCTTCGATTTTTATCGTCGGTTTTGCAGTCCGGTGTCCATAAACGACTGAAGTTAGTGGTAGCAAGTTAGAGAATCTGAAGCACAATTCTCCTCATGATCTCCTCGTATTGCCAAGATCAGATGCCTACAAAAGCACCCACGGTACGATCTCGTCACCCGCGGCTTCCAACAACTCGTATTGCCAAGACCAAGATATAACATCAGCGCTGACAAAATTTGAAAATAAAATAAGTGGTAGGAAAAAATAGTTAAGCTTGGGGGCGAAGGGTTGCCTCCGCGTGCATAGGCATCACTTATTTAAAATAGATTTTAAAAATGTTTTGAAATGTCAAAAAAATTGTAAAAAAAATTGACGCAAAATCTTAGCGTCCTATGTGGCCACAAAATAGTTTCGTGAAAAATTGATATTTTTTGTGGAATGTATAGAAATATAATTTTTTTTTGTTAAAATGAAGCTTTTCACGAGATATTTATACATGCCACAAAAATGTCGAGTTTCTGCGAAACGATTTTGTAAACACATATAATGTGAGTATGTATCCCCCAAAATTTTATTTCATCATATTTTACAATTCATTTTTTTTTGTAAATACCGGTTGTGCACCCACGTGCCAAATCGAATTCACTTAAGCTTGCAGATACGGGAAATCTTTATCATATATGAGAAATAGGTGGGCCTGGTTCATTGTGTGTGTAACTGTGTAAGAGGTATGCAAGAAATGGTTACTAATAACGCCGCCGCGTCGACGACGGAGACACTTCTCCGTCCACATCCCTTGAGGTACCCACGCTCCCTATAGGCCCCTGTATCTCTCCCCTCCCGCCTAGTTCCGTGGATGCGCTCACGCAAGAACCCTAGAACAAGAAAGAGGAATACGAGCGCCCACCAAGTGGTACTGTTCACCCGAGTGGTTGTTTATCGTCGTGGATGGGTAAAATCTCCCAGATCCTTAGCTATGTTTATCATCTGAAGGGATTCATCCGTAGTATTTGGCATCTCCCACCTGGTAATAGAACAACAGTTTGACGGTTGCGCGTTTCAGCACAATAGAAAGCAAAACACCTATGAATGAGAATGTCTCTTTTTTTCGTTTCATCTGACGATATGGTGAATGGAAATCAAATCACTGGTGACATACATTGAAGTTATTTTGATTATCGATTTGTTCAGGATGGGCCAGTAGTTTAGAACTTCCGATTGCAGGAGGGGAGGCTGGAGGCATTTGTACATATAACTGTCTGATTATATACGTGTTGTATCGGCACCACCTTAGCATTTACAAACCCGAAATTGTCAATATCTGTTTTGTATGGAAATAGAATTTAGTGCTGTGATTACAGCTAGTATATGCCCGGCACCATATATGCATAAGCCATGTAGCCTTACCAAGTTATTTCAGTCACTGTTGAATTTTTAATATCCAGTTCATTATTCTAATCTTTTTTGTTCATAATTTGCTGCAGAGAAGAAGCTGCAACCTTCCCACGGTCTCAGCAATGTATTGCCCTCAAGGTTGGGCCGATCTCCCCGATGACCTGCTTTACTCCATTGCCTCTCTGTTGGTCTCTTTCCCTGACCTTCTCGCATTCGCTGCCACCTGCCCATCTTGGCGTGCTGCTTTCTCCTCCTATCCATCCAAATCCAGCTTCTCAACGCTTTGCCCACCTCTTCTCCTCCAACCCCATGTTCCTCCCCGTCCTCTCCCATATAGCAGCAGCCTCGTGCCTAGACGTCCATGCTATTTCACTAATCTAGCCAGCCAAAACATGTACATGTGCTGTCAGATTCCCATATTTTGTCAGTTTGGTAACGGGGATGGCCTACCAAGCCCTCTGGACGAATTTGTATTCATCGGTGCCTCTTATGGCCATCTCATCCTATCCAAGGAACAATCGTGTATTGTTGTTGATGTCTTCACAGGTGTTAGTGTCTCACCTCCACAGCTACCAGCCGACAAAGACACTCAGCTCTACTATGGTGCCCTCACAGCTCCTCTTTCGTCTCCCAACTCACATCTCATGGTCACCACTTGGTCCCACAATTTCTTTTGGCGTGTTGGTAGTCACTCTTGGGTGAGACATTCTACTCGCAATAGACTTATCAACCGGGTATTGGTCTTGAAAGGCCAGGTCTTTGGCACATATTCTAATGGCGAGGTGTTTATTGTGCACTTGGTACCCTCGATCCGCATACAACATATAGTAGATGATTGGGGGAAAAGCTTGGTGTTCAGCAGACTCCATTATTCCCACTGGCTTGTGGATTGTGGCGATATGCTTATCATGGTCAGGTATCAGCGCTCTTGTACCTCATCCTCAATAGGGAATACATTTGAAGCCTTCCGCCTCGACATATCGGCTGAAGTTGGAAAGTGGGTGAAGATTGAGAAGCTAGAGAACTGGGCGATCTTCATCAGCACCGACGAGAGAAGCGAGACATTGTGTTGCATGGATCCAGAGAGATGGGGAGGAAGGAGCAACTGCATATACTGCTATGATTCTAAAGAATGGATTGCATGTGAGTTGGGCAAGCTGGTGCAGCCGATTCCAAGACTCATTTCCTTTGGCCGTGGCAGTATGATGCAACCTATGTGGGTTGTGCCCAGTATGTTCTATTAGTGCCCGAGATGATTGATAGTCGTGATGCCCGTAGCATCTTCCGCTATAAGAATCTGTAACATATCTCGACTTTATTTTTGACCATGTTGGCACTGCTCAGACTTGTTTGGAGGTACAACGTGCTGGACCTCTGACCTGTTAGCTAGTTCAGCAAGCATGGAAAGTTGTTTCTCTTTAAGCAAGCTGTAGCAGCTTGTTTCGAGAAACTGCTCTTCTGGTATAGAATGGTGGCTCTTTTGCAGTCATCAGTGTAGGAGATGTTGACGGTGGTGCTGGAGCACCGAGGTTTTTGCGGTTCTCCTTGAGTGTTGAGAGTTCAGACCTTAGTAAGAGATGTGTTTGTTTCATCAGTTGGGTGTGCTGTTTAGCAAGTTTCATGTGAATTTATCACGTCTGAGCAAGGGGTTATTTTTCAGGTGCAAATGTGCAATGACTTATACGGGAAAATCCACCTGGTTCTGTTGTGTAATACATGGTTCTGACAATGTCACTGAAACCTATGCTTGTCAGCTTGTGTTGATTAGCATTTTCCCTGCGTAGTTGCTCTTGAGTTGAGTAATATTTGCTACTACAAGTTTTGTTCATTTTAGCGTAGTGATAACATAAATTCTTGATGATTCATTTAAAGCTAGGTTGGTGTCAGCCTGAACACATCGTGTTTGTTCTCTTCCTTCACTGGGACAAAATCGTGTCATAAAATCCCAAGAGATTCACATTGCAATATAGTACTCTCATATGATACTGAGTTGCAATTTGGCACTCCCTCTAAATTAATTGACCAAGAGGTCAAAAATCGGGACATCATGTTTTGTTCGAAAAAACAGAACACCGTAAACTGACACACTACTACATTCAATCTGGACAAGAGTACATGAGCTTCCACATCTCCAGATCCTCGCCTCTGTCATATTCTCTGATGTACTGAGGAACCCTCGCAAGGTCGATCTGCTCCCCCACAAAACCTGGTTTTAACGCAGCATTGTCCAGTCCTGGAGACAACAAACGGCATTGAACGAACAGAGGTAATTAGGCGAGATATATAGCCTGATGGAGCAAATCGTTTTATCATCTCAGCTGGACGGGATGTTCTGCCAGGATGTTACCAACCATCTTGAACCGCGAAGAAGCTCCGGAAATGCTTGTAACCGTTGGCCACGATGTCCAGTTCGTCCAGGCTGAAGTTGTATCTTTTCTCCAGGGTCAAGTACAGCACCTACAAGTTGATGCAAAGGAGAATCTGACTCTTTGTCTCAATTAGCCGGATTTTCTTGGATTAGATAACAGTTGTCGCTGGATATGATGATACCTTCTTGGCACCACGCGACATCAGCTGCCTCAGGGTGTCGAAGAAAAGATCAGTGAGACCGTCACTGTAGATAACATCCGCAGCGAGTAGCAGGGTAGCTTTCTCAGCCTCTTCGATTTCACTTGCAGACCATACAAATTTTGAACTGCGTTGGAGAACATGTAACTTAAGCTCGGTGAAAATATTCAGAATGTCTGTGTGCAGATATTGTCCATGAAGACGATGCATGTCCACATACGTACATTCTTCTTTGCTTATTAACTGGAAGTGGTAAAGAAGCATGATCTACATATTAATTTTATACTTGAATATGCTGCATAGAGATCAGTGTATTGTGGTACATATCAAACAATCAGCAACTACAATTGGGGCAGAAAAAAACCTTGGATCAGATGCATCATGTGTACCAACAGGTGGAGGCCACGACGTTTTCCAGTCCAGTTCCCGTACATGAACTTTAGCTTCATCAAAATTTAGCGTGCTAGAGTTGAGACGGACATTAGCCAAGCAATTATCCAGGATATCAGTGCCTCTATCTGCCCATTCCCATTGGTGAATAAAATACGTAAGCACTAAAGATGGCAATATGTTTATTGGACAACTTGACAGATATCCTAGTACAGATTAGATATGTACTAGAAATATGACCATACAAGTTAGATGCTCAGACAGTGAAGAGCTATGCCAGAAACAAATGAGCACTAACACAGAGCAGAATTCAGATGATACAGTGAAATTTATTCTGTATGTACTTTGCGATGTTTGGGTATAAGTGTTGCTAGTGCCATTGACACAGAATGATCAAGCAGTACTTGTTTGACTGATTTTGGTACATGTAATTCTACTGCCAAAAATTACTTAAAGGAGGACTAAGTACCTGTGATGATGATTTTACTAGCAACTTGAGCTTGTGCCAACCCTACCAAACCTGGCAAACATAATCGATATTGTCCACGTTCAGGAACAAGCCGAACACTAACCTTACACAGAATGCCAATGAAAGGGGCAACTAAATCAAGGTAGTAGGATTGCCTATGCATCAACTAAATTTCACGTTGAAGCATCACCTGTCCCAGCACCAAGTTCCATGGCAGTAACACCATCGAATTCAGACGAGAAGCTTTTCTGCAGCACAAAGTCGGTCAGCAGCATCGCCGCCTTCCAAACCTGTAAACAAACATCAGTAAACAACGGATCACAAATTTAGGAAAGATGAAAAAGGCGCTAGAAAATTGAGTATTGGAGCTCTCTAACCTGTAGGCCGACGCTCTTAAGCGAAGAGGTAATACCATGCTGCACCGTGAGCACACGATCATCGATTCTCCTCCCTGCCGATTTATGATGTAGATGTATCATGGAAGATTGCAGATACATCACTGAAGATAGAGTAACGACTGAACCGTAACGACGATACAACCGCAGTAACAAATACCATATATAGCATCTTTCTTCCTTCTTCTCCGGTCCAGAACAAGGTCCCCGTCATCATCCATGTCGACAGCGTTAGCGCCAGGCGAATCACCTTGTCAACAAAGCCAAGAACCAAGTCAGCACAGCAAGAATCCATCCATCTGTGTCAACATTAGGAGCAATGGAAAAACCACTGCTCACTCACAAGAAGAACTGCTTGCTGGCGCGACCAGCTCGCTCCCACCGCTACGCTCGCCGCCTTCACCCCCCGACGGCTCTGTAGATATCGATTGACACTTCAGCGCAAGCAAAACCGACCACCTCGTCTGTAAACGCGAGCGATACGCGGTGCAGGCAAGGTGTATGACGGAATGCGCCTGAGAACCGACAGGGGCGCAAGCTAGCGGAGCGGTCGTTACCTAGCGGGCGGGAGGAGAAGGTGAAGTGGGAGAGATAGAGGCCGGAGAAGCGGGGCGGGCATCCCAGGTGCACCTCGCTCATCACCTGCTCCTCCTCTCCATCCCCGCCGTCCCCGGGGTCCATCGCCGTCGCGGCAGCTGGAAAGAAGAAGATGCCTCGGTGGCCCGGTTCGACTGGACCGGATCACCGGAGACTGGAGGTGTACGAGTGAGCCCGTACCTTATTGGGCCGGATGGTGTATGGGTCCTTCAGTCTTGGCCTTCATGCCTAAACTTGAAAATGCCAAAATTTCCAAACATGATATAAACATCTACTTGGGCTAGTACATCTCAAAAAAAATCTACTTGAGCTAGTTAAAGAAACTCCTGCTACTCCATCTAAAAAATAAACCATCTACTCATCTAAACTTGAAAATGCCAAAAATTCCAAACATGAAATAAACATCTCTGACGAAAAGAGTGGCCACAATAATAGCATATATTGACGTAGACCATTGCAACTGATGAACCGTTGCCGGTCCCTACAAAGCCAATGCTAATGATAACATGAGCATCACAAACTTACGGATAAACGTTGAATGTGGACATATTTTTCAGCGGAAGGCTAGCAGTGATTACAATATATATTATTATATGGCCATGAACAAAATTACTACATCTTTATGTTTAATATGCAGAACCAGTGCAAATCAAAAGGATGAAAAATGTAAAATCGATTGGGCGAAAATGTAAGGCGAGCATGTCTATTTGTAGCACATCAATTCATGTCTTTGAGTACGCATGCTTGGATCAAATTTAACATGCATGCGTGTATGTGGGCTTGCACCAAAATTAGGTCAAGTAAGTCACTAGAACAAATATTGGCTTTGGCCATGATCAATTTTTGTGGCAGCTCATGGCGGCGCATGTGTAACAACGCCACAAAACATGCATGGCACAAAGAGGGCACAAGGAAAACAGACAGCTCACCTTGAAGCTGATAGGTAGTTCAACAAGGGTGTGGTAGGTCAGAGGTGAATTTCTTTGACAACAGCTGGATTTCAGGAAGATGGTGACGATGGCGCATGATTCACGACGTCCCTACATGATTTCTTCGACAGCAAAGACCTAGAAGACGAGAGGAGAACAATGGCGGTAGGAGGTACAAGGTGACGAGGAGGGATCTAAGGAGGGAGAGGCAGAGGCAGAGAAGCGATGATGGCGGTGACTCCTGCGGGCACTAGCACAGAAGGAGAGTGCCTCCTCATGGATGGCCAGAGCGACTGCTAGGTGGAATCGGAGGCGAGCAGGAGGGTTGTCCAAGCAAACAAAGAACATAGAGAAAAAAGAATAGGCATAAGATAAATAATTAAAAAATATCAATGTTGGTTGTGTACAATTTGCTCCCCTAAACTGTCATACACACTTCTAGTACCAAATTGTCACAAGCACTCGACAAAAGATAATCTCTACTCTTCTGATGTTTTCACTACACCTAAAATTAATTTGTAATATTTGCAGGGTATTAATCAAGCATGATTACTTAATTAACAACACTTAATACTAGCTTATTTTTAAACATTATCTTCTACTACAAAATCGTACCCCCAAAAAACGTGACACCGAAGATAATTTTTTTCTTCGAGCACCTAGCCGGCCCAGCCCATATGGTGCCTCTCTACCTTGCCCACTCTGCTTCTCACTCTGTCACTCACTGCATTCACACCAGTGAGCGGAAGCGACGGAGCCATGGGCGGCGCCGGAGGAGGTCGCCGCCACCGCCGCGTTGCCGTCGGCGGCGCTTCTCCGTCCACTTCCCTTCAGGTACCCACACGCTCCCGCCTACCAGCTTCTCTCACCTCCCGCCTAGATCCGTGGATGCGCTCACGCAAGAACCCTAGAACTGGGAAGAGGAATAGGAGAGCCCACCAAGTGGTACTGTTCATCACAGTTGTTTTCTATGGAGAATCTCGCAGATCCTTAGCTAGGTGACAGTTTATCATCTGAAAGCCAAGGGAATCATCCGTATATGCTTCGCATTTCCCCAAACTTCAATGATAGTGTCCGTCTCATTGAAGTTATTTTAATTATCGATCTGTTCAAGGATGAATGGGGCAGTAGTCTAGACTGCGGGAGGGGAGGCTGGAGGCATTTGTACATACTACGTGCGTTGCCACGGGAGTACTGTTCATCACAGTTGTTTTCTATGGAGAATCTCGCAGATCCTTAGCTAGGTGACAGTTTATCATCTGAAAGCCAAGGGAATCATCCGTATAGGCTTCGCATTTCCCACCAAGTGGTACTGTCGCACATTGCAGCACGATGTAAATCAAATCACTGAGGAATGGGAATGTCTTGTTTTCGTTTCCTCTGACGATATTGTCTATCTCATTGAAGTTATTTTAGTTATCGACGTGTTCGGGAATCAGGATGGACAGTAGTTTAGGCTGCATGAGGATACAGTGATACACTGCCGCCATATCAGCACAAGCAAAGTATGTACAAACCCCAATAATACAGCGCCTTGCCTAGGTGACAGTTCTTCACCTGAAAGCCAAGGGATTCGTCCGTGTAGGTTTGGCTTTTCCCACCTAATCATAGAACAACTGTGTGATTGTTGCACATTTCAGTATGATGGAAATCAAATCACTGGTGAATGGTATTGTCTTTTTTTCGTTTCATCTGATGATAGTATTTAACATATTTTTATCATGGATTAATTCAAGAATGTATTTCATTTTGCACCACACAAACTTCAACTACATTTAGCAGTAAGTAAATATTTTATCACGAACTGTCCCTCATGCATCACAAAGGTACTTCTAGCACAAAAAGGCTGATACACTGACGAATACATACCTTTAGAAATAACAAGATGAAAACTACAGGGCTTTTTATTGATGAGAATTACCATTTCAGTACCACCCCTTCCTGAGAATACCGCGGTACATTGCAAGTAGCACCATCATTGAGTCGAGCCCAAGAGTGATCTTCGAAGGGAGCAAAAAAAATTGTCAATACACCAAAATGATATGATTTTTTTTAAAATAAGGTTGAGAAGCTTAAAGCAAATTGTCATGTTTAGATGCTAGTTAGGCAACATAATACATGTCAATGTAAGACATGTAATGTGAATCATGGATCTAACACGAATTTGTAAGAACATTAAAAAATAAATTACTGCTCCAGAAATGAGACTACAGAAGAATTGACCAAAAAGATAAGAAAGACATTGCACATTATCTGTTTCTTCATAATGTGTCTAAGTAGTAGTGTGGAAGTTTGTTTAGTGCAAAATGAAATAGGAGAGGTGTTGCGGTGGCATTTATGTAGATAGTTGGAAGTGTGACACCACAGTAGCAACCTTAATAGTAAAGATACTGGCGGAGCCTGATTATAGACGCTGAATCGGCACCGTCATAGTCTGTACAAACCCAATATTGCCACTATCTTGGTGCCTTGTTGTATAAGTACTAGTTCTGTTTCTGTAATCTGTATGTCACTATAATTTACTGCTATGTTTACAGCTAGTGTCGCCGGTACCATATATGCATTTTAAGATGTAGCCTTAGTAAGATATCTCGTGACTGTATTATTATTTTTTAAAATATCCAGTTCATTATTCTAATCTTTTTTTATTCATAATTTGCTGCAGAGACGAAGCTGCAACCTGCCCACGGTCTCAGCGATGTATGGCCCTCAAGGTTGGGCCGACCTCCCAGATGCCCTGCTTCACTCCATTGCTTTTCTGTTGATCTCCTCACCTGACCTTCTCGCCTTCGCTGCCACCTGCCCTTCTTGGCGTGCTGTGTTCGCCTCCTATCCATCAGAATCTGGCTTCTCATCGCTTCTCCCACCGCTGCTCCTCCAACCTGATTTTCCTTCTTGCTCTCCCCGTCCTCTCCCATATAGCAGCAGCCTCGTACCTCGAGGCCCATGCCATGTCACTAATCTAGCCAGCCAAAACATGTACATGTGCTGTCAGATTCCCCTATTTTATCCATATGGTAACAGTGATGGCCTACCGAGCCCTCTGGACAAATTTCGATTCATCGGTGCCTCTTATGGCCATCTCATCTTGTGCAACAAACAGTCGTGTCTTGTTGTTGATGTCTTCACAGGTGTTAGTGTCTCACCTCCACAATTACCAATTGACAAAAAAAATCACGTCTGCCGTGGGGCCCTCACAGCTTCTCTTGCGTCTCCCAACTCACATCT
This sequence comes from Poa pratensis, assembly GCA_947311845.1. Classification (NCBI taxonomy): domain Eukaryota; kingdom Viridiplantae; phylum Streptophyta; class Magnoliopsida; order Poales; family Poaceae; genus Poa; species Poa pratensis. The sequence goes on along the minus strand of CAMZMU010000080.1, from coordinate 5,222,396 downwards.
CATGGTCACCAGTAGATCCCACAATTTGTTTTGGCGGGTTGGTAGTCACTCTTGGGTGAAGCGTTCTAATCGTGGTGAAAGGATCAATCAGATAGTGGTCTTAAAAGGCCAGGTCATTGGCATCGATAATTCTTGCAGGCTTTTTATTGTGCACCTGGTACCCCAGATTCGCATACAGGAAATAACAGTTGATCAGGGAGAAAGCATGAGTTTATTGCGCACATGTTGTCCCCCGATGTGGTTAGTGGTGTGTGGCAACATGCTTCTCGTGGTTGGTTGCCCACGATCTTCCCCCTCAACAAGCAGTAGATTTCAAGCCTTCCACTTCGATTTATCAACTAAATCTGCAAAGTTGGTGAAGGTTGAGAAGATAGAGAATTGGGCAATCTTCATCAGCACTGACGACAGAAGCCAGGCATTGTGTTGCAAGGATCCAGAGAGATGGGGAGGAAGGAGCAACTCCATATACCGCTATGATTCTGAAGAGTGGATCACATGTGAGTTGGGCAAGCCACTGCAGGGAGGTGCCTCCATTCCAAGATTTAATTGTAGCTATTTTATTAGCCCTATGTGGGTTGTGCCCAGTATGTTCTACTCGTGTCAGTGATTATCGATGGTCTTGATGCATGGTTACCATTGCTCATTGTAGCAGCTTCCACTGTAAGATTTGTAAGATATCTAGACTTTATGTATGTCTAGTCCAACAACGTTTGAACCTTTGATATGTCGTACCAATGCTGCACTACTCAGATTTGTTTGGTGGTATTTAATGCTCGACCTCTGACCTCTTAGTTCAGCATTCATGGAAACGGAACTCTCATGGAAATGATGTTTCTCTTTAAGCCAGATTGTCTTGAAAAACTGCCCTTCTAGCAGAGTACAGTGGTTCTTTTGCAGGCATCAGTGTAGGAGATGTTCATGGTGGTGGCGGGAACACCGAGGTTTTTGCTGGTTCGTTCCATCGGTGAGTGTTCAGAGTCCAGACCTTAGTAAGAGAGCTGCTACTTTCATCAGTTGGGTGTGTTGTTTAGCAAGTTTCTTTTGTAGTTTTGTGTTAAGAGTAAGCACATACGTTTTGGTTCCAGGCTGCATACATTTATCGGGATGACTAAATACTTGCACTGAATGATTCACCTGGTTCTATTGTACGCCGCTGAAACCGTCTTTGGGTTTTTCTTTCATCAGTTTGGTGTGTTTACCAAGTTTCATGTGCTGATTTGTCTTAAGAGCATTGCTTTTGAGTTGCTGAGACTTTTTTCTCAAAATCAGGATGACTCGCGACTATACAGCGACTTGGGGCAACTATACAGCGAGTCGAAGGGTCGGCGACTCACTTTTGAGTCGTGACTAAAAAACTTTGCTTAAGAGGCATTGTTGTATGGTTGCTGCCCATTAGCATCAAGACATATATGCCACTGAAACCTACTAAGTCAAATTTATAAACAACAATCAACACCACGGAGGAAAGTATCGATGCTAGGATCAATGTATCTTTACTTCAATTTTATCTCCATAGCTAATTATGCTAGCAGACAACACACACAGAACCCCAATCCATAGGTCTTTTTTTGGAACTAAATCCAGAGGTCTTGGTGACAAAGGAAAGCCGATACTTGGTTCAAACCGTAAGATAGTCACAGAGTATCCCCGACATATAGAGAATTCAAATCACAACTTCATGAGTCAAACATAGGAGTTACAAACGAGTAGCAAACTCAGGGTTCTCACAAACGAGTAGCAAACAAAGGGTTCTCACGCATTTACATAGAGGTACGCATCTACTTACAAGTACAAACAAGAGTCATATGAACACCATGCCTCTTGGGAATACAAATAACATAACGATTATTGTTTACTCCATGAGGAAATAAGTTTGCAGGTTGCATGATGTGTTGTACCTCTAGGCTAGGATTCTTGTTGCTTATTTATTTCCAGATCATCTTCTTCCTTACGAATTATTCGTATCCGGGGGTTGCTCGCCCGTGCGCACGGCCAACAAAGCAGACACCCAATTTGAACACATGTAATAAAGGACAAATATAAAAAGAGCAATGTTGCAGATCCCCCGTGCATGGTCGTCCCATGTGCCACTGATGTAACTAGTCCCCAAGGAGGCAAAGGAAAATAATACTCCTTCAGCAGCTAAAAACCTAGCCCACTTGTCATTTCCGTTTTTAGCGAGTACTCCAATGGCCAGCAGGGAGTAGAACAAGGTAACCGAGTTGCTGTACTGAAAGATGAAGTACCTTCCCGGAAACTTGTCGCGCATAACAGAGTTACCAGCTACATGCCCATTGTCGTCGGTGCCCCAGAAACCACCGGGTGGGGTGAGCCCCACGGTGAAACTGGCGGTGGCCATCAGTGACGCTATGAGCAACATCCAGGCACGGAGATCCTGCGATTTCTTTTCAATGGAGCCGTCGGCTTGAGGATTCGTTTGCACTATGTTGTGAAGGCCATTCATAGCTATTGCTGACAACCGCCCGTCACTAGAGGTGACGAGGAGAACCGGCATGCCATTGGCTCCTTTTATTACCTCCAACAACGCATCAATGTGTTGACGATGATTGTCAACAGTAATCCCTTGTTGCTGAGGTTGAGACGAATCTACATGCATACCGTGTCCTGATAACATTGCCATTTCTTCCGACATGTTCTGTGCAACAAACATCTTGTCAGTTAGTGAGTCCTGCTGTGTAAATAACACAACCGCTTATGGTGACAATTTAGGTTAATTAGCCGCTTGTCTATGAGATGCGTATCCAATTGTAAGGCATATTTATACTTTTTATAAAGCAAAATTTAACTAACTGTGATTAATGTTAGTCTATCTCAACATGTACGCTATCCACTTCACTTATTTTTGTAGCCCACCAACTGTCCAAATCATCCCACTAATATTTATTACTTATTATATATCTCTACATTTTTTTTTTTTTTTTTTTAGAAATGGGTAGCCCGGCCTCTGCATCGTGTTGATGCACACAGCCTTTATATTAAAAGAAAGGTAGCAAAGTATCGTCAAAGCATTATTACAATTCAAGGGTCAGCCAACACGGCCACATGAATCAACCAGCGAAAAAGGGCTATCAAGTAAAGACTAAACATCTTGTAGTCTTCTAGAATGTTGCCACCCATGCTGGCAGCAAATAGCTCGGACTACCGCCATAATACGGGTACAGCCAGCATCCATAAGAGCCCGTTGCTCTGGCGGCAGGAGAAAGGACCACATGTGGATCCAGTACGTAGCTCGGTGGACGACCTGCAAAAAATGAACATCTCTTGTTTTGTTAAACACAACATCATTTCGACAGTTCCAAACTGCCCAAAGAAACGCACATACACCAATGCGAATACGTGCTTTCGTCTTGCGATCGACTCCATCTAACCAATGACCAAACAAATTTGCTACACTAGATGGTGGAGAGATATTAAAAGTAAAATGAATAAGTCGCCAAATATGCCTCACAAATGGGCATGAGATGAATAGATGCTCCACTGACTCATTAGCCGAGCAGAACGCACATTTTTTGCATCCATTCCACCTTCTCTTGATCAGATTGTCTTTAGTAAGAATGACTTTCCGCCGCAAGAACCACATAAAAATCTTAATTTTTAGTGGAACTTTCAATTTCCAAAGATACTTATGTAAATACTGAGCATGTCCATGCATATAATCAGCATACATGGACTGGACCGAAAATAGACCAGTGGTTGTTAGGTTCCATTTAAAACGATCATCGGAATTTGAGAGGGAGACACTCATAAGTTTCTCCACAAGTTTCTTCCAAGCTTCCCAATTGTTCCCTATCAACAGCCTTCTAAATTCAATATTTAGAGGCGAGTTAGTTAAAACATCCGCCACCAACACGTTCTTGTGGCGCACAAGGTTGAATAAAGAGGGAAATTGGATAGCCAAAGGTTTATCCCCGAGCCAAATATCCTCCCAAAAACGAGTATGCAGGCCATTGCCCACCTCAAATTTACCTCGCTGGAAGAAGTCCTCTTTAACTGACATAAGCCCTTTCCAAAAGGGAGAGTCAGTAGGCTTAGCTTCAGCTTGTGCTAGAGTTTTTCCATTTAAATACTTATTACAAATAAGTTCTTTCCAAACGCCCTCCTCTCTTAGGACTTTAAAAAGCCATTTGCTTATTAGGCATTTGTTTTTTATATCTAGCACATGAATACCCAACCCACCTTGGTCTTTTGGGCGACAAACAATGTTCCACTTGGTTAACCTGTATTTTTTCTTGACATGATCACTCTGCCAAAAAAACCTAGAGCGAAAGTAATCAAGTCTCTTTCGCACCCCAACGGGAATTAAAAAGAAAGATAGCATGAACATAGGTAGACTTGTGAGGACCGAATTAATCAAAACAAGTCGGTCCCCATAAGATAACATCTTTCCAGCCCAACATCCTAATTTCTTTTCAAATCTATCCTCAATTATCTTCCATTCTTTGTTAAGTAGTTTTCGATAGTGAATAGGTATGCCCAAATACCTAAAAGGCAACGTGCCAATCTCGCACCCGAAAATTCTACGATATTCCTGTTGTTCCTCTTTGGCCTTACCAAAGCAATACAACTCACTCTTATGAAAATTTATCTTAAGCCCGGATAACTGCTCAAAAATAGACAAAATCAATTTCATATTGACTGCCTTCTCAATATCATGTTCAAGAAACAAGATAGTGTCATCTGCATATTGAAGAATTGACACCCCCCCTTCTACAAGATCCGGGATAAGAGAACCTACTTGCCCATCTTCCTTTGCACGGGCAATAAGAACCGCCAACATATCCGCAACAACATTGAACAAGATAGGGGAAAGCGGGTCACCTTGCCTGAGTCCTTTTAAAGTCTGAAAATAATGACCAATGTCATCATTCACACGGATCCCAACACTCCCTCCCTGGACAAACCTAGCAACCCATTCGCACCATTTAGGGTCAAAACCTTTCATACGAAGAGCTTGCTGTAGGAAGGACCACTTGACTTTATCATAGGCCTTTTCAAAATCAATTTTGAAAAGGACTCCATCTTTCTTTTTTCTATGCAGCTCATGAATAGTCTCATGGAGGACAACAACTCCCTCAAGAATATTCCTTCCCGGAATGAAAGCAGTTTGTGTTGGTCTAACAACCTTATGAACAATATTCGAAACACGATTCGTACCCACCTTAGTGAAAATCTTGAAACTCACATTCAAGAGACATATGGGTCTATATTGTTCAATTCTGGAAGCATCCTCCTTTTTGGGTAACAAAGTTATTACCCCAAAGTTTAGTCTAAAAAGAGGAAGATCCCCACTCTGTAATTGAGCAAACAGTGCCATCAAGTCAATCTTGATGATGTTCCAAAATCTTTGGTAAAACTCCGCAGGAAACCCATCTGGCCCCGGGGCTTTGTTATGTTCCATTTGGGAGATAGCCTCAAACACTTCCTTTTCAGTAAAGTCTGATGTTAGAATGCTATTCTCAAGAGGTGAGATTTGAGGTAAATCGTCGGTGATAGACTCATCCAACGAAAAGTTATTGGGAGTCGGTTCTCCAAATAACTTCTTATAATATTCGGAGATGAATACTTTCAAATTATTCTCTCCAACAATCGTCCCCTCATCTTGTTCAAGTTGGAAAATCTTTTTCTTCCGATGTTTACCGTTTGCAATAATATGAAAATATCTTGTATTATTTCCCCCTTCTTGAATGTGTTTTACTTTTGCACGTTGTGCCCATTTAGACTCCTCATCTCGTCTTAACTGAGCTAAACGTTCATCCGCCTCTTTTTTGGCATCTTTCTCAGCTACCGATAAAGGCATTGTTTCAGCTTTCAGGTCTAGTTCATCGATAAGAAGTGTTAGTTTCTGTTTCAACTTTTTATACTCTCCACTAATATTCTTGGCCCATCCTCTAAGAAACTGACGAAGGTGTCTTATTTTATGCTGCCACCTTTCTATTGGAGTGGAACCACCAACCGTGGATATCCATTCCTTGGCAATCATCTCATAAAACCCCTGTTGACGTAACCAAGCTAGCTCGAATGAGAAGGCATTTTTATTTCCAAGATGCGCTTGAGCACCTGAATCAAGGATAAGCGGTGTGTGATCTGACCCAGTGCGAGTCATAGCATGCACCGTTACCAAAGGGAACTTCTGTTCCCATGCCACACTAGCAAGAAAGCGGTCCAACTTTTCAAACGTTGGAACCTCCCGTCTACTCGCCCAAGTGTATTGCCTACCGGAGAGTTCAATCTCTTTTAGGCTCAAGCTTTCAATAATGGCATTGAAAATGAATGGCCATCTAGCATTGAAATTCGAATTATTTTTTTCCTCCTGTCGACGAATAATATTGAAATCACCCCCCACCAACATGGGTAGTGTTTCGTTCTCACAAATACGGACAAGTTCCGCAAGAAAGTCGGGTTTTTGTGCCTCTTGTGCAGCGCCATATACTACAACGAGAGACCACAAAAAACCATCAGATTTTGTTTTCAACTGAAGTTTCACACAGAAATCTCCAGTGACAATGTCTTGAACTGCTAGAGTGAGATTGTTGAAACCAACCAGAATGCCTCCGGATCTACCATGAGGTGGTAGACAATACCAACAATAATCCAAACCCCCAGCTAGATGTTTTAAAAACGGAGCTGTAAAATTAGACCGGCCAGTTTCCAAAATGGCAACAAAATCTAATTTCTGTTCTCTAACCGTTTCTTGAATGGTATGATGTTTTGCTGTATCTCCCAGCCCGTCACTATTCCAAATCATGCCTCTCATTTCGAACTATTTTTAAGTTTTTGTATCCTTGCACTTCTTCTCTTCACAGAGAGGTCAACACCTTTTTTGTTTTTCCGTGTTCTACGCGTATGAGGAGCAACAGGATCCATTTGATCCGAAGTGTTGTCCTGCTCTTCACCATCAAGGTCCTCCGAAAGGTTCGAAGCTCTCTTGAGAACTAAACTACTTGTGCCCTCATCCTCAATGTTTTGTAGGGTATTAGAGAGAAAGGTGACTGCTCTAGTTTCCTCCACCCTTTTTAAAAGTGAGACTGAATCTAAAACTTGTGATGGGGACGAACCTAAAGATACACCAAGCCGAGAAGCCCTAGCAACAATAACTTCATTTGGTAAAGCTGAAAACGTATACTTGGGATTCTTAGTTGTACCTGATTCAGTTTCGCCGTGACGACGTTGAGCTACCATCATAGCTCTCTCCATAATTGTCGCCTCCGAATTGTCCTGGGCCCTGATCCTTGCACTTGATCGGACGCCAAGCTTGGAAGGGTCCTCGATGCCGCCGAACGCCACAATTTCTTCCAGTGTGGGTGAGACCATTGTCCGTTCCACATTAGACTTCTCAGGTGTAGTGAAAGTAGCCACCATCGAGCTATCAGTATCCTGCACAATACGATCCACAACAAAGTCAGGGGTAGAGATCGCAGCTGTTTCTGTAACAAAAGAATTAGCCACATCCGATAACGGGAACTGATCACCGTCCGAACTCTCTACTACCTGACTTGTGGGATCCCTCCCCATGATCATCATCTCAGAGCATCCCCTCGTACTCTCATCAGAGTTAGAGGACCTATCCACCTCTTGAACCGCCTCACCATGAACGGGTGCAGCCTGCGACTTGTCAGCCGAGGTAACATTCTCCCGCAACCCGACATCATCACAAGCAGACGACACGGCCAAGTTGAGTTCGATAACGTTCTCCACCTCCACAGCTCGCCCTTCAGCATTGGCAGCAGGGGGAACAACTTCCCCATTACTGACCTCGAGCTCTGCCCGTAAGTCGTGCTGAACCGAACAATCCTGCAATAAAGAACAATGATCCACGTTACCATCAAATGGTAGATCAATGTGAGAAAAATGATGAAACGAAGAACTAACCCTCGGAGTCAAACATCCGTGAGCATGTAGCTCTTCTTCACCAACTGAACCCAAACCCACTTTCTCTTGTGACAAGCACAGCTTTTCCCCCACCGATGGTGTCAGTTTACCCACCGAGGGCACTGCTTGCTTAGCCTGAAGGATTCGAGCCGCCTCCTCTCTCCTAATCGCACTCCATCTTGCCTTAAGCATGGGCGAGAACACGACACCTGGCTGTACCTTGTGGTTCGATCCACCAACAGGAGCACCACCAGTTCCGAAAACAGCAGTATTACCATTCGAACTCTCCCCTGGTTTGCTAGACATGTCCGTATCCTTTCCTTCTTCCATATTATTGGTATCTTTAGGATCTTTTGATTTATCATCAAAATCATCTAGATCATGGTCCATATCGTCATCTCCCAAATCGAACGCATGGTCCTCCACCTCAAAGGTTAAATTATAAAAGCCATCCTTGATAAACACCGGCAATTCCTTCGGGATCTTAGTTTGATCAACACATCCGATTAAAATCCGTAGGACCCCGGTTTCTCTAGTGTGTACCATATCTACCTTAAAGGTTTTTCCAAACAAGATCCCAAGAGCCCATAGAGCCAAAAAGTCACCCTTCCGTTCAGGTGGTATGCCTTTCATGCGTACCCAAACCTGAGGAAGTAGCATCATGGGGATGCTCTTGGTCAGCCAGGAGTCTACAGTCATCTCCATCGAGCTGTTTGGTACCTTAAACGTGCCTATCAGCTTCAACCGATCCAACTCTGCCTTTGAAGGAAACAAAACCTTGTAGACATTATGTCCCACCTGTTGCACTTCCCACTGATATTGCTCAACCGGAACCACCCTCTGAAGTTGCCTGGAAATTTGTGGGATAGACATCTCTCCCCCAGTCACCTTGACCATTCCGAGGCGTGTGTTTTCATTCTTTGGACGATAAGATTCTGTGCAAGGCATGCCAAAAAATGTGAGGTCATCATGCGCAATCCCATATATTTCAATCTGTGGCTTGGGTGCACTTAAGAGGGGACAATCATCTGAAGAGTGCGCCACGTCCTGACAAATATCACAGAGAATTGTTTTGCAGTCGGACAACACATGCCCGGAAAAACCACACCTATAGCACTTGGGTGTCTTCTTTCCTTTCTTTGCCGCCCCATTGGCAGCATCAGCAACCTCATCATTTTGCTTACCAGCAGCAACCATCTGTTCTTCCGACTGCGCTATGAGCTGATGTGCAACCGGCATAAGAGCCTCTGCCACGGCAGAAACTTGCGTTGCAGCAGATTTCGCCCCATCTGTTCCTTTATCAGCCGTCTCACGCAGGTTATTAATGTCGCCCAGAAGAGCTCCATTAGAACGGCCAGCACCCAACCGGCCACGACCTCCGCGACCAGCTCCCCCTCTTCCATTGAAACGACCACGAAACTGTCCAGTGCCAGCATAAGCAGGACGGCGGCCGTTGTTGTTCTGAAACCCTGAGCCTGCATTAAACGGCCCATATTGCATACCTCCATTGAAGTTGCCCTGGTTCCTTGGTACCCAAAACCCTCCTCCTGACGTTGATCCCCAACCTGCTGCCCATAATCTTCCTGACCTGCTGTGCCGCTCGGGCCACCGACAGCATAGTTGTTGAAGTTGTTTGCACCTCCGCGGCCAAAATTGCCGCCATTCGCCGCCGGATAGCCACCCTGGCCGCCACCACGACCATTGCCGTTGTTTCCCAGTGGATAGTTGTTGCCCTGTGGGTAGCCACCCTGGCCGCCACTGCGACCATTACCACCGTTGCCCGGCGGATAGTTGTTGCCATTAGCTCCGCCGCGACCAAAATTGCCGCCATTGAAACTGTTGCCACCGCGGCCGGGGTTACCACCAGTACCCCTACCACCAAATCCTCCGCCTCGATCACCGGCCCAGCCTCCACCCCGGTTAGACATTGTGCCAACCCGGGGAGCTGGGGAGAAAGACTGCTGGGAGAGAAACCCTAGCCGCCTCTGGTTTTTAGATCGCAAGGAAAAACGTAGCCCCTGTTTCGGAAGGGTCAATCCCTTTTTATTCGGATCGGATTTGGCAACGCGGAAATCACGCACTGCAGAGGGGCCACTGGAGCGAGGGCCCACCAACAGAGTCGATTTGAATTTTGAACCTGGATCCATCGATCCATGGTTCGAACGGGCCATCACCGGCGACAATGGCGACATACCCTCTTTGTCGCCGGAAAACCCAGCTCCTTTCAGTTTGCGACGTCGATAGACCATCGTCCATCTAAGAGCGTCATCTTCATCCGTCCAAGCACGAGTTGTAGGTGTCAACACCGGCAACTTAAGATCCGAGTTCACCAGAGAACGCGGCGGAGACCGCACTAGTGAATGAGAACTGGACCCAGAACTTACCGACGTTGGAGACGATGGACGTAGGTTCACCGCCGCCCACCTCTGCCATTTCCTCTTCTCCTCTTTCTTCCATGCACGTTTGTCCGTAGATCCCGCACCCGATCGACCTCCGGCGACCGACACCGGTAGCGAAGCGATCTAGCGGAGGAAGAAGGTCCGGAGACCTCCTCCTCGCCGTCGCTGCATCCCGGCGAAGCAGACCAGAAACGCCCGGCGGGGAACCGTGGCGAAGAAGCGCTGTCGCCGTCGACGAACGCGTCGCCCTCACCATCGCCCTCACAGTCGCCTCTGCTCATCGCGCTAGAGACCGTTGGTTCCAGTAGCTGGTTTGGTGGAAACCCTCTAAAATTTTGGGGGAGAATTTCACTTCCCCGGCCTCTGCACCAACTAGGGATGCACACAGCCTTTTAAGCATGAGTATCAGGATTTTTATCTTGGTTAATAACCAAGCCTGATCCTCAGGATAGATTGCATGAGTACCAGGAAGGCCTGATCCTCAAGTATAAATAGGAACCTAAATTCGCGTCCCTGAGGACTTGAACCTGGGTGTTGGGTTTGTACATCCACTCCCCCAACCAGTTGAGCTAAGCTCCACTCCTATATATATATATATATCTCTACATGCAACCATCCACACCATTTTCTCTTTAAACCGTCAAATTGTCCATGCCATCCTTTTTTTTGCCGCTCCATTGATAATTACACAATAAAATCATGTACACCTAGAACACCGGAATTAGTTTCATCGACCGTGTGAACTTTTTCTAATTATTTTCATATATAGATGAATATCATATCATATAACTATTATTAGATATCATGTCTTATTTCTATATGTAACCGCTGAAAAAGTTTCTGTAAACACTATGGGGCAATGTGCACGGCATGTCCTCCACATCATTCGTTTGTTCAACCCGTTGATTTCAACTTATGTATATCGAACGGGTACAGTACCCCCCGAAACATAACGAACTTGAAATTGTAAAATACACATAAATTTCATGTCTATTAAATTTAGCCTCCCCGCCATTTTTGGAAGTCCTACTTATTTTCATTGGCTTTGGAATAGTAGAATAATTTTGAAATAGCGGCCAAAATCTTGGGAAAATCTAAGTTAATGATCAATAGGTTTGGATACAGAATTTACTGCTACGATAAACCATATCTTGCATATTACTATAGACAAATTCAAGTTTCAAAGTTCCATTAGGTTTCTTAAAAAGATATCGGATGTAATGTGCGGGGTATCTTTCTACTTGTTGTAAATAAACTCTCAACATTTCCTCGGCGGTAACACCGTGATTTACAAGAATGGCTACTGAAGTCTCACTGAGTTTAACCAAATTCGATTAGACCAAGTTTTGACGCTAGCACATAGATTTGGTTTTCAACTAATTATCTAGAAAATAATAGCAAGACAATATATACTACCGATGAATGGTGCTAAAGAAAGAATATGCTATATGAGTCACAAAAAAACTCTTAAGGCGAACTGATTTATGTAGTCACTTGCTATATCTGCTCAGGAACGAAGTATCGACCTGCAATTGATTCTTAATTGACGTATATTTATACGAGTCTATACTCTATAAGTACGAATTCATTTCAGAGATAAGGGATATAGAAGCATCGCAAGCAGGGGAGAGATATAGAGCGTGATTGACTGAGTACCTGTTGGAGTTGTTAGGAGATGCCAACGCCCTTAAGCGAAACTTGAAGTGGCTAACTAGCTATATATACCAGATATCTGCCCCGATTCAACAAGAAAGGTTAATTAGATATATAGAGCTGGCGAAGGTAGTGCAGACGCCATGCACGCCTCTGTGGCAGAGTACTAGCTCAGTATCTCCTAGTTACAATTTGCTGTTTATAAGAACCAACGGTTTCTTTATATGAAATCGACGAGAAGACTGATTTGGTTAAAAAAAAAACTCGTAGTTACATTTTGCTCCACCGGTTGCCGATAGCCCGATACGAACTAAGGGACAAGTGGTAACGACTTGACTACAAAGTCAATAAGTCAACAACATCGTTTAGATATTTTCCATTTGTGATGGGGAGGCTTCTACGATCACAAAGAACAAAGAAAACGGTCTATATATGTGAAAAAAAAAACTGAGGCGTCAACATTGGAATATTGACATCACGACAACCACAAATATTTGTGAATCACTGCAAAACTTATCCCCAGCGAATTCAATCCACCGAAATAATACAACTAGGGTAGAAGCCTCGCACTGCAGGACAAGGTCTCCCGAGAACAGATAGTCGCGTGTGTGTGTGTCGATGTTGCCGGTTCCGACCAGCATGTGAGAGACTCAACCGAAACAGCTGCAACAACGCTACCAGGCGGATTTGCTCCTTGGCGACTGACCGAGGACGCGATCGACTCGCACGTCAAAACAGTACAGAAAATACGTGGACCCACCACCCTTCTCAAGGCCAATTTTACAATATCGCGAGGGTAGAGACTAATATAAGAACATATCCCACGGCTGGTATTTTACACATGCCCCATAACAATTTTCTTCCTGACATGCTATTAGGCCAACGATGTAACTCGCTTATTCTCTGGAAAAAAGGTTCGCACGACATCGTCCGCCACCGGATGGCGTACGACACTTTGCATCTAGAAGGTATACCGGATATTTAAAAATACATATCTTGTTCTTTATTTATTATCAATGAGAATCGTATTACCTTGTAAAAAAACAAAAAAAAGCCAAACATTCGGCAAATTACCTAGAATACACTCAGAAAACCCATCTCGCTGAAGCGCATGTGCATGTCCATGTCGAGCTGCGTGCATCTTCTTTTCTTATTTTTATTTATTTATTTATTTACATGTGTGCATCCTTCGTGTCTAGTCGTGCTTAACATTATATTAATGCAGAGACAAGGTGTAATTGACATTTCTGAATATTAATATATTCCCTTTATCTAAAAAGTAAAAACATGTACATGCCGAGCTGTCAGCTGGGTTAAAACACCATGTTGAATCTTAATATTTTCTTTCTTATTGAATACATGAAGAAGACATGTACACAATAGGCCAAAATGTACCGATTTTTTTTTTTGAGAATTCAATGTTTTTTTTTTGCATGGTAATACGATTCTCATTGATAAACAAAACATGAGATACAAAGTACGTATACACCAATCTTACAGATCTGGAAAGATAGGATAAACCTATGTGATAAACCAACACTTATCCATCTTCTTCGGCACCACTGTAGCAGCCACAAGGGAGAAAATAGATAGATCACAATTCAATGTAACGAATACCTTTTTTGCATGGGAATGTGCCAAATACATTATTTTATGGGAATGTATCGAATACATGTACCCTTTAAATAGGAGCTCTAGCAATAGAACCACTACTCGCTGTCCGGCCCAATAATCGGGTCAGTGTGGAAAAGAAGATCGGCCCGGCCCAATAATCTGTCCGGCCCATACCACTACTCGCTAGCCTTCACTCCACTCGATTCACACAGGAAGCGGAAAGAGAGCAGAGAGCGGCGGAGGGACTCATGGGGAGGCGAGCCGGCACCGGAGCCGGAGAAGGTCGCTTTCGCCGCCGCCGCCACGTCGACACCGTTGCCGTCGCTTCGCCTTCCACTTCCATCGAGGTATGCTGGCGCTGCCCGGGATTACCCTGATTGATTGGATGCTCTCACGCAAGAACCCTAGAACTAGGAAGAGGAACCCGACCGGCAACCTAGTGGCGTGGTTCATCCGACTGGTTCCTTTTAATTACGGATGGAAAACCTGAACTCCTTGGGCCACTGTTGTTGATCTGGAAGCAATCAGACTTTTCACTGGTTTAGGCATCTCTCACGTTGATAGAAAAATTTGTGCATCTCCTTTATAGAAAAATTGTGCCGTGTACCCTAAGTATCAGAGTGAGGAAACTGATCTGGAAAAGGAAAATAGAAATCCTTTTTCTTGTTACTTTGATATTTCGACTACTCCATTGGGTACTACAGTGCGATGGAAATCACATCTGCATGGGATTCTTTTCGCTTTATCTGATTATATTCCCTCATCTCTTTGAAGTAATTATTCATGTGTTCAGGATGGGAGAGTAGTTGATCAGCATTCTTAGATATACTATCAGAATCTTATCATAGACACCATATCAGCACTCGCTTTGTCCGTAAAGAATTAAAGATCCAGTCTTATCAATGACTTTGCTATTTTATTGTATCAGTATTCAGTAGTACTTGTTTTATGTTACAGTCTTATCTTTGGAACCATACAATCCTGTTGTACGTTACAATTTAGCGTGATTTTTTGCTTACATCTAGTATCTCTGGAACCATACACGTACTAGCCAATTTTCAGTTAACAATTTCTCTCAGTCGCTTTGTCCACTTTTCAGTATCAAGTTCATTCTTGTAATCTCTTATATCTTTGCAATTTGCTGCAGGGAAGCTGCAACCCAATGGTTCATGCGAAGTATGGCCCTCAAGGTTGGGCGGACCTCCCGGATGCCCTGCTTCACTCCATTGCATCTTTGTTGATCTCCTTCCCTGATCTTCTCGCCTTCGCTGCCACCTGCCCTTCTTGGCGTGCTGCCTTCGTCTCCTATCCATCAGAATCTGGCTTCTCATCGCTTCTCCCACCGCTCCTCCTCCAGCCTGATGTTCCTTTGTGCTCTCCCCGTCCTCGCCCATATAGCAGCAGCCTCGTGCCTACACGCCCATGCTATGTCACTAATCTAGCCAGCCAAAACATGTATATGTGCTGTCAGATTCCCCTATTTCGTCATGTTGGTAGGAGGAAATGCCTACCGAGTCTTCTGGACAAATTTGGATTCGTTGGTGCCTCTTATGGCCATCTCATCTTGTCCAACAAACAATTGTGTCAGGTTGTTGTTGTTGATGTCTTCACAGGTTTAAGTGTCTCACCTCCACAACTACCGGTCAACGAAGGCACTCAGCTCTACTATGCTACCCTCACAGCTCCTATTGCGTCACCTAACTCACATCTCATTGTCACCACTGGAGCCCACAATTTCTTTTGGCGTGTTGGTAGTCACTCTTGGGTGAGATGTTCTACTCCCTGTAGACAGATCAACCGGGTAGTGGTCTTCAAAGGCCAGGTCTTTTGCACGGGTAATAGTTGGGGGCTGTATATCGTGCACTTGGTACCCCATATTCGCATACAGAATATAGTAGTTGATCGGGGGAAAGTATGCTGATCAGTAGACTCCGTTATCCCCAGTTGTTGCTTGTGGCGTGTGGTGATATGCTTCTCACGGTCCGCTGTCCCCAATCTTTTCCCGGTGACCCAACAGGATTTGAAGCCTTCCGCCTTGACTTATCTACTGAACCTGCAAAGTGGGTGAAGGTTGAGAAGCTAGAGAACTGGGCGATCTTCATCAGCGTCGACTATGAGAGAATCCAGGCATTGTGTTGCATGGATCCAGAGAGATGGGGAGGAAGGAGCAACTGCATATACTGCTATGATTCTAAAGAGTGGATCACGTGTGAGTTGGGCAAGCCGCTGCAGGGAGGTGCCTCCATTCCAAGATTTAACTGTGGCTATAAGATGCAACCTATGTGGGTTGTGCCCAGTATGTTCTATTCGTGCCCATGATGATTAATAGTCTTGATGCATGGTAACCATAGTTATATCTAGACTTTATGTATGTCTAGTCCAACAAGGTTTGAACCCTTCGCATCCTTGATATGTCGTACCATGTTGCACCGCTCAGACTTCTGACCTCTTAGTTCAGCATACATGGAAATGATGTTCCCCTTTAAGCCAGTTAGTATCGAAAAAACGCTCATCCAGCAGAGAACAGTGGCCCTTTACAGTCGTCAGTGTAGGAGATGTTCACAGGGAGGTTTTTGCAGTTTGTTCCATCCTTGAGTTTTTGCAGTAAGAGCATCAGTTAAGTGTGCTGTTTAGCAAGTTTCATGTGTTGTGTAGTTTTGCCTTATGAGGCATGGTGTGAATTTATCATGTGTGAGCAAGGGAATGGCTGAATACTTGTACTGAGAACTTCAGCTGGTTCTCTTGTATCCCTGCTTGAGTCGAGTAATATTTGATGTGAGTTTTGTTATTTTTAGCGCAGGTATAACTCGGTTGGTGATAGAACATCTGACGGTACAAAAGTTGTTGATGATTCGTTTAGTCTGGGTCTAAATGAATGGAATTAAAGCTAGGCTTCGTGTCAGCCTGAGCACGTAGTGTCCATTCTCAGATAGAAGTACTGCTCTTTGAGGAATGAAACCACGTTAAAAATGTCCCAAGAGATCCACGCTGTAATGTATACTCTCGTATGGAACTGAAGTGCATTTTTGCACCTCTCTCGCTGAATTAACCGATCGACCAAGAGGTCAAAATCAAGTTGACACGTTTCGCTCAAGAAAAAAGACATTGTAAACCAAACAGCGCTACTGTTTTTTAATCTGGAGAACAATACGCGAGCTTCCACATCTCCAGATCCTCTCCTATGTCATCCTAACTATATATAAAAGCTTGAAGGATCCACAGCACTGTAGCGTGCTACAGTGCAACAGTAGCTACAGTGCCTTTTTTTTTTGCGGAAAAAAAAACTTCGCATTCTCCGAAAATTATATACATGAAATATATGCGCGCCGATGAGTAGGTTCCATTCCCGTGATCGGTTTCGAGTTTGGTCGAGTCTAGCTCCTTAATTTCAGATCTAGATTCGCACAAACATTTGACAAATTTTGTCCAATTCATCGCACTCCGTCATCTGTTTGAATTTTCATTTCACAATAAGATATATATCACCTTATATAAATCGGCCCTCGGAATAAAACTTTCTGCAAAAAAGTCCCCGCACGCCACTTTTTGCAGAAAAGCCCTCGCGTTTTCCTAAAAATTATAAATCGCCCTCCCGACCAAAAAAATATAAATCGTCCCTCTGGAATAAAACTTTTTGTAAAAAAGCACCGCTCGCCACTTTTTGCAAAAAACCCACGCGTTTTCCAAAAAAAATATAAACCTGCCTCCCGGAATAAAAATACGTGTTTCTTTTGCGCAAAGGTCCTTGCGTTCTTCAGATATTACAAACTAATTTCAGTAAAATCACCACCAAATAACTTTTCCAAAACTAATTTCATTAACATTATTGTTAAAACATATATATTTCATATTGCACTGCAATATTATTTTCTCAATTTATTTCCCAAGTGAACTAATTCACCGACGAAAAATAACAGTAATACCGCATAATTTTAGATTAATTTCCAACAAATTCGTAACTAATTTATTATCCACAGGAAAAATATGTTGAACATATAAAAATGTTTTTAAAAATAAATCCTACTTATTTATACCGAATTCACGAATGGTCGGAAAAATTAACAATGTTTATTTGACACAACAAAAATTGAACAACTTTTAACCATACTTAAAATGCCAAAACTTCCCCCTAATTCAAAATGTGTTTATTCTTTTGGAGAATTTAACGTATATGAGTATTTCTACACTTCTACCAGCTACAGAATATTCAAATGTATATGACTATTTTCAATCCTTACAAAAATTACAGAAAACTAAAATGAACTACATCAATAAAACCACACGGGTGCGGCGTGCCGCCGCGCCATCTTACCAAACAGTAAAATTCATCACATTAATTAATCCACAAAGCGCAGTAAAAAAAAAATATATCTCACATATTACCTCACATATTGCATTCTCCCTAATTATGAAGTTCAAACAAATATTTATGACATTTTACTACTCTAATTTGAAGAATATTAGTACAAAATCCAAACGAATTTTCTCTAAAATGTGTGAAGAGACTCAAAAAAAAAAATATATACTAACTACTTCAGAGTATTTTCACGTAAAAAAACAAATACATTTTAAATTGAATTACAACATTTTAAAATTAAAGCAATCTTTAAAATCCAATTATTTTTAAAACGAAAACATTAATGAACTATAAAACCACACGGGTGCGGCGTGCCGCCGCGCCATCTTACCAAACAGTAAAATTCATCACATTAATTAATCCACAAAGCGCAGTAAAAAAATATATATCTCACATATTACCTCACATATTGCATTCTCCCTAATTATGAAGTTCAAACAAATATTTATGACATTTTACTACTCTAATTTGAAGAATATTAGTACAAAATCAAAACGAATTTTCTCTAAAATGTGTGAAGAGACTCAAAAAAAAATATATATATACTAACTACTTCAGAGTATTTTCACGTAAAAAAACAAATACATTTTAAATTGAATTACAACATTTTAAAATTAAAGCAATCTTTAAAATCCAATTATTTTTAAAACGAAAACATTTTCCAAATTCAATGATTTCCAAGCTTAGACAACTTTACAACATCGTCATTTTCAAACTCAAATTCAAAAACACGCACGCGGCATCTGCCGCGCTCAGTTCCCTAGTATTCTCTGATGTGCCGAGAGGAACCTCACAAGGCATCTGCAGTAAAAGCGGCCTTACTAGATTGGTGTCACCGTAGCAAAAGCACCTCTGCAAAAGTCATCGTAGCGGTATAATCTATTAATTGCATCGGATTTGATAGCAAACAAAACTTTATGTATTCCCTAGAAGAATAACCTTATTTCTTTGGCAGAGAAAATATAATAGACCAATATTCTGTCAAGGTAGCGGGGTTATCCGTTTATTTATTTCCTGCGCCCAAGTCAATTCACGTTGTAGAAATGAACTTGGTGAAATAATTGTGACCAACAAAACAGTTGCCTCCGCGCTAGAAACTCGAAACAGATATCTCATCAGTCAGTCAGCCATGCATGGCGCTGAGCAGAGCAGTCAGTTCTGATTCTGTGGACGTTGGGACAGCGGGCGGCGGAACCACGGCGTCAGGGATAACTGTGACGCAGCACCTAACAACGAGGCGGTCCGTCGACGACGTACTCAGCTCCTCGTCCGTCTGATATGCGAACTCGCAATCAGGGATGTCACGTGTTGAATATAAATATATTGCCTAGCCCCTTTCCATCAGTTCGGACTTCTGGTCTAGATGGCTAGTGCAGCAATTCTATATGGTATCAGAGCCAAGAGGTGTCGAGTTCGAGACCCCGCTCACGCGGATTTAAAAAAAAAAGGAAAAAAAAATCCTGCGGCCCGCTCCTATCCCACGCTAAGGACTAAAATAGCCTAGACGTGAGGGGGAGTATTGAATATAAATATATTGCCTAGCCCCTTTCCATCAGTTCGGACTTCTGGTCTAGATGGCTAGTGCAGCAATTCTATATGGTATCAGAGCCAAGAGGTCTCGAGTTCGAGACCCCGCTCACGCGGATTAAAAGAAAAAAGGAAAAAAAGATCCTGCGGCCCGCTCCTATCCCACGCTAAGGACTAAAATAGCCTAGACATGAGGGGGAGTGTTGAATATAAATATATTGCCTAGCCCCTTTCCATCAGTTCGGACTTCTGATCTAGATGGCTAGTGCAGAAATTCTACATGGTATCAGAGCCTCTGCAGAAATTCTACATGGTATCAGAGCCAAGAGGTCTCGAGTTCGAGACCCCGCTCACGCGGATTAAAAAAGAAAAGGAAAAAAAAGATCCTGCGGCCCGCTCCTATCCCACGCTAAGGACTAAAATAGCCTAGACGTGAGGGGGAGTGTTGAATATAAATATATTGCCTAACCCCTTTCCATCAGTTCGGACTTTTGGAATAATTGGCTAGTGCAGAAATTCTACATCACGGTCGAACGTGTGCGTCATCTTCTGGGATTGGACGTTCACCGCCCCCTCAAGCGTGAAGCTGAACTCCGCCGTCGTCCGGGTCTCGTCGTCCTCCTTGGTCGCGCGGACGAGGCGCACGACAGAGAGCATGGGGGAGAGCTTGAGGTACCACCTGCTGCCCCCGACGGCGAAGCGCGTCGAGTGGGCGAACTCCTCTGGCAGGAGCAGCGCCGCCTTGAGCTTCGACAAGCTGTCGACGGTGAGCGTGTGGGACGTGGTCATGACGGCGACCTCCGAGACCGGGATGGATTTGGACGAGAACCAGCTTTCAAGAAGGCTTGGACGCCGCTGCTCCTCTTTGAGGGTGCACCTGACGAGGAAGCTGTCGTCATGGACGTCGATGCAGGAGGACGCCTCGGGCTCGCTCCTACGCACGTCCAGCAGCAGGTACCCGCATTTTTTCTCCCAGGTGCCCTTGCTGCTCTCGCGGTGGAAGATAGTGTGGTCGCCGGTGCGGTCGAGGATCTCGATGGAGATATCGGTGCCGCGGGCCGACTCGAGGTCATGGTGGAGGCCAATGGAGACCCCCACGGTCAGGGAATCCGACACGCCCGTCTCGTTACACGTCGGGGTCACGCAGACATCCCACCAGAGATCGCGGAAGCGGATGACGTTCCAGGGATCGCGATCCACGGGCGCCCGCATCAGCTTGGAGTACTCGTAGATCGGCGTCACCACCGTCTTCGACGAGCGGCTGCCGGTGGCGCCCATTATAGCGATCAATCGATTGTAGTATGCCTATCCGCCGCGCCCCCCTGTGTATCTGTAGGCTCTCCCGTGATCGACCCTTGCCGGAGCGGAGTCTGTCCTGTTAACTCTTCAACGACATATCGAAAACCGACTTCGCTAGGAAGTTGCAACTCGCAACCGATTCGAAAAACATCATGCAGAGATAGATTTTATCTTACGATGAGATGATATGATATATACACGTGACGCGTATGACCCACTCGACCGCTCCTCTCCGCTTCAGACGCGCGCCCGAACAAGGCAAGTCTGACTTCTTTTTCCCCCCGCAGGCAGCTCCCACGCGCGCGCCTCCTTTCCTTTTTTTTTCTCTCTCTCTCTCTCTGGTCCTGGTTCTACTGCTGATACGTACGTCATTTGAAGAAAGGAGTTGTCAAACATTGGAGCGATCTGTACCGTTGACCAAATATTGAATGGTTCAGATTTAATGTATCAACACAAGTTTGCTCTTTTAATAATACTAGTTGGCATGTACGTGCAACGCACGTTTCCACAATTAAAGGAGCAGTTTACAAGAGTAAAAAAAGACTATACAATGATTTAGTACATGTGCACGTGCAACCGCACGTCTTCTCCATTATTTAAAAAGCAAATATGGTGGGATATGAAAAATAGTAGAATGAATCTTCCCCCTCCATTTTTCTCTTCATCGTCATGTATCCATCGTTCAATTGAAATACAACGATAAATCAGGATTTGACAATGTTTGAATATATTAAGTATAAATATGTCATCTTTGAATATTTTAGTGAACTATTTTAAAAAGAAGTGCTCACTCTGTTCCAAATTAATTAAGGGAACGGAGATAGTATGTTTTGTGCACATAAACACCTACCATATACATATTTAGGGTAGCAAATGGGGCATGTATTGTTAACATAGATTGATTCAAAGCTCGCATTGATCTAGACCATCCAACCCAGTCCATCTCTAAACCCCGTAAAAAATTAATTTTCTCCTATGGTTCATGCTCTTGAAGCACGTGGGCTGGAAAAAGTAATATGGTAAACTCATTTTCTTCATATTTATCTTAGAAGTATAGCTACAAAAAAGTAAAATAAAATCTAAATTTCGCATGTAAGAAATTACCATCATTACTAACTAATGGAATCGTAAAAAGCTATTGCATTAGGCATTATCGAATTGGGGCAGATTGGTTGTGACATACCTCGACAAACAATCTGCGGTATATTTCTCTGGACAATGGAACAGGCGCGGCAACGTGGTACTGGGGTGAGCGGCGCCCGTTACTCACACCCTCGCCGCATTGCTGTGAGGATACAAAATTATGGCATGTAGCAGGCTAGCAGCCACTTGTGGGTGGTGGCTCAGGGTAATACCATGGCCGGCCGCCGGCGGTGATCAGCTAACTCGTCTCGAACGGGTTGAATACTTGCCCACTTGAGCCATGATTCAGAATCGTGCGATAGATAGAGCTAGTTAGGCCATCTAATTAGTGTGCATGCTGGATTTTGGGACATGCAGCAGCCACGCTGGTAGTCTAATGGCCGTAACTACAAGTTTACAATTAGTACTGCCACTTCCATATTTCGTTAGGGGTGGCTGATCTTTGTGGCGGTTTGGCATCCACATACTGTCTGAGGTCCTCCCAGAACGCGCCATCCAACGGAAGGAGCTCTTTAGGTCGTGCTCGCCGGACATGGTGGTTGTTGGTAGAGCTGGTACGTCGGCGGCGTGCATATTGCAGCACTCAGCTGACCTTGGTGCATGTTTCTGGCGGCGGCAGAACGCCGTTCTCAAGGAAATCGTCTTCGATATGCGGCAGCGCCGCCGCCTCATGCGTGATCTCGAAGCTCTCGCCGTCGGAGCTGACCAGCGTGATCATATTTGCTCTTCTCGCCGACGACTTCGTCAACTTTAATTCCGTCCGCTGCGGTCGTCGCCATGGTTGTTACTTGATCTCTCGAAGTATTGCTAGCTGATAGTTTCAAACACACGTTTCGATCGGAAGGGTTGATCGATTGACGCAAGGCAATTGATCGTACCTATATTTAAAGGAACATAGAAGGCTAGAAGAGGACAACTCGGGCCCGGCTGGGGACTCAACTTTGGATCGGTCTCTTGTCCAATAAGCATGATCTCCGAGATTTGTTACTATACGTTTGAACGGATTGGACGTGGTGATGAAGGAAAGGCTCCACACGGATCTGTTTTGTTTTTCTATCGAACATGTAGATTTTTGGACAATCTGGATTGTTGATCGAAAATTGAACGGACAAGATCAAAACTGTTTGGTGCTCGACATCGGGACAATCTAGATCGTTGATCAAAAATTAAACGGACAAGATTTAAAGTATCCCAACATGTTTACTCTTTTAATAGTATAGTTAACGTGCACGTGCAACGCACGATCTCAGTCACATAACAAAACCTCGTTGCAAATTCCCATTATGTGATTGCCACGATTACATATGTCAATGCAAGTCTCAAATGGCGAAAGGATATTATTTGATATTCTTTTTTGAAAACTTGAAGACCAATTCATACATAATTAGTGATCAGTTAAAACTGAACACATATTTTCACAGTTCTTTCAAGTAAAATAGATTTTCCACGGTATTTCTTAGAGGAACACAGCGGTGTTCTACTGCGATAACTGGATAGGCATGACACCTCCTACAGCTCTAATACAATTTTCTGAGATTGGCCAAACGAAATTTAATAACAGCCTACATCCATGAGGTTTGCATGTTCCAGCAGCAATCAGATTGGCACAATCATTGCCAACGATAAAGCCCATCCTCCTGATTGAGCAGCCCCTTTGGCAGATCCATCCGTTTTGATCTGTTGAACTTTAAGACATCAGCTGGCTGCGGAGACCACAATCCTTGGTTTGCTAGTTTCCGTGGCCTTCTGGCGTTGCTTCACACAGTTTGATAGATCATATTTAACTGAAAACAAATTTCTTCATAATTTCTTATCACTTCTCACACATTTTCCTTATTTCTTTCATGCAACCATAACCAGAGATGTAAGATTGCTGTTATACATTCATCTTCTTTCACTTTTAGTATTTCACCACAGAAGTTTATAGCATATGGACATGGGATTTTTTTAGCAACATGCATCCTGATTTGTTCTAGTTAAGCCACTCTCGACGACTCCTTTTTTATCTTTTTGCATTTTACAAAACAATGGCCTCCATCCTCTTCCAATCTAAAACAAAAGGGAAAACCAGTATCAACATGATAATATTAATACCTCTCCATGGTATCTTCATTGGAGGGTCAAGATGTACTTATTTTTGGAAAAACTAATGGTCCAAAGGCAGTTGGTAAGAAAGAAGTTACTTTCTTACTCATGGTAATTCACTAAAGGAAGAGCATTCAAGCAAGGAAAAATCCAATCGCTCAATACCATTTTTTGGAACTGCCATGTAAGCAAGATACATAATAAATGACCCCGCGAATTGTTTAAGAAGATTCAGAAAATAACCATGCATCAGTGCTAGGTTCTGGCTTCTCTAAGTGGCAAGGGGCCTCCTATGGTTTCCCCGTGTTGTAGTGTCAATCTCATTCTAAAAGTCGGCGTAAAATGGGTAATGAAGGTTCTGAAACTTGGATTAGAAATGTACAACTCTGGCCCGTCATATCATAATCCTCTACTTTGAAGATTGAGTGACTGAGATGTAACGTTTCCAAAAAAGAAAACCCTCTGCAGAGATATCAACGGCGTTTTCATAGCCAAAGTTGTCAGCATGTTTTTGACCTGAACCTTTCTTACTGGAGTACAGAAAAAGAAGATGCAGCTGATACCTATCAGTCTTGGGTTCTGATAAATGGATCCCTCGGCTGTACTGGATCAGACTGTGTTCTGCTTGCAGACTTTTCACTCGTGCAAAAAACAGTAGTAATAGAATGAAAATAGAATACCATTTAACAACAAGAACGATGCTTCTTTCATCTAAAGGCATTATGAATCGATGAACGTGTACAAAAAAAAAGGATTAGATTTCAGATCACCACAAAATCCTTATGGCCCTTGGCTCCACCTCCACGGAGTCCATGCCCAATGGGAATGGACCTCGGGAACTTCTGGACCGTCCCCAGCTGCCACCGTCCCGTCCGCGCTGACGATTCTCTGGGCCAGTAGGCATGGCCGCACTGGTCGCTCACTACGTAGGCTTGGACGGTGCGGAAGCAGCGGTGGCCGAGGTAGCCGTCGACGTTCTTGAGCATGGACCGGTAGACGTCGTGCAGGCTGTAGGCTTCGACGGACTGGTTGCGCTCGTTAAGCTCGTCGCTGATCTTTATCTCGTCGTCGACGAAGCAGACCTGGTTCTCTCTGATCATGTCGTGGGTGGTCGACGCTGCGGCAACGGCGGCAGGGAACGCTCCGGAGCAGGCGTCGCCAAAGAAGAGTGCGCGTCTGACGATGCCCCTAACCCGCGCCCAGGAGTCGTCCGTCTCCAGCGTGAGGACCTCGATCATCGCGGTTTTGTCGTAGAGATACCAGATGGTGAGGAGGCGCCCGTTGCACCCTACCAGGTACCGCCTCGACGGGATGTACGACTTGCTGTCTTCGCTCAGGGCGGCAGGTGGGGGCAGCTGCTCCTCGTGCAGCCTCCACGGCTCGCGGCGGAGGAGGTCCGGCTGGCCGTCGTCGGACACGACCAGCTCGTCGCACGACGCGAGTGCGTGCAGCCTCCCCTCGTGGAACGCGCCTGCAGGTCGAACGCAAGAGACACTTGCCACCAGAAACCCTCGTGCCCCTCTTCCGGCCGACACGCGGCGATCCTTCTACCGTTCACGCCGCAGTCGACCATGGCAGCGACTACGCAGCTCGAGTCCGGGCGGACTACATGACTATCTTGCGGATCGTCTCCTCCTGATCCGTCCACGGGGCGGCGGCGGGATCCTCGCGGAGGAGAAGGGGTTCAGCAGGAACGTCGTGGCGCCGCTGGACGCCGCCAGCGTGATGGAGCGGTGGCAGGCTGGCAGCCATATGGGGAGGTCGTGAGAGAGAAGACCATATGCGTGATCGACGAATCGTTTCTTTTGTCCGGTGGCAATCGGAGATGAGTGGCAATTTAGTAGTATTATGTGATTTGGTGGGAGGGTAAAACGGGAAAAATCGGACATTGTTGAGTTGTCAAACATTGGGACGATCTGGGCTGTTTGATCGGATATTGAACGGTCCAGATTTAAAATATCCCAACAAGTTTGCTCTTTTAATAGTAGTATAGAGTATAGAAGTATAGAAGTATAGATTGCTCATCACGTGGTAAACTGAATCGGTTAGGACTTCCGACTTCCAAACGAGGTCGGTTTTCTATATATCGATAGAGTTAACAGGACGGACTCCTGACCGTGGGGGTCTTCATTGGCCTCCAGCACAGCCTCGAGTCGGCCCGCGGCACCGACATCTCCATCGAGATCCTCGACCACACCGGCCAGCACACCGTCTTCCACCGCGAGAGCAGCAAGGGCACCTGGGAGAAAAAAAGGTGGGTACCTGCTGCTGGGCGTGCGTAGGAGCGAGCTAGAGGCGTCCTCCTGCGTGAACGTCCACCACGACCTCGTACTCGTCAGGTGCACCCTCAAAGAGGAGCAGCGGAGTCCAAGCCTTCTCCAAAACTGGTTCTCGTCCAAATCCAAGAAGCAGCCCACGATCCCGGTCTCGGAGGTCGCCATGACCACGTCCCATACGCTCCCCGTCGACAGCTTGTCCAAGGTCAAGGCGTCCCTGCTGAGCTGCGAGTGCGTCTACTCCACGCGCTTCGCCGTCGGGGGCAGCAGCTGGTACCTCAAGCTCTCCCCCACGCTGGCTGTCGTGCGCCTCGTCCGCGCCACCAAGGAGGACGACGAGACGATGACAAGGGCGGAATTCAGCTTCGAGCTTGAGGGGGTGGTGAACGTCAAGTCCGGGAATATGACACACATGTTCGACCGTGCCAGCTCTGATTTCGAGTTCCCATACCAGCAGCCCGAGGAGCCGAGCACGTCAACGGACCGCCTTGTTGTTAGGTGCTGCGTCAAAGTTATCCCTGCCGTGGTGGCGACCGCCGTACCGTCGGGCGCGGTTGCATTGTCCTTACTCAGCGCCACCGCAATATCCGCCGATATCGCGCCGCCGGCTGAAGAATCAGTACTCACTCCTCTACTCAGCGCTATGCATGGTTGAACACTTGATATCTGTAACTACGTTCGGATTTTCTTTGTAATCCTTTTTGTGCACAGCTAGCTAATTCATCTTTCACCACCGGCCTCTTTACTTGTCGGATATCAAGCCAGGCCAAGGACATACATGCCGCTCGTCTATCAAGCAGTAGATGGCGTCTTAAATTATTCATATAAAAACAGTAGTACTACTTAGCTGCATTCGTTCATTGAGTAGCATGGCGTTTGTTAAATTCAGGTTCCCAAACTAAGTGTCTCTGCGTTTCCAGGGAACATGTTAAATTCTTCATTGTGCTTAGCTGCATTCATTCATTGAGACACATGACGCTTACCAGATGCGATGATCTGCCGATGGCACACCTGAGTAATGCTATATACCCCGTATGAGTTATTATCAAACGTATCTCGTTCTTCTATGAGAAATTGTTATTGGACGTATTGCCCACTACTTATTTTTTTGTCATGGATGGTGTACCTGAGAATAGTTTGGGAACCGCACCAAACCTCATGAGACTACGTGTGTCACTCTGAACCCAACCAAACCTGTACCGTATCACTGTCACCAAACCAAATTAAACCCATTTTGTTTTCTACCCCAACCAAACTAAATCCGATTGCACACCCATTTGGTGAAGTGGGTTCAGAACCATATCTGGTTGCCCATGCTTGCCACGCTAGTAGCTAGCTGCTGCATTATATGTGCAAATTAGTGTGATTCTTTCTGACACGCATACAACACTTCTCATCGGATCAATAGTTCGATACTATTGCAGATAGGAACGCATAGCCACGGCCCACGGGTTACGAATCGGTCTGTGAACCACGGGTTTGGACCTGTTGGAGCCGGAATGGGTTGAACCCATACCTGACTACACCAACTTATTTTCACGGAACTAAACTAAAACCGAACTGTTCAGGGTCTCAGCCCATTAGCACCTGAACCAAATAAGCCATGTGCAAAACCAAACCAATATGCCCGGTTAAACAAAACCCATCCTCAAGATTTAGATGGTGGTGTCTCGGTGTTCGATTGGCTATTCCGCGGCCAAATATGTCAGAAAAAACATTTAAGTTGCTAATTGAATTGTCCGTGAAAGCAACGTCACTTCAACTCAAGAGTTAATCTCTACAATAACTAAGCTCCTAGGATTCTTGGCTTCTCCTTACTTCACATGTCCACATCAACTGGACCCCACTTAAATATCATTTAGCTAAATACTAAGCTATACACTACATCATGGTGGACCATGGACCCCATCTATAGTTCACAACTACACACAAAATATGTTGTATACATACACATGTTTTATATATGTTTGCTAATTTTTCGGTGAAATATGTTATTCTCAGCTACATAAAAAAAAAATTGTGACTGTGAAAAACAAAAATAGCTATATTTCCTCTTAAAATTTCCCTTTTTTCAAATACTAACCTCAAGATTCTTGCTTCTCCTTGCTTCACATATCCACATTAAGATGAACCCACTTAGATATCATTTAGTTAAATACTAAGTTTTAGACTACGCCATGGTGGACCGTGTACCCCATCTATAGTTCACAACTACAAAAAATATGTTGGATACATACATTTTTTATATTTGTTAAATCTTCGATGAAAAACTGGTATTGCTAGCTAAACAAAAAATTGTGACTGTGAAAAAGAAAAATAGCTATATTTCCCCTTAAAAAAATTCCTTTTTGTGTAGCCCAAAATACAAAATGCTTACAAAACTTCAAGAGAACGTACAATACATACACGTAGTTGTATGCTTTATTGGCCAAAATATTGAAACCTAAACATGTCGTTTCAATTTTGTAAAAAAAGAAAATGTGGTGAGCTCAAAGCTACACGCACTTTACGTCAACTCTCTCCCTTATCCTTTCTTTGCCGCATCTACCATAGCGTCGCGCCGATTAAGCCACACAACATCATTTCTCTCCCTCCGCTTCCCTCTATCCGTATACTACCAAAACATCCGTTCCGCTGCAAATTTTGTCCAACTCTCCACACACGGCTCTGGCTCCATTAAGGCCTCTTGGAATACGGGGCACATCCATCTCCGATGTCGCCTCTCAAGTCCATTTAACTTGCAGGTCATGTGCGCTCTCCTTCGATGCATATTTTTTGTGGCCACCCAACGCCAGTGAGGTGAAAGTCTTCCTACATCTCTCGCAACCTCCAAAACTTTATAATATGGCCGTAGAGGTAGTCTCTTTTTCACATCTGAAATAAAAAAAAACCTCCAAAACTCAAGCTTGGAGTTTGGAAATATGTCTGAATAGTCCTAGCTTGGGGATCCAAACATCTAAAATAAAAAATACCTCCAAAACTTCGTAGAGGTAGTCTATTTTTCACAAAAGCTCAAAGGAAACTCTTTTCATATTATAAAGTTGTTTCCAGCTTTAAAATTTGATGGTAATTTAGTTTCCAGTTTGTATGCGTTTTCATTTTATGATGGGCTATTGTGAATCAAGGCCGAGTGAGTAGTTCTTAGCCATATTTATTTTTGAGCTACTGACATGCATGCTATGTTAAGATTATGTGGTACACAAAGTGCCACTCTTCTTTGTTACAATACAAATATTGCCTACTCAATGACAATTGATAAACATATACTTTTGCCTTTTTATTCAATTTTGTCACCTTTCTATGTTGTACATATTAGATGCATGACATACCCATTAACCTGACCAATAGATCAAGAACCCTGAGCTTTTTTTTGGTTACAGAGAGCTGAACCTGGGTGGGCATTCCTGCACATAAGCAAAGAATACCACCTACGGAGCATGGTGGTCTTATGGCTAAGAGAGTAGAATGAATGAATAAATGGTTCGATAACTTGGAGTTCTGTATCTTGGGAAAATTCAATCTACATACTGGGAGATTCGTGGAAGGGAAGGTACGATTGAGTATACAAGCACCAAACAATAGGTTGTCAAATGTGACATTATGGTTGATTGACTTGATTATCTTAGAAATGGGACACGGTAGTAAATTATCACATTTGGGACGATTTCATTTTTTTGATTGTTTGAGTTATTAATTTGTTTAAGTCTCATTTTAACAGTTGGTCCGTAAAAGTTATTGTCTCTTTGTGGTAAAGAACTTTGAGGCATGTACATCATTTTTTTGCCAGTGTACAAACAGGCGCAGCAAGGCGCGCCAATTCCTTCTAGTTTCACACCAATTCAAAGAGAAAAGACTAATGCTGAGTACTAAGGGCACTCGGCAAAGGGCATAAAATACTTGGTATATATTGTTGCTGGCATCTAGGTGTTTGGCGAGCAGTCGGCAAACACACATATGTTGGGTGTATTGTCAAAGGATGTTTTTCTTGTCCTACTGCAATCTCAACTCGGTAAAATATGACGAAGATGATGAAGATCTCAAATTTTATTTATGTTGGGTTACAAGATCGTACAAGGTATTTATAAGAGGATCCCGACGTTCTTATAGATGTGCTCGATAAGTGAGTAGTCGCGTCTATTGTTTAGATATAGAGGCTATGTATAGATGCGCTTGGTATGTGAGTATTTGTGTGTATGGTTAGACAATAGAGGCTATGAATCCTACGGTTTCGGCTTGATGTAGATGGATGTAGAATGAACAAAAGATGACCCTCTTTAGGGTGAATGCCCTCCAGTATTTATAATCTTTGATGGAGCCTTTGTCTTGTGCGTTAAGTTTTGATCTTGTGACTTCTATTGAATGTACGTCTTTATCGAGGGAGTCTTCTGAAAATCTTCATGTATCACGACGGGTTAGGTCGGTCGAGATTCTAGAAGTGGGTTAACCTACTGGGGGAGTCTTTGGACATCGTGGGATGAAAGTGATGTGGGTCCATAGGATTGTGGCATAAACCCACTTATCTCCGACAAGTCCCCAACCAGTGCTTTCAATGAGACAGCCCGCATGCTTGGTGTACTTGATCAAGTTTCCTTTCTCCTGGATGAACCTTGCCCGATAAGATCAATGACTTCTTTGACCCAAAAGGTAGGTACGAGGGGTGTTGAAAACCTGGAGGAGTGACATTGCCTAGTTATGCCCAACCTGGTTGTGTTTTTGAGGGTGTCCCAGACCTGGATGGTAGTCTCAATGTTGTCCTGAACCTAGATGTTAGGTTTCGATGAAGTCTCTGTCCGAAAGAGATTAGTGGTAATGCAAGAGGGTAATTCTCAAAGCATGTTTACCTTTGAAACCTAAGAAGGTTTTTATCGGATGGGAGTCTCTTGAGCGACGTGTCTCCGACCTAATGGGGTAGCGTGTCCTTTTGTTTCACCTTTAGACTTGGTTTCGTCACTGGTGTTGATGATATTGGGAACCCCCAAATGGAAGGGATGATGTGGAACAACAACAAGAATTTCTCTAGATTGAGAACCAAGGTTATCAAACAAGGGAATTCCTCGACATCTCATCAGCAACCCGATTCATGATCACAAGCAATGAGCCACGTTCCCTATGCGAGATGCTGGACGTAGCAAACGAGTGCGCATCAGCAGAGGACGAACCTCGGCAAGGCGGCAACTTTTCGATGAACCAGTTGATCGATCAATCACGGCAAGCCTTCCAAGCAGTCCAATAAGAGAAAAACTCATGAGGTGGATGTTGTCTGGCCCTCAGATGAGGTCACCCTCACCTTTGTCAAAAGGTGGTAAAGGCGACGCCAACAAGTGACAGGGAAAACAGCAAGAAGATACGTCAAATGACTCAAAAAAGACCTACAAGCACAGTAAAGGTGAGATATGTGACCACCATAGCAAGCTTGGCAAGTGCACTCCAACAAACAGTTAGTGTCGCTTCATCAATGACTTCAAGAACAACCCAGAAGCCGGCTACAAATGCATGAAATCATTCAAGAAGAAGAAAGGCAACCCCAAGAAGGACGATGAGAATGCTGGCTCGGAATCTGGCGAGACGAATTGATAGATTGCGGAATATGATTGATTGTATTGATTCTAGATTGATTACAATGACCTGTATATAAAGGGGACAAGACTTGGGGGCTACGAAACCTACTAGAGATAGACTTTGATTACAAACCTAATACTACCAAATATAGCTAAACCGTATTATACTCTAACACCCCCCCGCAGTCAGATCGGGAGTGACGTGAACAGCTGGAGCGTCGCAGACGGTTGACTGGAGCACAATCCGAAGTCGCAAACTGGAGAGGAGCCGAGTTGATAGCCCTTTGATGCCGATGTCGATGTAGCCGAGTTGTTGGCGCTGTTGTCGTGGTCGATGTTGCCGTTGTTGGGGTAGTTGAGGTAGACTTTTGTTGGAGTTGGTGTAGATGAGGTAGGCGGCACGCCTTGCCGAGCTTGCCAGACTCGGGAGCGTATCGGGGACGAAGGCACGCGGCGGTGTTGCCAGTACCGGGCATGCAAAGACAGGGACCACCATGAACCTTGCGAGCCAGAGCCGGATGAAGAAGCAGAGGAGATCTCCGTGGTCGGCGGCGCGTAGCGCAGATTTTCCGCCGTTGTCGGAGTAGACGAAAAAGTTGTAAAAAGTAAATTGAGCAAAAAAATAAAATAGACTGCAACTCTGTCGGCTCGGTTTGTGGCGGACGAAGACGGCGTGGTGGTTGTTGAAGACATTTGTTGGTGTAGATAGTTTTCGGCGAGGTAGAGGTAGAAGATGCCGAGATGTTGTTGGCGTAGAACTTGTCGGCAAACACGATCACGAACGTTGATGTCGATGGATCATGGCTTCTTGACGACTTTGGTGGCGCGTGGTACGGTGCAGCTGGTGCTGATCGATCCATGCTAGCTGGTTTGGAGAAGAGCTGATCGATGCCTGCAGCACGCATGCATGCTGATCCGATGTTGTGAATCGATTTGCGGAACTGCGCCGGCGATTTGCAGAACGAGAGGGCTAATCCGATATTTGGTAGCTAAAGACAAAAAAAATGAAAATAGCTAAACTACGAAACTAGCTACGAGATCGGTGCCCCCGGCGGAGATCATGGACGATCTCGCCGGGGGCGGCGCGACGGAAGCGGCGGTGGCTAAAACCTAGGCCAAGGAGCTAAACGCTCTGATACCATGATAGATTGCGGAATATGATTGATTGTATTGATTCTAGATTGATTACAATGACCTGTATATAAAGGGGACAAGACTTGGGGGCTACGAAACCTACTAGAGATAGACTTTGATTACAAACCTAATATTACCAAATATAGCTAAACCGTATTATACTCTAACACGAATAAACATCAACAGCTTGTACCTAGAAACTCTAAAGAGGATGCAATTGACAGAGTCCAACCTCCGCCACACCCCCACAACATTTCACGGCATCGTCCCAGGACGACAGGCATAGTCGCTAGGCTCTATCACCCTTGATGTCACCTTTGGCACAAAGGAGAACTATCGGAAAGAGAGAATCTTCTTCGAGGTAGTGCCCTTCAAAAGTGCTTACCATGCCATCTTTGGTCGTCCGACTTTTGCCAAATTTATGGCAAGGTCCTGGTACATCTACAACAAGCTCAAATACATGGCCCTAATGGAATCATCATAGTCAATGGTTACTTTCAAAAAGGCAAAGGGGAGAGAGAGGCAACGCCGTCTTTCCCGAATCGGTCATCAGCGCCGACGAGCTCGTCAAGTACAAGAAGGATTTGAAATCGAAGGATGCGACAGGCGACGGCTCTTACTAAGTCGTCCGCCGGGTCGAGTGCCACTTTCAAAGCGTCACAAGAGACAAAGAAGATCAAGCTCTCCTCAACAGATGCCTCCAAGGAAGCCACCATTTTTTGCCTACGCGAGGGTGGCTCCACGGAAATGATCTTGTTCCCCCTGAGGCTAGCCCGACATTGTTTTAAGATTCGCCATGTGTAAAAACGCCCAGACAAGCAAACATGCGCCAAAAAGACGTCTCACCGGTTGCACGGGTTTGCAGTGAGCAACCAAACATGCCCTTAACTGCTGGAGAGCATTTTGCCCGAAATTGCCAAATACTGTATAGGTAAAGCAGTTATATTTGTTCCGAAAATTGCAATTAATTAATTTGTAAATTTGCCGTTTGAAAATCCAATGCCAGAAGGGCACACAGGCAGCGTCCCATGGTCCAACCCCAGCCCGCCGCCGCCCTCCCCTCACCGCCCCAGCCCCTGCACCTCCCACGCGCGGCGCGCGCCGCCCCCATCGCCCGTTCCCCATCTCCCTCGTCGTCGCATCCCCTCGGCGGCTCCATCCCAACCCGAGCTAGCCCCGAAGGCGGCCCTACATCCGCCGCCGTCTCGCGCCGACCGCCGCCCTCCACGGGGTCCGCCGTCCCCGTCCTCCCTCACCGCGACGACGGCATCCCGTCCCCGCAACCCTCGGCGGGCCGCCATTGATTGGGGTTTCAGGTACGAGCTCGCTCCCCGGCGATTAATCCGCCGCTGTTGTGTTATCTTAACGGTGCCCCCTGAGTATTATATAAAATCGGCTGATAAATCGTTGAATCGGCTGATAAATCGTTGAATCGGCTGGTATTTTGTACACTGATTAAATCCCATTGCCTCACGATTTCGAGAGTGCACCATCTACATCCCCACTTTGTCTTTTTTATTATTTAGGCTGATTGTTGAACTATAGAAAATATGATAGATTTCAAGCATTTTATTGAAATTCTCTCCACTGATTGATTGTTTGTGCGTTGCCTGACTCCATTGTTTCTTTCACCAGCTGCGAGTTTTGTGGTGAAAAATGGGAATGTTCCGTCAGGCAGTTGGTTGGATGGGGGGATTCATAGGCATACAACCGGTAATGTTTTTCTTGGGTTTGACTGCAACTAGTTTCCTCTCGAGTACAGCTGTCAGTCGCACTTGTCAGGCTCCAACTCCGGGTTCTAGTTGCAATGCAGATGCGTTGCATCAAAGAATCGACGTATGGGTGTGCTATTTGATCATGATGATGGTTTGCTCTGCATCGCTTACATTTTCTGTTCGGGTTTTAGTCGAGACCGCTCATTCAGCTGCCCTGAGGATGTGGAGACATGACAATGAGAAGATCGTGGAGAAAAAGGTTAAGCATGGCATTGCCTGCATTGGAGGTTGGAAGGGGAAAGTTGTCCGCCCATGCTTCTGTTTGGCAATTGCTTTTTCTTTTGGGTCTTCAGTCTGTGCGGTAGTCGCTTTGTACCTCTCACTGAAGCTGCAGGTTGGCTGTGTCAATGGGTCTCATGATATTGACATTATACCCTTAGCTGTGGTTGGAGCTATAGGCATACTGGTTCATGGTTTTTTTGGCTGGGTAGCCATAACCCAGGACTAAGATGCGCACAAGGGACATCTCCATCACTTTCAGGTACGGCTGCTCCTCTTCTCTCCCTCACACCTTTTGCACTGTGTTGTACCATCCCTGGTATAAATGATTGTCTTTTGTTTCTTATCAAAAGTAGGGTACTAGTTCGGTTTTAGGAAGCATATTGATTTTTTTTATGTATGTTAGTTCGTTAAACCATTACTTTGTTTTGCATGATTACAAGTCTTATTGAAACATATGACTTAATTTCTAAGACTTATGGTTTAAATATTATGTGCATGTTATTAGCCATTTTTGTTATATGTTTGTCTATCTTATTTTCTTGCGCTGTTCTTGCTCTCTGGGTACGCATTAAGATACTTAGTTGCCCAATTGTGTTTTACTATTTTGGGATCCTTAAATAGTAGCAGTGGCCAGTTTATCAAGCAAAGGTGTTTGATTGATCACTCATAAATGTCCTGATACTTATGTATGTTCGTGTTAAAATAGGGATCCTTTCTATTACTGAAAGCTCATAGTGTTGATCTCAGAAATAAATGTGTGTGTGGCCATGGCATACTAGTGCTCCTTCCGAATCAGCAGTATTTGTCACTAATACATCACCTATGAGTAGACAATCCGTGGCTGGTCTCGCACAAGCGACTCTGAGATTCTTTATAGCTAGTGAACTTGTGAAATTCCACAGTAGTGTTTGAAACTGCTGGTAAACTGGTAACTGGTTGATGTCTTCGTAGTAGAGGGTGGTGCCTGGTTGTTGTTGGTCAATCAGATGATTGATTTGGTAGCAGGAGAGAGAGCAGCTTGATTCTTGAATGTAAGTTCATAGTAGAGGTACTAAGGGATGTTATATCTAGAGTTAATAACACTGCTCATACACGAACTTGTCCATCATGTGCAAAGTCATACAACAACTTGCAAATCGGGGTCACCTAGTACAAGAACTTGTGATACAGTGCAAAAATCGTCCAAAATCATTCTCTGATTGACACATGGCGTTTGTATTTTTGTGAAAACACACCTGCTTGTTTATATATCACCGATGTGACCTTCCCTTTCTTCCACTGATCTCGCCGGAGGGACGCGGGGCGATAGCTGAATCATGGCCTCGAGCCGCATGCGTGGATGTGGCCGTTGTCTTCTCTACTCTGACGAAGACCATGACGCGCAGGAGGTGGTCCGCTGACTTTTTCCTTCGTGCCGCACGCACCACGGCCACCGTCACATCCACCCGCACAACCACCACCGACACTGCGGCATTGAGCAGAAGCAGGAATCGCCGATGGTACGCGCCATCTCGGACCTGGCCGCCTCGAGTCACTGGCGTGGCTCCTCAGGGAGTCAGGGTGGTGTTCATTGTCCTTGTCCACGCGGGGCGAGCGGGCTGCCGCAGTCCGCGTCGTTGTGCCTACCCGTGGTGCTGCTCCTGGTGCAGCGGCTCATGGTCATCGTGTCCGCATGTGTGTCTGCTGCTGCTTCAGTCCGGCGAGGTCGCCACCTAAATGCAGGAGCTTTAGCTCGAAGGCCGACCTCCTCGCGCTCGTGTTGTGAAGTGACGGACTGACGGCGCCGCGCACCCGTGGTGCCATGGAACAGGAGCACAAGGCCCGTGTGGCGTGTGCTGTTGCTCATCCAACAAGTTGAGCGAGAGATTGTGCCGGAGCGGGAGCTGCTGGAGCCTGGAGGTCATCCTCGAGGTCGAGGACAAGTACGACCCCTTCGTTCTCATGGGACAATCTGTCAGAAGTTCAGAACAACATCCGTGCACCTCCACAAAACTCCACGGTCGGCTATGTCATCTCGCCCTCGCCATTGCAAACACCATAGTGTCGCCGAGCAGTCCGATATGAATGCAGCACACGATCATCGTGTTCCACGCGGCGGCACTCTTGATGTTCGGCTGACAAGCTCCGTCATCGCAGCGGCCATTTCCGGCCGAGCGCATGGCCAGGTAAAGGAGCTCGCGCGGCTTGCCTCTGCCGCCAGGGAGTTCCACAGGGAGGAAATGTTTGGTTGAGAGCTGTGCTTCATGTCCATAGACCAACGCCGATGACAACAAGATAAATCGCCACAATTACCCCGTCCTGCTAGTACCTGCAGCTCTACATCGACCTTGTACCGGGACGGCGAGATCAATCAGGAAAAGGATGGGAAGGTCATGACTGCGAGAGAAAAACACCCAGGACTGTTTTTGAAAAAGTACCAACGCCACGTGTCAACCTTAGGAGGAATCTGGACGATTTTGCGCGGCATCACTAAGTTTTTGTACTAGCTAACCCCAATTTAAAAGTTGTTGTATGACTTTGCACGTCATGGACAAGTTTATGTATGTACTGTGTTATTAACTCTTATATCTATGTTGTGCATAAATATGCACATAATATGCCGTTGTTCTTTGACTATATAGTTACTAGTTAGTAACGTGTAGTTCACTGTTTTTTGATTTCAAGTTTGTAACTAGGCTGTAAGGAAGTTGTGTATATATATTTTTGTTTAGTTTTGTGGGCAGCTAGGTTATCTTGTCATGTTGCCAAGTTTCATTTACTGGAAAAGTGGAAATATATTGTCAATCTGAAGTGCCCTTATTCTTGTTTTTTATCTGCTTCTGTTATCGGCAACGTGGAGAAAACAGGGCTGCTGTAATGTTGCCATAAAAAAGTTAGTAAATTCTGTGTTTCGTGGGTGTGGGTGTTCTAGTTTACTTTCTTTTTTTCTAATAGTTCATCTTTTCCACCCGTATGTAACAATCTTCCGTAAGTTTTCTTTTGACAGTAGACCCATGTTTTTCTTCGGAACACCCCACACTTAGTGCACTGCTTTGCTCTGTTTGTTGGTGTAATCTAAATTCAATGCAGGTTATTCTGTTCATTTTTGGCCATGTCTCTTTACATTCTCTGTTCTGTCAGACTTAATTTACATGATCGATATTGATGGCTAATCTGTGTGGGATTTGTGATGGGTGGCAGGCGTTCGAGAGGACATTTAATCAAAGGTCAAAGATGAGATTTACGAGGCAGAGGAGGGGGTGAAGGCATCTCACTGGATGCATCCTGCTGAGCTCGTTATGTGATCCTCTTAGAGAAACCTTAGAGTCGTGACTTGTGAGGTCGACGTGAGAGTTGTGAGGTCTTGTCTGTTTAAATTTCCCTTGTGTCCCGTCAGTTCCTACTTAGTTTGGACAGGGTTGGCTGAGCGCTTTAACAGTTTTCAAAGTAGTCAGGTTGACGTTCATCTCAGTTGGACAGTGATTAATCGTCCTAGATAATTGTCCTACTACTTTGACAAGCAAATCAAGATTTGGAACGTATTTATTTTAATCGATGACTGATTAGTATGTATGCCGTTCCTTGCCATCGCTTTAAACAATGAATCTTAAACAATGAAATCTTATTTCAATAACTCTGCTATAGATGCAAAGATGTTTTTTCTGCGAAACACAATAAAACACAGACGCAAACACGTGCACACATTCACCACTATGAATGGATACATGTGCACCCTACCTCTATAAGCATCTTTGA
This sequence comes from Poa pratensis, assembly GCA_947311845.1. Lineage (NCBI taxonomy): Eukaryota > Viridiplantae > Streptophyta > Magnoliopsida > Poales > Poaceae > Poa > Poa pratensis. The sequence goes on along the minus strand of CAMZMU010000080.1, from coordinate 5,183,729 downwards.
AAAACTGAGCCGGCGGTCAGGTATTGAAATTAACGAAGTCACCACAAGCATCTCCGAAAAACTGAGCCGGCGGTTGGGTATTGAAATTAACGAAGTCACCACAGACGTCTCGTTGTCGACGAGGACGTTGCTTCCCACTTAAAAATATTCCGCCTAAAGTCAAATCTAAAATTTGAACTCTGGTGCACTGGGAGTACAACCATTCTACCACAGTCAGATTCTCATCGATGCAAAGATGTGATAGTAGAAGATCAGTAAATCGCGATCCATGTGTATCAAACAATATATTTTATAGTACAAAATAAACAATATATTTTATAGTACAAAATCATACTGGCCGTTGCGTCTTGTCGTCTTCTGTCTATAGCATCATGTAAAATCACTTATGAATTCTTAAGTATAGTTCTGAAACTAAAAATGGATTTATGGCTCATCTCCTATAAGACTTTGAATGGACAAATGATTTTTCTCATTATGATTCCACCCACGCAATGATGCAACAGGTAAGGAATATGCGTTGAAAGTAGAACTACTAATTTCACATTTGTAACAATTTATTTCCATGTACATATATTCTTTAGCTTCCGCTGACCTGACCTTACATATATTTTAGTATATTTCAGCTGTGAGTAGTATTCTCTACTTAGGTGACAGACTCTGCTCTTTGTTCTTTTACCGAAATAGCACGACTCAAATGAGAATTTTGATATGTAGCTTGGCCTATATGTAGTCCTTTATTTTTTTAAATTTGAAAATCATACTTTGGAGTTTTCAAAAAATCTGAAAACATTCCTGCACATACACTATGTTATCTTCTACCGACGTGTAAAATCACAAAAATAAATATGTTATATTTTGCGGTGTGCAAAAATGACAAAATCTGAATCTGAAAGTAGTGAATAGTCTCAAATTTGAACTCTCCAAAATCTGACTGATTTTATTATTTTTGCGTAGCTCAAAATATGACTTATTTTGAGTTGAGATTTTGCATGTTGGTAGAATGCACTATTGTGTATGTCCGAGATTCTTTTCACAATTTTTTGAAACTTTAAAATATGATTTTGGAATTTGACAAAATAAAGGGTTACATATAGCTCGGCCTCCGTTTTGAGTTTCCGAACTCAAATGAACTATATAATTTACCTACTAAAGCACACGTCACCATTTCGAGGGGTTATTCTACGCAGGCAGTAACGAATCTAAAGATGGGACGGGTGATGCATTGAAAGATTGTAATGTGTGCAATTGTGAAGAGTTCGAGGCTAGGAGGAGCGAAGGCAACGATGCCAAGGTGGGAGGCTAGAAATCAATAGTTTTAGAGAAAGAAAGCTTGTTCTTTTTTGTTAAACTAGTAAAACGTGTACGTGCAACACATGCGGTCCCTATTACTAATCAAGATATTGCATGTGCACATTTGTGTATGAAAGAATACATTGCGTGTACAGTAAACAGTTTTCATGAATCCGAATTCATATATTTCTATTTTCTTTAAGAACAAATGAAAAAGAAATCACATTTGGTGCAGACATATTCAAAATCCTATAGGGACATGTCTAAATATTTTCACTTTAGTTTTACTCCAAGAACATGACAAACCGTAAATAATATATTTTCATCCACAAATCATATGGTGTAACGATTGAAATGCTCATGTACATATAAAGTTTGAAACACGCATACTTCCTTTGTCCCTAATTATAACACGTTCTTATAGGCCGATGAGTTACATTTTACTAATTGAATGCCCGGGCGTTGCCATAGACTACTAATAAGCCTTATAGATCGATCTACATTAACAGTTGCTAAATTCGTAGCATAAACCATGTCCGAAGTGATTTTGATTAGTACTTGTCGACGTGCTGAGCCTTGTGCAAAGAGGTTCAAATTATTGCTTTTACTATGTTTGTCTCTACTAGTATCGCGTCCACGTCTTTTGAGGTGCAACTGAACATCAGGTTATGCTTATAAAACTATACCACCCATCAATGTTCAGGTCGAGAGTCAGCCCTGTTTCCGCTTGGCCTTATCATCCTTTTGTCGCATATGATCCCCAGATTAGCCAACTATGAAAACCTAAAAAAAAACTAATCATAACCGACATCACATTTGTTGCAATTCCATCAAAGAGACACCCACCAAGTAAGAGAATGTCCGACGGAAGCAACATTTTCGACTATGTATTTTCATTTTGGCTATCTAGAAACTTACAAGTTTGTTCTGGCGATAGACATCTCACGCCACCGCCTCTCCCCTCCGCCCGCCGCGTCATCGCTGGTCAACTCCACTTAGGACTTGTTTATTTCTAGTGTATTTTAGGGGATTGGAGTGGATTATTCCGGATCCCGGAAAATCTCCACTAGTTTGTTTACTTCTAGTGTATTTTAGAGGATTAAAGGGGATGATCTCTAGATATCTCCACCAACCATCTCATTTTTGACAAAAACAAAAACTCTATTTCATTCTATTGTATTGTAGGGTAAGAGTATTTGTGGGCATTGGATGTTCACCAAATCCTCTCCCATACCCACTCCCCTCGTCCCCTAGAAAACCCTTGGAGCAAATAATACCTTAGTTGTACAACAACATGACAAACTGAACGATAATACCATATTCTTCCACCTGAAAAAGTACCCACATCGATCAAATTGATAATGCATGTTTACAATCAGGTAAACTGAAAACTTCAAACAAATGGCCCAAACAACCGATATGAAAGAAATCACCACAAGCAAGCGCACAACCGTTTTGGCTCGTAAACCCAAGACCATTTCATCCACAAATCATCACTACTATATATAAAGGCGTGAAGCGTTTCGGCCACTGTAGCTCTACAGTGCGATTCCACTGTAGCGTGCTATAGTAGCTACATTGCGTAGCTACAGTAGATTTTTTTTTTTTTTTTTGCGAAACTTCCAGAAAATATATACACGAAAAAATTTCGCGCCGACGAGTAGGTTCCATTCCCGTAATCGGTTTCGATTTTTGGTCAACTCTAGAATAATAACTACTTACGTCCTAATTCAAACGTATTTGAAGATTTTAATTCAGTGAATATTTTGAGAAAATCACTACTGTACATAATGTCCCCCCAGAATAAAACACGCGTTTCTTCACCGCATAACTTTTCCAAAACTAATTTTATTAACATTATTTTTATCAGCACGATCTATATTGCACTACATTTTTTTTTCGAAACTTCCAGAAAATATATACACGAAAAATTTTCGCGCCGACGAGTAGGTTCCATTCCCGTAATCGGTTTCGATTTTTGGTCGACTCTAGAATAATAACTACTTATGTTCTAATTTAAACGTATTTGAAGATTTTAATTCAGTGATATTTTGAAAAAATCACTACTGTACATACTACAACATTATTTTCTCAATTTATTGCCATAAAAAATGCTAACTATTTATGGCGTATGATTAATTTTCAATTTTAGATATTTTAAACTTTTAAATATCTTCCAAATCTGACCACCTCGCAAAAGTAAACAGAAATCAAATCTATAAAACACCCCAACTTAAACAATTTTCAAAAACTAAACAGTTTCGGAACGCAAACTTTTCCAAACTTCAAAAAAATTCCAAACCTACAAAATTTATAAATGCGCATATTACCAAAATTTAAATTTTATTTACCACACGGGCGCGGCATTGCCGCGTTAAGTTCCCTAGTAAACTTTTATGTGGTGCAACCATCGAAATGCTCATGTACAGTACATGTAAAGCTTGACACGCACATCCTGCCTTCTTAATTATGATCCGTTTTGATGCGCCGAGGAGGTGCATTTTACTACTCGTAGTAGAATGTAATAGGAGGGTCGATCTGAATGGTGACGGGAGGTTGAAGACCCGTGATGGTGGAGATCATTTTGCCCGAAATTTGCAATACTGTATCGACCCACCGTCTGCAGGTATTACAAATTTGTCCTGAAAAGTGCGATTAATTAATTAATTAAAATAAATAAATTTGCCGTGTGAAAACCCAAAGCCAGGCAGGACAGAGACAGACAGCCTCCCCTTCCTCACCTGAGAGAGACCCCAGCCCGCCGCCGGCCCGCTCTCAATCTCTACCCGCGCCCGCGCGAACCCTACGGCCGCCGGACGCCGCCCTCACGCCAAGTCCCTTCACCTCCCACGCAAGGCGCGCGTCGCCCCCATCGCCCGTTCCGTCGTCGTCGCGAGGCGAGGCGAGGCGGCCCTACATCCGCCGCCCTCCACGGGGTTCTCCGGTCCCGTGCTCCCTCACCGCGACGACGGCATCCCGTCCCCGCAACCCTCCCGGGCCGCCATTGATTGGGGTTTCAGGTACGAGCTCGCTCCCATCCAGCGATTCGTTGAATCCACTCGCCCGACGATCCAAATCCCACCATCTCCGGGCTCGCTCCATCTAGATCCGTCTATTCACCCGTTCGTCTGTTACCCTGTCGTCGAATTGTGGGGGAAAGACTCGATTTTTATTTTTAGATTAGATGAAAAGACTCTATTTTTATTGAAATCCCCTCGGCAGATTGGCTGTTTGTGCTGATTCGATTGTTTTGACCTGCAGCTTGCCGGTGGGGATTGATGATGGCCAACCACGAGCTGGTGCTGGGGCACGGACAGGACGCGGCGGAGCTGGCGCTGGGGCAGAGCCACCACGACTTCGGGCAGGAACCACCACCATCACCACCACCACGGCCTCGACCTCGGCCACCATGACCTCGGCCTCGGCCACCCGCACGACCACCACGACGACCTGGTGCTCGGCCAGTCGCACGACCTCGTACTCGGCCACCACCACCACCACCACCACGACAGCCAGCTGGTGCTCGGCCACGACCACCACACCGGCGACCTCGCGCGCAGGGCCACGAGGACGACTCCATGGACGACGACGATCTCGGCGATCTGGCGCTCACCGAGCCACACCCCCTCGGCGGCGACGAGGACGACAACCTCGATCACCTCTCCCTGGAGCAGGCCCACGAGCTGGTGCTCCAGCCGGGCGACGACGACTACTCGCAGGGGCAGGGCCCTCTCGCGGTCGCCCCCGTGGTGCAGTCGCGGATGATGGTCGTGAGCACCGAGTTCCAGCTCGTGGTCGGGCAGGAGTTCCCGGACGTCATGAGCTGCCGCAGGGCCATCCGCAACACCGCCATTGCCTGCCACTTTGAGATTCAGACCGTCAAGTCCGACAAGTCACGCTTCACTGCCAAGTGCGCTGCCGAGGGCTGCCCCTGGCGGATCCACGCCGCCAAGCTTCCCGGAGTGCCCGCCTTCTCCATCAGGACTATACTTGACAAGCATACCTGCGTGGGGATCAACCATCTTGGCCACCAGCAGGCGTCTGTTCAGTGGGTTGCTAGTACTGTTGAAGAGAGGCTGCGAGAGAACCCGCATTGCAAGCCCAAGGAAATCCTGGAAGAGATCCACAAGTCACATGGGATCACGCTATCCTACAAGCAGGCCTGGAGAGGGAAGGAGCGGATCATGGCAGCAGTCCGAGGTTCTTTCGAAGAAGGGTACCGGCTCCTGCCCGAGTACTGTCGGCAGGTGGAAAGAACAAACCCAGGCAGCATCGCTCGCGTCTATGGGAACCCCGATGACAACTGCTTCCGGCGGCTCTTCATATCCTTCTACGCGTGCATATATGGTTTTGTGAATGCGTGCCGTCCGCTCATCGGCCTTGACAGAACTACTCTGAAGAACAAGTATCTTGGCACCTTGTTTCTCGCCTCTGCTTTTGATGGTGACGGTGCTCTCTTTCCTCTGGCGTTTGGGGTGGTTGACGAGGAGACCGATGAGAACTGGGTATGGTTTCTGTCTGAGCTGCATGAGTTGCTGGAGAAGAACACCGAGAATATGCCGAGGCTCACGATTTTGTCCGATAGGCGCAAGGGTATAGTTGATGGAGTCGATTTCAACTTCCCGACAGCGTTCCACGGGTACTGTATGCGCCATGTCAGTGAGATTTTCCAGAAGGAGTTCAACAATTCGGTGCTTGTCAACCTTCTCTGGGAAGCTGCCAATGCGCTGACTGTGATAGAGTTCGAGACTAAGCTGCTGGAGATAGAGGACACGTCACAGGAGGCTGCTGGTTGGATCAGACGCCTGCCTCCACGCCTTTGGGCCACCGCTTACTTTGAGGGGGTACGGTATGGCCACCTGACAGCGAATATGACGGAGTCGCTGAATTCCTGGATACTGGACGCCTCTGGCCTTCCCATAAACCAGATGATGGAGTCCCTGCGTCGCCAGCTCATGACGTGGTTCAACGAGCGCCGTGAAGCGAGCATGCAGTGGACAACCATACTCGTGCCCACGGCCGAGGGGCGTGTGCAGGATGCCATCGAGCGCGCCCGGGGCTTCCAGGTCGCCCGCGCCAACGAGGCCGAGTTCGAGGTGATCTCGCCCCAAGAGGGCACCAACGTGGTGGACATCCGCAACCGGTGCTGCCTGTGCCGCGGGTGGCAGCTGTATGGCACGCCGTGCGCCCACGGCGTGGCCGCGCTCCTCTCCTGCAGGCAGAACGTGCACCGCTTCACCGAGAGCTGCTTCACGGTCGCGACGTACCGCAAGACCTACTCGCAGACCATCCACCCGATCCCAGACAAGACCCTCTGGAACGAGACGTCCGATGGCCAAGGCCAGCAGGCTGAGGAGGAGAACAACAGCATGGTGGAGGTGGTGATCAACCCGCCCAAGTCGCTGAGACCACCGGGGAGGCCGAGGAAGACAAGGGTCCGAGCAGAGGATCTCGGCCGGGTCAAGCGCGTCGTGCACTGCAGCCGCTGCAACCATACGGGCCACTTCAGGACCACGTGTGCCGCTCCCATATGAGGCTTCTTCTGAAGCAACTCCTGCTGCTGCTGCTGTGAAGAAGAAAAGTTAGGAGGCAAGGCAGGCTCCATGAAATGATTTGTGTATGTGACCCCTCCTGAATCAAACAATGGGCAGGTGCTGGACACTGATTGTTGGTCGTGTGCAAGCTATGGTGATTGAAACATACATGTCTTTTTTCTTTTCTTCTGATCACCACTTGTCTCTACATATCCTTTCCTCTCATATAGAGGTTGTAGCTGTTGTGATGCTGCAGTTTCTTGATCCTTAACAATTAATCATTGTGTATAAAAAGAGCTGCTGCAATCCTGTGTTTACCTGTGTGTGTATTGCTGGGAATTCATCCTTACCGTATGTGTTGATGGATGGAAAGTAACTGGCATTAAAAGTATCCAGGGTTCAATGAAATTTTGCTGATCATCATGTGCTAGTCAGGTCAGGAAGGCCTGTTTAAACTGCAAGAGTTCCACATAAAAATCTGTAGGAAACAAACAGTGCAGCAGCTCATGCGAGACACTCTGGCGAATTCAGGTAGTAGTAGCTAGCTAGTGGTCATCCATCCGGTGATCCGGAATTAACGTTCCAAGCTTACAGTACACAGTGCTTGGTCATCCATCCGGAATTAACGTTCTGGAGCTACATCGTTCCTGCTTCTCCTCTACGGATAGCCGAAGCTTTGATCGCAGGCACCGAAGCTTGCCCGCCTCATGGCACGCCGGTCTGCTTACCATGCAGCAGCTTGGCGAACGGTCAGTGGCTCAGCGCCACTGCTGCTCCCGCCGCCCGGCCGGTGGTGGTTCAACTCCAGCTGCTGGGCGCCGTGGCCGCCTCCGGCGCCGGCTGGAATCCTGATGATGCTGCAGCGGCGGCGTACGGCTCCCAATGGTTGCCGCTGCCGCCGTTCGGCCACCCGAGCATGTGCAGCTCTGCCGCTGCCCTGCTGCCTCCACTGATCCGGCCCTGTTCATCCGTCACAACGATGCTCTGGGTTAATCGGTCAGTACGTGCGCCACAAAAAATGCAATGCAAATTGTTTACAAAAAAGATTCTTGTGATCATTGATCACTGGTTAGTGTGTCACATACCATCTGGACCATATTGTTGCCGCCGCCGCTGCTGCTGGGGTGGTGATCGCCGTCAAGGCACCACCCGAGCGCGGGGTTCGGCGGCGTTGTCACCCTCGACGAAGGCCTGATCCAGATGCTACTGTTCCTGCCAGGGCACCACGCTGCTGTGTCCTCCTCATCCACCGGCATCTCCAACTGGTTCCAGGCAGCGATGAACAGTTTCAGTTTCGGTGTCATGAAAATTCAGTCGTGTGTAGTAGCTAGCAACAATGTGCAACAACAGAATTCAGTAGCGTGCACGGCCGCGTACCGTCAGGCTCGTCCTCCGGCTTTTCGGTGCGGCTGCGTGGAGGTCATCAGCGCAGCCGATGATGGTAGTGGGATCGCCTCCGCTGCCGCCCGAGCAGCCCAGGGTGAGCTCCAGATCAGGCTCACTTCCCCAAGCTACAACAATGCCAACAGCAACAGTTTCAGAGCATGTCAGTCGGTGATCACTGCAACACTTTCAGAGCATGCCAATTGGTGATCACTGTCGTCATTGGTCATGGAGCTCACTCACATTGCAGGCCGTCGCACGCCACCGACGCCGCCTTGGGCTCCTCCTCGAAGTTGGTCACGGCATCCTCCCCGCAGTGGTCCATCGCGGCCTTGTCGTAAGCCCTGATCAATCAATCACAACACAAGGCAGGAATCGTCAGGTAAAATTAATCTGGCACAAACGGAATGAGCAGTGCAGGAATTGGGAGGAGAGTGCATAGTTGCTTACATTGCGGCGTCCATCTCCGTGTCATACAGGCCAAGGTACACGAACCTGCAATGATCAGCACGGGGTATAGTCAGAAGTTTTCATGTTGATATATCTGTGGCACGAGGTGGATGGCTTACTTGTTGCCCATGAGCCTGCCGATCCTGGCCTCCCACTTGCCGCACTTGTGCAGGGTGACTCCCCGGAACCTGGAGCTGCCCCGGCCGAAGCCTACGCCCTGCCGCCGCACCACCTGCACGAACTCCTCCTTGCTGCAGCTGCTCATCTGCCAACGCCAAAATGCCATGGTAGGGAGAACAATAATGTTGTCATTGTCACAGACCAAACATCGCAGATTGACAGTGGAGCTCCTGTTCTTGATAAGTTAAAGCCTGAATCTGAAGTGATCTGGCCGCTCACCTTCTTGATGTCCTCCTTGTAGTCATTCAGGCTGAAGTTGATGTCCGCGTCGACGCCACGGAACTTAATCGCAGCCTGGTCGTACGCCCTGAAACCAATCAGATGGGTCAGCGAAATTCTTGTTCTTGAGAATTTGTGTTGTTAAAAGAATGTATTCTTTGATCTGATATTTTTTAAGACAGAAACACTGTTAATAGAATGTCATCATCGGTCAAACAACCTTGCAGCAGCCTGCGCCGTGTCGAATCCACCTGCACAAAAAAGAAGGAAGTCATGAGCAGATCAGCATGCTTGGGAAAAAAAAAAGAAGAGCAGATGAGCATGGAAGAGATTTTGCAGAGTAGATGAAAGAACTCACCCAGGTACACCTGCTTCCCACAGTCCCTGCAAAATCGAAGCACAGACGACACAAGATTATTTACTGCAAGATAATAAACGGAAGATTTATGGCGTAACAATATCCAAGGCTTCCTGTCATCTGTGACCAGAGGAGGAGGAATGCAGACCAGATGTGGGACTCCCAGCGGCCGGTGCGGCGGTAGAAGGTGACGCCGCGGTACTGCGAGCTCCTCGACCGCGGCCCGCGCCGGCTCTTGGCCCTCGACGCCGTCCGGGCCCACCGCCCAGACGCCCCGGCCGCCGCCGCGCCAGCCAGGACGCAGCGCTCCACCGCCTGCTGCGCGGCCGTCGTCGTCGGGAAGAGCTGCTGGGTGACGACGCCCGGCCGCGCTGCTGCAAGGAAGCGGCCGCCAAAGAAGCCTCCCTCGTCCTCTTCTCTGCCGGGCTCGGCGGCGAGCGCGATGCCGTCGGCGCCGTAGAACAGGGCCGCCGCTGGTGATATCTCCGTGGCCATTGCCGACGCCGCCATGGCCTGGTGCATGTGTGCAAAACTATCGGTTCTTGGCTTCGATCGACACCCTTGTTGGCTTCTTCGACGTGATATATACTCGTAGTAGCTCTCGCTCTGTCTCTCTCAAAGTCTCACGTCCACTCTGTTTGTAAGAGTGTCTCTAACTCTCTCTGTGTGTGTGATAAAAGAAACTGCAGAGTTCGTCTCTGCGTTGATGATGGCAGAGCAGGAACAGCAGCCTGTCTGCCTGCGTAAGGAGAGTAAAGGATAGGAGAAATATTTCTATAGCATCATGTCATGCCTCCTCCTTTTATGGCTTCCCCTCTATATCCATACCGACACCACCTCATTTTCTGCAAAATGGGAGTCTAAAAAAAATCGGCCCCAATGGCCGTTGGTCTGGGCGCCCAAAAAAACTGCCCGGTAACCCAAGACGCCACCCAAATTTCGGGACCCGGCTTAGGCGCCCAGTAAAGCTCGGCATGGCCTGTGACAAGTGGGGTCCCTACGTCATACACCCTCGATCAGCCATGATTAATGACGACGCGCAGAAGGAATGGCGGCCACTTTGTAGGGCAGTTCTCCAAGCGAGCGCTCTGGAGGCACGACCCGATGGTCAGCGGCGCGACGGCATTGTGCCTTTCACCTGCGTCACATTGACGCCGAACCAACCCACGTGTCAACGTTGCGGCTTCCCCACACGTCGCATTAACACTGGTGCCACCACCCCTCGGCCTACCCGGATATAAGAAGGCACCCCCCCCCCCCCCCCCCCCCCCCGCTCGCTCCTCGTTGTACATCTTGCTCCAGTATCCATCTCTCTCCCCTATTCCTGACAACGAACATGCACCATTGCCGCCATGTTGCACAACTATGAGGCCAAGAGTTTCAGCTTGTCGTTTCGTTGAGGCCGTATCCTGACCCTCGAGTAGGCAAGACAGTTCCACCTGTTCGGCCTGGCCGACCTTCGCCTACCGAAGTGATGGGTTGTAACCGTGGGCGGCCTCTCCGTGACGCCCATTCTGCCAACCCAGTGGCGTTCAACTTGCTCATTTCCAACGGCGGAACAGGATGATGGAAGAGGAGGGGCATCTTCCCGAGAACGCCGGCAACAACTACGGTGTGTGGTTCCACCGCTTCACGCGTGAGCGCAACAACGCCATCTCCACACACAACAGCACGTGGAGGCTCATGGTACAACGCTAGCAGACGATATTTTTGATGAGTGGCGACTGACCACACGTTGGATAGCGCCGTCACCTTGCCACTCCTGCCACCACGGGTGCGGTGTGCCGGTGATGGCGTTGGCAATGCGTGCCGATAGGTGAAGGAGAAACGCTCGCCACCGCGTCTGGGAGCTAGAGCGACGCGCGCCCGGTTATCTGCGAGGCGCAAATGTACCAAATAAACTCTTAAATTATATAGTCAAAGTCATAATTTGAACGGTCATGATGTTCATCCATAGAGACATATACATATATATGGAATGGAAGCACGGACTTGGACCGCTCCTCTCTCCCGTCCCTGTAGCGAGAAAGGCGATTTTTGAGAGTCCCCCGTCGTCCCACCTCACTCGCCGGCGATCCGTGGTTCCCTCCGCCTCCGACGGTCGCTCCGGCGGCGGGAGGTTGGGGAAACCCCGGATCCAGGCTTGTACATAGCGTAGGGTACGGTAGGGTTCCGGCCGGCGGCGCCATGGAGGCGGAGGTGCTGCTGGTGCGGTGTTTGCTGCCGGCCCGTTTCCTCTTCGACGTCGGCATTTTGCGGGGCTCCGGCGTGTGGCGGTTGACTTCCCTGAGCTCGTCGGTCTGCGGATCTGGCGACCTCGTCAAGCCCCGTCCGGATCCGGCTGGGCGGTGGATCTGGTTTGTGAAGATGAAGATGGCGTTGACGTGCTTCGCGATGACGGCGGCGCTCCTGCGAGTAGGATCTTCGGATCCGGCGATCGGCGGCTTCCCGCCTGCCATGGGGCTGGCTCCAATCCAAGGCTTGTTGCGGAGCGGCGGCAGCGGCGCGCCACCGACGGCTCCTGTTCGTCGCCCGTGACAGGTTCCAGCGGGACCTATCTGTAATTTCCTTTGTTTGCTAGATCTTTCTGTAAGAACGAAGCTGTAATGTCATCTTCTCTTAGCAAATAAAAAAATGGAATGGAACAGATATTAAATCAGCCGATAGGTTTCCTGATCCCAGCCAGCACACTTACACACGACTGGCTGCAGAGCTGCAGCGGTGAAAGATCGAGGTTTTCAATGCTACTCTCTCTCCGCGTGTACACGGCTACACGCACGTCCCACGTTAACCGCATCGAAAAATATCATGAGACATAGATCCATAGGCCATTAAGCCATGGCCGGAATTTCAAGGGAATTTACCACGTGAAAACTGATTCTAGATGGAGGGAATCGCTCGTGAGACTGATTTTAGTGAATGGCAATAATACTACTGGTATGAATGGTAGGTTGGTGTAGTGTACTAATTATCAGAGAAATGAGAACTGAGTGCTGGCTTAGTTACAGTGGCAGCGTGTGTGCGCCCAGCCGACCCGGATTCGAGTGCGCTCGAGAAAACTCGAGTCCCAGCTGTGTGCGCTCGAATAAACCGGATATTTCACCTACCTAACAACGTATGACCAAGGGAGGGATCATTCCCCCGTTGGCAACATTTTTTCTAATTATCAGAGAAATTCTTTTCTTTTCTAGGCAAAAAGTTGTTTTTCTACATTATGCATGAAACTGTCCAAACATTGTTCCGTAAAAAAAAAGATAAATAGTCCAACTGGAACTCACGATGTCGATAGCAAAACCACGCAAAGTTGCCAATTGCTTGACAACATTTGGTGCTGTTATTTCAACTCCAAGACTATCAATTTGTTGCAGCATGTAAAGAACAGATACGTAGCTGGCCCAGCTGCCGGGCCTGTCAAATTATATTGTCCAATCAACCACACACTTCTTTGCACTATATGAACCAGCTTGCATATATTGCTCTTCTCAAAGCTTTTCTGTTATTGAGAAACATGCCGCCGTCACAGTAAAGGCACACCCAGACGACGATTCAGAAGACTGCAGGTAGGTATACGTCGAGTTATGTTTCGTGTAAGCGCTAAAGGGGGAACAAGATGAAGAAAGCAGAACTGGAAAAAAAGACACAGAACACATTCAGTAAGAGACAGCTTGTGTGATGCATGGATGAACCTCCTCCTCATACACTCTTCTCTGCAACTAGGTGTCTAGGTATATATGCTCCCCTCTAAATCATGTACATCATAGAAGTAAAAGAGATGCAGTAGAAAACATTTACTAAGAGACAGTGTGATCTTCCTCCTCAAAATAACCAAACAGATTCTCTGTAAATATACACTCTCCCCTTCTCTATATACATCATAGGAGTAACAGAGTGCAGCAGCCTAGTACCACTACCAGTTGCTTGTATTTACGTTAGCCGAGGATGATGATGACCGTCGATTTAATGTGCTGGATCGATCTCCAAGCAGTACAGTGCATGCTGCCCATCATAAACAGCAGGTGGGGAAGAGAAGAGAGTGGGAATCAAATGCAGGCAAGCAAAATGTTTCCATAAGAGGCCAACCCGAGAGTACCTTGTAGCCTTGTAGGTCCTTGCCTCCTCCTTTTATTTTCTGTGCTCTCTCTCCCTCATCTATCTGATCTTTCTGTCCTCCCTTGAGGCGACCTGCTGCAGCGACGCAGAGTCCTTATTCACTGCTCATCAATCACCACTCCCTTTCTTGCTCCCCCAAAACAATCACTTCCATCATCTAGTATCCCATCTCAGCTCAGCTAACTCTTCCTTGTTCATGTATGCAACTGCAAGCATACTTATTCAGAAGGAGAGAAAGTAGAATGATGCAAGGCAGGAACATCTATGCATTCACAATCAAGTCACCGCCAAGTTAACGTACCCCGCCAAGTTAACGTACACGTTCGGTTAAAATAGAAAAATCCCTACGGGCTATTCCAACAACCGAAGCACCTCCACTCGAAATCCAAAAAGAGATCCTCATCCACACCTTCGGCGTCCTCCCAGCCCTGTTCTTCTTTAAGCTGAGGTGCTGAAAAGTTGTAGCATCCGATGGTCGTCCTTCCCGTCAAGGCGGACAGAGAGCGCGGCGATGGTAGCGGCAAGGGGGTGCGGCCGTGCGGGGCTGCTCGCCGGGCGGCCTTGTGGACGAGGCCGTGGAGATGGAAACTGGGTTCTTCTTATTTATCTGTTTCCTTCTAGCAAAGCCGGCCTGATTGATTCGCTGCCGCACGTCCGTATCTAGCTGCCTTGCTTCCATACTAGGATTCCATGGGCGGGTGATCGATCTACTACTACCGAAGGCGAAATAATCCAATCGATCATTGTTGTCTTGGTGTTTGGAACATAAATCTGTCTGGAATAAGCTCTGCTTGCTTTTTCGTTGAAAATAGATGACACACTGCTTCCACCTAAGCACAATATAGTATGATTTTTTCTTGCCACGTGATTATAATGTGAATCCCCCGGAAGCACTAACATGTTTGTCAGCAATAGGTAGACCAGGTTTCAAGGCCAACTTGAACTTCTGTCGGTATGTACTGAAATAGACACAAAGGAATTCACTGTGTATATAGCAACATCACAATACTAAGTCGAGCACGGTCCTACATGCAGAAGAAGTATCTGGATGTCTCCTGCAAAGAAAATAGAGATTCAGGTCCGTACATAAGGAATTAATGACATGTTCAAAATTTCCTTGCAGCTTTGCAGAAAACATAGTTCAAAGAAAATTATGGCTAGAGGACTCGTCGTTCTCACTTCTCTGCGCATGGGCCTTGTACAACTCACAGTACCGAAAAATACCTAATTCCATAAAACCTCAGTTTGCTCTCGTCAAATTTCATCACAAAAAAAAATTCAATTGATTGCCCTTTTTGTCTAACTATGAAAGATGGCTCGACCAAGAGAAACTTACTCTTGCAAATGATCTTTTAATCAACTAATTCGTATTTACTTTCATTGCATCGGATTTTTTTAAATTTCATAATCGCAGGATAATGATCACCCGTAGCAACGCACGGGCTGTTTGCTAGTACATGTATTCCCATAAAATCCTTGCCTCTATTAGGCCTAATAAGTAGGAGTAAGAAGCTAAGTAACCTGGCCTGTAATAACTGGTAAATTAGTTCAGAGTTTCAGTTGGAAGATTTTTGCAGGATCTGCAACTTGTATCCCTCCCAGTCCCAGCTAGCCGATCTTGAATTCGAGCAATGTCTGCAGCAGGGCGGGAGGCAACAGCGGCTGGTTGTCCGGCGGGGGCACTTAAAACAGAGAGGAGAGCAGAGCAGGGTGCTTTTATGCTGCCTCTGCCATGAGCTATAATGTGCCGAAGAGAGAATCAGAGGAGCTGAGCTCCACACAGGCAGCAGCTGCCAATGCAATAGTAGGATGCTGAAGCTCCTTTATTCGTGCACCAAACCCAAATGTACGATCCATCCATCCACTGGGGTTGCATCGCACTGGGAACGTATATGTACTAGTTAGACAAGAATCAGCTGTGGTTGATGTTACCTGAATCATTTCAATCCAGGGGAGCAACCAACGTTCCAGAGTCTTGAGTTAACGAACTATGCACGCAGAACTTGTCATCTGCAAAGAGGAATATGTTAAAATAGAGGGCCAGTTGGTTTCTATTGGAATACTCTTAATCATTCCTGTTTTGGTTTTAGGACATATATATACTTTCTCAAGGACCGGAAGCCAATCACATTGCCGTGCATAATGCAGTACTCTAGTCAATAGTCAAGTAGCCAAGTAGGTGCTCCTTGCATGACAACGCTCTTTGCAGAGACGAACCATAGCTGTGATTCATGCTTCTAGCGTGGGTTAAGAGTAGTTAAACACGAGATGAGCAGATCCAGAAAATGACCCATGCATATGCAGCTTAGCTCTTTTTTTACGGAACCTCATCAGAGGGCGGGGAGCTCCCGCATTGCTTCGTAAAGGAAGAGAGCTGATCCAGTCAATTAGGGAAACCAAACCCAAAAATCATAAAACGCGCGGTTAATTTACGGAAACCGGTAGAACTATAATCATGGAACATCGTTTGTGTCTGGAACATCGTTTGTGCCTGAAACAAGCATAAGGTAGAACTATAATCATGGAACATCGTTTGTGCCTGAAACAAGCATAAGGTAGAACTATAATCATGGAACATCTAGCATAAGGTAGGAATTATTTCTATTGCCTATGCTGCTCTGTAGGAAGAGAACAAACACGAAACCTAGCTTTGATTCCATTCATTTAGACACAGACAAAATGAATCATCATCATCAAGAACGTACGTACCATCAGATGTTGTATCACCATTCAACAACCCAGGTTACACCTGCGACAAAATGAACAAAAATTGGCAGAACTCATAGCAAATATTAATTTCTCAACTCAAGAGGTTTCATCACAAGCAGGTTTCAGTGGCATATTATGTCTTGATGCTGATCCATACAACAGAACCAGGTGAATCTTTCAGTGCAAGTACTTAGTCATTCGGATACATGTATGCAGCCTGAAACTCAAAACAGCGCAAAACTACAGTAAACAAGCCTGAAACTTGCTAACAGTAGACCAAACTGATGAAAGAAACACATCTCTTACTAAGGTCTGAACTCTGAACACTCAAGGATGGAACGAACCGCAAAAGCCTCGGTGCTCTGCCGCCACCGTGAACATTTCCTACACCGATGACTGTAAAATAGTTCTGCTAGAAGAGCGGATTTTCCAAACAAGCTGGCTTAAAGGGAAACATCATTTCCATGCATGCTGAACTAAGAGGTCAGAGGTCGAGCACGACATACCTCCAAACAAATATGAGTACTACCAACATGGTACCATATCAAAGGTTCAAACCTTGTTGGACTAGACATCCATAAAGTCTAGATATATCTTACAAATTCTAACAGTGGAAGCTGCTACGGCGAGCCATGGTCACCATGCATCAAGACCATTGATCATCACGGACACGGATAGAACATACTGGGCACAACCCACATAGGTTGCATCATACAGCCACGGTCAAATCTTAGAACAGAGGCACCTCCCTGCAGTGGCTTGCCCAACTCACATGCGATCCACTCTTCAGAAACATAGCAGTATATGCAGTTGCTCCTTCCTCCCCATCTCTCTGGATCCATGCAACACAATACTTGGCTTCCCATGTCCTTGCTGACGAAGATCGCCCAGTTCTCTAGCTTCTCAACCTTCACCCACTTTGCAGGTTCAGTTGATAAGTCCAGGTGGAAGACTTCAAATGTATCCCCAGTTGAGAGGAAATGTCGTGGAAAAAGAACCATTAGAAGCATATCACCACACGGCACAAGCCATTTTAGGGAAATTGGAGTCTATTGATAATCATGCTTTCTCCCCAATCAACTATTTTCTCTATGCGAATATGGGGTACCAAGTGCACAATAAACAGCCCGCAAGTATTATCCGTGCAAAAGACCTGGCCTTTGAAGACCACTGTCTGCTTGAACGGTCCACAGCAGCCAGAACCTATCACCCAAGAGTGACTACCAACACGCCAAAATAAACTCAAAGATCGAGTGGTGACCATGAGATGTGAGTTGGGTGACACAAGAGGAGCCGTGAGGATAGCATGTGACGAAAGAGCATGGACTGGTATTGGTAGTTGTGGAGGTGAGACATTAACACCTGTGAAGACATCGACAACAAGACATGATTCTTGGTTGAACAAGATGAGATTGCCAAAAGAGGCACCGATGAATATAAATTTGTCCAGGCGACCAAAATGACAAAATAGGGGAATCTGACAGTACATGTTTTGGCTGGCTAGATTAGTGACATAGCATGGGTGTATAGGCATGAGGAGGCAGAGAGGAATAGGACGAGGAGAGCACAAAGGAACATCGGATTGGAGGAGAAGAGGTGGGAGGAGTGTTGAGAAGCTAGATTTGGATGGATAGGAGGAGAAGGCAGCACGCCAAGAGGGGCAGGTGGCAGCAAAGGCAAGAAGGTCAGGGAAGGAGACCAAGAGAGAAAGAATGGAGTGAAGCAGAGCATCGGGGAGATCGGCCCAACCTTGAGGGCCATACATGGCTGAGACCGTGGGCAGGTTGCAGCTTCTTCTCTGCAGCAAATTATGAACAAAAAAGATTAGAATGATGAACTGGATATTAAAAAGATATTAATAGAGTGACCGAGATATCTTGCAAAGGCTACATGGCTAATGCATATATGGTTCCGGCGAGATGCTACCAAGATATTGACAGGATTGGGTTTGTACTTTGTACTAATAGAGTACTGAGATAACCTTGTGCTCTCCCCGTCCTCGCCCATATATGTAAGCACATCACTAAATTATATGGCCATAAAAATCTACTAGTGATCCATTGAGCCACCAAGATACTAAAAATATGGGGTTTCTACAGATTATGCTGGTGCCGATAGGGCGTCTATAATCAGACGCGGCCAATATATGTAAAAACACCTCCAGCCTCCCTCCTGCAGTCTAAGTTATTGTGCAATCCTGAACACATCGGTAATTAGAATAACCTCAATGAAATAATATCGTCAGATAAAACGAAAAAAGACATTCCCATTCATCAGTACTGAAATGTGTGTAACAGCCACATAGTTGTTCTACTATCAGGTGCCAAGCCTATACCGGATGAATCCCTTGGCTTTCAGATGATAAACTGTCACCTAGCTAAGGATCTGTGAGATCACTCATCCACAACCACTCGGATGAACAGTACCACTTGGAGGGCGCCTGTATTCCTCTTCCTTGTTCTAATCTAGGGTTCTTGCGTGAGCACAACCACGGTACAAGGCGGGAGGGGAGAGAAGCTGGTAGGACTATAGGGAGCGTTGGATACCTCCATGTAAGTGGACGAGAAGCGCCGCCGACGTCGACGCGGTGGTGGCAGCGATCTCCTCCGGCGCCGTCCATGACTCCGTCCCTTCCGCTTAGAGCATCTCCACTCGCGCCCCTCAAAACCCCCGCAAAGGCCTTTGGAGCGCGCCGAGCGAAAAACAGCTTCCACTCGCGCCCCCAAAGGCCCATTTCGTCCGGCGCGCCCCAAATTTCGTCCGGCGCTACCGGCCCAACCCCCTTCTCTGGGGTCGTGTTGGTAGCGCCGGACGAAATGAAACGCGCCGTGGGGCCGCCCTGTCAGCATCACAGCGCCTCAAATTAATTCATCGCCGTCGGCCCCACAGTTCTTTTGCCCACCTCGCTTCGCCGCCATCTGGGTCGCCGCTCCCACCCCCGGCTCCGACCGGCGGCGAAGCTCGCCGGACTGAGAAATCCACCCCACGCCCGACACTCCTCCGTCCTCCTCCGCCTGCCCGCTGCTTCGGAGCTCGTCGCAGCGCCTGGGTATCCGTCGGCGACCTCGCGCGCCCACCTTGCACCGAAGGTGTTCGGCCAAAGGTAGGCGTCGACTTTTATGTCATTTTCGCCGGCGCCGGCGACAGGACGTTGACTGCGTTCCTATTTCCATTCCTGCAGATGGACAGCGACGACGAGTTGATGACGCATATGATCATGGAAGATGAGGCAGACATCGACGCCGAAGAGGACGAGCATTTGGCCATTCTTGCTTGTCTTGTCCAGCTCCAAGAAGATGAGGCCGCCTGTGCCCAACCCAAACGAGGAGGATCACATCCAGGGAGGAGGAAGAGCAAGCAAAGAATGAGGGCGGAGGGCCATTGCATGCTATATGCCGACTACTTTGCCGACGATCCAAGGTTTGATGTAAAGGATTTCGCCGCCGCTTTCGGATAAGGAGAGAGCTGTTCAAGACGTTGGTGCAAACAGTCCGAGAGTATGACCCTTGGTTCAAGTTGAAGAAAAACGCCGTGGGCATGCTCGGCTACACATCGATCCAGAAGTGTACCGCCGCCATGAGAATGCTTGCGTATGGAGCTCCTGCAGATGGTCAAGACGACTATTTGCGCATGTCAGAGTCTACAGCTCTGAAGTCAATGTACAGATTCTGTAGAGCGGTGGTTGCTGTGTTTGGTCCACACTATCTGAGAGGACCAAATGAGCAAGAAACAACTCGCATCTTGGCAACAAATGAAGAAAGAGGGTTCCCTGGGATGCTTGGAAGCATTGACTATGCACTGGAGCTGGAAGAACTGTCCTTTTGGTTGGCAAGGATTGTACAAGAGTGGCCATCATGGGGTTTGCAGCGTGATCCTTGAAGCTGTGGCCGACCATCAGACTTGGATTTGACACACTTTCTTTGGGATGGCATCTATCCCAAGTGGTCTACATTTGTGAAGACAATCTCGGCACCAAATGGCAACAAGAAATCTTGGTTTGCCTCGCAACAAGAGAGCAAAAGAAAGGATGTCGAGCGTGCATTTGGTGTTCTCCAGCAGAGGTTTGCTATTGTCCGGTACCCTGCTCTCACTTGGTCGACCGAGCAGATGCCGGAGGTCATGAATGCATGTGTGATCATGCACAACATGATCATCGAGGATGAGCGTGAGAATCCAATACATGATCCGCTTCCGTTCGACTTCCAGGGTCCTCTGGCCGATGTTGATCATGAAGTGCCAGCAGATTGGACTGACTACATCGCCGCACAGATGGAGATCAGAGATGAAGGTGTTCATCAATAACTTCACAATGATCTAGTGGAGCATTTGCGGGTGCGCAAAGGATTAGCCGCAAATTAGTTGTATGAATAATTTTTATTTCATTGTGGAACTTCATTTGTATAACTATATTTGTGCTACTATTGTGGAACTATATTTGTGAAACTTTATTTTTTGATGCTAAAATTGATTTGGGGCGTCTGTTTGGGGGCGGCGAGTGGGAAGAGGGTGCGCGAACGCGCCCTTTGGTCCGGACGCCCCCCCCCCCCCCCCCCCCCCCAAAGCGCCCGCGCCGGCTCAAATCCGGACACGTTTTGGGGGACGCGAGTGGAGATGTTCTTACTGGTGTGAATGTGGTCGGTGGCAGAGTGACGAGCAGAGTGGGCAAGATAGAGAGGCACCATATGTCTATATGAGCTGGGCTGGGCCGGGCTAGGTGCAAGAAACAGAGCTCGACAAAGAAACCTCTCCCTTTTTAATCTTCACTTTCTCGAAGAAAAAATAATCTTCTAGGCCACTTACTCACGCATGATGATGATTGTGTGAAAGATAATGTTCGGAAATAAGCTATCCAAAGATCTATTGGAATGTTTTTAAATAAAGGAATCACGTTTTATTAATACCCTAGAAATGTTACAACTGTTTCTTTTTGTTGTTGTCCTCTAACAACATGAGAGTAACTGAGTAAAGATTATATTTTCTCAAAGTTCTTGCTACAAATAGCTAGTAGGAATGTGTATGACAGTCTTAAAGCTAAGGTATGTGTTATCAAAATAGAGATCAAACGAGAGAAAATGAGACACAGATTTTTACGTGGAAACCCTTGCGGGAAAAAACCACGGACGCACAAGGCGCAATTTCACTATGATGGAGGAGTATTACAAGCACGAGACGACATACCGTCTTTTGGTGCGACTACATGGGTATATATATGAGGGCAATATACAAGAGTCCTTGGAGGACAAGAAAACGAGATATACTCGTATGCGCTGGCCAGCGTACGTACGTATAGCCCTCTAGAAGAATTTGGATCACGCTTCAACAATCTCCACCTTGAGCCAAATTCCTCAAGTAGTCGAATAAAGTAATTAACTTCTCCATGTCAAATTTGCATAAACACCTTGTGCGTCGAAGTCCCATAGGACTAGTGAGAGATGCCAACTAAGTCCGAGCAAAGCTCAAACTTAGCTGCAGGTACTGGCTTTGTCATCATATCAGCTGCATTATCGTGTGTACTTATCTTGCATACCTTCACATCGCCTTTAGCAATGACTTCTCGAATGTAGTGATATTTGACATCAATGTGCTTGTTCTCTCATGAAACATAGAATCCTTTGTAAGGCATATAGCACTTTGACTATCACAGAATATTGTAGTGCAAGATATATCACCACAAAGCTCACTGTACAAACCTCTCAACCATGTAGCTTCTCTACATGCTTCAGCAATCGCCATATACTCGGCCTCGGTAGTAGACCAGGCAACAGTAGACTGCAAAATTGCTTTCCAACTCACAGCACAACCACCAATGGTGAAAACATAACCTGTGAGTGATCTCCTTTTGTCCAAATCACCAGCATAATCAGAATCAACAAAACCGACAAGTCCATCTCCAGATTTCCCAAACTGTAAACGAACATTAGAAGTACCTCGCAGGTACCTGAAAATCCACTGAACTGCTTTCCAATGCTCTTTTCCAGGATTAGCCATGTATCTACTGACAACACTCAATGCATGTGATAAATCAGGGCGTGAACAACCATGGCGTACATAAGTGAACCAACGGCACTTGAATAGGGAACTTTGGACATGTACTCAATATCATCATCCGATTCAGGACATAAAGCTGATGATAATTTAAAATGTGCAGCTAACGGAGTACTTACTTTCTTGGCATCATGCATATTAAAGCGACGAAGGACCTTATCAATATATCCACTCTGACTTAGATATAATTTTCCAGACGGTCTATCTCTGGAAATTTCCATGCCAAGAATTTTCTTTGCTGCACCCAAATCCTTCATCTCAAATTCGCTACTCAATTGCTTCTTTAGTTTTTCAATTTCTGTCATACTCTTTGCAGCAATTAACATATCATCAACATAAAGGAGCAAATAAATAGCTGAATCTCTAGCAACTTTCAAATAAACACAGCTATCATAATCAGACCGTTTAAAACCTTGAGAGAGCATAAAGGTGTCAAATCTCTTGTACCACTGTCTAGGGGATTGCTTCAATCCATAAAGAGATTTCTGTAACTTACAGACGAGGTCTTCTTTTCCAGGAATAATAAAACCTTCAGGTTGTTCCATATAAATATCCTCTTCCAACTCCCCATGTAAGAATGCAGTTTTAACATCTAATTGTTCAAGCTCATAATCATGCATTGCAACAATACTGAGTAATGTGCGAATAGAGCTATGTTTCACAACAGGGGAGAAAACTTCATTGAAGTCAATACCTGGAATTTGGCTGTAACCTTTAGCCACTAACCTTGCTTTATATCTTGCCTCATCATTAGGAGAAACACCTTCTTTTCTTTTGAAAACCCACTTACAACGAATAGGTTTCTTCTCTCTTGGTAATTTAACTAATCTCCAAGTGCCATTCTTTTCAAGTGATTCCATCTCATCATGCATAGCTGTCATCCATTTATTTTTATCACTAGAAACAATAGCCTCGGAATATGAAGAAGGTTCAGCAATACCTTCAATTTCTTCTGCCACATTCAAACAATAAGAAGCCATATTAACTTCTTCAATCAACCTCCTGACAGGTCTACGATCCCTCTTGGGTCTATCGGCTGCAATAGAACGATGTGATGGCTGCACATCAATAGGTTCTTCTGAAACATTATCCTGCTGAATTTCCGGTGTAGACCTGAATCAATAGCATGCTCCACCTGCACGCTTGTCTCAGTTTCCTTCTCAATAGGAATATTAGTAGATGGTTTATCACGAAACAATGCAGCTTCATCAAAAGTAACACTTCTACTAATAACAACCTTTCTACTTTCAGGATTCCACAATTTAAAACCTTTCACACCAGGCTTATAACCAAGGTAAATACATTTAACAGCTCTAGGCTCCAATTTACCATTATTAACATGAGCATAAGCAGGACAACCAAATATTTTTAACTCAGTATAATCAGCAGGAGTACCAGACCATACCTCAATTGGTGTCTTCTTTTCAATAGCCAAATTAGGTGACCGATTAATTAAGTGACAAGCAGTGGAAGCGGCTTCAGCCCAAAAACTCTTAGATAATCCAGAGCTAGACAACATGCAACGTACCTTTTCCAGAATTGTTCTATTCATACGTTCAGCGACACCATTTTGCTGAGGGGTACCAGGGACAGTATAGTGTCTTGCAATTCCCTCAGACTTGCAGAAAGCTTCAAATTCTCCTGACAAGAATTCCAAGCCATTATCAGTACGCAGCTTCTTGATACGCTTGCCGGATTGCTTTTCAATCATAATCTTCCACTCTTTGAATGTATTAAACACATCTGACTTGTGCTTAATAAAGAAAGACCAAACTCTCCTCGAGAAATCATCAATAATGGTCAACATATAACGAGCACCTCCAAGTGACGGAACGCGGACTCTCCCCACAAATCTGAATGGATGTAATCCAATATATATTTTGTGTTGTGAGTAGCGGTGCCAAACTTCACTCTTGTTTGCTTGCCAAAGACACAATGCTCACAAAACTCCAACTTGTCGATGCGTTGACCACCAAGAAACCCTCTTTTGCAGAGCTCCAACATTCCAGTTTCGCTCATGTGCCCCAGCCGCAAATGCCAAAGGTTAGTAGCATCAGAATCAGAAACTTTACTGGAAGCAACATTAGCATTACCTGAAAGTGTAGTACCTCGAAGAAAATAAAGGCAATTGGAAGTATTCAAGTCACCTTTCATCACAATGAGAGAGCCTCTGGAGACTTTAATGAGTTTATCTCCACCTAGATACTTGAACCCCTTAACATCAAGAGTACTCAATGAGATAAGATTTCTCTTCAAATCAGGAATGTAACGAACATCTGACAATGTTCTAACGATGCCATCAAACATCTTGATCCGAATGGAGCCAATGCCTTCAATTTTGCATGGGGAATCATTACCCATCTTGACAGAACCTCTATGTTGTTCAACAAGTGTAGAAAACCACTCTCTGCACGGGCTCATGTGAAAACTGCAAGCGGAATCAAGAATCCAATCATCACCTGTTTCAGCATCACAGGTAAAGGCAACTAAAACATTCCCATCATAATCTTGATGCTTGGTAACAACGGCGGCTTGACCGTCGCTCTCTCCTTTTTCTTTCTCAGAATTATTTTTCCTCTTCTCCTTGTTTTGCAACCTGTAACATTCAGAAATATCATGCCCATCTTTCTTGCAATATTTGCAAGACTTGTACTTGCCCCTCGACTTCGACCGGCCTCTGTAGCCGTTCGAACTTTTGTCCCTGTTTCCATTGTTTGGATTCTTGTCCTTTGTCCTGCCACGAACAGATAATCCCTCGGCTTGAGAGGAACTTGAACCATCATTAGACACCATTAGCTTCATCTTCTCCTTGGAGTGCAAAGCTTCATAAACCTCATTAAGAGTGAGAGTATCACGACTATATAAAATGGTATCTCTAAAATTGGTGTATGAACATGGCAGTGAACATAAGAGCATTAAACCCAAATCTTCTTCTTCATACTCAACTTCCATCGCTGCTAGGTCGGTAATAATCTCCTTAAATTGTGAGATGTGATTTAAAACATTACCTCCCTCTTGCAGCCTATGCATGAATAATTTCTGCTTGAGATGCATCTTGCTGGTGAGATCTTTTGTCATGCAAATCGTCTCTAGTTTTGACCAAAGGGCAGCAGCGGATTTCTCGGTCAAAACTTCCTGCAAGATATTATTAT
This sequence comes from Poa pratensis, assembly GCA_947311845.1. Lineage (NCBI taxonomy): Eukaryota > Viridiplantae > Streptophyta > Magnoliopsida > Poales > Poaceae > Poa > Poa pratensis. The sequence goes on along the minus strand of CAMZMU010000080.1, from coordinate 5,158,299 downwards.
GTAGATGGAGTTGAATTTGGGCCACAGCCTTGCGATCCTTTTTTTCTCCTCATCAGTCCAATCAGCAGCACGCTTGCTTCCGAAAGCATCCAGTGCATCCTCATAATCGGCTTGCGCCAACAACGCCCGCATCTTGACTTGCCATAGTGAAAACCTTGTGTCACGATCCAGCAGCGGAAGATCATACTTCATGGTAGCCATGAGCAGATTAATCTGTGAACACAAAGTAGTACAAGCCGAAGACAATTCTTTGTAGAATTATAATACGCGGAGCAAAGAAATAGACTAGATAGCACCTGGTAGGTTCGGGTGTGGACGTAGATCTGGTGATTATCTCACACAGCTGACTCGATTGGGACTCTTTCGGATCGATCGGAGCTGAACGGCGCCGAATAAAATACTCGGCGTATTTGAGGACAGCAGTTCCTGTCGGACTCGGCGGCGGAAACGATCGGCCGTCGCAGTGGAACACGACGATCCTGGAATCGTCGAAGAAGCGGCGCTTGGGACGCCGACGGAAAACTGCGATCTCTGGATGTCGTCGATCTGATCTCGCAAACCACCACCGTGGCTCTGATACCACTTGTTATCAAAATAGAGATCAAACGAGAGAAAATGAGACACAGATTTTTACGTGGAAACCCTTGCGGGAAAAAACCACGGACGCACAAGGCGCAATTTCACTATGATGGAGGAGTATTACAAGCACGAGACGACATACCGTCTTTTGGTGCGACTACATGGGTATATATATATGAGGGCAATATACAAGAGTCCTTGAAGGACAAGAAAACGAGATATACTCATATGCGCTGGCCAGCGTACGTACGTATAGCCCTCTAGAAGAATTTGGATCACGCTTCAACAGTATGTGTATGACAGTCTTAAAGCTAAGGTAATCGGTAATCGTACACTACCAAGATTGATATTTTTAAATATGTTTTGAGACCATCCACATTGTGGTAGTGGAAAAGCGATATCGGTTCAATATGATGCAGCGGGGGTGATTCATAAGTGAACCACTAGTTGGTAAGGTTCACATGCATCCACATGCAATATTTGTCCCAAATGGTATGAAGAAAAACAGTGGGGAGAGACTGAGCAAGTGAAAGTAAAGCTCCATGCATAATATTACCTAATAATACTATTAGTTGTGCACGTGTAATGCACGTCTTAGAAAATCTCATGTCCAATACTCTATCAAGTTTAACATCCACAAACCACATAATGAGCTGCTGGATTATATATTACAATTGTTACTATATTCAATAATAAATAATCAGAAAACACTTAACATTAATTTTAAGAACCTTGATAATTATCAAACTATCTTAAAAGGGGCAGCACCATTTAACCACACGAATAAAAAATCGCTAGATAGGAAAAAAACGCTTCTTCTCCCGCACTCTCTTTGCCGCTCACTCCACCTCTCTTCTCCCGCGAACACCAATCCTCTTTGTCCCCATAGCCAGCGACCTACCCACTCAGGTGAGGATCGTTTGTGGTTGGCAACGGCGTGAAGACAAGGTTCTGGGAAGATGTGTAGCTAGGAGATTCTCCCCTAGCACAACAATACCCAACACTGTATAATATAGCTAACCGAAAACAAGTTTTGGTGGGTAAGAATTTAACTCAACCATTGAATATCACATTCAGAAGAGGTCTTACTGGTAATAAGTGGGAACCGGTGGTTACACTTGGTGAATCGTTTAGTGGATATTAATCTTTCGGACGAGCCGGATGCTTTTGTGTGGCGTTTGACTAACTCAGGTGTTTTACGGTTAAATCAATGTATCTGGACTACGTAAACGACCATACTAAATTTTTAAAGAAGTATATTTGGAAAATAAAAGTTTCACTAAAAATCAAGATTTTCATGTGGTTTCTGTATCATAAAGTAATTCTAACAAAAGATAATCTAGTCAAAAGAAACTGGAATGGCAACAAGTGTTGTTCCTTTTGTGATAAAGATGAATTGATTCACATTTGGTTTTTGAATGCCCTTTTGCTAGAATAGTTTGGCGAATTGTGCATATATATTTTGATATTACGCCCCCCAAGAACATAAAAAATTTCTTCGGAAATTGGCCAAAAGGAATAGAGAAGAAGCAATTAAAATCAATTCGGGTGGGACTGGGTGCTGTGATGTGGGCAATATGGAATGTACGCAATGCTTTTGTTTTTAACAAGAAAAAAAATCATCTTTTTTGCAGGTGATTCCTTTTATTTCTCGTTGGATCCGTTCATGGTCGTATCTCCAACCAGTTGAACAACACCATGCCATGGATTCTGGATGTATCCGGTTGTTGGAGACACGGTTGCCAAGAGTTTATACAACCGTTCGGGCTAGCGTTTTGAGAAGACAATAACATTATGAGTCTCCTATATTGTCTAGTGCTTTTTCGTTGGGTGACATGTGTCAAGTCTTTGTGATCCGTAATTTGTAACATACTAAGCTCAAACTTATGCAATAAATTAATAAAGCGGCCGTATGCATCTTTTTGATGCAGAGTCTGGGCTGCCCCATTTCGGAAAAAATCAATCAAGCATGTGCAAGTAGGAAGAAATGCATCTTATATTTGTAAAAATAGCATTGCTACCCAAGTGTCAATGGATTTTAATGGACCATCATATGCTTAGCCGCTTTCAAATGTTGAGACACCTATTGGGCAAGTGCACTTCACTGCACCGGTGATAGTTATGATAATCTATCCGTGGCATAGTCGAGAAATGCTATATATTTGTTATCAAGCATGTCATCTTAGAAATTCTAAGGGGAATTGCTTGTGGACGTATGTACATAGGCGGTGTCTAAATGTCACCGCCGGGAAACGCTCGGCCGGCCGACTGTTGGGTGCTGGGCGGCGAACCGAACCACTTGTGGCATGAGGCTTCTTTGCACTACTACGCAGTAGCTGGCTTCCTCGAATCGATCTATAGCCGTAGCGGCTTGCAATCTCCTGATCCGATCTGCAGATGTGACCATCTGGAGGTCGCACTAGGAAATTTGGCCACATCCGGTATTGAGGAAACTACAACCTCGACGGCGATTCTGCAGATGATCAAGTTGCAGTCCTGATAGGTATTGGACAGCGGATGAATCGGCCTACGCGATTGGCGTTGCTCGTGGGATGATGCGGGTGTCATGGCCAATGACAGTGGGCAACATCAAGCACAATTATTAGTTGTGGGATGACGTTCGCGTCTGGACTATGCTTGTTCTGTGTGTTTCTCTTGGAAGCGTACGCCATTGATGGGGTCTCCATGGGCCTATGGCATGCATGTTCCACCTGGAGAGCTTGGCTAGACGATCGAACCTACACTGTGATGATCCCTGAATACGCTCTTAAATGATGGGGACGTTTCGTTTGTGTTTGACATCCTCAAAACTAAAAGGTATGAAGCTGGAGGCTTGATAGGTGGAGGCGGCAGCACATGGTATGTGAGAATTGGTCGTGTTCTTTTGAGTACAGGGTTCTGAGGTCCAGGGTGAAAACCCTTGGTCTGACCTTTGTTGGTTGTACCAGGCACTAGCGGTGTTTATGCATCGTTGGCTTGTTGAAGAGATTGTATGGAGTTTTATCATACCCACTATCTAGGGTGAAAATCAAGGATCCAAGAGTGGATCCGGTGACGTTGACGGTTACACGTCGTTTCCTTCCTGAAAGTGTTGCTTTTGGAGAACCTTCTACAACCCGTTGTTTTGGATAGTTGTTGTTGGTGTTGGTGGTGGTGTTGTTGTTGTTGTTGTTGTTGTTGTTGTTGTTGTTGTTGCTGTTGCTGTTGTCGTTGCTGTTGTCGTTGTGTTGTTGTTGTTGTTGTTGTTGTTGCTGCGTATCTTTGAATCGATTTAGTATGGGTGACTTACTCTTGATATTGAGTTGTTGCAGAAGATGGGTGACTTTATATCGACTTAATATTAATATATATTACCCTTTATTGAAAACTGACATTGTTAATTGTCGATGTATGATACTTATGGAATATGTTAGGTCCAAACAATCATTAAACATTTGTGGAGAACACATTCCTTTCCGCTCCAGTAGTCCTTCTTTCGTTTTTAAATCAGTGATATTGTTGGGGTATATTTACCTGCAATCTTGCAACCAAACAAAGTTCAATGCTTATAGACATTTGTACCAATCTGCAAGTGCACAGAGGTCAGTAAATTACAAATTCATATTGTCAGCGTGTCTAATTGTTTTAGCTCACTGTTCTGATATGAGCAACTTTGAATTTCACCATGCGACCATCCATAGCATGCATGCCCAACAACTACAAAACAACATCATTCTATTGTCGCAACTCAGGGTTCCTCATATCAAAGAGAAGAACCAATGTTAGCTAGCAAATACTCCAAAGGCACAACCAAAGCTTTTCCATCAAGTGAAATATTTGCGCCGGCATCTTTTGATCTAGTACGAAACTACTGATGCAAATTTTATATATGTATCATAGATGGTACAATTGTGCAGGCCTAAATCTCTATTTTTAACATTAGGGACATTATAACTGAGTCAAACAGGAGCGCTCTCACGGTTTCTCATGAACTGGACACTTCTGCCGTTAGATCTCGTTGATCCTACCTTTTCAGCATCAGATTTTAGTGAAGCTGGTACTGCGTACTAACCAGCTGTCCCTAAGGCCGGTTTCTCTGATCATCAAATTTGCCAACTCTGGTGTATTGGGCCAGGAAATTTACTAAAGCCCATCTGTTTTATTACTAGACCGAGCTGAAATAAGTCCGTGTGCGATATTCTAGATACCGATGCCGAATCAGATCAATAGAAAATGTACGGGAGAGAAGATATTCCTACATGTAAAATATCATCCATAACATCGCCAACAACTTCAAAACAAAATCATTCTATTGTCGCAACTCAGGATCATTTCACATCGAAGAGAATATGTAAAGCAATGTAAGCTAGCAAATGCTCCAAAGGCACAACCAAAACTTTCCATAAAGTGAAATATTTGTGACAACACCATTTGATCTAGTACTGATGCAAACATTATATATATCAGAGATGGTAAATTTATTCAGAATAAAATATCTATCCTTAACATAAACTTTGAAACAAGCTCTAAGCTTTCTCTCACAAAAAAAGAGCTACAAATCACACATCAACTGAGATAATACTTGAATGAACAAACCCGACCCACATTGCCACAACACATGATCAATGTGTTGTTCATCAGTGTGACAAAACTAATAGATAAAGTGCTCATACACGAATCAACTGAAAGTGGTAGTCCAAATTTCATTCGAGTATCACTAACTTTGAAGGACATGTAAATGGCTATGTCCAAAAGAATGAACCTCGACTTATCAACCAAAGGTCCAAAGTTCAAGGCCAAGTATGAAAAAATATCATCAACACACAATAGTATTCAATTTTGTTGTACCTAATCATGCATGAGAAGTCGCTATCAAGATATTTGTTTCATTGTCTGTTGCATAGATGAGTGTTAAGATTTTTAAGAATATAAAGAAATACGCACTCACAACATACGCACACATACACTACAATCTTAACAATGGTCATAAATTAATCCCTAGGACATGAGTTCAGTTCTTTCAAGTTTATCATGTTTAAGGGAAATATCCTTAATCTTTTCAGTGGCATTATCTCAAAAAAAAAATAACATATGCGACAAGATATAGTCTCAATTTACCATGGTGTGCTTGTATTTTTTAGTGAAAGATGTTAGAAATGTGTTTAACAGAGAACAATATAATTAATGTTTTTGAATATTACGTTTAAATATAAATCATAGTACTCAAGTATTGAAGTCTAGTATAAAATAATATTGGCTTTCTCGACGGCCGTGTTGGCTTCCTTTAGCTCCGCACGCTGCCTTATAAGCCTTGCCCTCCAAGCTATTGCCCTTTGTCTTAGGCGCTAATGTTACAGAATCAACTATCTTGCGGATGTACATAATACATGATGAATACAAATGAAATCATCAGTGTAGCCATCCAACGAACCCAAGTCACAATTGTACTCTAAAGTTTGTTTGGGGTGCAAATCGTCACGGCGGGGCTTGGACTCACACAAGATTCGCTTGAGTGAGGAGCACTGGAAAGCGAGCTGAGGGCCACGATCTAAAAGCACATAGTCACAGGGTAGGGTTTAGTTACAACACCGTTTTACGAAACTCGACCATCCCTGCAATGACCGCAATAACATTTTTTTCTTGCAAAATCACCCATGTAAGATATATTTCATAATTCAAAATTATAGCGAGCAAATCCGAGTCATATTGCAAATCTGTTTAATGTGGAAGTTTGAATATCTGGAGGCCTCGCTCTGTCTGCCACTAGGACGACAGCCTCACCGTCAGGTTGACTCTCAAAGAGTAGATGAAGCGGCGGCGCTCCCCCTAGGTACTGGCTCTCGTCTAAATCATCCAAGAAGCAGCTACCCGTAGTCTTGGGGGTCGCGATGGCCGCCTCCCACATGCTCACCGTCGACAACCTATCAAAGATCAAAGCAGATCTGCTGCCCAGGGAGTGTGCCCACTCCAAGTGCTTCGCCGTCTGGGCAGCTCTTTCCGGGTGCACCACTTTCAAGACCAGCCCTCGACGATAGTGGTACCAAACTTTGCAAGCATATACGCACTGCGTTAGGATGTCATCCCCTATATCCTCTTCTTGCAAACAAATGAAGAAAGCATAAGATTGCTCTTGCAACCCATGATGTGTTTTCCCGTGTGAGGTCTACGGTCCATGAGTGCTAGTCAAACAAAAATCTTGGACTATACTGAGGTAAATAGGTTCCTATGCTAGATCAGCACTAAAACGCTCTGTGCTTTGACATAACCCTCATGTAAGTTCTGCTGAGGTCAATAGGTTCCTATGCTAGATCATAGCTAATTGAACATGTCTTGTGTCCAAAGCGGTTTTTTACAAGGGCATATGGCGACAGGGGCAAATCTGGTTACGACCAGGCCCAACATAGTTGGCCTTGGGATTGCAGTTTTTAGATCAGTCCGGACCAATGCCGTTTGGGCCTTTTTTTAGACCAGGATAAATTTTGGTGGGTACCGGTTGAGATGGAGATGCTCATAGAGCGTAGAGGGGATGTATCGTCTCATATCGCAAGATCATCTATCTTTGCATGACAAACCAACTTCCTATATGTGCACCAAATGCCTGAATATATTCATCACTTCGATACACGAATCATGCATGATAGTGCATAGCAGTACTACCATTAGAGAACGTTAATACTACTACTTTTTATATCTAGTTCTTAGTGCTTGATAGATATTTGCTACTCCGTACTTTGTAGAATAGTATTAAAATATTTGGATAGGATATATAGTAAACTGAATCAGTTAGGACTTCCAAAGGAGGTCTGTTTTCTATATCGATACAGCCGCGGACTCCGGTCCGGGGACTCGATCCCGGGCGAGTCTACATATAGGCAGGGAGGCGCGGCGCGCGGATACGATATACCATAATCGATCGGTATAATGGGCGCCACCGGCAGCCGCTCGTCGGAGCCGTTGGCGACGGCGGTGACGCCGATCGAGCACTACTCCAAGCTGATGCGGGCGCCCGTGCGTCGCCCTCCTTTCCTGGACATGGTCCGCCTCGACAACCTCCGGTGGGAAGTCACCGTGAATCCCACGGGTTTCAACGAGGAAACGGGGGTGTGCGACTCCCTTGTCGTGGCACTCATCCTCGGCATCGAGCACAGCCCCAAGTTGGCCCGCGGCGTCAACATATATGTCCATCGAGATCCTCGATGACACCGGCTTGTACACCGTCTTCCACCGCGAGAGCAGCAGGGGCGGGAACCTGCGGCTACACGTGCGGAGGAGCGAGCTGGAGATGTCCTCATGCATCCACAACGACAGCTTCGTCGTGAGGTGCACCGTCAAAGAGCAGCGGCGGCCGAGTCTCCTTGGCAAGTCCAAGGTCTTGGGGAACGTCGTCATGGACATGTCCCTAACGCTCCCTGTTGACAGCTTGTCGAAGCTCAAGGCGGCGCTGCTGCCGAGGGAGTGCGCCCACTCCAAGCGCTTCGCCGTCGGGGGCAGCATGTGGCACCTCAAGCTGTACCCAAGTCTCGCGGCCGTGCACCTGGTCCGCGCAACAAAGGAGGACGATGAGACGAGGACAAGGGCGGAGTTCAGCTTCGCGCTCGAGGGGGCGGTGAACGTCCAGTCCGGGATTATGACGCACACGTTCGACCATGACAACCCTGATTGCGTGTTTGAATACCAGCCGCCAGAGGAAATGAATACGTCGTCGACGGACAGCCTTGTTGTTTGGTGCTTCGTCAAAGTTATCACTGACGCCGTGGTTCCGACTGCAGTCCCGACGTCCACAGAATCAAAACTGACTCCTCTGCTCAGCGCCATGCATGGTTGACAGGTGAGATCTTTGTTGGAGTTTCTAGCGCAAGGCAACTGTTTTGTTGGTCACATTTAATTGGCAAGTCTTCATCTCACTGCTAAGTTCTAACTTGTTGTTGTTCTTCCACGGCTAGATCACTATTGCACACAAATTAAGCTTCCGTTTTTTCTCCAACCCACATTCAATTGTTTGTGCGCAGCTAGCTAATTCCTCTTGCACCACCAGCCTCTTTGCTTGTCCGATATCAAGCAAGGGACATACATAGCGCTCATCTAACAAGCATTGCTAGCCAAGTGTCTGTGTGTTTCAGTGGATTAACCAACGGCGTAGCTTATGTTTGGTTTCAGACCTAACCATGGTTGCTGGGATGGTCCCTCTTTTGTATATGTTTGGTTGCAAATACTTGTGGATGGTTTCACCCACATATGAGAATATTCTCTCTGGTTATGTATCAACGGGCTCCTCGAAATCGTCAAACCATTCGGCCCTCGTTTTTTCTAATCGTGGACCAGGTCTAATCTTTCCCTCTCCCGTCGCTAATCTTTGATGCGCTCGCCTCGGCTGCTTTTTTGTCGCCCCGCCGCAATAGCTCATAGTTGATCCGCCGATAGATTGGTCGCCTTGGCCCTTCCCGAGTAGAGCACACCCACCGGTCGTGATAGCTTAGTCGCCATGGCCGGATCCTATCCCACGACGGCAGGGACGTGACTGCCATTGCCGGTGGACGTGGTGATTTTCATCCCATCCACTTCACATATACCTTAGACCAAACGAAACACCAATAAACGAAATCGGGACCATCCCACATTCCCACCCCCCAAAACATGTACCATCCAACCCATCCTTTCCAATGCTATCAACCAAACAGATGCTTAGTGCATTTCGGGGGGACACCACCACCTAGGATTGCCACATGCTTAAAGAACATTTTTTAGAGCTTAGGTTAGAAAAAATTGCGTGCTTTACCCCGCAAGAAGTCATATATTGCATCCCCCAACCATCAAATTTTGGCAACTCTACCACTTGATGGAACATCTTATGCTTAGCTGCTTTCCAAAATTGAGACACATAATGTGTACCAGATGTATTTGCGCAGTTCATTGCGCCGGTGATCGTTGTTGTGGTAGTCTATTTATGCAGCTTAGAGGCACTACGTTCATAGGATGGGCAAACAGTGCGACCGTCCCAAGCCCCGAGTTTAGAGGCCCTTTCCGCATATTAACAATGTGTATCAATTACTATTTTTATTATATATTTATTATACCAAAGAGTCTCTTGATTATGTAGAAAAACAAAAGATCCAATTTTTAGGAGTAAGTCCACACCACAAATTTATTATAGGTCGATCGACATAGAAACGAATTAATATGATCAGCCAATAGTTGTTGTTTTCATTAGATGGCGATGCTATTTTAATACCAAGTACAAAGTAGACGCAAATCATCAACATAATGTTGAACCCATTGTTATATGATTAGGTAACAATATCCTCTTAAAATCAAATATATTCTAGATTTTTCTATCTGAGTATACATAATCAGAAACTAAAAAACTTTGTTAGGATATTCTTATAGCAAACAATTTAGATATTTCTACCAAGATATGTAAGGATACAAACATGCATATACAATATATTCAAAATGACACAAATTAATCTAGGAGTGAACAATTTTGTCCCTTCTTTATCACATTTGACATAATTTAGTTTATATATTTTTAAGGCGCAATGTATGAAAAACTAATGCAAATTTATTATAAAATACAGTGACCATGATTCGATAAAAGAATGAGTTATAATCAATTATAAATTTAGTATAAATAATTATATTTATGTTTACATAAGTGCGGGTGAGGCACGGACACGCGCTGGATTGCAAGCGGTGCTGCGACTTGGAGTAAGGGCAGATCGGTTGGAGCAGAGAAATAGACATTACCAAGAATAGGCAATAGAGAAACCTAAGAAAAAACTGCCTCCCAAGAATAGGCAATAGAGAAACCTAAGAAAAAACTGCCTCCCGGAATTCTGTCATAACCATACAATAATATAACACTCAAGTTAGAATATTGATTAGCCAAACTAATTAAAAAGTATTTTATAGTGGTACTACACTCATGCACTATTCAAGCATAGGCTGTTATAATATTGGTTGGAAAGTAGATATAATAATTAGTTTCTTTATTAGCTTTGCATGTTAAGTTGTCCACGCTTACGACAATTGACGCTCAGAATCAACTGAGCGCGTACGTGAACTCATCTCTACCCGCCTGCGGCTAAGCTTAGCATCGCCCAAGCGGAAGCCAGGCGGGGTCTAGATTCGACCTCGGATTTTGGCGAGAGAAAGCTGCCTCACGGCGTTTCGCCCTGAAAATGGCCCAGATTTAGGTAGAAAATGACGAGGACTTGTCCAACATTCCAGAATTCTGCCTTTTCTCTGCAATTCCCGGTTCAACTGAACCGTCGCTGGCTTTTCTGCTATTTTTTTCGGCTTTACATGGACTCTTCAGACCGACATATGGACCATGCGATTTGGGCCTTACAGTTTAGCATCTTTTTTTTTTTGATTTTTCTCCGGGGGGAATTAATCCCCACCTGAATATATTTCAAAATTGCCTTGAGACTTTGCAGTCTCTACAAGATAGGTTCAAATGAACCAGAAAATACGGGGATTACAAAGGGGAGATATAAAAGAAAACACACACACACACATACACACAAAGGGGGGCGGGGTGGGTTACAGGCGCACTTGAGAAGCACTATCAGGCGTGCTCACATGACGACCATCACCAGGAAGACATGCAGGACAGTGCGTTGAGGAGTGCGTCCGACGCCGTCGAAGGGCATCACAATCCCGAGACATGGCACCACCACCTGCTTGCATGGCGACTATCCACTAGCCGGCGAACCAGGAGCATACGGGGAACAACGAGTGAAGCTGGCGTAGCCGAAGGGCCTTACTCCACCGAAAGAGCGATGCAGACACGAAGCTCGCGCGGCTGAGAATGCCAGAACTGCGAGGAGTTTCTGCCAACGCCATCGAAGGGCATTGCAAGACCGAGATTCCACCAGCGTCACGAACCTTGACCCCGAGCTCAGCCAAAGGGGCAGCCCCAAGCACTCTGCAAGGTGGGGAGGCGACCTCGCCGCCGAAGGGGGCTGATCAACCGAGACCGCACCAACAACACGAAGCTCGCGACAATGCCGCTACCATCCCCGTCGGATTTTGCCAAGCTTGCACAGCCAACAAGAGCTGAAGTGGAAAGGCGCCAAGATAGCCCGATTGCCGCCACCGGACAAGCAGCAAGAGGTTCAATTTCGACGCCTTCAACAAGGGAAACGGTGCCCACATGCACCGTCGTCGCGGAGCTTTCGCTCAGAACCACAGCAAGAAGCTGCCAAGAGGTGCACCTCCCAAACCACGCCTCCAACAAGGGTTAGCGACGCAAACCTGCGCCGCCGTGGCCGCCCTGGTGCAAACCAGAGCAGGATTTCTCCCGGATACGCACCTCGACATGGCAGCCGCCCGCCGTGCGCTTGGGAGGGGCAGCAAGCTCCACCACCGTTGCCCAGACGAGAAGCTGCAGCCCGCCGAGGAGAGGAGCTGCAGGGCCGCCAGCGCAGTGGGGGTGGAGGGCTGCCGGTGGGTCATCACCCCTGCACATCTGATGCCCACAAGTATAGGGGATCGCTGAAATCTTCGTTGGGAAATATTACCCAAATTTATAGTTCAACACGATGGCAACACAAGAATACCAATAAAACTTTGGCAATTGAGGCGTCACTCTCAACCACACCTGTATATCAATAAACTTGCAGCAGTGATAGTGATGGCAGTAGTATGTTTCAAGTAGCAAATAGAACAGCAGTAGTGAACAAGGGTTTCCCAGTTTTCATCGGAAAAGTGAAAGTGTAACTCAGAGATTTAAAACGTAGGCATGGGGTGATAGCGGGGTGTTGCATGAATAAGATTGATCATATAATAAGATATAAATAGCAATGTGACTTATCTCTAACTCCGATATATGTAGGTATGTGTTCCATAATTAGTTGTGCGTACTAACCAAGAGAATTTGCACAACATCTATTGTCCTACCTGCCCATTTCATCGGGGCCAACTTGGAACTACAGGTAATTAAGGTCTACCCTTTCGAATAGCCCGGAGCAATGCATTAACACTTCATGAACACATAGAATCCTCAAACTAAAACATCTCACCCTTGTTTTCCCTATACTGTCACTTTTAGGGTTCGCAGGTTCAACATAATAGCAGGTGATACACTTTGCAGATAAATACCAAACTCAATTATATGATGAAGCAAAATAAGTTCAGTACTGAAATCATGTCACTCGGGCCCTAGTAACAAGCATTAAGTATAGCATAAGTGCATCAACACAATACAAAAATATTCTCAAGATAAACCCCTAAGATCTCGAACAACGGGTATCATTACATGATCAATCTCATCCAATCCCCATCCACCTCACATGCCTACAGCGGACTACTCACACATGGTGATGGAGATGGAGCTCATGGTCGATGGAGATGAAGGCGGTGAAGATGGCGGTGAAGACGGTCTCCGAATCCCTCCACCGGGGGAGAAATTCTGGAGCAATCTGTCTCCGAAAACGAAGATCGTGGTGGTGGCGGCGGTGTGTTTCGCAAAAGCTCTCCTCCTCCTAGGGCACCCACTTTTTCGTATATATGAGGGGGTACGCGAAAAGCCGAAGGAGAGGCGGCGCCCGAGGCTCCAGTAAGGTGGGCCCACGCGGCCCAAGGATCTGGCCACGTGGGGCCCCCTATTTTGGGCCTCCGGCGCTTCCTCGTGTCCATCCTCTGCACGTTGTCCTCCTTTTCCATAAAAAATGACGTGGTATTTTTTCTCGATTTAATTTCCTGCAAAAATAACCAGAAACGAGACTTTGCTAAAAACAGCGTCAGATTCAGCAGGTTTATTCAAATATGGGAAGATTCCGGAGCAAATTATGAAACAAAGTGCTTGGAAAAGTAGATGCATTTTAGGTGCATCAACATCGGAGAGGGCCGGGTCTAGACCATGGTCCGCAGACACTACCCGGGGCTGCACAGGCAGGGGCTTCTGCCCCACGCCGCCGGACCTGGAGCGGGGAGCTCAACTCCGGCACGGGCTCCAGGAGGCGAGGACACAGGTTGAAGACGGACGCCAGCCAACAGCCGCGGAGGAGAGGACGGGGTCCCGCCGGAGATGGGGAAGGAGGCTGCAACGCCGGCACGATTTTGGATCTCGGGGGACGAGAGCAGGGTGCAGCGCTGCCCCGTGGGGCCTCCCGCGACCTTTTGGCCACGGGCCCACCGCCACCGCGGCGGAGGCCGGCGGCAGCGGCGGCAGGGAGAGGAGAGTTGAGGGCTGGAGGCGGCGGCGGCGGCGGTCTCCCGGGTCGCCCTAGGTCAAGACGACCACAGTTTAGCATGTTACTTTCATCATCTCGTCGGATTCTTTTCTGGCCGCAAACTTTTTTCTTTTGACCGTTTTCTGGCCGCAAACATAACGTTGTTCGCTTCTCCCTAGTACGTCTCATATTTATCTTTGCCATCACCTTTTCTATTTTCCAAGTTCTTGACACGTAGCACACGGCAAACATCATTCTCGCAAGCCACTTGAATACCAAAAATCGATCATGCATGGATAATTTCTCGAGTATGATTTTTTTTTTAGAAAAGGGAATTTTATTAATCCTAGCCTCTGCATCGAGTGATGCACACAGCCGATTATTACAAAGTTTAAACGTATCCAATTCGTTATTACATCTCAAAATCACCAAGATCGAGACAAGCCTCAACCGACACTGACGAAACTAAAGTAGAGCTACAAAAGCCGACTAGTATGCTGCCAGATATGTCGGGAGAAAAAATCATGTGCCACGCGCAGCAGTCTCGTGCACCCAGCCACCATAAGGTCCCGCTGGTCCGAAGGCAGCAGGAAAGCCCATAACTGTATCCAGTGTACCGTCCTGTGAATAACCTGTAAGACATGAAAAGTGTCCTTCTTGTTAAAAACAATATCAATCGACCAACAAATAGCGGAAACGCCGATACGAATCCTATCTTTGGTCTTTTTGTCCAATTTCTCGAGTATGATAAATAGAAACGCACGGAAATGATCCACACCTAACAGAATTGTTACAACGGAATTACGATGGTCTTTCTCTTTTCTTTTTTGGCACTGCAACAACTTAAACCAATGTGAAACTCGATTAAGCTACGTACATTAGTATATAGACAACCAACGCAGGGCGAGGGGCTTCATCAGTCCGGTGATGGGTCACGTGAAGGAGCATGTCGATGAGCTGGATGAAGAGAAGGACATTGTATACTCTTTGGCGAAGAGGACGAACTTTACGAAAAGAAGTGAATTGACACTTATGTCCCTCTTTTGAAATAAAAGCTTGGTGCTCTTTTACAAAGACGTGCTCGTTGAGAGAGTACAACTGTCCAACCTAGGGGGTGCAGCAATATGGCTCCCTACCACAATGTAGAGAAAACTATGCACTACAACTACGAAAAAGTATTTATGTGAAATACAATGTATTCTAGCCTCAGCAAAAAAGACAAAATACAGATCTGGTGCATGACCAGATCAACTTTTTTTAATCTAAATTTTGTTCGATTTTGTCTTTTTGCTGAGCTAGAAATACAACGTATATGAAACTAAACTTTTCCAGGATCGTAGTGCATGTGGTTGGCTACATCAAGGTATTTCTTTTCAAAAAAATTGAAACGTTTTCAAAATTCAAAAACGGGCTCCCTGTCGCCCGGGTGCCAATGCGACTATTCGCGTCTCTACCAATCCTCTAGCCTGGGAGTCCATCCTGGCTTGCTCGCCTCATGTCATGCCACTTTTCATGGTGATTTGTCCGGCAAAATGGTATCGACTGTATTGTCAGAAGTAGCTAGTTCTACCTAATCGTGAGTTTACACGTAATTAGTCACATAAATATTAACTGTGTTAGAGATAGCAACAAGAGGTAGCCCAATATGATTTCGTTTATTGCTTGTAGCCTAACATGCCTTCTGTGTCATCTAGACGAAGGTACGCTTCCCTCACAGGAAAAAACAAAATAAGTTTCTCCAAAACGTTATTTAACGAGCGGTCGCCACCGGACCGAGCCCTACCTATCCAGTTACAACTCCACGCACCGAGCCGACCCGACCTGGACGGACCCGTTAAGGAGAGAAGAACCGCCACGTCACCGTGACCTTCGACGCGTTATTAGTTCGGAGACGGGCGGAAACTCGTCGTCTCTTTCCCCTTCCTCCCTCCCCTCCCCTATCCGCCTCTCGATCGATCGCCCAGCAGCCAGCCAGCCATGGCGGAGATCGTGGACCCGGCCGCCGCTGCCGGCCCCGCCGCGGGCGAGCCCGAGCCGGAGCTTCCGCCGTGGGCGGGCGCGGCGGCGGCGGAGGAGGAGGAGGACGACGAGGAGGAGGGGGACGTGTGCCGGATCTGCCGCAACCGCGGCGACGACGAGCACCCGCTGCGCTACCCGTGCGCCTGCAGCGGCAGCATCAAGTTCGTGCACCAGGACTGCCTCCTCCAGTGGCTCGACCACAGCAACTCACGACAGTGCGAGGTAACCCCACCCTCCCTCCCTACCACCCCCGTCGTCGATGCGTACCTAAGTTAGCTCGTGTAGGGGTTCGATTGGGTGGTGGAATCGGCCGATGGGGTGCTCAGCCGGTGCTCTAGGTGCTGATTGGGGCGGAAAATCTAGCTCCCTAGCTGTAGATTGGGGGTCAAATTGGTCAGCAGGCGTCATACTCATACCTACCTGGATAGGGCAAGTTAGAATAATGTTGATTTTACGTGTCAGAGGAAGGTTTGTTACTGCTCTAGGCTGCTAGAATCGGTGAGATTAGGGCTTCAGAACCATGTCGTTGGAATGAATTATTCTCCTCCAAGCAATATGTAGGTAGAATTTTGTTTCGTCATACCTGGAAAGGGCAAGTTAGAATAATGTTGATTTCATGCGCCGGAGGACGGTTTTTTGCTGCTCTATTCTACTAGAATCGCTGAAATTAGGGCTTCAGAACCATGTCACTGGAATGAATTATCCTCCAAGCAATATGTAGGTAGGATTTCGTGTCGTCGTGTAGCTAACCTAGGTTTGTACCCCAGTGTCTGAGAGGTTGGCAATTTGTATCACCGCCTTGTTTTTCTAGAAAGGCGACAAATATACTTCCAGTTACTGCTTGTGTCATAATCGTGACAGACAAGTTAGTAGTCTTAGGGTGACTCAGTTTCTTTTTTAACAAACTATGCTTCTCTGCGTTTCAGGTCTGTAAGCACGCGTTCTCGTTCTCACCGGTCTACGCTCAGAATGCTCCGACCAGGCTTCCTTTCCAAGAGCTCGTGTTTGGCGTCGGAATGAAAGCGTGCCACGTGTTCCAGTTTGTCCTCCGGCTGGCCTTCGTTCTATCGGTCTGGCTCATGATTATCCCCTTCATTACATACTGGATATGGCGGTTAACATTTGTGAGAAGTCTCGGTGAGGCACAGAGGCTGTTCATGAGCCATGTCAGCGCCCAGCTGATCCTCAGTGATTGCCTACATGGTTTTCTTCTGTCAGCCATCATTGTCCTCATATTTCTGGGAGCTACCTCTTTGAGAGACTATATAAGGCACTTGCGGGAACTTGGAGGACATGAAGCTGACAGGGACGATGCAGGCCGTGAAAGGCATGGTGCTCGAGCTGTCAGGAGGCTAGCTGGTCCTAATAACAGGCTTCCTGCTGCAGATGGAAATATCGATGAATTGGCTGAGGCACAGGAATCGGTGCTGGGGAACTTCTGAGGAGGAATGCAGAAAACGTTGCTGCTCGATTGGAACGACTAGAGGCTCAAGTTGAGCAGATGCTAGATGGTTTGGATGATGCCGATGGTGCGGAGGATGTTCCTTTTGATGAACTCGTAGGCATGCAAGGCCCAGTCTTCCACTTGGTTGAGAATGCGATAACAGTAAGGATCTCTTTCTTTTTTTGTTTAAACATGCAGCTTTTATTAAATAGTGACATTTATCTGCTCAAATATCCTGACTTATATTTCCATAATACGCAAAATACTAGAAACTCGTATTGCTTTCTATTATGGTCCAGTTAGGAAATACTAAGAAAATAATTTTAGATCCACATATAAGTTAAACTCTCGTTATTGTTAACAGGTTAGCCAGTTCAATATTTTCTCAGAAACCTTGAATGGTTGGACCCCAATTGTGTTAATAATATTTACTGTGCCCCCTCCATATAGTTTAACTAGTTGATATTTTTGTCCTGGTAACTCTTTTAACATGACGTTGAACACTGGTATCCGATACCGATCTATTTTTTCTTAAATTCCTTAAATGGTGTCTCATTTTATTACTAGAAACGTCATATTAATAAGTGCATGAAAGAAGCTTGCTGTGTGTAAGATTCTGGAGCATGTAGGATCGTGTGATTTTTTGATGTAATGTAGTACTACCTCTGTTCCATAATGTAAGCCTTTTTAGCAGCAGTTTGCTAAAAAGGCTTACATTATGGAACAGAGGGAGTACTGGGTATTGTTTGAGCTTTATTTACAGTTGTGCTGTTTTTCTGGTTCTCCCTTATGTTCTAATTTCATACACATATATTTTTCTTCAGGTTTTGGCCAGCAATGCTATATTCCTGATTGTTGTGATCTTCGTACCGTTCTCATTGGGAAGGATTGTCCTGTACTATCTATCATGGTTTTTCTCTTCAGCCTCTAGTCCTATGCTGGCTAGAGTGATGCCCTTTACGGAATCTGCTATTTCTTTGGCTAATGAAACATTGAATAATGCATTTAATGCCATGAAGAACTTCTCTTCCGACAGTCACAATGAAGGTGTTATTGGGCATGTGATTGAGGTGGTTACTCAGTCATTAAAGATAAATGCCACTGCCCTTACTGTAATGCAGGGCACTGGGAAGACAAGTGTGATAAAAGGAACAGCTATTGGCTCGTCTTATCTTTCTGATCTGACAACTCTTGCTGTTGGATACATGTTCATCTTCTCCCTTGTGTTTTTGTACATCGGATCATTGGCTTTACTTCGATACGCCCGGGGAGAACGTTTTACTATTGGAAGACTCTATGGGATTGCAGCAATTCTAGAAACCATTCCATCTCTATGCAGACAGTTCTTTTCTGGAATGAAGCATCTCATGACTATGGTCAAAGTCGCATTCCTTCTGGTGATTGAACTCGGAGTATTTCCCCTTATGTGCGGTTGGTGGCTTGATGTCTGCACTCTGAAGATGTTGGGTACAACAATCGCTCAAAGAGTTGAATTCTTTACAATGTCACCCTTGGCGAGCTCCTCTATCCATTGGCTTGTTGGGATTGTATATATGCTCCAAATAAGCATCTTTGTCAGTCTTCTTCGAGGGGTATTGCTCAGTTTGTCAATCCTTTCAGAAGTTTCGCTAATTCACTAACTGCACATAAATACTCTTCCTTCCTGTATATCTCCAATGTTTTTTATGTTTGTGTTTCCTTTCTCTTGTAGGTACTGCGGAATGGAGTTCTCTATTTCTTGAGAGACCCTGCTGATCCGAATTACAATCCTTTTAGGGACTTGATTGATGATCCTGTACATAAACATGCCCGACGAGTTCTTTTATCTGTTGCTGTCTATGGAAGCTTGATTGTGATGCTGGTCTTCTTACCTGTCAAACTGGCCATGCGAGTAGCTCCTTCAACTTTTCCTCTGGACATCACGTGAGTAGGATTATCCCGAGATCTTTATCCCTTGATCTTTTTTCCCTTCTTTTCAAATGATTATTTACACCTGCATCTTTTGGTCTTGATTGTATTGCAGCATTTTCGATCCATTTACTGAGATTCCAGTTGATGTGCTTCTGTTCCAAATATGCATCCCATTTGCGATTGAGCATTTCAAGCCTCGTGCAACAGTTAAAGCTCTGTTGCATCACTGGTTTGCCATGGTTGGCTGGGCGCTAGGCTTAACTGATTTTCTACTGCCAAAACCTGAAGAAAATGGTGGGCAAGAGAACTGGAATGGCAGGGCAGAAAGAAGAGAAAGGGTACATGGTGGGAGGGAAATGGTAGCCCCACAGCTTGAGCAGCGTATGGTACAGCATGCTGCCTTAGATAATGACGGCAGGGGTAATGCTAATGAAGCTAATGACGTTGCTGAAGAATCTGATGCAGATGATCAGGGAGATTCAGAGTGAGTATAATATCCCGATATGCAGAACAAATTCTTTCGTACATCATTTTTGAACCCACACAAAAGATGAAGAAGATTTCATATATGAAAATAGTAAATAGATTGGGTTGTGGTAGAAGTTTTTTCTCTAATGAATCGTTAGAAGTGAATTGTATCTGCAAGTGTTGGCTTGAAGTTCCCCTCCTTTGTTTTAGAGAAATCTGGAGTTTATGCTCATGTAATTAGTGTTATTATGATTAGAGTTTGTCCTGGATTATATATGAACTTTACTCATGAAGTTTTTACCTTTTGAAGGTACAGCTTTGCACTTCGGATCGTCCTCTTGCTTGTAATGGCATGGATGACACTGCTAATATTCAATGCTGGGATTATTGTTATTCCTATCTCACTTGGCCGTCTGGTTTTTGAGGCTGTTCCCCGCCTGCCAATCACACATGGCATCAAGTGCAATGGTAATTTGCTGATTTTTGTATAACATTTCCTTACTTTGCTATACAATTTGTCAAATTGATGAGGTTAATCTAGTAAAACTTGGTTAAACCTGTGGTAATTTCTTTTGTCTCGACCAGACTGTTCTCTTTTAGCATCGGTTGTTATATTATCTGGAGCGCAGCAGCTGGAACCAGATATGCAGTTGACTACATTAGATCACGACGCCTGACCTTCCTGCTACAACAAATCTGCAAGTGGTGCTCTATTGTTTTGAAGAGCTCTGCTCTCCTATCGATATGGGTAATTGATCTGGACTGAACTACTTTGTTCCAACCATCTCATTTTGCATTTTTAAGCGTGCTGATCTGTGGTCGGCAAGGCCTGAACTCTAGTAGTGCCTGACCATGAACCGTATTCTTTTCAGATCTTCATTATTCCGGTGCTGATTGGACTCCTTTTTGAGCTGTTGGTGATTGTGCCCATGAGGGTGCCTATTGATGAGAGCCCAGTTTTTCTGTTGTACCAGGACTGGGCTCTTGGACTAATATTCTTGAAAATATGGACTAGACTGGTAAGATTGCAGATCCGTGATTCGTGTGTTCCATTACAGCCTTCGTGACTTTGCAGTGATCTAACCATTTCATCAGGTCATCTTCATAGACATTTAATGTTTGATGAATTGTTTCTTTTCAGGTTATGCTTGACCAGATGGCGCCCTTGGTCGACGAAAGCTGGAGGATGAAGTTCGAGAGAGTAAGGGAGGATGGCTTCTCCCGCCTGAAAGGCCTATGGGTCCTACACGAGATCATAACACCCATCGTTACGAAGCTCCTCACCGCCCTCTGCGTCCCGTACGTGCTTGCGAGGGGGATCTTCCCTGTCCTGGGCTACCCGCTGATTGTGAACTCAGCCGTCTACCGCTTCGCCTGGCTTGGCTGCCTGATCTTCAGCACGCTCTTCTTTTGCGGCAAGCGGTTCCACGTCTGGTTCACCAACCTCCACAACTCCATCAGGGACGACCGCTACCTGATCGGCCGGAGGCTGCACAACTTCGGTGAGGACTCGGCCCGGCGGCAGGGCGGCGGCGAGCCTGACGATGACACCCGAGGAGCGGTGGCTGGGGACGAGGGCCAAGCGCTGGTTCCTTTTGACGACCATCAGGAAGACGATGTGGGTCTGAGGTTCAGGCGCAACAACCTGCATGGAAACCAACAGCCGGTGCGGATTCTCGATTAGATCACCTCGTCGTCTTGCCCAGTTGCCCTGCTGTTGTCAAGGTTTGTGTAACCGGGAGGCATTGTAGAGGGATGAGTTGTTGTTAGGTTAGTAGGCAAGTATTGTTGTACAACATAGTACTGTAGCAAGGAAGGGGTAATAATAAGAAGCTGGAGTAGAAGGATTCATCCAGAAAGCTGACTGGACGGTGGTGAAGTCTGTTTACGTGGTAGAAGTTGGTGCTGAATGTATATACGTTGACAGATTAAGGTGGCCACATGATTTGGTGTTTTTCTGATCCAGGGTGGCCTGCCTGTAGCCCATACAATTTGATGTAATTCTGAATTCTGACACGAGTGCTTTGACTGATGAGTTGAGTTGGGTAGCTACATGTGTTGTTTGTGCAAATATTTTTAATCTGATTTCAAGTTGTGTGTGGTGTTTTGTTGGATATGTATCGTTCGGCCGATGAGGGAGGATGTTGTGCAATCCCATTTTGACAACCCTGAAAAAGACAGCACGACCATCATCAGGAAGATGACGCGGGGCTGAGGTTCAGGCAAAACAACTGATGCGTGTTCTCGATTAGCTGCAGTCGTCGTTGGTCGTCTTGCCCTGCAGCAGCCTCTTGTTGAGGTTTGTGTAACCAGTAGGCGTTGTAGAGTGATGAGCTGCTGTCCTTTTAGTGTTAGGGTAACTCATGCCACTTTTGGCTCCTGAGCTCACTTGTTTCTGACTGAATAAAAAATAAAAAAATAGTAAAATATGTCAAAAAAATCTGATTTTTTGGTGATGAACATATACATGTTTCTCTACAAATGTGTCAAGTTTCGTGGTGGAATGACATTCGTAGTGATCTTCACCAGGCGCTTTGTCTTTCCATCTCTTTCTGTGCACATAATCTACTAGACGACTTAGCTAATTGAACCGAATGTTTAGACGAACAAAATCGGCTCCGCGGTAGAAACTCTTTATGTCTCATCTGTCAACCATGCATGGCTCTGAGCAGAGGAGTCAGTACTGATTCAGTGGGCGTTAGGACGGCGGTCGGCACCACGGCATCAGGGATAACTCTGACGCAACACCGAACAACAAGGCCGTCAGTCGACGACGTGCTCGGCTCCTCCGGCGGCGTGTAATCAAACCTGCAGAAAGGGTTGGCACGGTCGAACGTGTGCGTCATCTTCTGGGACTCGACGTTCACCGCCCCCTCGAGCGCGAAGCTGAACTCCGCCGTCGTCCGGGTCTCGTCGTCCTCCTTGGTAGCGCGGAAGAGGTGCACGACCGCAGGCGTGTGGTAGAGCTTGAGGAACCACCTGCTGCCCCCGACGGCGAAGCGCGTGGAGTAGGCGCACTCCCTGGGCAGCAGCGCCGCCTTGAGCTCGGACAGGCTCCTGACCGCGTACGTGTGGGAGGCGGTCATGGCGACCTCCGAGACCGCCGGGAGCTGCTTCTTGGATTCGCACGACAGCCAGTTTCCGGGGAAGAGGCGGCGCCGCCGCTTCGGCTGCTCTTTTAGAGTGAACCTGACGGTGAGGCTGTCGCGGCAGACACACGACGAGGCCTCCAGCTGTCTCCTCCCCACGCTCAGCATCAGGCAGCCGCCGGCTTCCTCCCAGCTGCCCCGGCTGCTCTCGCTCTGGAACACGGTGTGCTCCCGCGTCTCGTCCAGGATCTCGATGGAGATGTCGGTGCCGACGGCCGATTCTGGATCCTTCGACCAGACCCCCACGACCAGGTAGTCCGCTACGAACCCCTCTTCGACAGGCATCGGGCGCACCATGACGTCCCACTGGAGATCCCGGAAGAAGATCGTGTCCATAGTCTGCATGGAACCGGGTTCCCGCACCAACTTGGAGTACTTCGGGATCGTCACCAGGCGCTCCGTCGGCGGCGACGAGCGGCTGGCCATGGCGCCCATTAGATTGACCGATCAAGTATAGTACTGTATATGTCTTGTCCGCGGTGACTCCTTGTGTATATGTAGGACAGGGAGCCAGGGATCAAGTCCGAATCGGAGCGGAGTCCGTCCAACGATATTACAAAACCGGCCTTCCCGTGAGTCGTCGAGATCGGTATCCCGACGCTCTACACTGCTTGCCTTCTCGATTAGATCAACTCGTCGTCTTGCCCTGCTTTTGTCAAGGTTTGTGTAACCGGGAGGCATTGTAGAGCGATGAGTTGTTGTTTGTGCAACTATTTTTTTTAATCTGATCTGAAGCTGTGTCTGGTGTTGGATAGCAGTATCAATCGGTTATGTGGCGGAGACGGGGGGACCAGCAGGGGCTGGGCCCCCCTAATCACATGGATTTGTTCCTTAAAAATATGAACAGTAATTTTTTAGAAATTTTTGCTTAAACCGGCCCCCCCTAACTTTGAAAATTGAGCATTTCTGCCTCCGCACTTATGGCTCGACGAGCAAGAATGTTGTGCAATCCCATATTAACAACCCTGAAAAAGACCGGGCACATTAATTTGTGAGAAAAATGTGTATATTTTCAATCATGTCAAAATTTTTTTTCGAAAGATCCAGCAATTGCTGGCTTTTCAATATATTAGCAGAGGGAAACCGTACACAGGTGTCGCCCCGGACGAAATTACATCCGAGGCGAGCAGAAAAAAGAAAAGAAAAGAAAAAAGGCGACGAGCCAGCCACCCTCGTGACTCTTTCGACACCCGGCGATGCAGGGCCACGGCCCTGCCACATAGAGACCTGGTCGCAAAGCCTCCCGAGGCCGCCGCCTTACAAGAAAAAACTGTAAAAAACATTGATATGCGGCTTTTCTAGCGGTGCCGCGCCCTACCAGGTAAGAATCAACCATCCATTCTTCTGCTCGCGATGTGTGCACTGAGAGCATGCAGGTATTTGATACGTAGCTCGACCCCTTAGCATTAATATCAGCAGTCATCCTGTGAACTCCTTGTCCAACTAGTAAGCAGACTTTCCATCCTTTTTTGTTTCATTCTAAAAATTATATCGGCCGTATCTTTTGAACCGAGTGTCCAATTTATGATATTTTTTGATATTTCATTTCCTAACGACGAGATCTTCAAAATAATATCAATATTGGACACATTTTGAAAAGTTTTAAAATTCGAATGTGAAATTGAATTGAAATTTCAATAAAATTAATTTATCAAAACGAGTTTTTCATTCCGATATGACATACAGCGAGTATAATAGGGATTTCATGCATATTTCATTGTGCTTTCTTGCGAGAGCACAAATATTTCATAAATGTTTCTGAAATAAGAGCAATGTTTCTGAAATAACTGAAATTTGCGTTGCAAAAACTTGAAATTTCAAAACATATTCGTAACAACAACATGTCGCCGAAATTATAAGAAACATGATTAGAAAATGAAAATTAAATAATTTACTAAAATATTTTGGGGAAATCCATTGAATTTTTTCTGAATTTATTAATAAATATTATTTTTTGGTCAATAAAATAGTATGTATACGTTACAATTGATTAATTTAATTGCTGTGTGTGCACAAAGCCTTGACATTGCGGCTCAAAATTAAAAGGGGAGAACCTTCGTTGGTATTTACAGGTCTGTGGTTTGGTGTATTCGGCGTTGTTCTACGGCTGCCTTCAGAAAAATACAAGATTGTGTCATGGAAGAAGAAAGGGCTTGAAGATCTCATAGATTTGCTCATCTCTTTTAGTATTGTTTTTGTAATCGATATAATCGTGTACTCTTTGCTGGTTTAATATATATGGTAAAATTAAAAAAAAACTATTCGTAACCGGGAGGCATTGTAGAGCGATGAGTTGTTGTTAGGTTAGGAGGCAAGTATTGTTGTGCAACACATAGTAAGGCCGGGGGGGGGTGGTGGGGGGGGTGGTAATAAGAGTATTGTTAGCTACTTGCGTTGTTTGTGCAAATATTTTTATTATCTGATCTGAAGCTGTGTCTGGTGTTGGATAGCAGTATCAATCGGTTATGGCTCAAGAATGTTGTGCAATCCCATATTAACAACCCTGAAAAAGACCGGGTACGTTAATTTGTGAGAAAATGTGTATATTTCCAGTCACGTCAATTTACGATCTGTTCTTACAAGAAAAAACTGTAAAAAACATTGGTACAGGAAAACAGAAGAGATCCAAACTGTACGGATCTGAGGATCACAGAAAAAGGACTTGCTTAGTCAGGTCTAAAATATTTTCGTCAGTCAAATCAAGTAAGATCCTGAAATTGTCACAACTTCGGGAAAGACCTTGTCCTGGGGCAACATCTTCGCCCAGTCATTGGCTCCCGTTTCAAACATTAAACAACAGCAAAAAAAAAAAGCTCGACTTACTCTAGTTGGTTGACCTTTTTTTTGTTGTTGAGAAATTTAGTTGGCTGAGCTACTCCGAACCTTTAAAACATGTCTAAATATATTTAGCCAAATTTATGACAAATATTTCCTGTTAGAGGGAGTACTACATAGACAGTGACGATTTCTTGCCAACTCTTGTTTATTTTCTTACCAATGTAGCTAACCCATAGTCATCGGTAATAAAAATCTTTGGATATTGGAGATGCCTTTTGGCTCCGGGTGCATATGCTCCTGTTATTTTGTTCAAAATTTAAAAAGTATGAAAATGTTTATAAAAAATCTGAAAAATTAGGGCACAAACATATACTACCTCCGATCCATATTAGTGGGCACAACTTTGTCTAGATACACATGTATCTAGTCTAAATACTTAACTAGATACATATGAATTTAGACAAAGCTATGACCACTAATATGGATCGGAGGGAGTACAAGTTTTAAACATGCGTGAATAATTTCGGAAGGAAATGACACTTATTGTGGCCTGTACAAAAAAGACAAAATCTGGATTTTGAAAAATGTATTTTAAATGTCATTTCGGCCACATTTTTTTTTTTTTTTTTGCACATGCCACAGAAAGTGTCATTTTATTCTTAACTTATTCACGCATGTTAAACACTTGTATATGTTAGTGCCCTATTTGTTTTAGATTTTTAGAGCTGTTTTCATATTTTTGAAATTTTGCGCAAAATAACAGGAGCATATGCACCCAGGTGCGAAAGTGAATTTCTGAAAATCTTTTGCCTACCATATATAGAAAAAAAAAGCTTTTGGCTAGCTATTAGGCAAGTTTGAGGTAGAACCAAACTTCTCCTTGCCTGCTTTCGTGGCGATCATGATGCTTCGATCAGAAGACACGCCGTTTATCACGTGCACGCCACGTTGGGCTAGCTTGCCCCGCCCGGTTTAACCGCACATACCGGAGCCGATCCCAAACTGGATAGTGCATTCCGGTTTTGAGACCCCAAAATGGGGAATGCTTCCTCGACTTTGACTTGCCTTAGTTGGTTGACCGACTCTAAATCTTGGACGGAAACTGCTTCACATGCATTGGTATGGCAGCGATCAACATATACATTCCAAATAATACGTCTTCAAGAGATTGAGGGAGAGAAACTTCCCATATTGCCCTTTTTTGCTTGACCATGTTTTACCGGTTTAGACATACTACGAATTTGATCACACTTGAAACATGCATTGTTCACTATATTCAGATCCATACTTCTTTTTTTCTGTGTGTATCTCAGAATATAAAATATTTTAGGTGAGAATTTTGCACGTTTGTAGGATGTATAACATAATTGAGTACATCCTGTATATTTTTCTAAAACTTGTAAATACGATTTTCGAATTAAAATTAAAAAGGGCACTAGTTTCTTGTGTTACTTTCGTGTTCGCGTGACATCCATCGGGGTCTGAATAAGATCACGAGTTTCTCCCTCACGACATCGAAAAAAAAATGCTTGCTTGACTTGAGTTGACTCCAAACCTTGTAGGGGAACTGCTTCACCACGTGTAATTTCCCGAAAACAACCTGAATGAAATGACGTGCAAGTCTCTCGCATCGCATGTTCTTGCCAAAGGAAAAAAAAAACCGAAGCGGAGAACCAGACCAGGTTTGCTGCCGATTCAGACGCGCAAGCGACGCGGTTTTATTTAAGGAAGTTGAAAACGCGTGGAGGCCCGGCCCGGCCCAGATAAAGTCTTACGCGTCCTCGACCTCGTCATCATATAATCCACATCAAGAGTACTCTTGTACCACCAATCTCCGATCCGGCCCCTCTGCTTTCTTCTTAATTACTTTGCTCGCGTCACAAGCTCCGTCCGCCGTCGTCGTCGCCGATTCAACGCCCGCCCGCTCCTCCGTCCGAACCTCTCCGTCCATGGCGTCGATCCAGGGCCAGATCCTCGAGCTCAGAGGTGCGCGCCGCGCGTCTGCCTCTCCTCCGTGAATTCCCCCGGTTCCCGCCGTGGAGCTTGCTGAATTTTGTTTCTCTTGTTTGCAGTGACGGGGTGCAGGAGGCTGCGGGACACGGAGCTCTTCTCGCGCCAGGACCCCTACGTAATCGTCGAGTACGCCACCACCAAGCTCCGCACGCGCACCTGCACCGGTACCGCCAAATTTTCTTTAACTTGCCTTGTTTGCTTCAGCTTCCCATGTCTGTATGTCTGTTTGCCTGTCCGTGTCTGCTGTTATGCATAAGCATCTGGAAACTGTGAACCTGTCCTAGGCTCCTAGCCCGCCAGAACTAGCTACCACTACTTGGAACTGTGGGAACCGTTGCTTGAATTGCTCGAGCTAATGAGCTATGTAATGTAATGTAGCAGCGTAGTATCCTCCAATGTGACACCAAACCTAGTCTGAATTACTCAATCGAACTTGTTCCAGTGTAGTTGTGCCAACCGCCGCCGTTGTTTACACGCATACGCAATGCCTATTCGTTATCAAGGAGGGGACTGGCTGGCAGTGGCTGGTTCTGGTTCTGATTTACAGTTTACTCGTCCTAGTTTTCTGAAGAAGATCGCCATGCCTCGTGATGAGGTTGTTCTTGTTTCGTGCACGTTTCCTGGTGGAATGGAAATCATGCTGTTCTAGATCGGGATGAGATACCCGGGTCGATTTCAGAAGAATATATTCTTCAACCTTTGTTTGATGCGCACGGCCTATGAACAAAGTTGCATGTGCTAGTGGTACTCATTTCTTGTCCTGCTAGAATCCTGTTTCCGTTGTACAATTTCGCATCTAGCCAGCCATCTGCCTATATTCGTCGGCTGACGATCTCAAGTCAATTTAAGAATATGTCGTTCTACCTTTTGTCTGATGTGCCCCCAGTGAAACGCAAGTGGTGCCCGTTTAGTCGTCCTAGTTTTGTGAGGATGCCGTGTCTCGTAATGAGGTTTGTTTTGTTTTATTGCACATTTCCTGGTGGAAATCATGCCATTCTAGATTGGCATAAGATGCTCCGGTCGATTTTTTAGAAGAATGATGAGCCCCTATGAATAAAGTTGTACGTGGTAGTGATTACTTGTCCTGTAGGAATCATGGCTTCTAGCAATCTACCTATGTGTTTGCTTCGAGTGGCCCTCTCAGGCCCTCGGGCTGGTTTTGCAAGTTGGGCGATTCTTATTTTGGAACGGAGTGTGCCAATGTGTTGCCATCTTTTTTTCGAAGTTGTTGCTTTCCTTATCCCAGCAAGGACTATTTTTTGCCAAAAATAACAGAAAATAATTTTCTAAAATCCCAACGAGGTGTCAAATACAGCAAACTGGCATGGATAGTTTACCAAGTTATGTCAGTTTTAGAGAAATGTTAATTTCCACTACCAGTTTTTATGCTATTCTCTATGAAACTGAAAGTATACTTTATAAAGATCTAGGTCTAGATTAGAGCCCTGTAGGGAACTTGTTCTTCTGTTATCCTACAGTAGTACAGTTGCTATGCCTAATCGAATAGCCACTCTCATTTTTCCTTGAGCTAACCTGACCATATTTCAAGAGGTGCTTCGATCTGATTTTCATAATAGTGATTGATCTATCAGTTTGTCACTCAGTGGCTTTTGCTGAGTGGAGCTCAAGGACATATCCAACATCGATGAAATATTTTGCTTATATATTACCTGCATAAGCTTACCATCCACATTCTTAATACAATCAGATGGGGGAAGGAACCCGTCCTTCGATGAGAAGTTCAATATACCACTCGTTGAGGGTCTCCGTGAGCTGAACGTCCTAGTTTGGAACAGCAACACTATCAACAATGATGACTTCATTGGCAGCTGCAGGTTTGTGCAGCGTAATGCCCGCTCAGTTAGTTATTATTGTTATCAAGTGACTGATAGCTGACCCATTTCTGTAGGGTGCCGCTGCACAAAGTGCTCACAACCGGCCATGATGACGCCTCATGGCCCCTGCAGACACGCCGTATGAAGTAAGTAGCCATGTTTTATTGTGTACATGCCTTACGCCCACTGTCACTTGCAAATTTCCTGATATTAATGGCCGATCCGCAGGTCTGCTGGAGAAGTGAACCTCATTATGCACTTTGATGTGAGAGAACTGATCACCGGTCTTTGTTTTATTGTTTCTGTTCACATGTCATGATGTCATTGCCTCACTGGTTTTCTTTTGTCTACCAGAAGAACAAGATGGGGGCAGCACCGTCGGCATATGGGGCCTCCTCAGCTTCATACCCCGCGCCTGCAGGATATCCTGCAGCAGCCCCGCACCAAGCTTATCCAACTCCTGGTCATGCACCATATCCCGCTCCTTCTGCATACTCAGTGCCGCCTCCCCAGCAACCATATCCCGCTCCTTCTGCATACTCAGTGCCGCCTCCCCAGCAACCATACCCGCAGCATGGATACCCTCCTACGAGTCAACCTCCACAGCCGTACGGGCAACAATACCCGCCGCAGCCATACGGGCAGCCCTACCCGCCACAGCCATACGGGCAACCGTACCCACCACCGTCAGGAGCACAATCACCATATCCCCCTGGTAAGATCTTGATGTTGCCTAGATAAATCCATGTATACTCGTAACTCTTGGCAGTTGAACTAATCTTATGATCTGTTCTTTGTAGCTCCTTACCCCGGAGCCTATCCACCACGGCCGTATTAATATACCAGCTTCAGTGACCTGACGTGGAGGAAAAAAGTGTCTCCTTTGAGTGAACCTAGCAATCATCAGAACCATTTGCTGTCAGTAGTATGCGCTATATAAGTAGCTTACAGAGTATCGTGGGGAAGTCACTTCTATACTTTGGGTTTGCAGAAACGGTGGCCCGCTTTACTTTTGTTTTTTGAAGTCATCGTTGACTGTTCTATCTGTAAGGCTGTAAATATATGGTGCTACCTGCTTGAATGTGAGCGAATGCATGGTCGACTCTGAAACCTGGAAGTGTTTTATGATGCTCAATAAATCTGCTTTCTTGGAAATTATGCTCTTGATGTGTGAGAGAAATAGAGAATTAAAATGTGATTTATGCGGGTTTTGTCAATCACAGGATCTTCGATTCTTATTTCTGAATTCGGCTCTGGGATGTTGGAGTGGATTGGGCCTCGGCTCACGTTGAGTCCACTCTGCAGTCCTGGGTGAGCCTAGATATGCGTAGGAGATGTGTTGCTATGGCAAATTGCCCATTGTTTCCGTGAAAACTCTAAATTTTGGGCACACCGTACAGTAGCCGAAGCTCTCCCAATAGTTAAACTGTGTTGATAAATATTTGCAGCTTACTGTTTTTTGATTCAAGCTGATTGCCATGGAGTATTATTGGCATCAGTGCAAAGACACAGATTCTGCACATCTTACATGGGCAAAGGCAAATCAAGTTTATCACTGTACTGTGATTGGCAAAGAGAACTTTGTTCATCGTTAGTGCCTGGGAGCACCTTGAGATTTTCATCGTAAAAGGGAGTTAAACTTACAAGCTTGATGATAATCATTGCATGACAATGCACTTCTTTTTGCGGGGGACATGTACTTTACTCTTCACTATTTCTGATGCCAACTTTCATGTCGTCTAGTGCTCTCCTCTCCAGAACATTACACGATGTGTCGGTGATCTAAAGCATAGTGAGATTGGATAGTGCTTCATGTGTTTGCTACTGGTAGGTTTTGCCATGAAATTTACAGTCAGCAAAGTCCCATGCTATGTTGTTTTGTGACTCATAAGCATAGGATGCTTCCTTCCTTACCCATGATGCCATCATCCACTGGACTGCATTTCTTCACCGAGAAATTATCCCGTGGAAAACAGGGTAAAAACTATGTTCGAGGTTTTTAAAATTGCGAGAAAATACATTTTGTTGGGGAGATGATATTCTACCAACATGCAAAATTTCAAGCTCAAAACCGATCCACTTAAGATGTTTGGAAAAAAAAATTCAGCAATGTGCAGTGACAAACATGGTACCATCGCTATCCTGCACAACTTACATGGGCAAAGGCAAATCAATAGTTCATCATTGCTATGCAACTTTACTGTTTGGCAAGCACAACTTTGTTCAGGATAAGCGCAAAAAACACATTATATCTTTGTTAGGAGGAGCACTGGGGCACCATGAGCTTTTACACCGGAAAGGGGAGTTAAACTAACAAACCTTGATGGTCCTTTACTGATTCCATGACCGTGTGTACTTTCCTCTTCACTGTTTCTGATGGCAACTTTCATGTCGTCCAGTGCTCCTCTTAAGAACATTACTCTACTGTCTGCTCACCACTGTCTGTGTCAGTGATTCCGAGCATAGTTGATTTGCCAGGAAATTTACAGCCACTAAAGTAACATCTGTATGTTGCTCTATGACTCATCATAAGCATAAGAATGCTTCCTTCCTTTACCCATGATGTGACGACCATGCACGATGCATCATCCACCTTACGTTGTCACTGCATTTCTGCACCATTTTTGTTTTGTTTGATTTGATACTTGCTCCACTCACTCAATGAGCTGCTGAAAACCACACTAGCTTTCTTGCAGAGAATGATCAACCTCATCTATGTATCTACTACCCAGTGGGGGACACAAAGGAGACCCCCAACAGTGTGAGACCTTGCAGGCATCAGTGTGACTGACTGAATGGTCTGCCAATCATCACTCAGCCAGCTTTTTCTTCTCCATGGTGCTGACTCCTTTTCCTGCAGCTGCTACTCGGTGCTCTCTGCATCCGATCTGTGATATTGATTGTACCAGCTGCACGCGTGCGCTGTTCACACATGGAGGAGGATCTGAACCGTGAAGAATAGTTGCATAGAACAAGAGAGCAATGCCAATGCCGTGGTGGTGGTCGAGATGTCAAGCCAGCTTTCACATTAAACACTTCACAGCCTTGTCCTGTTTGTAGATGAACTGGTGATCAAGACAGTAGGCCTAACCTAATCTTGGGCACAGGTAAGTGATCCGAGTGCCATCATTGGGGCCTTGCGCTTAATTATTGGTTAATGATGGGGCTGATGCTATGCCTGCCTAATTCATATATCTACGCATTTTTTTTAATTCCCTGTTTTCATAATAGCAAAGCTGCTAGATGGCATGTACTCCAGGAGCTAACAAATCTGGCTAGATTTTTCTGTTGGAGCTGAATTATTATTACATGTGACAAAATCTGTCTAATCTCGGTGTCTGAATCGGGGCTACAGAATTATTGGCAAAATATGTCTAATCTGACCGGATCAACCATGTACTTGCTTCCTTTTCCTAGCTTCAGTACCTAATGGAATCGAACAGTACGCTAACGTGATTGCTCACTAGCCTTTTCTTGGTTTGGAGTCACACTTGAACTAGTAGGCACTATTTGCCATGCCCAATTCAATCTTTGTTTCCTCAAGGCTCAAGCTGCAGATACCGTGCCAGACTGGAGCAGCAGTACTGCCGCCTCCCTGCAGATGAGAAGCAAAATAGTAGAGCATCTGTCTTGCTGCACAGCTTTCGCAAGTTGTCCTGGCAAGCGCACGCACACACTCCATTGATTTCCTCACCTGTTCTGCAAAATGCCATGTAAGTAGGCGAAACATTTCCTGAACCCCGGATCTTCTGCAATTTATGCACAGAAAACATTTCCTGGGCCACAGACCTGTGTTCTGTAATTTATTCAGAGCAAAACATTTCCTGAACCCCAGACGTGTGTTCTGCAATTTACTGAGAGCAAAACATTTCCTGAACCCCAGACCTGTGCACAGAAAAATATATATTGCCCAAAACGAACAACTGGGGAGACTAAACTAGACTGAACCACATGTGCAGCTGGAATGTAGATCAGCAGAGTCAAGTCCTAGGAAGGAACCTCACCACCACCAATCCACCACCAGTTCATCATCATCATCATTCATGTTTAAAGAAAAGTAAACCAAACCAAACTGCCTGCCTTGACACTGCACTATGGTCCAGACCTATGATCTATGCAAGTTGGAGGGTATCCATCTAACAAGTAACCATCGCCATATCCACTTGACAGGGAGGTACGCATAACAACACAATTTGATAGTAATTGACAGTGGTGTTAGTTGACCTTAAGCATTGGCTTTGCAGGTTACATGTATGGGTGCGTAAAGGGAGAAGGGGGTTGGAGCAAAAGGCAAGGCTGCTTTGCTGCGTTTTTGTTTCGTCGCGCTTGGATCCTCGTCATCTCTACTACTATTAAACAAGCGAACATTTTCTTTCCTACAGCCACCCCATGAACGTACACGGGAAGACTAGCACCACCGGATTAGCCCACCAGATTAAATCCAACCGTTAAGATAATTCTAATCCCACCTCATGTGTGTGCTTAGCAATTACACTGAGCGGATGAAAACTCTGCTAACGGAGGAAAAACTTCTCGTGCGCGTCCGTAACTCCGCCCTGTAATCCCGCACCTATCCGCGCTATCCGCGAGATACCTGCAACCGACAATCTTCATCCCCAAATTCATGGGTTATTAATTGACAGTGTTGCATGCGAGGAAAATAAGTTGAATCTCCACCCGGTACACCTCTATGCATGCAACTATTCTCTCCAAAAATCGCGAGCTTGTCTTCTCTTTTACACGACGACATGGCGAGTAGGTAGCCGTCGGCACAGACGTGGTTGCGTCCGCGTCGGACGCCGTGGGCTTCAACACCAGCGAGATGTGCAGGACACAACCGTGATGATAGCAGCCACGTCCGCCAGCGCAACTCCTACGTCCGTCGCATAGTGAATGCCGTCGAAGATTCGCATGCCGTGCGCGACGGCGACCATGTCGGCGACAGCTTCGGCGATGAAACCCTCTATGGCGTGTGCGGACCTGCCGCGCGCCTGTGTCCTCGAAGAAGAAGCCATCCATGGCGTGCGCGGCGCCTACGGCTTTGATGACGACTCAGTTCATGGCGTGCACGAAGGCGACCTGACGGCGTTTGTGGCAGCGCCCTAGACGCCGTGCACTTCAGTGCCCTCGACCTGTGCGCAGCGAGGTCGTCCTCATAGTGCACGATGGTGCCCTGGACTACGCGCTCTTCTATGCCCTCAAGTCCTCAACGACGTGCACGGCGTGTTCGTCCGTCCCACGCGTGCACGGCGGACGTCCTCCAAGGCACCCATGGTGGTGGCATGCACTGCGTGCGTGGAGAGGTCCTCCTGGGCGTGAAAAATCTTTGTCGCTGGCGGATTAAGCCCCCAGGTGAAAGCCTTTATCTTTAGTTCTTTGCGACATACACAAGCAAAATATTGATAACATCCATATTAATCTCAGTTCCACGCGTATTTGTCAATGCACCATTGTTGATCATGAATCCATGGTATACAGTTGCTTCATTGGTACCTCAAGCCAAATACCATGAATCCATGACTAATTCTTCATCTTACAATTTTTAAACAGGAGTTGGAAATTTTTAAACAGGAGTTGGAAATTTTGGATGGACCAAGTGTGACTAGAGTTTCTAAGAACTTATTAGTAATCCGCCCGCTGTAACCTATATATTGCTGATTCTTTGATCTTCAGATCATTTTACAGTCAGATGTCTCTACACTATTATGTCCTATTTCATTCATGGGCAGTTCATTTGAGTGTCTATTCAATTATTTATTCCTTGTCTCGCAGGTTTTTCGTAAGCAAATTTATTACAGCGAGTTAAGTATAGTTTTGATAAGGTTTAATTTTCTTGTTTCTATCTTCTGAAGTGGACTGAATTGTTGTCCTAAATTAAATATAAATGTGCAATGCCTTTCTTCACCTGCAACAGTCCATTTAGTTTATGTTTTCCGATCTAAGTGTTCTATGTTGACTAATAATTCATGGTTGATGCTTATGTAGACGTGCGTTGCACGTGCATACTAACTAGTAGTATGAAAACACACATAAATATGAGGGATTTGCTTGAACATGGATCCGCCACTGACTAGAAGGGGGTGTAGTCATCCCAGTCGTCCTTGTCCTTGACCTCGTGCTTGATCCAGGCGGTGCTGATTGGCCCTGCGCCGCTTCTGCTGGTCCTTTAGAGACGACGCCAATGCGGCCTCCAACAGGAGCGTCGTCACCATGTTCTTTGACGCTTCCATGGCCTGGCTCCAGCGCCCGGGAACTCTTCGGCGTCAACCTCAAGGTCACGCAGCGCCTGTTGCATCTGGAGTGTGGTGTTCACCTTCTTCGATGGCGGCGGCGATGTGCGACTCGCGTATATGGTGATGTCGCCCGCACTCATCGGCAATGAGCGCGGCTCCGGCTTGGGGCTACGGAGGTAGGGGGCTCCTGCTCCCCAGCGAGGCCAAGGACTGCTCGTGTCTTACGTGGCGTAATCTCAGCTGTACGTACGTGCGAGCTGGAGGCCACTAGGACTACACCTACCATTTCCACGTACGGGATGGATCCACCTACGCACCGACAAATCCTCCATGCCAAAACCAGGCCACGGAGCCATGTTCTTGTTACTGCCATGCATGTACCCCTACATGAGGAAATAGCATGCCCATGAGGCGATGATGATGAAGGGATCAGAGGACCGCTCTGCAGGCCTGCAGTTTGCATTGCTGGGAAACGAATGGTGAAGTGGCCAGAACCTGCAAGGCACACAGGCGGGCCAGTGGTGTATACTATCGTCTTCTGTACAGCGATTTTGGCAGGCCGTGACTTCCATCGATCTTGCCCTTGCGTCTCAGAGAGCTGCCGCGCGCTTGACGTGCGCCACAGCTGGGGCTTGCCTCCCCACCATTCTCTATCCTCCTTCACTCTTGATCTACTGCTCCGGTTCTCCTCGCCTACCGCCGCTCCCCCCTCTACTTCGCCGGCTCTGCTAGCCGGAGGGGAGGGGAGGGGCTGCCCCCTCCCCCCCTGTATATGCCGCTAGTAGGTGTAGATCTTGTAGGTTTTCCATTATGGTTTGGTCCGATATGGCACTTCATGCCGTGATCGATGTTGCTGGCTTCGGATGCTTCTGAGCAGCGCCGGAGCTGTGTTCTGCTGCTCTGCTTCTGACCGTTCATAGTGGACAGTGATGGCGGCGACGGATCTGAGCGGCAGCAGCTGAAATAAGAAGCTCCGGTCAAGCTCGGCTACCGGTGAGCTCCTTCTCTCTTGCTGCCGAGGTGGTGGAATGGAGAAGGGGGAAGATGGCGATTGCTCGAGCCCGGAAATGGGTTATGGCCTGTGTCCTTCGAAGCTTCAGTCGTGGACGTTTCTCAGCGACGGCGAGATGCGCTGCTGATATCCAAGGCCAAGGGGGTCACTCCGCACCCCGGTGCTCCTTGATATGGTTTTTTTCTTCCTCTCCGAGAGAGGATCTTCGGCCTCTAGAGCGCCGCACTCTTCATCATCTCTCCACCAAGTGATTCGTCCCCGGTGATGGTCGCGGCGTCAAGGCCCTGCATCGACGGCGGTGGGTAGGGACTCAATTGCATTTATGCTTTCTTTGTGAGGTCCCTTTTACAAAATTTAAGGGTTTCGTTGTAATTTTTAATCTTTCTGAGGCCTGGATGTAAGTGTTTCCTACCGCTATCAATGAAGCTTCGGGGTCTTAACTGGTACGTTTGTTAACTACACGTAGATACAGTAAGTAGGTCCTTCTAACCATCCGGCGGTAAAGGCGCAGCTAGATCCGCAAGAGTTTCACATGATCAAATTCCGACACCAAAAACAAGCTCGATCACGTGATCAAGTTCCTACGTGTATCGATGAGCAGCTAGCTAGTTAGTAGGAGAAACAACAAAGCTCTTAACTAGTACTCGTAGTGTACTCAATTAATAGCCGTACGCGTACCTGTGTGTTTTATCTGCTGGATCGGATTTTTCTGTTTTTTGCGAAACACAGTACAGACACAGACGCTCAAATACACGCGCATACACGTACCCCTATGAACGTACACACATTTCTGGATCGGATTAGCTCTTGGTTCCATGACTGTGTCGCGTTGCCGTTAATAATTTACGTATCACGTTCTAGGCGCATTATAATTTAAAAGTCGTTGCTAAAATTGTAAAAAGTCAATTATTCATTTGGAATGAGAGGAAATATAAAATCAGCCTTACGTAAGCATCTTAATTTGAGCGGGCAGCAAGGAGGTGGCCGGAAGCAACTGCGCTCAATGCATGCATATTCATGGTGCCTTTGTCGAATCCCTTAGCTTATTTGCATGGCGGTAGTATTATACTATACGCAGAGGAGAGAAAACGGATAGCATGTGAGTGTACCGACTGACCATGTAAGCGTTTAGCCAAAGGTAAAACCAAGATTGGCAGCAAGTTTAGGGTTTTGTGTGCGTACGGACAGCAGAGCAGATCATGTGAGTGAGATTTAACCATCAACGACTCACCGTCGACGTAATCCTAGCGTCACACGTTTAGATCTACTGCTTGTACGTCTCCTTCGGGTATATATGCATCTACAGCGCATCGATCTAGCCATTTTTCATTTGGTGTGTTCGGTTTTAGAATGGGATGGAACCATTCCGCAGCCGAGAAGGATTCCAGCGTAAGGATGACTCCAACGGGCCGACGCATCGAGTCCGCGTCGGTCCGTTCCAGTCCGTTTTTGCGAAAACCAGGGTTCGGTTTTCTGTCCGCCGCGACCCATTGTTGGCCCAAATTTGGGTCACCGATGCGTCGGGCGCGGACGCGCGGCGGACTGGAAACGCGTCCGCGAGCCCACGCGGTCGGTCCTCCCTGCTCCCACCTATCAGTGACAGGGCGCCGGTCAGCCTACCCCTGGCCCAGTCCTTTTTAATGCCAGGGGATAGGGACGGCCAGCCCCCACCCACTCCACTGCCCCACTCCGCTCCCTCACCGGCGACCAAACCCTAGCCACCAAACCCTAGCCCGCAACCCTCGCCGGCGACGCAATGCCGCTCCGGTGGCCCGGATTCGGCAAGGCTAAGAACGACGCCGAGGCGGGGTCGTCGTCTGGCCGCCGCCGCCTCCGCCTCCGCACGCCATCCCCGACGCCGCCATCTTCCCCGGAGCCGGAGGCCCCCGCCGCCTTCGAGCTCGCGCCGCCGGGCGCGCAGATCGCACGCCGCGATCGCGCGTACGTGCGGCGCGAGGACTGCGAATGGTACTAGGAGCACGCGTGCCCGCTGCCATGGCCAGATGTCAAGCTCTGCGAGGGCTGGCATCTGAACCCGCAGCGGATCCCGATGCCGCCTATGCCCACGAGCCAGCGCGCCCGCGATCTGGAGGTCGACCGCCGCCGCCTCCCGGCGTCCCTCCGCGCCGACCCCGCCTACGCCGCGTCGTCCCCAAACTGGGACACGTGGTTCAGCGGCGAGCACAGCCTGCGGCGCCAGGCTTGCTACACGCGGGCGCCGACGCCGCCGCCGGCTAGCCGCTGGGACCTGCCGCCGCACATGCGGCGCCGGGATACGCCGCCAGTGCCGCGGTCCACGCCGCGGTCCACGGCGCGGTCCCTGAGGATTGGCTCGCCGCCGCCGCCGCCGCCGCCGCCTCCCGTGAAGATGGAGGTGGAAGACGAGCTCGCCGCCGCCCTCGAGGCCTCCAAGCACACCATCGTCGAGGATGAGGAGAAGCGGTGGGTGAAGATCCTCGAGGCCGTCGCCCGCGAGAAGGGAAGCCCTGCAGGCGCAGCAGGCCGCGGTCCTTGAGGTGCCGCAGCAATGGTGGAAGGTCCCCATGGACGTGGACCTTCCACCGGCGCCGCCCCTTCCAGCCGGCCTGTTAGGGCAGAGCTGGACCTTCAACGGCGGTAGCTGGACGACGCCCCTCCCGGAGCAGGACACGGAGCAGCCGCCGACGCCGCCGGCCGCCGTCCCACAGCGACAAGGCCTCCCGGCGCACCTCTACCAGGAGCCGCCGTACTACATCCTCGACGACGACGAGGACTAGTTGCCCGCGAAGGGCAGTTTTTATTTTTTTTGTTTTTAAAAAATATATGTAAAATGGCCGTTTGTGGCCCACCCCCTTATATATAAATGAAAATGGCCCATATATGGCCTTTTAACAAAACAAAAAATTTGGGGGCGGACTCGATGCGTCGCCCCGTTGGGCGCACTGCCAGAAAATGGCCGGACAGGAGGCGGACGCGCGTCCGTTTGCCGACCCAAACGAACCAAACGCGGACCAAACGCGCGTCCGTTTGGGTCGCCCCGTTGGAGTCATCCTAACCAGCTCGTTCCTCCAAAGCGAATATTCGCAGCAGATGCGGAATACACCCGTCCGGCCGAATCGGCCGGACGAGGTGGAATGGCTGTTAATGGAAAAAAAATTAGTCATTTCTTCTCTCTCTTCCTCTCCCTCACCGCACGGGCGCACCCCATCCATCTCCCAACCGGTGGCGCACCAGGGCGATTCAGCGGTGGCCAGCAGCGACCCACCGAGGCGCGGCGAGCTCCCAAGGCGCGGCGAACCAGGGCGGCCAGCAGAGGCGCGGCGACCTCCCGATGCTCCCGAGGCGGCGGCCAGCCAGCGGCCAGCGGCGGCTGCCACGGCGGCGATGCAATCTGTGAAGAATGGAATTGTCTAATCCTAAATTAGTACTAATTGAATTGCTAATCCTAA
Source organism: Poa pratensis (assembly GCA_947311845.1). Taxonomy (NCBI): domain Eukaryota; kingdom Viridiplantae; phylum Streptophyta; class Magnoliopsida; order Poales; family Poaceae; genus Poa; species Poa pratensis. The sequence goes on along the minus strand of CAMZMU010000080.1, from coordinate 5,118,276 downwards.
ATTAGTACTAATTGAATTGCTAATCCTAAATTAGTGCTAATTGAATTGCTAATCCTAAATTTGGCTAACCATTCCATTCAATCTCAATTTTTCCAACCGAATGCCAGGACGGAATGGAACCGTGACATTCCATTTTAGTGGAATGGAACCGTTCCATTTCGTTCCACCCGGTTCTAAAACCGAACACATCCTTAATGATGCTTTGCGAGAATATCTGGACATGGTGGTGGGTAAGGTGTCAAGCGGCGCTCGGATCCGGCCTGCTCCGATTGACAATACACATGGTTGGTTGTAATCGGTCAGTTTTAGCTGATTTGTACTGACATCTGATTTTGCGGGCCTGTGCCGGACACCCGCATGTAACCTGAGTGGTGGGTTAACTAATCATCGTTTGCGTGCGTAATGTGACGTGAGAGCTAGCATAATTTTGTATAGTATTTACACTCGACAAGTTTCCAAGGTTTTCCGCTAAATTCTCCGGCCGTCCCAAAATAGAGAAGTACACGTGTTTTTTAGAAATAAGCCAGACGGGTTTAAAAGGCTTCCGCTTTGAAAAGGAACCATGAAAATTGGTGATATGTACAAAAGCAGCACTCTACAGTCTTCATGCTAACTCATTCTAACCAAAGCGATCTTCGTAAGAATGATCCTTGTGCAAGGATATATATCATGTAGAGGTTTCGAAACACCAAAAACGCATCGCGCCAATGGCATTGCGCGCAACCGATGGATCGATCTTGCACACCCCCAATGACACAAAAAAAAATTGCGTGGGATATATAATATATAAGATTTTTTTAGCCTTTATCGAAAAAAATAAGATTTTTTTAGCAGTTCTCTCGTACTGAAATAACACTCTACTATTGCCCCTGGAACTGTTATTCTCCGATACCATTGTATACAGAAGATGGACCTTTTTCATGTCAGATCAATCCGAATAAAAAAATCCTTAACCCCAATGCACAGGGTCATTGATCATACTGCCACTTTAGATTAACAATTCAGTCATAGGAGCAAACATCCCCAAGCCAGGCCAGGCCAGATACTAGCTAGACAGATAAACCCCTGCCAAGATGTTCTAGGTCTACCTACCGAATCCGTTGAACGCACTCACAAAAGGACAGTACTTGAAACAGAGGAATCAGCCATTTTTTATGTTAGCTAACCTCTAACTGTCAGATGCTTAACAGTGCCAACATCACCCCCTGTCACCATCGCATCAGGCATGATGAGACAAGATCCGGCCCAACATATGTGGGCCCAGCTAGCCACGAGGTCGTCGTCGTCGTAGATCACATGCAACTGCAAAAACTTAAGTCGGCGACACCAGCCGGACATGATCGGTCGGTTGATGAGGCGAGGGCCAACCGATTAAAGGCGTGGATCGAGCTCGACATGCCAAGAGTTCATACAAACTTTGCCAACGCCAAACTGCATTCTTGGTATCGTTTAGCTGGTGCTGGCACTTGCCGACTGCAGCCCAGCTCTACCACTGATGGTGAGAAGAATTGCCATTGATTGCGTTGGACGATCCATTTATTCCTGTGGGTGGGGGCGATGCTTATTTTTACCAGCCACCAATGTTTTTCTGATGACGAAGTGGAAAGCGGTTTTTCTCCCGCGTTCCAGTGATCCTCTAGTTTAAAAAATTTAAAAATTATATTTAAACTTTCAAAATTTTCTAAAACAATCATGCATGTTTTGAATGATGTATACTACAAGCATGGAAAATCTCAATGCAAAAGTCTATATATTATAGTCTACACAAAAATGACAAAAAATGGATATTTGAAACTATGCATTGTTCCATGCAAAAAAAAAACTATGCATTGTTAACTATAATCAGATCTATAAATTTGTCATTTTTATGTAGGTCGGAATACAAAGTATTTTGGATTGTGATTTTACATCATCGAGAACATGCATGATTTGTTTCAGATTTTTTTTGAAACTTCTAAATATATTTTAATTTCTTTTAAAAATAATAATTGCAGCTGCCACTCGTGCTCTCTGAATCCGATCTGTGATATTGATTGTACCAGCTACACGCGTGCTTAGTTCACACATGGAGGAGGATCTGAGCTGTGAAGAATAGTTGCCCATAGTTGCATAGCACAAGAGAGCAATGCCAATGCCATGGTGATGGTCGACATCTCAAGCCTACTTTGACATTGAACACTTTACAACCTTGTCGTGTGTGTCGATGAGCTGAACTGGCGCACGAGATAGTAGGCGGACACGATGTTTTGGCTCGTGGGTGTAGATGCACCCATTTGAAAATAATTTCTAAATATTTCTAAAATGTCAAAAATTCAAAATTAAAATGTCGGGTATACATCCGGACATTCTATATTCTTACATAAAATTTCGTTGAAAAAAGACTGTTTTGTGATTTGTGTACAAAGACAAATACATGTTTCGTTTAAATTCATTTTGTAGCCCCGGAATTTGTCTTTTTTATACATGTCATAAAAATACCATTTTTCACGAAATTTGTTGTGCGAACATTAAATATATGTGTGTACATCCGATTTTTTTTGTAAATTTTTAACATTTTGAAATGTCATTTTAGACCGTCTAACCGTAACCTTGGGCACGGGTTAGTTATCAGAGTGCCATTCTAGTATCATACTGCCACTTTATATTAACAGTTGAGTCATAGGAGCAAACATCCCCAAGCCAGGCAGGCCAGATGCTAGAAAGATAAACCCCTGCCAAGATGTTCCAGGTCTACCTAATCCGTTGGAGGGACTCACAAAAGGACAGTACTTGAAACAAGGGAATCAGCCATTTTTTATGTTAGCTAACCTCTAACTGTCAGATGCTTAATTAGCAGTGCCAACATCACCCCCTGTCACCATCGCATCACGCATGATGAGACGAGATCCGGCCCAACATATGTGGGCCCAGCTAGCCACGCGGTCGTCGTCGTAGATCACATGCAACTGCAAAAACTTAAGTCGCCAGCACCGGCCGGACATGATCGATCGGTTGATGAGGTCGTGAGGACCAACGGATTAAAGGCGTGGATCGAGCTCGACATGCCAACGGTCTCATGTTTGGATCGAGTTCATACAAACTTTGCCAACGCCAAACTGCATTCTTGATATCATTTAGCTGGTGCTGGCATTCATAGTATGTGTCACGTAATTCCGATTTAAAATGTTCTTGTTGTATTTGTATATACATGCCATGTACTTGTTGGTCGAATTCGTTTTCAACCATATTAATTTGGCAATAAATATACACTTAGCTCGTTGTACTCATATTTGGTTTGTTTCATCAAGATGAAAAAAAGCTTGTTGTACATATTTGTTCCATCAAGACAAAAATAGAGGATCACAATACATATTTCCACAAGACAATTATAAAGCTACAATTCCTATTGTAATTGTGACTATATACGTGGTTAAGTTACATGGTACGTACAATTGTGATTGAACAAAAAAAAAAGAGCCGACTTACTATTTTTTGGAAAAAGAGAGCCCCTTCTCCGATTTGATTAAAGAAACCATGTAGTCTGAATTGCAAGAGCCAACATGAAAGTAAAAATTAAGCTAACATGAGTAAAAGAGATGTCTCTGCCGCCTCTAGACCCCAACTTTAGCAAGTTAGAGATCAAACCAACATTTTCTTACTTTTACATCTACTCACAATCTGAGATTTCGTAGCTAGACACCAAGTAGGCCCGTATTTAATCGATTGTTCGGTTGTTCCGAGCCGATGGCTACATGCCGAATAAGATCCTGCTTTTCTGCTTTGATCCATGACGTTGATCATCAGTTGCACTCCCAGACAACCTAATCACTACATGATCATGACGTGTGTGTAGCATCTTAATCCTTGGTCGATGTAGTACTTCATGGATCAATCATGCATGCATGGTTAGTTAATTATGGATGGTACGCTGTCGGTCCACTCCGTGACGTTGGATAAGCAACAAACTTAATCATACTACATCACAGCGGTTTTGTCTAAGGCTTTTTTGGTGGATATTTTACATCCTAAGCTCCTAGCTTTTTTTTTTCCGATATGGAGGTTGAACTCCGGGCTCTGCATCAAAATGATGCACACTATCTTTTTTATTAATTTTATTCAACAATCATTACAAAAAAAAAATACATTGATCAATCAGAAGCCAACTTCGTAGCGACAATTGTCGCAACACCTACAAACTTGACGAAGGGGTAGCCATGATCGGGGCCATCGGGCCCAAACCTCACACCTACTCACATCATCTAAAATCCGAGGCCTGGCCTAGTCGTCTAACTACAAACTAGGAGCACAAACCGATCCAGCAGACTCTCAACGTGCGCCGCATACACACGATGTAGAGGCCGCCGCCACCGTATTCCACAAACCCATGGGATCAACGCATTGACCTTGATAGGCCTGCCATCAACGTCGCCAAGACGCCAGACAGCGCCACCATCCTGCGCGCGTCCATCGTCACGCATCCATCACCGAGACCCTGCAGCGGCACATCGCCGAGACTCGTCGTTGACAATGCGGTAGATGCCACGCCGCACCATCTCGTGATCCCTCCAATCAGCAGCTACTCTAAAATGATGCCCCCAGGAGGGAGAGCGACGTCGAGCGTCGCCATCGTCCGATCCGGGAGACCCGGACCTAGGGTTTCCCCCGGAGCAACCCGAGCGAGAAGACAAGAGCTGCAACGACGATGTCTTAAGCAAGGTAACGACGCCAAGACACCGCTATTGCCCGCTTGAACCGAAGGCGGCTCGGTTTTCACCGGCAGCGCATCTCCTCTTACTCGCCGCCGCCAACCGCCAATGGGCCAGATCAGGTCAGGCCGCGACGCAGCCTCCCATGGCCGGCCAGATCACCTCCGTCGGGAGGAAGCTGGGAGCGGTGAGCCGGAGGAGCGCCGCTGTCCACGACAAAGGGCCGCACCTCCCCGCTAGATTTTCTTGATGTCCTGGGTGGGGGCCGAACGTGCAAGGAGGAGTGGACACGTTTACACAGGTCTGTAAAGCAGGATAATTGCCAAAATGAAAACATGTACAACAGGACGTGCGTTCACTTCACTGCTCATGGGAACGCACAGCAATGACAAATTAACTTTACAATCAATATTCGTCCTCGAACCCCCTTCACATTCGCTGTAGCCTGTAGGACTATGCCTAGCTTTTCTCTGTAACGTGACTACGTGTCCCTCTTCTTCTGATCGCCGGGGCCTCTACACTTGCCGACTGCAGCCGAGCTCTAGCACTGATCATGCTGAGAAGAATTGCAATTGATCGCGTTGGTGCGAGCTGGAGGCCACTGCTACGCCTACTACCGGATGGATGCTACTGTACAGATCCACCATGGCAAATCCTCCATGCCAAAACCAGCCCACGGAGCCATGCATCTTACCCACTCCTACCATGCTTGTTGCATGCATGATACCTGGGGATCCAAGGAAACATTGGCTTCCTCTCAAAATCCATCCATCGATGTCGCATATGCACGCAGCTTTGCTTCAACTGCTGGTTTGTCGCATAGAGGCGCATCTAGCTAGATCCGCAGGAGTTTCACGTGACCGGTTAATTTCCGAGAGGCAAAACAACATCGATCCACTAGGGGAAACAACCGGACAGTGTATTTGGAGGCCGAGCTTCACATAGCTAGCTCTATATTTTGAAAAATTCAAACATCATATTTACAAGTTTTACGAAGTTCTGAAAAAAATCCTAGACATAGACAATAGGGCATTCTACTAACGAGCGGAATCTCAACTCAAAATAATCCGTATTCTTAGCTACAGAAAAATAACAAAATCTGATGGATGTTGGAGAATTCAAATTTTGCTTTCAGGTTTTCTCATTTTTGCACAGGCAAAAATATACTCCCTCCGTTCAAAAATAAGTGTCTCAAGTTTGGCAAAAAGTGGATGTATCTATACATGAAAAATATAACATATTTCTATTTGAGATTTTACACATTGGTAGAAGACAACATAGTCTACATCTAGGATTTTTTTCAGATATTTTCAAAATATGATATTCAAATTTTCAATAAGCAGCTATGTGTAGATCGGGCTCCACGTCGCAGCTCTCGGGAAACAACAAAGTTATGTCGTGTTGGGTAGTGTATACTCAATTAATAGCCGTACGTACGTTCGTACTGTCCTCTGCATGCATGCATGGATGCCCGTATGTGTCCGCATACGTGTTTTATCTGCTGGATTAGCTTGGGCTGCAACGAAATGCATGCATGGTAAAGGCTTTTGTCGATTCCGTTGGCTTAATTTACATGGCCGTATTGTGCATGTGAGTGAGCGCGTAACCAATTAAGCGTGGAGTATTTGACAGCCAGCTAGCAAGTTTTTACTGCATGTGTACGGATATCTATCAGCTGCTCACGTGAGCTTTAACTGTCGACGTACGTAATCCTGCGTCACACGTACGCTTAGATCTACCGCTTGTCTTCTTGCGGCCGGTATGTATTTGCATTTTGTATTGTGTATTGTACATCTCGGCAGTGCATCGATCTGGCCTCGGTGCTCGAATCTTTGGACATGCATGACGGTGGGTTTATTACCATTATCTGCCTACGTAATGTGACGCAAGGGCTAGCATTAGTCTAGTGTCACTACACGAGTAGTAAATATTAAGCTCGATAGGCTAATAAGGTCGTTAGGTATTGTATCGATTCCTCCCAACTGCATCCTAGAAGGAGCCCCCAAGCAACGTCGAGCAATAAACCCAAGAATTGACAAAAAATAAAAAATAACGCGCCGATAACTTGGTGGACGCCTTAGTTTTTTCTGAACCATCACAAATACATCATCACCAATGTTGTTGATCGCCGGCACCAATGGATCTTCAATTCTTCGCCCAAAAGCGAAATATAATAGTAATACAAAACACGAATATTGAGTAATCATATAGTGAAAAACACCTACCGTACTACTTTTTTTTTGTCTACCTTGATGCTTTTGTACAACGAAGATGGGCCTAATGTTTTTTGGAAAGGACGGCAGTCTCCTGCTGGTTTTTTTTATTGATTTTCCAAAAAGGGGTTAATACAAAGTTAAAGGAAAAGACTAACTAGCTACGTTACAGAGAATGTAACCAACTAAAACACACTAAGCACACTAGGGCGTTCTGAAGTTTTGAATCCAAGATGGACCTAATGTTAGATCAATCAGAACAAGGTACATATTTACCACCTAACTCACCACCAGCCCGCTATATTTTTTTTTTTTGGAGAAAAGGCCCTGCTTTTTATTGAAAGCAAGGATCACTTCATACAAAACAGGACTGGGGTAAGCCAGTGTATCAATGTATATCTCTACTCCTATAAAAACCACAGTTGGTGATGATGGTGTGTCTGCCATCTTTTATCTAGAATCATTCGATTTATATCTAACGGATCGGAACACCACGTTACACATTTGCAGATAACCTCTTATGTTCCTATATCTCCCCCAACTTCATCCAACCACCTGAAAATGGGGAAAGCCCATAAAAAAGGGAAAATCCGCTGTGAGAACCGGAAGACCACCCGCCGGCAGCGTCGGGAAAGATATGGCGTGGTGGCCGCCGCCGATGCCGTCCTCCCCGGAGCGTCTTGATGCCTCACTCAGCTGGATTTAAGATCCTTGTAAGGGTGAAAATAAATAATGACCGTGGCAACGCACGAGCATTCAACTAGTCCAAAAAAAAATGCATTAAGCGCAAACTACAAACTCCAGGGATGCAGCTATTACAGATTTTTATGAACTAGCTATTTGAGTAGTAGGAGCAAACATCCCCATGTCAGACTCAGACGATAGATAAACCCTGGACTAGCTTAGCTAGATGTACTCCAGGTCTACCTAATCCATTGAACACACTCACAAAAGGACAGCACTCGAAACATGGGAATCAACTGACTTCTTTATGTTAACTGTCGTTTTACTGTCAGATGCTTAGCAGAGCAAACATCACCCACTGGCACCGTCGCATCACGGATGATGACACGAGATCCGGCCCAATATACGTGGGCCCAGCAACGGCGGTCGTCGTCGCAGATCACATGCAGCTGCCAAACTTAAGCAGCCAGCACCACCGGCCATGATCGATCGATGAGGAGAAGGCCAACCGATTAAAGGCGTGGATCGAGCTTGACATGCCAACGGCCTCCAGTTAATTTGGAGTTCATACTTTGCAAACGCTAAAATGCATTCTAGCTTAATGACTGCCATTCATATGTGCAATATTGATTTTTTTTTTGATTTACATGCATGTGTAAATTCCTCGTTGGCCGGATTTCATCCAACCATATTAGAAATGAATAGCATATTCATGACCCCCCAAAAAAAGCTCGTTGTATTTGTTTTGTCAAGGAAAAAATGCACAGTCCATAATAATTCACCAAACCAAAGGACAAAGGTACAATGCATCCCTGTAACTGTGATTTGGTAATACGTACATTGTAAAATTTCTATGAGAAAATTATAGAGCTTACATAATCTACTCTTTTTTACATGTAATCTAGTCACAGTTCGCACTATATATTTTTCATTGTAATACAACTAGACATCAAGTACACACATATTTAATTGATTGTCTGGTTGTTCCGAGCCGATAGCTAGCTACATGGCCAGTAGGATCCTCCTTTTGTCCTTGATCCATGACTTCCATTAGTTGTTCACTCGCAGACATCCTAATCACTAGTGCATGATTATGACCTATATGTAGCATCTTAATCCATGGACGTGGTACTTCTTCCCGGATCAATCATGCATGCATGCGTTGCTAATTGATTATCAATGGACGACCTAACGTACGCTGTCGATCCACTCCGTGACGTCGAACAAGAAACAAACTTCAGCTGGCCAGACCGAACTTAATCATACATACATCCCGAAAAGTTTTTTTTCTCCTAAGCACGAGTGATCCTGATATTTTTAAAAACTAAAAAAATATATACGACTTTCAAAAAAATCATGTATGTAGCCAATGACATTTCCCACAAACATGTACAAAATAAATTTCAAATACTTTATATTCTGCGCTACATTAAAATGTCAAAATCTGATAAAACTGGAGATTTAAAAATATGCATGTTCAGATCCACACTTTTGTCATCTACGTGTAGCTCAGAATACAAAGTATTTATGTTTATTTTTTGCACGTTTGTGGAGTACAGCATTTGCTACATCCGAAATAAATTTCAATTTTCTTTGATACATTTAAATATTGTTACATCCTAGCTTTTTTTTCTTAAGACTTTTCTGAAACACATCGACCATACACCCTTTTTTTTTTGGACACCATCGACCATACACCCTAGCCAGCTGAAAACAACACACACTAGCTGGTAGCTGCTACACTTCTTTCCAGATTTCAGGACACACACACCCAGCGAGTGTACACACCATGTTACATCCTGGTCCCTGGGCCATTACATGATTACACATAATTGCCAAACAGAAATTTTGTAGAACAGGACGTGCGTTCACTTCATTTCACTGCTCATGTCAAAAGCTGGATGCATGCATATGCATCAAGATTCGTTCTCTAGCTAGCAACTTTCTGTAATCCCATTTCACATTCGATGTAGGACAACGTACCCTATCGACGACTAGCTTTGCTCTGTGTTTGCACAGTAAGGTGGCGACGTGTCCCAACTTCTTATGATCCATGTGGGGCCTCTGCCCTTGCCGACTCCCGCCGAGCTCTATCATTGACGATGACAAGAATTGCCATTAACTGCGATCCATTTACTCAAGAGGGGACCCGACAGATGCTTATTTTTAACAACCACCAAGGTTTTGGACGTTAAAGCAAGAGAGGAGCTGTTCAACATACCTGTACTGTACATTTTGGTTGACAACTACAACTGTACTGTACATCGTATGCTCCATTTTCTACGTTTCATATTTATTACTCCTAGGTTCACTTTTATAAGCCGTTCTAGACATCTCAATACGAACTAGTTACGGATCAAAATGAGTGAACCTACTCCGAATTTAGTGTGTAGATTCACTCATTTTGATCTGTATCTATTCCGTATTGAAATATGTAGAATGTCTTATAGAAGTGAACGGAGAAAGTACATGTTTTGCTTTCCAATTTTCATGGAGCAACTCAAGCGGACGTCCTAAAAGTTGAGCCTCTAAAATAAATTTAGAGTACACTCAAATCTACTTTGGGGTACGTGTTACTGTCGGAAAAGTTGGATTTTTTGTTACTCTGACAATAACTTGTGTGTTTGTACAATTTACTCTTGCGAGAAATTTTAGCTCGGAAAGTGGCAATATGGAGAATAATTTTCAGAGAGAATAATTTATGTATCAACTAAATTGTGCATATATTTTAAACTACGCTACTAGCTACTCAATTTATGTTGGGCAGACAGTTAACGCTCAATACGGTGGACTAGAAAAAAATCTAAGTCGACATAGCAGTGCGGACTCTATAAAAAAAAGAAGTTCAAGGATTATAGGCAAATGGCTCCCGAACTTCACGGAGCCTTTTTAAAAAAAAGCATATCAAAATTTAAAAATATGAAAAACAAAATCCTGTGTGTCGACAATGTTGTGTTCTAATACCGTGCAAAATCTCAATTCAGTTTATCTTATGTTTTTTACTGCACAAAAATGACAAAATCGGACGTTTGAAGTAGTGGACATTGCAAATTTTGAAACTTGTCATTTTAGTGTAGCACAGAATATTACTTATTAATTTTGAGTTGACATTTAGAATTGGTTTCCAAGAAAACTGAGACTTAAGAATATCGATTCTATATGTTTTTTTTTATAGAGGCACCATGGAGACCGGGCTCCCTTTTTGGTTTTCGGATGTTCTAGTATCATCTTAGCTTCACGCGTGAGTGCCGCAATATTAGTCGGTTGTAGCGATGGTTTGCCACGCCAATATGTCATTCCACATTTTGTTTTTGAACAAAATATGTCATTTTACATTAGTTTCCACACCTGATAGATAGGTACTCCGAATTTTTTTGGTGCGAAGCGTTTAGGGTTTATGCTCAGCGAGGTTTTGTTACAGTCATGTAATTAAGCAGGTTCACGGGCCTGTACAGCTGTAGGGATACGTAATCGTACGCGCCCATTCATGAATATTTACCATCGTACGAGCCAGAGTAGCGGATGGTGCCCAAAAGGGCTGACATGCTGCGAGCTGGAGGCCACTAGGCCGCCTACTACGGGATGCCACTGTACAACTCGACCGACAGATCCTCCATGCCAAACAAGGACATGCATGGGGTCATGGATGTATACTGCATGCCCCATGTTACCAGTACCTCGAGAAGAAAATAACATCGTCGATCACCATGGATGAAAGGAAGCTGGCTCGCTCTGAGTTTGTTTACCACTACGAGCTAGCGAGTGTAGGAGAGGACCACAGCTAGCAGCCGAGATTTCCATGCAGGGAAAGGGTGAAACCGAGAGGCTGCGGCCTGTGCGAGTCGGCAGGGTGGGTTTGGGTACGTCCTGTGTGCATGTTGGCCGTGATTTCCGCCCAAGGTCCAGCGGTGAAGCCAGAGCTAAATCCGTAAGATCCTTCACATGGCCGGTTAATTCTTGAACGAACGAGAACCCAAAGGGTTCACGTGATCGAATTTCAACGGCGTTCGATGTTCCGAAAACAGTGTCATGTTGCATTTGGGGCTATGACTTTTCTTAAGGGACGCAATTTGGAGCAAGTTCACCCGTGCTCGCATAATGCCGCTTCATGCTTTCTCTGTGATTGTTTCTTCTTTTACAAAATTATTAACAAAAGGACGACGTCAATTGCACGCTTTAGAAAACAACAAAGGTGTTTTCGCAAAATAAAAAATATATCTCCACGTGTCTGTACCAGAATTATTACACCGATTTTGCGCCGTGGTGCCACTGTTAGGACCAGGTCACCCCATTTTTCAATTAGTTGTAGTACTTATTTTGCACTTGAAGCACCAGTATGTATACCACCCACTATCGCCTCGTTAATAATTTTAATAGAAGCCAAAACATTTTAGGGTTTGCGCATCCAAGAGAGGCATCTTTGAGCAGGCAGGCGGCGCCAAAGGTGGCCAAACGCAACGGGCTAATTGCATTTGCATGCTTATGCATGCATGGTGTACGTATTTTTGTCCATTCCCTCGGCTTGATTAGTGCATCATTGCACCGTGCAGAGAGGAAAATACTCGTGGCACATGTGAGTGAGTCCACCGACCATGTATGTCTGCGTCGAGCCAAAGGTAAAATCAATGCAAGATGGCCAGCAAGCTAATACTTGGAGAAAATTACAAAAAACTACCACAATTGGGGCAGGATTAACGGGTCAGTACCGATTGTACTAATTTTTTCACAAACGTACCAACACTGGGGTAACCATAACAGATCGTACAAATTTCGGTCTAACAACATTTTGATAGCACAACTGCAGATGGGCCCACATGTCAGCCACACATCTCATTTTTCCTTTTCTTCTGTTAATCTCTTCTTCTCCTTTCTCCTAGTCACGCCGACAGCGCCGCCGACCGTCCTCGCGCCCCACCGCCGCCGGCTGTCCCCTCCCCCCAGCGCGCCACCACGGCCCACGGCCCTCTCCCCGCCACTGGTCGGTGGTCGCCGTCGTCAATCTCGTCGCCTCCGCCCCGGACCTGACCCCAAGCGACGACGACCATGGGCCGGGCACGACGGCGGTCCCTGCCGAGCCGCGCGAGCCAAAGCTCCGCTGCGGAGTGGGAGGCCGTGGCCATCGCGGACCTGACCCCAACGCTGGGCGCGGGCACGGCGGTGGCCGGCGCGGTCGCAGGAGGCCGTAGCCGTCGCGGGAGGCCGACACGGTCGCGGAGCGCGGGCACGGCGGTGGCCGGCGCGGTCGAAGGAGGCCGTAGCCGTCGCGGGAGGCCGGCGCGGACCTGATCCCGAACGCCGCGCGCGGGCACGGCAGTGGCGGCCGGCGTGGACCTGACCCCGAACGCGGGCCGCGGGCACGGCGGTGGTGCCCGGCGCGGTCGCGGAGGCGGGAGCTAGCTCCATGGGGAAGAACTAGCTCCAATGATTGGGGGCATAATTGCTATTTTTTTATTGGCCAGGGACCTATTTGTTATAAAATATGTACTTCTTTGTAACGAAAATATGTACTAGACTCTTACATATGGGCCACATCTGTCAGTTGTGCTATCAAAATGTTGTTAGACCGAAATTTGTACGATCTGTTATGGTTACCCCAGTGTTGGTACGTTTTTGAAAAAATTAGTACAATCGGTACTGACCCTTTAATCTTGCCCCAATTGTGGTAGTTTTTTGTAATTTTCTCCTAATACTTGTGTTGTCTGTGTGTGTGTACGGATAGCAGAGCAGCTCACGTGAACTAATTTGACTGTCGTAATCCTAGCTCCGATCTACTGCTTGTCTTCTTCGGTATATCTATGCATCTGGGGATCGACCTGGATGTTTTCATAATTTTAATGGTGTTGCTCGGATCTGTGAACATGACGTACGGTGGTTTAATTAACCATGGTGTACGTCATGTGTGACGTAAGAGCATTATAGTGCTTCGGCTGATCGGGTTTCAGATTTTCTTTCGGACAAGTGGAAAATCGAGATAGCAACTCCATGAGTTTCATAGTAATTCGCATATAAGGTTTAGTCAAAGTAAAACTTCGTAAAATTTAACCAGTTATATGGAAAAAAAGATACAATATTTACAAAATCAGATCAATATTGTTGAAACTGTAATAAAATATACTTTCATGTTGCCTACAACATTTGATATTGTATAAGTTCATATTTATATAACATATTTGGTCAAACATTACAAAACTTGAGGTCGTCAAAACATATATTACTCCTCGTATAGGTATTTTCTCTTGGCTAACTCAATCCGAATAAGTATTATTTACCTTTAATGCCATCCTGCCAAGGTCATTGAGAACGAGAAACAAATCCGTTGAATGCACACACAAATATATATGTAAAATCCACTTTATCTTAATTAAAATACCAACACCACCCCTTTGAGGGCCTCTTTGGATCAAAGGAATGACACCTCCAAAATTCATATGGATTGCATTCCTACACCCCAATCCCATAGGAATTTCAATATCCACTCTAACCTCTTTTTTACACTCATTCGCGTAGGATCGAGGCATGTTTCCTGTGTTTTTCCTGTGTTTCATCCAAACGACTATTCCTACAGTTTTCCTCTGTTTTGTAATCCTCTGTTTTGCACCTGCAATCCTATCAAATTCCTGTGTTTTCCCAATTCCTGTGTTTTCTAATCATGTGATCCAAATAAGCCCCGACTGTCCATGACGCATGATGTCATGGCATGGGATCCCCATGTGGGGCCAACCATGCGCTCGTCACTCTGCAGCAGCGGATGACATGGAGGTGCCAAATTGAGCAGCTAGCTCGCCACCCCAGCTAGGTCAGCACCACCGGCCATGATCGATCGAGGATCAGCCGATTAAAGAGCTCGACATGCCAATGTACGCCATCCGGCCCGAGTTCATACTTTGCCAACGCCAAACTGCCTTCTAGCTTAGCTACACCAAACTATGATTTATATTGTGATTGTTTTTTTTTATTCTTGCCTGACTAGTGTTGAAATATTAAGCAATTTGTGGATGAGTTTAATTATCGCACACTCACTAGTAAATCTAACCGACTAGATGGTATCTAGCATGGTGCAATCAGGGAGTTGAGTAGCACATACATGTTGACGGGGAAGGGCACACCACCGCAGCGTTGTCGTTCTCGTCCATGTTGGTGAAGGGGATGTAGTCGTGCACCGACATAAAGGAAGTGGTCGATGGAAGTAAGTAGTCGTGCCGCCATGCTCCCCGATGACCTTATCGGTAGGATTTCGGAGGACGAGGTTTCAAAGTTGTGCTGATGGCTAGGAACGCGGCTGTCGGGGTGGACAAAGCCAGGAAGCAACCAAAGGAAGTTGGCAATGGTGACTGAGAGAGGTGGGTAGAGCGCGAGTGTGTTCTAGATTCGTCTCTTTTCTTCTCTCCTCTCCTCTGTATAGCCTGGAGGTAGAGAACACAAGTCTCACGCGGTGAAAGAAGTTGGACACGTGTCAAACATGCACATACTTATTGACACGTACACAGAGTGTTGTCGCACCAAGATTTTTATTCTTCCACCAAAACATGTTCTAACTCGAACTTGATTTACACGACACATGTGGCGCGGCGTTGCAAGGGGAACTACATAGAAGGAGTGCGCGTGAACAGATTATTACATCATTGTGATTTTTTCCTTAGATCTATAGGAACATATTTGAAATTAGTCGAGAAAAAATTGATTTCCAAATCACCAGTATTAAGAATTTGTACTAGATGAACAACTGTTTGAAACACTAAACATTTTTTCTAAGTTGTACGAACAAATTAGTAAACATCTAAAAAATAAATTATTAAAAGTTCTCGGTCGACCGAGACATATACTTTCTTTTATTCTTATTGTTGAATTTTGGAAGATGTCTACTCTTTTTTTTAGTTTAAAGTGATCGATATCCACCGCTCGAATAGATATAATAGAACTGACCTAGTTTTAGGAAAATCGGACAGACGAAGCGACCCGCCGCCCACACGACACAAGTCGACCAAACGCCGCAACACACCACCCGCTCCGGGGCCGCCGCCCCAGCGTAGCAACCAGATCGACCTTCGCATTGCCCGAAAGCGATCCAGTCATGGTCGACGAACCCTCTGCCCGCGCAGTATTCATCCAGGTCACCACCAAAACCAACCTGTTCCAGGGCCGCCAGCCCGGGCGTAGCAACCAGATCGACCTTCGCATTGCCCGAAAGCGATCCAGTCGGATCGACGAACCCTCTGCCCGCGTAGTCTTCATCCAGGTCGCCACCCAGACCCACGCGACAACGGCGCTGCCTCATAGAACCGTCGTAGCGTGGGAGACCGAGGCCGCCGCCTCGGCGTCCACCACCATCCGGGGCCGCCACCTCAGCATCCACCTCCCATGACCACCCATCCGCCGCGAACCCGTCGCACCGAGACAGCCGGTGACACCAAGACGACGCCTCCAACAAGGTAGTGACACGTCCGTCACCGTCGCCCGCCCCCGATGGGGTCTGGGCTTTCACCCGGAGATCATCGGACCACTCCCGTTGGGCCGGTTGTCGAAACTCCACGATGATGCAAACAAGAAGGAGAACGACACCCAAGGGCGCCGCCAACGGCGGCACAGACCGGAGTCGATGCAAGGTTTTCGCCCGGAGTTCGAGCCGCCCACGAAGCTTCAGGAGCTGCGAGATGGAGACCATGTCCATGGCCATCCACCGAGCTCCATCGCTTGCCGAAACCCCCGCGGCACCTCATGCCACGGAGGCCAACAAAATCGGCTGCGCCGCCCGCCGCACTGCCATCGGTCCGGGGCCGCCCCCCCGGCTTCCCCGACTGACCCACGTCACCGTCGCCCCTACGCCTTGCACTGCGCGCTGCCTCAGACAAGCACGCCTCCTGCATGATCCACACCGCGACCCACTCGGCCCACCCCGGCCGAGATCGGGCCCGGGCCGCGACCGGCCGGATCCCGCCGTAGCCAAGGACCCGCGCCGCCGCGTCTTCGCCGCGGCCGCCGTGCCGCGGCCGCTGAGACTCGCCGCCGAACTGCATCCAAGGAACGCTAGGGGAGCAGCACCTCGCCGCCGCCATCTGCCGCCTAGGGTTGTGCTCGGCCAGCTTCATCCGGCGACGGCGAGGGGGGTGGAGGAGGTAGGGGGTGGCGGCGGCTGGGGGCTAGGGTTCCGCCCGAGCCACCTCCGAGGAGAAGACGCGGGGGCGTGGTTCTCTGTTTTTTCTACTCTTATTTTCAATCTTATGTGTCGGTTGTTCCTAACTTTGCAGGATCAAAGTCACCCAATCTGTGCCCAACACACACACAGAACAAACCAAGCCTACACACCATGTTACACCATGGGGCATTGCATCACAATTCACACACACTCGATCACACCTGTACAACAGGACTTGTGTTCATTTCACTGCTCATGGGAAGGGACAGCAATGACAAGGTTCATGCATCAAGATTCGTTCTCTAGCTAGCCAGCCAGCCAGCAACTTTCTCCACTACCCTACATTGCCCTGTGTTTGCACAGTAACGTGACCAACGTGTTCATCATCTTCTTCGATCACTGATGTTCCGGCGGGGCCTCTGCACTCGCCGACTCGAGCTCTATCATTGACCATTAATGGCATGGATGATCTCCATTAACTCCTGGGGGGCCCGGCGCTTATTTTACCAACTACTGTACTACCAAGGTTTGTGACGTCAGGGAAAACTGTTCAAGACGGTACTGTACATATGCTCCGCTTTCGAAGTCTCGTATTTATTCCGTGTCATCGTTTTCGGCATTCTTTATACTAGTGTTTCTACGTTTCTGTTTTTCGCTATATCTGTTTTATCATCTTCGTATGCATGCATCCTTCCTTTCAATTCAATTATGTAGGGCGGGACAAAGGTAGACAGTGATCATACAGTTGTAGCCTATGTTGGTTGAGTCCTCCAATCAAGGCTAATTTTTTTTAAATAATACACGAAATTTATTTAATTCTGGAACTAATACGTGTTTTTATTTTTTTTCAAAAATAGGATCCAATCGTCTATGGCTAAGACGACAGGAGCTAGTCGTCCATGGCGAAGCCGACAGGAGCTTGTCGTCCATGGCGAAGCCGACTGGAGCAAACTCGTCCATGGCGAAGCCGTGCGTGCCGCCGTGCGCCGGCGTGCCGTGCGTGCGTGCCGACGTGCTGGCCGTGCTTGCCGCCGTGCGCCGGCGTGCCGTGCGTGCGTGCCGGCGTGCCGGCCGTGTGCCGACGTGCCGTGCGAGCTGGGGGCTCGCCATGCATCCCGTGCGAGCTCGCTTCGGTGAGGACAACGCCAAGGACGTGTACCTGGCGGTCGACCCCAACAGCTCGCGTGCCCGATCAAGAGAGCTGCCGGCTAGCCCGCTTGCCATGCATCAATTGGCTTTGCCTAAGCCGATTAGACCATGTCGGCTTCGCTAAGACCGATTAGTGTTTAGTCGTCTTCGCCATGGACGACAGGGTCCTATCGTCTTCGCCATGGACGATTGGATTCTATTTTTAGAAAAAAATAAAAACGCGTATTATTTCCAGGATTAAATAAATTCCGCGTATTATTTAATTTTTTTTTAGCCCAATCAAGTACTCCCTCCGTTTATTTTTACTACGCGTTTTGAGGAAAGAACAGATACCAAGGTGACCCTCAGATTAGCTAAATTAGACCCTCGATGGACTAGTCTGCCCCTAGTACATGCATACACATACACATGCATACGTCCTAGTCGCCTGGGCTTCTCTGCAATTGAAGGCATGCATGCGCATGGCCAGCTGCTCCTCTCTCAGCTTTAATGCATTCAAGACCCAAAGTGGGGGCATATTAGGCAATCAACATTACAACGCAAAGTAAATGGGAAATTTTGAGAAAAGCTAGAACGCAATGTAAAAGTAAACGGAGGGAGTATTGTTTGGCTGTTGAATTATAAAGTACATATATACAGGAATTGTTTTGCTTTTTTGTCGCATACAAGACACAACTTGTATCAAGCTTTAACCAAAATCTGTCCCTGGGTGAGATGACCGGTTGGATTTGACTCATTAGATAACTTTTGGCAAATGCAAACCGCCTGAGAGTGTCTTACGACTAAGGCGACGACAAATCCGGGTTTTGCATAATTTGTTTGGTTTGCAATATCCATTTCTTGTCCTTGTGTATGGTTCTTCTCGATTCAATATGGGGGTGAGACGAAGGTGGATCTCGATTGGTGGTATCTAGCGATCATACATTTGTAGCCATAGCCCTATGTTGGTTAAGTCCTTGTGTCGAGTATAATTTTAATTTGGTTGCTAAATTATGAATTACTATATAGGATTTGTTTTTTATATCACATTACAACACAACTTCTACTAGGGTTTACTGAGAAACCTACCCCCATATGGTGAGTTAACTAGTTGTATTTGACCGATTAAATAAGTTTCGGTAAATGCAAATCAGGCTCGATTGTCTTCTGTTTAAGTCGGCGTCAGAAAACGTCCAATGTAATCGAATTGAGATTATCATAAAGTGGGAGAAACTGATAGAGCATGAGAATTGTCCTGCAATGCGACATGTGTTTTTATCGAGTCTCGGGAGGAGTCAGTATAGAGCATCTCGTAGTAAAGTGAAGACTCGCATCCTAATGCATCGTATGTTTACGTAACAACAAAGTGCAACTTGGAAAGTCTAGAATCCTTTAGTTGAATTCTGGAAAAAATATGTAAAAATCGATAGGAACTTGATCGGGGTCAGAGGTATTTTTGGGCGTCGGTTCCTAAAAATAAGGCGTATAAGTTTCTTCGAAAGTCAAACGATGTAGGCATTGACTAAGTTTTTTTTTCCAGAAAACTAGTGTCAACAACTACTATTTGTATTAAAAATATCTCGTCATGTATCTAAAGATATCTTTTTGAGGGAATGTTTCTGCAAGATATTGATTTGGACCACGTTTGACTTTTCAAAAATACATAGGACGTCACGCTTTTTTTTTTTTTTTTGCGAAACACAGTACAACGCAAGCGCTCATATACACGCGCACACACTCACCCCTATGAACGCACGCACGCACACCCTACCCCTATGAGCACCTCCGAGAGACTGAGCCGGCGGGTCGAGTCTTGAGATTGACGAAGTCACCACGGGCGCCTCGCTGTCGACGGGAACGTCGCCTCCCACTGAAGAATATTCCGCCTTAAATGAGAAACACCAGCGTCAAACCTGGGGTTTGAACTCTGGTGGGCTGGGGGTACAACCACCCACCTAACCATCTTGCCACAGGCAAGTTCTCCATAGGACGTCACGCTTTAGGTTCTTTCTGTAGTAGGGTAGAGACTGCGTACAACCAACAAAGAGACACACCGACACACCGCGCGCGTCACGTACAGATACCACCCGAAAACGACGTCTGCATGCGCTGCCCGTCGGGCCTAAAATTCGAATTTTTATCGCGGCCTCGTCTCCTCTCCCGGCAAGGCCAGACATGCAGAGAGCGGGGGCCATGGCCACGGCGGATCTGCCGCGGCAGAGACCAGCGTTAATTCGCTCGTCATTTCTGCCCATTTTCAGTAGCAGCCCCACCCCGGTAAATATCCCCACCCACCTCAGCGACTCACCTCGCCCTCCCCCTTCTTTATTCGGCCCTCACATGCCATTGCCAACCTCCCACTGGCACTCCTACCTCCTCCTCCTCGCGTTCACTCTACTCTCTTTCTCTCCGGTGAGGCTGGTCGGTCAACCAGCCCGCGTCGACTTGTTTCGTACGCGCTATCCACATCCCCATGTCGTCTCGCCGTCGGCGCTGCTGAGCCTGCCTGCCTTCCTGCTCGCGCAATGGAGCTTGGGACTGGAACCGGTGGTGGGGTGGTGGTGAAGTTCGTGGTCTTGCTTTTGCTGCTCCTGCTTGGACTGTGCGGCCGGGGCGCGGTGGCGCTGGACGACGATGGCGAGCTGCTCATGCTCTTCAAGCGCGCGGTCACCGACCCGCTCGGCGCGCTCGACGGCTGGTACGCCTCCGACCCCTCCCCCTGCGCCTGGAACGGCGTCATCTGCAACGGCTTCCCCCCGGAGCAGCACACCGCCTCCACAGCCAACATCACCTCTTCCAACACCGAAGCCACCGGCACCGGAGCCAACTCCACCATGCTCGCCACCCTTCCCGGCTCCAACACCACAACCAACGGCACCCTCCTCAACGCGTCCGCGGCGGCGGTGGCCACGGTGTCGCGGGTCATCGGGCTGGTCCTGCCGAACGCGCAGCTCGCGGGCACGCTGCCCGCCGACCTGTCCCGCATCCAGCACCTGCGCCACCTCGACCTCTCCGGGAACTCCCTCAACGGCACCTTCCCGCAGTCGCTCCTCCTCAACGCCACCGAGCTCCGCGCGCTCTCGCTCGCCGGGAACGACCTCACGGGCTCGCTCCCGGACGCCGGCCCCTCCCGCGGCCTCCAGGAGCTCAACCTCTCCGACAACGCGCTCGCCGGCTGGCTCCCCGCGCCGCTCCTCGCGGCGCCGGGGCTCGCCGTGCTGGGGCTCGCCAACAACTACCTCGCCGGCGAGCTCCCCGCGGGCGGGCTCGGCGCGGAGCTCGAGGTGGTGGATTTGAGTAGCAACTACTTCCGTGGCGCACTCCCGCCGGACTTCGGCGGGCCGCGGCTGCGGGTACTCAACGTGTCGTCGAACAGGCTCACCGGCGCCCTGCCCGTTGACCTGTCCGGCGTGGTGGCGGCGAACGCGACGGTGGATCTGTCGGGCAACAACTTCACCGGCGCGGTACCCGCCGACGGGCTCTTCGGCGGGCAGCCGGCGGCGGCGTACGAGGGCAACCCGGAGCTGTGCGGCGCGCCGCTGAAGCGCGCATGCTCCATCCCGTCATCGCTCTCCAACCCGCCCAATTCCACCGACTCGCCGCCGGCGTTCGCGGCCATCCCCAAGAGCGCCGCCCGGCGGCGCCGCCGGGCTCTCCCGAGGCGCGGGCCCAGCGTGGCGGCGGGCAGGGGAAGCTCCGCCCTCTGACGATCCTCGCCATCGTCGCCGGCGACCTTGCAGGCGTCGGGCTCCTCTTCATGCTCTTCCTCTACGTCTACCACATCCGCAAGAAGCGGCGACGTCGCGAGGAGAACCCAACAGCGCCGCAGCACCAGCAAAAGAAGACGGCAGCTGCCGTCGCCGGAGCCAAAGAAGACAAGACGTCCGCCTCCACGGGGTGCTGCATTGGCGGCGGCAGGAGCGATGGCTCGGAGGACAGCTCGGACTGCTCGGCGTCCTCGTCGGACGCGGCGTCCGACGACGGCGGCGAGGACCCGAAGAAGAGACCCGGGAGCTTCATCGGTTGGAGCACGCCGCAGCAGCACAGCAAGAAGCACGAGCAGCCGCAGCCGCCCGCGCCGGCGACGCTGGTGACGGTGGACGGCGGCGGCGGCGAGCTGGAGATGGAGACGCTGCTCAAGGCGTCGGCCTACATCCTGGGCGCCACGGGGTCCAGCATCGTGTACAGGGCCGTGCTCGCCGATGGCACCGCGCTGGCCGTCCGGCGCATCGGCGAGAGCGGCGGCGCCGACAAGCTCAAGGACTTCGAGGCGCAGGTGCGCGCCGTCGCTCGGTTCCGGCACCCCAACGTCCTCTGCCTCCGGGGCTTCTACTGGGGCGCCGACGAGAAGCTCCTCATCCACGACTACGCCGCCAACGGCAGCCTCGCCAATATCACATTCACCAGTAAGCCCCCTCAACGGAGTACAATTTTTGCATGAACTTTTACTTAGTATCTAGCTGCATTATCCTTTTATATTTTTGGTCAATTGCTTGTACGTACTAGTAATTGGCTGCGTTGTCAAGCATGATCCACTTGCTGAGAAAATTCAGGATGCAACGGCGTCAGTGCTTGGCAAAGTTGTCGCCTTTTACTTGTAGAACTGTACCGTACCTTGAATGCACAAATCAGTACTGCTACTGTTAGCGATCCATCTGCTGCAAATAAATAGAAGTTATTTGGCACTGGTCACCGGCCGTAATTCCTCATAAGTTGGCACACTAATGACGGAAATCATCTGCAGCAACCTTTTAAAAACTTGTTTTGGTACTAGTACTATGTACTCTTCACTTGCAAATGAAGCAAAAAACCTGAAGGAAATGCAATAATTCTTGATTGATTTCTCTCTGAAACAAACAAGCAGTACAACCTCCATTGATGTTCATGTGTTTGATCAACGGTGGTGGTGGCTATGCAGGGCGGATGGGGGCATCGTCGTCGCCGATGCAGCTGAACCTGGAGGCGCGGCTGCGGATCGCACGGGGCGTGGCGCGGGGGCTGGCGTTCATCCACGAGAAGAAGGGGGTGCACGGCAACGTGAAGCCGTCCAACATCCTGCTCGGCGCCGACATGGAGCCGCTGGTCGGCGACCTGGGTCTGGACCGGCTCCTCTCCGGCGCCGCCCTCCACCGGAACACGGGCGCATCGGCGCGGCTCTTCGGGAGCAAGCGGTCCATGCACTCGGCGAGCAGCCTGCCGGACCTGTCCCAGATGCCCGGAGCCTGCGCCAGCCCGTCGTGTGCCTCCACCTCGTCTTCAGTCCCACCGTACCAGGCACCAGAGTGCCTCAAGAGCCTGCGACCGAGCGCCAAGTGGGACGTCTACTCCTTCGGCATGGTGCTCCTGGAGCTGCTCTCCGGACGGGTCTACTCCGAGGTGGAGCTCTGTCAGTGGCACGCCGGCGCTGCCACCGCCGATCCGACCAGCGCGGTCGCGTGCTGCGGATGGCCGACCCCGCCCTTCGCGGCGACGGCGATAACGAGGA
This sequence comes from Poa pratensis, assembly GCA_947311845.1. NCBI lineage: Eukaryota > Viridiplantae > Streptophyta > Magnoliopsida > Poales > Poaceae > Poa > Poa pratensis. The sequence continues at coordinate 5,094,948 of CAMZMU010000080.1, read as the reverse complement.
GGCGCTGCTCGGCTGCTTCCGGCTTGCCTTCGCCTGCTGCGCCATGTCGCCCGGCAAGCGGCCCACCATGCGGGACGCCGCTGCGCTCCTCGACAGGATACCGGCGGCCACACCCTCCACCACTGAAACTCCTCCTTACTGATGTACGGCAATAAACAATTGACAGGGAACAAGATGATGGTAGGATAGCAGTACAATTTCGACCTTACTAATGGCGACCTTATGTTTTAGCGTGTGTAGATGATCTTTGTCACTAATTTTTGACGATCCTGTGATTAACCCTATTTTTCTTCCAAACCTGCGGTTTCATGCTTGCTCTGCTCTGACTGTAATGCCATTGTTACTGCCCCTACATCCATTTTTTTTCTCATTCTCCCCAGTTTATCACAACAACTGTTTCATCAGTGGTGCCATGGCTCCTGGGATGGAATGGACCAAAGGCACGAAGAACAAAGAAACTTTGTGCCTTTTTAGGGTTTATTTATAAAATGGAAGGAACTTTGTGTTGGGTGAGATGCAGAGTTCAGTGTCTGGAGCATATAAACAAACAGGCAGCCGTGTCTTGTGGGTTCTAGGATCTATTTTCCCACATTGCACCTCGATTCAGATGCTAAGTTTGGCCTTTATGAGTCCAGGTGGCAAACAGGATTAGAAGAGCACCTCCATAAACAAAGGGATCTACTTACAGTTGTACAGCCAGGTTCAGCTGTGGGCTGTGCAACTAGTAGAACAGATAAAGATGGCTGGAGATGGACAGACAAGCTTCTGTGTCAATGAAACTTCAGATTGCAAACAAGTGCTATACCATGAACGCTTATCATGAATAACTCTAAAGAATCAGTAGAGCATTCTGGGTCCCTGCTGTACCGATACCGTCAATGTTAATCATGAATCACTCTACAAGAATCAGTAGCACATACTAGTACATCTCACATAGTGTATAAGTTAGGCCCTCAAGGAGAAGAAATGTAGAGAAATCAAGTGGCTGTGAAAGAAGTACAGCTATGCTACCAGACCGAGAAAACTTACAGGTGTCCTTGACGCAGTGATTCGCCACAGCTCAGCAGCAAACATCTGCCTCTGTTGCCATGAGCTAACTGATCAGTCCAGCACTCCAGCTACACAGGGTTCTGGCAGCGAACAACATAAAATCTGCAGCAAGGCTACACCGGCAGGCAGGTGGTCAAACTGTGACATCGCCCTGCAAGACCCAGAAATTTAGTGCATAAAGGTCGAAAGAGCAGAGCTAATGTCATGGCATTTTCCTTTGAGAATGCCTGAGATAAACTTTAAGAACGAAAGATTAGCAAAAGGATAAACTTTGCTCCTCTTGTGACCCCAGAGCCAACACACACACAAGATATGACACGCCAGAAGCCCGTATCGCAGTCGGAGCAACATTTTCAGTTTCAACACCACGTCCAAGTTACCACACTGCAATTTTGCATCTCATAGCGTTTGGCCATTAAGATCCCGTTGGACGGAAGCGAGAAGAAGAAGCTACTAAAGGATACATTTATTCCCCCATCATACAGAATTATACACATACAAGATTACAGACATTTTTTTAGCTTTCGCGGGCTAGAAGATTACAGATGACATTTGCACCGCAAGTTCAGATCAGAACTCGAGCAGAAGCTTCGATTCCAATGCACATAAAAACCACCACCACACTAGATCTGCAGAGCCTTGGGCGTTTAGATCCCGCTGAGCGTAACCACAATCGTGCGAGGAGTAGGGCCATCGCGATGTTCGCAGAGCCATATACCCTGGAACCAGGAAACAAAATGGCCAAGATTAGGTGTAAAATATAGTGTCCAAATTGATCGCTGAGTTTTTAGCCAGTGTTATTCCGATGCTGACACAGACGACGCGGGAGTTGGAACCCAACTCATATCAAGTATGTGAAAGAGATAAAGAAGGATGAAACGGCAAATGCCACTTGAACATGGACAAGGGTACTGGTAACTGACTCGGATTCAGGTGTTTGCTTCGGCAATAAAAAAATATGACCCAGGGGTTATGCAAGTAAACTTCAGTTGCTGCCTATATTGACAGTATGTCATGGCTGGTTTGACGACCCCCAGATAAAACATGCTTGATAGACTTAAAGCCAACTTAAAACTTAGATCTAACACATGTGGATACTGAACCTTTATAGATCAGATCCAACAATTCTATTACTGTACACACTTTACTGGGAAGCCAGAAATTCTAGTGTGTTCCAATGGAGCCTAAGAAAACAGAACATTGAAGACTGAGAATAAGATGCAACTACATAACATGACAACACCTAGTGTTAGTAATCAGTATTAGGAGAAAATATTTTCCTGTACCTGCCAAGTTCCCATGTTGAGACGCCCGTCAGTGATAGGAATCCTGAAGCAAGAGACAAAAATGTCACTACTATTTCGGAGATACTTCGGGATACTGGGAAGAGGGGGAAGGAAGGGGACATACGTCAAAGCACAACCGAACATCGATGATTTAATATGTGCTGGCATGTCATCAGGTCCTGCAATCAGACTCTGAGTATTATCGAGTGATCTAATCATGTAGATTATGGTTTCTGCATGTCTAATAGCAACAAAATGATGACAAAAAGAAGCATATCACATACATGGAATTTTTTAACAGATGCTCAAACACTTACTAACGTTAGTTCATTCGACAACAATATACTAGATTAGGACAAAACAATCCAGTTTAATAATAGTCAAGAGTTTACTTAAGGTTAAGGATGACTAACTTTTTTGCTGAGGAAACAGTTTCAACAAGGCTGAAATATCATGGCATAGAACATTATTGGGAAATTAATTTGCTTAGAGGAAATGCCATCTCAAGTTGTTCAGTGTGCATACACAAAGTTTCAGCATTGAGGCATTAATCGGCAAAAGTGAAGAAGGTCTTCTCATCCAAAGAAACTACAGTGAACAACTAGCAGTCGGGTAATTTATTTCCCATGTCTGCATGATATATATTTCAAATACAAAATAGAAGGTAAAACCTAGACTGCAGTCCGTAGAAACTAATGGGACAACAGTACACATAGCGCTGCAATCCAAATAATAACGTGACCAAAGACCAGCAAATATCAGGGTTCAAACCCTAACCTTCTATGGTGTGCCTCCATGGAGCAGATGGACCCTGATTTTGATTAAACATATATTAGGATATTATTTTAATCATATGTACATGAACAGAAACAAACAATAAACATCACATCATTCACCTCTGGGACAACTCGATTAAGGAATGTTTCTGTGTCAGTCTGGACGTCAGGGTCATAATTTTCATTGAGAGTCATTGAAGCGCTTGTGTGATGCACTGCAGAGCATAACCAGATCACTATTTGTAAGAACAATGGGAACCACATTTTGATAACATACCAACATCAGATACTCCACACATCATGCAAAACTAAACCAATGGCACTATGAAGTACTACTTGATACATCCCACCATCTGAAATTTCATGTCCTGCTCTCCTCTGATCGCACTTTCATATGTGAATATACTTCCCCCTAAAACTGTATATGTTATGTGTACTGGATGTTTTTTACACATGGTGTTGTTTAGAAACCACCTGAAAGGCTGAAACCTTCAGTATCTAGTTGCAAACTTTGACCTACTCAAAATTTCATATGCAGCAGTAAAGGAAACATCGCAAGGAAGGTCAGCTGATGTTGGAAAATATCAAGGTCAGTTGGTTTGAGCAGGTCGCCGATAAATGGATCGATGTACAATTTCACTATTGAGCAGAACCATGAAGCTTAACTCAGAATTCAACAGTGCAGTAGAAGAGATGTGCCAGGCCGCACTTGAACTCGGAGAGGTCGCTCCTGATCGCGTGCATGATCTGCAGCAGCCAACGAGCAGCAGACACTATGACCATGGTCCACCACCAGTTCACTGTCCAAACTCCAAAGCTGCGGGAACGAGAGGGGAAGGGGGAGTTAATAGCATAAAACCACCACATTTCAAGTCAAATTTCGAAAAACCACCACTTTGCGTTTGGATCACAAAAAACCACCAGTATTCGCGACATTTGTTGCAATGTGCGCTAAAGTCGACTAAACGCGAATTGACACGATTTCTGACAGGTGGGACCCACCAGTCAGTGCTGAGGTGGCAGCACGTGTGGACTGTTGGCTGAGGTGGCAACATCTGTGGACATGGACCCACATGTCATACACATAAAATAAAATAATATCTCAAAAAATAAAAATAAATCTAAATAGAAAAAATAAAAAGTCAGACAACGCCCTTCCTCCTCACCAAGGACGCGCTCGTCACGGCCGCGCATCCGGGGATCCAGCGCCGTCGATCGGGAACGACGGAACGTGCAGGCGGCGCGGCGCGCGTCCGGCCGAGGCGGTGGCGCTAGGCCGGGAGCAAGAGGGCGCGCGGACGAGGCGGCGGCCGTGCAAGGCGCACAGACGGGCGAGGTAGGTGGCGGCGCGCGGCGGGGTGAGGGAGGCGGCGCGCACGAGCGGGCAGGCGCGGCGCACGAACGGGGGCGGCGGCACGGCACGCGGCGGAGTGAGGCGGCGCGCGCGAGCGACAGCGGGCAGGCGCGCGAACGAGGCGGCGGCCGGGCGAGGCAGGCGGCGGTGGCGCACGAACGGGGGCGGAGGCACGACGCGCCGTGGAGTGAGGCGTTGGGGCGCGCAACCGCGCGGACGAGGCGGCGGCACGACGCGCTCTCCCTGGAGCTCGCCCCGGCCTCCTCCTTCCTCGCCCCGGCGCGGTGGGCAAGTCGAGCTCGTGCCCCGGCACGGTGGGCAAATCGAGGGCGGCGACACACTCGATTAGGAAGGGCTTGCGGCCTTGCGCTTCCTGGCCGGGTCGCAGTCCAGGCGCGACGCCGCGTGCATCTCCAGGATATCCGCGTCTGTGTTCCTCTCCATCGGCGTCGTCGCAGGCCTCGCAGCGGTGGTCCTGTACGTCTGGTGCTCTGCCTCCGCAGAAGACCCTGCCGCAGCCATCGCCGTCGCCGCTCTTCTCACGATCGATGCTATGCGTGCTCTGTTTCTTGCGTCTGGATGCAACCATATTGATGCGATGGCTTGTGCGTTCTGACTTTTTATTTTTTCTATTTAGATTTTTTTTATTTTTTTGAGATATTATTTTATTTTATGTGTATGACATGTGGGTCCATGTCCACAGATGCTGCCACCTCAGCTAACAGTCCACACGTGCTGCCACCTCAGCACTGACTGGTGGGTCCCACCTGTCAGAAATTGTGTCAATTCGCGTTTAGTCGACTTTTAGCGCACATTGCAACAAATGTCGCGAATACTGGTGGTTTTTTGTGATCCAAACGCAAAGTGGTGGTTTTTTCGAAATTTGACTTGAAATGTGGTGGTTTTATGCTATTAACTCGGAAGGGGGGACGCACCTTGTGGGTGATGATGTGGCAGCCGCGTCGCTGCGGCGGGATGACGACCGTCTTCTGAGCCCAGCGGGGGGCGGCCAGGGCACCGGGAGCGGCGGGCGCCGCGGCGGCGGCGAGGTCACACCGGACGACGGCCCGCGCGGCGCGGCGTGGCCGGGGGGAGGCGCTGGCGGCGGCTGGCTGGAGGAGAGGTATACGGGCGGCGCAAGCGCCAGCGCCGGCACGGTTGCTACTGCCTGCATGATTGGACTTGACGGCGGGGGAATCGGAGGCGGAGAGCGCGGCGGCGGTGGCACGACGGAGCGTGTGGTGGCGTGCCGCGGTTTTTTTTTTTTTTCGTTCTCGCCTTTTGTGTGGGTCTGAATTATGTTACTACATTTTATTTTCAGAAATGAATGACTAATTACCAGTTTACCACACAAAAAAGGCAAGAATTACAAATAGATTTCGAAGACCGTTTCAGAAATGAACCGCGGCATTTTTCACTTTTGCATAAATGAATTACAAATTGATCCCTACGCCAACTTATAAACCAGATACGATACGCTTTAATTTCGTATGTAAGCAAACCCTATTGTTTAGCTGCTCAATGAAAATTCTAATAAAGTAGAACTCATGCCGGTTTCTCGAAAAAATAGTACGACCGATTGAAACAATTCTAAATAGACGTGTCGCTTCACAAAAGAATTTTATAGCATCGGTATCGTCTCTCAGTAAAATATATGTATGCCCGTAATGAGATATATTTACTTGCGAACTCGAAAAAACCTATATTGATCACCGTCACGTGTGGCCGGCGATATTTAAATATGGTCTCATTCTACTCAGAATCCATCTTCTCCACTTATGTATACCAATCGTTTAGAAAAGATACACGGCCGAGAAAACCATCCTCGAACATAACAAGTACCCATTACACTTAATTTTTTTTGCAAGGTTTCCTATTTAAATCTTCAAAAACTTGTATGCCCATGGACTGCAAGCAAATTTTCAGTAATCTCGAGTAGTTCCATACATACTTTCTTTATCAACATCGCGGTGTTCTTCAATTTTCCACGCGAAACACTTGACCAAGAAAACCTTCGCAAACATAACAAGCACCGATTCTACTAAAAGTAGTCGCAAGGTTATCCATTCAATACACTCAAACTTGTGTTGACAAATAAAAGGGCAGTTCTAAATTACTCCCTCCGTTCCACAAGACGTTTGAATCTGATTCGTCTCTCTCCCCACGAACGAGAGGCAGTGGTTCTGACTCCCAATACAAAAACTCTCACCAGCGTTCCCACTGCTCCCCTTCCCCTCTAATTGTCGTCCTGGCGTCGCAAGGGGGAGAGGAGACCTGGTTCTCGTTTGTGCGTGTGTTTAGTACTAGGTTTTCGAGTTTCCTATGTTAGCGTCATGGTGGGGCGGATGATGATGGTGCTAGTAGAAATAATGGTCTCCCAACCCATGCTCCTGCTTGTCGGAGGTGTTGTTGGCGCCGGCGAGAGGCTTGTGGAGTCCAATCTGTTGGAGCAATTTGTATCTGACGTTGCGTCTCGGCGTGCGGCGGGAGGCTTGCTCTTGGAGTGCGTCGATGTTGATGGTTGCGGATTTGCGGAAAACGGTGGAGGATCCGGCCGCCTGATGAAGGGTGGGTTGGCGTTGGCTCCGGATCCGGCGTTGAAGAGGCTCTGAGGGCTACTCCGGCCGATGTTCTTTATCGATCTAGGTCCAACCTTACGGGGCTAGTGAATATCACGGCTCATTAACGTCTCATGGCAAGGGGTTTCTTCAGCGTCAAGATGTGGGCCAACTGTTGGTGCTCTTCTTCTCCGGTAACAGCGAAGAACGTGTGTGCTTGATAGTTGCGGCGATGACAATATACAATAGTACAATCGTTTGTATCCTCCTACTTTTCTGTTACTTGTATTCGTCGCAACTTTGTATACAAGTAATGTATGCCCCGTACATCATTAAAAAAATCTCTGGATTTTCAATTTAAACTACCCGGTGGAGGTTTTTTTTTTTACATGGAGTTTGTGTTACTACTACTTCTGAACTGAAACTGATGAGTGATGTGCAAGAGCTGCCTTGTGTTTCAGAGCTTCCTCTGTTCTGCCAAGCAAATAAGTGGTGACAGAGAACCCCACGACGCGCAAATGCAGGCGCTCCTGCTCGCCGCGGCGGCCGCGCCACCCCTCCCGACGCTGAGGCTGCGGGGCGGCCTCTTCCCTCCGCGGTCTCCCTAGCGCCGCACGTCCCATCTGCTCCCCTGCGCTCGGCCGCCCCGTCGCGCCTCGCCGCGGCGGCGCCCGGCCCTGCCGAGCCAGAGCCCGCGCCTCCGTCCGCCGAGGAGGAGGTCGAGCGCGCCAAGCTCGCCCAGGTTCCGCTCCACTTCCTCCCCCACCCCGTTGATCTGCCGAGTCCCACCTAGTGACTAGCGATAGATAGTGTGTGGTACCATACCATCGTGCTAGCAGGATATCTGTCGCCCCAAGCCTGATGAACAGTGCCGGAAATTCAGATACCTACTCATAGTCACTCTTCAGTCTTCACATACGCTGTCTGTGCATCTACTTTCTCTCTGATTTAAAAACACCCGGATTGAACATTATATTGAGCCCTAACAAGAACCACGCGTCATTTATTTATTTATTTTCACTTTGGTGTAAAGCAGCCATATCTTGTTCTATCAAAATCTAGTAAGCGATACTAGCATGATATGTCAAACTTTATGATCATTTAGCATGAATCTTGAACTCTTTACTCTTAACTTTTACTCCCTCCGTTCACAAAAGGATGTCTCAATCATTCTCAAATTTGCATGTATGTAGACATGATTTGGTGTGTAGATACATACATATTTGAGATAGGTTGAGACATCTTTTTGTGAACGGAGGGAGTACAAAAAAATTGGGTTATATGTTCTTCTTGGTGTTCTACTGTTAGTATGATCTGTGGCCAAAGGTTGAAACCGTAAATCAATTAGTCGTGTGCTGTTTCACCGTATCTTTTCATGGTCCACTGCTGCACTTGCATGGGTGTACATGCTATTTTCTCAGCTCATTTATTACCTTTTATTTTGCATTGTTTTTAATGTTCTACAGGTTAGCAAAAGACTAGAGAAAACAGCACGGTATTTCAAGAGCCTGGGTACCCTGGGATTCTGGTCTCAGATGGTGTGCACGACTGTTTCGGCTGGGATCTTGTCCTTCTCCGCCATTGCGACGGGGAATGCGACGTCACCCTTTACATTTTATCTAACTGCGGCTGGCATCGTTGCGGCCTTTATCTCGTATTCCGGTCATTTGGTTACATCCGTCTTTCTGAAAGGCTTACGAGAACAGCAACCGAACCTGCAAAGGTACTCTCGTCGCCTAGAATACGTTCCACTGCACTACAATTTTCTGTGGTGAAAAAATTTGCTGCTCATATGAACTCACTGCTTTTGCCTAAACCATTAGCATAAACTTGCTTGGCTGTCTACAATCATATAAGATATCATACACCCACCTGACTGATTGACGGTACCATACTATCGTGGTATAACAATGCATCACACAGTGGCCCTGTTCTTGAAACTAACATAATAATACTTTTTCTATTCATACATGCATTTTAGCCAAAAGCTAAATCGAGTGGCTCCTTGTACAGGCTCCTCCCCGTGCGGATGTGGTGAAAAATCTGAGGAACAGCATTGTACTCAATGTTATCGGAATGGGCGCCGCAGTTCTTGGGATGCAGGCGACAGTTGGTGCCTTGGTGGCGAAAGCTCTCACTACCTCCTCGGTGCCCTACTACCAGGGCATATCCGCCGGCCAGAGTCCTGTTCTTGCTTTAGATATTTTTCTAGTTCAGGTATTACATTGTTCCTTTTGATTATCCGCGGTAAGAATAGCTTCTGGGGTGTCAGGTTCGGACAAATTGAGCACCATCATTAGATGTTTTAATCAAATGGGCCGGCAGCCATAGGATGACGTTTTTCCACTAACACTGCATTTTAATTGTCATTGTCTTTCATCATGGTCATGGACAGGCTTCAGCCAACACCATCCTCTCGCATTTCCTCGGGATATCGAGCTCGCTGGAACTGCTGCGATCCGTGACAATCTCTCAACCGGAAGCTGGCCCCGCCCCTCGACCGGCATGAGCTACAGCTATATAGTTTGTCCAAAGGCGGTGTATTACTTGAGTTTTTTCTGTCTCTTTGGTTGTGCAATGTATTTGGGCAGCACTTCGTTTCTCTGTTTTTGTGCGTAGAGGATCTTGTTTGGTGATAAAGCATCAATATATCCAGTCATCTTTGATTTTGCTTTTGTGCAACTATTTGCATATACTTGACGAATCTCTGGTTATACCTTCAAACATATGAAGAGAACTGGAAAGGAAAATAAGTTCTCTCTTGTATACATTGAGACTTCGACAATGTGTGCGCCATCTGCTGAACAACTTGTGTAACAATAAGAATCTGATAAGAGACACAGCATACGAGTGCTATAACCATGGATTAGAAAGCTCATTCCAAACACCACCTTAAGTTTATGGCTCAAGTGCACACACGGAAATAACAGATTCACAAGGCAAAGATCATAATAAAGTTTCATTTCTTCTTTCACAGATATCCATGTCTTTTACATTAGGTAATACAACAGGTAGCTCTCACACTCTGCTTGAAACAATGAAACCTGTATACAAGATGAATGAAAAATGAGCTGTTAAAAAAGAAATAAAGAGATGAACTCATGTGTCTTCCCTATCTATATATAGGTACATCAAAGAGAAACCAAGTCAGTGCCTTCATCTTCTCGAGCCTTCATCTTCTCGAGATAGCCCGAAACATAACTCTTTATCAGGAGCGGGGATCGAAGAACTCACAAACTCTTGCTCTCTTCTCGCCCATAGATTAGGGCGGGCGGGTGGAACTCACAAGCCTTCATCTTCTCGAGTCTGCATGTCCAAAACTTGAGATCACCTCAGCGTACTCCTCCCATCAAGCGGCTTCCCTTGCGCATCAAGATTCTCAGCCTGCGAGAATGGAGTTTTCCAATTCCATCAGCTATCCAGCCTGTCACACCCTTGCCGTTCTCATTATCCGAAGAGGTTTGATCAGCGCATCGAGATTATCAGCCTGTGCACCTAGATCCCCCGAGTCCAGTTCCATCAGTTGCAAGCTCTCAGACGCATCAACTTCGTCGCCGTCAGCGTCGAGTGTGATGAAGTCAACAAAGTCCCCACCAGAGAAAACACGCTGCTGTTTCTGCCTGTCGTCCTGGTCCGAAGGAACTTTGGTCGTCTCACTGCCCTGTCCAACGCTGCTGTCAAAATACCGTCCCCAACTGCTGTTTTGGGGGGTGTCTGGTCTGCTTCTCTTAGAAGATTTGATCGTCTTCTTGGGGTGATGAAGCTTGCACCTAGATTGCTGCGGGCACTCCCCTGTTGCCTCAAAGACTGGGCATACATAGCTGTGCTTTTTACGACACTGCTTGTAAAAGAGATTAATTCAAGACCATGGAAATATTAGCGATCTTGGGTCGGAACATGAAAAAGACTGTGGACGCCCCGAAGTTCAAAAGCTGAACACCGTTGCAACGCAAAAACCATGCTTATTAACAAAGTGCACTGCAAGCTTGTCTGGCACAAACAAGTTACACAAAAGAAGACACTACTAACAAAATCGTTATCTTGATTACCTAACAACAGTTTATCACTAAACCACACTGGACAATTCAACGACTAATAACATGCATGTCCTAGAACCCAGAAAAAACACTACAAGTCTCATGCAGTAAATTAGGATTAAAAATAGTAATTGATTGACAGGAGGGACAACAGGAGAACAGCCTACTGTACTTACTTAGTGCCATGGACAATTCTGAATACTACTTTAGCTACAGTAATAATACTTGAATAAGGTAGATAAATCTACAGTAATATCGTTAAGTACCTCATCACCGTCTGCACAATATCCCTTTAGGAAATCTTCACAGACTGGAGCATTAGAGTTCACTTTCACGTGCCTATAGGGACATGCTGTGTTGGTACAGATGCCTGCCAGAGTAAGAACAAAAATTGACCAAGAAATAACTTTGAGAAGAAAGAATGAAAAAATGAGGCACTACAATGAAATGAATCACCTTTCAGAAAATAAGAACAATCTTGCATTCTTTCCGGAAGGACCTGCAGAACAGACTCTTACAATGAAAGAAATGTCAAATACAAGATGAGCAGTAGAATCAAGAAGAAATGGCTTACCTTGTGAGTGAGTTTACAGCTAGTATCAGAACACAGGCCTTTAAGAAATTTAGTGCAAATAGTCACTTTGGCACGGTCATGAATATAAAGACACTTGCCCCCAGGTTTCTTGCACTCGCCAAACCGAGTGAAGAATTGACAGTATTGTAGTTTCTTTGCCAGGCGTGATCTAACAGTGTGCAAACTCCATCGAACTTTCTCATTTGCTAGTATGCGGATTACTTTTTTGGGGTTTCTAACTAGTTGGTTACCTTTGCTAACACGCACATATCTGTTTCAAAATAAGACAATCAGGGAATAAATCAAGTTCAAAGATCTAAGACGCAAATAACTTTTATTATAAGATGGCATCATGCAAAGCAGTAGCATGGCTAAAACATACTCATTGCAACTTGCTGACTTCCTCAAATCTGTAGATGCTTGATTGTTGTTTCTTAATTGATTGCCAGCAACAGATAGAGAGTTTTGATCTGCAAGTTTTGACCAACATGAATCAAAACAACAATACAATCGAGAAGCAATCTTGCAATATGGTGGAGGGGCAACAAGTTAACACATTACCATTTCTTCGTGTATAACAAAGAGATTGCCGCTTCCGTTTTTCTCCTCTCTTTCTTTCAACGCCAGCAACTGCCAATGATGCTTCCTGCAATCCAGATCGTAACATTATTTTGTTTGGTCAATGCACAATATATGCACTACACACAACAATGTGGTCTTGATATTTAGACAGTGAAATCACATTTTCCAAAGTTGGTTGCACGGCTGCTCTCATGACTATCCTGGCAGCCCAGTCAAGTATAGTCGGCACATTATAGGCAAGAACCAGCATTTTTGTTAGACACTAGCCATCAAACTAGTTAGAAACTTCTAACATTGTAGAGAGAACAAAATTCGACCAGTAACATAAAACAAATCATCTCGCAAATACTCCTTGTGGGCTTTCCATCAGAAAATAATTATCTGGTGGAAATAACTCCAACTGACTCTTATGGACTACTGAATGTGAAAATTTAGCCATAAAGAATATCAATGAAGTTACCTCGTTAACCTTTTGAGAACGCTTCTCAAGGGATCGTGACCATTTCAAACTTGATCCACCAACTCTTGACACGGCAGATTTCCGTATAGAGAATCCATTAGTTGAGACAGTATAAGTCGTATCTCTTTTCTTTGTTTGCAGCAATTTTCTGTTACACAATAAAGAACAAAGACTTTCTATAAACAAATCAAATGAAATGGCTCAATAAATAAGGGAACAAGTCCAGGCCAGTCTGCTAATTACCTGACTATTCGTAATGAGCTCACATTCTGAGTGTGACTGCTACTGAAATTCTTGTAGTATATTTTTCTTTTCCATGGAAGTATACGTGGGAAGGCCTTCATATAACTAGTTCCCACAGGCCCTTTCCTCTGTGGTTGTTGCCCACTGAGAGTCCACACGTGAGAGAAAGTTCCCATATTATTTGTTTTCTGAAAAGCTGCATTAGAAAAGTTGGAGCAAATGATAGTTAAATGAATCAGCATTGCTTTCTTATAAAAGCATGAGATTGCAGTTATCATGGTTTTAAAGGCGTCCGCCTAGGTGTCTAAGGCGTCCGCCTAGGCGTCAAGGCACCCCCCCTCCGCCTTGGAAAAACGACCGCCTTAGCCGCCTAGGCGCCAAGGCGCCCCCACTTCGCCTTAGGACGCCTTGACGCCTTAAAAACCATGGCAGTTATTGTATGCCTCAAAAGGCGAATGGAGTAAAAAAGCTGGCTATACACATATAATAAACAATAACAATGAAAACCATAAGCAAAATGCAAGGTCATCATTTATAATGAGCTCGAGAAGAATAGTAATCATGCCTAAATCTTATGATTTAGTTAAAGTTCCTTAAGCTGACAAAGTTCAGGTTCGTCGTACTTAAGAAAAATAAGATAAGGACACATAGATCTTCCTGAGAGGTGTATATTCCCATTACTATCTAGGTTTCTGATCAAATTCCAGCTTACTAGGATATGCTGTGCTGATAAATTAAATAACATATCTAGAGAAAGAACAGAAGGAACAATAGTGACAACAATAGAATACCTTTATGTGGTCTGCTCTTTAACCCATTGATACTATAGTTTGAGGATGCAATCTGTACACCTTTATTATCACCTGAATTTAAGCTCTCAGCAGGAGTAATCTCTTTTGTATTCTGACCATCAGAGGAGGAGGAACTCAAAACAATCTGATTTTTCCTTTTCTTGAAATATAAATCAGAGGCTGTGGGTGGCAGCAGTGATAGAACCTTGTCCATGGAACTATTAATCGGGTCATCAGGGTGCTGCCTCTGTGCAGCAACTAGTTGATTTGATTTCGCTCTAACATAAACCACTTTACTAGCATCTGAGGGTTCAGATATTTGCGCACTATGAATGCTTGGGATATCAACACCTGAGTTTAATTGCCCAACGGGGTCTTCCTTTTCAGTTTCAGGAACATGCTGCTTGGGCAAAGTTTTAGATAACTGTTCCGAAAGGTTTGTGGTTGAATTGATGGGTTTGGCATGAAGTGGTAAAGGAGGAGTCTTTGGTCTTTCAACTGTGAAGTTAGAACGTGCTACAGAACCATTTGAATCAACTTTCCTGACAAAGTTCATGCTTCTCCTCATCACAGGCTTATTCAACTTATTCTGAGTATCCAACTAGAAGAAGAATGAGGAAGATTTCCCGTAGCTGGATTTCTAATAAGGGCGTTACCTTTGCGTATATAAGAGTTGAAGCTTTGTCATTCCTCCTCGGTGGTTGTTTAGGGGGTAATCCTGAAGACTGTGAACCATGCAAAGATGTAGAAGGTGCCATGTCACCACGATGCCATGTCTTGTGCCTTGGATTTGAACTTGCGCGAGGGGCTCTCGGGATGAACTGGGCAAATTCACCTGTTTAGGAGCTACCTTGGGAGGCATAGAACTTGTACGATTCATCGGGGAGGTTTTACCACAGGGTTTCCAACCGAATCCGATACTGCTTTCCTGCTATCCTCCTTTGGTGCCAATAACTTGTCTGGCAAGCTAATAGAAGTGAGTAGATTTGGATGGTTGATGTTCCTTTTTAGCTTCTGACACAATGGATTCAATCCAAGAAGACAAGAATCCTTCTTTGTGCTTGAGTCAACCACAGGAGATTGAGTATTACAGTCATATGTATGATCTGGCTCAACAGATACCTGAGGAGAAACTAGCTCTGCATCTGGCGCAACAGATACCTGAGGAGAAACTAGCTCTGCATCTGGCGCAACAGATACCTGAGGAGAAACTAGCTCTGCAACTGCGCAACAGATACCTGAGAAACTAGCTCAGCATCTGGCTCAACAGATACTTGAGAGAAACTACCTCTGCATCCATCACATCAGTAGATTCTACATCTGGGATAGCAGGTTCATTTGGGTTACCAACAGGAATATCCACCATTTGATGATCATATTGATCTACAACATTTATTGAACAAATAGATTGCATACCCAGAGAACTATACCGCCATGACTCCCAACATCAGCACTGATCTCTTTGGGTGTCAATGGGTCTGATTGAGGCATATCGCTACGAGATAAACTGATGCTGTAAACCTGACTAGGGACAGCATCCACACTTCCACACTGGTCCATATCTTGGGCAATATCATGATCCTGACTAACAGAAGTGTCATTATCCACGCTCTGATCCAAACCTATCCTATCCTTCCTAACAGTAGCATCATTAGTCAGAAACTGCCCCGACATAACAATGCTGTTGAATGCCGGCGGTAAAGTGAGCCAGTTTTGAGCACCTACACCAATTAAGTCATCATCAGCCACATTTTTTCGATTTGAAAGACTATCAAATTCTGTCACTGTGGCAACATCTAGTCCTTTCCGTCCATCCAGCAGCTCATGGCTTTCCTCAAGCTGTCTGTCACTTTCTGTGTTACTAAAATAGAAATTACTGCCAAGTGTCAAAGTTGTAGGAACAGACTGCTCGATGTTACCAGACACAGATGAAGATTCGCGGGAATGTACCAAGGGAAAATCAATCTCGGGAGACAGATGGCCTCTATGAAGATTTATCAGTTCTGCTACCTGAGCTGTAGCTCCCCTTGCTACACTATTATTCAAAATAATATCACCTGCTGAATCCTCCATATGATCATCATCTAATGGCACATTCCTGCTTTCAACATTTCTGGAAGATGGAAGATTAAAGAAGTCTCTACCCTCAACTTCCACAGGAGCATCTGTTTTTTAAAGCTGTTTCGTCATTGTGGAGATTGTCAGTACCACAACTAAATTAAATTGTGTAGTGCTCTCAGAATTACCAGTAGTGCCAGCATGTCTTCAGTTGACCCCACGAGGCTCTTACTCATAAAGGCTTCTGATGTATTAGGAGCTTCCAAGTGGTTTATATTTTGAAACTGTTAGTTTGACAAAATTCTATGGGGATTTGGTTCTCTTTGTTCCTGGTATCCTCATTCACATCAAATTCCCTTGTATTAGAAGCCTTCACGTGGTGTGTCACAGAAACATTACCTTTGCTTGATTCCATGGGCATTCTACCTTCTTTATTCTGGATATCCTCATTGGCGCTAACTTCCATAGTGTTAAGAGTTCCCCGACGACTAATAGACACGGAATCCTTTTCACTTGGATGGGCAGCATGTTACCTTCTTCCTTCCATGCATCCTGGCTCACGCCAACTTCTGTTGTTCTAGGAGTTCCTGTAGTCTCACTGAAAGAAGAAATACTTTTTCCACCTACACCATTCAGAATCACACCCTCATTTTTCTCAGCACCCTTTCTCTCGCACATAGTAACTCCTGTTTTACTAGGAGCTTGATTTACAGTAACTCCATTCATGGAAACAGTATTTTCTTTACTCGCATCCTTAGAAACTTTGCTCTCTTTCATGCTGGAATCTTCACCCTATCAGAAATTCTCACAGGATTACTTGCAACTGCAGCATTCATTTCACCTGAAATAGACAGGATTTCACCCTCCTCCTTCTGATGATTGTCATTTGTAGACACAAGAGTTGCATTCATAACACCTGAATTCATGGAGGTCCTGTCCTTTTTCCCAGTATGCTCACTGCGTCTTGTAGCAAGCGCTTTTGTAGATTTAATGGCTGAAGCAACACTCTTATCACCTGGATCCATGGAGCTTCTATTGTTTCCCTTTCCAGGATGCCTACTCCACTAAGACTTGTTGGATCGAGAATTTTCTTGGACTCGATAGCTGAAGTAGCTTTCCTTTTACGTGTATATGTCAAGTTATTATTTTCACCCTTCTGGACAATCACGCCATTACGCTCCAGCTGTATCACTAGTGCTAACCAAATTATGTTCAGATACAATATCCTTTTCCAACGATGACGTTATGATCTCACCCTCTTCTCTCTCAGAAGCATTTGCATTGGCATCAGTACTATCCCTCTTCTCTGAGACAATTGTGCTACTAATTTGTGTATCCTTGCCACCAATCTTCCTAACGATCTTCTTGATAACTATCTTCTTCACTTTCTTCACACCAGCCACAGGACGACTAGTTAAGCCCAAACTTTTATTAGAGGAACCTGACACATTCTTCTGACATCATCGTGCTTCCCAGGAAGCTTCTCAAACCCCTTTCTTTTTCCTTGGACTCCGGCGGTGAAGGCTTCACAAGAACTGAGGACAACACCTTCTTCCAGCATCCTTCTTTATCACTCTAGTGCTGTCACCATCATTACTGCCAGCACTCTTCGCCTTGCAGTCCACAGAGATCACGCTGGATAATTCCTTGGAAGCAGACCCGGCAGTGTTCGACTTGGACGGGGAAATGTGCACGACCTTAGGCAGCTGCCCTGTCGAACCAGGGCTCTCCTCTATCCGCTGCCACACAGAAGTCTCCTAGGGGCGGCTTCTGCGGGTGTGCCTCGGCTGCACAGTAACCGTGGCACGTGGCGAGCCAGACAGCGTGTCCGCGAAGGCATCTCCACCTTCCTGCTGCTGCTTGCCGTCGCTGTGCGTCGAGAAGCTCTCATGGCTGTAACCGGACGGGCAGAGGCCCTATCTACATAACTGTCTACCGGAGCATAGTTGGAATGTGGCTGCTGCCTCAGATGGCGGGAAGGCGGCTGGCCAGAGCTAGACGTGCTCTCGAGGTCGCCGCCATCGTGTAAGGCGCACCGCTGCCTCTTGCGCGGCGAGAGACCGAGCTGGTGGGCGGGGCGTATCTGCTGCGCCTGTCGTCCTCGGCCTCCTGGTGGGGCAGAGCATATCTGCGCCTGTCGTCCTCGGACTCCTGGTGGGGTGGAGCGTATCTGCTGCGCCTGTCTTCCTCGGCCTCCTGGTGGGCAGGGGCGTATCTGCGCCTGTCGGCCTCAGGCTCCTGGTGCGCAGGGGCGTATCTGCTGCGCCTGTCGGCCTCAGGTTCCTGGTGGGAGGGGCAGCGTATCTGCGCCTGTCGTCCTCAGCCTCCTGGTGGTGGCAGGGGCGTTTCGGCGCCTGTCGGCCTCAGCCTCCTGGTGAGCTGGGGCGTATCGGCGCCTGTCGGCCTCAGCCACCTCCCAAGCAGGCTGCTGATGGTGGTGCTGTGGTTGCTCCTGCTGATGTTGGTGGTGGTGTTGGTGCTGTGGCTGCTGATGCTGTGCTGTGGCTGTGGCTGGTTGTGGTTGTGGTGCGCCGACGAGCGGCGGATCTCCTCGTCGCGTGGCGCTGGTGGTTGGGGTAGTGGTGGTGGGGAACGGGGCTGTGGTACGGCGGCGGGGGCGGCGGCACCTCGGGAGGAGGCGGCAGGGGCGGGGAGGGGGCGTAGCTCGGGCGGTGCGGCGGTGGCGGCAGGGGTGGGGTCGCGTAGCTGGGGCGGTGCTGCGGCGGCGGCGGCAGGGGAGGGGGCGGGGGAGCTGCTGGTGCAGGTGGTGGTGGAGCCGCGGTGGGGGATGGTTGTGGTGGTGGAGGTGGTTGTTGTACGGCGCCGGGACGGGCTCGTAGGGGTCGTACTGCTGCTCGTGCCTGGACCGCACGGGCGCGACCCCGACCGCGAAGTGGTGGTGGTGCTGGTCGGGGTAGCCGCCGCCGCGGTGGTTGTGGTGGTGCTGGTCGGGTAGTGGCGGCGGTGGTCGTAGGGCGGCGCCGGATCCATGGCGCGAGGAACTGCCGGGGAAAGCGGAGGGAGCGGGGCGGGCTAGGGATTCGGGGCTCCTCCGTTGGAGGGAATCGGGATATCTGGGAGGCGCGGCACGGCGGCCGGGGGAAGGTCTAGGGTTTGATGGGGTGGGGAGAATCGGTTTTGCTTGCTTGCTTGCTTGGCCAGCCGGCAACGGCAGCTGGAGGAATCGATCTGGATGTGGATCGGCGGCGCCGGTGCTGGGTTCGGTTTGGTTGTATCGATCCTCCTCCAGGGAAAGTGCTAGGCACGCACACGGCACCCCTTCTCCATCGCCGTCCGTAGGCTTCACGATCTCTTTACGTCTATAATCCAAGGGACAGCAGCTGACAAGACAATATTTGTCTTTCACTAGTCTCAACTCTCAACCCATTTGACCTAACCCAAGAAAAACTTAGGGTGGTTCATGGATGATAAGACGGTTCTATCTTATATGTTCCAAGTTAGAGAGTATATTTTACTTTATGCCGCGAGTATTAAGAAGAGTCGTATTGAAGAGATGTGTTCTTATCTCACCCTTAACCTAATAGATGGGATCATTTCGCTGACTCCTCGGTTCTCGGGCACGAACCGCACCTCGCTTCTCCTAACTCGTGTAGTTTACGTCCCTCCCTTCTCCGTGCATGCGCCATGCACGGCTAAGAGGGTCGCCGTTCACAGAGTGTTCGGTGCGGAAAGTCGGTGGCGGTGCCAAATGGTTTCCTTCCTTTCTCGGTGCGGACTGAACTGGGGAAAGCGTGATGCAAACATGACAAACCGCCTTGACAAGAGGTAAAAAGTAAACAAGGAAACACAGGGGTCTTACATGGATCTCAGATATTGGACGGCGGCTTAGGTTACGGATCTAGCTACACACAAGAAAATCGCGGATGACTTGGATTTAGCGAAATCGTTCTTTCTCCCGCAAAACATGAGTCATCATCGTGATGGATGTGAAAAGGTTTGATTCTCTTCTTTCAATGCAAACATGCTAGTACGGGATATTTTGAATAGTTGGTTTTCACGATTTGAAACCAACATCGGTTTTCAACACGACCCATGTCACAAGCTACCATATGCACATCGTGACGGTCTGATGGACATGGTAGGCGGTGTTCAATCACACCGTGATGGGGATCACCGCCGATTGTGGACAATGGCAGATGGTACCCTGCCATGCAAAGGGTGCTCATAACGGTTTAATCATTTCTACTTCTATATTTCTTAAGACACGAGTGGGTGGCACTTGCCCGCCACAAGAAACGCTAGGGAGTATGGACCGAAAGGGGAAATATCACTGTGTGATCTGCGCTTGCCAAAAAAGGCACCTCACGTGCTCCCTTCCACCTCCACCCAATTCGCGCCATCCTAAATACGAAGTGCACGGAAAAACGTGTCCTATAGACACTCGACGGCCACCCTCACGGGCCTATAAATATTGTGTTGTTGTCGCCTTCCCTTCTTTGCGTAGGCATCAATGACTAGAGCTTTAAGACACACGAAAGGGAAAATGCAACAAACTTTTTTTTTGAAACGAGGCAAAAGCTTTGCCTTTATATTGATATAGGAGAAGCAAACAACACAAGAGGCCGAAGCCCAAGTAAAGATTACAAAGTCTCCCTCGTTTCAAAAAAATCGAAGCTTCACATCATCCGATGATTTCTGCCAGCTTCTTGGCTCCAGCAAGGATCCAGTTTCTGCTCTCGCTCTTTATGTGTTCAAAAAAATGCAACAAACTCACACCGGTGTCATGCAGCCATAGCGATGAATTTGTCTAATTCGCTGACCCGAAACGCCGAGGACCGCGTTTGAACAAAGAAGGAGAAATAGCATATTTCCATCTGGAGGAAAAAGGTAACCCCCCCCCCCCCCCCCCCCCCCCCCCCACACACACACACACACTTCTTGAAAAAGGAAAAACGCATAAGAGAAACCTCATCCCTGCCTATTGTTTCGAGGATCAGTATTGGGTTGTTCTTTTTCATAAGAACCAAAAGTGGTTGTTGCAAATGAACAAGAAACCTAGAAGACAAATTTTGCTTAGGAGCTTCCTTAGAGCATCCACGACGCGACTCTTAAAAGCCGATGCCAAGCTAGGAATCCCATGCATTAGATCCTGGACTAATCCCCAAAAAAGGGATAGTGTCAGTGTTATTGCGTCGAGTGCTTCAAAATTTTCAAGCACATAAATAATCTTTGTAGCATATATTAGAGCCCGAGATTAGCGCCCAACGTTGAGGAGAGGAGTATAGGTACCCAAGATATTATTTTTCTCCCATGTGCCTGGACAAGCCTCACGCGATGTGGATGCTCTTATGTAGATCCATCACAAGGATAACATTAGTTGTTTTTAAACACCAAAACATAATTGATTAGTGTCGTGCATGTTCTTTATTCCTTGGGTGTGAAAATTAGCTAAAACATTGTGTGGCTTTGCTTCCTACATGCTCCGAGGAGGAAAACTTTGATAGTGAGTTGCTTTTCCAGATCATAAGTAGGTAATATTGTATTCATTTGATGATGCTTGTCCACCTTGTAAAAACCTTGGTTGTCCTTGAAAGAACATGGCAGTAGCCAAACAAGGATGTGTGTGAGAATCCACTTAGAAAATCACATAAGAAAAGGGGAAAAGTATGATATGTGTTTCCTCGTGAAACAAGACATATGGATGTTTTTTTTCGTCACGAAAAATCATACGATTGAGCATAAGAATTATATAACATGCACATGTTTTCTTTTGTGCACCTCCCTGTTTGACATCTGAGTTAGATGATTTTAGTTTCTATTCACATGTGTCATGTGGTGGAGGAGAGAAAAGAATTACTACGGTTCGGAATAAGTACTTTATGTGCACACGCTTCTTTTGTACACCTTATTTTTACGTTGAGATTATAAACGAGTTGCTAGATCTAGAGCCAAGGTTAGATGACTCTCTGGTTCATGGCACGAATGATGGCCCTAATTTTTATGCCATCGGGGGTGGAAGAGACTAGAACTGATATTGAGGTTGCGCAAGTTGGTGAACCTGCTGCAGACCGTGAACTTTTATTTGATGGGCAAGAACCTTATGTTGGCATGACATTATACTCATTGATGGGTGATAGAAATCACTATAATTCATATGCTTTCATGATCGGTTTCTCTATCAAGGCTAACACGTTGAGATGGTTGACTTAGACAAATGTGTCACATGATGAACCATTTGTATGCAACAGGCATAGAAATCATCAAGACGAGGTAGTTGATGTGGATAAGTTGGTGAACAAGTGCACAATTGAAGATGGGTTAGAATGTGGATAAAGAGTAGGCGAAGATGAGCAATCCAAATCATGAAGCAGGTGGACCGGTTCGAACAAGTCGTAAGTCATCTAAGAAGAGGAGGGATATCATACACCAAACAAATTGTAGAGCTGGAATGGTTGTCAATTTGAAGTGGGACTAGTGATAGGTTATACACTACATTGGTGACCACAATTATCGTGTGGTTACAAAACCTTCACTTAAAATGTACCTTTTGTCACACAAAGGTACACGAGAAGAGTAAATAGATTTCCTAGAAGTGTTGCATAATTGCAACATACAAACATGTGTGTTCACCAAAATCGAGGAAAGAATAGGCAATATGTAAGATATGTGTTGCTTCCGTGTTCTTGATAATTTGCTTGCAACAATTAACCGAATAGCTTTTCTATGCATCTATAGTATTCATAGCAGTCTCCTAGCTTAGAAGTTTCAATAAAGTCTTGGAGTTAGCCTCCAAGCTTGGAAGTTGCATATAGGCTTGGAGGGGGGAATCTAAGGCATTGTTTACCTCGAGTGTATTTTAGGGGATGGGAGGGGATTATCTCGGATCCCGGAAAATCCCCACTAGTTTGTTTACTTCTAGTGTATTTTAGGGGATGGGAGGGGATAATCCCCAAATATCCCCTACCAACCAACTCATTTTTGCCTAACAGAAAAACTCTAGTCCATACTAGTGTATTGTAGGGGAAGAGTATTTGTTGGGATTTGTGGGGATTGGGTGTTCACCAAATACCCTCCCATCCCCACTCTTCCCATCCCCTAAAAAACCTTTGAAGTAAACAAGGCCTAAGTTTGTTGGTTCACTCGAGAGGAGAGATAGGAGTTAGTGACAAGAGAAACATACTCTTGCATCTAGTATGGTCGTTATTTTCTTTTGTTTTCTAGTATGTTTTGGGTTTGTACAAATTTGTTAAAACCCTGTCCTTTTTTTAGTGGAAAACGACGAGGGGCATGTTTTCAATCACTCTAATGGATTGGCATGCTGTGACACGCTCGACAAAGCCTCACAACCTTTTACCCCGGTATAGTGGGATTTTGGAAATGAGTGTGTTCACGTATACACCGAACACATCCTTGTGTACCCTCAGGAGCCGGGGGATGGACCGTAATGCACATTGCTAGCTCCGCGATTGGTAATGCGTCTGAGGGAGGCTGACTGGAAGCGCGATATTCAAGACAGTTCAGTCGACGCCTTTTCAACCCGAGTACAACACCTACGCTAAACTAGATAAGCCCCGGCTTCATGGTGGAATTGGACTCCATGTGTCCTAGTCGCTCCTAAATCGAAGTTGTTATCCCTTGCGTGCTAACTAGGTTCGCCAAGCCTTTACACTGAAGTCCATTTTGCCTCTGATCGTGCTGGATCAGGACCCAAATGCCCTGATTGCCTTCGTCTTCATGCCATGACTAGACCTATGTGTCCAAGTCGAGATAAGCTTCATACATGAGTAAGTCTCGTATCCTTCACGGAAGCATAATCCACTTCATCTTGGTGCCGTCTCCGCCTTGGTCTTTGGGTATGCATCGGCTTCCCCTTATGGCGCCCATTCAACTATACCTGTTGGTACCCGGCGACATGACTTGTAGAAACTTCATATCCTCACGTTGCCTCATCATGCCTAATTTCCCCTTCGTGCCTGGTTCTGGCTGAACCCAACTCTGACGAATCTACGGTCCTCCCTATGTTCCTTCTCATGAGGTGCATTAGTTTTTTGAAAGCTATCTTTGACCAAGTTTCTAGAAAAATCTACCAACTTCTGCAATATCAAATAAGTATCACTAGATTCATCACGAAATATATTTCCATTTTTTCATGCAATATTGTAGATGTTGATAGTAGTTTATGTAAACTTAGTCAAACTTATTGTAATTTGACTTTTCGAAAAAACTAATACACATTACTAGAAGGAACAAAGAGAGTATTGGACATTTCCATTATCAAGGTTGAATCAGTGCCCCCCTCTTCGGGCTCTCTAAAACAGTTGACGACTTTATGGAATATATCACTTATAAGAAAATTTTAGGTTATTTCCTTTGTTTATTTCGAGCTTTTGTTTCCTTTTTACTCCTTGAAAGGACACGGATGTCGCCTAGAGGGGGGGGGGGGGGGGGGGTGAATAGGCGATTAAAAATATTTGCGGTTTAGGCTTGAATAAATGCGGAATAAAACTAGCGTTTAATTTATCAAGCACGAAACCTAAACAAGCTAGGTTAACCTATGTGCACCAACAACTTATGCTAAACAAGATAAGCAAATATGTGATAGCAAGATATATTACTTCAAGCTCGATGGCTATCACAAAGTAAATAGCATAAGTAAGAAGCTCGGGTATAGAAATACCGAGACACTTGGAGACGATGATTTATCCCGAAGTTCACTTCCCAATGGAAGCTACGTCTCCGTTGGAGCGGTGCGGAGTCACAAAGTGATCCCCGAATAGCCGTCAAATGGCACACCGTAATCTCCTTCGTGCCTCTACCAATGTAGAGTGCCACGAGCCACTATGGGACACTTGAGGGTGGTCACCGAACCCGTACAAGGATGAGGCACACTCCACAATTTAATTGGAGGCTCTCACCGGAATCCCGTGGCTCCCAAAGCCACAAGACTCACAAGGTTGGGGCACGTCTCCACAACTTAATTGGAGGCTCCCAACAATCCCGCGAGCCACCAAAACTCCGAGATCAACAAGGACCGTCTAGGGCACTCCAAGTACCCAAGAGGACAAGCTCTAGGGCACCCCAAGTACCCAAGAGTAACAAGCTTCTCAACTTCGATTTCCACGTATCACCGTGGAGAACTCAAACCGATGCAACCGATGCAATGAAGGCAAGACCACTAGAGGTGGTCAAATCCTTCACTCCCAAATCCCACCAAAAGCAACTAATGCTTGTGGGGGGAGAAGAGAGGAAGAACAAGGAAGAACTCAACAAATGGAACTCCAAGATCTAGATCCAAAGGCTTCCCCTCACTTAGAGGAGAGATGGATTGATGGAACAATAGATCTAGATCTCCTCTCTCTTTTCCCACTAAATGGAGGCAAGAATCATGGAGGGATTGAGAGATAGCTAAGATCAAGAAGGTCAACAATGGGGGTCAAATTCGTGCTCAGCAAAGCTAGATGGCTGGAGGTAGGTGGAGGGGTATTATACCCCTCCCAGAAAAAGAGCCGTTGCAGCCAGGGGAATCGGATATTCCGATATAAGTCAGGATCGGATAATCCGACTGAGTCGGATAATCCGATTCAACATATATCGGATATTCTGAAAATCTCCAGTGCCGATGCAATAAAACTGGCTGCAAGAAGTCCTTAGCCGATATCGAGCAATCCTTGAGAATCGGATAATCCGAATCAAGGTGGATCGGATAATCCGAAAAACTCCAGTATGTATTGCTATTAAAGTCCTTAGCCGAATTCGAGCAAACCTTGAGAATCGGATAATCCGGATCAAGGTTGATCGGATAATCCGATTCCCCTGCTTGAGCAAAACTAACAGAAACAGCAAAACCTGAAATGCAATAACTTTCTCGTTCGAACTCCAAAACAGGTGAAACCAATTCTGTTGGAAAGGTAACGACAAGAGTTAAGTTGACACACATGGGAAGGTGTGGAACTTTCCTCACGGATAAACCGATAATATTTCCAACCTGAAAACGCAACAAGTTTTCAAACCAAAATCCGTTTTCGAAGAACTTGGGCTTGTCATGAAGATCACGACAAGCACCAAAACCCAACTAGGAGAAAAACCAAATAAGAACCAAGAAAGATGATGATGCCAAGTATGCAAAGGTTTGAGCTTTCTCCAACTGATACGCTTAAGCTTTAGTCGAGAGCCCCTCTTGATAGTACGGTATCTATCCTATAACCCGGTCTCCCAACATGAGACCGGTAAAATAGAAACCCTATCAACATCATACCTTTGCCTTGCGCATTCTACTTGAGCTAGATGACGTCGATCTTGATCTCTTCAAGTGGACCACCTTTCTTGATTGCGCTTCGCTTGGTGAAGACTCAAACATTGCTCCCCCATACTCCACTTTGGGAGAACCTCTCTTAGGCACATCTTCACATGAACATTATCTCTAAATGGGTGGCAAGCTTCAAGCCTAGGATTTCTTCGAGATGCTCCTCTTGAACTTGCACTTCTCAACATTGATGACGATCACCACTTGACGTCATCGTTCATGGGCTATATGAAATCTTCATTTGATGCAGGCCCATAGAAAGATACCTAACCACACATAGAAATGCTACACACATATCATGGGTTAGTTCACAAAGCTATATGGACAATTGCTTACCATACCAAGAGATACATGATCCCACTTGGTACATTTTGTAGCTTTGTGTGTTGATCAATATCTTGATCAACCTTGTATCTTTTCTTCTCTTTCGAATAGATGATGTCTTGAAGATAACCATGAATGATCACATAATCCTTTTCTTCAAGACATACTTGCAATATGCTCAACTCGATGATCTTGATGCCAACTACTTCATTATATCAATATATTCATGGCATCAACCTTGAATCCAACATATGGAGTTCAAGCATGGTCTATGGACAAACACTACAAGTAAAACTCAATGCAACCATTAGTCCATAGAGATTATCATTAGTTACCAAAACCACACATGGGGGCGCCATGCCCTCTCACTCCTATATATGAAATAACTAATAATAAAAGGAACATGCAGCTCTTAATTTACAAATAAATCAACAAGCCACCACTATATATGATACAAACTAGCTAGGATACATGCACTCATGGACAAACTTGATAATTACCATTTTTTAGATCTCGGTATCACAGTGGTTTCTTGTGGAACATAGAATTCTTATTGCATCAAGCTTGCTAGCTAGGAGCCATAAATGCATAATTAGAAGATAAAACATGACAAAATTTCACACGAGGATGTGCCATGAAGAAATTGTGATGTTTCGTGCCATTTGGCACGACCTCACTAGACTGCTTCAGTGTCACTCTCTTAAATAACGGCGCACAAGTGAATAGGTGTTCGAGAAAATCAAACTCGTGGTCGGCTCCTTGGAAGCCATCGATTTCCAGTTCTTCAAGCTCCGTCAAAAGGATAGTTTGGTTTGTCCAGTGTCTCGGGACGCAACGACAATACTCATCGCATCCTCCTTTTTCCTAAGAAGAATAATCAACATACGAAAATTACTATATATGTAATGAGAAAATAACTCTTTTGAAATAGTAACTAATAGGGAAGTTCACTTTGACACATAGGAGCATATGCTCTAGCCACCGGAATTTTTTTTGCAGCGTCAAAACGTTCCAAACAAAATTTTGGTGCATATATCTTGATCTTCTATGTGTGCACGCAAATTTCGTGGAAAACCGACATCTTTGTGGCTATGTAAAAAATACAGAAAATAGTTTCGTGAAAAGACTTTTTACACTAGATTTTGTGTTTTTACACATGACACACAGAAAATGTCGGTTTTACATGAGACGACTTTATGAGCACATAGAATGTCCATATGTACGTGCAAAGGTTTTTGCTTAATTTTTTGAAACTTCAAAGCGTGTTTAAAACAGCATTTAAAAACCGGAAACATATGCTCCCGGGTGGCAAAACGTGACTCTCCTAACTAATACTACCTATTATTCTAAAATATTAAATGTTTTGGTAGGCTAAAATAGCCTGCCAAAACGGGAAGCAGATTTGCAGCACCCGAGCACCAGTGCACCTGTTATTTTAAAATTTTAAATTTATGTTAAAAAAATCCGAAAAAATTCCTATGATACATATTCATGTTTCCTACGTGCGTGCCAATTTTTGGTGCGAAAAACGTCGTGTTCCGAGCTGTATAAAAATAATAAAATTCTGGTCAGTAAAAAGTGAAAAAAGGTGTGTTGAATCGGTCAGAAATTTCTCTTTTTTGCCTAGCCCAAAATATAATGAATGTTTTTCCGAAATTTCTGGCGTACTTGCCTAACATGTATATGCGGTAGCCCAAAAATTCTGAAAATTGATTGTGTAAATAATTTCAGAATTTTTGAAAGTGAAAAGTACAATTTTCAAAATTTTCAAATAACAGGTGCACGGGTGCTCCGGAGTTGCAATGGATTTCCGGCCAAAACGTTTTTATATTTTAGAAAAGAGGTCGTTCGTACATAACTAATATACTATCATGTAGCATAACATACGAGAATTATTATGTAATTAATTAGGTACCGTGTGTGTCGTCTTGGGTTGGGGCAGGGTCACCTTGAGCCTATGTATGGCTGTACGAATGGGATGGATCTGGAGGAAAAAGAACACCAATGCTTCATAGATATGGCCCGAATCTTCAAGATGCAGCTCCAAGTCCAAGACCGACGAGTCCGCGACCTGTATCTGCAAATGTTTCTCTACTTCTTGTGCCAAGTAATCTTTGTTCCCCAGTGACAACGATTCCGGGATAAGGTCCTGCGGAGTCAAATATATAAGATTTCCATCAGGAACAGCTCTTCCGCAAACATGTAATGTAAGCAGCAGGCGGACGAGGTGATGAAGTTCTTACTGTGGACACATGTACGCGCAACAGCACGGAAGATCGTCGTCGCTGAGACGTCGCCACCGTCGTCGCCGTCGATAACAAGCTCATCGCCTCAAGTGTCCAGCAGCCAAACCGCAATGGTATGCCGCCATAGCGGCGGTGCCAAGAGACCTTCTCTACCTTGGGCGCCATCACGGAGATGTTGAGGACTTGAGGTCACCGTAGGGGCGGGTGGACACGGTTAGCTGCTCGAGCATGGGGGCTGCGATTTCGATGCTGCGCGCCCGCTTGATCTCGTCGAGAACGAGCTCCCGCAGCGACGCCGAGTGGACCATGATGTTGATTGGATGACCGATAATGAAGGAGTCGCTAGGGGCGACGAACCTAAGCACGCGCAGGCGTGGGCAGCGGAGGACCAAGGCGGCGAGCTCGTGGACGGCGCATCCGGTGAGGACGAGCGTCGTGAGCGCATGAAACTCGCCGTACGGCGGGCGAAGGACGACGTGGGAGGCCGCGGAGAGCGAGATGGAGGTGGTGTGAGCGAAGCACGGCAGCTCGGGGAGGGCGCTGATGCGGTCATCTTCTCCGCCCGGACCGCCGGCCGAGCGCGGCGGCGCCAGCGTGCCGAGGTGACACCCCGATCGCAGCTTCATCGATTTCATTGTAGTTCTCGTTGTATGTATCGGTCGAATCGATCTCGACCTGCGCAAGGATCATACGGGTTTTGGGTTCAATGGAGTCTACGTACTGCCTACGTACCCCCACACAAGTCGGATTGGTTGGTGCACGTGCAAATCAAAGGCAAATTCAATCTCTTTTGGAATGAAAAAAAATCTTTGGTACACTTTTTTTTGGGCCTACTGCCTACTCCCTACTTCCTACTGTCTACTGTCAAATATAATGTAGTTTCATTTATTCATTAAACTAATATACCGTACAAGAAGGAATGGAGAGAGTATTAGAACACCAATGCTTCATAGACACATGGCCCAAAGGTGCAAGATGCAGCTCAAGGGCTAAGACAGACGAGTCGGTGGCGACCTGTAAATGTTTCTCTAGTACAAATTAGACTCTATTATAGAACACTTATGGTAAAAAGATGGCCAAATCTGTACCCACACATGGAAACCATCTTGAGATCACAAATGACATGGTTATTTCAATCCTGACTAAAAATGACATGGTAGCATTCCACACAAGGATGCGCCTTGAAGAAATGGTGATGTTTCGTGCCACTTGGCGCGCCCTCGCTAGACTGCTTCAGGATCATTCTCTTAAGCATCGGTGCACAAGTGAATAGATGTTCTAGGAAATCAAACTCATGGTTGGCTCCTTGGAAGCTCTCGATTTCCACTTCTTCGAGTTCCGGCAAAAGGATAGTTTGCCTTGTCCAGGGTCGGGGGACGCAACCACAATATTCACTGCACTCCCTTTTGACCTAAGAATAATAATCAACATTAGATAAATACTATATATGCATTAAGAAAATAACTTCTTTGAACTAGTATAAGTAATATATTAGAGGAGATAATTAAGTAATAAAATAGGTACCGTGCGTGTCGTCTCGGTTTGGAGCAGGGTCACCTTGAGGCTACGTATGGTAGCATGGATGGGATGCATCTCGAGGAAAAAGAACACCAGTGCTTCATAGACATGGCCCAAAGGTGCAAGATACATCTCCAGGGCGAAGACAGACGAGTTGGTGGCGACCTGTAAATGTTTCTCTACTTCTCGCGCCATGTAATCTTGGTCCAGGAACGGATCCCAGGGAAACACGAAATGGTTCTGCAGATTTGAACATACAATCTCATCATGAACTTATTACTTTGGAGGAGGAGGAGGTGACGAGGTTATTACTTTGGCCACATCTACGCGCAACATCGCCGAAGATCATCCTCTCTGAGCCGCCGCCGCCGCTGCTGGTGGTGTCGATAACAAATGGGCTCGACGAAGGTCGGCACCAATCGTATAACTCAGATTGCCCACAAAGTCATTAGACCAACCCAAACAACGTTTATGCGTCCTGCATGAGACTATCCACGAACTTTATAGGAAGAAAATGGATGGGGTATTATTTAAGATTGACTTTGAAAAGGCGTATGATAAATTTAAGTGGCCTTTTTTATTGCAAACGCTGCGGATGAAAGGTTTTGACAAAAATGGTGTGATGTCATCCAAAACTTTATTATGGGTGGATCGGTTGGCATACGTGTACATGATAACATTGGCCATTATTTTCAGACTAGAAAGGGACTTCGACAAGGCGATCCCCTTTCTCCTAAACTTTTTAACATAGTGGCAGACATGTTGGCTATCCTTATCACCTGTGGGAAAGAGGATGGTCAAGTTGGGGGTCTTATACCGCATCTAGTTGAGGGTGGTGTGTCTATCTTGCAATATGCGCACGATACCATTTTATTCATGGAACACGATTTAGAAAAGACGGCTAACATGAAGTTGATATTGTGTATCTTTGAACAATTATCTGGGCTGAAAATAAACTTTCACAAAAGTGAAATATTCTGTTTTGGGAAAGCTAAAGAGGCTGAAGACCAATACAGAAATATTTTCGGATGTGAGGCTGGGACCCTACTATTTAGATACTTAGGAATCCCAATTCACAATAGGAATCCAGTAGAAAATCGTTTTGAAAAGAAGCTAGGATGCTGGCAAGGAAAGCTACTCTCATACGGAGACAGACTAGTGCTAATTAATTCTATTCTAACGAGTCTACCCATGTTTATGTTATCCTTTTTAGAGATACCTAAAGGGGTGCTGAAAAGGTTAGATTTTTATAGGTCATGTTTCTTTTGGCAGAGTGATTAGAATAAACAAAAATATAGACTCACGAAATGGAACATCATTTGTAGACCAAAGGACCAAGGAGGTTTAGGAATTATGGTTCTTGATATTAAGAATAAGTGTTTACTAAGCAAGTGCCTTTTTAAACTCTTTAATGAGGAAGGAGTTTGGCAAGAAATTCTACGAAACAAATACTTGCAAAATAAAACTTTGTCACAAGTGACAGCTAAACCCACGGATTCTTAGTTTTGGAAGGGTCTTATGGGTGTAAAAGAAAGTTTTTTTAGCAAAGGGAAATTTTTTGTAGGTAATGGTCAAGCAACCCGTTTTTGGGAGGATTCATGGCTGGGTGAAGTCCCTCTAGCTGCTCAATATCCAACGTTGTATAATGTGGTATGCCACAAAAACGTTTTGGTAGCCGATGCTTTAGCCAATTCTGCTGTTCAGATCGAGTTTAGACGAAACTTGATAGGAAACAAATGGCAGGTGTGGCTGCATATGTTACAAAAGCTTATAGCCATTAACCTAACAAACGAGGATGATAATTTTGTTTGGAAACTTACTTCTACAGGATCTTTTACGGTTAAATCCATGTATGAAGATCTTTTAAATGGGCACACTGTTAATCTACGCAAACATATTTGGAAACTCAAGGTACCGTTAAAGATTAAGATCTTTATGAGGTTCTTTTTTAACAAAGTTATCTTAACGAAAGATAACCTTGCTAAACGTAATTGGAATGGGTGTAAGAAATGTGTTTTTTGTGATTCGGAGGAGTCTATGGATCATCTTTTCTTTACATGCCCGTTTGCGCATTTTTTTGGGACGATTGTGCAATTTACTTTTAACATCACTCCACCGGCTAATAGTACGGATTTGTTTGGAAATTGGCTAAATGGTGTGGAAAAGAATTTTAAAGTACAAATTCGTGTGGGAATGTGTGCTTTTTAATGGTCTATATGGAGATGCAAAATGATATTGTGTTTAACAAAGGAGGCCATCCTAACTTTTTACAGGTTTTACGCATGGCTACTCACTGGATCCGAGTGGGCTTTCCTATTCCTAGAGGCTTAACGTGCGCCTATCAACTCTGGATGCACCCGGCTGGAGGCGGTCGCTATGGATATCTACTCCTGGGGTACATGGCGACTGTCTAGAAGAATTCAAGGCGCCTAAGAAGCTAGTGTTTTGAGATGCGTTTTCTGTTTCCATTATTCGCGGGAGCTGTCTTTTACTTTACACAATGTGTGACTTTGCTTGAGATGTAAACTCTGAACTACTCTTAATGCTACAATAAAAGCCGTGTGAATCAATCGATGCAGAGACTGGGGCTTCTCCCTTTTCTAAAAAAATACAAGCCCATATATGTATATCATACAAACTAGGATACATGCATGCATGGCCAAACTTGATAATTGCCATGTTTTCTCACATCGCCATATATAGCACAAATTCAAGAGGCCAACACGATGAGTTTAACCAGGTTTCTTGCGGGGCCTAATATTCTTGTCGCATCAAGCTTGCTAGCTAGCTAGGAGCCACGATTGCAGAATCGGAAGATAAAACATGGTAGCATTCCACACAAGGATGCGCCGTGAAGAAATGGTGATGTTTCGTGCCCCTTGGCGCGACCTCGCCAGACTACTTCAGGGCCACACTATTAAGCATCGGCGCACAAGTTAATAGATGTGCTAGGAAATCAACCTCGTGGTCGGCTCCTTGGAAGCCGTCGATTTCCACTTCTTCGAGCTCCGGCAGAAGGATAGTTTGCGTTTTCCAGCGTCGGGGGACGCAACGACATGATCCATTGCATTCCCCTGTGTCCTAAGAACAATAATCAACATACGGAAATTACTATATACGCATTTAGAAAATAACTCTTTTGTCTCCGTTCTGAAATATAAAACGTTTTGGTAGGCTCGAACAGAGATGGTACGTAAGTAAGATACAGTCATGTAGCATAACATATATAAGAATTAATTACATACCGTGTGTGTCGTCTTGGGTTGGGACAGGGTCACCTTGAGCCTATGTATGACGGTGCGAATGGGATGCATCTTGAGGAAAATGGACACGAGTGGTTCATAGACATGGCCCAATGCTTGAAGATGCAGCTCCAAGTCCAAGACAGGCGAGACGGCAGTGACCTGTAGTTGCAGATGTTTCTCTACTTCGTGTGCCAAGTAATCTTTGTTCAGTGACAATGATAACGGGATAAAGTCCTGCAGAGTCAAATAAACAATTTCCATCTTGAGCTCTGCAAGCATTTGAGCAGAAGGAGCAGGTGATGAAAGTTATTACTGTGGTCACATCTACGCGCAGCAGCACCGAAGATCGTCGTCGCTGATCCACCACCGCCGTGTCCGCTGTCGATAGCAAGCTCATCGCCACGAGTGTCCAGCAGCCAAACCGCAATTCTATGCCGCCATAGTAGCAACGCCACGAGACCTTCTCTACCTTGGGCGCCATCACGGAAATCCTGAGGTTGCCGTACGGGTGGGCGGACACGGTTAGCTGATCGAGCATGTTAGCCATAATCTTGACATGCAAGTTTGTTAGCGCATGGATAGGCTGTTAGCTGCACACCCGGATCTTTGATCGTGGAGTGATTCAAGGAGTAGTTAGTACATGAGTTAGTTAGTGGGGCGTACTGGCCGTGTGTACGTGCTAGTGGTGGCCGGTGTGGTGGCCGGGTCATGCGTGCGTGCGTGTGCTAGCTAGTGTGTGTGCGCACCGGGTATAAAACCCCCCCCTCTCCTGTACTGATCGAAAGGTGCCAAGTGAATACAGAGAAGAGTAGGGCGTTGGTGCGCCCGTGGCGGCGTTCGCCGCTGGAAAACCTTGTGTCCAGTGTGCTCCTTCTTCTACCTCCGTTCGAGTGCGAGTGAGCTGAGAGAGAGAGAGAGCTAGCTAGGGCCGCTTGGCAACAACAGAGCATGGGGGCTGCGATGTCGATGCTGCGCGCCAGCTTGATCTCGTCTAGGACGAGCTCATGCAGCGACGCAGAGTGGACCGTGATGTGGATTGGATGACCGAGGGAGGAGGAGTGAGGGCCGACCAACCTAAGCACGCGCAGGCGCGGGCAGCGGAGGACAAAGGCGGCAAGGTCGTGGATGGCGCATCCGGTGAGGACGAGCGTCGTGAGCGCGTGCAACTCGTCGGAGGGCGGGCGGAGGACGATGGGGGAGGCCGCGGAGAGCGAGATGGAGGTGGCGCGGGCGAAGTACGACAGCTCCAAGCTCGAGTACAGCGGGGCCGCACCCCACGGGAGGGCGAGGACGAGCTGCTCCGGCGAGAACCGCGCAGCGGTGCGCAGCAGGGAGGATACGTCCTCCCCGAGTTGGCTCTCGCCGTGGCCGGTGGATATGGCTCGCTCGGGAAGGCGGATGTCGAGGAGGGAAACTGCGTTGAAGGAGGCGGAGGAGATCACGCTGGCGTGGCAAGCGCCTTTTCAAGGGAGGGCAACGCGACATCGCAGAAGACGAGCGCGGGGAGGCGGATCCAGAGGCCGCGCCACCGGTGGGAGATGAGGTCGGCGCGCGCCGCGGCAATTGCGCAGCCGAGGCGGACAAGGATTAAGATGAGCAGATCGTCCGGGAGGGCGCTGATGCGGTCCTCTTCTCCGCCTGGACCGCCGGCCGAGCGCGGCGGCGCCGGCGTGCCGAGGTGACACCCCGATCGCAGCTTCATCGATATCATCGTAGTTCTCGTTGTATGTACCGGTCGAATCGATATCGATCGATCGATTGTACGCAAGGTTTTGGGTTCCGTGGAGCCTACCCCACACAAGCCGGATTGGTCGGTG
Source organism: Poa pratensis (assembly GCA_947311845.1). NCBI lineage: Eukaryota > Viridiplantae > Streptophyta > Magnoliopsida > Poales > Poaceae > Poa > Poa pratensis. Next base: position 5,059,765 of record CAMZMU010000080.1, on the reverse strand, counting down.
TACGTACAAATCAAAGGCAAATTCAATCTCTTTTTTTGAAACTAATTCAATCTCTTTTGGAAAGAAAAATCTTTGGCACACTTTTTTTTTGGCCTACTGCCTACTCCCTACTTCCTACTGCCTACTGCCAAACATAATGTAGCTTGATTTATTCATTAAACTAATATACCGTACAAGAAGGAATGGAGAGAGTATTAGAACACCAATGCTTCATAGACATGGCCCAAAGGTGCAAGATGCAGCTCAAGGGCTAAGACAGACGAGTCGGTGGCGACCTGTAAATGTTTCTCTACTTCAAATTGGACTCAGTACCCACACATGGAAACCATCTTGAGATCACAAATGACATGGTTATTTCAATCCTGACTAAAAAATGACATGGTAGCATTCCACGGAAGGATGCGCCTTGAAGAAATGGTGATGTTTTGTGCCACTTGGCGCGTCCTCGCTAGACTGTTTCAGGGTCACTCTCTTAAGCATCAGCGCACAAGTGAATAGATGTTCTAGGAAATCAAACTCGTGGTTGGCTCCTTGGAAGCTGTCGATTTCCATTTCTTTGAGTTCCGGCAAAAGGATAGTTTGCCTTGTCCAGGGTCGCGGGACGCAACCACAATAGTCACTGCACTCCCTTTTGACCTAAGAATAATAATCAACATTAGATAAAAATCAAAAAAAATAATCAACATTAGATAAATACTATATATGCATTGAGAAAATAACTTCTTTGAGCTAGTATAAAGTACTCCCTCCGTTCGCAAAAGGATGTCACAAAAATGAACTATAGATAGACCATTTTTGTGACATCCTTTTCCGAATGAAGGGAGTAATATATTAGAGGAGATAATTAAGTAATAATTAAATAGGTCTGGCTTCTCTAACCCCTTTACTACACTCGTCCACCAGCTCCGAATTATTCCCAGCAACCACGCAGCAAGCTTTTATTTCTTAAAATCTGTGGTTTCCCTTGATCTGTCAGCTATGCTACTGTTGTTTAATACAATCACAATGTTACCCAAGAAAAATGTGAGGAACTCTGCCATGTTATTTTCAGCATTTAAATGGGGAACCGTCTGACGATTACCAGAACTGCTCATGTTAAACCAGCAAGAAAACCCACGGCTGGCAAGGGAAGGCGAAGAATTAAGCTTGAAGACCTTCCCGATGTATTGCCGAATTTTCTCTTTTCAATCAATTTTCGGGGTATAGATTTATTTTTTTAAGAAAAACAGGGTACGGAGATTTGTGAACTGCTCTTTCTTTCATTTGTCACTGAAGGACATGCTACGCGGGATTTTATCAAAGTTGCCCGCGGAAGAGATTGTGCGAACGAGTGTTTTATCGAGCGAGTGGAGATGTTTGTGGACAGATTGCCCAAAGCTCAGTTTCAATGGCCGCACCATGTGTAGGCGTGGGAGGAACAAGATACCCAGATGTTCATCGACTGTGTAAACGCAGTTCTGCAACAACACAGCGGCAAAGGTGTCGACGGACTTGAGGTTAAATGTTTATTCGAATATAAGCGAGTTGATCATCTGAATTATTGGATCAGTTTTGCTATGTCCTCCCATACAAAGAATCTAGCTCTTCATTTGGCACCGTCGTCCAAATTCAGGGCATACGATGATCCGTATGTATTGCCTTCTGAACTTTTCGACAAGGAAAGTGCATCCTGTCTGGAGTGTCTTCAACTTAGTTTCGTATGTTTGAAACCTCCTTCCCAATTCTTAGGTTTCTCAATCCTAAGGGAGCTTGAACTTAATATGTGCAACACCACCAGGAAGGATCTCGAGGATATCTTATGCAGTTGCTGCAACCTTGAGTGGCTGAGCATGGTCAGGTGCTATCTCCTGGATGAATTGACGGTGGATCGGCCACTGCCCCGCCTGCAGTACTTGCGAATCGCCCACTGCGATATAACTAAGATAGACTTCCATGCTGCAAAGCTCTCCACACTTGTGTATGACGGGCCGTGCATACCTATTGGTTTACATCATGCTACAAAACTGGAGAATGCACAAGTTCAGTTCTCCAGTGCATGTACTCAAAAGTTTTTACTACTGTACTTCTCAATGGGATCCCGGAGGTACAACGCCTCACGTTGGAATTTGCAGTTGAACATGGAAAGGTATGTATGATGTTGAGACAACATTGCTTCGAATTACACCCCAGGTTGTGTGATTTGATTTTGCAACAACCTTTGCTCTTTCATTTTGCAGCCCCAGTGGATGTTAGGTAGCACTCACATGTTTTCTCGGCTCAGACATGTACAATTACTGGTGAAGTTATTATCTCAAGATAATGACAGGCTTCTCTGCTTACTTTCTTTTCTGAGGGTTGCTCCGGTTATTGAAAAGCTTGAAGTAGATGTGAGTATGATCTTTTCTGAGGAGTACCTAGCTTTGTTTCTCTGGGTATCAATTAATTTGAGTTTACTAGGATGCACAAGTCTCGGTGTTTATCTCCTTTGAGTTTACTAGGATGCATCCCGTCGGCGCCGACGACGCCATTGCCGCCGCCGACGACCTGGTTCATCTGCTGCGCCGCCTGCCCGGACATCTGCCCGGACAGGTGCGCCTGCCCCACATTCATCCTCTAGCCGGTAGCCGCGCCTCAGAACAGCGCCGCCGGCATCACCCCAGCGCAGAGCAGCAGGGAGCAAGCTGAAAGAAGCAGTGTCCCACCAATCGAGCAAAACAACGGTGGAACCTGGGAAAGGAGCAAACTTTCTGCACGCCTGCGGCTCTGCTACATGGGATGACCTAGCCCTGTCTGAATCGGACACGAAACCCAGCTCAATTCAGCTTCAGAAGAAGCAGTGTACCAGACGGCAGCGAGAGGGAAACAGAGCAGCAGGAGCGAGGCGAGGGTGGGGGAGCAGAGCAGCGCTCAGGGCCCTCGCGGGGCGACCGGGGAGCCGAGCCGGGGGCGAATTGGAGCAGGCCCGGCCGAAACCCTAGAAACCCGGGGCCGGGCTACACGCGGCGTCGGGCGACCCGTTTCTCGGAAAAAACGGCGATTGGGCCCGGGAATCGGAGACGGGGGCGGAATCCGTACGACGGCGGGCGGGCGGGCGGCGGTGGCCGGAGGGGCGGGGATTGGGGATTTGGCTGGGGACGGGATTATCGACGCGGTGGAGGAAGGGGGAGAGAATGGGGGACGTCGACCAATCGCGGGCGGATCTGCGGACTCGTGGGGAGAGGGGCGATTCGGGTCGCTGCGGGGTGGGCCCGGGGAGCGGCGGCGCTGGCTTGGCTCTGGGGGAAGCGAAGTGTGGGAGATTTGGTGGCAAAAACGGCAAGGCGCACCGGTAATATCAGAGATTTTTTTTAAATAATATGATTTTAAACGCGAATTTCAGACAGTAGCATGCGCGCAGACGAAATTTGAGAAGTAGCGCGCCGTCGGTCCCGAGCGGGCCGAAAGTTAGACTTTCGGCCGCCTCCAGGCCGAAAGTGTGCTGTCGGTGCATGCACTGTACGGGCGGCAGGCCGGGGCCCGCGACTTTCGGCACGGAGCGAGCCGAAAGTGGACTTTCGGCCTGCAGCAGGCCGAAAGCTGAGCTGGCGTGCATGCAGCAATAAATGCAAGAGCGAGTAGATGCTTCCGATATTTCAAAAAAATTCAAAATTTGAAAACTCATCAAAAAAATCTGAAAAAAATCATGCACGTACCTGACCATGGTACGCACCACCGTATTTTTTTCGCGCCGAAATGACATCGTACGCGCCTGTACAAAAATGACAAATTTCCTGTCAGAAAATGAGATTCAAAATTTGAATTTCTGACAGGAAATTTGTCATTTTTGTACAGGACGCGTACGATGTCATTTCGGCGCGAAAAAAAATACGGTGGTGCGTACCATGGTCAGGTACGTGCATGATTTTTTTCAGATTTTTTTGATGAGTTTTCAAATTTTGAATTTTTTTTGAAATATCGGGAGCATCTACTCCCTCTTGCATTTATTGCTGCATGCACGCCAGCTCAGCTTTCGGCCTGCTGGCGGCCGAAAGTCCGCTTTCGGCCTGGAGGCGGCCGAAAGTCGACTTTCGGCCCGCTCGCGACCGACGGCGTGCTACTTTTCAAATTTCGTCTCGGCGTATGCTATTGTCCAAAATTCTTATTTAAAATCATATTATTTAAAAAAAAATCTCGGTAATATCATGCCTCCTGCTGCTCAGGCTCAGCGAAACAAAAGAAGGCTACAAAAAAAACAACAACAGCAAAAGATGAAGCTTCTTCTGAGATGGCTGTTTTCTGTGTATGATCTCCAAAATCCGAATGATGATGTTTGCAGCCGCCAGCCATGAACCATGAACTGTACAGAAGGGAGTTATTTCAGTAACCATTTGAGAGGACCTGATTAATTGTTAGCCTTGCCAGCCGCTGTACATTGTCCTCAATTAGAATTCAGATATGTTCCACTTAATAAAAGAAGAAAATAATTCAGAGATTTCGTTTGATTTTACACTACTACTTGCAGCAAAATGGGGCATTTTTTCGCTTCAGATCCAGGCGGGTAGATCAGCTACTTGCAGGAAAATAAATAAGTATATGCATGACTGAACTGGGGAATTCGACACATGTTTCTTTCCATTTCATTGGTTTGTATGTACAGACTGAAGCAAAGCGTCGGCTTAGCCTAGCTTTGCATACCCAGTTCTTCCTCTGTTCTTCATCTTTCTCCCATTGCTAATTTAATTTCAGATCCTAACGATTGAAGCAAAATGCCACTCCGGTGAGCAGAAGATTGCGGCTGTCCTAGCTAGATTGGTCACTGCATCCTGGCGGCTCCGCCGGCGCGCTGCACGGCGGCGCGCATCACGCCCTCCACCACCTGCGGCATCGACAGGTCCACGCCGCACCCGACGCCGGCCATGTACCTGCGCACCTCGTCGCGGATCATGTCCTGCATCGCGGCACCGAACGCGGGGTTGAACGGGTACGACGGCGTTGGAGCTGCTGTTGACGCCGGAGCGGGCGGCGGCGGCGATGGGGAGGTCGAAAACGGATGGCGGAAGTGGCTATGGGAGCTGTCGTGGCGGAACCCGTCCTGGACGACGGCACACGTGCCAGGGAGTGAGAGGGAGAGCGAGGTGAGCGGGTCCTCTGGCTCCTCGTCAACCACCTCGTGCCGCCGGCTGATCGCGCAGTCCGCCGGCTCGAACCCGCCGGCGCGAGCCACAGGCCGGTACACCTGCCCGCCGAACGCGCCGCCGGCACCGTGGCTGAGGTCGCTGCGGTCCGACCTCGGTCCGGACGGGCTAGTATCCGGCGAGACACTCGCCCGCTTGCACGGCCGCTCGCCCTCCGCGCCGACCTCGCCCTCGACGGCGGCGAGCCTGCGCTTGAGGGAGCAGTTCCAGTGGTTCTTGACGGCGTTGTCGGTGCGGCCGTGGAGGAGGCGCGCGATGGCGGCCCATCGGTTGCCCATCCTGGCGTGCGCGGCCGCGATGGCGGCGTCCTCGTCGGCGGTGAAGGGCCGGCGCTCCACCTGCGGCGACAGCTGGTTGCACCACCGGAGGCGGCACGACTTGCCCGACCGGCCGGGCACGCCGAGCCCGATCGCCGTCCAGTTGCGCGCCCCGTGCCGCTCCACCAGCACCCGCAGCGCCTCGTCCTCCTCCGGGCTCCAGGGCCCCCTGGTCCGGTCGCACTCTGCCTCCACTCCCATCGTGCTCTGGCTGGTTGTGACGACCTTGAAGTGGCGATTGGTTTGGGATGGTGATTGGCCTGTGGTGTGGGTGACGGCGAGGGGCGGCGTTGTGGTGGTGTACGGAGGAAGGGGAAGGCGAGCAAGGTATTTATAGCGGGGCGCGGCCGGTGATCTGGCCGGCAACAACAGCTGGCGCACGACGGCACGAGTTCCGAGCTCCACCGGAACGAACCGTTCTATCGACTCTACCCAGAGTCCCTTGTCGTTTCCGTTCCGTTTTGTAGTACGTGGGGCGAGTGGAGCGAAACCAAGATAGGATTAGGCCGCCCGTTATCTGCTCCACGCGCGTTTTTTTTTTTTGTACAAGGGGTGAGGCACATAGTGCCTCTTTCATTCAGCTCAAAAGCATAATACATTGAGAATTACATGACCCGAAATCTGCAGATGGCTTGCAGCTGCAAGAATTGGGCAAGACGAAGTACTATGAGTTGAGTTCCTGCATGAATTGATAGGCTCAGATCGTCGAGATCGTTTTGCCTGATGTGCACAGTTGTGGGCTACTCCATTTAGATCTCTAGAGATGTGGAAAATTCTATGCCTAAGAGGAGTAACTAGTTGCTTGAACTGGAGAATGTGATGTCTGATTTCCCAATGAACAAGAGAGCTCTCAATGTTGTTTTCTGTCACTGCACGAGCAAGCAGCAGAGAATCTGTGAAGAAGACAGGCTCTTCAATTGCAAGAAGTTGAGCAAACTTGCCAGCAAGAAGGAGAGTGAGAGCTTCAGCCATCAGTGGAGAGGAAGTCCACGCGCGTTCGTTGGTCTATTGCAAGTCACCGTTGAATCCCATCCTCCAAAATGTAGTTTCAAAGTTTGATGAATATAAAATCTTATAAAAAGTTTAATGAATAATTTCCTCAGGTACAAAATCGGTATATATCAGTATCAAGGAAATGTGAGTTTTAAGGTAATCCAACACTTGCAAGTCACCGTTGAATCCCATCCTCCAAAATGTAGTTTCAAAGTTTGATGAATATAAAATCTCATAAAAAGTTTAATGAATAATTTCCTCAGGTTCAAAATCGGTATATATCAGTATCAAGGAAATGTGAGTTTTAAGGTAATCCAACAATGTAAATTTTGTACCACGTCTTGGGCGCCTGAGTTCCATTTGCCGCGATATTCTACCACGGAACTTGCTTGGTGTAAGATGTGGCGGCGTGTTGTGCTATGTCGATGATGATGCACTATTACTTGGAGGAAGCTGATTTAGCGCTTGGCGTGGAAACATTGAAAAAAGGAAGCTCGTTGAGTTCGTTTTTTCCTCGCACGGCTGCGGTAGAGACACAAACGGTATCACTCGGACATGGACATAATAACGGAGGACGTCGTCACCGATGCTCTCATTAACTAAAGCTTTATTTTTTGCTTTCTCTTCATTTCTATCACAATAAGATTAGCTTTACCCAAAATGTAGTTTCAAAGTTTGATGAATTTAAAATCTCATAAAAAGTTCAATGAATAATTTCCTCAGGTACAAAATCGGTATAAAGTAATATGAAGGAAATGTGAGTTTTAAGGTAATCCAACAATGTAAATTTTGTATCACATCTTGGGCACCTGAGTTCCATTTGCCGCGATATTCCACCACGGAACTTGCTTGGTGTAAGTTGTGGCGGCGTGTTGCGCTACGGCGATTTGCAAAGGCGAAGTCAGGGTTGCCGACTCGAGGGGTAATTACGATGATGATGCACTATTATTTGGAGGAAGCTGATTTAGCGCTTGGCGTGGAAACATTGAAAAGGTAGCTCGTTGAGTTTCTTTTTTCGCACGGCTGAGGTAGAGACATAAACGGTATCACCCGGACATAGTAGCGGAGACGTCGTCACCGATGCTCTCATTAACTAAAGCTTTATTTTTTTTGCTTTCTCTTCGTTTCTGTCACAACAAGATTATCTTTACCAAGGATGAGAACGGTTAAGTTATTACTAAATCTTGGATGGATATTTGTTTTACATGTTTTTCCTCGGCAATCTCGAGTCCTGAGTGCATGTACAGTGGTGTCCAGTCAGCTATCCAGAGGGGTAATAGTTAGGATTTTAGATGAGGTGAGGTGAAGAAAAGGAAGAGAGAAATAACTTGTCGGTAGAGTTGTAAACAATTTGTAGCGCTGAAAAATCAACAGGTTATTCCCATTGTACCAAGGTGTCTTCACGTTTTGTAGACTGAATTTCACATTTGACTTCTTCTACATGTGGATAAATAGAAGTCAATTAATTTGAAACAGATGGAGTATATATATGTGCCATCACTATCATATTTTTGCCGTGAAAAGCAAAGCAATCCAGCAGCGCACTGCGCATCAGTTAAACTGGGAGTTGGCGCTCAGCTGATGGATCGGTGCAAAGCAAATCCTGGTCAAGAGCACATACATGTAAGGGCACCTCCAACGGGCTGACGCATACGGACCAGCCCAGTCCGATTTTGTCCCAACGGACAAAAGAGGGGCTCCAACGGGCTGGCGCATCCGGACTGGTGTCCGCCCGGACACCGAATTTCGACCCAAACGCGGCCCAACTTTGGGGCGGCTTTGGGGCGGGACGGACAGCCTCTCGGTCCTCCTCTTTGTCCTCCCTGTCCGCGTCGGGCCCAAGGGCCAGCCACACAGTCCCTCCCCTCCCACCTCCCCATCTCCTTTTGGCCCCGCGACCGCCGCCGCCGCCCTGGACCTGCCCTTCGGCCACCGAGCTATCCTCGGCCGCGACGTCGTCTAGCCTTCCCCGTGGCCGGATCTCGTCGCCGGCCGCATTCTGCATCTTCTTCCGCCCCCGCCGCCTCGAGCCGTGCTGAAGCCGCGGCCGTCCTCGCCCTCGTCTCCAACACCGGCCGCATTCTCCATCTTCTTCCGCCCCGGCCGCCCTCGAGCCGTGCTGAAGCCGCGGCCGTCCTCGCCCTCGTCTCCAACACCGGCCGCCCTCGTCCTCTGCCCCGGACTCCACCGTGAACTCCACGGCCCCGAAGGTGTTCGACCAAAGGTATGAACACCGGCCGCCCTCGTTCTTTGCATTTGAAGGAATGCTTCTCTTCATATCAGAAGTGCACTGCAGCTGTCCGGATGCTTGCATATGGAGTGGCTGGCGATCTTGTTGATGAGTATCTGCGCATGAGCGAGAGCACTTGCCTGGAATCGATGTATCGTTTCTGCCAAGCTGTGGTTCAGGTGTTTGGCGACGAGTACTTGAGGGCACCCAACCTTGCAGACACTGCCCGTCTTCTGAAGATGAATGAGAGCAGGGGCTTTCCTGTGATGCTTGGATGCATAGATTGTATGCATTGGGAGTGGAAGAATTGTCCCTTTGCTTGGCAGGGACAATACCAGGGTCATGTCGGCGAGTGCACGGTCATACTCGAGGCAGTGGCATCCCAGGATCTGTGGATTTGGCACACATTCTTTGGTATGGCCGGCTCCAACAATGATATCAATGTGCTACATCGGTCCACGGTATTCGACCGGGTTGTCGAGGGAGAGGCTCCAATTGTCCACTATGAGGTGAATGGGCATGAATACAACAAGCCCTATTACCTTTTTTTAGATAAAGAGTATATATTAATATCAACAAGCCCTATTACCTAGCTGATGGCATCTACCCTTCGTGGCCAGTTTTTGTGAAGACCGTCCGGAAGCCTAACTCCGAGAAGACCAAGAAGTTTGCTCAACACCAAGAAGCCTGTCGGAAGGATGTGGAGCGAGCATTTGGTGTGCTCCAATCTCGTTTTGCCATTGTGCAGCATCCTGCTAGAACATGGAGCAAGGAGCTGATGTGGGAGGTCATGACAGCGTGTGTAATCATGCACAACATGATAGTGGAGGACGAGCGGGATGACGCGAGGCTATTCGATCAAGGATGGGAATTTCAGGGTGAGTTGATTGAGCCGATCCCAGGGGCAACGTCGTTCCAGCAGTACATTCATGTGCTTGACGAGATGCAGGACAAGGAAACACACATCCAGCTCCAGAATGATATGGTGGAGCATGTGTGGGCTCACTTCGGAAACCATCCAGCTCCAGCTCCAGAATAATTTCATTGAATGAACTATTTATTTCAGTCCATGAACTTTTTATTGTAATAAATTTGATAGTATTTGCTATCGAACTATGTTTGTGTGCTATTGATTAATTTGTGAATTGTAAAAAATGGGCCATTTTGCGCCAGGACGTTGGGGGCACCTCCACCCCAAACAGACAAATGCCCAAAATGTGTCCACGATCCGCCCCCAAAGGGACAAAACCGGACCAATTTCGGTGTCCGTTTGCTCCACCCCGTTGGAGGTGCCCTAATGAATTTACATTTCTCTACATGCTACGTTTTGAATACTTGATACTATTTCGCGTCAGAATTAGGGAGGTTTATTCATTATAATGACTGTTTTTACCGTGCACATGCAGCACGTGAAGCTGACTAGTATGTTTCTAATTTAGCTTTGCCGATTCTGGTAATAGGTGTCAGGAAAATGTGCAATTGTGTGGTAAAAAGTGAAATTCATTCCGTTGTGTACCATCATCATGCATCTTCTTTGTTTTTTTCAAAAGCATTCCAGCAATGCACTGCGCATCAGTTAAACTGGAGTTGGAGCTCAGATCGATCCGTGCAAAGCAAATCCTCGTCAAGAACCCGTGCGTGGAATATCCTAATCCACGGCTGGGTCGGGTGCGATCGATCGATCCGGCTCCACCGGTCGCATGCGTGGACTGCCTGACATGACAGCGCGATCGGGGCTGGCTGTTTGAATCAATGGAACCAGGCAACGAACGCAAAGATCTCGTCGGGTTTAAACAAAACTAAACCCGTCCGAGGAAGGTGCCGCGAAGGTGCATGCGGATCCAGGAATGCAGTTGGATCGAGCACCTGCCTGTCGGTGCGACGCCCCAACCGCTCCGCCAGCCTGGCCTCATCTTCGCCTCGGGACTCGCGCCGCCGCCGCCGCCGCCATTCCACGCTCCCGCGGCGAGCTTGGTCTCGTTCACGCACGTACGTTGGATTCGTAGCGGAGGTTTGAGGTTTGAGGGAGGAAGGTCGCGCGAAGCTGCCTGCCTGCCTGCCTCCGGCTGCTAGGTTGTCGAGATCCGTGCTCCAGCCTGGCCGCGTGGACCACGCCATCAGGAACGAACTGGTTCGCTCGTGCGGGCGGACCCACCCGTCATGGGCACAGGGAGGGCTCGTCGGCAGGGTGCACATACGGTGGATGATTCGGGGTACCCGCCGCTGTACGGTGGAGGTGGAACCGGCCCGCACAGTTGCGGTTAACTTCCTTTCCTTCGGGGCCAGGGCGCACCGGCCGTGTGTGCCTATCGACCCACGCAAAACGACGAAACGCGACGACTCAGGGCATGTACAGAGGCATATAGTCAGCCGTCTGTAAGGTGCGCCACCTAGGATCTGTGCTGAGTTGGATAAAAAAGAAAGAGGAGAGAGAACTAGGTCGTCGGTAATTCTACAGACGATCTAATAGCGTGAAAGTCGGTCGCTAACGTCTCCCCTTTTCCCGTTGTATGGATTGGGGTGTCTGTTATCGTGGGTTCGTGGTTGAAATAAATCTTATCTGATCTCCTAGAAAAAAGCAAAAGGCAGTTTAATTTTTACGTACAAGAGACAGCTAAAAATAGATTCTATTGTACGAGGTGTCTACACGTACCGTCTGTAGACTACGTGGACAAACATTATAGACAGAGTCTGTCTAAACTACTGCACATGCCCTGAGTCTAAAAAACCACCTGCCTTCCAAATACTCACCCATTTTCTCGCTCGTCTTTGGTTCCAAACTAAAGACCTATAGAGTCCGGGAAGCTTCTATTTTTTTAAGGTATTCTACTTCGGTTTTAATTAAACATACTAAAGTGCTTTAACGTACTTCAATTTTTTTAAGAGTATTGAATACTTTGACGTGCTTGGATAATGGCTATTATATGGTTTAAAAAACTCGAAGTACTATCCTCCAAAACTGTTTTTTTTTTTTTTTTGCTTAATAGAACTTCAGTCCCGACCTGATTCCCCATCTAGAGAAGACAAAAGGTGCTACTCCCTCCGTTCCAATTTAAATGACTTCTACTTGTCAACATGTGGATGTACCTAGACATGTTACAAGTATAGATACATCCACATTTTGACAAAGTGAAGTCATTTAATTTGGAACGGAGGGAGTAGATTGTTGTATCTACAATGATTATTGTTTGCATGCCGCTTATGTAAATGTATGATTAAAAATAAAATAGAAAGCATGTGGCTAAGATAAAGCATCTTGTACTTCGGAGAAAAACGTCTTATAGTTCTAAATAAGAGATCATCTCTTAGCTAATAGAAGAAATACATCTCTTTTTTTTCTTTTCTCTATCACTAATTATCTTACGTGGCATTGGTAATTCAAACAACTATTTATGTATGTCATATTGTAATGCAAATTCGGCGCAAACGATGGCAAACTTAGCTAGTTTGCCCCTGACTAACACGTGTGAATCTCATGGTACAATTTGTTTTTGGATGACCTGTCACAAGCTATACCTATTTCATTTAAGATAGAAAAGAAAGACTAAACAATACTAGAAGTGAAAAAAATCCTCACCCAACCGGTCCCCTCAAATTGTCCCTATATGTTCGGGCTATCCGGCAACCCTCAAAGTCAATCCATATGTGGGGTGAGTTTGGGGTAGGATTTACCTGTCAGGTAATGTCCAGGTTGTCCGCCTGGACCATTTTTCCCTTTCTTTTCCTTTCTCGTGTCCTTCATTTATTCTTCTCTCTTTCTCCACCAATCACATGCAAATGACACCATATTTTAAGAAACTTTAAGGTACATGGCTAGATGAGACCACTTTTAGGGGCGGACAGTTTGGAGCCAATTTGAGGTGGCCGGTTGGAGATGCTCTAACTAGACATGCCCACAACCGAAGCACCAGTAGTAGGCTTGATAGCGTTGGAGAAAACGAAGTTTAGACAGGTGCTTTGTGACGTGGCAACACTCTCTTTAAGCATCTTTAGTTAAGCAGTTTGCATTGTACATGCTCTTAGAATCCACTTATCCATAATGTATTGCCTTTTTTAGATGGAGATACTGAACTTTGAGACTAAATTTTGGCAAAATGACTTGAAAACACACACGATGGGTTTGTAACGGACGAACAGACGTGGAGCAGATAACGGCGGCCAAGGCTCTCCACTCCCAACGGTACCCACTCCCCCACGTACTACGAAACGGAAACCACTCTCAAATCCGAACCCACCGCTACCTTACTGAATCGTGGGACCCACATGCATCCTCACAGCGAAAACGACAACCGACCCTCGTATTCGCTGACTTTGCCAGGGCTCAACGTCACCTGACTTTGAGTCACTGGCAAGTGGGCCCACTGTAGGTGGGGTCCACATGTCAGCCACAAAGTCACCGGCTCCCCAACGTCAGCGAATCCCGAGCGAGAGTAGACGGGGGGTCTGGTTCCGGTGGAGCTCGGGACTCGTGCGCCAGCTGTTGTTGCCGGCCAGATCACCGGCCGCCGCGCGCTATAAATACCTTCCTCCCCGTCTCCTTCCTCCGTACCTCTACCACCACCTCCGTCGCTCGCCACCACACGCACACACCATTCCATTCCAGTAGCTTTGACAGCGGGATTCTACCCGTGACCAATCGATCTTGCACGATGGGAGGAGCAGGGGAGGCGGAGCGCGACCGGACCAGGGGCCCGTGGAGCCAGGAGGAGGACGAGGCCCTGCGGGCACTGGTGGAGCGGCACGGGGCGCGCAACTGGACGGCGATCGGGCGCGGCGTGCCCGGGCGGTCGGGCAAGTCGTGCCGCCTCCGGTGGTGCAACCAGCTGTCGCCGCAGGTGGAGCGCCGGCCCTTCACGGCCGACGAGGACGCCACCATCGCGGCCGCGCACGCCAGGCTCGGGAACCGATGGGCGGCCATCGCGCGGCTCCTCCACGGCCGCACCGACAACGCCGTCAAGAACCACTGGAACTGCTCCCTCAAGCGCAGGCTCGCCGCTGTCGAGGGCGAGATCGGCGCAGAGGACGAGCGACCGTGCAAGCGCCAGAGCATATCGCCGGAGAGCAGCCCGTCCGGGTCCGGATCAGACCGCAGTGACCTCAGCCACGGAGGCGGCGGCGTCTTCGGGGGGCAGGTGTACCGGCCGGTGGCGCGGGCTGGCGGGTTCGAGCCGGCGGACTGCGCGATGAGCCGGCGGCACGAGGTGGACGAGGAGGACCCGCTCACCTCGCTGTCCCTCTCCCTCCCCGGTATGGACACCGTCTTCCATGGCGGGTTCCGCCACGACAGCTCCCACAGCCACTTCCACCAGCCGCCTCCTGCCTCCTCCCCTTCGCCGCCGGCGTCCTGCAATTTCAGCCCCGCGTTTGCGGCGGCGATGCAGGAGATGATCCGCGAGGAGGTGCACAGGTACATGGTGGGCGTCGGATGCGGCTCCGACTTGTCGATGCCGCAGGTGATCGAGGGCGTGATGCGTGCGGCGGTGCAGCGCGCCGGCGGAGTGGCCGGGATGCAGTGACCAATCTTGATAGGACAGCCGACAATCAGCTCAATGTAGTGACGTTTTGCTTCATTCGTTAGGATCTGAACTGAAAGAAGAATAACAGAGGAATAACTGGGCATGCAAAGCTAGGCTAAGCTGTGGCTTTGCTTCAGTCTGTACATACCGAAATGAAATGTAAAAGAAACAAGTGTCGAATTCACAAGTTCAGAGCTCAGTTCTAACATAGTACAGTCTGCATATATTTAATTTCATGCAAGTAGTAGATCTACCCGCGTGGATCTGAAGCGAAAATTCCAATCATTTTGCTGCAAGTAGTGATCTCTGAATTCTTTTTTTTTTCATTTTGAGGGGAAAATCTCTGAACTCTAATTGAGGACAATGTACAATTCATGGTTATTGGCTCGGCTGCAAACATCATCATTCAGAATATGGGCATCATACACAGAAACCAGCTATCTCAAAAGAAGCTTCGCATCCGGTGGAAGCTTCTCAAGAAGAGGACCCCTAACTGTATCGGCAGCATCTAAAAAAAACTGTATCGGCAGCAGCGCTCCGATTTGCAGGGTGTATCTCCTCCAGAGAAACAAATGTCACTGACGTTGAGTACTTGAGTTGTATCGATCGTGACGACCTCTATCGAAGGGCATTCTGCACGACACGCGTAACGGATTCGACTTGGCCTCTTCCCGCTCTGAACCCTGAAACGCACATGCTCTTCAGAAGTTTATATTCGCACAGTGGAACTTCTGGTCTGAAAGATTCTCTGTTTACAAACCAAGCTTCAAGGAAGTCTTCAAACTGCAAACGCATAAACATACTTATATTAGTTGGGTTGCATGTGTCATGTGTGCAGCAAAACTGACATTTTCACTATGGCTGTTGATCTTCACAAGAAAAAGTTCAAGCTACCTTAGATTTGAACCTACGAGTTGGGAAGGGGGTTTCAAACATACGAAGCTAACTTGAAGAGACTGCGGACAGGACACACTTAATTTCCTTGTCAAAAAGTTAGCAAGGCAATATGTACAGATCATCTTTGGATCGCAACTAGCAATCATGAAAATTTACAGCCATGGACATTAGATGAAATTGAGGGCACTTGTAACATGGCATTGTGATGTTAAAACAAGAGTTGGATAGCTTAACTTGTCAAGAGCATGAGTCTGTCATGGTTGCGCTAGACTAATATCCTCCGGCTTAGTGAAGTTTCGTTTAGTCAAGGATCGTGTTCCTATCTGAGATTGAACTTTTCTTAGCATCGTAGGAAATACATACCTGGACGTATTAGGCTCCTGGCAATACGGGAAACCACAATGTTTAGAAATAAAAACTGCCGTATCATTGACATGTGTTTGAATTTCCAAATTCAGATTTCAGTCACGCCATATTTTATTTTATTTTCCTGCAGCAAGCAAGTCTGCCCGCGTGGTTCTGATGCGGCGAGACGCGGAAATAAATGGAGTGTTGCAAGTCATGTAAAATGAACCGAAATCTTTGATTTCTAATAGAGGGCAATGTACAGCGGGTGGGAAGGCTAAACATTAGGTCCTCCCAATGGTAAGTGCAATAATTCACACTATACATTTCATGGTTGCAAGTACCATAATTCATAATATTGATATCATATACATAAACCCAATAGCTGCAAGCGATGTAAGATTAACCCGAAATCTATGAACTCTAGTTGAGAGCAATGTACAACGGGTGTGAAGGCTCACAATCAGGTCCTTCAATGACAACTGAAATAATTCAGTGTACCATTCATGGTTCAGGGCTGCAAATATAGCAGTGAAAGGCACCAGAGGTCACGAAGTTGCGCCCTGGCAATACGGCTCCTGACAATACGGCTAACTTGTTCCAGGGTGTTTTCTGCAAAAACGAGCAGCAGCTCACGGTGCCACGTCAGCGAGTTCACGGCACTGCTAACGGAATGACCAAAGTTTGGCATTTCCACAACTTGGTGACCCATAATTGAGGTTTCGCAACTTGGTGACCAATCCTTCCTTTTCGCGCAACTTCGTGACCTCTGGTGCCTTTCACTCTATAATCATTCAGAACACAGAAACCTCCTATCTTAGAAGCAACTTTGCATTCTGTGGGAGCCTATCAAGAAGAGGGCCCCTAACTGTACCAAGAGCAGCCCTACGTGTTGCCGGCTTTATCTCTGGATACAAAGTGCCACTATGGGGTTGATTAGTGACGATCGTCACAGCCTCTATTGCAGAGGCATTCTCCAAGACATACGTAATGAACTCGACTTGGCCTCTTCCCGCTAGGAACCCTGAAACATACATACTCTTCAGATGTTTATATTCGCACGGCGGAACTTCGTGTCTGAAAGATTCGTTGTACGCAAACCAAACTCCAAGGAAGGTTTCAAACTGCAAAGGTATGAACATAAATGTTATCAGGGTTACATATGTGCAGCTAGACTGACATTTACACTGATGCTGTTATAACTTATAAATTTGAAAACCAAGGAGAAATAATCGTGGATCCATGTCTCAAAGGAGATAAACACCGAGATTTGTGCATCCTAGTAAGCTCAAATTAATTGATACCCCGAGAAACAAGGCTAGGTAACCTAGAAGATCACTCACATCTACTTCAAGCTTTTCAATAACCGGAGCAACCCTCAGAAAAGAAAGTAAGAAGAGAAGGTTGTCATTATCTTGAGATAAGATAATAACTTCACAAGTAATTGTACATGTCTGAGCCGAGAAAACATGTGAGTGCTACCTAACATCCACTGGGGCTGCAAAATGAAAGACCAAAGGTTGTTGCAATATCAAATCACACAAAGTGGGATGTAATTCGAAGAAATGTTGTCTCAACATCATACATACCTTTCCTTGTTCAACTGCAAACTCAAACGTGAGGCGTTGTACCTCCGGGATCCCATTGAGAAGTACAGTAGTAACAGCTTGCTGAGCACATGCACCAGGGAACCGAACTAGATTAGCAACAACGCCAAATCGTCTTTGACCCAGCGTGGATCGGCAGGCTGCGGGACCGAGGAGGCCTCGATGTGATGCCGGATACCACAACGGCCAAGGTGGATGTGAAACAGGTGGCGCCAATGGTAGTAGTTGTGAGCGGCGAGATCAAGGCAGACGGGGATGAAGGGAGAGGCATCGGCGATTGAATCAGCTAGAGAAATTGTGGGGAATTGTATTGGTTGTTGGGTAGAGGTGGAGATTTGGGTAGAGGTGGAGGGTTGTGCGCTGGCGGCGAGGAATTCGGCGTCGGTGAAGAGCCGCCGTGGCGGCAGCGGTGGTGGAGTTGGCACAGGGGCCATGCTAGGGGCGGAAGACCTAGACGTCTGATACCATGAAAGCTTGAGATAATTTGTATATTGCTTGATTAGATCATACGGGTACAAGGATATTAATAGTACATGAGATATCCGACTTAGGCTAGGACCCTAACTTGATCAACAAGTCTACTAGAATTACAATTTGTATTTGAGTCGAACTCTATAGTCTAACAAGTGCATCCTAGTTCATCAAGCATAGTTGTGACCAATAAATTGGTAGCTTACTTGGAATAAAATCTGATAAGAACGGATACTAAGTGTCCCTGTCCCTTTAGTGCAAGTGATGATCCAAATACAGTGTAAAGCATTGTTGGATACTGATGCCTATTCCAAATTTCTCTCCTCTCACTCTTGAGAGCATGAGAGCCTGTTCTGTTGAAGGTTAACCAAATATAACATCCTCCAGAGCAAGATCATGAACTCATGATCAGCTATAACCTGCTGTATGGAGAGTAGCGAGAGTCTTCTGGCTCTCCTCCTCGCTGCTTGACCTAGTTCCTAGAGGCTTTCTAAGAAATCAAACGTTTTGTGCTTCTGGTTGGTGTTGCAGTGTGTGATCTACACTAACAAGTGATGAAAGATATAGTGGATGTGTTGAAAATGGTGTATGGATGCGAGTGGGTGTGCATGTGCTTGCTGCCACTCGTAAGCCATGTATTTATAGGTGTTTGGAAGTCGGTTGTTGATCATCTGGTGTCTTGACACCTAGATAAATGCATGTGGTGACTGTGTTGCTTCTATGGATCACTATTGGTTCAAGTTTCCCTAATTTTGGAGTCAGTTTACTTATCAATCTTTGTTGGAGACGGTTGCCTCTATTGTTGACTCCTTTTGCAACTTGTTTCTGTTGGAATTGGATAGGTTCAGTCCACCTCAGCTCCATGTGTGCACCACCTGTGTGCCATGTGAGCTCCACGGGTGCCTTTGCTAAAATCCAGTCGGTTCCCTAGTGCCGCCACACTTCTTTGGACTGTTGCAGTCCCCTATGTCAGTGTCTACTGATTTGTGACTAAAAATCCTACGAATTCAGTTGGTTTTCGAATTCAAAAGAATTCAGTGGCAAGGTATTTATAAAAGAGTCCAGTTGACTGCCAGTGTCAACTGTGACATCTAAATGCTTTGGTTGAAGAATTTTAATTGCTGCCTTTGAATCTTTAACTGAATTTGGCAAGCTGGAGGGCTTTTGAAAACTATCTGGTTGCTTGTACTTCTTTTGAGATCATTTGATCATGCTTATAAATATGCCTTTGCGCTTGATGATTGCTGGATTGTCCATATAATGAGAAAAAACATGATCAACATGCTACCTTGTCTCTGATTGCCTTCGGTTTACTGGTTCTTTTGCCCTCTAGCACCAAAACATGATCAACCCAAGTGTTGTTCTTGTTTCTGCCATTTCTAACATCAAAATGCCATCACCAACAAGTGGTGGCAACATTTTAATCCTAACCAAACCTTTTTCTTTGTCCTTGCTTGTGTGCAGGTACCAAGACCTCAAGACTTACAAGATAAGGACTAAAATAGTTAGGTTTAGTTTCTAGGAAACAATCCTACGTAATTTTCTTTTATAAGGTTTTGTTATAAACCTTTGGGAATTATTCCTTGTAATACTTCTGTAACAATGTGTGTAAAGAATGAAGATAAGAAATAAAGAATTTCCAATTCTATTTATATGTGTTTCCGTAAGGATTTCAAATCCTGGTTTTGAATTTTAACTTGTCAAATATTCAAATTCGTCAAATTCGAATTTTGACTCATTGTTTTGTTGAGAAATGAGATGAGTATAAATACTAGAGATACTTGTGTGTTTCTTTCGAATTCCTTAAGAATTCACTTTCAAACTTTTGAAACTAGGGTTTAAGTTTATTTCAACCCCTCTCGACAACCCTGTCGAGTGTTGATCACCTCATGTCCCTTTTTCACAAAAGCGCAAAAGTTACCCCAAAATTTCAAATGCATGAATGCAAGTATGCACAATTCTAAATTCTACCCTTCGGAAGTGCTATAACTACGGGTTCTTACACATGCCTTTGTCTTTGGGGCATTCTCACCATGGCCTGCGTAATGAATTCAACTTTGCCTCTTCCCGTTATGAACTCAGAAACTTTATACTCTTCGGATGTTTATATCTGCACGTTGGAACATTTTTGTTTGAAATATTCGATGTTTTCTAATCAAACTCAACGGAAGTCTTCATCAAACTAAGAACCAGACAATAGCCTAGTCGCAAGGGTCGTTATGGCGCAACCCTATGACCCGAGATCGATATATGCAAACATGTCCTACTATCACCTAATTTATTTTTATACTAAATATTTTCACTTCTTTACCACCAATTTCACAAGACTTGGCTTTTCATGAATATAAATTCATCACATAGTACTACATTTTCTACTTAATGTGGCAATGTTAATCACGTTATTTCGACGATAACATGAATTTCAGAATTTATTGTTACACAAATCAAACGTATTTCTTAAACTATACACAGGTGCTAAAATGGAACTGTTGTCATGGAAATTATGTTATTTATCTTATTTAGATTTGAGTCATTTGATGAAAAAATAAATCTAAACAAATCAACAAACCCAAAAAAAGTAGATCTATCTATCTAATAATTTATGCCATTTAGTTTAATTTTTCTTTATATGTATATGTTCTTATTTTAGTACTTATAAAAATATTGATAGAGGGTTCTACAATGCACGAGTCACAAATATTGTAATATATATTTGAGCATGTGATTGTCTAACTTGATATTAACTATTAGATCGTGCTATTGGCATCTCAATTTTGTGATATGCAGCATTGGCAGAGCTTAGTGAGGGCTAACCTGGGCCATGGCCCGCCCAGGTTTTTTGTTAATTTTTAAACTAGTATGCCAATAACATACCGAGGCTTCTTCACTCGACTATGCATGTCGCGACTAGTCTCTGCTCCTAACAGAACCATGCATGGTCATGGAGATGGCTAGGTCTAACGACAGAAATAAGCGAGCCCGATTTGTCACCTCAAGGGCGGCAAGCTCGGTGCTCCAACTTGAGGTTAGTCTTTGTATTTGTCGATGTTGCATGCATTTGCTGGGCACGCTGCAAACTCTAGTGAATTTTGCGGCGAATGCATCAGATTGAATCTGAAACTATTTTGTAGGCATCTGCTGCAAATGTTGTTTCAGTGTTCAAGTATTTTTGTGAGGTTCTGCAAACATTGGTCTCTCATACTACATACATGGACTTATCTCGAAAAATTGCCACGACTGGTGATTCGTTGCAATCAATGGGATTTGCTTCATTTTTTTGTTTGCTCATCAGTGTTACAAAATGTTGCGATGTTTAGTGATAGTTTTAGCCCACCGGGAGATGAAATACAATTGATTGATAAGGAGCCAATAGCGCAGTGGCAAGGCCTGGCAGTGGCCAGCCTGCCCGCCCACGGTTCGACTCCCAGGGGAGCAAATTTTGGGTGTCTCACGGGAATTAGCAGCCAGGCACTGGTTTGCTCCAGGAATAAATCACAGGTGCCTCTCTTCGTCCACGTGCCACAGGCGAGGTCGACGTGCCCGTCGGTCCCGGAGCGCTGGTCTTCGGATAAGTACTCTCAAGGACGTATTAGGGATATAGGTTGTAGGTCTAGTTTAGACATATAGGTAGGGGTGTCCGTGTGTGGTGTGTGTGCGTGTGGTGTGCGTATCTGTGTGTCTGATCAGATACTACAACTTGTATTCTCAGGAGAGGCTTTCAGCTTACGTTTTACTTAGCCGTGTCAACTCCAAACCGCGTGTGGCCGTCTTCTTCCTCGTCCAACCGCGGCCGATCTCCCATAAAAAATCCCAATCCCCAAATCCAATCCCAAACCCAATCCGAGCCACCAGAATCCCTAGATCCTGCTTCTTCCAAACCGAATCAAACCACCGCTAGAGATCGATCTCGCATAAAAATTCCCCAATCCCCCAAAATCATCCGAAAAAGTAATCCCTAGATCGCCATGGGCAACCCGGAGAAGCTGATGGCCCAGATCTTCGACCTGAAGTTCACGTCCAAGTCGCTGCAGCGGCAGGCGCGCAAGTGCGAGAAGGAGGAGAAGGAGCAGAAGCTCAAGGTGAAGAAGGCGATGGAGAAGGGGAACGTGGACGGCGCGCGCATCTACGCGGAGAACGCCATCCGCAAGCGCACGGAGCACATGAACTACCTGCGCCTCGCCTCCCGCCTGGACGCCGTGGTGGCGCGGCTCGACACGCAGGCCAAGATGCAGGCCATCGGCAAGTCCATGGGCAACATCGTCAAGTCGCTCGACTCCTCCCTGGCCACGGGGAACCTGCAGAAGATGTCCGAGACCATGGATAATTTTGAGAAGCAGTTCGTCAACATGGAGGTCCAGGCCGAGTTCATGGAGGGCGCCATGGCCGGCTCTACATCCCTCTCGACTCCCGAGACCGAGGTCAACAGCCTCATGCAGCAGGTCGCCGACGATTACGGCCTCGAGGTCTCCGTCGGGCTGCCGCAGGCCTCCGCGCACGCCATCCCGGCGGCAAAGGAGAAGGAGAAGGTCGACGAGGACGACCTGACGCGCCGCCTCGCAGAGCTCAAGGCCCGCGGCTAAGAGATCTTCACTACTTCAGGTGATGATATTATACACATCCTAGACCTAGCTCTGTACACATAATAATCTAACCGATAAGTTTAACAAATAATGGGGTACTTGTAGTTTACTCTTACACTTCCAATTGTAAATTTATGACTGGTACACGTAATATTTGTCATCCCTAACATGTTCTTCCGGACAGCAGTAAGAGCTAAGGCTGGCGCTTGTGTCAAGCCTTTGGAGTTAGCATCTTATTAGCTCATAAGTTTAGCAAATAAAAGTTTATAGATGTAACAAATGTACATCACAATATTTGCCATGCCTAGGATGTTACCTATAACAATAGGAAGAGCCAAGGCCAGAAGTATGTAGTGAAGTGGCAGTGGACCAAGGGCTCATGTTGTTATCACTTAATCTGAATATACGGCCATTGCAGATGTCTGTACATAGCGGTCAGCATCCTTCATGTGAAAAACATCTATTCTGTTTGACAGATTATTTACAGTATGCAATTTAGGATGTGATGTACCATATAGTGATTGCTATGGTACTGCACATACATGCAAGTTAGGATGTATTTACTTCAGGTGATGATATTATAGATTGCCTAGACCTAGCTTGTACATGAATAATGCTCTCTGCTGTTTACATGAGAACCGTGTCCTGTAATGTCGTTGCCATGGTTTTTGAGTCGGCGATATATCGGCGATATATCAGCGATATATCGCCGAGTCGTTTTCTCAAAATGGGGGCGACTCGCGACTTATCAGGCGACTTGGGTGATATATCAGCGACTAATGGCGATTTATCAGCGAGTCGTGGGCATGAGCCGCGACTCATGAGCCGCGACTCAAAAACCATGTTGCAATTGTGATGATAACTCGTGCACGCGTTCTGGTGTATGAGACCAAGTTCTTGAGTGGGGTGCTTCTAGCCTAGTTCTACACTTCAAATTGTAGATTTGCGATTTATACAAATACAATTTGTTATGCCTAGCATTCTACCCCTAACAACACTAGGAGTGGAGGTTATCTAGCATTGCATATCTTGTATTGTTTATAACACCAAGCTTCTTTCAAGCCTCTTGAGTTAGCATTTTATTTTTTATAGCTGGTTGGTCTTGCAAATAAATAGCTATGTACTTCAAGTACACTTAAAATATTATAGATTTAAGAATTATACACCATAATATTTTTCATGCCTAGCATGTTACCACTTGCAATAGGAAGAGCTAAGGTCAGGAGCTTTGCAGTGGACCAAGCGCTCATGTAGCACTTAATCTGAATATACCGTCAGTGTAGCTGTCTGTTCATAGTGGTCAGCGTGATTCACGTGAAAAAACTTCTCTTATGTTTAACAAATTATTCGCGATATTCAATTTAGGATGTGATATACCATATAGTGATTGCTAAGACCCCACACATATATGTAATTTATGATGTATCTAGTAGTCATTAAGTTCACTTTAGAAGCTATGTGTAGGACCCTATTTCTGGGAAGTACTTCGAACATACCAAATATTGTTGGTATCGGAACATATTGGTGGATATATCTTCAGTTTATAGCTCCACAGTTTGTTCCTCACCTGTGTTATTACATGACAATACTATAAACCATTTTCACTTACAATTTGGATTGTAACATTGTGTAAAGATAATCCTCTGTTACATATCCTTTGTGTGCTGCCAACCCTGTATTTTCTTTGTCTCCTTGCTATGTTCATGAAACTATAAATGGCATGATATATATCCGCATCAGGATTGGCTAGATGCTAGAAAGGCTCAGCATGTTCAAATTCTTAGCTCTTAATAAACTTCAATAGAGGAATGTATATTGCCTGCAATCTTATACTGGATATGCCAAAAAGCCTGTTTTCAGTGATTCATATGCTATTTTGAACCATGGCTACTAGTATATTCCCTGCTTGTAGTTGGCCCATAGATGGAAAAGTTTCTTGGTCATTTGTGTTATATTACTGTTATGCATGTAGAGAGTGGAGCCATGGAGCTCGGGCTCCGTTTTAGGTTTCCGAGAGAATGGCATTTTGGTGCCCAAGCTACATGGCTCCTGATATTTTTAAAAATTCGAAAACGGTATTTTGAAGTTAAAAAAATTCTGAAAAAAATCTTAGATCTAGATGATGTATTCTAACAGTATGCAAAATTTCAATTCGAAAGACTATTTTGGGCTGTGCAAAATTGACAAAATCGTGGATCTGAAATAGTGAATAGTGCAGATTTTGAAACCTCTAACATTTGTCAGATTCTGTCATTTTTGTGTCTCCAAAAATACAATGTATTTCACCTTGAGAGTTTTCCAGTTGGTAAAAAGTATAATTGGCTACATCTAGAATTCTTTTCAGAAATTTTTGAAACTTTAAAGTGTCAAAATTGAATTTTTCAAAATATCAGGAGCCATGGAGCTCGGGCTCCGTTTTAGGTTTCCGCACCAGGTATATGTTGTAATGTGTCAGCCACAGCGCATGGTACAGTTCACGTAATAATTTTTCATGAGTAGAGATGAGCTTGTGCGAACTGGTTGCTTCTTGCCGGAGGACCAAAACGGGCATTGATGCCGGAAACAAAAACAGGCCATGACGGTCGTCCCTGCTTGTGCTTCAGGTGGCGATACCACAGGCTAGCCACCCCTGTAAGGTGAACTGCTGCCATCCATGTCCGGTCCGTTTCCGGAATTGCACGGCCAGAGAAGTACTCGTCGCAGCGAGTCAGCCAGGGCAGCAGGTCCTCCTTGCCATCATAGGTAGAGAGGTCGATTTTGGGGAAACGAAACTGCCCATTGTCGTGTTCCCCCTCCTTGGGGTCGTTCTCCCGAGGGTAAGCTTGCCTTGGCCTTATTGCCCATCACCATGGACGCCGATGGCTTGGAAAGAAGTGGAGGACGGGACAGAAGACCCTCTTGATCATCCGGGTCCCCATCTCCCCTGACCTTTTTCTCCAGGCGAAGGATGGCCAACCCCTGTGCCTTGGTTTGCTGGTCTAGGTCACGTACATCGTCTGAGAGCTTGCGAACGTCAGCCGCCAGCTTGCCCACTGCACCGTCAGGGGCAAAATAAGAGTCCAGATGAGCTATGAGGTTATCGTACGAAGCCTTGATTGACCGCTGTGTTGATCTGCTCGCCAACCTGCTCGCGGATGAGTTCCTGCACCTCAGCCACCGTGGCGTCGCCAAGCTTATCATCAGGATTCATGGTGAGCGGAGCAGTGGAGATCGCCGAATCTGATACCAAACTGGTAGAGCTTGAGGATAGGTTTGCCCCTGACCTTGATCTAAGGTTGTAGGGGTGCTCGATGGGAGGCCGGGGCTTGTAGCCGCGGCGCCCCACAGCGACGGGAGGAGGAGGACAGCAGGGAGATGGGGACTTAGAATATTTAGGTTTATTTCCTTCTTGATTTATTCCGTACTATGCCAAGGCATTAAGTAGCCTGCGATTACAAACCAATCTAATCTTGACTTGCTGGTTAAGCCAGACTAACAAACTTGGAAACTGATATCTATTTAAATGGAAATAACTAAATTAGAGATAAGGCATATCTCAGCCTTAATCAGCAGCAGGCTTGGCCTTCCCATTGGTGTGGCGCTGGTATTTATGGCCCCACATAACAAGTACCATCTTGGTACGGTGTTTCATATGACAGCTGGCACTAACTTAGGGAGTATATACTGATCAGCTTCTATGACTATTATTTCATTTGATTATTGCTATCCGTTTAGTTTATTTGTTATATTTTGAAATAGCAAGAAGTATGCACAAAGGCTCAAAGCTATCATGTCAATCTCGTCACCATGTTAGCAACATCACATCACTTAGTCTAGGGACACCTCCGGCCTAAAAGGTCATTACCCAACTACTACACATGAAATCTGGTAGTCTTACAGATCGTCATTTGATCCATAACCCTGTTTTGTAGTTTGCTACATGGCTTGTTAGGATACTACTTAACAAATTCTCAAGTAAAATATTTGGCAGATTCACAATGGAGGGCCGCATCTTTACTACACTAATAACATTGTGAATCTTGAAGCAATGTAGTCTAAGATTCTCCTTGTTGTGACCGTGAACCCAGTCCATGCCATCTGGATGAGTTCTAAATGCTTCTAGTTACCAAGATCCACCACTTGGATGAATCATGAATGCCGGTGAGACTATGTTGTATTTTTACCAAGGAAACATGCTAAAAGTCTGATTACTAGGTTTGTCTTTGTGGTGCATCTTCACATTTCCAAAGCAAACAAATCAGTTCTTTTATGCTCTGTAGAAGTTGTCAAACCTTACTGTTTGCTAAATGACTAATCGTGGACTGTGTAAAGGGTATCAAATTTAATTCTGATAAATGTTATACAAATGAGTAGGATAGTAAAAAAACGCATGCGGTGTCTGTCCTTGTTATGGTTCATTGAACAATTTTGGTATTCGGCAAACTAACAGATACTATTGCTCATTTGCAGATATGATTCATGCAGTGTGCCCTCGAGTCGCCATTAGCTGTGAAGGGCTTGCTCATATCTGATAGTTCCGTAAATACTGTTACGCCAAGAGGCGCTTATTTGGGATCTCATGTCGAACCGATTTAAACACTGCAATGTGTAATATTATGAGTCATTAATAAGTGTGTTTGTGAAACATCTTTGTGCCGCTTGTCTTCGGAAGCCCGTTGATGTATGAAACGGGAAATTCTGAAGTTGGTCGTGTGCTTTCTTTGTGTATGCTTCGTCTTTGTGTGAATTTGCGTTCTCTCAGATTGTGTCGTTTGGTTCCTTATGGTAAACCCTGCGTTTCTGCAGAGCTGATGCACTTCCAAATAACGCTCCCGGTTCAGCAATATTTGAAAAACGAGCTGGTCAGCCAGCTCAAACCAAACAAGAACTACAACATAGAGTTATTTATGTTCAGCCAGCTTAAACCAAGACATGAGCTACAACAGGGAGTCTCGTTGTGAGCAATGCTTGATCTTTATGTGTGGAGGGTGCACACCGGTGCATTTCTAGTGGTGGGTTATGAGGTGTGGTCTGTTAGCTTGGGTCTAGATTCTCTTTTTTAGGCACATATGATGTTCCATGAGTTAGAGATTGCGATTTTTTTAACCACGCTTTGTATGGTTTTTGGTCCGGTTTTCCTAATTAACTGAATCAATTCTCTTCTTCTATAATGCATTGTGGGAACTCCCGCCTAGTTCGTAAAAAAAAAACAGAGAGTCGTTATAGATAAAAAATGAATTCCATAAAAAAGAACAGTTCAGATTCAGAACCCAGTGAATTAAAAAGTCTTAAATTCAGCAAAGTATGAACAAGCCAGCTTAAACCAAACATGAGCTACAACAGGGGTACGATGTTATAGAAAAAAAATGAAGTCCATAAAAAAGAACAGTTTAGGTTTAGAACCCAGTGAATAAAAGAGTCTTAAATTCAGCAAAGTATGAACACACTGTTGTTTGAGCCAGCTTAAACCGAACATGAGCTACAACAGGGGTACGATGTTATAGAAAAAAATGAAGCCCATAAAAAAACAGCTCAGGTTCAGAACCCAGTGAATTAAAAAAGTCTTAAGTTCAACCAAGTATGAACACACTGTTGTTTTAGCCTTTTTTAGAGTACACTGTTGTTTTTAGCAAGTCCTTTGCAGCAAGGAAAAGGAAGACAAAAAAAGTAGTGGCTTGCTGGAAATTTAACCAAGTATGAACACAATGTTGTTTTTAGAAAAAAATGAAGACTAAAAAAGTGGTGGTTCGCTGGAGTGGACTGCGAGGCCCAAGTGGCCCGGGAGTGCAGCGGCCCGTTGTCCTTCCACCGTTGGAAGCGGGCAGTTGTCGCTGCTCTGTGAAGCCAGCCTCACGCTGTGCCTGCCACATCATGGGCCGTGAGACCCCGCGCTTTCGCACGGGCCACACAGGTCCACTACGCAACTTGGAACGGGCGGGCCAGCAATAGCACACCCGGACCAGGCCCACAGCGCCACAACAACGTCCAAACACCACCCTATTGCCCCCGCTCGGGTTACAAGCACATGCTACAGTGCTCGGCGAGTCAGCTGGTGGAGATCGCTATTTAAGCTGGTGTTTTTCTCACTCGCTTGGCGAGGTGGGACTAAAAACGTGAGCTGCTGTGCACACAGCGCACTGCTTTTCTGATCGATGCACACAGCTGGTGGGAAACGTTGTTTGTCCACATGGGCTTTTGTTGCTTTGTCAATTTGGGCTTCGTGAAAGGCCATGCGAAGAATGCTTTCGAACAGAGTGCTTTTTTCTTTGGGCAAATCGAACTGAGTGTGCTAGCATACTGAAACTGCTTGGCAAAGAAACGAAGATGGAAACACAGGTAAAAAAAGGTGGACGAATTTACGACTGCAGCATGCTTTAG
Organism: Poa pratensis; assembly: GCA_947311845.1. NCBI lineage: Eukaryota > Viridiplantae > Streptophyta > Magnoliopsida > Poales > Poaceae > Poa > Poa pratensis. Next base: position 5,031,299 of record CAMZMU010000080.1, on the reverse strand, counting down.
TAAACACACCTGGACGTGGATGAGAAGACTATTTTGAATCTCTTTGTCACGCATGCTTGTACTTAAGAATGAGGTAAAACCTTTCGAAAAAAAAACAAAGTAGGTAAAACCATAGAAATAGCATTGCAGTGAGAAGCACACGTTTGTTTGGTGGCTGTGCTACAATGCTAGTGTATGTTAGGACAAATTATACCACAAAGTAGAGACAAATATAGCTCATACAACCAACTAAATTTAAAAGATTGAGTGAGTCAAAAATAAAATAAATTTAAAAGATTGAAATAAAATCCAAAAAAGGTTAGGCATGTAGATGTTAGAGTGAGTCGTGTACCATTGTCATTTTTTTTTTGTAATCCGTATGAAAAAGCCAAACTATGGAATAACATTTTCATGTTGTTGTGTTTATTTAACTAGTAGTTCTTATATTATACATCTAATTTACTTCTATATATTTTTTTTTTTGAGAATATAATTTACTTCTATATGGAATGATTATTTGTTGCCTTTTCTTTAATCAATATTGCTTAATTTGTGTTTAAAGTTGTTTTCTAAATCGACGTCAGAATATGCCCATCCGGAATCAAGTTTACAGATTCAGTTCCTATGAACATAACCGTGCAATCCGATTTTGATGTGGACGCTTCATTAGGAATATATCATATTTTTAAACTTCTTAATCAACTTTTATATGGGATGACATCAGCAATTTCATTTTGTAATGTGGGGTATTTTTCGAAAATGTGACTATTTTGAAAATTTACCATAAAAGGAAACACAATATTAGTAAACATGTCAAACTACTAAATTTGTGCCAGCCAAGTGGTAAGTCTATCGCTGACGCACACGAGATGTAGTGGTGTCCAAAAAGAAAATATCCAGTTTTGGAGGATGTACACCAAACTTACAAGAGGGTCACTTTGGCTCCCGAGGTTTAGTGGTCCTTTATTTTTAAATTAAAAACTATAATCAATTTTATTAAATGAACATTTTTTTATTTTTCAAAAATTCAATTTTGTGTAGCTTTGGATATAAATTATTTTAAATTAAGATTTTACACGTTTGTAGGATACATCATTGACAACATGCTAAATTATTTTCTAGAATTGTATAAACTTGTAAATATATATTTTTAATAAAAAAGATCGATCGTGGGAATCAGAAATCTCCATTCGATGATACTGAAGTAACGGTAAAGATATAATGACGGACATGCATTGCTCACAAGGACTATACTCCATATCATGCTGAGGCCATATTACACCGACTGATTATTGACACCCTTACAAACTTACATCGATTGACACTCACAGATGAGTAGTGCTACTCTGCCGTGGAGACGGACAAGCAGCAAGGACACAATAACGGCCTCATGCGCGCATACGTACCCAGCTAATCAAAGACTTTGAAGTTGAAAGCAAGTACATGAACAATGCCGTCTTTGATCATGCCACTGTTCACCAGCCTGCACTCACGACAGGCACCATGCATGCATATTTCTTCAGCTGAGGTCGTACCAGGTGACATTGACCTCGCCGAGGCTGGGGTCAAGCCCGAAGTTATGCCACACAGCGGGCGACGCGCCGAGCTCGCCGTCGCAGCCGTCGCACTCGTCCACGACGATGACGGTGATGCCGCCGAGGATGCTCAGGTCGTCCTTGATGCGGATCATCTTGCCGCACCTTTGCCCGCCGGCGTACCACTCCGAGGAGAGGGACACGATGAACTCGGAGTCGCTGTGGTACTGGCCGTCGCACGACGCCGGCCCGCCGCCCGACCCTCCCTGCTGGAAGCTGTTCACCGTCATCACCGCCGGGACATGGACGTTGCCCGCGGACGACACCTGCAGGAGACAAACAATAACAACGAAAAGAATTGCCGCGACCTTGGCAGCGTTGGCCATGGCGATGAACAATCAAATGAAGCTCATGCAGTTTGCGTAGGTTGAAATTGGCTAAGGCTGCTGGTCGGAAGAGTTTATGTAGGCCCGGGCTGCAGCCTGCGGACACAGTGTGACTCATCTATGTGACCAACCAATGGTTGGTTCTCCTGCTTTAGCAGATCATTGCATTAATTGCTGAGGCCACGTATGCATGCTTTTGGATTTTATTGCTGACCAAAGCAAGTCATATCCAGCGACCGGCTCAATTAACCCGCCGACCATTACAATGCTGAATTTCGTCATTTTCCCCAAGCTCGCGCATGTCCTGGCCGATGTCCTAGGGTGCGTCTCTGTCATGTTTCCGTACATTAATCGTAAACTCCGTGCACAGCATATTTACTGACGTCTGTGACGTGGAATAGATGAGTGCAATAGAAACGAATGTGGATTTTGCTCATCCCTAAGGGCGCCCGGCACCAATCTGGGCCGTCGGATTCAGCGATCCGACGGCCAGGATTTACCGTTGAAATCCGGATTTCAACGGTAAATCCTGGCCGTCGGATCCAGCAATCCGACGGCCCAGATTGGTGCCGGGCGCCCTTAGAGATGAGCAATTTATTTACCGAATAGAAACGGTGACTAGCAACGTATGGCGCTTTGTAGACGGTATGCTGTCACGCTGATCGTGGTGGGAAACGTGGTTGTCTACTGGGCCATTTGTGGCCATGTCGTTGGGGCCTGATAAAAAAGGCCGTGTGATTGTGTGGAGCTCCCTGGACTGCTATTGATGCATTTGTAGTGAAAATGGAAATGGACGCAGTATATATATATGGTCGTTAAGGAAACAATTAAGATGGACAAGCAGGCTATCAAAGCTATTACCTCTCAGATGTCTAATTTCTTGTGGAATGACTTTGAGGATAAGAAAAAGTACCATTTGGCAAACTGGGACATGGTTTGCCCTAAGCAGGAGTTTGGGGGCCTGGGTGTCCAGAACTTAAGGGATTTTAATCTCTGTTTGCTAGCCTCCTGGGTTAAAAGATATCATTTGGATGGTAATAAAATCTGGAAAATGTTTGTAGACCACAAGTATGATCAGTCACCCAATGCCTTGTGTGCTCGACCTTCTAACTGCTCTCCCTTTTGGAAGGGAGTCACGTGGGCGGCTAGTGCGGCTAAGTTGGGTTATAGATGGCATCTGGGGTCGGGTACTAAAATTAGGTTTTGGAGTGATGTTTGGATAGGTAACTGCAGTCTTGCCATCCTTTATTGGGACTTGTTCAACATTGTCAATGAACAAGAGTGCACTGTGGCTCAAGTTTGGGATGGTACTGAGCTCAGGCTTACCTTCCGTAGATGTGTGTCTCCAGAGCTTTTGAATAGATGGCTGGAGTTGTGCCAGCTTATTAGTACTGTTTCGTTGAATCAAGATGAGGATATGCCCTTATGGGCATATGAATCATCTGGTGTGTATAGTGTGAGGTCGTTTTATGCTATAGTAAATGATAGGGGTGTGGTGCCGGTTCATACTCCTGCTGTTTGGAAATTGAACGTGCCTCCTCGTATCCATATGTTCATGTGGCTTCTGGCTAATAACAAAATCTTAACTCGTGATAATTTAGCTAAAAGGAGGCCGATTGATGATCTTTCTTTCTTTGTTTTGCTCTGAACTAGAGTCCTGCCACCATTTGTTATTTGATTGCTTTGTTGCCAAACTTATTTGGCCTGTTATCTCTGACATGGTTGGTGTTCGTGTTGGACATGATTTTGAATCTGTGGCTCGATGGTGGTTGAGCAATAACAATCATGCTGCCCTTAACATAGTTTGCACTATTGTTATGTGGGCTATCTGGAAATTACGTAATGATATGTGTTTTCAGGGAAGAACGTGGCCAGGCGTGCAGGATATCTGGAGAAGAGTGGCGGTGGAGCTACAGCTCGGGAAAATCTTCTCCAAGGATGCAGTGTCAGAGTTGCTGGCCAGAAACGCTCTCGAGTTGAACAGAAAACGAGGGGAACTTCTTCGCATTGCCTGGGGCTGAGTTCGGGAGGCTTCAGGTTCGGTGCCTACGAGGAAACTGATGTGGAACGTGCAGATCTTTATGCCAAACAGTTGGAGACCTGCAGAATGCTGATCTTGAAGTTCACTGGCGCTTAGTGCTGTTGCGTCTTGGTTTCTGGCTGTGTGTGTTTCCTGTAGGTTGTCGTTAAAAACCCCTAAGCCCGTTGGTAGTCTGGTGTAGTGTGTTTGTTTGGCTCGTTTTGCTACTTGCTCGACCTGGTGCTCCCGTGTGGTGTCATCCGGGATTGTAAAACTCTGTGTTTGTCAGCTGTTTCAATGAAACGGGGGGGTGGCCCTTTTATCTAAAAAAAATCTCAACCTGGCGCTATAACATGAAAGTTAATATTTCTATGGAGTTCTAAACACTTGTCAATGAAAAAATAGGATCTCTTTGGCATGCATATGCTTGAGTTCTAACATTACTGGAAGAAAAACCACATTGATGTTCTTGAGACGTAGCTACATACTCGGATGTGCATATACATGATTGTAGTGGAAAATTGTCAATAATTAAGACTGCTCAAATTTTAAAAAATGGATGTCATCTACTGTAGACCGCAACAGTTATATTTCCCATCATCTACCTATTGTCGGGGACAATATCTAGGTCGATACAAAACACAACACTTCAAAAAAACATTTTCAAGAGGAGATCACCGGGCATATTCTCATGTTGCCAAGACTAACTAGACATGCCAAACATGAGATTGGCATCCTTGATCTAGAGCTTGGAGCAAACAACTTCAACAAGGTCATAATGCACGTGTGTCAACGCTCCCTCTTCTAACCAATAGAACACACCCATGGGTTTTCACCGCGGAGAACATACAATCTAATCAAATTCGTTGACCCCTCATCCAACCTCTCTACTTTCTAGAGTTTGCACTTGTGGTCTGTGACGTGGAGAGAACACATCAGGAGTAATGCTAGTGCCATGGGAAAACTCACCATTTGAATAGTTCTATGTGGAAACAGAAATGGATAGTTTTCCAGTGGAACAAACAAAAAAAAATCCGTTTCGGCAAATACGTACGTAACTTTCTGTTTTAGCGTGGATTTCATGGTTGTGTTCAGCAAGCTCTTACCAATCTTTACGAACTAGGTCCAACCAACTATATCTACTACCTAATATTGGAATCCCTTCTGTCTTCTCTCGTAATACGTCCGACTGCCTCCGCAAAATGATACGAAAAATAAAGGTTTAAGTCCTTGCAACGGGATTTTTTTCTGAAACTACTAGTTCAACCCCATTGCAATTAAAGTTAATTTGCATGTTGATTCATATTAAATATTTCAATTGACCGTTTCTACTCTCGTGTGCTCTATGGACAAGAAAGATCACGAGACATAAGATATGACGGGCGGACCGGACTGTTCGGGGTGCCAATGTGATTTTTTTTTGTCTTGACCCCTACTGCGCTGTTCGGCGGAGATTCTATTAGTACTCAACAAAGTTTAGAAATGTGGATAAAAATGTAAAGTAAAACTGGCTCTGGGTATTTAACTAGAGTATTAGCATCAAATATTTGAATCGACCGTGTGTCTACTCCTGTGCGCTCTAGCTAGGGAAAAAAAGATCACGAGACATGAGGAGAAGAAGATATGACAAGGGTTTAGACAAATATTTGAGTGGTTTTGGAGCATCTGTTTGGCGCCCAATGCGGATGGAGCAAGTGGCTTCCACAAGGTGACACACACAACACGCCTACCGAGGCGACGAATGGCGGGCAGGTGCGTCGGTGACAGCTGACAAGGACGACGCGCCTCACATCGTGCTCAAGGTTGGCATGGGGTATCTCGTGTGGAGTAGTCAGTAGACCGTCCATTACTTGCATGATTTTTCCTCCGCGCATACAAGTGAACGTACAATGAGTCAATGATACGGACACACAGTGAATGAACGTGCTGTCAGCTAGCTTACCCTAAACAAAACCAGCATCCGTACGCTGATACAGACTGCACACAGACACAGTCGTCGCCCATAGATCGAGAGAAGGATTTGGGACAAGACGACGATCATCTTTGGAGGAAGATAGGATAGGATGCGGCTGCCTGCAGCCAGTTGCTGGTCACGGAGTCGCTTAAGGCCCCACATGGATCACGGACCGGTAGATCCATCTTTCTCACCACGTACACATGGTGGAAATCATATGCATGCACATGTAGCAGCTCTTACTTTGCTTCTTTGTTTTCACCTAGTTGCAAAGATCATATGCGATACCACCGAGGACGATGCATAAGTAGCTGTACGCAGTTCTGTGGCCTGAGCTGCACGCGTAGGCGTACAGACGACGGCCGTCGGTGGCATGCACACCAACCACAGGGATGGAGCGTACTCATACGTACTACCGATCATGCAGTATACCAGCCGTAATTCAAACAAGGTTTCTCTTCAAACTCAAGATACTCGTACGCACAATTTGGCAAGAATACATGCATGCATGCATGTAGAAGCTCTCATTTTCCCTTTTTTTTTACGCAGCTGTAAATGCGATACCACCGAGGACGGTGCATGAGTCGCTCTAGTTTTGTATCCTGAGCATGCATGCTGGGGCGGCCGCCGCGGTGGCATGCATATGCTCCACCAACCAAAGGGATGTACCTGAAACAAAAAATCAGGAGCATATATATGCTATTATTAGTTCTCAACGAAGTCGCTCATACGGTTTACATCTAGGGTTTGTGTGTGGTCCTACATGTGGCATGACTTTCTACCATGGAGGCCTAGTGTTCTGGTGTGGCGTAGCGTCGAGCATGTCTTGGTAATGCACTTCATCGAGCCTTCTAGGTGGATGATCGGCCGCGGTGGGGATCTACGGCGGCCTTATTCAGTAAGCGCGGTGGCTCTGAGGCCCTTGCTAACCCGGTGGTGATTTCCTCATCTCCCTCGCGTAATGGTGGTGTAGAGGAATGAGGCCGGGGTCATCTTCGCGGTGGCTCGTGCCGAGATGTGTGTCAGGATCCTGGAGCCCTTGCTTCGAGGGATGGCCGGGTTGTTGCAGTTTCTGGAGTTCATCAACGATGAAGATAGTGCCTCGTTGATACCTTTGATGATCGTTGATCGGAGTCACTCCAAGACGGAGAACAGATGATGCTCCTGGTTCTTCCTCCTTCAGTGCAAGATCTTCGAGAGTTCTGCTGCGGCGCTCTTCGTCGCGTCTTGGTCAAGTATTTCCCTCCCCGAGGGCATTGGCGGTCACAACATCAAGCTAGTTCTGTCGGCGGTGGTCGAGGACTAGATGTCATTTCTTCGCAGAGTCCCGGAGTGCTTGCTGTAAAAGTTTAAGCCTTATATGTAATTTTCTTACTTTCTAAGGACCCTGTAAGACAATCAAACGATGTCAGAAATAGGACGCCCACCGGCCGCTAGGTGCCACCGTCGGCTCCTCCACATGCATGACTGGTGTGCCTCCTCCATGACAGCCACAGTATTCTCCTCCTCCTCCCAAACGGCCAGAAGAGAGAAGCGTGTGGTTCGTGACAGGGGAGATACCGGTAGCGCGGAGCTCAGTGACGACTGCGGTGTTCTTGCTGCTCGCCTCGAGGACCAGGTCGACGGAGCGTGGTATAGGGAGGAGATCGACGGCCGTCGTGTGCTAGATGTTGCAGACTTATTAGTAAATAATTCACATACTCTTTTCCAAAAGGAGCTTACTCTTTTTTAGATGAATAGGAAAAGTAGTCGAATCTTGCACAAGAATTTATTGCATGAACCTATTTCGAAAGCGCTTCTCAACAGTGTTTGTATCTAAAACGCCTTGATGCCTACTTATGCCTAAGAACACTAGGCGCTAGGCGGAGATTCACCGCCGACCTACGGTCTAGCGTTATTTGAAATATTGCAACCATGCACTTATGTTTATACAAAATATTTTTACTTCTTTATGCCGCATGCATCGTAGCGGAATCTTAGTTTTTCATTGTTGTAATATATTTTTTATAATCATTGTATTTGTATTGTATATGTGGCAACATAATCACACAAGTGTGTTGGTAATGTTGAAATTCAAAGTTTAACATTGAACATATCAAACATCTTCCTTAACAATACATAAATACTGAATCATAAGTATTTTCTCGTGGAACTAGTTTAGCTTTTCTAGTTTAGATTTGGTCTAATTTGATAAATTTGTATACAAATACAAACCAAAAAAGACGGGCAATTAAAAATCCATCTATATAATAATTTGTGCCTCCTAAATGCACCATAGTTTGTGTTATACATGCTTATGCTTCTTTTAGTGTATTTACTTATATCTTGATAGATGCTTCTATAATGCATGGGTCTAAAAAAATCTTATTAAAGATTTGAACATGTCTTTGTGTAACTTAATACTCGCTCCATCTAAAAATACAATGCGCCCTTTAATCTCGCTGGTCAATGACATCCAACTTTGAACAATACCACTTATACATTCTCAATCCACCTAATTAATTATATATTAATGGTCAAAAATTATCATCAAGACCAACATAAAATAGCACCCATTATAATTTACGACGAATGGATTATTAACTAACATAAATTACATAGTGCATCAGTGAGTGTTTGGTTGGTGACCAAACCGTGCATGGGATGGGATCATCCCTCTGAGAGTCTCCGAAATTTGTTTGGTTGTCGAAAATGAGGGATGGAACCATCCACACGAGGACCATTCGTTTGTATCAAGTACGCAAATGAATAATACTCCCTCGATGCCAAAATATAAGGTGCTCTGAAATTTCGCTGGTCAACGACGTACAATTTTGATCATGATTTTTACTTATAATATGTCCATATAATTAGTATAAAGATATATGAAATTAAATATTTTTTAGACTAATCAAACTGTGTCATTTATACATTCTCAAACCATATAATTTTGTGTATATTTATGGTCAAAATCGAGCATTAAAGACTAGCACAAAAATAGCGCGTCTTATATTGGAGTATCAAGATTTTTTTAATGTAGCACCATCAGTTTTTAAATCTTGATTAGTCATTTAAAGTTAATCACACATAATAATTAGGACTAATTGTTGGTTTTGAAATCGATTTTAGTTGCTATGTAAATTACAGACATAACTGAGGAGTTGATCATGAGAATGGTATGAATGCTGATTGGGCAACCTAAGAGCAGGATATCATTTACGGAAACTGCAAATGACTCCTGAGCTACATGGAGCTCGTTTTTGAAAAAAAAAAATGAAAATCCCAGATGAAGATAGTGTCGAGATCTACAAACGTGAAAAATTTCAACTCAAAGTTCGTTATATTTTGGGCTGCACAAAAAAGACAAATCGAGAACAATTTCAATTTTTTGAAACTGTGTACTATTCACCATCCATTTGTCATTTTTTCCCCAGCCCACAATACAACGTATATCTATTTCAAAATTTGCACACATGTAGATCTCAATATTATCTATATATGGGAATTTTTTACGATTTTTGGAAACTCAAAAGTGCCGATTTCAAAATTTTCAAAAAACGAGCTCCATGTAGCTCAGGAGCCATTAGTCCACTCTCGTATCATTCATGTCTTCTTTCCCTATATTATTTCGTTCTTGAACCCGCTCGGGCAAGGGGAGCGGAAGCTTCAAATAATTACCACCACAAGTCAGTCAGCAGTCATGCACACTGCCAAAAAACCTAGCTATGCCCTAGAGAGATCACGGGCCTCCATTGCAAGCACCTTGCTCACTCTATATAACCACAGTACTCACAAACCCTAGAAGCACACACTCATCCTCCACCTCGCTCGTGCACCACCAGCTAGCTAGCAGCCATGGAGGCGAGCACGAAGAAGCTCACTCCACTGCTCCTCACCCTTTTCCTCCTCATCTCCACCGTCTTCGCCGCGCCGGCCACCGTCGCCTGCGACTGCGACAAGCCGAAGCACCCCAAGCCCATCACCAGGCCCTCGCCGTCCTACCCCAAGCCGCCAACCAAGGGCCCCAAGCCGCCGACGAAGGGCCCCAAGCCGGCGCCCAAGGGCCCCACCTACCCGAGGCCGGCGCCCAAGGTGCCCGTCCACCCGCCGGTCGTCGGCCCGCCCAAGGGCCACGTCCCTCGCCCGCCAGTATACGGCCCACCCAAGGGGCCTATCACGCGCCCGCCGGTCACCGCCCCTCCCGTCGTCGTCGGCCCGCCCGTCGTCTACCCCACGCCGCCGATCACCGCCCCTCCAGTCACCTATCCCGCGCCGCCAGTCACCGCTCCTCCAGTCACCTACCCCGCGCCGCCGGTCACCGCTCCTCCAGTCACCTACCCCACCCCGCCAGTCACCGCGCCTCCGGTCACCTACCCTAACCCTCCAGTCACCACTCCACCGGTGACCTACCCGTCGCCGCCAGTGGACACGCCGTGCCCACCGCCTCCACCCGCGACGCCGACGTCGCAGACGTGCCCGGTGGACTCGCTGAAGATCGGGGCGTGCGTGGACCTGCTGGGCGGGCTGGTGCACGTGGGGCTCGGCGACCCGGTGGTGAACAAGTGCTGCCCGCTGCTGGAGGGGCTGGTGGAGCTGGAGGCGGCGGTGTGCCTCTGCACCACCATCCGGCTCAAGCTCCTCAACATCAACCTCGTCCTCCCGCTCGCCCTCCAGCTGCTGCTCACCTGCGGCAAGACGCCGCCGCCCGGCTACACGTGCTCCATCTGAGCTTGCATGCATGGAGATCATCAGTCGACCGACATGAGAGGATGTCGTCGTACGTCGTTGCCTAGTAGCTACCTCGCTCGCGAGCAAGAAGAACGTGTAGATCGATCAGCTAAGGATTGATCGGTCGGTGTCTGCGTGTTTGTTGTGCTTTTTTTGCTTTCAGTTTGGTTGATTAGATTTGTGTGGTGTGGTGTGATGCATGTGTGGTGATCATCGGTAAGTACTGATTAGTTAATTGTCTGGTCACTGGTGAGTGCTGACCAATTGATTAAGCAAAACAGTAGTACGATTGATGTCTCGAATAATTCACAGAAGTATTTCAGAGTGACTAGTTTCTGATTGGATATCCATATGTACCTTGACTGTGTTCATGTGCATCCATGATTGCGACAGTGCATGCTAGGATTTTTTTTTGTAATGTCGGTGGTAATTCGGAGTAAAATGATTATTTAGTAGTTGCATGGATCTGATGTGAGATCTAGTCACGTAGATACGGGCGGCTGAGACCGAGAGAACAATTTTGACGACATGCAGTCTGCAGTGGAGCGCAATGATAGGCGCAAAAGTGCAGGGAAAGCATGTGTCCCTTTGGCGCCATGTCACCCGTGACTACACGAGAGCACGAGCCTGCATGCATGCACCAGCTAGCGACCACTGCATTATTTTACTGCAAGTACGATTTGTCTGATGTGGCATGTGACTTGCTACCTCACTAGGATACACGACTTGCTGCATGTCTTCTTATTCCAACCGGGCTACCCCTTTCCATTAATTCTCATAACGGAAATACAGAGTTTGGACTAACCAAAAAAAGAAAAAGGACTGAAAAGGGGACAGCGAGCTGGTGCAGCAGCAGGAAACCCACCGAGAATGCTCGATCTCGAACAACCTGTGGGGCGAAAACCTGCTGCCACAAGTTCGCTACACTACACATCAAGTTCCCGATCAATCAACAGATAAAACTGGACAAACATATCCAACAAATCGGCTAGAGAGAAGTCCAACATCAACGAGACACCTAACAAACTACAGCAACAAACTAGAGCGAAGTCCAACATCACACCCTCAGCAAGACCATTTGTCGATCTCCACTCCTCAGTTGTATGTCAAACGAAGCAGCTCCTGATTGCCTGATGAAGATGTAGCAGGCCTGACCGTCAGCTCCTTCGCCTTCCTGATCAGCTGCTCGGCGCCAGCACAGATCGCCTCCTTGTCCTGCAGCTTGTAAAGACCTGCCCAATGTTTCAGGAAAACACAAACCGTGAACACCATTGAAATAGGAGACTTCATCACGTACTTCTCAAATGTGATTCTATTTCTGGTGGTCCAAATAGACCAGCAAACAGCCGCCAAAAGCAAAGTATAAAACTTTTTCCCCCCAGGCCAAAAGGAATGAAACCAAGCAATACTTTGCCACATCGAGGCAGGAACAGTATTAGTTTTTAAAACCATTCCAATACATCCCCAAACCACTTTAGCCGAGCAACATTCAAAGAACATATGATTTCTCGATTCAGCTTGTTTGCAAAACGAACAAGCAGGATTCCCCAACCACTTCCTCTTTTTCATATTATCACGAGTAAGAATGGCATTTTGCATGACGTGCCACATAAAAATCTGAATTTTTACAGGCAAATTAGCCTTCCATATCCACTTATAGTGTGGACCAAACGCTGAACTCTCCAGCAACTCATAACAAGACTTTGTAGTAAATTGCTTCTTGGGGTTTTGTTCCACACAACAACATCCCTTTCATTTACCAAAATTACTTCTCTCGCCTTCTCCACAATTAAATTCCATTGCTCCTCTAAGGCAGCATACATCCTTCTTCGAAAAGGGATTATAAAGTTTCTCTCAGAAACTTCTTTAAACGTAATTTCAGGAGATTGACAAATATCATATACTAAAGGAAACGCTTGCTCTAAAGGAGTGTTATAAAGCCAGGGGTCTTTCCAGAACCGAACCAAAGAACCATCCTTAATTTCTATACCCCTACCAGCAAGATACACATCCCTTACTTTCATAATTGCTTTCCAGCAAGGAGAATCAGAAAACTTTGACTTAACAGTGGTAATAGTTTTGTTGCGCAAGTACTTGGCTTTAACAATTTGCTGCCAAAGTCCTTCTTTTTTTTCAATTTTCCACCACCACTTCGATAACAAACTCAAATTTTGTTTGTGTAGATCAGGAACTCCTAATCCACCCTTCTTTTTTGATTTACAAATTCTTTTCCACTTGACAAGGTGATACTTCCTCTTCCCAGTCACCCCTTGCCAAAAGAATTTTCTCATATGCTTTGTCAATTTTTTAATAACCGTTTTGTTCAACAAGAACATTGACATGTAATACGAAGGAATCCCAGCTAAACATGCTTTCAAAAGGGTAAGCCTTCCACCAGAGGAAGCGTTCGCACAAATCCATGCAGCTAATTTATTTAGGAATTTTGCATCCACAAAATCCCAATCAATAGTTTTAAGGTTGGAGAAGGTTATAGGAACACCTAGATATTTTAAAGGAAGTTTTCCAACTTGACAGTTAAACAGATCCGCATAGAAAGCAGTAATATCGTTATCAGCACCAATAGTAATAACCTCACTCTTCAAGAAATTAATCTTAAGCCCCGACATAAGTTCAAACAAATAAAGCAACATCTTCAGGTTAACAGCTTTCTCAGGATCATGAGAGATGCAAAGTACTGTATCATCGGCATACTGTAAAACTGCAATACCCTTATCAATCAAATCAGATGCTAACCCCATGAAGAGACCATTTTTTTGAGCCTCCAAAATCATCTTTGTAAGTACTTCCCCAGCCATATTAAAAAGAGTCGGGGACAGCGGATCACCCTGTCTAACCCCTTTGGCACTTTGAAAATATGGACCTAACTCATCATTAATCTTAACCGAGACAGTTCCATTATGAAGAATTTTGCTAATCCAACCACAAAAGGTATCAGAGAACCCTCTTTTGCGAAAACAATTAAGCAAAAAATCCCAATTAACCTTATCGTAGGCCTTCTCGAAATCCAACTTAATAATAACCCCTACTTGTTTTTTCACATGAGTATGATGAATAATCTCATGAAGCGTCATAATCCCATCCGTGATATTTCTATTTTTAATAAACGCATTTTGCTGTATGCTGAACAATTTAGGAGCCAAAGGATCTAGCCGCATGCACAAAGTTTTTGTAATCAACTTATAAATACAGCGAAGCAAGCAAATAGGCCTAAATTGATGAATTTTATTAGCATCATTCATTTTAGGAAGAAGAGTAATGACTCCATAATTCAGTCTGTGTACATCCAGTATCCCCTTATGAAACCAATCAAACAGGTGCATAATATCCGGCATAACAATATCCCAACATTGTTGGAAGAACTCAATGGGGATATTATCAGGACCCGGGGCTTTATTCAGTTTCATTGAAAACAAAGCATTCTGAATTTCTTTTACAGTGAAAGGTTCAATCAACCGATTATTCTCTTCTAAATTTAGCTTCTCGGCATCATTCCAAAGGTTCGAAGAAATATCAAATAAATTTCCCGGAGCAGGACCAAACAAATCTTTATAGTAGTCAGTAGCATGTTCTAAAAGGTTTTTAGTCCCCTCAATAACATAATCATTATGAGATAACGAATGCATACTATGTTTCCTTCTTTTACCATTTGCCACTCTATGAAAAAAGCCAGTATTATTATCCCCTTGCAACAACCATTTCTCATTGGATCTTTGATACCAATACATTTCCTCATATGATAACATATCTAGCAGAATGCAATTAATCTCATGTTGTCTATGCATTTGCTCAGGAGATAAACTACCCACTTCCTCAAGTTTCTCTAGGATATCCAGCTCAGCTTTCAGGTTACTTTTAATAATTTTTTGGTGTCCAAACATATTTGAACCCCAACCTTTAAAAAACTTCTTGAACCGTTTCAACTTAACATTTATAATATCTATGGGATCCTGGCTATTAACATGTTTCCCCCAAATTTCCTTCACCTTAGGAAGAAACTCCTCATTTTTAAACCAAGCAGTGTCAAATCTAAACTGATTCCTTTTACTGGGAGCATTCCCAAACCCAGCGTCTAATAAAAGCATGTTATGATCAGAATTGTCTCTTACAATTTTTCTAACCGAAACCAGGGGATAAATGCTCTCCCAAGAAGAAGACATCAGTACCCTATCCAGCTTAACAAGAGTAGGAGGGTTCTGGTTATTCGACCAAGTATACATACCACCATTCATAAAAATTTCACGCAAACCCAACATATTGATAACAGAGTTAAAATTTCTGGAAGAGTGTGGCAAAGGAGTCTGCCTGTTCTTTTCCCCACAATGTCGAATAATATTGAAATCACCACCAACAATATATGGAACATTAACAATGTTACACCATGAAGAAAGTTCCGCAAGAAACTCTTCTTTAAACTCTTCATGAGCCGAACCATAAACTGCCAGCAAAGCCCACTGACACTTTTTAACTTTATCCCACAAATTAACTTGCACAATATATTTACCAATTCTAACCGCAGAAACATCCAAGGTGTCACAGCGAACACCCACTAAAATGCCACCAGACTTACCCACAGAAGGAGACCACTTCCAAAAGAAATTACCATTCGGATCAATTCTTCTAAAAAACTTATCTGTATAAGTATGCTTCATGGTTTCCATTAAGCAAATAAAATCCAGCCCATAAGATTTCATGATATCAGTGAGACAAGCAGCCATACCCAGCTTACTTATCCCCCTTAAGTTCCAAAAGGCTCCTATCATTTATATTTTTCAGGAGTCCTTCTTCTTCTAGCACCTCTCCCAGGAGGCAGAGGGGAGGCACTAGCTTTTTTCTGACTTCTCGTAATAGGTCTAGAAACCACAACCACTTTACTAGTATACTTTCTACTTTTCCTAGATTGAACCACAGTAAAAGAATCCATGTCGCTATCACTATGCCACTCTATACTAAGTGGTATATTCGTCCCTTGTTCATGGTCAACCGTAAAACTAGTCTCAGGTATTCCTTTCTTAAAACTTTTTTCGGATAATTGACTTCTCGCATTTTCAAGTTCTCTCAATAGATTAACAGGTTCAAAATTATTTCTAGGAAAATCAACACCCATCATAGAAGCACGTAACATAATTTCCTTATTCGACAACACCCCAAAGGAATTTATATTAGAGGAATCAGAAGTACCTTCCAAATTTCTCTTCTTCGATAAGTTTGCAGCCTGATCCATAACCTTCCCCAATTTCTTAGCTTGGTTCCTAGGAATTTCCAGCTCCGCTTCCTTGTTACCAGAGATCCCATTTTGTCCAGGAGATTCACTATCAGGAGACTGAACAAAATAACCATCAGCTTTAGCAGGAGAACCCGTCCCAATCACCTCCACTTCAGTGATGTTGACCAACTTTGGCCATTCCTCCTCAGATAAATCCTGTCTCACAGGTATGACTGGTGATTCTTGCTGAACCACCGGTGTAACAGGAGCCCAATTAGTTATCCAGGTCGATCGATCAGATGATGGAGGCTTGTTAACCACTTTGGTACCATCCTGAGACTCAACATCAGATTTTTTAATCCCTTCCTGACTAGCATCCGATCGAGGTATCTGATCAACATCCGCCGCCACTACAAGAAATATGCTTACTTGTGACCCTCGATATTGGTCACAGAAATGGTCATGAACTGCCATTTGTGACCTTTTTGTGACCAAAAAACGATTGGTCAAAAGATGAGCGTCACTAATGGTCATTTGCGACCTTTTTTTGGAATTGGTCATAGACAATTGTGACCAAAAACAAAGGTCACAAATTTTATGACCAATTGGTTTGGTCACTACCAATCTGGCCAGTCCACGTCAGATCCAACGTGGCCGAGCTGACGTGGCGTAGCTGACATGGCGAGTCCCAGTCAGATCCGACGTGGCAGAGCTGACATGGCAAAATTGTGACCAAATGAAATGGTCGTAAATTAGAATCGGCCCAGCCCAGTTCCGCCCTCTATATGGGCCTGGCCCAATAATTCGGCCCATTTAATAAATATTTTTCGTAGAATATTTAGCAGCAATATGGGCCGAGCCCAGCTATTTTGGCCTTTTAATATTTGGGTCGTGGCCCTTTTATTCTCAATTTCGAACAGGCTTTGTTTTTGAAATACACAATGTTTCCGTTTGACTCATTTGGGCCGTAGCCTATGTAAAGCCCAAATATTACATGGGCCACTTGAACGTTTGCCTTTAAAATTCACAGGTTTAAATTTCACATATTACAACTGCAAACAATTAATAATTCTCTAGCATAAAATGAGTCAATCATATATTCACAAAAGCAGATACAGGTCTAATTACAGTTTAGCTCCAACAAGTGTACAAACATTCAAGAACAGATACACGAGCACTAAACATGATCTTCTAAAACTGCGGTGCACATCTCCAGGATTCTTCTGAGCTGCTGTCCCAGCAGCAGCCTTCAATTCCAAGAGGGAGTACTTCTGATTTATATTTACCGTACAGCAATCTACATACACAATAGATGGTATTAGCGACAGCTATAAAAGCATAATAATGGAAAAAAGAACCAGCAAATCAACCTACAAAAGTAATACACATGAAATTACCAGTAACTAAACTTTCAGCATGCTTATCAATTTGTGAAGCTCCATGAATAGCAGCGAACAAGCCTAGGATGGAGACCATCCCGCAGTATACACAGTATATGTACACAGTATATGTACTTTGGGGCTGATGATCTTCGTGAAGCAGTTACCTAGGATGGAAACCATCCTGCTGATCTTTGCTATAGGTGGCACAGGCCAACTTCAG
Source organism: Poa pratensis (assembly GCA_947311845.1). Classification (NCBI taxonomy): domain Eukaryota; kingdom Viridiplantae; phylum Streptophyta; class Magnoliopsida; order Poales; family Poaceae; genus Poa; species Poa pratensis. The sequence goes on along the minus strand of CAMZMU010000080.1, from coordinate 5,013,892 downwards.
CGAGAACATCTCCACCATAGTCTGCTGGAGTTTCTTGTCGTAGTCTACATGAACATCAAAGCAGAATTTCAGTGGTAGCATTGGCATTACAATTGTAGCTATAAAATGCAGAAAGATAGCACACATACATTACACAAGAGGCATATGTTGCCAGACAGAGATGGCATCTGTATAGGACGTAGAAGTAATTTAGCTCTTCTTTTTATGTCAAGAATAGAAATCATATACATTTTCTTGAACAACATATGAGAAGAACAATCTCAGTGAATATGTATAACAAATCTTCTGATGACACACGACTAGATAAAGACGTTTCTAATTGACTAGTACCCAGATATATACATGCACCAGTTCAGGAAATTCATGACTTCGACAGTGTAACAATAGCAGATATGACGAACTAATTTTATATAGTTGAATACATTTAAACAGGTTCCTGGTATAATTTGAAGTTTTGAACAGGATCAATCTAGTTAAATATGGTGCTTTCCATCGCAAATATGATGTATTTACATGCATACAGAAGTAGCATGCATCGATCTAAACCTGAAATAAGTATGCTAAATATACTAACGTTGAACCCTTAAGGACACACAACCAAGGCCCAAATCAACAAGGCTATCTAGCAAGCAAAGTATGATGGCACACTGGAGTTTCTTGCCTCTGTCATTGTGGAAGTAGGTGACTTCCAGCAGGCCAGCTTGTTCCAGGTACTTGTCCATCTTCACTCCTGGAAGGGCATGAGAGGGCATGAGAAATAATTTGAACCATACTAATTAACTGGAGCTGCATCTAGCGAAGGACAAGATATGGATGGCAAGTTTAGGAATTAGCACAACAGCAAGCAAAAGGTGTAATTACCACGAGACAGATGCAAAACACTAAAGAAAAAACTACTCATTTAGACTAAAATTTAAACATACATGTCCAGTAAACACTAAGCATGACACATAGTATATTTTTGACACAACCAGAACTGAAATCACTCACCCCATCAATGACCTACAATACAAAAATTACACAACCAGGCAACCAAATCTAACACAGGCGCAGACTATAGTTGACTATGAAATTATATGCTCCCAAAAGGAGCAAACAATGGGTCGAGAGGGTAACAAAAGCTTCAAGGACACATCATTGTAATTTCATGAGCATGAAATCCTAGCTAGAGTGAAATTTCCGAGCATCGGCGGCTGGCTGTCGAGGATTGCACACTGAATTCTTTTGGAAGCATGGTCAAGGTCAGTCATGTAATTTATTAGGAGGCTGACCAAAAACGGGCATGGTAGAAAAATTATATGCAACTGTCTTACACAGGTAGTATATAGCAGCATAATCGTGTTTGATTAAAAAGGAAGAATGTGTAGTGAAACCAAATCTGATGACAAACGGATGCTGGATCGAACCGTACTGCAGGTTAAATCGTAGTTTTTCGCCCCACTCAGGGCAGTGTCATTCAAGCGTGGTAGAGAGAGAGGGGGACGGGGGGAGGGTTCTTACCGGCGGCGAAAGCAGTACGTCGGAGGAGACGATGCCCTCCTTTGCTGCGTCAGCACTATGTGGTTCGCCGTCACGTGCAGAGGCCTGTGTCGGCCACCACGCGCGCGGAGGCCATCTTGTCGAGGTCGATGGCGCCAGGGCTGTCCATTGTCGGTGGTCGTGGAGGAAGTCTTTGTGGTTGGATATCAGCCGCAGCAGGTCGTGGAGGTGGGAGTGTTGAGCTGCAAAAGAAAGACAAAGAAGCAGATGAAGCTTCCTCAAGAGCTGGCTTGCGAAATCAAGCGGGATTTGTTGAACCTAAACACTGATCCCGGTGTACGAAACCCACACCGGCGATGTGGTTTCCGCACATACATACCTGGGGAGCGACGTGGTAGCCGTCCTTGGCGCAGGTCCGTCCGTCACCGACGCCACGGCCGGAAGCAGCAGAGGGCGGAGGCTCTTGTGCGTGGAGGAAGCGGCGGCGCATGATTTTGAATCTGGATCCGTCTTGATAAGGGGGAGTGGATAGAGAGGGGTGGCTCGCCAGCGTGGAGGTAATAGGGTGGCGTGCCGGCGTGTGTGGAGTAGATTGGCGAGCGGCGGAGGATGGAAAGGGTGGAGACAGAAAGGGTGGCCGCTGTTCCGGGGCCGGGAGAGAGAGAAAGGGATCGAGGTGAGATGCGAAGAGGCGTGCGTGTTTCGCTGGGGATGAGAAGAATGGGTCGCGCGAGTCGCTGGAGGTGCGAGGCTGATGCAGGCGCGGTCGATCTGACGCGTGAGGTCGCTGGAGGGCTCGGAGCTGGGGGAGGAGGTGGTGGCGGTGGGCGGAGGTGGCGGTGGTGGAGATCTGGATCGAGGAGGTGGGGAGAGAACGGAGGTGGGGAGGTGGAGATCTGGATTCTGGATCGAGGAGGTGGGTGACGGGGTGAGTGCGTCCAAAATATCTGGACCTCTCGCGTCTCTCGTTCCAGATAGGATATAGACGGTCTGGATCGTTGTGTCGGTTCTAGCGTGGACGGTTTGATGAACGATCCGTGGGTGGCTGTTTTCTGCCATCTGATTGGCTGCACCAAATTTTTACTTTTTGAGTTTAAATAATGGAGTTTTTATTAAGTAACTACCACAATTTTGTCTTAAACTGGCACAAGTTCATCATTCAAACATTTTAGACCATATTTTATGAACAAATAATCTAATGATTGGGTTTAAAATTTTTGACAGTATTTTAACCCTGTTTGACCGTATATTGAAACAGGCATACGAAATTCAATAAAAATCAAAATAATTGAAAACCTTTGCATAGCATCATGACATGTGACCTACTTACCATAAAAAAATATAAACTTGCCATTCATAAGTTTTATTGAAAACGTGTTCCTAGAAACTTGCTATCATGTATAGACATTCATAGCTTTCAAGTCTAACAAGCAGTGTTTTGGCCACATCCATGACATAGTTTGTCAAAATGAGCCCGAATTTGGCACATGTGTGCATTGTGGTATGGCAAACAATGTTACCGACCAGCGATTTTGACATGTTTCACAAAAAAAAACAACTTTTCATTTTTAAAGTGCTAATAGCCCGACTTTTTGTGAAGCGGCTACCGAGAGAGTCGTCCAAAATGGAACCGGTAAATTTTTTTCACATAGTAGATATCATTCTATGTACAATCACCAAAAAGCATTCATTTCTAAGCTTTTTACCATTTTCCGGTCAATTAAACGGTTTCCTGCCGATTCAGCTGGAAATGGCTAAAATTTGAACTACATGTGCTATATATCTTGCCCGTTATTTTTCAGGAATTTCATTTCTAGGTTCACAACTAGTCATTTCATCATAGATACACAAAAATATTTGCATGATTCAACCACTACACACGAACGGTCATGACGGAGACTTCGACTAGATTTTCAAACAAGCATACAAAATTCAATAAAAATCAAAATAATTGAAAACCTTCCCGTAGCGTCATGACATGTGACCTAGTTACCATAAAAAAATATAAACTTGCAATTCAGAAGTTTTATTGAAAACGTGTTCCCAGAAACTTGCTATCATGTATAGACATTCATAACTTTCAAGACTAACAAGCAGTGTTTCGGCCAAATTTATGACATAGTTTGTCGAAATGTGCCCGAATTTGGCACATGTGTGCATTGTGGCATGACAAACAATGTTGCCGACCAACGATTTCGACATGTTTCACAAAAAAATACACTTTTCATTTTTTAAGTGCTAATAGCCCAACTTTTTGTGAAGCGGCTACCGAGAGTGTCGTCCAAAATGGAACCGATACAAATTATTCACATAGTAGACATCATTCTATGTACAATCACCAAAAAATATTCATTTCTGAGCTTTTTACCATTTTCCGGTCAATTAAACGGTTTCCTGCCGATTGAGCTGGAAATGGCTAATATTTGAACTACAAGTGCTATATATCTTGCTCGTTATTTTTCAGGAATTTCATTTCCAGGTTCACAACTATCCATTTCATCAGAGATACACAAAAATATTTGCATGATTCAATCACTACACACGAACGGTCACGGCCGAGACTTTGACTAGATTTTCAAACGAGCATGTCCCCCGAGTTGAGCGTATATTGAAACCGGCATACGAAATTCAAAAAAAAATCAAATAAATGGAAAACCTTCGCGTGGTGTCATTATATGTGTCCTAGTATCCATAAAAAGTCATAAACTTGGAATAAGAAAATTTTCTTAAGAAAGTGTTCTCAGAAATGAGGTATCATCTATGAAGATTCATGGCTTTAGGGCCAAATGACGAATGTTATGTCCACAATCATGGTATAGTTTGCATAAATATGCTCGTATTGGGCACAAACGTGTATCTTGGAACCGTGAACAATGTTGCCGAAGAAACTTTTCATTTTTCGTTCACGAAAAAAATCATTTTTCTATTTCCGAATGCGAAAAATGGGTTATTTTGTGAAGCAACTACCAAAAATATGTCGTAAAATAGGAGTGCTAAATTATTTGAAAATACTAGACCACATGTATTTACAAATAACCAAATGGTCGTGTGTCAAACAGTTTCCATCTACCTCTCGTAAAAAAGACAAATTCATACCGATTCAGCTGGAACGGGGTCAAATTTGAACTACAGGTGCCTCGTAGTTTTCTCATGATTTTTTGAAAAAAATCATATTTAGCTACACAAGTACCTATTTCATCAGAGATACAACAAAAGTTTTGCAAGATTTAGCCCCTAGCTACGAACGGTCATGTCCCCCGAGTTGAGCGTATATTGAAACCGGCATACGAAATAAAAAAAATCAAATAAATGGAAAACCTTCGCGTGGTGTCATTATATGTGTCCTAGTATCCATAAAAATCATAAACTTGGAATAAGGAAATTTTCTTAAGAAAGTGTTCTCAGAAATAAGGTATCATCTATGAAGATTCATGGCTTTAGGGCCAAATGACGAATGTTATGTCCACATTCATGGTATAGTTTGCTTAAATATGCCCGTATTGGGCTCAAACATGTATCTTGGAACCGTGAACAATGTTGCCGAAGAAACTTTTCATTTTCTGTTCACGAAAAAATCATTTTTCTATTTCCGAATGCCAAAAATGGGTCATTTTGTGAAGCACATACCAAAAATAGGTCGTAAAATAGGAGTGCTACATTATTTGAAAATACTAGACCACATGTATTTACAAATAACCAAATGGTCGTGTGTCAAACAGTTTCCATCTACCTCTCGTAAAAAAGACAAATTCATACCGATTCAGCTGGAACGAATGTTCTTACCACTTTCATGGCATAGTTTGTTCAAATGTTCTCATATCATGTACAAGCATGCATCTTCGAATGGCGAACAATGTTGCTGAACAAAGTTTTCATTTTCTTTGAACAAACAAATCATTTTTCATTTTTCGAGTGTCAAAAATGGGGTTTTCACCACGTTTCGAAATGAGCATAGAAATTCAAAAATATTATGTTATAATTTTACAACCCAAATTTAGAACAGGATGTATGCATTTCAACCTGGCCTTATTATAAAACCCTTCATTTGTTTTATGCTGCATTTAAAATTAAAAGAATAATCTCACAATTTTGTTTCAAAATCGGATATAGAGCAATATATAATCTTAGGGGTATTTTGTATTTTATTTTGGAATGAAAACAATACCTTATACTATATAATGATAGAAAAAATCTTAATAAAAATTTCGAATTATATTTGGTTGAAATTGAGGTCCAAAATCAAAAGTTATAAAAGAAAGTAGAAAAGGATAAAGTAAAAGAACAAAAAAAAAAGAGAATTGGCCGAGCCGAGCCGGCCCAGCCCAACAGCCGAACCAGGCTGGCCGGTGCACTCGGCACAGGGAAAAGCAGTAAAGAAAAAAAATAGGTGGCCTCGTGCACCAAGGCCCAAACCCAGGGACGCAGACGCGACCCATCGTTAATAAATAGCAAGTGCGCAAGTTGTACAACGTAGGTGCGGTGGCCCAGTGGTTTGGTGCTGTTCGAAGAAGGGTGAACGCGTGGGTTCGAGCCTCCAACGAAGCCTATTTTTTCATTATTATTCATGTGCGTTGTACAGATCTCACGTCCTGCAACGTGGGTTAGAGTGGTCCCACCTCTTAGCAGAGTGTGGTTCAACATCCAGGCGGGTCCCACATGTCAGCAGGGTGGTCCCACATGGCGGGTCCCACAGGTCACACGGGTGGGTCCCACAGGTCACACGGGTGGGTCCCACATGGCGGGTCCCACGGTGGGTCCCACATGGCGGGTCACATGGCGGGTCCCACTGGTCCCACATGGCAGCAGGATGGGTCCCACATGACAGGTCACACGGTGGGTCCGACCAGGCGGGTCCCACATGGCAGCTGGGTGGGTCCCACATGGCGGTTCCCACAGGTCACACGGTGGGTCGCACATGACAAGTCACATGGCGGGTCCCACCTGTCAGTGAGATGGCTGAGTATTGACACGTAAGCGAAAATGACACATAAGCAATGACACATAAGCAAAAATGACACCTAAGCAGTGACACGTAGGCGAGACTGCTGAGTTGGCTGTCAACTAATATGAATGGCCATTTAAAATTGGTCGTAATCGGGTAGAAAAAATATATTAAATTAATGTTATTTGCATTATGACCAATTCATGTAAGACGATTATGACCTTTCAGACAGATTTGGTCGTTATATTTTCGGGTTTAGACCCTTCAAAACAGCGAGTGACCAAATGATACAAAATGGTCATAGATCTATGACCAATATTTTCAGGGTCACTATCAAAAGGTCATAAGTTAGCATATTTCTTGTAGTGCGTCTGCATTTGATTGTTTTCCACATTCACATTTTCATCAGGGAATTGACTTTTGTTGACAATCTCCTCAGCACTTTGCACAGTTCCTGAGACTCAACCATCTCGTCGCCTCCAGTGTTGAGATCCCTCAATTCATCCGACCCCAGCTTTTGACTGATCTCAGCCTCTGAATTTTTGTCACCATCTTGTCCCTCTTTCGCAAGCTGTTCAATCAATAAGCCTTGATCTTCCTCACTTGTCTCCTCTGAAACTTCTTCAATTACAGGGTCCAGAACCGTACCATGGGTACGTCTTCCTCTTTCATCTCTGTAATCAGAACGTGAGTTGTCACTGAGCTCCGTAGAGTTGTTACTAGGGTCCACCGAAGATGAGTGTTCAATCCTCGATCTTTTAGGAGATGGCGCATGCTAGCGCTAGGTTGACGAGGGAATATCTCCCCGGCAACAGCACCAAAACTATGCTTGTACGTCACACGTCAGTTGGGAACCCCAAGAGGAAGGTATGATGAGTGCAGCAGCAAGTTTTCCCTCAGTATGAAACCAAGGTTTAATCGAACCAGTAGGAAAACGAGGTTTGCTTCGAAGGTGTTGGTGAAGGAGTGTAGTGCGGCGCAACACCAGGGATTCCGGTGCCAACGTGGAACCTGCACAACACAATCAAATTACTTTGCCCCAACTTAACAGTGAGGTTGTCAATCTCACCGGCTTGCTGAAAACAAAGGGTTAAACGTATCGAATGGAAATGATGTTTGTTTGCATAAAACAGTAGAGAACAATGATTGCAGTAGATTGTATTTCAGATGTAAAAGAATGGACCGGGGTCCACAGTTCACTAGTGGTGTCTCTCCAATAAGATAACTAACATGCTGGGTAAACAAATTACAGCTGGGCAATTGACAATTGATAAGTGCATATAACATGCATGTGTGAGCTGTGGTGTCTACTATGAGATTCATTTGGGCATTACGACAAAGTACATAGACCGCTATCCAGCATGCATCTATGCCTAAATAGTCCACTTTCCGGTTAACATCCGTACCCCTTCCAGTATTAAGTTGCAAGCAACAGACAATTGCATTAAGTAATGTGCGTAATGTAAACAATACATTCATCCTTGAATAAAGCATTGCTGTTTTACCCCTAGTGGCAACAACACATCTACAACCTTAGAACTTGCTGTCACTATCCCAGGTTAAATAGAGGTTGAACCCAACTATCATGCATAAATACCCCCTCTTGGAGTCACAAGTATTCACTTGGCCAAGGCTTCAACAAGTAACGGAGAGCATGCAAGATCACAAATGACATAGACATGATAATATAATATTCAGCTCCACATAGGTATCAATATAAGTCAGATCCCAGCAAACACAACATGTAGCATTACAATAAGATGATCTTGATCATGATAGGCAGCTCACAAGATCTAAACATGATGGCACAAGTGGAGAAGACAACCATCTAGCTACTGCTATGGACCCATAGTCCAAGGATGAACTACTCACGCATCACTCCGGAGGCGGGCATGGCGATGTAGAGCCCTCCGGTGATGATTCCCCTCTCCGGCAGGGTGCCGGGAAGAGCTTCAGAACCCCCCGAGTTAGGGTTGACGACGGCGGCGGCAGCGAATATGTTCTGGATGAAAGGCTCGGTGTTTTAGGGTTTTCACGTCTCGGGGAATAAATAGGCGAAGGGGCGATGTCGGCGGACCCCCGAGGGGCCCAAACCACAGGCGGCGCGGCTGGGCCACGCCGCCAGGTGGTTTGGCCACCTCGTGGCTCCCTTCGTCTCTCCTTCGGACTCCGTGTACGTGCTGGAAAAATAGGGACTTGGCCTTTTGTTTCGTGCAATTCCGAGAATATTTCCAGAAGTAACTTTCTGAAACCAAAAACAGCAGAAAACAGGGAACTGGCACTGTGGCATCTTGTTAATAGGTTAGTCCCAGAAAATGCATAAAAGTGATATGAAGTGTATATAAAACATGTAGCAAATGGTATAATATAAGCATGGAACAGCAGAAATTATGGATACGTTGGAGACGTATCAAGCATCCCCAAGCTTAGTTCTACTCGTCCTCGAGTAGGTAAAACGATAACAACAAATAATTTCTGAGGAGACATGCTTTCACACAATCTTGATCAATATATTGCAAGGCTCATGTCATGAATGAAGTGACTCAAAGCAATGTCTATAGTTTGCTAACAAATAGATAAAGAGTAAACAATGAATCATATAAGCAAAAACTTTTCATGAATAGTACTTTCAAGACAAGCATCAAAAAGTTTTGCATAAGAGGTAACTCATAAAGCAATAGATTCAAAGTAAAAGGCATTGAAGCAACACAAAGGATGATTAAGTTTCAGCATTGCTTTCAACTTGTAACATGTATATCTCATGGATAGTTGTCAACATAAAGCAATATAACAAGTGCAATAAGTAAACATGTAAGAATCAATGCACACAAAGTTGACACAAGTGTTTGCTTCTAAGATAGAAAGGAGTAGGTAAACTGACTCAACATAAAGTAAAAGATAGGCCCTTCGCAGAGGGAAGCAGGGATTAAATCATGTGCTAGAGCTTTTTAAGTTTTCGAAAGCATATAGAGAGCACAAAATAAGTATTTGAGAGGTGTTTGTTGTTGTCAACGAATGGTAGTGGGCACTCTAACCCCCTTGTCAACCAGACTTTCAAGAGCGGCTCCCATGAAGGACGTTATCTCTACCAGCAAGGTAGATCATCCCTCTTCTCTTTTGTTTACACATGTATTTTAGTTTCTTTATAGATGACACTCCTCCCAACCTTTTGCTTACACAAGCCATGGCTAACCGAATCCTCGGGTGCCTTCCAACATTCACATACCATGGAGGAGTGTCTATTTGCAAATTAAGTTGCTTACTGATAAATCAGGGCAAAACATGTGAAGAGAATTATTAATGAAAGTTGTAATTAATTGGGGCTGGGCACCCCGTTGCCAGCTCTTTTTGCAAATTATTGGATAAGCGGATGTATATGCCACTAGTCCATTGGTGAAAGTCTGTCAGAAGTAAATGACAAGATTGAAAGATAAAACACCACATACTTCCTCATGAGCTATAAAACATTGACACAAATAAGGAGTAATAAAGTTTTGAATAGTTTAAAGGTAGCACATGAAATATTTACTTGGAATGGCAGGAAATACCACATAGTAGGTAGGTATGGTGGACACAAATGGCATGGGTTTTGGCTCAAGTTTTGGATGCACGAGAAGCATTCCCTCTCAGTACAGAGTTTAGGCTAGCAAGGTTGTTTGAAGCAAACACAAGTATAAACCGGTACAGCAAGAATCACATAAAAACATATTGCAAGTATTATAAGACTCTACACTGTCTTCCTTGTTGCTCAAACATTTTACCAGAAAATATCTAGACCTTAGAGAGAACAAATATGCATCCCAAGTCTCAACAAGCTCTACGGTAGTTCTCCACTACTAGGCTTTAACTACATGATGCAAGAGCTTAAACATGATCTACTTGAGAGCTCAAAACAATTGCAAAGCATCAAATCGAAACAAGACAATGATCTACAAGAATGCATATGTCTTTTCCAATACCAACTACTACATGTAGCATTTTCTTTCTTCCAAACAAACACCAATCAATTTATTTAAACATAAACTCTCCAAATGATAATATAATGCAGCAAGAGAGTATTTATAAACAAGTGCTAACAGCTCGAAGAGATGCATGAAAAACAGGAGCTAAAAGCACTGCAGTAGCTAGTTAAGAATACTCAACAAATATAAGTGAAGAACATGAGTATTCACATGAAAAAGCGGAGCGTGTCTCTCTCCCACACAAGGATTGCTAGGATCCGAATTTATTCAAACAAAAACAAAAATAAAAACACACAGACGCTCCAAGTAAAGCGCATAAGATGTGAAAGAATTAAAATATAGTTTCACTAGAGATGACCTGATAAGTTTGTTGATGAAGAAGGGGATGCCTTGGGCATCCCCAAGCTTAGACGCTTGAGTCTCTCTGAATATGGTTGGGATGAACCACGGGGGCATCCCCAAGCTTAGGCTTTTCACTCTTCTTGATCACATAATATCACCCTTCTCGCTTGATCCTTGAAAACTTCCTTCACACCAAACTCAAGACAGTTCTCATTAGAGGGTTAGTGCATAATCAAAAATTCTCATATTCTGTAATGATACAATCAATCCCAAAGCTTCTGGACATTAGCTACAGCCACCAATGCTTTGTGGAGCAAAGAAATCCACACAAACACAGTAAAAGAGCGAATGCAAAACAAAAGGCAGAATCTGTCAAAAACAGAACAGTCTGGAATGACGAATTTTTTCGAGGCACTTAAGTTGCTCAGATGGATCTGGCCTAAAATAATGAAAGTTGCGTACATATCTCAGGAATATGCGTGATTTTTTCAGAATTTTTTGAATTTTCTACAGGGAGATAAGCTCAAATCCGTGACAGCTAAAAATCTGTCACTGCGCAGAAATCCAAATCTTGCATCAACTTTCAATATAGAACTTTACTTGGCACAACATTGCGATAAAATAAAGATACAAAGGAGTTGCTACAGAAGTAACAAAACTCCTTGACTCAAAGAAAACAAAAATAACAGCAAATAAAAACGATGGGTTGTCTCCCATAAGCGCTTTTCTTTAACGCCTTTCAGCTAGGCGCAGAAAGTGAAAATCAAGTGTTGTCAAGTGGCAAATCATTCAAATCATCAAAAGCTTCTTCCAACACACAGCTTGTAACAATGGGTATCTTAGATGTTCCTGGAGGTGTTTCATTACCTTTAACCGTACTAAAAGTTTTATCAATTTTAAGCTCATAATGAGTCTTTGGTTTTGGCACTTTAGGAACATACATAAACTTTTGCTCTCTACCCACATAAACTTTCTCCTTTTTAGACTTAAGAGAAGTAAAGGTTGAACTTAAGGTTTCAATAGCTTCCTCTAACTCATCAATTCTATGATTTTGGGTGTCATGGATATTATTATCCTCAAGAACAGTGATTCTTTCATTGATGGTGGCTATTGATTCATTAGTCTTACCAATACAATCAAGAAAATTTGGAAAAAAATTCTCCATAGAGTCTAACTTATTTATAACATCCTCCAAGGTGATCTCAATTTTAATATCTTTAGTGGGTGGTGTTCCTACCAAACTTTCAATAATATTACAGGCTTCTAAAGCAGGAGTACCCAAGAAATTTCCACCTGTAAGAGTGTCTAGAACATACCTATACCAACTAGAGATACCAACATAAAAGTTCCTAAGGAGGATAGTGGTAGAGTGTTTCTTAGTACATCTATGATGAGCATCACTAATTCTATACCAAGCATCTTTCAAATTTTCACCTCCTAGTTGCCTAAAAGAACGAACTTCAACTTCAGGAGCATTCATTTTGAAAAACAAAATCAAACGAATTAAACAAGTAACTAATTTTTTTGTGTTTTTGATAAAGAGAGCAAACAAGACTAAATAAAAATAAACTAAGCAAGACAAATAACAAAGTAAAGAGATTGGGTGTGAGAGACTCCCCTTGCAGAAGCAATTCGGTTTTCCCCGGCAACGGCGCCAGAAAACGTGTTGCTAGCGCTAAGTTGACGAGGGAATATCTCCCCGGCAACAGCCAGAAACAATGCTTGTACGTCACACGTCAGTTGGGAACCCCAAGAGGAAGGTATGATGAGTGCAGCAGCAAGTTTTCCCTCAGTATGAAACCAAGGTTTAATCGAACCAGTAGGAAAACGAGGTTGCTTCGAAGGTGTTGGTGAAGGAGTGTAGTGCGGCGCAACACCAGGGATTCCGGTGCCAACGTGGAACCTGCACAACACAATCAAATTACTTTGCCCCAACTTAACAGTGAGGTTGTCAATCTCACCGGCTTGCTGAAAACAAAGGGTTAAACGTATCGAATGGAAATGATGTTTGTTTGCATAAAACAGTAGAGAACAATGATTGCAGTAGATTGTATTTCAGATGTAAAAGAATGGACCGGGGTCCACAGTTCACTAGTGGTGTCTCTCCAATAAGATAACTAACATGCTGGGTAAACAAATTACAGCTGGGCAATTGACAATTGATAAGTGCATATAACATGCATGTGTGAGTTGTGGTGTCTACTATGAGATTCATTTGGGCATTACGACAAAGTACATAGACCGCTATCCAGCATGCATCTATGCCTAAATAGTCCACTTTCCGGTTAACATCCGTACCCCTTCCAGTATTAAGTTGCAAGCAACAGACAATTGCATTAAGTAATGTGCGTAATGTAAACAATACATTCATCCTTGAATAAAGCATTGCTGTTTTACCCCTAGTGGCAACAACACATCTACAACCTTAGAACTTGCTGTCACTATCCCAGGTTAAATAGAGGTTGAACCCAACTATCATGCATAAATACCCCCTCTTGGAGTCACAAGTATTCACTTGGCCAAGGCTTCAACAAGTAACGGAGAGCATGCAAGATCACAAATGACATAGACATGATAATATAATATTCAGCTCCACATAGGTATCAATATAAGTCAGATCCCAGCAAACACAACATGTAGCATTACAATAAGATGATCTTGATCATGATAGGCAGCTCACAAGATCTAAACATGATGGCACAAGTGGAGAAGACAACCATCTAGCTACTGCTATGGACCCATAGTCCAAGGATGAACTACTCACGCATCACTCCGGAGGCGGGCATGGCGATGTAGAGCCCTCCGGTGATGATTCCCCTCTCCGGCAGGGTGCCGGGAAGAGCTTCAGAACCCCCCGAGTTAGGGTTGACGACGGCGGCGGCAGCGAATATGTTCTGGATGAAAGGCTCGGTGTTTTAGGGTTTTCACGTCTCGGGGAATAAATAGGCGAAGGGGCGATGTCGGCGGACCCCCGAGGGGCCCAAACCACAGGCTGGCGCGGCGGTGGGGCTGCGCCGCCAGGTGGTTTGGCCACCTCGTGGCTCCCTTCGTCTCTCCTTCGGACTCCGTGTACGTGTTGGAAAAATAGGGACTTGGCCTTTTGTTTCGTGCAATTCCGAGAATATTTCCAGAAGTAACTTTCTGAAACCAAAAACAGCAGAAAACAGGGAACTGGCACTGTGGCATCTTGTTAATAGGTTAGTCCCAGAAAATGCATAAAAGTGATATGAAGTGTATATAAAACATGTAGCAAATGGTATAATATAAGCATGGAACAGCAGAAATTATGGATACATTGGAGACGTATCAGCGCAGAGCGCGAGTTTACAGTCACTGCGTTCTTTTCTTTTTGAGCTCCACCTACCAGAATAGATTCTATCTCATAGTAGAAATCATAGAAATAGTCGCCCAAAACCCCCTCAGCAACTTCAGGCATTCTGTTTATGTCTCTGCATCCAATCAAAATTCTGCAATACTCTGGCTTATGTAGTGTTGCTTGATCAATCTCCAAAGAAACCCCCACTAGAGAACCAACATAGGCAGCCGTAGCATCACACCGTTTGTCACTTGGAATGTTCTTGACTCTGACCCACGCTTTGTGCAATTCTGCTTTAGCACCCGCAGCTGCAGACCAAGGTTTGATACTAACTGCACCATTGAAAGTTACCATATCCATCCTTTTTCCGAAGCGACAAGACTTATCCACTTCCTTAGAATTAGGGAACCGCATCAAAAACTGATCTGGACCGATAGTTCTAGCAGTACACCTCCATGCACCATCAAAATACTCATTGAACTCCACCTCAATATCTCTGAAAGTAGGATTCCCTTCAATTACTGAAATCACCACAGACGAAGGCTTCTCCTTGTTCTGCTTCCCATCTGACACATCAGGAAAATAGAAGAACCCCAATCCTTGCGCCTGAAAACCACACATACTGGGTATGCATTCCCAGGGCAGAATTGCCTGACACAGCTCCCTAATGTGCCCCAACTTTTTGCAACGAACACATCTGATAGTAGGACAGGAGGCAGCAAAATGTCCCACTATATTGCAATTGAAGCATGGTTCAGACTTGTTACCAGAGTTACCATGATTGCCTTTCTGCATGCCAGCTTTGTACCCCTGTCTCGGAGCGATCTCGCCTTGTTCCACTTCAGAATCATGGGAACCACCACCACTTTGCCGCTGATTCTGTATATCACGATTTCGACCACTACCCTCACCCTCCTGAGTATCTCGATTCCCCACAAAGGATTTCTGGATATTGTTGTTGTTATTGTTGTTCACCACCCTTCCTCCTTGCGGATTTC
This sequence comes from Poa pratensis, assembly GCA_947311845.1. Lineage (NCBI taxonomy): Eukaryota > Viridiplantae > Streptophyta > Magnoliopsida > Poales > Poaceae > Poa > Poa pratensis. Next base: position 4,998,853 of record CAMZMU010000080.1, on the reverse strand, counting down.
TACTGCCATATCCACCACGGCGGCCATAGAATCGCCCGCCGCCGCCAGCGTTACTTCCACCACGGTCACCCATCGATCTCGATGAGTCCGTCCTCGCCCCACGGCCAGAAGGTTGCTGTTGCGGTGGAGATGAGACTACTTGAGCAAACGATCTCTGATCTCCTCCTACCTTCCCCGCCCACCAGCCAAAGGATTTGCCGCCCGTCGGAGGGGAAACCCTAGGCTTCTCCCAGAAGTGGCTCAGGATCGAATCGAGGCAGAGAGAGGCCGAAGTAGGGGAAATACCATTGCTGCCGCCATTAACGGGCCTCTGCTGAGGCCTTCTCTCCGGACGGCCCACGGAATTCAACTTTGCCTCCCCCGCGTCAATGGCGGACGATGGAATTCCCAAATTGCCCTGGGCAGGCAAAATCTGAACCTGCCCGCAGATAATCGGAGCGGATCCATCTGATTGCCCACATGGATCGCCGGTATCCGGCGCCGGGAAGATCTCCTCCGGCGTCACCGAATGAGCAGGTAGCTCAATAGGAATCCCGATCAACACCCGTTCCCCCGCGCGGAGGTACCGAGCATCGATCACCACACGCTCTTCGTCAAGAAGAACTAGGCGTGCCGCCGCGCGGCGGAGAACGAGAATGCCCTTGCGCGACGCCCGTGGAGGAGACGCCGGCGCGATGGTCGAGACGAACGCCGCCGCCCACCTCGGGTCGCTTGCGTCGCGAGACATTAGAACTCCTTGCGTTGGCAGCGTCGCAGAGGCCGAGCTCCAAGCGCGCGCCGGGGCTCCACGGAGAGGGCGTCGGGGACGGGGAGGGGAGAGCGCGCCGGGGACGGGGAGGGGAGAGCGCGCCGGGGCTCCACGGGGAGGGCGGAAACATACATGCGCAGGCGCCACAGCGATGCAAATGACCGGCACATGCAAGTCCATGTCTTCTTATGAGTGCGGCTCCTACATGCATGAACTCTTCAGAATAAAAAAGAAATTAAAAGCTAAAAAACTCCATGTCTCAAAATATTTCTTCACCAGTGTAGTCCTTCTCGACCTTTCCCCGCCTCATGAACATGCAGATGGTGAAGAACAGACTGCACGCATTAACATGAAGTCATGAGGCACGAAGTAATTCTGCATCTGTTCATGGATTTATTTTTGTTAACTCGTCATCTGACTGTCCGTTACGCGTTTTTTTGGGAGAAACTCGAGATGTAGTGTGTGTGAAACGATGAACCAGGTCGATCAACTCTTGGTGGGCAAAAAGTTAAAAGAAAAACTCTTGGTTGGCAAAGGCCAGACGAGCAAGGCCTGATGATCTACAGAAGAAAAGCGTCTCACTGTCGGTTTATGTGTTTTGACACGTTTGGAAGGAGAGAGGGAGAAGAATTTTCCATCAAGAGACTAAACCCGCACATGTTGTTGCAAGCTTGATAAGAGATGACATTGAGTTATTGAATTTGGGTTATGCCAACGATCAGCGATAGGCCATTGGAGTTGTAGGAAGATCCTGGAAGATAAGGAACCAGGATCCGAATTTGTAATCTGTAGCTGTTTTTTTCCCTTCTATTGACGCAAAAGCAGAGCGCCTGCTATTGTTGCTCAGTCGGTCACATTTTTAGAGGTTATGCTACCATTTTTTAAGGAAACTGTACAGTAACTCAAAAAATAAATTTGCATCAAATTTGTGTTATGTGCAACAAGTTCACCAAACAATGGTGTTCAGTGCAACAACAAACTCTACAAAGTGGGCTCCATACGCCAGGGGAATTGCCAAGACCAGTAAACCGTTTATTTGGGCCAGATGCAAGTAATTAGACCAACATGTGTGGTCGTGTGAAAAAAGATTTGTTTTCTGTGTTCCTTGCAACAAATTCCACAAAGGTGGTGTTACATGCAATTTTCTCTCGTCAAAACGATGAACCGGGCATTGCTCACAGCTCCGCAGCAAATATATCGGCCCGTCAAGTGCTCTGCAAAATTTCAGGTCCACGGAGGAATCCGTAATGGGCTTGTAGCTAGGGTTCTTCATTTGAGACTAAGGCCCAAGAAGGTTAGGGCCGACCTAAGAGCTATGGCTGGTCCTCGGCCAGATGTAGAGCCTGTTCGCCTGTTCTTTTCTGTTTATTTTGCAGTTGAGCAGTATCTTTGTAATCACTGAAAAGGACCATTCTTTGCAAATATTTGTTTGCTTTCTTTCTACTTGCAACATGTGGTGCGTGGCATACTTGAAAAGTGTCGTGATGGTAGTTTTTTGGTGTGATATCTCCACGCATATGCAGTGAATTGTATGTGCTTTTATTTCATATTTGCAAATTTCGAAATGTAATATTTTTACATTTTGGTTCCTAGTATAATTATACATTGTACTTCATAGGAGTATTTTTTGTACTTCCTAGTATGTTGATGGAAAATTGAGGGAAAAAAGAGACAAAATCAATCTATCAAAGTAAAAAAAAACTGAGAAACCTATAGCAAAATGAGTGTTCCTGCGCGAGAGCACTCCTAGGGCAACATGTAGCTGTGCCAGAGCACCCCGCATGGTCCATTTCGAACGCGTGCAAGGACTCCGTGAAGGTAGGCCTCCACATTGTTTTTGAACATAGTTGAGCAGTTCATAGGTGGGAATAGAACTTGAAATATTCCTTCGAATTAATTTCTACTCCTTAGCCCTAACCTAACATACCTGTCACTTGTTCTCTTTTCCCCTTGCACTGCTTCTCTCTTGTGTGGAGCAAACTACTAGGGTTCCTCACCACCACAGCCGCCCACCATCTGTTGCTCTCCCCACCACCTTTGCGTACCAATCTTCGCCTCTGGATGCCCAGTGGCCCCTATAGAATAGTCGATCCCCTTTTCTTGTGGTGTGCATCCTGGTGGCTGCCATGCTTGGGTGATCTCAATTTTATCACATATATGAGTCTCTTAAAAATTACTAATGTATAGAACAATTTTGTGCTCCTTTTTTCATAAAAACTAACATGCCACCAGCCGTAGGTCCATTTGGTGTCGGGAAGGTTCATGAAAGTTTAAAATACGAAAAACAGGTTTCCTGCCTTCTAAAGTTAGAATTCCAAATAATGGGATTTTGTGTGAATTCTCGTAAATCATTAGGAAAGTGGCATAATCATGTGATATGATGCAAATATGATCTATAAAATATATAACTTTTTCGATAAATTTCTGACTTATCCGGTTTCCCAATTAGTTGAGGATAAACTTTTTGAGAGTAAATTGATATAAGTTTTTGCAGGGCTTGTGTCCGGTGGTTTAAATGATCGCGATCGCAGATGCCTCATCTTCTTTCTAAAGGCATGTTGTAGTTGTCCTGTCCTCGAAGGATTAGGGTTCCCCATCTTTGTGCACCAAGTTGGAGGAGGAATATGCTTCCTTTGAATGATCATGATTGTTGTGATTCTTCTAGAGGTCTAGTTGACCATCGCCAAGTAGTTTGACCATTTCTGTATCAAATATTTTTTGTAGTGTGATAATGCATCAACTCAGGATAGATCTTATTGTCTTATGACGAATGTACTTAAAGTTGTAAAGGTACACATGGAAGTCATATTTATAGATCCCCTATAAATTGATTATGGGCCTATAATTAGTGCATTAAACAAATTATGTGGAGTGATGATGCATTAATCATGGGATCTAGCACCCCCTTATCTTATGAAGGGAAATTTAAAATTCGTAAATTAAATCCAAAGAATACATAAAAAAATTAAGGCTAGATATTCGACCATGTTAACAAGCACTAAATTTCGCAATCCACTGTATATCGATAACAATAATTTATTACCCTAATAAAGTTTCTCGGCACGCTGTATCCTGCTCATCCAAGCCCCTTCCACTATAAATCCACCCCTCGTCCCTTCGCATTCAACTCACCAAAACTACCTAATTTACCTCTGTTGGTTTCCCCCTTTGTTTTCTACTTGCTTGTCTATGGTCGGCAATGGGTCGCGAGAAGGTGAACCTCCATTACATCCCCAACAGCTCCAAACGTCGTGGTACCTTCCAAAAGCGCAGTCGTGGCCTAATGAAGAAGGCAGGTGAGTTGGCCACCATGTAAACAGCAATGCGTGTGTCATCATCTACGGCTAGGGTGAGTCGGAGCCATAGGTCTTCCCATCCCATGATGAAGCAATGTCCATTCTAAAATGGTTCAAGGACATGCCGGAACAGAAGCAACACAAGAGTACGATGGACCAGGAGCACTTCCTGCTCCAGCACATCAACCAACTTCAGTACCATCTGCAGAAGTCTAAACAAGACTGCCAAGAGCACGGGATCAGGTCCCTCCTACACAAGGCCATGATGGGAAACTTCCCGGTCTCATGGGGTTATCCATGGAGGATCTTACCAATGTTGGCTGGAAGGTGGATGTGCTCCTTAAGAGCATTGGTGACCGCATAACAAACATCCACGGGCAGTCACCAATCTTCCAGCCTTCCTCGGTGCAGGCGCCAACTCCCATTATCACCGATGTCATGGACATCACTAGGCCTCATGTGGCCAATCTGGCTAAGGAACCGTCCCCCCATCAGGAGGGATGGCTTAAAATAGTGAGGCCTACAAAACATGATGCTAGCACACTCATCGACCGTAGGTTCAACAATGACCCTACTGGTGCCACCTCCAGTTCGGGCTTCAACGATGATGAGATGATTCAGCCCTTCGATCTAGGTGATGGACTGGGAATTCCATGGGGATGTGTGGTTCCCAGACCTTCTTTGGGTTCTTTGCCTCCAATGTAAGGAGGTAGAGTCTCTCCGTCGGGCATCCATGGACAACTACATGAGTCGTCTAGATCGCTTATCAATATGTCTATTTTATTCTTCGTCAATATAATTATTCCAAGGATGTCTTGCCATCTTAGTTTGCTCCCGTCGTGTTGAGGTCATGAGTCATTTGTTCCCTTATCAGAATTGTTATCTATCATTTTTTTAATATTTTTAACCATCTTATAACAATCGTTTTGAATCCTAGAACCCCTCAGATTTATAGACCATGTGAGTAATGTCTAGTTTTTTATATTGTGGGATGTAAGTAGGAGCCTTGTCCAGCTTCTGAATCAAGTTGTTGCCTTGTGCGTAGTTTCATGACTCCTTCTTGATTTTCCTACTAGATCACGTATAGGACACAAGTTTCCCATGACGATATGTGATGTAAAATTCTAAACCGTGTTGCACTTGGCGATTGCATTTGTTAAATTGTCTATAATTTCCGCATGAGTAATATTTTTGGTAGAAGTGTGAAAGACTTGCTACTATTCGACGCCATCACCTCCTAGATATATTGAAAGTGTTGAGATCTATGTTACTAACAGAAACTTATATAGTGGTATGTGAATTTGCGGGTATTCTAGACTTTCCCATATAACCCTATATACTAAGAGCGTAGGTTTCGATTTTCTCCAATTTTTTAGCCTCCGCACGATTTTTCCTCGTCTACGCATGTCCTTGCGCACTCCCTGCTGACTCCCCGTGCCAGGCTGGGTTCGCTGGCCCTATGTTTCGATTTTCCTTCTTTTTCCTAATAATAAATACACTAATGCAAAGTTCCATCTCATTGGGTAGCTGAGCTCGCTTAAAAGTCCCGATGACATCGCTGTTCTCTGGAGTCCCATTTCAGCAAGCTGGTGTGATCCCGATGGAGTCCCCTGTTCTGGCACAGATCTGGGCACCGATGGATCCAACACCTCTTTTACTTAGAGTTCTTCTCCAGGATGACAACCATGGGCTAGAGTTGCTTCAGATAGGGGGTACTCGGAGAGTGCCAAACAGCTCTAGAATTTTGATCTGCCGGGATAATTGGATTTCGATAGGGAATTTTTTAAAGTGTGGTGATATGTAGACCGAGCTAGATGGCTCTCGTTTTTAATTTTTTTCGAAATCTGCACTTTTGTGTTTCCAAAAAATCGAAACAAAAATTCTGGGTGGATATACTGTTGAGATCTATAGTTGTGCAAAATCTCAATGAAACATTTGCAATATTTTTGCATGGGTAAAAAAAATACAAATCCACAGTTTTGAATGATGAACAGTGCCGAGTTTTAAAAATTTGAAAACTTTGCCAGATTTGTCTTTTTTTGCTCATGCCAAAATATAATGAATTTTTCATTAAGATTTTGCACAACTATAGATCTCAACATTATCTTCACCCAGAATTTTTATTTCGAATTTTTGGAAATACAAAATTGTTTGAATTTTTGTTTGATAAAACGAGAGCCATATAGCTTGGACTACATTTGGGGTTTTCTATTTGAAAGCCACTACTAATGCTTGAGGTGGCCCATATAGGTGCGTGTGAGACTTACTCGACCCAACAACAAGGCAGTGGAGAGTGGAGTTAACAATGGGGAGTAACTTAGAGTAGTAACATGCATATGTTACTACTCTAAGTTACTACCTCCATAGTGGGGAGTAACATGTGTGTAGTGTCATATTTAATAGGTTATACACTCATCTTGCCTTGAAATGTGTGATATTATGGTAACATAGCTAGTTACCACAACCATCTCTCTCCTCATTAATTACCCGCCACATCAGATTTTTTGCCTATGTGGCACTGATGTTACTCCTATATTACTCCCCATGTGACTAGTCTTATGACCTTGATGAAATTCTACGTATTCAACTCCCTCAATCAATTTAATAAGCTGTGTAGCCTGGCATTGTGACCATATCCTCATTTTCTTCCATATCGCCTGTGCGGCTCACTCCCAGAGGAGGCGGTGCTCCAGTATCAGTCCAAATTTCGACCGTCACGGGTGACCTTCACTACCCAATGCATAATCACATAAATATAAATCGAGATAATATCCAGTTCCAATGATCGTGGAATTTTAAGGTGAACCGCGCCCACGTCACCGTTATCTTTTGACAAATTGAATTTAGAAATAGTCAATTTACCTTGTATATAGAAAACTGCTTTTATGATTACTACTAGTTCACTACGGCAGTATAGGCTAATGCTTGGCTAATTACAAAAAAAGAATCAAGAAAAAGATTAAAATACTAATTAGACTATGCCGGAGGGGAATGCTGGCCTCTCTTTGAATTTGAAATGATATATTTAAGTCATCATTAACTTTTTTCTATTCCGATGAATGCTTTAATTATAGTAATTTATTTAATCCTTTCCCCTAGCGTATTGAGAAATAATATACATTCTCACGATTTGTATCCAAATATTAATTTAAATTTCCTAAAAATACAAATTGTATTATGCGTACAGAGTGGCGAAGCAAATTTTACATTGCATGAACTATTCCAATTTGAAAATATGAGATTGATTGACAAGAACCAGGGACTAGTCTCGCTGCTAAGGGAGAAAACCTCTGTCGGAGCAAGCTAAAGAGTCCACTTTATATAGTAGATTTATAGAGAGTGTTGGAAAGCACTTCGGAAAATTAACTATCCAGCACAATATCCAAACTTTTTTGCTTGGTTGTGTTAGGTTAGGACATAGGAAGATCCAAAACCAAGATCCACCCAATTCTTGCAAAGGTTCCCTCCGTTTCGCCCAAAGTGGGAGTTTTCAGCTATAACTCCACCAACCTACTAGAGAGTAGGTGAAGCTGGTCACACACCGGATTAGGATCTTGGACATGTACAACACCCAACACACTTGTATACATATGGTATGGAACCACCTAGGTTTTGGTGGGTTTCAGATGCTTCGAAACCCCGCTTCGGCGAAATCCTATACCCGCTAGAAAAAAGTCAAAATTCCCGTGTACCCCTTTGAACGGAGTCGAAAGGGGGTAAGCCAGTGGACTTTTTTGCTTGGTTGTGTTAGGTTAGGACATAGGAACATCCAAAACCAAGATCCACCCAACTCTTGCAAAGGTTCCCTCCGTTTTGCCCGAAGTGGGAGTTTTCAGCTATAAGTCCACCAACTTACTAGAGATGAAGTGAAGCCGGTCACACACCGGAGTAGGATCTTGGACATGTCCAATACCCAACACACTTGTATACATATGGTATGGAACCACCTAGATTTTGGTGGGTTTTAGATGCTCCAAAGACCCGCTTCGGTGAAACCCTAGACCCGCTGGAAAAAAGTCAAAATTCCCATGTACCCCTTTGAACGGAGTCAAAAGGAGGTAGGCCAGTGGACTTTTTTTCTTGGTTGTGTTAGGTTAGGACATAGGAACATCCAAAACCAAGATCCACCCAACTCTTGCAAAGATTCCCTCCGTTTCGCCCAAAGTGGGAGTTTTCAGCTATAAGTCCAACAACTTACTAGGGAGAAAATACTCAAAAAGTGAAATCCTTTGGCATGGAGTCCTTTTATGTGTACTATTTGCTAGCAAAAATGATAAATTTGAGTTTTGACAAACATTTCAAAAAAACCTTCACAAAAAGGTATATCATCTATAGACATGTATAGGTTTCGCTTCAAATGACCAAATTATGACCATCCCCGTGCCAGATTTTGTGATAATGTGTCCATATTTGATACATAGGTGTGTCTTGGTATGGCAAACATTGTTGGCAAAAACAATTTCCAAATTATTTTTATAAATATCATTTTCCATTTTTTAAGTGCCAAAAATGACTTTTTTATTAAGCAAGTACCAAAAATATGTAGCAAAAAGTAATATGCATGGTGAAAGTGATGATATGGATGTCATATTTGGATTCCTCACATTTTTCTAATCGATTTAGATATTTTATTTGTTAAATTTTGATTTACGGATTTAAAGATATGATTTTTTTCATATTAAATGAAAAATAGAAAAAATAAGAGGGACCTATGCCGACGGCAAGCCGTCGGCTTAGCCCTGAGTCAAGTTTTTTTCGTACGCGGGCTCTATGTCGACGGCCCCGACAAAAAGCCGTCGGCTTAGCCTTTGGCCGTCGGCATAGGGGGCCTTTCCTGTAGTGGCAGGGAGAGCGATCTGGACGGACTTTCTTGCCACGCACGAGGGGAGTGAGAAGACGAGCTTTTGCGGGTCCAGCCGCGCCGCAGCGCGAAGCATCGAGTTAACATGTGTCTTGGAGTGGCCGACACCGTCTGGGATCATGTGTATCTCGAGTACCGAGACCACCGGAGAGACACGGCCAAGCGTTGGCTCAAGGTTGTGGAACTCGACGCCGCGCAAGACGATCTCGTGGAGGCCGGTCCAGAGACCATCGCGCCACCGGCGAGATAGGACGCTGGTGCGCGCGGCGGAGGCGGGCGACGATCAGGAGGAGCAGATCGTCGGGTAGGGCGCTGATATTATCCGGTCCGTGGCATCGGCTGCTTCTCTGCTTGGTGTAACAGAGGCGGCGCCCTGATCTCAACTGCATACCATCCAGAGGCGAAGCCGCTGCACAGCTGCTGGGTGGAAGAGAGACGGCGCCCCGATCTCAACTCCATGGCAGAGAAGAACCCGATCGATCGTTGTCCTTCTTATCAGTTCTTACACTTCACTGACCGAGAGCGTTAATCCGCGTTCCGCGGGGTGAAGATTTTGTCATTGATCCGTGGCGGGGCCGCGGGGGTGGCCTTTTTCTTGCTCGGTTACACAATTCATGGACGCCTCTACATGGGCTGGTGCTATGATCCTCTCTGTGTAAAAAACAATTCGTGTTCGCATCGGAGACGAGAGATGAGGTGTTTAATACTCCCTACGTTCATAAAAGGATGTCTCAACCTAACTCAAATTTGCATGTATCTAGACATGATTTAGTATGTAAAATTTGAGCTAGGTTGAGACATCCTGTTGTGAACAGAGGGAGTAAAAAAAACTAGACTACTTCCTGAACGTCCAGAAATCTCTTGGTTGGGCGGTTGGAGCTGTCATTTGATTATCTTCACTAGCGATTTCGATTTCTGTAACCAACTATTTTGAGATCTCTCCTTAGCATAAAGCAAGTTAATACTATCTCCATTCCATAAAACTAGCAAGGACTCGCGTGGCCGCACGCCGCGCTTGCCGAAACGGGAGAGCAGTAAATTTGGTAGGTTAGATCGAAATACTCCATCCATTTTTATTTATTTCACATTCTGCCTTTTTTAGTTAAATTTTGACCAAATATAAGAAAAAATATCAACACTTACAATATATATTAATATTTTATGACCATCATAAAATGTATTTTCATATTATTTTTATGTGATATTATACGTGTTGATATTTTGCAGAGGCTGGGGCGATGCCTCCATTTCTAAAAATACGTGTTGATATTTTTTGTACATAGTTGGTCAAAGTTTATAAAGTTTGATCTTGACTAAACTCGTAACGCAATGTACTGTGAATAAGAGAGTAGATGATGCCCTTGATAAATAATAGACTACTCCCTGAACATGCGAGAAATCTCTCAGTTGGCACTGGTATTTGATTATCTTCACTATTGATGTCGTAACTAACTATTTTGAGATCTCTCAAGTAAGCTTTATTTTTGTTTTTGCGCTAACAAGAGCTTCATTTCTTAAATAATGGGATTACAATCATGGGCAACGCATTTAGCTAAGAAGTTAGGGGCATAACTATCTTCTAGAAGAACTAGCCTGTTTGGAACATAGGTGAGCTAGATTATTTGCTTCCCTGCACACAAAAAATAACTGAAAAAATCGGCTAACTCTTTGATGACGCAGAAACGGTTACAACTTCTGTTCTATCAAACATAGTCGAATTCAATAGCTACACAACACGCTCAGGATCACTTGGAGTGATCACGTTCATGTATCCGAGGTCAACCGCTAATTGTGCACCGTCTCGTGTAGCCATGCCTAAACTAATTACTCCCTCCGGTCCAGAGTATCGATCATGCGTGTGTTTGACTGTGTCCTTAACGCTCTGGGATGCTAGTATCTCCGTCTTGGCTCCAATGGTAAAGAAGGTTTCGTGCCGATGCCAACTTTCCGGGAGGTATACTTAATTTGGTTGTAGACTCACGAACGTGATTCTCGAGATGCCAGAGAGATAAGGACAACTCCCTTCGCTAAAACTTCATGTTTACCACGTGTGTACTGTCCTCCCTTCCACTCAATTCAAAGCAAACTCTAACGACCATCTTTTTGTTTGAATAATATATGTATTCGGTTTGCCAGGGCTCGCTTATTACTTTGAACGGTGAAGGGACAGACATTAAGCAGCTGACAGAGAAGCATCTGATCCCCGAGTTCTCTGTTTTGGAACCATATATCTCACGACAAATGGCCATGTTTTTGGAGTATTCGTGTGGGATCTATACTTGGCATTAATCGAATTTCAACTTCTATGCAGAGGCTTAAGGTCGTCCTACAGAGATCAGCGGTAATCCTCTGCTCTTACTATATATCTTTATATTACATTGTGACGTAATTCACACATCATTCTACGAAGAAGAATGCCCACTAGATTGTCCTTGTGATTCCGCGAACTGGAGATCTCAGACTAGATAATTGACTGCCCTTGAAGAAGTGGAGATCAACGGCTTCGAAGAAGACGAACATAAGATTGATATCTTGAAACTGATATTCAAATGCGCGCCAATACTTAAAACAATGGCTGTGAAGCTATCGGAAGATGCCTAGTCAAGTAACTTTGGACGCAGAAAAAGGTACCACATTTTCAGGGCTTGGTCTAGCATTGAATTCAATGCCCATTCTACATCAGATGAGTACATATTCCGCAGGCATGATTAGCTTGCAACAAGGATAAAACGGTTAATCCTTGTAAGTTTTCTCGAAAACTAAAGTCAATTTGTTAGTTATGTTCATTGTGTGCGAAAATCTCTAGGAGCCACTGCTATGTTGCATTGTGGATATGTGTATGTTTTGTAAAGATATTGTTCCTATTATTTGATATGTGCTGTGAAATATATATTATATATGTTCGTATTTTTGATGTTTGTTTCATCAAATATATATCATTGATAACGTATATTTGATAGCAAAACAAAAAAAATCTCAGTGCAAACGAGTGGAAACTCGTTACTGATGAGCCATATCTGAAAAAAAAAAGATGCTCAACATCGTTGCCAATAGCGGGGCTCTTTGGTGGCAGTTATTTTCTCTGTTGGCGATGAGGCACCTCACATCAATGATTGGGCTTGGGATAAGAGCCTTTCACATTTACGATGGGTTTTTTGACTTTTAACCCGTGTCTATGGAGTCAATATGTCCTAGCTAGTGGCAAACATACTATAGTCCACATTATATTTTTGCTTGTTGATTATTATAAGAATGTTTTTTCAATACCACAAGTACAAAGCATGCACACTTTGTTAAATTTTGACTTCTAAACAATTTTGACCATGAAAACATATTCATTTTATACTCTACAATTTTCTATAAATATGCTTGCTTAATCATACAATAGAAACTGCTAGTGACACCTTAGTTAGATTGTACTCTTTGCAAATATTTATTATAAATGCTTATAAATTATGCATCATACAAAACATAGTTCTAAAACAAAATTTGTTAGATTTTTTTGTATCTTTCAATGAATTCACTATAAAAAGAAAACACACCAACTAATATTTATTAATATTGCCAATTATATTGTTAAACTATTGAATAAACAGAAAATTAAATTTGTAATACTATAACATGGTAAAAATAAGACCCATAGAAGTGTAAAAGTTCAGTATAAAATATATTCATTTTATTCACCTCGGATACATGAACAAACAAAAAATGAAGGGGGGGGGGGGAGCAAGAATTATACACACAAAATCACCAGTCTATACCTTGAAAAATGGGCAGCAATAGGTTTTGTTGTTTTGTATTCTCTTGCCGCAATCGCATTGGTTGCCCCAATCACGTTGTGAGGACACTGGCGCAGGTAGATATTCTCAAGAATGTCGCGAGGTGTTAGAGCCAGAAACAACGTTCCATCATCCGCGTGTACATTACGTTGTACGTAATTTTTGACATCGGTCGTCGGAACAACAAAATAGCGATGAGAATTTAAATGGATACGAATATGGACATTACCATGAAATGACCCTTCAGATGCTCTGGTATCTGCTCCTCGGGGACAAACAAGCGGCCGCCCTGTCGGATGATACGTTCCCAGCAGCAACGCCGGGACCGTGGTGTCCATCGTGACCATTACAGTACTCAGACGAAAACGCCAAGTCGCAAGTAGTGCAGTAGCGGTCCTTGGATCTCAGCTGGTTGTAATCGTCGTTCTCCATTGCCACCACTGTGTCTCCTCCGCAGCCCGCGATGCCATTGTGCTGAGGAATAAAAGCGGGTTCAGAGATTCAAACCAAGATTTGCAATATAAAAACACTAGAGCAGAATCGGAATTCCAAAACTCTTTGCAAGAAAAAGGACCAACCTTGCATGAGGGGCTGCATAATTTATTCTTGTCTTGTATCTTCTTCCCACACATCGACCCGTCCTGCTCGCATGGACGTTACATTGCCTCAACAAGATTTGCTTGTGAAAGCCCTCACCTTTGCTCTATATGAAATCCCAATTGAAGTCCAAGGCTGCTCTGTTCCGCCTCACGACAAGGGTAGTCACCGCTGGGAACCCGTCAATGTAGAATATCTTCAAGAAACCAACAACTTCATCATTCAAATTGGGTGAAGAAATTGAAAAAACAAGAAGGAAGAAAGGAAGAGTCTAATCTCTGCAAGAAAACGAGAAACATGCCCTCTTTCGTGCATCCAATTGGTTGAAAAGAGTGTCATGATTGTCAGGGGCGGAACCCCCGAAAAATACAGATTTTGCAATATAGTACTACAATTAGTCACATTAATTCTTTGTGTATTGTGAGTGTTAAAATACATGTAAGCTATATTTAAACTTGAACCTTGAGCTTGGCACCCCTGTGTTCAAGTTCTAAATCCGCCACTGATGGTTCTAACCTCGAAGAGACAGCCGTTCTTATAGGGTGCTGGTCCACGTGTCCATGGGCAGCAGGTAAGGCACACAAGAGACGGACACCCTGTGCAGAAGTGGGACGGAGAGCAGTCCTCGTCGAACTCCCCATGGAATTCCGCAGCAAGGAGAGAATTGATGGTCTCCATATGTTTTCTTCGTGAGTAATCACGATTTTTGGATCAGTGGCTCCATGTTCCTTTTTGAGTAACAAAGTTGTTTTCCCTCTCGTTAGGGTTTAGAGTCCTCGCGCCGCCACGTCGGGGTTGAGGCGATTTCTTCCCGCCGTTCGGCTAGGTTCTGCCGAGCCTGCTCGGACTACGTCGGGGAGGGACTCCCCTCGCTTGGAGGGGTTCTGCGGTTACGTTATGGCGAGCGCGGATGGGAGCTCGTCGCTGAAAAAGGCGGGCCAAGGAGAGCTTGATGATCTGATGCGCGATCTGGGGATCCAAGAAGAGGACCTCGATGATGTAATCTTCGAGGAGGAAAATCCTGCAGATCAGAACGTCGCACGATGGATGTTGATCACCAGAGTTAACACAGATCGGGAGTTCAGTAAGTACTGGTTTTTCAAGAACATGAGAGCGGCTTGGAATTTGGCACAACCCGTGAAGATCAAAACTCTTGAAAACAATTTGTTCATTATGCAATTCTCTTGCCTTGGTGACTGGGAGACGGTGATGGCTAGAGGCCCATGGCACTTCCGAGGTAATGCTGTCCTGTTTGCAGAGTATGATGGCTTCACCAAACCTTCATCAATTGATCTCAATACCTTGGATATGTGGATTCAAATCCATGACCTCCCAATTGGTTATGGAGGTATGATCAAAGCCCTATCGTCCAAAGTGGGAAAGTTTATTGCTTCGGAGACCCCATCTGATGATTCCGTGGGAAGTTTTTTCAGAGTTCGGGTTACTGTAGATGTTCGTAAACCCCGGAGAAACCATGTATCTCTGTCGGGAGCTGGTAAGCGCGAAATTTTTATTGTCAAGTATGAAAGACTACCAACTTGGTGCTCGGTGTGTGGCATGCTTGGACACATTTATAAAGAACATGGGGATGGGATTCACCCTCCATCAGTGCTAGCGTTCAGAAACCTCAGAGCAACGTTCACTGTTTGGGCTGGAAGCCGACCGGATAGGGGTCGTGCCCGGGGTCGAGGGCGTTCTGCTGGCACTGGAAGAGGTGGCAGAGGTAGAGGTGCTGGTCGTGATGATTTTGGAGATCAGTACCCTGAGGAAGAGGAAACCGGGGATGACATGGAGTTATATGATGAGGATGCTAATAAGGGAAAAGATACGGTTGATGATACGTTAGCTTTGATGAATTCCGAGTCGGGGAACTCGTCGGCTGCAATGATAACTGACACAACTAGTCAAAAGGCATAGGCTCCCATCAGCCCTCTCCCGACGAGGGACTTGAAGCGGCCTAAGAAGGATAATGAAAGTGACGGTAAAATGGTGAAAACCAACCTGATATCGGCGACTCCCGGGAAGGGGGTTGTCCGGACGCAATGAAAAGCCTAAGTTATAACGGCCGTGGCCTCCAAGGGGTTGCGACTGGCCGGCTCTGCTGAGCCTACAAAAGCGGAGTGACCCGGATGTTATTTTCGGTCGGAAACTCATATAGACGAGTGGTCGGCGGAATGTATTCGTCGTAAACTTAGGATGGATTTTAAAGAGGTTGTTCGTAGCGATGGTCGAAGTGGTGGCCTGTTGTTGCTGTGGAAGAAGGAGGTGAAGATATCTCTCAGGTTCAAAGGGAGGAATTTTATCGATGTTAATGTAGAGCATGGACCTGACTGTGTGTGGCGGTTTACCAGTTTGTACGGTGAACCAAAGTGGCAGGATAAGCACTTGACCTGGCAATGCTTACGAGATCTCCACGCCCAATCAAACCATCCGTGGTTGGTCATGGGAGATTTGAACGAGATTATGTATCCTTTTGAGAAGGAGGGTGGGAACCCGAGACCTGCACATTTCATGCAGAGCTTCAGGGAGGATGTTAATGACTGCAATTTGAGTGATTTTGGGTACACTGGTCACAAGTTTACTTGGCACAGGGGCAATATTAGGGAAAGGCTGGACCGTGCTTTAACTAATGATGATTGGAACCTGCGGTTTGGAGATGATGTGCTCCAGAACATGGAATACAGTAGGTCTGATCATCGGCCGATCTTGATGTCTTTTGACATGGGAGGGAATACAGAACGAGATGGGCCGGCTTTGCTGCGTTTCGAAGCAAAATGGCTAAAAGAAGCCCACTTCCAGCAGGTGGTTGAAGAGGCCTGGGAACAAGCGGGTGTGCAAATTCAAACGGGGTCATTGGCGGGAAAACTTTCTGTTGTTCATAACTTACTCCACAAATGGGACAAAAATGTGCTCCAAAATACAAAAAGAAGAATTCGGAATACACAGAAGGAGATGGAAAGAGTATTGAGTGGCCCTCTTAATGATGAGACAATTCGGCAACAAAAGGAGCTGGCAAAGGTTATCGAAGAATTATTGGAAAAAGAGGAAATCCATTGGTCACAACGAAGCAGACTCAATTGGCTCCAAGCTGGGGACAAAAATACTTCCTATTTCCATAATTTTGCTAGTGAAAGGAGGAAAAAGAATAGAATACAGAAGCTGAAAAATGATAGTGGAAATTGGGTAGAAGGTTCTGCTAATTTAAACCCTCTAGTTTCGGACTATTTTGCAGGGCTTTTCTCTACCGAGATTGATGAACCAGACCCGAATGTTCTGCAAAAAGTGGTCCCAAAAGTCTCTGAAGTTATGAATGATCATCTTATGCGTCCATATAGCGGCGAGGAAGTTAAAAAGGCCCTTTTCTCCATTGGAGATATGAAAGCACCTGGAGAGGATGGCTTACACGCGATATTTTAAAAAAAATGTTGGAACCTGTTAGGTGATACACTTACGCAGGAGGTCTTACAAGCAATCAATGACAAATCCATCCCCCCGGGATGGAATGATACGGTGATTGTCCTCTTACCAAAAGTGGAGAACCCGGAGCTTATTACTCAATATCGTCCGATCAGCCTATGCAATGTGCTGTGCAAGGTAATCTCAAAAATGTTTGCTTTTCGCCTTAAACATGTTCTTGATGAGGTGGTTTCTCCAACACAAAGTGCATTTGTTCCTGGAAGATTGATTACTGACAATATTTTGCTGGCTTATGAGAGTCTCCATACCATTAAGAACAAGAAGAATGGTAAATGGGGTTATTGTGCTATTAAGCTTGATATGCACAAGGCCTATGATAGGGTTGAATGTGTTCTTAGAGAGGATTATGCTACGGCTTGGGTTCCATGCTGAGTTTGTTTCGCTGATCATGTCTTGTGTGAGATCTGTAAAATATAAAATCAGATATACTGACCAAGAGACAGAAGGGTTCATTCCGAGTAGGGGCTAAGACAAGGTGATCCCCTATCCCCTTATTTGTTTCTACTTTGTGCAGAGGGACTGTCAAGTCTTGTGGCTCATAGAGAGGAGGTTCGTGGTTTAGAAGGTGTCAGGGTATGCAGAAATGCTCCATCAGTTTCACATTTACTCTTTGCTGATGATTCCCTAATCCTTATGAAAGCAGATATGAATAATGCAACCTCGTTGAGCCAGGTACTTGATCAATACTGTGCGAGCTCGGGACAATTAGTGAGCCAAGCAAAGTGCAGCATTTTCTTCAGCCCAAATGTGAATGTTGAAACTCGGGCAAATATTTGTAATCATTTGAACATCATGACAGAAGCTATCTCTGATAAGTACCTTGGCCTCCCTGCAGTTGTTGGAGCGGATAGAACAGACAGTTTAATTTATCTTCTTGAAAGGATTATTAAAAGATTAGAAGCATGGAAAGAAAAATTCCTATCTCTTGGCGGGAAAGAAATTTTGCTGAAAGCTATTATCCAGGCAATTCCGGTGTATGCTATGGGTGTGTTTAATATCCCAAAAAAGCTTTGTAAAGAGATGGCTGATGCTATGGCGGCTTTTTAGTGGGGAGACACAGATGAGAAAAAAAGGATGCATTGGATGGCTTGGTGGAAATTATGTACTCCTAAAAAGCTTGGGGGCGTATGGGCTTCCGTGACCTACATGCTTTTAACATGGCGATGCTGGCTAAGCAGAGTTGGAGATTGATATCAAATTTGGATTCTCTTTGCGCAACTGTTCTAAGAGCTAAGTATTACCCTGATGGAAACCTCCTAAAAGCTGGTCCGAAAAAAGGATCATCGTTTACATGGCAAAGTATAATTGCGGGGTTAGCTACTTTTAAAAGAGGTCTTATTTGGCGAGTGGACACAGGGCAGAAGATAAATATTTGGCTTGATCCTTGGATTCCCTCTAGTCATAACCGTATGATAATTACCCCAAGAGGCCAGATCCTTCTCACCACGGTTGATGAACTCATCGACCACAGCACGGGACAATGGAACCTTGCGCTTCTTCGGGAGAACTTTAATCCTCTTGACGTCCAACGCATTTTGATGCATGTTTCTTCCCTAACGGAACAAGTGCTACGGGTGCAATCATTCGGAACGATAAAGGGGAGGCAATTGATGGTTCTAGCCATGCCTTGTTAGACCTACCAGATGCAACTACTGCCGAGGCTTTCTCTCTACGCAGGGGATTAGAGTTGGTGGACCATGTGGGCTGTCGTCCAATCTCCATCGAATCGGACTGCCTCGAACTGGTTCAGGCGTTCAATGGCGAGATAGAGATCGGAGGTGTTTATACAGCCGTGTTGGCAGACTGCTTTCAAATAGCTTCCAGGATTGGTGATATTTCCATGCATCATTGCTACCGTGAGGCAAATAGGGTTGCTCACAAACTAGCTAGGTCTTGTTTTGATTCTGATTCTCCTGTGTTTTTGGACTGCGATCCCCCTAGCTTTATTATCCCCGATATAACGAACGATGTATCTCTGTTTATCTGAGGCAGCAAGTTTGTTGACACACTCTTTTCCTTCCAGGGTACCGAAAGGGACTGGGAAGTTTTTAATGAGACGGACTTGCTGACCTAATATAGTGGTGGAAAATTTTCAAAAAAAAAAAAAATCGACTCGGACTCCACCTAGCTAGGACTGACTTATGTAACCAAAGTACTAGTACCTACGTCACGACTCGAACGGACTACCATGCGCTCAACTAATATTGAGGCGTTTTGCCTACCGGAAGCATGTGCACACTTTAAAAATACAATTTAAACGCATTTTAAAATAGCAACAAAATACTGCCGCATAGATCTTGACATTCTAGGTGCTCTTTGCATGAAAAAACATCATTTTTTGGCATATGTAAAAAACACAAAAAATGTCTCATCATAAATATATATTATGGACTTTAAAGATAGGACGAAGCAAACTTACCCGCAAAAAGCAAACTTGAGATCTAGATCATCTCCATCGGCACCCCCAAAGGCCCATTGGGGGTCCGACGCAAAGAAACGTTCACAGCGGCACCCCCATTTGTCTGGGTCGAGCCAATTTATTTTCGACACCTCCGATAGGACCTCCAAACTTGGAGGCCTGTTCGGGGGTGCCGGACATGCCCTCAGACAGTCGGAGCCCATCTGCCATAGACACAAAGTGTGGCGCCGTGTTTATTCACTGCTAAATATCCGACGATCAGCGAAGTTTCAACAACATTGCGCAGGAGCTCCAGAACGTCACTGGCGGACATCCGCACGTTTTACACGACGGAAAAAAAGTAATTGAACGAGTGTCATAGACGATTCTGCTACATTTTCTGTGAAACTGGAAACGTCGAGGTAGCCGTGAGGTTCAGCTAAACGTCACGAGCGGCTGGACCGTCGGGCCCAGACACAATAAGCCACGAGGTTTTTTTTTGTTTCGTCGTTGTTGATTGCCACGTGGTGAACTGGGTTCAGACGGTCATTAGCGCCATCTGCTAATGTCACTTTCTACGCCACATAAGGCATCACGTTTTGCGACATTTTTTTGTCACGCGAAGATACTGTTACGGCCACGGTTAAGACATCACCGATCCCGTTTTTGACGTCAAATACCTCGAGTTCCTCATCGCTCAACCCTTCACTGTGTTCAAGCTTCCTCTTTTGGCTCAGGTATCCACACACCTGGTTTTCCAGCCCGACACAACATGACCGGGTAATAGCAGTCATTGGTCATGACTATTGTGATATCGTCAACCGTTGACCGCAGAACCACACAGAAAACCTCGCCGATGACTGAATCAAGCCCGCGGAGCGGCGAAGTTGTGGCGGTGAAAGGATTGTGCAAACAGAAGTTGCGCGTGTGCTCGTCCCCTTCACCAAGAACGCGCTTAAGCGCCAGCCAACCATTGGTGGTGGCGCCAAGGGAACTCGTGTTGTCAGGGAGGGGTGATACGTCCATTTTGCATTACTATTTTATATCATAATTTACTGCTATTCATTGATATATTTCATATTTGGATGATATACTTATGTTATTTTATCTTGTTTTGCATGTTTGATGATTATTGGAGAATTAACTGCCGGAGTCAGGATTCAGCTGGAAAAAGCATCGTCAAGACACCCTATTTCTGAAGATCGTCAATTCAGGGAAATTATGCTGAAGCTCCTATTTCCAAAAGGGGAGGCAGAGATGGGCCACGAGGGGCCCACACCATAGGGCGGCGCGGGTCCCCCTGGCCGCGCCGTGGTGGGTGTGGGGCCCTGGCCCACCTCTGGCGCTCCCCCTTCGCGTATTTCATCCCCCAGAAACCCTAAGACGGGGGAGCCATCGAGGAAATATTCCGCCGCCTCCACGAGGCGGAAACCACAGAGAGAGAAAAAGCTCTCCGGCAGGGAGAAATCTGCCGGGGAAATTCCTTCCCGGAGGGGGAAATCATCGCCATCGTCATCGTCATCACGCCGGACTTCATCGGGATCATCATCATCATCTCCACCGCCGTCACCATCATCTCCACCGCTCCACTTCGTTCCGCTGTAACATCTAGGGTTATACTTTGTGTAGTTCATAGGGGAAACTTTCCCGGTGTTGATTACTACTTGTGGTTGATGCTATTAAGTTTTATCGGTGAATTGAAGTATATGTCCAGATTGTTATTCATCATTATATCACCTCTGATCATGATCCATATGATGTCTTGTGAGTAGTTCGTTCAGTTCTTGAGGACATGGGAGAAGTCATGCTGTTAGTAGTGGAATTATGTTGAGTAATATTTAATGGTTTGATATTTAAGTTGTGGTGTTATTCTTCTAGTGGTGTCGTGTGAACGTCGACTACATGACACTTCACCTTTATGGGCCTAGGGAATGCATTGTGTATTCGGCTACTAATTGTGGGGTTGCCGGAGTGACAGAAACCTAAACCCCCGTTAGTAAACCGGTGCATGAGGGAGTGTAGGATCTCAGAGTTTAAGGCTGTGGTTAGATTTATCTTAATTACTTCCTTGTAACGCGGATGCTTGCAAGGGGTTTAATCACAAGTATGTATTAGTCCAAGTTAGGGCAGTGCATTAGCATAGGTTCACCCACACAACACTTATCAAAACAATAAAGATTAATCGCTGTAGGAAGCGAAAGCACTTGACGAAATTCCCGTGTGTCCTCAAGAACATTTTGCCATCATAAGTAAACCAACCGGCTTATCCTTTGCTCTAAAAAGGATTGGGCCACTTGCTGCAATTATTATTACTGTCTTTTATTTACACGTATTTTATTTATCTGCAATATCAAAAACCCCTAAAAACTTGTCTGCTAGTATTTACAGTGATTCCTTGATCAAAACTACTTGTCAACACCTTCTGCTCCTCGTTGGGTTCGACACTCTTATTTATCGAAAGTACTACGATACACCCCCTATACTTGTGGGTCATCAAGACTATTTTCTGGCGCCGTTGCCGGGGAGTGAAGTGCTATTGGTAAGTGGAATTGGTAAGGGAAACCTTTACTGTAAGTGCTGTTTTTATTTCTGCTTGCTGCTTTATTTTATTATGGAGAGATCTCCATTCGAATCCCTATTTGGGAATACTACTGCCACTGCTAAGGTAGTAGATGAACCGCCGCCTGCTGAATTAGATCCATTTAAAATACCTATGAAAATTGTTGAACGTGTTATGGATAACCGCTATGTTGGAGATGGAACCATCCATCCTGGTGATCATTTACTATTTATACATGAATTATGCGAGTTGTTCAAGTGTGCAGGTATTTCAATGGAAAAAGTCAAGAGGAAGTTATTCTCTATATCACTGAAGGGCCGAGCTGCGGAATGGTATAAGATGCTGAAGAATGGCCGATCTATTGGCTGGGAGGAAATTGTACCTCTCTTTTATTCTAAATTCTATCCTCCTAGTGAGATTCATCAAGATCGAAATCGCATATATAATTTTTGGCCTCATGATGGAGAGAGTATTGCCCAAGCGTGGGGGAGATTGAAGTCACTAATGCTCAAATGTCCCATTCATGAGCTCCCAAGTAATATTGTTATCAATAATTTTTATGCAAGGCTTTCTCTTCATGATAAGGATTTATTGGATGCCTCTTGTTCTGGATCATTTACACGTACTGAAGAAGAAGTTAAATGGGACCTTCTTGACCGTATTCAGGAAAATACTGAAGGATGGGAGAACGACAAAGGTAGAAAGTCAGGTATAAATTATGATTACGAATGCATTAAATCTTTTATGGAGACTGATGATTTCCGTAATGTTAGTGCTGTTTATTGTCTTGATTCTCAAGTTGTTGCAAATTATTACAAAGCTTTTGCCTCTTATCTTGATGTGCCTAAGAAGGATTTGAATAAATATCATGAACCTTATAAAGATAAAGCCAATTCGGCCATTGGTAAAAGTATTGAAGTTCATACTGTTGATCACATTTTGCCAGAACCTTATATTGAAAAAATACCTTTTCCTGTTAAAGTCAAGGAACATTCTCTGATAGCTAGTGTGGTTAATAAAAGTGCCAAGAAACCTTTAGAGCCTGATGAACAAATAACTGTTGAACCTGCAGTAGCAATATAAAGGATTTGGTAACTGAAAATGTAGATGGAGAACATATTATCTTTTGTGAAGATGCTTCTAATATTGTTTCGCATCCTGGTAAATCTAGGAAAACAAGTGTTCCTGTGCTTTCAGTTAGATAGGAGAACATTGCTATTATGGTTTATGTGATATTGGTGCAAGTTCCAGTGCTATTCCTTTTGAACTTTACAAAGAAATTATGCATGAAATTAGTCCCTGTGAACTTGAGGATATTGATGTGGTTATTCAACTTGCCAATAGGGAAACTATCTCTCCCATTGGTATTGTGAGAGATGTTGAGGTTTTATGCGGTAAAACTAAATATCCTACTGATTTTCTAGTACTTGGTTCTGAAGCTAGTAAAACTTGTCCTATTATTTTCGGTAGACCTTTCTTGAATACATGTGGTGCTATTATAGATTGTAAGAAAGAGAAAATTTACACTAAATTTAATGGAGAATCTTATGAGTTTAATTTCTCTAAGTTTGGTAAGAAACTTTATGAAACTGATTTGCCTAATGAGGACTCGAAAATTGAACAACTTGCTGCTATTGCTATTGCTCCTAACAATGCCTTGCAGCAATTTATGGAGGAACACGAAAGTGAGGTCTTTATGGAGGAAAGGAATGAAATTGACAATATCTTTCTTCATCAACCACCATTACTTAAGCATAATTTGCCGGTGGAAGATTTGGGTACCCCTGCACCTCCTAAAGAAGATCCTGTTTTTGATTTAAAACCTTTGCCTGATAATCTTAAATATGCTCACATTGATGATAAGAAAACATATCCTGTTATTATTAGTTCTAAACTTTCAGGTACTGAAGAGGCAAGGTTATTGGAAGTATTGAGGAAACACCGAGGAGCTATCGGATATACTCTGGATGATTTAAAAGGGATTTCTCCTACTATATGTCAACACGCCATCAACATGGAAGATGATGCAAAACCTGTTGTGGAGCACCAGCGTCGTTTAATCCCTAAAATGAAGGAAGTGGTAAGAAATGAGGTATTAAAACTCCTCGATGCTGGTATAATTTATCCTATTGCTGATAGTAAATGGGTAAGTCCTGTGCATTGTGTTCCTAAGAAAGGAGGAGTTACTGTTGTGCCAAATGAAAATGATGAACTTATTCCTCAAAGAGTAGTTGTTGGATATAGGATGTGCATTGATTTTCGAAAGGTTAATAAAGTTACTAAGAAAGATCACTATCCTTTACCTTTTATTGATCAAATGTTAGAAAGGTTGTCTAAGAAAACTCATTTTTGCTTTCTTGATGGTTATTCTGGATTTTCACAAATTGCTGTTAGAGCGAAAGATCAAGAGAAAACTACTTTTACTTGTCCTTATGGAACTTATGCTTATAGGCGTATGCCTTTTGGTTTGTGTAATGCTCCTGCTACGTTTCAAAGATGCATGTCTGCCATTTTTCATGGTTTTTGTGAAAAAATTGTGGAAGTATTCATGGACGATTTTTCCGTCTATGGAACTTCTTTTGATAACTGCTTGCAAAACCTTGATAAAGTTTTGCAGAGATGTGAGGAAACTAATCTTGTTCTTAATTGGGAGAAATGTCACTTTATGGTTAATGAAGGGATTGTTCTTGGACATAAAATTTCTGAAAGAGGTATTGAAGTGGACAGAGCTAAAGTTGAAGCAATTGAGAAAATGCCCTGTCCCAGGGATGTTAAAGGTATTCGTAGTATTCTCGGTCATGCCGGTTTCTATAGAAGGTTTATTAAAGATTTCTCTAAAATTTCAAAACCTCTTACTAATCTTCTCCAAAAAGATGTACCTTTTGTTTTTGATGATGATTGTAAAGAAGCTTTTGAGGCTCTAAAAAAGGCTTTAACCACTGCTCCTGTTGTTCAACCTCCTGATTGGACTTTACCTTTCGAAATTATGTGTGATGCTAGTGATTTTGCTGTAGGTGCTGTTCTTGGACAGCGAGTAGATAAGAAGTTGAATGTTATTCATTATGCTAGTAAGACTCTTGATGCTGCTCAAAAGAATTATGCCACTACTGAAAAAGAGTTTTTAGCAGTAGTTTTTGCTTGTGATAAGTTTAGACCCTATATTGTTGATTCGAAAGTTATTATCCATACCGATCATGCTGCTATTAGATACCTTATGGAAAAGAAAGATGCTAAGCCTAGACTTATAAGATGGGTGCTTTTATTACAAGAGTTTGATTTGCATATTGTAGATAGGAAAGGTGCTGAAAATCCTGTCGCTGATAATTTGTCTAGATTGGAAAACATTTCTTATGATCCTGTTCCTGTTAACGATAGTTTTCCAAATGAACAATTGGCTGTGATAAAGGTAAGCTCGCGAGAAAGTCCTTGGTATGCTGACTATGCTAACTTTATTGTTGCCAAGTATTTGCCTCCAACCTTTACAGCTCAGCAAAGAAGGAAATTCTTTTATGACTTGAGGCATTATTTTTGGGATGACCCACACTTATATAAAGAAGGAGTGGATGGTATAATGCGAAGATGTGTTCCAGAATTTGAACAAAAAGAAATATTGAGAAAATGCCATGGAAGTGCTTATGGAGGACATCATGCTGGAGATAGAACTGCACAAAAGGTTTTACAATCAGGTTTTTATTGGCCTACTCTTTTTAAAGATGCAAGAAAATTTATTTTATCATGCGATGAATGTCAAAGAGTTGGTAATATAACTAGACGCAATGAAATGCCTATGAATTATTCTCTTGTTATTGAACCTTTTGACTGTTGGGGATTTGACTTTATGGGTCCTTTTCCTCCTTCTGATGGTTATACTCATATACTTGTTGCTGTTGATTATGTTACTAAATGGGTAGAAGCTATACCAACATCTAGTGCTGATGGTGAGACATCATTAAAAATGCTTAAAGATATTATTTTTCCAAGGTTTGGTGTGCCTAGATATCTCATGACTGATGGTGGTTCTCATTTTATCCATGGTGCTTTTAGAAAAACCCTTGCTAAATATGATGTTAATCATAGAATTTCTTCACCTTATCATCCTCAAACAAGTGGACAAGTAGAATTATCAAATAGAGAGATTAAATCTATTTTGCAGAAGACTGTTAATAAATCTAGAAAGAATTGGGCTAGGAAGCTTAATGATGCTTTGTGGGCTTATAGAACTGCTTATAAAAATCCTATGGGTATGTCTCCTTATAAAATGGTTTACGGAAAAGCTTGTCATTTACCTCTAGAATTAGAACATAAAGCTTATTGGGCCGTAAAAGAACTTAATAGAGATTTTAAACTTGCCGGTAAAAAAAGGTTACTTGACTTGAGTTCCTTAGATGAATGGAGAAGTGAAGCTTATGAAAATGCTAGACTTTTTAAAGAGAAAGTGAAACAATGGCATGATAGGAGAATCCTAAAGAGAGAGTTTAATGTTGGTGAGAAAGTTCTATTGTATAGGTCTCGTCTCAGATTTTTTGCAGGTAAATTACTTTCGAAATGGGAAGGACCTTATGTTGTTTCAGAGGTTTACCGTTCAGGTGCAATCAAAATTACTTCGCTTGATGGTGACAAATCTCAAGTGGTTAATGGTCAAAGACTCAAGCATTATATTTCTGGGGATTCTTATAACGAAGACGTTGATATTATTCAAGTAGTGACTCCGGAAGATTTTATTAAAAGTCAAATTCAGAAAACTGCAGAGTCTGTTTTCGAATAGGTAACAGTTTTGGTAAGAAAAAGTTCGCGTTTAACTTCCCAACTTATGTTTTTGTTGTTTTTATTAAATATGGAAAATTACGAGCCAAAAACGGGGAGGAAACGGTGCCCGAGGGCACCACACCACCCCACGGCGCGGGCCCACCCTTGGCCGCGCCGTGGTATGGTGAGGGCGCCTCGGAGCCCGTCTCCAGCCCGGTTTCGACCTGGACTTTCCTTTTGTTATGAAACTTTTTGCTATATAATCCCCGGATCCCCCGAGGTCCGTATATCGTTTTCTCGTCGTGTTTTCGTTTCGACCTGTTTCTGCCAGATATCGTCCTGGGATTTAGAGTCACCATGTCCTCTTCGGGGCCTTCTAAGGATAGCTTCTTCGTGAACGTCGTCAACCCGTACATCAATGAGCTGAAGATGCATCCCAAGGAGTTGCTACTGAAGGATGGAGAGGTGCAGAAAGAAGATGTCCGGGGTCCTAAAGGAGAAGGAAGCTTGGAAGCCAGGATGGAAGAATTGGAGCATGAAGTTTTTAGGTACAAGAAGATGGCGGAACGTGAAGTGGACATCTATCACAGGATAGTTGCTGAACTTATTGCCGAGCACAAAAAGGAGACCGCCAAGCTTTGGGATGATATCTTCTCACTCCACGAGACCACCAACAAATTACAAGCACAACTCTACGACGTGCAAAACCAAAACTGTGAGTATGAGACCAGATTTAAACGAATAAGCTCTGCTGCCAGTTTCAGGATACTCGAAACCAAGTCGTCGTTTCGGATGGAGAGCCTTTACCTTGGAAGCTTGATGATGGAAATTCACCATCACCACCGAAGGAGTAATTCATCATTGGTATTGGCATCCCCTCAGCTTGTTCCAAGCTTGGGGGGAGTGCCGCGGTATCATCACCATTATCTTTTACCTTTTACTTTTCAGTCGAGTCATATCATGAGTAGAGAAGTTATCATATAGGATGGTTTGCAGTGTGGAAGTATCTCTCCTTTAGTTGGTTATCTATGTATCCCTTGGTGTGAGTTGCCGTTATTGGAATATTAATGAGAAGTTTTATCATTTACTTTCTGCACACTTTATTTTAGTTTGCAAATTTCTGTCATATGAATGATCTTGTTGTTAGTATTGGCATCACTTTGGGAGCATCAAGTAAATCTATTTGGTTTTGGCAAACTTAGCATTGGTCAGTAGCAACAATACTTTGAGGCTTAAGTAGAAAAGAGGGATTGCATGTAGATACATTATCTCATTATCTTTCTTTCTTGTTGGCTCATGAGCTTAGTATTCTTAAGTTAAAATTATTTGTGCTTACAAGGAAGATTGCATGATTGTTTCTATTACATTTATATTTGTTTGTATCCCTCCACTCTTATGCTTGCTACCCAGCCTTGCTAGCCAAAAACCTGTACTGAGAGGGAATGCTTCTCGTGCATCCAAACCTTGAGCCAAAACCCATGCCATTTGTGTCCACCATAACTACCTATATGTGGTATTTCCTTGCCACTCCAAGTAAATACTTCATGTGCTACCTTTAAACTATTCAAAAGCTACTACTCCTTATTTGTGTCACTGTTTACTAGCTCATGAGGAAGTATGTGGGTTATTCTTTATTTAGCTTGTCAGACAGACTTTCACCACCAGACTAGCGGCATATACATCCGCTTATCTATTAAATTTGCAAAAAGAGCTGGCAAATGGGGTGCCCAGTCCCAATTAATTACAACTTTAACCGCTTAATTCTCTTCACATTTTTGCCCTGATTTATCAGACAAGCAATGATACCAGTGAATAACTGCATGTGTAAACAAAAGAGAAAAAGAGGGATGATCTGCCTTGCTGGTAGAAATAACGTCCTTCATGGGAGCCGCTCTTGAAAGTC
The DNA here is from genome assembly GCA_947311845.1 of Poa pratensis. Classification (NCBI taxonomy): domain Eukaryota; kingdom Viridiplantae; phylum Streptophyta; class Magnoliopsida; order Poales; family Poaceae; genus Poa; species Poa pratensis. The sequence goes on along the minus strand of CAMZMU010000080.1, from coordinate 4,970,488 downwards.
TGGTTGACAAGAGAGATATTGCTTTCACCCACTACCATTCGTTGACAATTCTCATACACCACTCAAAACTTATATTTTTATTCTCTATATGATTTCAAAAACTTAAAAAGCTCTAGCACATGATTTAATCCCTGCTTCCCTCTGCGAAGGGCCTTTCTTTTACTTTTATGTTGAGTCAGTAAACCTATTCCCTTCTTTCTTAAGCAAGCATTTGAGTTGTTGTGATTCAACCATCTATATATTAATATTATCAATCATGTCTGTTATCCTTCCTTGTTTTGCACAAGTCTTTTATCTGAAGGAATATAACTTTGAAAGTTATCAATGACTGTAAAGAAATTGTGATAATTGAGCATGTAAGTTCTGCAATATAGCTCCAATATAAGGACTCTACTCGAAAGATAAGTACAATCTGTTAATTGTTCTCTGACCAAGAACGAAGTTTGCCATCACCAAACTATGATTTTCTTTATGCACCTTTATTGTGATTTCCATTACTCGTTTCAAGATAAGTTATATGAGGGGAAGTTGCTGTCTAAAATGATTTGTGTATTAATACATGTTGATGCTTCTTGTCCGTATTCTTTATTATCGACGCTTCACTCATAAACCTGTGGTCTTGTTTACTGAGTTCAGTTTTCGCTTGGGGACAAGCGAGGTCTAAGCTTGGGGGGAGTTGATACGTCCATTTTGCATCACTATTTTATATCATAATTTACTGCTATTCATTGATATATTTCATATTTGGATGATATACTTATGTTATTTTATCTTGTTTTGCATGTTTGATGATTATTGGAGAATTAACTGCCGGAGTCAGGATTCAGCTGGAAAAAGCATCGTCAAGACACCCTATTTCTGAAGATCGTCAATTCAGGGAAATTATGCTGAAGCTCCTATTTTATCAGATGCCGGAGGCAGCCAAAAGGGGAGGCAGAGATGGGCCACGAGGGGCCCACACCATAGGGCGGCGCGGGTCCCCCTGGCCGCGCCGTGGTAGGGTGTGGGGGCCCTGGCCCACCTCTGGCGCTCCCCCTTCGCGTACTTCATCCCCCAGAAACCCTAAGACGGGGGAGCCATCGAGGAAATATTCCGCGCCTCCATAAGGCGGAAACCACAGAGAGAGAAAAAGCTCTCCGGCAGGGAGAAATCTGCCGGGGAAATTCCTTCCCGGAGGGGGGAAATCATCGCCATCGTCATTGTCATCACGCCGGACTTCATCGGGATCATCATCATCATCATCTCCACCGCCGTCACCATCATCTCCACCGCTCCACTTCGTTCCGCTGTAACATCTAGGGTTATACTTTGTGTAGTTCATAGGGGAAACTTTCCCGGTGTTGATTACTACTTGTGGTTGATGCTATTAAGTTTTATCGGTGAATTGAAGTATATGTCCAGATTGTTATTCATCATTATATCACCTCTGATCATGATCCATATGATGTCTTGTGAGTAGTTCGTTCAGTTCTTGAGGACATGGGAGAAGTCATGCTGTTAGTAGTGGAATTATGTTGAGTAATATTTAATGGTTTGATATTTAATTTGTGGTGTTATTGTTCTAGTGGTGTCATGTGAAGTCGACTACATGACACTTCACCTTTATGGGACTAGGGGAATGCATTGTGTATTCGGCTACTAATTGTGGGGTTGTCGGAGTGACAGAAACCTAAACCCCCATTAGTAAACCGGTGCATGAGGGAGTGTAGGATCTCAGAGTTTAAGGCTGTGGTTAGATTTATCTTAATTACTTCCTTGTAACGCGGATGCTTGCAAGGGGTTTAATCACAAGTATGTATTAGTCCAAGTTAGGGCAGTGCATTAGCATAGGTTCACCCACACAACACTTATCAAAACAAAAAGATTAATCGGCTGTAGGAAACGAAAGCACTTGACGAAATTCCCGTGTGTCCTCAAGAACATTTTGCCATCATAAGTAAACCAACCGGATTATCCTTTGCTCTAAAAAGGATTGGGCCACTTGCTGCAATTATTATTACTGTCTTTTATTTACACATATTTTATTTATCTACAATATCAAAAACCCCTAAAAACTTGTCTGCTAGTATTTATAGTGATTCTTGATCAAAACTACTTGTCAACACCTTCTGCTCCTCGTTGGATTCGACACTCTTATTTATCGAAAGTATTACGATACACCCCCTATACTTGTGGGTCATCAAGGGGAAGCTGGTGCGGGCCCCTATCGGTTAAGGTAAAGAAGGTGCCATCCCTCTGGATGATCCACGGCAGCCGCCATCCCTGCATCGAGCGCCACGAGAGGCAAGCTGCGCGAAAGACGACGCCATCGATACATGTAGCCTGTGCGTAGGTACAATATATATCTTGGATGGATCAACGATGTTTGTTCGGTTCCGGCTCAGAGAGGTGCGGTAGATCATGAGAGTTCATGATGATATTGATGTAGTAGTATTGAAAATCTTATTAGCAGCATCTCACGGCCGGCCCATGTGTCATGCATAGTCGATTGTGTTGCTTCTTTTTTAGTTTTGCTAAGACTCGTGATGCATGGAAGAGATGAGATCGTGAGACGTGTTGCAATTTTTTCCAAACGTGCATGAAGTCCACAAGATCAGTATCAGCGGACATGGAAAAGGTGCTTTCTCATATAAACGGATAGATGATGTTTTAATTGGTGCCGATCCTTTTGCTACTCCCTCAGTTTCTAACTACAAAATGTTTTGGAATTTTTCAATGTGGAATAATACAGGCTGAAGGAACACACACTAAAACGGATCTACATACATGTGAATCTTTAAAAAAAACTAAAACTGTCTTATATATTAGAAACGGAGGTGTTCACACTCATTTAGGCCAAGATGCTTATGTGACATCCTTTGTTGCCAAATTAATCTTGACAGATAGGCTCCACCAGTCAGGAAGATTATCACAACTTGATCATATGACAACTAGTTCAATATGTAACACCATGCCCCAAAACCGGTAGTTATTCTAAACAAAACCAAAACCGATACCAATATGTGAAGATAGCCTCATTTGTGGTAGTAAAGTACTCCCACTGTCTCAAAATATAAGATGTTGTACATATTTCTATATGTATCACATACGGACTGAAATGAGTGAATCTACACACTAATATGTGTCTAGATACATCCGAGACCACACTCTACGGTGATCCATCAATCTTCGGGAGAATCATGCCTAACATCATCACAGGTATAATGAATAGCCACGGGCTCCCAAGTAGAACCTCGAACCGGCTCCATGAAAACATCCTCCGAGCCTACTCATGCATGGAGAACTTATGCTCACCAGAGCTAAAGATAAGCACAACAATCCACAGAAGAATACGCCCTGAAAATGTCGTATAGTTGATCTGTGCTTCCAAGGCTACTTGACGAGTCCTCCTCATACAGCTTCACCGTCACTCTTTTGAGAATTGGCGCTGACATGAATACCAATTTCAAGAAGTCATACTCATGATCCTCTCCTTTGAAACCATCGATTTCCATTTCTTCGAGAGCAGTCAAGGAGATAGTCTGGGTTTTCCAATTTGCGGGATCACAACTACAATTTGTTGAGCATCCTTCTTTCTCTTTCACCTAAGCGGAATTAAACGTGGTGAAGTACTAAACAAATGTATTAAAAAGATCAATAACTAATAAGAGTGGAGAATTACCGGCGTTGATCCGTGTAGTAGGACGATCTTAAGCCTTTTCATGTCAGTGCGAATCCGATTGATCCCAATCAGACGAAACACGAATGATCCAAAAACATGCCCACTTGTTGTGAGATGCAGCTCCAAAGCAGAGAAGGCCGCAACCATATGCTTCTCAATCTTATGGGTAAAGTTGTCCTCTCGGTCACGAAAATGAGGCGGACACTGAAAATACGATTTTCACCGACAAGAAAGTTATATATAATGTTCAGTTTAATTAGCAACTATATATATTTATATTTTTGAAAATTGAGCAGCAGGAGATCAGGGACAAAGTGCATACGATACTAGCATCAACGTGCAGCGAAGAAGGCACGCCTCGGGCCTGTCGCTCCGCTGTATGTAGTAGCCTCAGCTTGTCGATATACCAAGGGCCAAGCACAATAGCCCCCATCTTGTACCAGCAGTGCCACGAGACCTTTTCTACCATTGGCGCCAAGATGGAGATGTCGATATACGTGAAAGAGCTTGTGGACATGGTCAACTGTTTAAGCTCGGGGGCAGCAATCTCCACACGCCTTATCCATGGTCTGCTGTTCAAGTTCTCCAGCACGAGCTCCTGCAGCGACCCGGAGCGGAGCATCACTTGCTGATTAGACACGCTGAGCTTGAGCAACCGCAGGCGCGGGCAGCGGGAGAGTAGGCCTTCCACATCCAGACAGTAGGCCGAGATGGACAGCGTCTCGAGAGCGGGAAACTCGCTGCCGTCCCGCGCGTGGGACAGGCGGAGAAAGGGCGAGTCCAGCACGATGGAGGTGGCGCGCCGGAAGCCTGGGAGGGCGACCTGGCCGGGCGTGTTTGCGGTGGCCGGGAGTGACAAGAGGAACCCTTGCGGCTCGAGCCGCGCAGCAGCGCAGAGCAGCGAGTTAACTTCGATCTTGGAGTGGGCGAACTCGTCTGAGACGTGGATCTCGAGGACCGAGACCACCGGAGAGACACGGCCGAGCGCCTGTTCGATGTTGTCGAGTCTGTCGCCGCGCAAGACGATCTCGCGGAGGCCGGTCCAGAGACCACCGCGCCACCGGCGAGATAGGACGCTGGTGCGCGCGGCGGTGGCGGTGCAGCGGAGGCGGGCGAGGATCAGGAGGAGCAGATCGTCGGGTAGGGCGCTGAGATGATCAGGTCCGTGGCATCGGCTGCTTGCCTGCTGAGTGTAACACAGACGGCGCCCCGATCTCAACTCCATGCCAGAGGCGAAGCCGCTGCATAGCTGCTGGGTGGAAGAGAGGCGGCGCCCCGATCTCAACTCCATGTCAGAGACGAAGCCGATCGGTGCCCTTCTTATCAATTCTTACACTTTCCTGACTGACAGCGTTGTTCCGCGGGGAGAAGAATTTTATGGACGTCTCTACGTGGGCTCGTGCTTTGGGCCGATGGACATACACTGCACCAGTCCGCTGCGACGAAAGACAACGTGGAGTATGTCGGCAGCACCAGCGCCTCCTCTCCGTGTCAAAAACAACATAGCAGTTGGTGTTTGCATCGGAGACGGAAGATGAGGTCTTCGATAAAAAAAATAGACTACTTCCTGAACGTCCAGAAATCTCTTCGTTGAAGCCGGCATTTGATTATCTTCACTAGCGATTTCGATTTCTATAACTAACTATTTTGAGATCTCTCCTTAGCATAAATGCAAGTAAGTTAATACTATCTCCATTCCATAAAACTACCAAGGACGGGAACGGCGGCATGCCGCGCTAGGTCGAAACGGGAGAGCAGTAAATTTCGTAGGTGCGATCAAAATACTTCATCCCTTTTTTATTCCACATTTTTCCTTTTTTAAGTTAAATTTTCTAAATTTTATTCAAATACTACCTCCGATCCATATTAATGGTCTCAACTTTATCTAGATACGAATGTATCTAGTTAAGTGTTTAGACTTAGGGGTGGGCATAAAAACCGAAGACCGAAAACCGAAACCGAAAAGACCGAGACCGAAACCGAAATGACCGAGACCGAAAAGACCGTTAGAAATTTGGGTAGCGAATTAGAAAAGACCGAAATTAAATCAGAAATTTGGGTAGCAAATTAATAAAGACCAAATAGACCGAATGACCGATTTTATTTTATTTTGAGTGAATTATGTACGGAAGCAGCCGAATTTGTGTGCCAGCCTAGCTTATGTACATCTAGTCTATTGGCTCAACTACTGAATCAAGCATACCATCTGTCTCTAGGCTCAACAACTGAGTATCCCAGCCCAGCGTACTGTAAATTCTCCCGTGCGCGATAGACCTGTCGATCGCTTCGCACTTTCCCAGTCCCGGGCGCCGATTCCCCTTCGTGCGCCCTATATTTAGGTCTATTTGGTCATGACCGAAGACCGGACCGAATAGACCGAAGACCGAAGAACAGAAAACCGAAAAGACCGAATTTATTATGGGTATCATTTCTGGATGACCGAAATTGTTAAAAACCGGAAAGACCGAACCGAACTAACCGAAAAGACGGAACGCCCACCCCTATTTAGACTAGATGCATCCGTATCTAGACAATATTGAGACCATTAATATGGATCGGAGGGAGTATATGAAAAAATATCAACACTTAGAATATAAATTAATATGTTTACGATCATCGTAAAATGTATTTTCATACTATATTTATTTGATATTATACATGTTGATATTTTTAATATATGATTGGTCAAAATTTATAAAGTTTGACTTTGACTAAATTCATATGGTAATGTATTTGTGAATGAGGGAGTAGATGAGGTGCTTGATTAAAAAAATAGACTATTTCCTGAACATGCCAGAAATCTCTCAGTTGACACTGGTGTTTGAACATGTTCCGGAACTAGAACGAGGAGGGACCATGTGTGTTGCATAACCATCTAGAGTTGATCTCTACATGTTTATATAGTGCGGGTCGGATAAGACCATAAAATCTAGAAAAAGGCTAGGTAATTAAAACTTCCGTTAATGATTTAATTAATGACACACAATTAATTTTCCGAACAGCGAAATATCTAAATGTTGGAGTAGATGACCTAGAGTTGGACTCAGTCAGCTAACTCCACGTTTGTATCTTGGTGGAGATAGTGTATGGTCATCTCGTGTCCATCAGCAAGGGGGTTCTTCGAATCTGGCTTGATAGTTGCACTAGTAATACCTAGGAAATGAAGAGGTTGAGAGAGACGTCATGGTCAAGACGGACCGAATTTTAAGATTGAAATCGATCTAGGTTGATCTAGCCATAAATTTGCAGCGGATGTTTTATCATGATGTGCTAAGTCATTTGGGGTAGAAGAGGCCTAGCATTAGGAGCTCAAAATTTGCCTCAGGCTACAAGACAATAGCACAATAAATAGTCATTTAGAACAAAATGTGCCTAGCCCGCAACCCATCGGAACAACTGAACTAAGATACTACCACGATGACTTGTGAGTAGGTTTTGATATTGCGAATAAAAATAAAAATTGTATGATCAAGTCGAACCTGTGCGGTGTACTGGTGTGTTATCTTGTGTCACTCAGTCTCTTACTTTTTCAGGTAATCACAAGCATGTTATTGTCTCAAGCTGTGGCAGCACTATCTTGTCTCGGCTTGGACTGTGGTACGACTAATCAAGTCGTTCTTTTGCTCTTACACACTTGTATAATTGAGTTGAAATTCATGTTTCGTCTTGCAAGATTTGAGGTTGGAATTTTTGTACCTGGTAATATTTCCTCTTGCCAAAATATGAGGCTTTTACTTTTTTTAGATAAAGGGCTTTATTACTTAAGAGTTTAAGCATTACACCCGGCCTCTGCATAACAATGCACATGAAGTAAAAGCCTAGACGAATTACAATCATGAAGTGAATAAAGCAAATCGCCAAGCACTGAAGATGAACGCAAACGCCTATGGAGGACCAATTCGGCGATCAAGCGGCCATCCATGACGTGTAAAAATATCCCTCGCCACCTCTTCTAAACGTGCGCATGCCTCCGTAAAGAGGCCTCGATGTCCCTCCCGTTGTAAGGTGGACCACGAACGGAGAATACTTGCGCACCTGTAGAGTACCTGCAAACGAAAAACATCCTTATCATTAATTTTTTTGTCATTTCTACTTAACCAAAACGACCATATAACGGCTATCGCTCCCACCCTAATAACGGTCTTATACTTTTTATCAATCTCATGCAGCCAGTTGACAAAAACATTAGCAACAGACTTTGGTTGATATAAGTTAGACGCTATCTGGATGGCTGACCATATAGAACGTGCGAAACTACACTCGAATAATAAGTGTTTTATTGTCTCTTGTTGTGGACAAAACATACACTTCGTACTTCCATGCCAATTCCGTTTAACAAGGTTATCCTTAGTTAGAATGACACCCTTACGAAGATACCACGTAAAAACTTTTATTTTAAATGGAATCTTCATTTGCCATATTTTTTATTATCATCGACTGGTACATCGAAATGTACTAACGTCCTATACATAGAATCCACGGAGAATTTTCCATTCGCACATAGATTCCAACGAAACTCATCGGGGCCTTGTGTGAGTTGGACCGAAGTCAACCGTGCCAACAAGGAGTTCCAGGACGTTAGTCTCGGCCCAATTAGATCTCGCCTGAACGTCACATTCGGAGGAGAGTACTGCATGACAGTGGCAATGGTATCTCCTTTATGACGCACAATATTGTATAGGGCCGGATATTGATCCCGGAGGGTAGTATTACCTAACCATTTGTCCTCCGAGAATCTAATCTTCGAACCATCCTTAATATTAAATATCCCAAAGCGAAAGAAGTGTTTCTTTGTCGCCATCAGTCCGGCCCAAAAGTGGGAGTCACCAGGTTTCCAGTACACCTGTGATACCGTCTTTGTACCAATGTATTTTCTCTTAAGAAGCGATTGCCATATCCCATCTTCGGTCAGCAGCTTAAAAAGCCACTTACCTAGAAGGGCTGAATTCTTGACATTAAGGTCATGAATACCCAGCCCTCCCTCATCTTTGGGTCGGCAAACAACATTCCATTTAGCCAGTCGATATTTCTTTTTCTCACCATCTCCTTGCCAAAAGAATCTTGATCGGAAGTAATCCAATTTATGCAAGACCCCTTTTGGTATTTGGAAGAAGGATATCATATACAGTACCATGTTTGTCAGTACCGAATTAATGAGCACCAACCTCCCACCAAGAGATAGCAATTTTCCTTTCCAACTAGATAGCCTGGCTTGAAGACGTTTCTCGACGTGCCTCCATTCCGCATTAGTCAGTTTCCGATAATGTATTGGTATTCCAAGATACATTATTGGAAATTTACCATGCTCACAGCCAAATATATCGGCGTATTGAGCAGCTGCTTCTTGAGCCTCACCGAAGCAAAACAATTCACTCTTGTGAAAATTTATTTTCAATCCCCATAATTGCTCGAATGCTGATAATATCAATTTCGGATTCGCTGCTTTATCTAGATCATGTTCCATAAAGAGGATTGTATCGTCTGCATATTGAAGGATAGATAATCCACCATCTACTAGATGAGGAACTTCACCTTCGATTTGACTATCTGCCTTTGCTCGTTCAATCATGATCGTCAACATATCCGCCACTATATTAAATAGTATTGGCGATAGAGGATCACCTTGCCTTAATCCCTTTTTTGTTTGGAAATAGCGGCCGACGTCATCATTGACTTTTATCGCCACGCTACCCCCAGAAACAAAATTCTGAATCAACGCACACCACTCATCCGAGAAACCTTTCATTCTCAGAGTCTGTAGGAGGAACGGCCATTTGACCTTATCATAAGCCTTTTCAAAGTCGATTTTAAATATCACCCCATTCAGTTTTTTCGTATGCATCTCATGGACGGTCTCGTGAAGAACCACGACCCCGTCTAGGATATTCCTGCCTTGCATAAAAGTTGTTTGGGTAGGTTTTACCACATGATCCGCCACGGAATTTAACCTGATGGTCGCTACTTTTGTAAAGATTTTGAAACTAACATTCAGAAGGCATATAGGCCGATACTGTTGTATCCTTTCGGCATTTTGAATCTTAGGTAACAAAACGATTTCCCCAAAGTTAAGGCGAAATAGATGAGGCTTTTACTGCTGTCAATTCTCCCTGATTTAACGTTGCCTTTTCTTACCGACATGAATACTTTGTTGTGAGAATATTTTTTCTACAATATGATGGTTTTGGTGGGCTTCATAAATATGATAGAATAGATAACGGAGGACAAGGATTAGGCCAAACTTACATTCTCTTGTATCTGACACTTGGAGTTACATTTTGTGCACTCCTCATCTACATAGTAATGATATAATTTAAACATAATTCAGCTCTCAAAGTTGATTATTTATTAAATGGGCTAAATTAACATTTGCGAAATTTTCATTTGAATTATGCTCAAAATTTAACCGAAAACTGTTCAAATTTTCGCTGGAATTTGACTGAATTTCGGTACCAAAACATGCAGAACAGACCTGAAAACAAAGGCAAAACCATGGGCAAAAAGAGGCAAAAAACAGTAGATCACGAGCATGAAATAGCAGGTACATTCTACAATTTAGATCATCATTCAACGGCAGAAAATACTTATAGCACGAGAAGCATCAAAACTAGGAGTTTGACAGTCCAGAATGACATCAGTCTAGAAGCCATTAATACTTCATACAAACATCACGAAATTAGGAGTTTTAATTTAAGCTGCTGGCATTAGATAAATAAGGAGCGAAAGTTGTCGTTATGATTCTTGGCATCTTTTGCAGTCATCCATTATCAACGTTGCACCAAAAGAGGCATGTATCCACTCTGCTAAAAAGGAAATGTTGAATTAGAACGCAAACTGAATCATTAGTTGGTTAAAAAATCATGATTAAAATAAACATTTAGTTCCATAATGGCTGTTGTTAGTCATACATATTCTATAGAAGCTAATCTCGAAGGAACAATTATTACTCTTGCTAACTTCCATATGAATTACATATTTGAGAGTTTTCTTTTTAGAGAACCTACTACGCTTACGTAGGTCACAGAAATTAATAAGCAATAACTCTAATAATATTTTTATAATACTAGTACAAAATAGAAAATGGTAATGTAAGCTCTTCCCTTAACGAACAACTCCTGAGTTTAATTCACTCCTGATCAATTTACTTTCAGAAAAAATATGTCTTGTATCCACAAATTGAAACCGCGCAAATACTAATTAAAACCATTGGCTTAGCAAAATAAATGGATTAGACTGCATGGCGGACATTGATTGAATTCATTAACGCAAACAGTTGAATGACAGAGAAACCATTCAAGATCTAACTAAGAGTGTCCTATACATAATTACAGTATAGTAGCAAAACAAGATGCCAGATGATGAGTTTAAGCAACCAAGCAAAGTCTATAGAATAAGCAATGGAGTTGGTCAGCATGTGAAAAGGATGATCTTTATCAATACCCACCATAAATCCGAATATGAATGAACGAGAATCATGTCAATCGTCGCTGCCATGCATTAACCCTGCAACACGGAGGAAAATTGAAACAAACTCAAGTCAGTACCGCAAAGTGTAATTGTGGAGTTGTTATACGTGCAAAGATTGATATGACTCAGAAAAATGCAACATATGCTGACAGAGGGAAGAAATAATACAATATTTGCTGAACGTAATTTAACTAGAACTAAATACCTTGTGTCAAACATGAACGTCAAGGAAATTCAGATGAGATAACAAATTTCAGGTAATCTAGAAATAGTCCTTTTGCTACTGAATGTAGATGCACAAGAGAAGGCCATAATCTACACAGAAGATTGACTAAAACAGAAGGGAACCTAAGGTAACGTAGTCTGGTTACAAAGTTTCCAAAAGAAAAATTGTCCCCCACTCCACCATTTAGCTTCTTTATTGATAAAAATATGAGTGTTTGTGCACATAATTTCAGCAGTAAACATAGTTAGCTAACTAACAATTATATCCATGTCGCACGCAAACCAGATACTCACCACAGCTTGATAAAGATAGCATTCCACAGATAAATATGCCCCGAAGATGTCGTTTATTTGTATGCATCTATCATCAAATGATGAGACCTCATGTGACAGAACCACAGTCATTCTTTTCAGCATCGGAGCACATTTGAATACCAGCATCAAAAAATCAATCTCATGATCGTATCTGTTAAAGCCATTGATCTCCACTTCTTCGAGAGCGGTCAATGAGATAGTTTGAGATCTCCAATCCGGGTGATCACATGCACAATCCAGTGGGCATTCTTGCTTCAACTAAAAAGAATATTATGTTAACTACTAGACAATGTAGTATATATTGTGATATATAATTTGAACAAAGAGCAAATAATTACTGTTGATCTCTGTAGGACGACTTTAAGCCTCCACGTCCTCCTAAAGCATCGATTCATCCCAAGGAGATGAAACACGAATGCTCCAAAAACATGCCCCTTTGTTTTGAGATGTAGCTCCAAAACACAGAACCTGGCTATCATATGCTTCTCTATCTCCTGCGTAGAGATCTCCACTTCACCATGAACAGTGGACGAGGTCTGAAAAAGTAAATTAGCAGGATTCAGAAAATTTAGGTCGGTACAAGCTTGCACAGGAAATTGAGCATGAGATCAGGAGACACACAATGCGGGCATGAATGTGCAGCGAAGCGAGCTCTCTTTGTCCTTGTTCCGTCTGCAGCCTCAACTTGGCAATCCGCCAGAGACCAAAGTTAATAAAGGCATAGGACCATTGCCATGTGAGCTTCTCTAGCGCCGGTGCTAAGATAGAGATGTTGACCTCCATGTGAGCACTTAAGGACACCGTCAGTTGCTTAAGCTCGGGTAGAACAAGGTCGACAACATCTACACAGCTTTATGGTTGTTTCTCCCCAAGGGAAGCGACCAACTCAGCGTCGATTCTCGCCCTTGTTTCGGAGTGCGTCACTCCGATGCTGTAGGACATGCCCAGCCTTCAGGAGCGGGTGGGTTTTGACATACCCAGACACAAGGTGCAGAATGCAATGGGAAATGCAGAGGCTGAGCCTATGGATGGGGAAATGCAATAGCTCTTGCCTTGCCTCGGGCCGCTGGGTCAGCAGATGACGCTGCTGGACGTTGAGGAGGTGGCGCACGACGACGGCCTTCATAACGACGACGACTCGGTGAGGAGGGAGTTTGAGACCGTTGTTGACGACATTGACGTGGAAGCTGCTGTGCCGGGTAACCTCCTCGCCCCTGATGCTGATGATGTCGCCGACGACGATGATGTTGATGACGCTGGAGGTACTGCTCCGTCATCAGGAACCGTGTCGCGGATCTGTTCAGCCTGCCACCAGTGTCGTTACTGCCCACGCCTCTTCCGTCAATGCCACGTGCTCCTGTGGCCCTGCCCACCCCCGAACGTCGCAGCAGCAGGCTTGCAGTGAAGCCACAACTCCCAGCGGTCGAGAAAGCGCAGCGTGTACTCCACAAGAAAATGGGCCTCGAAGTTGGAGATATGCCCCTAGTGCAGGCTACGAAAGAATTCGCGAACACCTGCAAGAAGGCTCCGTTCTCTGATTCGGCAATCAACGGGTTGAGAACCCTTTTCAGCTGAACTTGTCGTCCATGACGGCAGCTGATGAATCTTTGATTGGCCTTGCTGGCCCAGGGGGAAGCGAGTTCCCGCCGCCGACGGCGCTGGACGTCTCCGACTGATCTGCTTCTTGGCCCGAGACTGCGCCGCATAGTCGCATTTTGAAGAAATGACGATTTATCTTTCAGAGAGACTGGACGGACTAGGATGATCTAGACCCTCACAGGGATGCTTTACTCTCGTCTAGTAGGCCTTGACCTGTTTGGTTTTTTTTCTTTTTGGCTTCAGCCATGTAATGTTTGCTTCTACTATATCAATATAAAAGACAAAACTTTTGCCTCGTTTCAAAAAAAAAAACATCTACACGTACGTCCTTCACTTCCACGCTCGTGCAGCGACGCGGAGTGGACTGCCATGAAAGTTTTGATGTCGTCGTGATATCCATGGTCATCAAACTTTAGCCTGAGCACGCGCAGGCGCGTGCACCAGGGTAACAAGGAGTCGAAGCGGACATGGCAGCCCGAGATGGACAGCGTCTCGAGCGCAGGGAACTTGACGTCGGCCGGCAGCTGGAGGAAGAACATGGGCGAGAAACTAACCAAGCGCGGCGGCAGGGCAAAGACGAGCTCCTTTGGCTCGAGCAGCGCTGCGGCGCGGAGCAGCGAGATGACGCCGGCGGCGTCCGGTCTGGGCTTCTTGTCGGGGACGCGGATATCGAGGAGGGAAAGGGGGCGAGAGATGCGGCGGAGGGCCGCTTCGAGCGAGGGGAACGGGACGTCGCGGAAGATGATGTGCCGGAGGCTGGCCCAGAGGCCGCGCCACCGGCGAGCGAGGGCGCCGGTCCGCGCCGCGGCGCGGACGCATCCGAGCCGCGCTAGGACGAGGAGGAGCAGGTCGTCGGCGAGGGCGCTGATGCGGTCCTCTTCGGCGCCACCTGGGCCGAGCTGCTGGGTGGGACACCGGGGACAGGCCGAGATCAGCTCCATGGACGCTCAGATCTCAAGTCCTCCGAGGTGGCCAGAACAGCGGCTTGCCGTACCGACGTGGGACTCCGGAGCACAGCGATCGACGTCGTCGGGACTGGGGAGCGAGCTAAGCTAGCCGGCGACTTCGAACTGGGTATCTTCCGGCCGGCTACGACTGGATGGATGGGTGGAGAAATGGGGACGGTGGTGGCTGGCGAAGTAACGGAGGCGTGCGCCGCCGCGCCGCACAGGTCTCGTGCGCGTGTGAAATGGGATGGGTTTTTTCCTTGTCTTTTTGAACAGCACATGTCATAGTCGTTCCCTGTCTACGGCAGGATAGACGGGCTCTTTTTGGGCTGTGCTGAATATGCACGCAAGTGAACTGGTTAATTCCATGTGTTGTGATAGCGAAATCAGCAGAGAAAATTCCATGGCTTAATGGAGGATATATATCTTACCGGCCAATCGCTTACACATGCATGCTTGATGCTTTGGCAAAGCCGTCGGCATAGTACCGGTCGGCATTTTTATTTTCAACAATTTTTATTTTTTTTATTTTTTTATTTTTTTATCTTTTAATCTTTTTTAACTTTTTTACTTTTTTTAATTCTATTTTGAAAATTTTCATTTAGCCACATATTTAATCTCTAATTACACACTTAGTCATTGGTCAAAGTACTTACCCTGGTCAAACTTCCCATTCGGTCATCCATCCTGAAATTGTTTCAGCCCAAGCACGCTTAACTTTTGATTTCCTTTCAAATTAGCTTCCAAATGAGAAGTTAGAACTTACATATATTAGTAACCTATCAATCATATTAACCCCTCGGTTACGATGTTACACTTTTTCATTGTTTAAATTTAAAACTTTGTTTGAATAATTAACAATGATTATGTAATAGTATATTTTTAATAAATAACAAAAAAATGAATTTTACTTTTTTTTTACATTTAATATGGAATAATTCATATCTTTAAATCCGTAAATCGAAATTTGACAAATAAAATGTCTAAGTCGATTAGAAAAATGAGAGAAATTCAAATATGCCATCCATATAAAGATCCACCCAACTCTTGCAAAGGTTCCCTCCGTTTCGCCCGAAGTGGGAGTTTTCAGTTATAATTCTACCAACTTACTAGAGAGAAAGTGAATCCGGTCACACACTGGAGTAGGATCTGGGACATGTACAACACCCAACACACTTGTATACATATGGTATGGAACCACCTAGTTTTTGGTGGGTTTCCGACGCTCCGAAGCCCCGCTTCGGCGAAACTCTAGACCCGCTGAAAAAAAGTCAAAATTCTATTGTACCCCTTTGAACGGAGTCGAACGTGGGTAAGCCAGTGGACTTTTTTACTTGGTTGTGTTAGATTAGGACATAGGAAGATCCAAAACCAAGATCCACCCAACTCTTGCAAAGGTTCCCTCCGTTTCGCCCAAAGTGGGAGTTTTCAGCTATAACTCCACCAACTTACTAGAGAGAAGGTGAAGCCGGTCACACACCGGATTAGGATCTTGGACATGTACAACACCCAACACACTTGTATACATATGGTATGGAACCACCTAGTTTTGGTGGGTTTCAGATGCTTCGAAGCCCCGCTTCGGCGAAATCTTATACCCGCTAGAAAAAAGTCAAAATTCTCGTGTACCCCTTTGAATGGAGTCGAAAGGGGGTAAGCCAGTGGACTTTTTTGCTTGGTTGTGTTAGGCTAGGACATAGGAACATCGAAAACCAACATTAACCCAACTCTTGCAAAGGTTCCCTCCGTTTTGCCCGAAGTGGGAGTTTTCAGCTATAAGTCCACCAACTTACTAGAGAGAAAGTGAAACCGGGGAAGCCGGTCACACACCGGAGTAGGATCTTGGACATGTACAACACCCTACACACTTGTATACATATGGTATGGAACCACCTAGATTTTGGTGGGTTTTAGATGCTCTGAAGCCCCGCTTCGGCGAAATCCTAGACCCGCTGGAAAAAAGTCGTTCCCATTACCCCTTTGAACGGAGTCAAAAGGGGTAGTCCAGTGGACTTTTTTTCTTGATTGTGTTAGGTTAGGACATATGAATATCCAAAACCAAGATCCACCCAACTCTTGCAAAGATTCTCTCCGTTTCGCCCAAAGTGGGAGTTTTCAGCTATAAATCCACCAACTTATTAGGGAGAAAATACTCAAAAAGTGAAATCATTTGGCATGGAGTCCTTTTATGTGTACTAGTTGCTAGCAAAAATGATAAATTTGAGTTTTGACAAACATTTCAAAAAAAACCTTCACAAAAAGGTCTATCATATATAGACATGTATAGGTTTCGTTTCAAATGACCAAATTATGACCATCCCCCGTGCCAGAGTTTGTGATAATGTGTCCATATTTGATACATAGGTGTGTCTTGCTATGGCAAACATTGTTGGCAAAAACAATTTCCAAATTATTTTTATAAATATCATTTTCTATTTTTTAAGGGCCAAAAATGACTTTTTTATTAAGCAAGTACCAAAAATATGTAGCAAAAAGTAATATGCATGGTGAAAGTGATGATATGGATGTCATATTTGGATTCCTCTCATTTTTCTATTTGATTTAGACATTTTATTTGTTAAATTTCGATTTACGAATTTAAAGATATGATTTTTATCATATTAAATGAAAAATAGAAAAAATAAGAGGGCCGTCGGCTTAGCCCTGCTGAACCTAAGCCGACGGCTTTGCCGTCGGCATAGGTCTGGTGAACCTATGCTAGCCCTGAGTCCATTTTTTTTTACGCGGGCTCTATGCCGACGGCCCCGACAAAAAGCCGTCGGCTTAGCCTCTGGCCGTCGGCAGAGGGGGCCTTTCCTGTAGTGGCAGGGGAGAGCGATCTGGACGGACTTTCTTGCCACACACGAGGGGAGTGAGAAGACGAGCTTTTGCGGATCCAGCCGCGCCGCAGCGCGAAGCAGCGAGTTAACGTGGGTCTTGGAGTAGCCGACACCGTCTGGGATCATGTGTATCTCGAGTACCGAGACCACCAGAGAGACACGGCCAAGCTTTGGCTCAAGGTTGTGGAACTCGACGCCGCGCAAGACGATCTTGCGGAGGCCGGTCCAGAGACCATCGCGCCACCGGCGAGATAGGACGCTGGTGCGCGCGGCAGAGGCGGGCGAGGATCAGGAGGAGCAGATCGTCGGGTAGGGCGCTGATATTATCCGGTCCGTGGCATCGGCTGCTTCTCTGCTTGGTGTAACAGAGGCGGCGCCCCGATCTCAACTGCATACCATCCAGAGGCGAAGCCGCTGCACAGCTGCTGGGTGGAAGAGAGACGGCGCCCCGATCTCAACTCCATGGCAGAGAAGAACCCGATCGATCGTTGTCCTTCTTATCAGTTCTTACACTTCACTGACCGAGAGCATTGATCCGCGTTCCGCGGGGTGAAGATTTTGTCGTTGATCCGTGGCCTGGCCGCGGGGGTGGCCTTTTTCTTGCTCGGTTACACAATTCATGGACGCCTCTACATGGGCTGGTCGGAGACGAGAGATGAGGTGTTTAATACTCCCTACGTTCATAAAAGGATGTCTCAAGCTAGCTCAAATTTGTATATATCTAGACATGATTTAGTGTGTAAAATTTGAGCTAGGTTGAGACATCCTGTTGTGAACAGAGGGAGTAAAAAAACTAGACTACTTCCTGAACGTCCAGAAATCTCTGGGTTGGGCGGTTGGAGCTGTCATTTGATTATCTTCACTAGCGATTTCGATTTCTCACTAGCGATTTCGATTTCTGTAACCAACTATTTTGAGATCTCTCCTTAGCATAAAGCAAGTTAATACTATCTCCATTCCATAAAACTAGCAAGGACTCGCGTGGCCGCACGCCGCGCTTGCCGAAACGGGAGAGCAGTAAATTTGGTAGGTTAGATCGAAATACTCCATCCATTTTTATTTATTTCACATTCTGCCTTTTTAAGTTAAATTTTGACCAAATATAAGAAAAAAAATATATTAATATTTTATGACCATCATAAAATGTATTTTCATATTATTTTTATGTGATATTATACGTGTTGATATTTTGCAGAGGCTGGGACGATGCCTCCATTTCTAAAAATACGTGTTGATATTTTTTGTACATAGTTGGTCAAAGTTTATAAAGTTTGATCTTGACTAAACTCGTAACGCAATGTACTGTGAATAAGAGAGTAGATGATGCCCTTGATAAATAATAGACTACTCCCTGAACATGCTGGTATTTGATTATCTTCACTATTGATGTCGTAACTAACTATTTTGAGATCTCTCAAGTAAGCTTTATTTTTGTTTTTGCGCTAACAAGAGCTTCATTTCTTAAATAATGGGATTACAATCATGGGCAACGCATTTAGCTAAGAAGTTAGGGGTACTAGATAACTTAGCGCGGCAATGCCGCGCCTGTTTGGTAAATTTCAAATTTGGGAATGTCCATATTTAGAAGTTTTTGAAATCTGGAAATTACTGAAATTCAAAAAAGTGTGCGCTTAACAAATGTTGTGAATCTAGAAATTGTCCGTTTTGGAAATGTATTCAAATTTGAATTCTTTTAGAAATGATCGTATATATTTTTTAAATTGTACAAAATGGAAGTTTTTCAAATTTAAATTCTCGCGGCATATGCCGCGCCTGTGTCGTTAGAAGAAGAAATAGTGCGATGTAAGAAATTCAAATTTGTGAATGTCCGCATTCAAAAGTTGTTCAAATTTTAAAAATAGTTTTAACGTTTATTGAATGTTCAGGTTTGGGGGGCATTTAAATTTTCGAAATATTCAAATTTGAGTTGTGATCACATGCCAGAAGTAGTCAGCGTTTATTTTTGTAGGCATGCTTTTTTTTTTGTCATATTTGTGAATACCGCGGTGTGAAGAATTGAAATTTGGAAGTGTGCACATTCAAAAGTTGTTTGGATTTTAATATGTTGAAATTGGAGGAAAGTTTACAGTTAGATGTTCAGATTTGAAAGGCATTGGAAATTTTAGAATATTCAAATCTAGAATTTGGTCAGAAGTCATAAGTAGTTTTTTTTATGTGTTGATGTTGGTATATTTGTCGTATTTTGAATTCTCTTTGCGTTTATTAAATGCTTGTATTTGAAATGCATTCAAAATTTTAAAATATTACAATTTGAAATTTGATCGTATGCCATAAATAATCAACTCTTTTTTTTTCATGTTGATATATTTGTCATATTTTTCCCGCCCGTGGGATAAAATTCTAATTTGGAAACGTTAACATTCGAAAATTGTTCGAATTTTGAAATTACTGAATTTCGAAGGAGGTTGCTTTTGGAATTTGTTTGGATTTCGAAAAAAGAATTCAAATTTCCGAAATTGAAAAAATTGGGAAGTTATTCATATTTGAATTATGTTTATATTTATTAGATGCTCAGATTTGAAAGGCATTAGAAATTTTGAAATATTCAAATTTGGAATTTGATCATATGCCGTAAATAGGCAACGTTTATTTTTGTGTTCATGCTGATGTACTTGTCATATTTTTCCCGCTCGTGTGGTAAAATTTAAATTTGAAAATATCCAGATTTTAAAATTGCGCTGGTTTGGAAATTAAACCAAATGTTATATCATCGGAAATCTTCTGCTTGACTTGATTGTTGATGATCAAGTACTGTTCATTCTTCTGGTGTCGTCGAGCACCATCTTGAACTCGTATTCGTACTCGTATCCGCGTATTACCGACAAGAACCAAAACACCGGAAAGAAATAAACAACAATGAATTCATGGCATCGATGCAATGCGAAACACATGAATGACATGACATCTTTAATATTTGCCATAACTCTAGATGCATAGCCAAATTAAATAAGTTTATGAAACATACCCATATTTTAAATTTAGGGTTTAATAGTGTTTGACTAATGGCATCAATGTAATTGTTTTGAACATGTATGATTATGGCATTAATAGACAGATCTCATTTTTATGAAAATTTTGATATATTATTCTTATTTATCTTATTTAAAATTAATAAGTTATGAATTATTAAAGTTTAATCAAATTTAAACAATTTCAGAAATTAGAAGGAATTTAAAAGAAGTGCTGACGTCATAATGACGTCAGCAATGGAGCTGAGCACCCTGCTGCGCACGGGCGCGACGCTCGGGCGAGCGCGAGGAAGCGCCGCTGGGCGCGTGAGGTGCGCCTGGTTGCGAGCGACCTAGAGGTGGCGGCGCCGCCCCTAAATGGTCACCGGGGCGTCGCCTGCGGCGTACGGACGCGGCGGAGGACGCCGGCCGCGGCGGAGGCGAATTCGGCGCGGCTCGGGCGTCCCAGGACGCGGAGCTCGGCGAGGAGGTGGAGGAGGCGACGTCGGAGGTCGCCGTAGGCGTCAATCTGATCTGGGAGGACCGGAGCGGCGGCGGCGAGCGTCGGCGGCGCCGGCGACTTCCGGCGTCGCGAGAGAGAGAGGGGGAGCTCGTGGATGTTTTTGCGGAAAAGACCCTGTGGTTTTCTGTAATTGCAATTCAGTCCTTCAGGAGGGGTTTACTGTAAAAATTTCGCGTCAAAAAGCGTGCGAGGCGGGTGACCGGCTGCGACCGGGGCAACCGTTTGGTGACCGGGACGCGTGGCGTGTTCTGATTGGAAGAAATTCGCGGGAACTGTAGCTGTCTACAGTGCAGTGCGCTGGGGGCAACGTGGGCACTCTCTGGCCGTCGGATCGCGCAGATCGGATGGTCGTGGATAGGGGGCGACGTGGAAGCTAATTTGGAGGCTGTTTTCTTCCGGCCTTTATATATTTGGTATAACTATCTTCTAGAAGAACTAGCCTGTTTGGAACATAGGAGAGCTAGATTATTTGCTTCCCTGGACACAAAAAATAACTGAAAAAAATCGGCTAACTCTTTGATGACACAGAAACGGTTACAACTTCTGTTCTATCAAACATAGTCGAATTCAATAGCTTCACAACACGCTCAGGATCACTTTGAGTGATCACATTCATGTATCCGAGGTCAACCGCTAATTGTGCACCGTCTCGGCTCCAATGGTAAAGAAGGTCTCATGGCGATGCCAACTCTCCGGGAGGTATACTTAATTTGGTTGTAGACTCACGAACGTGATTCTCGAAACGCCAGAGAGATAAGGACAGCTCCCTTCGCTAAAACTTCATGTTTACCACGTGTGTACTGTCCTCCCTTCCACTCAATTCAAAGCAAACTCTAACGACCCTCTTTTTGTTTGAATAATATATGTATTCGGCTTGCCAGGGCTCGCTAATTACTTTGAACGGTGAAGGGACAAACACTAAGCAGCTGACAGAGAAGCATATGATCCCCGAGTTCTCTGTTTTGGAACTATATCTCACGACAAATGGCCATGTTTTTGGAGTACTCGCAGTGGCGGAGGACGGGAAAAAAAATGAGGTCGGGCGAGCGCACCAACAGGGAGCGAAGGGATGCGCTGCTGCTCTTGTTTGACCCAGCTAGCGGCTGAGGCAGTCGTGGGTGGCCCAAATTACGTTTTTTTCCTTCATTCTTTTTCCAAACCTTTAGAAAATACTGAAAATGATATATACATTAGGGAAGTACCTACATATGTTCGATTTTTTGCCAAAAATCAAGGTAGGGCGGCTGCCCTACCTTGCCCTACTGGGTCCTCCGCCCCTGAGTACTCGTGTGGGATCTATCGTTGGCATTAATCGAATTTCAGCTTCTATGCAGAGGCTTAAGGTCGTCCTACAGAGATCAGACATCATTTTACGAAGAAGAATGCACACTAGATTGTCCTTGTGATTCCGCGAACTGGAGATCTCAGACTAGATAATTGACTGCCCTTGAAGAAGTGGAGATCAACGGCTTCGAAGGAGAGACGAACATAAGATTGATATCTTGAAACTAATATTCAAACGGTCCCATATTCAAATGCGGGCCAATACTTAAAACAATGGCTGTGAAGCTTTCGGAAGACGCCTCGTCAAGTAACTTTGGACGCAGAAAAAGGTACCACATTTTCAGGGCTTGGTCTAGCATTGAATTCAATGCCCATTCTACATCAGATGAGTACATATTCCGCAGGCATGATTAGCTTGCAACAAGGATAAAACGGTTAATCCTTGTAAGTTTTCTCGAAAACTAAAGTCAATCTGTTAGTTATGTTCATTGTGTGCGAAAATCTCTAGGAGTCACTGCTATGTTGCATTGTGGATATGTGTATGTTTTGTAAAGATATTGTTCCTATTATTTGATATGTGCCGTGAAATATATATTATATATGTTCGTATTTTTGATGTGTGTGTCATCAAATATATATTATGGATAACGTATATTTGATAGCGAAACAAAAAAATCTCAGTGCAAACGAGTGAAAACTCGTTACTGATGAGCCATATCTGAAGAAAAAAAAGATGCTCAATATCGTTTCCAATAGCGGGGTTCTTTGGTGGCGGTTATTTTCTCTGTTGGCGATGATGCACCTCACATCAATGATTGGTCTTTGGATAAGAGCCTTTCACATTTACGATGGGGTTTTTGACTTTTAACCCGTGTCTATGGAATCAATATGTCCTAGCTTGTGGCAAACATACTATAGTCCACTGATAGCGCGACTCACACATTCGTTGGGAGAGCCCAAGAGGAACCCTATGACGTAGTAAAGTAGCAGTTTCACTTGATTACAAAATCAAGGTTTATCGAACTTGGAGAAGGCTCCGACGAGATGTCTCTCTACTCTGACGCTTGTAGATCAACGCGGACCTGCACACAATCACAAACAAACCACTTTGCCCCAAACGAAACAGAGAGGTTGTCAATCTCTCCGGCTTGCTGAACACAAAGAATTATACGTATGGTGGAAAATAATATGAGAGAAAAAATGACCAGCGAGCAAATGACTAGGAAAAGTTATGAAAACGGTTGTAAGCAATATAGAAAAATAGGAACGGGGTCCACAGTCAACTAGTGGTGTCTCTCCGAAAGATAAACATGTTGGGTAACAAATTACAGCGGGTCAATTGACAAAGCATGGACGCATAACAATACTATCATGACATAATAAAGTTCACTGTTCTTTCTAATATGGGCATTACGTCAAAATATATAGACCGTCATCCAACTGCATCTATGACTAATAATCCATCCCGGGATCGCTATCCAGCATGTCACCCGAAAGTATTAAGTTACAAGAAACGGATAATCGCAATAAGCACGATGCATAATGTAAGCAATGAGAACAACATAAAGAAGTAAACACCGCTGTTTTACCCCTAGTAGCCTTAGTCGTTTCCGTCAACTCGAGATCAGACAAGAGAGGTATGAACCTACTATCTAGCATAAATACTCCCTCTAAAGACACTAGCAATTACTTCGGTCAAAGTATCCACAAGCATCGGAGAGCATGCAAGATCATAAATAAAACATATCATAGATAACTGAACAAGAATGTCATGATTTCCACAATTTATCGGATCCCCGCAAACACAACATACAGCATTACATATAGATGACCTTGATAATGATAGGCAGCTCACAAGATCTAAAACAATGAAGTACAAGGAGAAGATACAACCATCTAGCTACTGCCATGAACCCGTAGTCCCGTGGTGGACTACTCACGCATCACTCCGGAGGCATGCATGGTAGTGTAGATGCCTCTGATGACAATCTCCCCCTCCAGCAGGGTGCCAGGAAGAGTTTCAGAACCCTCCCAATCTAGGGTTAGCGACGGCGGCGGCCTCGGACGTATTTCTGGAAAAGTGGTCGGGTACCGAGAGTTTTCAGGAGGAATAGAATTTATAGGCGAAAGGGGTGCTCGAGAAGCTTCCGGAGGGCGCCAGGTGGGACCCAGCCATGGCCAAGGGCTGGGCCGCGCCTAGGTGGCGTCTGGGGACTGTGGGGCCCCCTGTAGGTCCCCTGATGGCGCAGTCTTTGTTTCCATGCATGTAAGAATAATTCACTTAGATTTTCAGGCGATTCGGAGAAACTTTACCAACTAGCTTTTCTGAAACAAAAAGACAACAGAGAACAGGAACTGGCACTGGACATCTTGTTAATAGGTAAGTTCCATAAAATATGCCAAAATGATATAAAAACATTATAAAAATATGTGACAATGATATATAACAAGCATGGAACAAGCAAAATTTATAGATACGTTTGAGACGTATCATCCACATTATATTTTTGCTTGTTGATTATTATAAGAAATGTTTTTTCAATACCACATGTACAAAGCATGCACACTTTGTTAAATTTTGACTTCTAAACAATTTTGACCATCAAATGTATTCATTTTATACTCTACAATTTTCTATAAAGATGCTTGCTTAATCATACAATAGAAACTGCTAGTGACACCTTAGTTAGATTGTACTCTTTGCAAATATTTATTATAAATGCTTATAAATTATATAAATTATGCATCATACAAAACATAGTTCTAAAACAAAATTTGTTAGAATTTTTTTGTATCTTTCAATCAATTCACTACAAAAAGAAAACACACCAACTAATATTTATTAATATTGCCAATTATATTGTTAAACAATTGGAATAAACAGAAAATTAAATTTGTAATACTATAACTGTATAACATGGTAAAAATAAGACCCATAGAAGTGTAAAAGTTTAGTATAAAATATATTCATTTTATTCACCCCGAGTACATGAACAAACAGAAAATGAAGTGGGGGAGAGCAAGAATTCACCCCGGGTAACACTATAACACTTGTTCCATGCCGAGCCTCTGGATAAACTTCCAATTAAAGGACCCTAGCGGACGACTGTGGCGCTTCACGTCCAACGCCGTGATCGCAGAGTATCCTTCAACGTCAAGGATCTACGATCGACAGAGAGTAAGTAAAGAGAATTCAATCAAACAAAGAAGAGATCGAGCGGAAACAAGGATTGTCCGTACTTACAAAAACAAAGAAAACGAAAAACGAGGCAAGAAGCAGCTAGCGATCGATCGATGATAGGAAAAGATCGAGTGTACCTCGATGACTTGACGTCCATCTTCAGGGCCGTCGTGGGGGTGGCAAATCCGATGGTGTGCGCAACAGTCGACACGCACGGCGGCGTGACACTCGGTGCAGAAGCTCCTCGCCGTGCAACTCCCGAACTCTTGCTCCACCAGAGGTCCGATGGCCTCCATAGCTTACTGTGCTTGTTGGTGGATTGCGATCGCGTGTAGAAAACCTTTCCTTTTCCGTCCCATTATATACCCGATCGGAGGTCACGACTCGAGTCGCGAACCGAGTGGAGTTTCAATCGGATTGGGTAGAGCCGTTAGAGGTCAGTTCAGTTTACCCGATCGGAGATCCAACACCGAGTGGAGTTCGGCTCGGATTGGGAAAGATCGGTTCCGTACGTATTGCCGTGCTCCTTCCTATACGCGCGCAAAGCTAGCTCGTTCGTCGTATGTATGTACACGCATGGCATCAGCATGAGCAGCTGGTTATTTTTCTACGGTAACGGTACACATGCACGGAAGTACAAAAAAACGAAATAACTCGACGTAGATATGCAGGAGGCTGGTCTGGCCGCATTAATTGCGTACTCGTCGGCAGTTTCCAACGCGACGCAACGGGGCGGTGGTGCATCTGCCACATGCTTGTGGCGCGGCCGGCGTTGCGGCTTCCCCACACATCGCATTTACGCCGACGCACCATCAACAGCGACAATGCCTGGGACCTGCTCCGGTATGGGCTCCTCGCCCCTCCCGACTGCTGCCTACCCCAAGAGATGGTCAGTGGCGGCAGCTTGCCTCCCCATGTCGTCACTCCCCGAGACGGCGGAGCAGATCCACCGCCGCCGTAGCTAGATGATGTCGCAGGAGTGGCGCCTCCCCGAGAACGACGACGGTCAGGCGAACCGGGGTTGTTGGCTCGACCGTTTCGAGCGCGAGCGGGGGGCGGTGATCATCATCGTCGACGACCCGAACGCGCTGCTGACGCGCTACACCGGTGGTGGGAGGCAACCGATGCATGTAAAATGCATACATGAACTTTGCATTATTTTACTTCTATTCCAATCATATTTGCATCATATAAGGGTTATACCAATATTTTATAATGATTTTGGGAATATTTCATAGTTTTCTCATTTATTTGGAATTAACCCTGTTTTCCAGAAAACGTCTTTTTTACTGTTTTAGACTTTCCGGGAGCTTCGGGACTCCAAAAAGGGCAAGGCCAAAGAGTACGGTTCAGAATTTTCGAGACGAACGCAATGGGCTCAAAATGAAGGCCAGAAGCCCAACCAGCTGGAAATGAGAGGGCCCCACGCGGCCCCTGTACCTGGGCGCGTGGGACCACCTCTTTTGGGCCTCGAGGCTCCGCCGCCGTCGATCTTTGGTCCACCGACCTAGTCGTGACCTAAAAACGCCTATAAAAATTGTCCCCCGACGTTCTCTGGAAGGAGCGCCGCCGAAACACAGAAACACCGAAACGGAGATCTGAAGCTGCAGATTGGAGGGGGAAAACTCCGGCGGGGCGCTACCGGGGTGGTCTCCACCTTCTCCAACAACTTCTCCACCGTCTCCATGATGAAGGGGGAGTAGTCCACCCCCTGGACTATGGGTTTGTGGTGGTAACTTATGTATCTCTCCTCTATTTGAGCTTCACTAATTAGTACCGTATGAGCTGCTGAACATGATTACGGTCATCTATGTAATTCCCATGGTGGATATTGTGGTGTGAGATAATATTTGTTATGCATTTACTGGTGTGTTGGATCTTTTATGACTTGTCATACTTTGGAGATATTCTATGATGCATGTGATGGTTTGATTTATGCATAATGTCTTGTTTATCTTTATCATGAGGTGATTGACACCACCAAGTGTAGATAGATGAGAGAGATGTGGTAACACACACGAAATATAAATCATTGCACTAGTGTCTAGAATATTGTCCATTATGAAGTATGATGTATGCGGGTACGGGATGGCCGATGTGACACGGCGTAGGTATTGAGTGACACAGTACCGCCCAACATCCTTTATCTGGGGGTAAAAAGAAAGAGTATGATGTGGGAGTGAGAGCAACCACGCTAGCCTTACGATGGTGACCTAGCAACACAAATGAGTACTTCTTTCAACTATGTGTTTTAGGACATATAGCCGTTATAAAAGCTACCATTAAAACATGACAATTATGTGTACTTTATCTATAACATGATAATCACCGTAGATGAGAGAGAGAGGATTAAGTGAACCCATGAACCCATGTCCATTGTTCCTATAAGAGAAAACCTTTGTCTTGTCCTCTTGCATTGAAGAGGATTGTGACACTTTTACATTCTTGCTTGGTTACATTAAACTTCCATCCATCAAATCAACCACCTTGCTCCTTAAACTTGTTTAGTGCATAATCAACTAAAACTTCTGACACTTTAGTTGTAGGGAATAGATAACTTTTCCTTCTTGCTCCTGCGGATCGATACCTTACTTCCACATTGAGAGGTGCTATAGTGATCCCCTGCTCTTGGGGGTTATCAGCAACTGACCACATTGTTGCCTCCGCGATCGAAGCCGCCCGCCGGCACGCCGCCACGCGAAGCGCCATCCCCTTCCGCCTGCTACCACCAACGCTTCGAAACGGTATTTTGGGTTCTTTGTACTTTATATTTCAAAAGTTTTGTACTTCATGATTTTTTGAACTTGATAATTTTTTACTTCGGCTTTCAGTGTTTCTGTACTTCAAACTGCAACATTTTTATACTTCGGGTTTGAGTTTGAGTGTACTTATACTCCGGGGTTTTGCGCCTCGTGATTTTATATTTCGCGAACTACAAATTTTCCAGTATGAGAGCATCTCCACACGGGGCGCCCAAACGGCTTCCCATACCCATTTGGGGCGCGGCGGACGAAAAACCACGTCCACTCGCGGCGTCCAAAAGCAATTTTGGTCCGGCACCGCCCAACATTACGTCCGGCACACCAGCCCACGCCCTCCCTATGGGGAGCCGCTGGGCTGCGCAAGACCAAGACGCGCGCGACGCCACGTAGGACCCCGACAGGTGGGCCAACCCTGTCATTTGGAGAGCGTGTCTACCGTCAAACCGGGTTAATCTCCTGAGTTTCCTGGACGCTCGTAGCAGCGAGGTGTGGCTTCGCTGCCAGTCGCGTCTGCGCAGTGGCGCCAATGAGGCGCGCCTTTTCGAGGCAGCAGCGTAATTGCCCACCGCCCTTCGGCGACGTTAAAAGGCGATCGCTCGCAGTGGGAACGCCACAATCCTCGCCTCGCCGCACTCGCACATACCGTGGAGAGAGAGAGAGAAAGAGATGGCCGGCAGTTGGAGGCGTACGAGCACGAGCGCATCGGCGGCGAACGGCTTTGCGCCGCGCACCCTCCTCATCGAGCAGGCGCACGCGCTGCGCGACAACACCTATCTGGCGCGCCGGACATGCGCGCGCTAGGGAAATGGGCGCTGTCCGACGGCGGCATCCTCGTGCCGCACCCGCTGACGCACACGAACTGCGACTTCCGCGTGGCGACCCTCGGCCACTACTGGAGGGAGTTGACGCCGGAGGAGCGCGACAATCCCCGTTAGGATCCGTCCAACGCAGCGAACTACTCGCGCTAGGAGGAGGCGTTTCGTCGCCTCTACGACTAGGTGATCGCTCGCTGGGACGGCCCAGGGCCGGTGTCGAGGGATAAGAACGCGGTCGGCTGCAACGCGTTCTGGAGCGTGCCGGGACGCACGCTCGAGTTTCCTCAACCACATCCGCAACGGCGGCGATCCCGTGCAAGCCCCTGCAGTGCCTCCTCTTCCTCCTCCGGCCAGCCGCTGGGCACCACGAAGGAGCGCCCCCCATGTCGCTGATGACTCTCAAGTGCAAGAGATCAATTGTAGTACCTTTCGAATAGAAAAGGTTGTCGAACCCACGAGGAGCTGAAGGTATTGGTTATTAGAAATGATAAATAGACAATAAAAGATGCAAGTGTTTTTTGGTATTTTCGATTGTATAATTGCAAGACAGTGACAATGCAGCAGGTAAATGGTAACAAGTAAAAGCTCTCAAAGAGAGAGAAAGCCCAATCCTCTATGTGTAAGAGGACAAGCTCAAGTGATGTGTAACTTATATGTGGAAAAACGTTCCCGAGGGCGGCATGGATATTGCTAGGCATATAGATTTATTAAACAACACGTTGAATATCTTGTCAAGTTTTAATCTTCTTCGGACGGAGCTATTATTAGGTACAGCTAAATAAATAGACTAAACCTCTTAGACTAGTCACAATGGGGAGTAACATAGGAGTAACATCAGTGCCACATAGGAAAAAAATCTGATGTGGCGGTTAATTAATGAGGAGAGATATGGTTGTGGTAACTAGCTATGTTACCATAACATCACACATTTCAAGTCAAGATGAGTGTATAACCTATTAAATATTACACTAAACACATGTTACTCCCCACTATGGAGGTAGTAACTAGGAGTAGTAACATATGCATGTTACTAGTCTAAGTTACTCCCCATTGTGACTAGTCTTATGATGGATCATGTGGCCAATTAAATGACAGCACAAGAATTATTAAGATATAAAATCCCACCATAGCATTACGCTCTAGGTCCCCGATACTAATACCCCGTAAAGTAACTTAATGATTTGGTCTCAGACTTTCGTGTCCTCCCAAGTCTCCCTCACGCCATTACACTACGGTGTTCTCCTATGAGCCCATATAGGTGAAGTGTTGTGCAGTCGACGTTCGCACAACACCATCATAGAATCACACAAAAAGATAAACACTAGACAAAATACCAACACATGTCATATATAAATCATTGCCAATTCATCCTATGCCCTCAGGAACATACGGGAACTACTCTGTTAGCACCCGTTTTTGGCAGATTGCCAATTTCAGGTTCAAGGAAGATTTGGCGGCTTAAAGAAGGCAGCAAAGAAGGCTAAAATGGTGATCTGGGAAACTTTCCAGGAAAAGACAGCCGGAAGAAGGCCGCCAATAATCCGGCAACCGGAACAAGGCGGAAGCTGGATTCGGGAGTGCAAAGTTGCCTGAAGACATAGCGAGCTAAGTCAAAGGAAAGCAATAAAGGTGGCTAAAAAGAAGCCAACTTTATCAAAACAAGGTGGCAAAGCCAACTTTGTCAAAACAAGGTGGCAAAAAGAAGTCAACGTTGTCAAGACAAGGCGGCATAAAAGAAGCCAACTTTGTCAATACAAGCCGGCAAGTCAACTTTCCACCGATCAAGGCAGAAAATAGAAGACAACTTTCAAGGTCAAGATCAAGGCGGAAAAGAGAAGACAACTTTCCAAGATCAAGGCTGGAAAATGGGAGGCAACTTTCTAAAAGAAGCCGGACAGATGCTGAAATCCGGGTCTAATACGAAGCCGATCAAGATATCTCGTCTCTAAGAAAGAAGGCAAGTTTGAAGCCAATACGGAAGGAAAAAGGCAACTTTCCAAGTAGCCAGCAAGTTGGAAGCCAATACGGAAGGCAAAAGGCAACTTTCCGAAGTAGCCAGCAAGTTTGAAGCCAACGTTGCCGGCCAAAAGTTGCCTATTTTAGAGATGGATTCGACTTAGACTATGATTTGTAAGCCTTGTAGAAGTCCAATACTTGTACGGGAAGTCCAGCCGCCTCATATATATGTGAGAGGTGACGGCCGATTGAAATTAAGCAAACAATCGACAACCTATCAATACAACCTACTTTTATCTCCTCAAACCTTGTTTGCTTCCGTTGTTCGGCGACTTCGCTAGATTTCACCGGATATCGAAAACCGAGCTAAGAGCGGCCAAGTCCGGCTTAGTTCAGCCAATCGTCGCCGGCTTCCTCTGACGGGGCTTCCCGAGGGGCTGGGGCGTCTGGTCTAAAAAGCGCCTGCTTGCTGTCTTGCGTATCGCGCTGGAAGCAGGCCTCCCGCGGGGCGAGTTGCGGAGTATCTCCCCCGGCACCGCGGGTACACGAGGACGTGTTCGTGTGACGCGTTTCGAGCGCAACACACTTTTTGGCGACTCCGCTGGGGACGATTCGATCTGAAAATTGGACAGCAATGACCAGTTCCAAGACCGACGCTGCCGGCATCAACGCTGACAACATCATCAAGCCAACTCTCGAGAAGTTGTCAGAAGGCCAACGCCAAGGTCTGGAGGCGTGGAAGAAGAAAAGAGACGAGGAGTTCGAGGCGCTGCGAGCCAAGCGGGACCAAGAAGACCAGGAGCTGTACTTAGCCAGCTTCAAGGTAGATCGGCAAGGAGTCATCTCGCCGATCAAGGAGCCGGAGTTCGTGCCCCTGGACGTCAACGTTGACAAACCCGCTGTAAGCAATAGCCTTTTTTCCTCTGAACAAATAGCCGAAATTCAATTTCATGTTTCGCAAGGTACTGCCAATGTTTACGATCTTATGCTAGAACATGAAAAGGCTAAGAAAAACACGCTCCATGATCAGCCATCGGACAAACAGCCGATCGGTCAAAGCAGGGAAAACCAACTTGTGCCTACGCTGCCATGTCCAACTCCTATCCAGAGTATGCCTAATCCGGCAAGCCAGCCGGGTCAACGGCTCCTGGGTCATGAGTCAATGCCGAATCAAAATTCGGCAACTTGGGTGCAAGCTGGCCCTACTGCCAACTCTTCTCCTGTGCCGGCTCAATCGGCCAATATGGACGATTTGATGGCCGAGTTCAGGAGAAAACTGGACCAAATAGCCTATGACAAACTTGGGGTTATGCCAAAACATAGGACTTACATTAAGCCCTACCCCGATTATTTTGATCTGCAACCTTATCCACCTGGTTATAGAGTTCCTGAGTTTACTAAATTTAATGGTGTAGATAATAAGTCAACATGGGAGCATATTAGTCAGTACTTGGCTCAATTAGGCGAGGCTAGTCATGATCACATCAAAGTTCGCCTGTTCTCGTTGTCTTTAACCGGCATTGCGTTTTCTTGGTTTTCGGCTTTAGCTCCTAATTCTATACATACTTGGTTTCATTTAGAGCAGAAATTCCATGAACACTTCTTTGCCGGCGAAATAGAACTCAAGTTGTCCCACCTTACATCGGTTAAGCAGAAACAAGATGAATCGGTATCCGATTACGTCAAGAGATTTAGAAATACCAGAAACCGATGTTATAGTTTGGCAATAACTGAAAGAGACATGGCTGACTTGGTTTTCAATGGGTTAAGGTCTACCTGAAAGAGAGGTTAGAAGGACATGAATTCTTGTCTGTTGGCCAAGTCCAGGAGAGAGCGTTGGCTCAAGAGAGCCGGGTCAATGAGTCAAAAGACTCGCATCGGATGAGCAGGAGCCGGCTTAATATTGTTGACAACGATGCCGACTCTGGTGATGAAGCCGATGTTTATTCCGCTGAGTTTGTTTGGCCCAGCAAGGCCAAACCTTACCTGTGTGATGATCTGAAGCCGATTCGTAAGAATCGGGATGATGAAATAAGATGTAGCTTTGACGTAGGCAAATGTGACAAAATATTTGATGCCTTGTTAAAGGATAAAGTGATTAGGATCAGTCATGTTATACCATCGCCTGATGAATTAAGGCGGCGGGCTTATTGCAAGTATCACAATTCTTTCTCTCATGCTACTAATGATTGCAATGTCTTTCGTAAACAGATCCAATCGGCCCTCAATGACGGACGATTGAGCTTTGCCGGCATGGCAATTGACACACAGCCGTTTCCAATAAACGCGCTAGACTTGGAGGGAAAGAAGGTTCTTCTTCGGCCAGAGGCGGCCGAAGCCGCTAATAAATCTAATGTTGTTGTTGGTGAACCCAGGAAAGTAGCCGGCAGCAAGGCGGCAGGAAGACAAGTTACAGTGAGCCGGCAACCCGACGGAGGCGAGTCATCAAGATTACCGTCAATAACCCTGCGCTCGGGGGGCAAGGACCACGTTCAGACAAGTTGCCGCCAAGATTTATCAAGCCCAAAAGCCCGGAAGTTGGCAGATGGAAGACAAACCAAGTTGAATATAGACCAAGGAAGACAAAGCCAACTTTTGACATGCTACTGAACAAGTACGTGCGCCAGGCCGGGTCAAGGTCGCGCCAGTGGCAGTATGGGAAACGACCAAGGTCACCATCCGCGGAGGAAAGTAGCCGGCATCAGAGGCCGGCTGACGAGTTCAAACGCAGGGCAACCCGGCAATCCGTGCAAAGTCGGCTTGTGTATCCCGGGGACTCGTCATATTGGCGGATCAAGGCGCAAGGCTCTAAAGAGGCGGAGCCAGAAGGCGGATTAGTCTCAGACAACTTATTGGTTGTTGGAACTCATGTGCTGAAGTTGAAGGACCCGGTTACAGAGCCGGCAAACAGTGAGCCGATACTTGCTATCGCGCCAAACCAGCAACCAATGATCATGAAGCTAGCTCTAGTCAGGCCGCAGCTCAACCCCGGGATCCAAAGTACACTCAGCCAAAGTGGTGCCCGCCAGGTATAACAAAAACACAAAAGCGGAAACTGCAAAGGGCAAGGAACCGGGAGAAGGCAGAAGAAGGAGCTGAGCGATCTAGGGACGTCAAATTCAATGCTGAGCGACCAATGTTGCCGGCGCAAAAGTGGATTCCTAGGCCAGTTCTTATGGCGGCTTCCGCACCAACTACCATGAGTCCTGCTGTCGATAGTGAAATAGAGCCGGCAGCTACGCCGGCTATCACCTATTCTTCATGGGCTGACGAAGTCGAAGCAGCTGACTTGGCGATGGCAAGTTTGGCAAAGGAGCTGGCAATTCAAGATCCGGCTACAGAGAAGCCGGCAAGTGAAGACCTCGCGATGGAAGAAAAGGCAGAAGAAGAACTAGCAATGTCGGAGTCAGCAGTAGATGAGTCAGGCAATTTGACAGATGAAGATTTGCTAGATTATGAAGAATCGCCGGCTCGAACGGGCATGGACATCAACATGGTGTATTACTTGCCGGCTGAGTTCCGCGCTGTTGAAGAAAAGGCGAGGTCGCTCAAATCAACTTTGGTCCCAAAAATGCTGTCTTCGAAAAACCTGACAAGCCGGTGAAACACCTCAAGCCTCTGTACGTCAGAGGACACATTGATGGCAAGCCGGTCACCAGGATGATGGTGGATGGCGGCGCTGTGGTAAACTTGATGCCATATTCTGTCTTCAAGAAGCTACAACTAGATGATGGCGACCTGATGAAGACGAACATGGTGCTGAATGGGTTCGAAGGAGGAGAAGGAGTAGAAGCCAAAGGCGTTATCAGCTTGGAGCTCACAGTAGGAAGCAAGACTTTGGCTACCGCCTTCTTTGTTGCTGAGGTGCAGGGAAACTACAATGTGTTGCTGGGACGAGATTGGCTTCATGCCAACCAGTGTGTTCCGTCTACTATGCACCAGCAACTCGTACAATGGGTCGATGATGAAGTTGAAGTCATCCATGCTGACGAATCGGCGTGCATTGCATTAGCCGAGTCGATTGTTGACTGGCAACATTCTAATGTCACATGCCTTTCTGGGCGTGATCTATCCGGGTTCGACTTCCTGAGTGCTACCAGGGACGGATTCGTGCCAGTATCTCTAAAGCCGATTGGTGCCAATCGGCTGCAGCTCAAGTAGATGGATCAAAACGACGAGTGGCTGCAGAAGCGTCTGGGCAAGTATCGGGCCGAAAGGAACGATATGTACGAGGCAATTGAAGAACCAGACGACATGGATAAGTTGGGACAAGGTTTTACATCAGCCGACTTGCTGGAAGAAGTTGACATTGGGGATGGCACCATCCCTAGACCGACATTTGTAAGCAAAAGTTGGCGGCCGATTACAAGTCTAAGTTAATCGCGCTAGTCAAGGAGTACGTGGATTGCTTTGCATGGGAATACCACGAGATGCCTGGGTTAAGCCGAGAGTTGGTCGAACATCGGTTGCCTATCAAAGCCGGCTTCAGACCATACAAGCAGCCGGCTCGCAAGTTTAATCCACTAATCTATGATCGGATAAAGGCGAGATAGACCGGCTTTTGAAAGCCAACTTTATTCGGCCCTGTAAGTATGCCGAATGGTTATCCAACATTGTGCCGGTCGAAAAGAAAGGATCCGACAAGATCAGGGCGTGTATTGATTTCAGGGATTTGAATCGAGCTACGCCAAAGGATGAGTACCCTATGCCAATAGCCGACATGCTTATCAACGAAGCCTCAGGTCATAAAGTTATCAGCTTCTTGGATGGCAACGCAGGTTACAACCAAATATTTATGGCCGAAGAAGATTCGGCTAAGACGGCGTTTCGCTGCCCAGGCTTTGTTGGCTTGTTCGAATGGACCGTGATGACTTTTGGATTGAAGAATGCCGGAGCCACCTATCAAAGAGCGATGAACCTGATATTCCATGATCTTCTAGGAGTCGTACTGGAGGTATATATTGACGACGTGGTGGTTAAGTCAGACGGCGAGTCAAATCACTTGGCGACTTGCGGCTGGCGTTTGAAAGAATGAGGAAGTACGGGCTCAAGATGAATCCTTTGAAGTGTGCCTTTGGTGTGTCGGCTGGAAGGTTCCTTGGTTTTATCATACATGAACATGGCATAGAAGTTGATCCGGCAAAGATTGAAGCTATCCAGAAAGTACAAGCGCCGGGTTGCAAAAAGGAGATGCAGAAGTTTCTGGGCAAGGTAAACTATTTAAGAAGATTTATTGCTAACTTGTCTGGAAAAGTTGATGCGTTTACACAGATCCTTCGGCTCAAGAACGACGATGAATTCACCTGGGGGGCAAAGCAACAAGAGGCGTTTGACAGGATAAAAACTTGCCTGTCTACTCCTCCAGTTCTCAGGAAGCCGGCTCGTGGTCAGCCTTTCCGGCTTTATATTGCTGCTGAGGACAAAGTAGTCGGAGCTGCCTTAACTCAGGAAGCCGAAGGACAAGAATACGTCATCACATATCTGAGCAGACGTTTGCTGGATGCCGAGTCAAGGTACAGCTTTGTAGAGAGGTTGTGTTTGTCTCTTTACTTTGCCTGCACCAAATTGCGCCATTATCTGCTGTCCAGTGAATGCAAAGTCTTTGGTCAGACCGATGTTCTCAAACACATGATACAAAGGCCGATTCTCAGTGGACGAATCGGCAAGTGGGCGTACGGGTTGATTGAATATGATTTGGCTTATGAACCACTAAAATCTATGAAAGGCCAAATTGTAGCTGACTTTATTGTTGAACATCGGATTGACCTGGAGCAAGAAGCCGGCTTAAATATTGTGTCGGCTGTACCGTGGAAGCTTTATTTTGACGGCTCAGTCTGCAGCAGCGGACAAGGAGTTGGCATTGTGTACATTTCACCACACGGTACTGTTTTCGAAGCCTCTTGTCGTCTTGACTATTTATGTACTAACAATGAAGCCGAATACGAAGCACTTTTATTCGGGCTAGAAATCTTAGTTGACGCAGGGGTAACTCATGTCGAGGCATATGGAGATTCGTTGCTTATTGTCCAGCAAGTGGCCAAGATTTGTCAGTGCAACAGCGGATCCCTCAACATGTACCTTGACAGATGCCTGGATATGATTTCAACGTTGGATTACTTCCACATATCCCATGTTCCTAGGCAAGACAATTGGCTTGCCAATGAGTTGGCGCAACAAGCATCCGGCTATCACGTCAGTCGTGGAATGTTCTTCATCAGGGAACAGCCGACAATTAATATTGCCAACTTGAGGGAAGCCAAACAAAAAGCCGGCTTGTTAGAGCCGGCTACAGAAGAGTCAAATGTTGTCAACCTGGAGGAAGCCAAACAAGAGACCGGCTTGCTGGATCCGGCTAAAGAGGCAAATGAAAACTTGGCGGACGACTGGAGACAACCTTATATTGATTATTTACAAAATCCAAGTCGAAAAACGGACAGAGCAGTTCGGCGCTTATCTCTCAAGTATACATTGGTGGATGCCGCCTTATATCGCCGAACAGCTGATGGTCTTCTTCTAAAGTGCTTGAATGAAGACGAAGCTAGAGTTGCCATGGGAGAGGCGGCCATTGACACACAGCCGTTTCCAATAAACGCGCTAGACTTGGCAATTGACACACAGCCGTTTCCAATAAACACACAGCCGTTTCCAATAAACGCGCTAGACTTGGAGGGAAAGAAGGTTCTTCTTCGGCCAGAGGCGGCCGAAGCCGCTAATAAATCTAATGTTGTTGTTGGTGAACCCAGGAAAGTAGCCGGCAGCAAGGCGGCAGGAAGACAAGTTACAGTGAGCCGGCAACCCGACGGAGGCGAGGTCATCAAGATTACCGTCAATAACCCTGCGCTCGGGGGGCAAGGACCACGTTCAGACAAGTTGCCGCCAAGATTTATCAAGCCCAAAAGCCCGGAAGTTGGCAGATGGAAGACAAACCAAGTTGAATATAGACCAAGGAAGACAAAGCCAACTTTTGACATGCTACTGAACAAGTACGTGCGCCAGGCCGGGTCAAGGTCGCGCCAGTGGCAGTATGGGAAACGACCAAGGTCACCATCCGCGGAGGAAAGTAGCCGGCATCAGAGGCCGGCTGACGAGTTCAAACGCAGGGCAACCCGGCAATCCGTGCAAAGTCGGCTTGTGTATCCCGGGGACTCGTCATATTGGCGGATCAAGGCGCAAGGCTCTAAAGAGGCGGAGCCAGAAGGCGGATTAGTCTCAGACAACTTATTGGTTGTTGGAACTCATGTGCTGAAGTTGAAGGACCCGGTTACAGAGCCGGCAAACAGTGAGCCGATACTTGCTATCGCGCCAAAACCAGCAACCAATGATCATGAAGCTAGCTCTAGTCAGTCCGCAGCTCAACCCCGGGATCCAAAGTACACTCAGCCAAAGTGGTGCCCGCCAGGTATAACAAAAACACAAAAGCGGAAACTGCAAAGGGCAAGGAACCGGGAGAAGGCAGAAGAAGGAGCTGAGCGATCTAGGGACGTCAAATTCAATGCTGAGCGACCAATGTTGCCGGCGCAAAAGTGGATTCCTAGGCCAGTTCTTATGGCGGTTTCCGCACCAACTACCATGAGTCCTGCTGTCGATAGTGAAATAGAGCCGGCAGCTACGCCGGCTATCACCTATTCTTCATGGGCTGACGAAGTCGAAGCAGCTGACTTGGCGATGGCAAGTTTGGCAAAGGAGCTGGCAATTCAAGATCCGGCTACAGAGAGGCCGGCAAGTGAAGACCTCGCGATGGAAGAAAAGGCAGAAGAAGAACTAGCAATGTCGGAGTCAGCAGTAGATGAGTCAGGCAATTTGACAGATGAAGATTTGCTAGATTATGAAGAATCGCCGGCTCGAACGGGCATGGACATCAACATGGTGTATTACTTGCCGGCTGAGTTCCGCGCTGTTGAAGAAGAAGGCGAGGTCGCTCAAATCAACTTTGGTCCCAAAAATGCTGTCTTCGAAAAACCTGACAAGCCGGTGAAACACCTCAAGCCTCTGTACGTCAGAGGACATGAGGGCAGCATAAGTAGAAGCTCTAGCAATCACCTCTTACACTTTGAAAGCAAATAACCATTGTATGTTGGACAATTGAATCACACTATTTTTAACATGCTTTTGCTCTTATGGCTAGCATCATAATATTTTATACTTTACTGAAGTTTAAAGACAAGATAAACTCTCATTGGATAATAGTTAAAGAATACAAATGAAAAGACAGATATAAAATTATTTGCACCCTTGCTTCACTAGTAACTAGTGCAAACTTTAGTCATGGATGTTTCAATCAAGTTCTTATGCTCAAACAACCTTTATCTCACACTTTCCATGGCTAACCGAATCCTCGGGTGCCTTCCTTTCATACACTTTACAAGAGCATAAGTATTGACACATCCATGATCATTCATTTGCTCAAAAGATACTAGATTCTAACAAGAGTGTTTTCATATCCTTTTCATTAACTATTCCCAACTTTTTATGCTACAAGACTATATCTCAACCTTAAACTTATTAATTCTCAAGTCATAATGACTCACTCTTTTCTTATTTATATTGAGCTAGATTCTACAATTGTCCAACATACTCAAGTTAATTAAATTCAAGGCAAGATGTGACTGAAACCTCTAAAATAAACCACGCTCATTTGCATGAGTGTTACCCATAAATCTCCAAACAAGAGAATCATGGATGACACCATACTTTAATATTCATTGATAAACCATAAGATAGGGATACATGATAATGCTCCATGAGCTCACACAAGCCTAAAAGAGATTGATAACTAAATGATAAAAGCAAAACACACCATGACTAGATAGATATGATAAACTAGTAAAGATAAAGACTAGGTGGAACTCCCCCAAGCTTGACGTTCTGCCAGTGCTTTCTCTGCTGGAGCCTCTTCTTTCTCATATTCTTCCTCCCATTCAGCCCTCTTCCATGGGAAAGGCCTCCCATTGTAGAAGGAGTTAGGTGGATCATTATACCTGAGGGTAGCAGCTGCTGCAATCTTCTTGAAGCGCTCTTCATACTCACAGTTTTGATTTTCCACATCCCACAGTAGAGCTTGATGCTTGTCCAACTCAGATGTGACATGTAGATACCTCTTCTCCAAGTCCTCCAGTCTCTCCTTGTACTCTTCAACCTTCTTCTCCAGCTCCAGGTTCATGAAGTGATGAGCATCAAGGCTGCGTTCAACAACAGTATTATACCTGAAGATCTTCTGTTCCAGGTCCTCCAGCCTCTCCTCCACCGTGCCAATGATCTTGGGAGCCTTCACCTCCTCTATGAGCATCGCGCCCTCCTTGAAGGACAAGGTCTTCATTGGTGCCATCACGGAGTTGAGGTAGCGGTTCACAACACCTCCCTTGGGGAAGCTCTCCCCCTCATGATCGGATCCGGAGCTAGACATGGCTAAAACCTGACAGACAGAAACAGCAAAAGCAAAGATCGCTCGAGAACGCTCGGTGCGAGATTAGATCAACGAAAAGGGTATATATTGACGGTTTTTAGGTCAAGACGAAGCGTCGGAGTCGAAAACGAGACGGAACGGGACTCCGAGGGGCAAAAGGAGTGGGCCCACGCGGCCAAAGCATCTAACCGTGGGACCCCCTCTTTTCTCCCTCGGGTCTCCGTTCCTTCCAATTTTCTTGTCCCACACGTTAATTTCCATAAAAAATGATGTCCGTAAAATATTACGCAATTCCGAGAAACTTTCCAGAGTAAAAGTTACCTTTTATTGATTTTGGATTTCTGAAACTGCAAACTTCTTTGCAATTACCTCCTCCGGTGTCTGTAAAATGAATTCCTCCACCTTTCCAATGAAGCTTTTTCCTGCAATATAATGTTTAAGGCGTTGTCCATTAACCACATGAGGTTTACCTTTCATATCACCATGAAGACGGATAGCTCCTGAACGGTATACTTCCTGTATCACTAATGGTCCCTGCCACTTTGAAGCTAACTTACCTGCAGAAAACTTGAAACGAGAGTTGTATAATAGCACTTGATCACCTACTTTGAATTCTTTCTTTTTAATTTTCTTGTCATGCCAAATCTTAACTTTTTCTTTAAACATCCTGGCACTTTCATAAGCTTCATTTCTCCATTCATCTAGTAGGTTTAAATCAAGAATTCTCTTCTCTCCAGCAGTTTTAAAATCAAAGTTCAATTGTTTAATAGCCCATCTAGCTTTATGTTCTAATTCAACAGGTAAATGACAAGCTTTTCCATAAACCATTTTATAAGGAGACATTCCCATAGGATTTTTAAAAGCAGTTCTATAAGCCCATAATGCATCGTTAATTTTAAGTGGCCAATCAGACCTAGACTTATTCACTGTCTTTTCCAAAATGAGTTTAATTTCCCTATTACTTAATTCAACTTGTCCACTAGTTTGGGGATGATAAGGTGATGCAATTCTATGGTTAACATCATATTTTGCCAAAGTTTTTAAGAATACCATGTAAGAAATGAGAACCACCATCAGTAATTAAAAACCTAGGAACACCAAACCTGGGGAAAATGATGTCCTGAAGCATCTTCATTGCTGTGGCATGATCTGCACTTTTGGTTGGAATTGCTTCCACCCACTTTGTAACATAATCCACTGCAACCAAAATATGAGTATGCTTTGTCTTTGATTCGGGGAAAGGTCCCATAAAGTCAAAACCCCACACATCAAATGGTTCAAGTGGTAAGGAATAGTTCATAGGCATTTCATTTCTCCTACCAATATTTCCTACTCTTTGACATTTATCACAAGATTTAACATATTCAGCACAATCCTTAAATAAAGTAGGCCAATAAAAACCAGACTGTAATACCTTTGCACCTGTACGATCTCCTGCATGATGTCCTCCATAGGGACTGTCATGACAATCTCTTATAATAGCCTGTTGTTCATACTCAGGTACACAACGTCTAATAATACCATCCACACTTTCTTATAAAGAAAGGATCATCCCAAAAATAATGTCTAAGATCATAAAAGAATTTCTTTCTTTGTTGAGTAGTGAAGTGTGGAGGTAAAACTTTACCAACAATAAAATTTGCATAATTGGCAAACCATGGAGATGCAACTTTAGCACTAGAAACATTAATTGCAAGTTGTTCATTAACAAAACTATCATTAATAGGAATAGGATCATCAGGTATATTTTCCATTCTAGAAAGATGATCAGCTACTTGATTATCTTCCCCTTTCCTATCAACAATGTGTAAATCAAATTCTTGCAATAGAAGTACCCATCTTATTAATCTAGGCTTAGCATCTTTCTTATGCATTAAGTATTTAATGGCAGAATGATCAGTATGCAATGTGACTTTCGAATCAGTAATATAAGGTCTAAACTTGTCACAAGCAAATAGCACTGCTAAAAATTCTTTTTCAGTTGTGGCATAATTCCTTTGAGCAGCATCAAGTGTTCTACTAGCATAATAAATAACATTCAGTTTCTTATCAACACGTTGGCCCAAAACAGCCCCAACTGCATAATCACTAGCATCACACATAATTTCAAAAGGCAATTCCAATCAGGAGGTTGAATAATAGGAGCACTTATTAAAGCATTCTTCAAAATATTAAAGGACTCAATGCAATCATCATTAAAAGAGAAAGGAACATCCTTTTGCAAAAGATTGGTTAGAGGTTTTGATATTTTGGAGAAATCTTTAATAAACCTACGGTAAAAACCTGCATGCCCAAGAAAACTTCTTATACCTTTGAGATCCCTTGGGAATGGAGCTTTTCAATAGCTTCTATCTTTGCTGGGTCAACTTCTATTCCTTTCCAGAAATCTTATGCCCAAGAACAATACCTTCAGTAACCATGAAGTGACACTTCTCCCAGTTTAAAACTAAGTGTTGGTCTTCACAACGCTGCAAAACTTTGTTAAGGTTGAACAAGCAATTATCGAAGGAAGTACCATACACAGAAAAATCATCCATAAAGACTTCCATTATCTTTTCAATATAATCAGCAAATATAGCATTCATGCATCTTTGAAAAGTAGCAGGAGCATTGCACAAACCGAATGGCATTCTCCTATAAGCAAATGTACCAAATGGACATGTAAAAGTGGTTTTCTCTTGATCATCTTATGAACAGGAATTTGGAGAAACCTGAATAACCATCTAAATAGCAAAAGTGAGAGTGTTTAGATAACCTTTCTAACATTTGATCAATAAATGGCAATGGGTAATGATCTTTACGAGTTGCTTTGTTTAACTTCCTGAAATCAATACACATCTATAACCAACAACAGTACGTTGAGCTACAAGTTCATCCTCATCATTTGGAACAACAGTCATTCCACCCTTTTTAGGAACACAATGAACAGGACTAACCCACTTACTATCAGCTATGGATAAATGATACCAGCTTCAATAAGTCTTATTACCTCTTTCCTTACCACTTCTTCATTTTTGGATGGAGACGGCGTTGATAATCAACAACAGGTTTTGCATCCTCTTCCAAATTAATTTTATGCATACATAGAGCTGGGCTTATACCTTTAAGATCATCAAGAGAGTATCCAATGGCTGGTCGGTGAGCTTTAAGCACATCAAGTAATTTCTCTTCTTCTTCAGCTGAAAGGTTAGCACTAATAATGACAGGATATATGCTCTTCTCATCCAAATATGCATATTTAGATTTTAGGCAAAGGTTTTAATTCAAACTAGGATCCCCTTTAGGTGGTGGTAGCACTCCTAAATTATCAGGTGGGATATGCAATTGTAATTGTGGTGGTGTTGTGAAAGTATTTGTTCTAAAGCATCTTTTTCTTCATTAAATGGTTCATCTTGATTAAGCATATATCTTTCCACATCTGTTGAAGCTACAGCTACATGAGCAAGAGTTTCAATTACATCTTCAGAAAATGGCTCTTTCTTTGAATGTTTATCAGAAATTTAGAAAAGTTGAATGCAAGTTTTTCTCCAGCACAATTAATAAACACTTTCTCTTTAAGCAAATTAATTTCAGCACCAACAGTATGTAAGAAAGGTCTACCAAAAATGATAGGACAAAATGAATCTTGAGGCAACCAAGCACAATAAAATCAGCAGGATATTTATTTTACCTACCAATACTTCAACATCTCTAACAATTCCAAGTGGATTAATATAATCTTTATTAGCAAGTTGAATTGTCATACCTGTCTCTTCCATACTGATAGGATCAATATCAGGCTTGATTTCAAGATACAGAGAATATGGAATGACACTAATGCTTGCTCCAATATCACATAAGCCATGATAACTAGAAGTCCCAATAGTGCATGATATAACAGGCTTACCAACCTTGGCCGAATTGCCTTTAACAACTTTAGTAGCATCTTCACATAGATAAACATCAACAGGATCTTCTTCATTTAATTGTTTGATAATAGAGATTTGACTGTTGACTTCCATCTGTTCATAAGGCTGAGATCTTCTTCTTTTACTCTTGTTAGAAACAGCAATAAGTAAATTTTCCTTGACTTGGTTTGGATATGGTGGTGCCTCAACATACTCCTCAATTGTCAAGGATGACACTGGTTCTACCTGTTTAATAACTTTGGGTACAACAATAGATTGTTTAACAGGTTCAACATAAGCTTCAAACCCAGTTTTAGGAATACCAATATGATTAGCAAAAGATTTAGCTACCTCAATTATAACATAAGGATCAAGATTAAAAGTATCACTCAGATTTTTAAACAAGGTAGAAGTAGAGAAATTCTCTACACATGAATACTCATAGTCCAGATAGGGCTCATTACCTTTATCAAGATCCCAATGACCAGTATTCTCAGAAATAGTCTCCAATAAATTCCATGCTTCTTCTTCAGTATTATTTGTAAAGCTTCCACTAGATGAATTATCCAGAAATTCCTTTTGTTGCCTTGGTAGCCTCACATAAAAGTTTATCAGAATAATTTTCCTTGTAAGATCATGACAAGGATTCTTGCGGAGGAGTTCCTTTAACCTCCCCCAAGCTTGAGTAATACTTTCTCCCAGATGTGGCCAGAAATTAATATATAGCAGCGGTTCTCATAAGCTTCTCTAGGAGTAAAATACTTAAGAAAGAAAACCTTCCTCAAAATACTCCAGTCCATAGTG
Organism: Poa pratensis; assembly: GCA_947311845.1. Classification (NCBI taxonomy): domain Eukaryota; kingdom Viridiplantae; phylum Streptophyta; class Magnoliopsida; order Poales; family Poaceae; genus Poa; species Poa pratensis. Next base: position 4,925,853 of record CAMZMU010000080.1, on the reverse strand, counting down.
ACTTCTTCATCTAAAGACCTGAACCAAATACGAGCATTACCAGATAAAGACAGATATAACAGCTTCCTTTTTACCTGATCTTCAGAAATACCAGGAAGTCTAAATAAACCACATATAGCCTCAATTGTTTCCATGTGTTCACGTGCAGATTTAGTTCCATCCCTGTAAATGGATTTTTCATAACTCTTTTAACATGACCAACGGGAATTTTATATCCCACTTTAGGTATCTCAGGCACAGTAGTTTCAACAGTTTTAGGAGCAGCATAAGCACTTTCATATAAGCAAGATGCAGCGAGGCACGATTCATAAATGCCATAGTAGCAATGAGATAAAACAGTAAATAAAATTCACCTTTCAAGTTTCCTTACCAAACTTCTTACCAATAGCGCTACGCTCCCCGGCAACGGCGCCAGAAAAGTATCTTGATGACTCCCAAGTGCAGGAGATCAATTGTAGTACCTTTCGAATAGAAAAGGTTGTCGAACCCACGAGGAGCTGAAGGTATTGGTTATTAGAAATGATAAATAGACAATAAAAGATGCAAGTGTTTTTGGTATTTTCGATTGTATAATTGCAAGACAGTGACAATGCAGCAGGTAAATGGTAACAAGTAAAAGCTCTCAAAGAGAGAGAAAGCCCAATCCTCTATGTGTAAGAGGACAAGCTCAAGTGATGTGTAACTTATATGTGGAAAACGTTCCCGAGGGCGGCATGGATATTGCTAGGCATATAGATTTATTAAACAACACGTTGAATATCTTGTCTAGTTTTAATCTTCTTCGGACGGAGCTATTATTAGGTACAGCTAAATAAATAGACTAAACCCCTTATGATGGATCATGTGGCCAATTAAATGACAGCACAAGAATTATTAAGATATAAAATCCCACCATAGCATTACGCTCTAGGTCCCCGATACTAATACCCCGTAAAGTAACTTAATGATTCGGTCTCAGGCTTTCGTGTCCTCCCAAGTCTCCCTCACGCCATTACACTACGGTGTTCTCCTATGAGCCCATATAGGTGAAGTGTTGTGCAGTCGACGTTCGCACAACACCATCATAGAATCACACAAAAAGATAAACACTAGACAAAATACCAACACATGTCATATATAAATCATTGCCAATTCATCCTATGCCCTCAGGAACATACGGGAACTACTCACAACGTGCAAACATGGTGATATTCAGTGGCATAAGTGGTACAACACAATCTGAAAATATAACTTCACCACCAAATAATGACAAGTACTCAATCACAAACATGAATAGTAGCACAAGACAAGTATCTAGGGTATAGCAACTCTCAAACTACGAGGGGACGGAGTGGATCACGGAGATGATGATGGAGATGGTGCTGGTCTTGGTGATGGTGATGATGTAGAGGCCTCCTCCCACGCCAAGGAGGAGAGGTGATGACGATGACGATGATTTCCCCCTTCTCCGGAGCTCCGGAGCAGCAGGATCTGATCCCCCTCGGAGGGAATCAGGAGTTTCGCCGCCGCCGCGACCTCGGATAGTCTCGTAAAAATTAGGGCGTTACTTTTCGGGCGAGACGGAGACCTCGTTAAAAAGCCCCAGGCGAGGAAGTGCCCGAGGCTCCAGATGGTGGCCCCACGCGGCCAAAGATCTGGCCGCGTGCCCCCCCCTTTTGGGCCTCGTGGCTCTCCTCCCTTCGATCTTCTTCCCACTGCTGTTCTCCCGATGAAAAACCAGCTGTGCAATTTTCCTTTTTCCATTTGGGTCCCCGTAGCTCCTGAAACATTAAAAACAAGAAAAAGGAGGTTTTCTGCCTCCCAGAAATTAAATACCAAAAATAGGGACTTTGTATGAAAGTCCCATAAATCATCTAAAACATGTAAAAACAATGATATAACAATGCCAATAACATTCTAATATGATAATATAAGTTGTATAAATGATGATATAAAATGCATGTATCAGTCGCGCACGGCCTCCTCTTCCTTGGGTTCGACCTCCTCCTCCCGCTCCCGCTCGTCGCCGCTGCTCATGCCCAATCCAGACCCCATAAAGGTGAAGCAGGAGTAGCAGATGTCGCCGCTGATCCTCGAGATGTTGAGGGTGCAGGAGAGCCTGGGCGACGACGGTGCCGCAGGGGCAACCCTCGCCATGTCGTGCAACGATGTGCCGGCGCTTCCCCTGCCGGATGCCTACGCGTGGTCGGCGAGGGAGCACGCCAAGGCAAACATTGTCCCCTTCTTCGACCTCACGGACGACGACGCAGGCCGAGCAGCGTCAAGGACGAGTTCGAGAAGGACTACAGCGCGTTCGATGGTTATAGCCGTTAGATTATTTTAGTTTTAGATTTCCCTAAATTTCGGTCAAATTTCTAAAAAAAAATTGAATGAAATGTATCATTTTTAAAGTTTTCAAATTTGCCTAAAACGACGTCCCCATAGCCGGCAGCCGTGCTTTAGGCGCTAGGAGTGGAGATGCTCTAAGGATGACTCCAACGGGGTGACCCAAACGGACGCACGTTTGGTCCGCGTTTTGTCCATTTGGGTCGGCAAACGACGCGCGTCCGGCCTAGGTCCGCCCCTTTCTGGTCAGTGCGCCCAACGAGCCGACGCATTGAGTCCGCCCGCTAGGGTTTTGATCATTTTTTTTCCCGGCTAGGGTTTTCCCAACACCCTATGATCCCAGTGTGACACTCAGAAAGAACAAGAAGGAAACGAGATATCAATTAAGATATTCTCAAGTGATCGGTTCACTCATGTACCTTGCGAGCGCGACGAGACCTGATATCTCTTTTGCTGTGAGCAAATTCAGCAGGTTCATGTCTAACCCGGATATTGATTATTGGCATGCAGGGTGATAGTTTTGAACTTTCCAGTTCGTGGGATGACAAAGACAATTTGCTGGGCATTTTCTTTCACCTAAACTCGGAACCAATTGTTGATTAAACACTATATTATTGAGATATATACTAATAAGAGCAAAATAATTACCTTTGATGCATGTACGACGACATACGGATCAGTTTCATCCCAATATTCCGTAAACATGCCCACTTGCTATGAGATGCAGCTCCAAAGATGAAGGCTCCAAACATAAGCTTCTTATAATCTCTTGCTTAGGGTTGGCCACTTGATTGAATTAAGAGAACGAGCCCTGGAAATTTTGACACGTCCAATATCATCTGCAAAGTTTAGTTTAGTAGTTAACAATCGAAGTAAATTGAGCATGAGAGCACGGAAACACACAATCCCGGCATGGATGTGCAGCGAAGGGAGTTGTCCTCGTCTCTCTGCTGTCCGTAGCAGTAGCTGGTCGACTCTCCAACGACCAGTAGCAATAGGCAACATCACAGAATTATAAGAGCAACGCCACAAGATCGTCTCCAACATTGGTGCCAAGATGGAGATGTTGACTTGCATGTAATTAAGGGTGTATTGACATGGTCAATTTCTTAAGAATGGGCGCAGCAATGTCCACCTTGTCTGCATTGCCTCTGAGGTCAACAAAAATATTTAAACATTTACTACATCATATCTCCCCAAATCATCCCCCAACAACCGAGGGGCGTGTTGATGCCCTTGGCTGCTAGCGATGATGACGACCGTGATGCGGTGTCTTCTGAGTTCCTAGGTTTTCTTGTGCACAAAGAAACACACTAGCGAACCAATGACAGCGGAAAATTTAGGAAGGTTCCCATGCGGGCCTCAGCCTTGGGCTTACCATAGTGGTCCACGAAGACGATTTTTTTTTCTAGAACCATACAGGAGCACTGCATGTGTTAATATAGATAGAAAGAAGAAAGCCACGGAGTGGCTGAAAGTCTTACAGAGATTACGAAATGCCAAACCAGAGAGAAAGCAAGACACGAACGACGACCTAGGCGACCAAAAACATTCAGAGAAAGTCTAAAAGAGGTTTGCCTAGCTACAAAGATCAGGCTAACGCGTCATGCAGAGCTAGCTTCCCTGCACTAGCTAAAGCCCATTGCTTAGCTTCGTTCTTTATGTCTTCAAGGAGAATATTGGTTGGCTTGACAGTTTTGTCGAAGACTCTCCTGTTTCTCTCTCGCCACACTTCCCACGCGATTAACACGAAGACGATGAAATAATCTTTTGCTTAGTTACACGTTATTTCGTAAATAGGGAGAAAGCTAGAAATGATTCAATATCAACAATACCGATACATTTTATGTTCGTTGTGTTCATTCGTTAAGACTCATGCAACGGGGTGCATAGTTCTTAATATCTCGAATGATTTCACTGTCCACTATATAGTGGAAGTATCAGGATTCAAACATCATAGTATCAAAATTTAGAGTCTTTTTTTATGGTGAATGCTTTGATTGGTAGACATGATAACATCATTCGTAATGGAATAAACTACAATTCCTTCAACTGGAGATTGTTGTGACCGTCTATTGTAATGTGTACATATATAATACTCACTATATTCAATCATACAAAATGGTAAGTAGAATTTTGTCATGGGAATAGAAAATTGTGAAATTAGTATATTCCTTTTCACGACAAGATCTGGCAATCTTTTTAAATCGGAGAATCTTGAATCTCGCTGATGTTCTCAACATGAGCCAAATTTCGATCAACAACTTCCATGATACCCTTGTATAACAGAAGGTAGCCTTACATTTATATTCACCCTCAGCATTACAGCCCACTAAACGAATAACCTTGAGGAGCTTCCTAATCATGCATGCAAGACATATACTCTCCGATACTAAGATAAACAGAGCATTCTACGGAAGAATGTGCCCTAAAAAGTTCGTACAACTGTTCTGTGCAGACTTTGTTACTCCATGAGTCCTCATGTGACAAATCCACAATCACTCTTTTAAGCATTGGCGCAAAGTTAAACAACAATTTCAAGAAATCAACCTCATGATCCTCCCCTTCAAAACCATCAATCTGCATTTCTTCAAGAGAAAGCAAGATAGTTTGATCTTTCCAGGTCGTGGGATGACAAAGACAATTTGTTGGGCATTTTTCTTTCACCTAAAACCAGAACTAATTGTTAATTACTACACACTATATTATTGAGATATATACTAATAAGGGCGGAGAATTACCTTTGATACCTGTACGATGACCTTTAGCCTCCGCAAGGAACTACGAATCCGTTTCATCCTAATGATATGAAACACGAATGTTTTGTAAACCTTCCCACTTGGTATGAGGTGCAGCTCCAAAGCTGAGAAGGCTGCAAATGTAAGCTTCTAAACAATTTCTATAAAGATGCTTACTTAATCATACACTAGAAACCACTATTGACACCTTGGTTAGACTGTACTCTTTGCAAATATCTACCATAAGTACTTATAAATTATATAGATTATGCATTGTACAAAACAAAGTTGTAGAAGAAAAGTTGTTACAAAATACATTTTAGTACCTTTCAATCAATTCACTACAAACAGAAAACACACCAACTGATATTTAGTAATATTGCCAATTATGTGGTTAAAATATGCGAATAAACAGAAAATAACATTTGTAATATTATAACAAGCTAAAAATAAGACACATAGAAGTGTAAAAGTTTAGCATAAATTGTAGTTAAAGCTGACACCGATCCTGGTGTTCGACTTGTAGTCGGGTATACCTGACCGGAGGGCCTGCACTCTCCAAATTCTGGCACCATCAGTTCGCCAAAGCCTGCCATTGTTGTTGATCCAAGCTAGGACGTGGAGATGGTTTCTGATCGTGGCGTGTCAAAAGCCTCCCCGTTCTTTCATTATATGGTGGTGATGATGATGGGAGTCTGAGTCTGAGTCGGAGTCGGACGGCTGGCCGATCAGATCTGGTAACCGGGTCGGGAACCAACTCCCAGCCGAGTTGTCTTGGTAAAGCGTTTAGGTCGGTTCCGTATGCCACTTCGTACGTATGTACGTACGCGCTCTCAACATGAGCGAGCTGGTCTTCTTTTTTTTCTTTTCTTTTTTGCGTGGAAGTACATCAGCTGGTCTCGAAGTAGAAAATCCGAACAAGTAATTTTTTTCAAGTACAAAACATATAAACCCAAAGTATAAAAAATCGCGAACGACATATATAGTACACCACGTGTTGTTGCTTACATCCGCGTTTGCATCTCAAAGTACATCTTTGCTGCACGTGAAAGTACATCCGTGCTGCATCGGGTGTACATCTGCGCTGTACGTGAGAGTACATCTGCCTTGCACCTAGAGTGCATGCATGTACGCTGCACCTCGGAGTACATCCTCCACCGGCAGACCCCCAATTGACCCCCCAAAGGCCCAGTAGGGTCCAGAAACAAAACTCGCCCACTGCGGCACCCACCAAGTGTTTAGGCCGAGCCATTTTCTGTCGGGCACCCTCGAGAGGCCCGCCAAATTTGAGCATCCGTTATTAATCACGTCATGCAGGAGGCAGGTCTGGCCACGTTAATGGCGCAGTCGTCGGCGGTTTCCAACGCGACGCGACGGGGTGGTGGTGCGTCTGCCACACGCATGGCATTAACGCCAGCCAGGCGACCGACGATACCCCAAGCCACGCAGTCGGCGATGCGGCTTCCCCACGCAGTCGGCGATGCGGCTTCCCCACGCATCGCATTTACGCCGGCCATACCGCCCCTCTCGGCGATGAAAACCAGCGGCGTCGTCATCATCCTCCACCCCGCTCTCCTCCTCGCCCTCGCTCTCCTCCTCAAATCCATGGCGAAGGGTGGCTCTGTGTATAGCGGCGGCGGGCGCACCATCAACAACAACGACGCCTGGGACCTGCACCGGTATGGGCTCCTCGCCCCTCCGACTGCTGCCTAACCCAAGGGCCTCCCTGGCCGCCACTGCCCGAGACGGCGGAGCAGATCCGCCGCGCCATTAGCCGCAGCCGTAGCTAGATGACGTCGCAGGAGTGGCGCCTCCCCGGCAAGGCGAACCGGGGTTGTTGGCAGCGACGACGCCTCATCACCGTCGACGACCCGAACGCGTTACCGGCGGTGGGAGGCAACTGACCACATTGTTGCCTCCGCGATCGAACCTGCCCAGCGGCACGCTGCCACGCGAAGCGCGATCCCCTTCCGCCTGCTACCACCAACGCTTCGAAACAGTTTTTTGAGTTTATTGTACTTTATATTTCAAAAGTTTTGTACTTCATGATTTTTTGAACTTGATAATTTTTTACTTCGGCTTTCGGTGTTTCTGTACTTCAAACTGCAACATTTTTATACTTTGGGTTTTGAGTTTGAGTGTACATATACTCCCGGGTTTTGCACCTCGTGATTTTTATACTTCGCGAACTACACATTTGCCAGTATGAGAGCATCTCCACTGGGGCGCCCAAAGGGCCGCCCAAAGCCATTTGGGGCGCGGCGGACGAAAAACCACGCCCACTCGTGGCGCCCAAAAGCAATTTTGGTCCGGCGCAGTCCAACATTACATCCGGCACACCCAGCCCACGCCCTCGCCGTGGGGAGCCGCTGGGATGCGCCGGACGAAGCCACGCACTGCGCGACAACGGCTATCTGGCACCGCCGGACATGCGCGCGCCGGGGAAATGGGCGCTTCGAGGCGGCGTTCTGTCGCCTCTACGACTAGGTGATCGATCGCTGGGACGGCCCTGGGCCGGTGCCGAGGGACAAGAACGCGGTCGGCCGCGACACGTTCTGGGTGTGCCGGGACGCACGCTTGCGGCGGCGATCCCCTATAAGCCTCGGCGGTGCCTCCTCTTCCTCCTCCGGCCAGCCGCTAGGCACCGCGGAAGACCGCCCCCCACGTCGCGCTCCACGTCGTGCACGGCCTCCTCCTCCTGCTCTCGCTCGTCGCCGCTGCTCACGCCCAAGTTGGAGCCCATAAAGGTGAAGTAGGAGCAGCAGCTGTCGCCGCTGATCCTCAAGATGATGAGCGCACCGGAGGGCATGGGCGACGACGATGCCGTAGGGGCGGCCCTCGCCGTGCCGCGCAACGACGTGCCAGCGCTTCCCCAGCTGGATGCCTGCGCGTGGTCGGCGAGGGAGCACGCCAAGGCGAACGTTGTCCCCTTCTTCCACCTCACCGACGACGGCGCAGAGCCGAGCGGCGTCTATGAGGAGGAGGACGAAGCAGGACCCAGCGGCGGCGACGGCGGCGGTGTCAAGGACAAGTTCGAGAAAGACTTCATCGCATTCGACGGTTACAACCATTAGATAATTTTAGTTTTAGATTTCCCTAAATTCGTTCATATTTGTAAAGATTCCTAAACTTGAATAAAATGTATCGTTTTTAAAATTTTCAAATTTGCCAAAATCGACGTCCAATGGCCGGCAGCCGGCCGGACGACCGTTTAGGCGCTAGGAGTGAAGATGCTCTGACGCACGAGATATAGCCACCACGCACATTGTGCTGAGATGCAGCAATCGGTGCATGTCCACCGGCTCGTTGGATCAACGTATGTGCGTTCATGCACACCTCGTAAAAAAAAAAGGAGTTAAATACACCGGTGGACATTTGGCTAGGGTGTTGTACCGGCGTTTATATATACCAGCAATAATAATGTACTCCGTATTAGATAAATGTAATCTGGCCATTGCCCCATTGGGATAGATAGTTTTCTTTTCCGCGAGAAGGATGCAGATCGATCTATATTATTAAAAGTTCACAAGAAGTATAAACCATTAAACATAAGAAAATTACATGGAATTTTTGGAACCACGTAACGACCACTGAACAAGATGGCCACTATTGCCCCCACACAGCGTCGCCATACCATAATAATGATGTTCGGTAGACGAAACCATGTCTTTAGCGACCTTACTATAGTGTCGAGCGCAGGTCCTATCCACGGTCCCCAACCCCTCCCGCCGCTCGACGGCAAACAAAGGAGGTGAGGACCTGTCGATTCATGGTCGGAGATGGGGTAGATGGCAGCAGCGGCTAGGGCGAACCCTAGGTCGCCGCCTTTTTTCTCGTGGGAGGAAAACGTTTTCAAGAGGCTACATTAATGCTTATATTGGTCCCATATAGTTGCCTTGTGGTGCGTACAGGCTTTGGGTCTGTCTCTGAATATATCACAACATGTTTGCTCTTTTATAATTAGTTTAGATATACTAGTGGTCATTTCACTTATCATTAAGCCACACTCTGATCAATTCAAAGAAAAAACACACTTTTTCGAGAGTAGAAAAAACACACTTTGATCACTGTACTTCGCAACACGCCGGATACGGTCACGGGGCATTTGATGATAACCCCCAAGCCACTTAAACCCCACATGTCAGTGACACATAAAAGGGGCATGTGAGCAAACATAATGGTACCTGGGGGTTATCATCAATTATCCCTACGGTCCTAGACTTGCATGTTGATGATTATACGGTCACTGCCGTATAGCTTCTGACGTGGCACGCTATGTGGACCCGCCTGTGTGAGAGCGGAAAGAAACAAAGGATAGAAAAATGATGTGTTGGGTGCGATCCGAACCTCAAATCAAACGGTTTACAACCCAACTGTGCTAGCCATCCGACGCGTATCAGTCTGGAAAACGCTTTACAATCACCCGACCGAGCGCGCGCAGCGAATCGGTCGCTCCATCTCGCATTCTCGCTCGCACTCCTCACGCTGTGAGTTGCTTCGCACGTGTGTGGATCGCTCTGTTCCATTTTAATTACTCCATTGTCCGCGCTGGAGTACAAGCTACAGCTGGGTTGATATTTTTGTTACTCCATTGTCCGCGCATGCATGCACGTGAGTTTCAAAAAAAAAAATTGAAAAAAATCCGGATTTAACTAATGGCCTGGTGTATACCACAACTATGAAAAAAAGTTAGCTTCAAATAACTTATGTTATAGGCTATACAAAAATGACAAAATCTGATAAAATTTAGAGTTTTGAAAGTCTATATACTTACATCAATACTTTGTCATTTTGGTGTAGCTCAAATACATAGGATTTGTAATTAATATTCTGCAAGTTAGTGGGATACAACATTGACTACAAACGGATTTGTTTCTGATTTTTTTGAAACTCATAAATACGATGGCCGAATTTATTTAAAAGGAGGGGTCACTCGATCTCGAGAGCCAAAAATCTCCACCCAATGCCTATCATTTTCTCTATACCAGACGGGCGTGGCCCATAGATAGCACCCACGTCTCTTTTCATTTTCCCTTACACATTTCAGTGACACGTGGACCTCCTTCTTGCGCTTTACACGTTCAATCACAATAGAGCAATCCCAAATAGATTTACATACACTTTGTGCTTCTTCATTTCCCTCTCAAGTATTTCAAAATAAAAAATACTCCTATTTTCAATAAATAGGATAGCCCCAAAACTATAATCTTTTGTCTTTCTATGTTTTTCATACTTTCATCCTTATTTGTACCTAGAAAACAGACTGTCGTTAGCTCATAAGGTAATGTTGATGTGATGCAGAGATTAGTGCACCTTTTAATAAGATGGGTATTTTTTTCCTAAATTGGTGAGAAGATCAATATTACATGATTATGGATGTCAAAACATGCAGTGATTTGGATTGATTAAGCCATAGGAAGAGAAAAATGCTAATAGGTACCAAATCAATACCAGCAGATTTCACAAGCCATAAATATTGGAATAAAGTTTAGTTTATTGAAGGAATTTTAATGAAACAAATACCCAGATGGAATACAGAAGGTTGAAGAGGTTTTCTTATATTTAGCTATGTCGGAAGGGTGTCATGTTATTTTTAACGATTAATCTAACAAGGGGACGTGCCCGAGGGAAGTGATTCTATCCGGCGCATGCAGAGGACATGCGTACATGCATGCAGAAAATCTTTTCTTAGTCTGAAATTTCTAAATAAATTATCTCTTAAACCGTTAATCCATTTGACAATCCGTTTTCACCGTTAGGTTCGTTTCGGCGAGTACTTTAAAATAAGATCCCATCTTAATATGTTTTGACAAACTTTTTTTTTCGTCGTCAGTTGCCAGGCTATAATACTGTAGTTGCCGTATTAATGGTTAACGGTTACCATCCAAATAATTCATGGTTACCAGATAACTTTTACATACTTTTTTTTGTCAAAACCATGATTTACATGTTCAGATTGTGAGTATTTGATCCACTCTAAACGCGTAAAATTTAAAATCATCGTGAACAAAGGTTTGAATCAGTGAATAGAGAAGTTCAAAGAGGTAGGCAACCATTTGCTTTTAAGCCGGTAACCAACTTATCAATATCTGGTGACTAAGTGAGTATAATCTGGCAACTATGGTCAGGAAAAAAAGTTGTCAAAACATATTAAGATGAGATCTAGTTTTGAATATCTCGTCGTGACAAAGCCAACCGTGAAATCGGATCTCAATTTTAATTTATGGTTTAAGAGATAAATCATTTAAAGTTTGAAAACCAAAAAGCATCCATGTGGATGCTGCATGCATGCATGGCTTACATACCCTATTCAATCCGTGCCCACGGAAGGTTAATCTGGGGCACGTGTCCTTAGTAGCACGGTCCTATTTTTAATATAATGGAGTAAAATGCATTGTTGGTACTCGATCTTGTCAAGCCGGAATATATTGGAGTAAAATGCATTGTTGGTCATCGTACTGAATAACGTTTTACGGTTATGGAATACACGTCGAGTTTCATCTACGGGCACTGGTCGCTGGTGCAGCACAGTATTTGTTGACGTGGCGCGATGCGGGACCCACTCCAAGGTCATCAGTCCCTTCTTCAGCCCAGTTTTCAGGTGCGACGACGCAGCAGGCAGGTGCGCGAGGAGGCCGCGCTGACCAGCAGGCCAACGACGCTCGGCTTGACCGCGCTGCACCGACCGCGGCAGCGCAAGCTCAGTGATGGCCACCAGAGCGCGGCATGGCGGCATGCCTACGCGCGGCATGGAGCGAGCGCCCGAGCATCCCCGGCGCTGGGTCCGCGCTCACCGAGCTCTCGCTCGTGCCCGCGGTATGCCGGCGTCCCCTACTCGCCCGCGCGGCATGCCGTCGGGCGGAATCGGCCTGGCCAACATGGAGTTGCGTCACGCGGCTGGCCTACGAGGCGCTGCAAAGGTACTCGCTGTGGGTGCAGGACGCCACTGGAGCTGGTGCTGGCCGCGACCCCGTTCCGTTGGTCGCGGACTCGGGACTCAGGAGGAGCTGCCCAGCACCCTCCAGGGCTCTGGTTCCTGGCCTGGGACAGCGTCGAGGGCTCCGTACACTTCCCCGGCGCCTGACGGCACAGCGGGACGGCACGCGTAGGTTCGGCCTTGACGACGTATGCGTTGGCGTGCAGTCACTAGGCGTCGGGTGCTGAGCAGCAGCCAGGAGCGACAAGCGCAGCTGGAGCGAGCTGGTCAACGTGCGTTTGACATCGGGTCAAAGTACCTGTCAACGCACACTCCCCTCACTCCTGGATACACGTAGGCCATGTCGTTCACTCCTTCACGATCTCCGCGCAGCTCTGGGAGTCCATCGGCACGCTGTTCATGGAGAAGGAGAACCGCGAGCACCAGGCCGTTGCCTCGCCACCGAGTTCCGCCGCATCGACCAGGGCTCCTCCTCCGTCATCGCCTACTTCCGACCCGCTTGCCTTTGCCGATCTCGGCGAGCCTGTCTCTGACCGCGACCAATTTCTGAACATGTTTCGCGGTCTGCATCCTCGTCTGCACTATGCTTTGCCTATTCTGACCGTGCGGAGCCCGTTTCCGCCGTTCCTCCGCTGACGCGCCTTTCTGCTCCTGGAGGAGAGCCTCGCGAAGTCGCGAACGCTACTCTCGAAAAAAAGAAGTCGCGAACGCTCACTCCGCCGCCTCTGACACTGCGCTCCTCGCCGCTCGCGTGCCATCCAACAACGGTGGGGGCAGCTCCAACAGCACTAATACCGGCGCCGGCGGCTACAACAACGGCGAGCGCCGCACGGGCAAGGCACCTGCGGCTGCGCTCTCCAACTCCGGCGGGGCGCCTGCCGCCTACCCACGTCTTTCTGCACCACCCGCGCCGCCCTGGACCGGCATGGTGCACGACTGGGTGCACGCATGGGCCATGCCATGGCGCCCCCACGCTCCTGGTGCAGGCATCCTCGGGGTCGGGCCCGGCGCTCCGTCCCCGTTCGCCGGCATGGCTGGCCACTACAGGATGGCCCCTGCGCCCTACTACCACGGAGCACCGCCATCGTACAACGAAGCCTGGGATCATCAAGGACCTGTGGCACGAGCGCCTCGGCCACCCCGGCCGCGACGCCCTTGCGCACTGCCTTCGCCACGCACCGTCAGATCCGACAGACACGCTCGCCACCACCTGACATGCTTGTCAATTAGGAAATAATTCTCGTTTGCCGTTTTCAGATTCTAGACATTATTCATATTTTCCTTTACAACTTGTTCATTGTGATGTATGGACGTCGTCACCTGTACCTAGCTTGTCAGGATGCAAATATTATTTAGTTCTCCTTGATGATTATAGTCACTTTGTCTGGACCTTCCCTCTCCGTCTGAAATCTGATGCACTTCTTCATATTCCGAAATTTCAGAACTTTCCACAACGCCAGATGGACGTCAACAACGCGTTCCTCCATGGCCACCTTGCCGAGCGCGTCTACTGCCAGCAGCCCGCCGGCTTCGTCGCCCAACCACGTCTGCCCCCTCGACAAATCTCTCTACAGCCTCGAGCAGGCGCCGCGTGCCTTGTTCGACCGCTTCGCCGCCTTCCTCCGCACCATCGGGTTCGTCGCGGCGCACTCAATCCGTCGCTGTTTGTGTTGCACCAGCAGGACGGCATCGTGCTCACCGCGTCCTCGGCAACACTGCTCCAGCAGGTTCAGCAGCGCCTCTTCGCCGAGTTCTCGATGAAGGACCTCGGGCCACTCCACAGTGGCGGCGCCGACGAGACGCTGGAATAGGAGCCGGGTGGTTGCGCTCGAGGATGACGCCGCCGCGGTGGAGATCATCGACGCCGTCTTGCTGTTCCTTGCCCACCTCGTAGCAGTTGTCGGAGCCGTCTGAGATGGATACGGCCTGGGAGCCTCCACAGCCGCACATGAAGCCGCGACCCTTCCTCGATCTTGATGCGCTGCCCGCCACCGGCGCCGCGGCGGCGGAGTATCATCCCCTTCATCGATCGAAACCTTCTCCTTCTCGTTCTCGGTTCGGTTGGAGTGGCACAGGCGGCTTTGACGGAACGCCGCGGCAGTGAAGTGGGCAAAGGTGGGGAAAATCTTTAGCCCATTTAATCAAAGCGGGTACAGGCGGCAAGCTCACAAACAGGCTAACAGCCGTGGACATGCCCACTTACAGGCCGAACTCCACTACTTCCTGGGGATCAGCGTCAAGCGTACACCGTCAGGCTTCTTCTTGTCGCAGCAAAAGTATGCCGACGAGCTGCTCGACCGTGCCAACATGACAGGCTGCAAAACGGTGTCCACGCCTGTCGACACGCGCTCCAAACTGTCAGCTGACGGTGGCGACCCCGTGCCCGTGGCTGATCCTTCTGAATGTCGGAGCATCGTCGGCGCCCGCCAGTACATCATCATGACGCCATTGACGCTCTCCGACCTCGCCTACGCCGTCCAGCTGGCGTGCCTCCATATGCTTCTATGGTGAGCCGGCGGTAGAACGGGAGCCTCCGTGTCCGCCTTGCTCGTCGTCCCCGGGGACACGGGCATGAACTCCGTGCTCGTCGCCCACGCGCCGACGGCCGGGGTGCAGGGCGTCGTCGGGAGCAGCGTGCACGCGCTAGCGTGCGGGGCAGGCGCGCTCTCGCGTGCGTGTACTTGGACGTTGGATTGCTCGAAGCGATGAGGAGAGACATTGACGACTGTGGCGAGGGTATCCTTCAGGCGGCGGCGTGCGGGGAGAGACATTGGCGACGGTGCGCAGCGGGACATTTACGCTGGGTGGGCTGCTGTTGTTAGTTTTTTTTTGTTAAATTAAGGAGCCTTTGGCAAACAAATGTTGACCGGTCAACCACTTCATCAAATACAAAGCGCCACCAGCCCTAGTGCCCGTAGATGAGCCCCTAATTCGCATTTCGTTACCGTGGTCAAAGCGCTGTCCCTCCACAAGTTTGAGGACCGCCGGTGCATTTTATTCTTTTCAAAAATGGGATGTCTTGAGAATTTGAATGTGTCTATCGTTTTTGGCTCATGTTCTATTTTGCTTGAATTGTAATATTTTTGCAATAATATGTACTCTATTTTGTACTTACGTGCATTTAAATAATTTAGTATAAATTGATTGAGACGTGCGTTCCACGTGCACACTACCTAGTTTAACTAAAAATAATAAGAGCATAAGTATGCCTGGGCGTTCCACGTGACACGCGTATCCCGCGTGAGCTCGCTACGGACTGTCATGCGTCAACCTGCTTTGTGGGTGCAGGTCGTTAGCTCGCGAACCATACCTTCGCGAAAGTCGGTCTTTTTTAACAATACTCCTAGAATGTAATGAGGTAGCTCATCCCTAGTTTCAAAAACCGGACCAGTAATCGAACCGGTCAGGCTGTCGGTTTGTCGGTTCACTGGTATGGCAGCTGGTTCGTCGGTTCAATAGTTGAACCGGTAATTGAAAAATAATATAAATTTTAGTAGTTAAATACGGAAAATAAGGTACAAAAGCGATATTTTCTAAGAAGTATACAACAAACTAAATCAGCCTAGGTGGTCAATGCGTCCTGGATAGGAGCATGAAGCCTTCGCTCGACTCCAGGGTTGGAATCCCCTCATCCTCACAATTAATTTATTCCAAGCATGTACCCGGTTCCAAAGAAAAACGGGAAAAATCTGCTAAAACCATCGGCTCGACCGAAAAATATCTGGTTCGCTTCCTTGTCCGGTCATGTGTTGCGGAGGCACCGGTTCCTGTTTTTTCAGTCGAAACATCGGTCCAGGGTTCGAATCCCCTCATCCCCACATTTAATTTATTCCAAGCATGTACTGCCAACAGGTGACACCGGTTGGACCAGTCCCGGTTCCGAAGAGAAACGGGAAAAATCGGCCAAAACCGCCGGCTCGACAGGAAAATATCCAGTTCGCTTCAGGGTCCGGTCCTGTGCAGCGGAGGCACCGGTTCGGGTTTTTTCAATCGAACCGTCGGTCCAGGGTTCGAATCCCCTCATCCCCACATTTAATTTATTTCAAGCATGTAGGTTCGCGATGTTAAACGATGTATCTATGTTGACTAGGAATCCCTACCCGATGGTAGCTTGCCATCGGACCAGTACCAGGCCGTCCGATTCCATGTGTTTTAGCCGTTGACCTTATGATTTAAACCATGTTTATTTGCTTCCGTAAATTAAACCAAAACCATAATTATGGGGGATTAGCTTCCGAATTAATCTCGTCATTTTCTATTTCCATGGCACATCGCAAATCTTGGTTCATGTATTATTTAAATTTGCTTCCAAAACAAGTTTGAACGGAGCTTTTTCAGGAGAAAAGGCGTGTGTAAATATGGTTTAAATAAATAGCAAGCGTCAGATCGAAACGAGATCGACGGCGTGGGTGAGGTCCGACGAATTACCAGTAGTATTTACCTAAGTTTTAGATCAATAGTAGTTTAGGTGTCAATAAGTACTTTGTACTCGAGTCCTGTTCTCCCTTTTGGTTCATTGGTGGTGTGCTTATAAATAGGCGCAAAATAAATAAATAAAAGGTCCTACATCGAACCCTTTTTGTTTTTCGAAGTTTTTCTTTCGCTGGAAACAACATCAACTCTACTGAGGAAGGAGAGTTATGAAAAATAAAAAAAGAAATAACAAGATCGGAGGGGGGACTCCACCCCAGCTTTGTCATTAAGGTAGAAGTGAGGACTCGAATCCGAGACCTGCCCCTTATGCGCATATGCACGGCTACCACTAGTCACGGAAGAGTTCTCATGAAAAATACATCGGTGTAGCGCTATCCATATATTCCAAAGTACGTACATGATGATGATTTCGTCGAACATATTTTTATTCGCCTTAAGAAGCCGAGCCGTGCACACATATATTTGACAAATCTTTGAGTAGGGAGAACTCAAATTTGAGGGCAAAATGGATGTCAAGACAAGAAGAAACAATGACTGAGACGCCTCTCGCAACGAGACAACCAAACAAGATGCTCATTTTGTCTCAAACCTAGTTGAGCAAATACGACATGCCTGCTCACAGGGCCATCTGTGCATAGCCAAACGAGTATCGTCGATAGTTTTTATATCGTTATATGAGTCAAAATGTTTACACTTTGGGTCGCCACCAAATTTTCATTGCAATGAAAGACATCCGTACGCCGACAAACAGGTGGAGCTTGTAGGTAGACATTGCGAAGTAAGAGCGGCACTTCGTCGCCAAGGTCAGAGTAGATGGAGTTGTGTCTCTGGCTCCACCGTATGCCAAACCAAAAACTTGGGTTTTTGCCCCACTTCTTCTTATTATTATTTTTGTAATGCATAACCATGGGACACGGTGTTTTGCCTCGTGGGTTTAGATGCACCCGTTATGATAAATTTATTTTAAATACGTTTTAAAATGTCAAAAGATCCAAACAAAAATTTCAGGTGTATATTTGGACATTCTATGTTTGCACACAAAAAATCGTGTAAAATGATATTTTCTGTGGGCTGGGTAAACATGACAAAAAAAAATCGCGAAACTTTGGATGCAAACATAGAATGACCGTATGTACAACCAAAATTTCTGT
The DNA here is from genome assembly GCA_947311845.1 of Poa pratensis. Classification (NCBI taxonomy): domain Eukaryota; kingdom Viridiplantae; phylum Streptophyta; class Magnoliopsida; order Poales; family Poaceae; genus Poa; species Poa pratensis. Next base: position 4,908,268 of record CAMZMU010000080.1, on the reverse strand, counting down.
TTAGAATTATTTGATATTTTAAAATGTGATTTTTAGGTAGTGAGATCATATGCTCCTCTGACCCAAAATTGATTTCCGATAACCATGTACTATTGGTTAAATTACTGATCATATATATCTCACATCAGATCCATTCTCTTTTTTTTTTTTTTTTTTTTTTGCAAAAAAACAAAACCGTCTACGCTACATCTAGGGTTAGGGCTCTGGCGACCCCGAGGCGATCGGGCGCCGCCACCCGCCATGGACGGGAGCGCGTTGAGTCTTGGTAGTCTACGAGATAAGGAATTTGAAGGAGAGTCTGGATTGGATACGACAGGTATAGGAGTCCGCAAAGATCACGATTTCGTTCCAGATCGGAGGCATATCGCCCCCAATAAAAGGACGCACAAAGCAGGGGTTGTGGCTACGCTCATTGAGATCTTCGATAAGCAATCTGCGACTACGGATCCAAGCACTACTACGATGGCTTCGTCGACGCGATCTACGCTTGCAACCAACGGTGGGGGTGATCAAGGGGGCGCCGGTGAGGCACCTACCCACCCGAAGCCGTCTGGTGGCGGTGAGATTGTGCCGGCGTATCGTCATCGACAGCTAGAGGTTGTCGTGGAAGAGATCGGATCGGAAGGTAATTGGGATGCGGCGGAGGAAGCAGGTACGAACGTCGGCCCGGAGGCACATCTGGATGGTGAGATTGAATCGGATGATGAAGCATGTGTGGAGCTGGAACCTGACGAAGCAGAGGAGGAGGAACAGGGGGATCTACAGGGATGGAGACTCCTAGCGCGCTACTACAGTCTGAAGGCGGTGAACTACAATGTGATCCATAATCACTTCATGGGGTGTGGAAGATCAGGGCTACAATGACGTTTACGCCACTGCGTGACAATTTCTTCATCATCACCTTCTCTTCCAAAGGGGATTACGATTTTGTGGCAAGGGCGGGCCATGGATTCACCTTGGTACTGCAGTGCTGATCGCACCTTTCGTCAACAATGCCCGGCCTTCTGAAACTGTCCTGGACTCCGTCCAAGTTTGGGTGCACTGCTACGATGTTCCTTGGAACAAGCAAACGGTGGCTTATGGAGAGAGATTGGAGCAGAACTTGGAGAGGTGAAAGAAGTGGATGTTGATCCAGCAGGACTAGAGTTCTATGACTACCTGCGTATACGTATTGCCCTCCCTCTGGGGCGTAGGCTGAAGAAGAAACTGAAGATTGCTGTCAAGGGTCAGCCGGGAGGTATAACGTATGATCTGAGATATGAGAGGGTACCTCATTTTTGTTTCCACTGCGGTATCATTGGCCACTCTGAGGAGGAATGTGAGAGGAATCTGAAGGGCTTGCCATCTCTGAACTATGACGCGAGCCTACGATGCTCCCCGCGCCGGAAATTTGCACACAGGCCTATCTCGGCCTCTGTTAATCCTGCAGTCAGGAAGGGGCTGAATTTCTCTACATCATTTGGACAAGGAGTGTCTACTCCCCTGGGCAGGCACGCAGTGCACAACAATCGTTTGGGGAACAGAGTACTCCGTATCGTGTGGACGTGCCAGAGTCTGATGTGCCGGATGCTGTTGATGCTCATGATGGCTTTGAGAGCCGGAACGCACGCGGGGGCAGCGGTGGAACAGGAACTATCAGATAGAATGGAAACTCTACATCCTAACAATGATCCGCGACAGGATATGCAGAGGTACAGGCGGGCTAGTTCTGAACCTCTCTTTATTCCTGAGGCTCGGATGGAACTGAAACTCAAGGATGGGATGATGCACAATATGCCACCACCTCTGGAAGCGGATGGGAGCACTACGGAGGCAAAGGAGCCGGGGTCCAGCGATATGATCTCAGCTCTGAAGGGCTTATCCAACCAGGTGGTGTCTTTTGGGTCAGCTACAGATGCAGATATGCCCGCAGCTGACTCAATTCTAGGCAAACGTTTGCCGGAGGACCTGGAGGATGTCAAGGAAAGGGACTTGAACCTCTCTCTTGCGCTGGACTATGATGGACAGGGAGGTGGGCAGCACAAGAAGGGCAGGGTGCTAGAGATCACGCAGGACAGCACGCGCTTTAAGTCAGCAGGGTATCAGAGGAAGGCTAAGAACAAGGAAGCAACCGGAAGTGGGGCTACCGGTAACCTGACGAGACCATCTGTGGGGTCTCGTCAGGAGCCATGAATTGCATAGGGCTGAACTGTCGTGGAGCCGGGAATGCCACGACAGTTCGAGAGCTGACTCATCTTTCCCAGTTATGGAGTCCTCGTTTTTTCTTTCTTAGTGAAACTAGACAGCATAAGAATAAAGTTCGTCGTTTGCGTGCTAGATTAGGTCTTAAGGTTTTGCAGGTGTGAGTAGTGATGGTCGTAGTGGGGGCCTGGCCCTGTTTTGGCATGAAAGTTTGGTTGTAGATGTGCAATCTCTTAATGAAAGATATATCGATGTGTATGTGCGTGTGTCTGCCAATGAACCGCAATGGCGGCTTACGTGTGTGTATGGGGAACCCAGGGTAGAGGATAGGCATAAAATGTGGGATAGCCTCCGCTCCTTAAAACAAGAATCAAATCTGCCCTGGGTTGTGTTGGGTGATTTTAATGAAGCTTTGTGGCAGGAAGAGCACCTTTCTTGCACTCCACGACCGGTCAGACAGATGGAAGCCTTTAGGGAAGCCTTATTTGACTGTAGTCTTATTGATCTGGGGTTTATGGGAGTTCCCTATACATACGACAATAAAAGGAGTGGTCAGGCAAATGTCCGGGTTCGCCTAGATAGAGTTGTTGCCACTAATAGCTGGAGGGATCTCTTTAATGAGTACACGGTTAAACATCTTACTACCTCTGTCTCTGATCACTGCCCGATCTTGTTGTCTCTTATGCAGGAGTCTAGGGCAGCTTGCCGTCAGCCCAGAAGACAGTACGAGATACTGTGGGAAAGGTCTGCGGAGCTACCTGAAAGGGTGGCACAAGCGTGGGAAGAGGCGGGTCAGAAATTGAACCTTGCAGATATCCGTAAGGGGCTGGACAGTGTTATGGATGCCCTCCAAGCTTGGAGTAAGAAGAAATTTGGAAACATCTTGCGTGAGCTAGCCAAGTCAAGGAAGGAGCTTGAGGTCCTGGTGGCGAATAATGCTGATAGAGGTGAACTCAGGAGGGCAACTGATCGTGTGAATGAGTTATTGTACAAGGAGGAGATGCTGTGGCTGCAACGGTCTCGCATCAGCTGGTTAAAGGAGGGTGATCGGAACACCAAATATTTCCACCAGCGTGCAGTGTGGAGAGCACGTAGGAATAAAATTAAGAAGCTAATGGACATCGATGGTTCGTGGAAAGATGTTCCCTCAGAGATGGAACGAATGGCCAACTCCTACTTCAAGGAGCTGTTCACCCGGGACCCTAATTTGAATTCTGATGAAGTTGTTGATCTGTTCCAAGAGAAGGTGACCACGGCTATGAATGAACAGCTGTGTAAAGATTTCTCAGATGATGAAATAAGTGATGCTCTTTTCCAGATCGGCCCTCTGAAAGCACCAGGCGTAGATGGGTTCCCAGCCAGATTTTATCAACGCAACTGGTTAACGCTGAAGCATGAGGTGATAAATGCGGTTAAGCTATTTTTTGTTACTGTGAGATGCCGCAGGGTGTTAATGAAACTGCAATTGTGCTTATCCCTAAGAATGAGCAACCGGAGACACTGAAGGACTTCCGTCCCATCAGTTTGTGCACTGTCCTCTACAAGGTTATATCGAAGTGCATGGCCAACAGACTGCGCCCAATCCTAGGTGATATCGTCTCCATCAATCAAAGCGCCTTTGTGCCTGGTAGTTGATTACGGATAACGCACTGGTGGCATTTGAATGCTTGCACTTCATTGAGCAAAATAAAAATCAGAGCAAGAACTTCTGTGCCTACAAATTGGATTTATCGAAAGCATATGATAGGGTGGATTGGGATTTTTTGAGGAAAGCGATGCAAAAGCTGGGTTTCGCTCACCGGTGGATTGACTGGATCATGTCTTGTGTCACCACGGTGAGGTATATGGTCAAACTAAATGGTACCCTCTTAGATTCGTTTTCGCCTTCTCGGGGAATCCGACAAGGTGATCCCTTATCCCCCTTTCTTTTCCTGTTTGTGGCTGATGGCCTGTCCTATCTACTACAACGGGAGATTGCTCAGAACACAGTTACTCCAATCCGTATTTGCCGGAATGCACCTGGTATCTCTCACCTACTTTTTGCAGATGATAGTCTCCTCTTCTTCAAGGCTGAGGCAGAACATGCACACAGAATTAAAAGGTGTTGGATCTTTATGCTACCAGCACAGGGCAGCTGATAAACCCTGAGAAATGCTCAATCATGTTCGGGGAGTCATGTCCTGCTGCGGTGAGGGATGAGATCAAACTGGTGTTGGGTGTTATTCAATCTGCCTTTGAGACAAAATATTTAGGCCTGCCAACTCCAGAAGGCAGAATGAGCAAAGGAAAGTTCAAAAGTCTGCAAGCAAGTTTAGCTAAAAAATTGGTGGAGTGGGACGACAACCATCAATCTTATGCAGCAAAGGAGACACTCATCAAGGCTATAGCTCAGGCCCTGCCAACGTACATCATGGGCGTGTTCAAACTGCCCCTTGGCTTATGTGATGAACTAACTAAAATGATACGTGATTATTGGTGGGGTGCTGCAGATGGGAAACGCAAGATGCACTGGGTTGCTTGGGATAGTATGTTACGGCCAAAAGACAATGGTGGTGTTGGTTTCCGCGACATGCGTCTGTTTAATCAGGCCCTTTTGGCTCGGCAAGCCTGGCGTCTGATACAACACCCTCATACCCTTTGTGCTCAACTCCTTAAAGCAAAATATTTCCCTAATGGTCTTTTGGTTGACACTGTTTTTACAGGCAATGGGTCCTCGACATGGCAGGCAATTGTGTTTGGCTTGGAGCTGCTTAAGAAGGGAGTCATCTGGCGTGTAGGCAATGGAGCCAGCATAAGAGCATGGCGTGACCCATGGATCCCAAATAATCCAAGCTATAGACCGGTGTCAGAGAAAGGGAGGTGCCGTTACAAATGGGTGGCTGACTTTTTAGCTGTTGATGGCAGTTGGGATGTCGCTCGTGTGCAGCAATTTTTCAAGCCTGAAGATGTCTCGACGATTCTGAAGATTAAAGCTTCGAGGAGAAATGATCAGGATTTTATAGCCTGGCAGCCGGATAAACGGGGAGTTTTCTCTGTTAAGAGTGCCTACCAACTTGCCCTCGGCAACCATATGCTGAACCAGGGTTTGCAGGCTACTAGCAATCACCCTGATGGCTGCAGACCCGTCTGGCGTCTCATTTGGCAGTGCCCTGTTCCCCCTAAGGTCAGACATCTCGGTTGGCGTATTGCCAAGAATGCCCTGGCAACCCAACTGAATAAGAGTCGCAGAGGAATCAAGACTCCTTCGGTGTGCCTCATCTGCGGACAGGAACCGGAAGATACTTTCCATGTCTTTGTGCGATGTCCGCATGCTCGTTCGTTATGGGAGGCTATGAGGGAGGTGTGGCACCTTCCTGATGACTCCATGTTCATAACACCGGAAATGAATGGCTGCTGCACTTGCTGGCCGAGATACCTAAAAACCAGAGGGCTATGTCGCTAATGGTGCTGTGGAGAATCTGGTTTGCTCATAATGAGATTACTCACGATAAACCCCTGCCATCCTTTGAAGGGTCAAGGAGGTTTCTCATCAGCTACATGGACTCTCTACAGCTGATAAAACTCTATCCTACAGGAGATTTGGAGAAGGGGAAGATGGTGATCAATGATAGCGGCAGCGGCCCGGCCAGAGGTGGGACAGAGAAGAGGAACACGGCTGTGAAGAAGTGGTCAAAGCCCCCACCTGGTTCATTAAAGCTGAATGTTGATGGCGCCTTCATTCCGGAAGCTGCAGGTGCTGGAATGGTGTTGCGTGACCACACTGGGAAGATGATTGTCGCTGCGTGTTGGAAATTGCCACATTGCTTTGATGCTCTTGAGTCCGAGCTTGCTGCTATGGAGCTGGGACTGGAACAAGCAATACTGCACTCGCAGGGGGCCATGATTCTGGAATCCGATTGTGCTGAAGCTCTCACCATGATCCGGAGCTCTGAGCCAGACATGTCCCTGTACGCCACGAGGGTACAGGCGATCAAGGAGATGATTCGGGAAAAGGATGTTCGATGCGCTAAGGTGGACAGAGATGCAAATTTGTCAGTCATTCCTTAGCTGCGATGGGTAGAATACAGGGTCTTTCTCAGCTATGGCTGGTTGATCCCCCTCAGGCGATCAGGCTAGCCCTTCTTAGGGATTGTACTTCTACCTCCTCTTGATGTAATTCCTTTTCCCCCGCAAAAAAAAAGATCCATTCTCTTTTTTTTGGTAGTTTCTTTTCCTTGGTAGTTGAATATGCTAGGATCGATCGACCCGGTCGACGACTCGGTTCACAGTCTGCCGCCGCACCGCCCCTTCTCGTTTGGGCCCGCCTGCCACTGCCAGAGGGACCACGCGGAGATGCCGGAGCTGCCGGAAGTGGAGGCGGCCGGCGGGCGCTGGAGGCGCACTGCGTGGGCCGGCGCATCGCGCGCTGCGCCGTCGCGGACGACGACAAGGTCGTCCTCTCCGGCGCCACCACCCGCGTGGCCTTCGAGCGCGCCATGGTCGGCAGGACCATCGTCGCCGCGCGCAGGAAGGGCAAGAACCTCTGGCTCCGCCTCGACGCCCCGCCCTTCCCCTCCTTCCAGTTCGGTCAGTACCACCACCCTCCTACAATTAGGGGTCGTGTTCGCTACCCTACCCTGTTGCCTCGGCCTTCTTAATAATTACTTGGAAATAGTAGCAGCGACTGGATGTACACTACCTTGGTTGGCAATGATGTAGGCTTGAAATCTTGAATCCCCCTAGGAATCTTATGTGTGTCTAAGTTGAATTCTGTTAATTTCTCGATAACCCCAATTATATTGAAGAGATAGCAAATGTGGGTAATTGCTGTTGATTAATTCTCTGAAGATAAAGGAAATGGGTCGAGTTTGGGGCTGTGCGGCTGTGCCAATTGCCAAACGCTGAGGTCTGACATGAACATGTTTTGGGTTTGCAGGGATGGCGGGTGCGATCTACATAAAAGGTGTTGCCGTCACAAAGTACAAGAGGCGAGTGCTCCTTCCCGTTTCATTGTCTCACCTCGCGACCAGTGTTTCACTAAGATAGTACTAGTAGGGTAGCAACAAATAATATAGTGTATGTATGGTTGCAGATCAGCTGTCAAGTCCACGGACGAGTGGCCCTCCAAGTACTCCAAGTTTTTCGTTGAGGTCAGGAGCCCAAACTCAATATACTGATTCTTTTCAGTTCTGTCTTGCTGTGTGGCATTATCCATGCTAGTGTGTTGCTTCTGTGGCCGTGCTTGAAGAGAACTCATGAACTTTGGATGTGAAGTAGTAGTTCACACGTTGAAATCTGCATAGAATGCCTGTTCTTCTGATATTTCTGTTAGTCAATTGTAGAATCAAGTGTGAATAAGGATAAGCAGGAAGTGTTCTGTTCCACTAGCCCACATCTTCCAATTTCTATCACAGCAAGCTTTGTAAACACATTGTCCACTATGCCCTAACTAATCGCTTGACTAACGCATGGTCAGAAGTTTGAAAGTTCAGAACTAGAGTTAGCACCTTGTGATGGAACAAGAAGGTTCCATGATAAGACATTGAAACTCCCTTGTGATGGAACACGTTGTCTCATTTATAAGTGCCTATTCTGGATTTTTTCCACTGGCTAGTCCTTCCTGAAGTTGGATAGGCAGGAGCTATGGTTTGGAGTTTTCCTTGAGGTGTCGAACCTATTTATGTTGGCAGGTGTGGCTCATCTGAAGTTGGTTGTGAACTTTGATGTGTCTAACCTCTTTACTATGGTATTTAACAGCTTGATGATGGCTTGGAGTTTTCCTTCACTGATAAGAGGCGCTTTGCAAGAGTTCGGTTGTTTGATGATGTAGGTGCTTTCACAAGTTATGTATAAATTATATGAGATGCTTATCCTATTAATTTTGTGCAAGTTTCCTCACTCAAGTATTGTTCGCAGCCTGAAACTGTACCCCCGATTTCTGAGCTAGGTCCAGATGCTCTCTTTGAGCCGATGTCTGCTGACAATTTTGTGGATTTGCTGAGCAAGAAGAAGATTGGAATAAAAGCTCTTTTACTTGATCAGGTGATCCCCGTAGAATCGATAGAAGTTCTTGCTTCTATAATTATTATTTTCTACAATACAGATAATTAACTTCTTCTACTATTTTCTTATGATACCATACTTGACATATTGTTTTTTCCCGAGCAGAGCTTCATATCAGGCATTGGCAACTGGATTGCCGATGAAGTGCTCTACCAGGTATTAGTATAAAATATTATAAGCTTGCATGAAATGCAGCACTTGAACTTTAAATTTGCTATGGACCTTCAAACATACCTGTCCGATGATTAAATCCTGGAAACTCCCTTTAAGGCCTGATTATACAAGAGGGGAGGTGACTAGGAATTTCTTTGTTATTCATTGCTTGCCTCCAACTATTAATTTAATAAAAGTATTAATAGACATGGCATGCACGGATCTGATCTTATCCCTAAGAATGCAGCTACCGTTCAATAGATAGAACTACTGCAGATTCTGCACTTGTTGTGTTGCACTGTTGCTTGGCTGTAATGAAGTTGATGTTATTCTTTGCAGTCGAGAACCCATCCATTACAGATTGCTTCAAGCCTAACAAGGGAGAGTTGTGAAGCGCTACATAAAAGCATCCAAGAGGTTACTCTAACTTGACACTGTTTTGAGTAATTGTACTGTACTTTCCTTGCAGAATACTTGTGTCTTGACCCAAGAAACTATTAGGTTGTGAAATATGCTGTCGATGTTGATGCTGACTCTGCCCGCTTTCCAGTCAAATGGTTGTTTCATCACCGATGGGGCAAGAAGCCTGGTAAAGTTGATGGTGAGTTTATCCACTTGTTCCATTGTGGTTGTCTTGATTCCTGAAAAAATTGGACATGGCCTTTGTTCGAGGAAATTGGTCACGGCCTTGACTTGTTGCTTTTACTGATATTTGATATGATGAAGTGGAATGTGGAATGTCAGTGGTCACGTTATGCAATCTCTTGACCATTATTAGCCTTTCATCATCCTTTGGTTTATCAAATTTTGTGTTACTGCAGGAATGAAAATTGAGTTCATAACAGCTGGTGGCAGGGTGAGCAATACCACTTCATTAGTACACCTTGTACCAACCCACAAAATCTATCTAACCCTCTGATTTGTCCTCTGTCTTCAGACTACAGCCTATGTGCCACAAGTGCAGAAGCTGACTGGAACCCAATCTGGCAAAGCAGTAGCGGCTAACCCAGTGCAAGTGAGCGAAGATGGTGCCGCCAAGGAAGCAGGGCCAGAAGAAGATGATGATCTGAAGCCAAGAAAGAGAGCGGCCACATCTAGGGCTGCGAGGGGAAAGCAAAACAAGAATGCCACAGATGCTCACTCCAGAAAAACTAACCCAGTGCAAGTGAGCGAGGATGGTGCCGCCAAAGAAGCAGGGGCGGATGGAGAAGATGATGATGATCTGAAGCCAAGAAAGAGAGTGGCAACATCCAGGGCTGCGAGGGGAAAGCAAAACAAGAATGCCGCAAGTGCTCCCTCCAGAAAAACTAACCCGGTGCAAGTGTGCGAGGATGGTGCCGCCAAGGAAGCAGGGGCGGATGGAGAAGAAGATGATGATGATTTGAAGCCAAGAAAGAGAGTGGCAACATCTACGGCTGTGATGGGAAAGCAAAACAAGAATGCCACAAGTGCTCCCTCCAGAAAAGGAGGGAAAATTACGGGTGGCAAGAAGAAACCAAGCATCGAACGTGGCGGCAAAGATGATGTCGAGGCTATGGAACCAAACGAAGCTGGTGGCACTAGCAAGGATGAGCATGGCTTGGACGAACCTACTGCGGCGGTGCACAAGGCATCAGACCGGGGTGTTACAAGAACATCATCGAGGAAGAAGACCAAGCCCGTCAAATATCAGTAGGAAAGGTAGAAGAAATCATGTTGGATTGCTGGTTTGTCAGATCAATTCGGTGTATATAGGCTGCATGCATGCTGGTAGTGCTTGCCAGCGGACATGAAACTATTTGAAATCTTCAAAATCTCGTAACCTTTGCATCTTTTGCTACCGATTGATCAAATTGTTATATTTCGTGGCAACTTCTGACAAATGTTGTTTACCTCACCACCAGATGTTGGCAGCCCAACATTGAAATTTACTATTTCATGTTCCTTCAACCTTTTGAGACCACCAATTGACCAAGGTACGGTGCCTGTTGAAGATCTTTTAGCAGCTTCAGGTTACCAATCTCTTCTGTCTGTAAATTATTAAATTCCTGATTTTCCACATGACCACTTCCTAGAGAAGTGTTTAATAAATCTTGTTTCTGCACCAATTTTACTAGAGTTTCTATGACATTCAAGCCCACAATATTCATCAAGCGCTGAGTTAACATATTGCTTAAAAATGATGTCAAAGCATATAAAACTGCTGCAAAAATTGAATATGCACCAGTGACGTGAGAAACAAAGCAGGCAGCGCCACTCAAGCAAAAAGCATAGATAAGAGGTCTTATCAACCGGAAAAACGAAAATCTCCCAAACGATAAGGAACAAACACCTTCTCCAGTTACGTAGCATCCCAGTGCAAATTGTAATGAACTTGTGATCCACTCAAGAAAGAAAGAAACAGCACAAAGAGTTGGTTCTGGACACCCTCTATGGAAGTTTCGGCTAACAGCTACGAAGGGGCTGAAGATCAACTCTACTCTTCCTTGATGGCGCCCTTGTCGCTGACATAGATACCGTCCAAGAACTTCCTGATATCCTTCTTCTTTACGTGGCATTTCTGTTTCAAGCCAAACAGATCAATCAGTGGTCAGGATGGAGATAATCAAGTTTTGGAGGATCGAGAGGGATGTCAGCACAAGATGTAAAGAAAAAGCAATGCCTTCGTTCTAATAGTAAATGCCCAGTGAACCAAATTACCACGACCAAACAAGGGCAACTGGAGAAGTACAACATAGAAGATAGAATTATGATACCATGCTGTTAGGTGGTGTATTTAAATTACTAAAGGCGCATAAACTCAAGCATGCTGGTGTGAGCTGTTAAGTACATATGATCCAATACTAAAAGATTCATGTCAGGATCATGTTTCAGAATGCGCACAGACAGACATTAAGGTTCGTTCCATAGTGCAAAATAATTCTAACGACGATGAGGTCAGTATGAAAAACACAATAGCAAGGACACTAACCTGGTTAATCAGAGCAGCAGAGCGAGAGACAAGCTCGATGTCATTGCCATCAAGGACAATCTCATCCTTGACCTTCTCAGACCTCAAGATTGTCACGCCGTCAAGCATGTCCACTTTCCTGACCTGTTAAAAGAAATGTAGAATCTCAATACATGTCATGCATAACTAGAGCAACAGATAACATAACATAAAAGTGTCACAACAGATTAAAGACTCGGTGCTAATATGACATACAAAATTACAGTAGGGCTAGCGACCCCTTTATTAGAGCAGTATAAGCATGTAGTGATTGAATCATCTCGAATAAGGATGCAACCGGTACCAACATCAGTAGTCTGAACCCCAAGTTGTGCAACAGTATAAGTGACTCTAAACTCTCATAACTAGAGCAATAGATAACATAACACAGGAGCATCACAACAGATCAAAGACTCAATGCTTTAGTGATATTTGCCTCTCTAGAGCATAGCACAGTCAGATTAGCATAAGACACACGACACCAACCACTACCGTAATGCTTGCGACCCCTGCATTAAAGCAGTATGATCATGCAGTGATCGAATCTCTTTATATAAGGACGCAGCAGTGTCAATATTAGTGGCATCAACCCTAAATAGACAAAATTTCCAGAGAGATTCTAAACCCTCACATGAATTAGTCATTCATATAGTAGTACCACACAGCACGTCACACAAAGTCCATGGTAATGGGCAGAGTTTTTGCATGTCTAGAGACTACTAGTTCACCGAAATTGGTCGAATGCAACACTATCAGGCAATCAGCTACTAGAGTATCACAACTCTTCTGTTTCTGCCACATCAACAACTCATGCTATTAAGAATGACCAATTACCGAGGCAGTAAAAACTGGATACTGTGAGTAATACAGTAGCTTCAGATTTGTAATAAATTACCTTCTTCTCGCCGAGGAAGTTCCTGATCTCGATGCCCTTGTTGGTGGAGTTGATGGAGGCGTTGATGGGGAAGTGAGCGTACACGAAGCGCATCTTGTAGCGGAAGCCCTTGGTCACTCCCGTGATGAGGTTCTGGACGTGGGAGATGGCGGTGCGGATGGCGGCCATGGTGCGGCGGGTCCCGAACCAGGCGTCCACCTTGAGCTTCCGGCCGCCCTCCTGCAGCTGGAAGTCGAGGTTGAGGTGCTTGAAGTTGCGGGTCAGCGTGCCGCGCGGCCCCGTCACGGATATCATCTTGGCGGAGACCTTCACCGTCACCTCCTCCGGGATCTCCATCGTCTCCGACGCGAGGATGGTCTTCATCTTGGCGGCCGGGATTGGCTCCTGCTCCTTCTCCGGCGGCGGCTGGTGGGGTGGATTTTCTGTGCTACACGGGCGGCCGCGGCGGCAGAGGATCGCTATATAAGTGGGGCTGCTAGGGTTTTGTCCGAGGAGGGTTAGGGAATGGGCTGTCTTGGGCCGAGGTGGGCTCGAGTAGGCCCAATGTTTCTTTTTACGGTCCAAATAACATTTATCTACCCCTAAAAAAAGATAACATTTATCTCAGTATCACTCAGAAGGGTATTGCTTTTTTTTAGGAATGCCTTTCAGCTAGCTTTATTGATTATCAAACACATATACTCAGAAGAGTACATCATTTAACATCGCTGACCAGATGGGGTCACCATCCCATACATTGGTTGAAAAAGATTGAAAACTATTTCTAGCCAGGAGATGAGCTACCCATTTATTTTAAGGGTATTGTTGATCGACTTTCGTGAAGGTCTGGTTCACGAGCTAACGACATGCACCGCAAAACAGGTTGACGTCTCCGTAGCGGTCTCACGCGGGGATAGGCGCGTTGTCTGGAACGCTCAGGCATACTTCTGCTCTTATTTCTTAGTTAAACTAGTTTATACGAAATTATTTGAATGCACGTGAGTACAAAATAGAGTACATATTATTGCAAAAATATTACAATTCAAGCAAAATAGAAAATGAGCCAAAAAGATAGACATGTTCAAATTCTAAACACATCCCATTTTCTAAAAGAGTATGCATCTACGGTCCTCGAACTCAGAGAATACCGTTTTATGGTAACGAAATGTCAAAATACGAATTAGTGGCTCATCTACGGTCACTAGGGCCGATTTCGCTTTGTATTTGATGAAGTGGTTGACCGGTCAACATTTGTTCGCCAAAAGGCCCCTTAACAAAAACAATAACAGCAGCAGCCCACCCAGCGTAATTGTCAACTAGGAAAAAAATCATCCTCGACCTCTAACTCGTCACGCGATGTGCACGCACCACGCAGGAGAGGCACAGGAGGCCGGCACCTTTTCTGCTGCACGGCCAGGTTCACGATCCTCGCACTCCGCGCGTCGTCGCCATGAAGGATCTGCGCACCGTCGCCAATCTCTCCTGACGAAGCCCTGCACACCCGGCCGCCGGCGCGTCTGCCGCCCTCCCCTCCATTACTACCACCGGTGTGCACAACAATTGCGGAGCGACAGAGCAGACGCACGTACACCAACTTTCGCACGTACACCTACAGCAAAACTAGCTTGCCTGATTAGTGGAGTGCCTGCGCAACCACGCGACGGCGCAGGCCGGGCACGTGAATGACGAGCACGGAGTTCATGCCCGTGTCCCCGGGGACGACGAGCAAGGCGGACACGGAGGTCCCCGTTGGTATCTATCCTATAACCCGGTCTCCCAACTAGCACCAAGAGACCGGTAAAATAGAAACCATAACAAGATCATACCTTTGCCTTGCGCATTCCACTTGAGCTAGATGACGTCGATCTTGATCTCTTCAAGTGGGCCACCTTTCTTGATTGTGCTTCGCTTGGTGAAGACTCAAACATTGCTCCTCCATACTCCACTATGGGAGAGCCTCTCTTAGGCACATCTTCACATGAACATTATCTCTAAATGGGTGACAAGCTTCAAGTCTAGGATTTCTTCGAGATGCTCCTCTTGAACTTGCGCTTCTCAACATTGATGACGATCACCACTTGACGTCATCGTTCATGAGCTATATGAAATCTTCATTTGATGCAAGCCCATAGAAAGATACCTAATCACACATAGAAATGCTACACACATATCATGGGTTAGTTCACAAAGCTATATGGACAATTGCTTACCATACCAAGAGATACATGATCCCACTTGGTACATCTTGTAGTTTTGTGTGTTGATCAATATCTTGATCAACCTTGTATCATTTCTTCTCTTTTGAATAGATGATGTCTTGAAGATAACCATGAATGATCACATAATCCTTTTCTTCAAGACATACTTGCAATATGCTCAACTCACATATGACCAATCATCGGATAACTCCTCGAGTAACAACTTGGTCATCACATACTCTTCTTCTTGATCATATCAAATATATATCCATACACCTCGATGATCTTGATGCCAAATACTTCATTATATCAATATATTCATGGCATCATCCTTGAATCCAACATATGGAGTTCAAGCATTGCTTATGGACAAACACTACAAGTATAACTCAATGCAACCATTAGTCCATAAGGATTGTCATTAATTACCAAAACCACACATGGGGGCGTCATGCCCTTTCACATATCATCTTTCTTGGTTCTTATTTAGCTTTTCTTCTTGTTGGGTTTTGGTGCTTGTTGTGATCTTCATGACAAGCCCAAGTTCACCGAAAACGGATTTCGTATGGAAAACTTGTTGCGTTTTCGGTTTTGAGGTTTTGCCGGTTCATCTTTTATAGAGAGGTTTTACCTTTCTACTTTTGGTCTCCTCCTCACATGATGGACTATGATATTTCTCTGCATGATCTTGAAGAGCTCTTCGTTACGATTCCAATGAGTCCAAGATCATCGAAATCAGAGTCCGGATGAAAAAGTTATTGCAGTTTTCGTTTTTTTTTGTTTCTGTCAGTTTTCAGGAAACCGGATATTCCGGTTTGTTTTGGACCGGAATATCCGGTTCTGCGCAGGAAAATTCGGGCACTAGAATTGGGCGGAAATTCCGGTCCAAACTTGGACCGGAATATCCGGCCCACCCAGTTTCCTGCAACGGCTACACTTTGGAGGGGCTATAAATACCCCTTCCCTTCTTCCACCTTGGATAGCTTTTTGCCAAGCACGTTTTCCCCTCTCTCTTCCACCATTGTTGACCTTGGAAAGCTTGTTCCTCTCCCAATTCCTCACATGATTCTTACATATCTTTGAGGGATTTGAGAGGGGAGATCTAGATCTACAATTCCACCAATCCATTCCTCCTCTAAGTGAGGGGAACCTAATAGATCTTGATCTTGGAGTTCCATTTGGTGTGGTCTTCTTTGTTCTTCCTCTCTTGTCCCCCCATAAGCATTAGTTGCTTTTGGTGGGATTTGAGAGTGAAGGATTTGAGCACTTGTGCTCTTGCCATTGCATTGTGCATCGGTTTGTGCTCTCCACGAGGATTCGTGGAAGTGAAAGTTCGTGAGCTTGTTACTCTTGGGTCTTTGAACCTAGATGCATTTTGTGGCGGTTGAGGCCTTTTGTGGCCACTTGGGAGCTCCCAATCCTTTTGTGGGTTGTGCCTCAAGATTGTTGTAAGGGACTCGATTTTCGCCCAAAAGGAATCAATAGTGGAAGGTGAACCGAGCTTTTGGGCAGGGTTCATCGGAAAATAGGGTGAGTCCATTTGTGGCGTTTGAGTTTGAAACTCACACCCCTCCAACGAGACGTACTCCCCTAAAAAGGAGGAACTCGGGAATACATCATCGTCTCGCGTGGCTCGGTTATTTATATACCCGAGCTCTTTAC
Organism: Poa pratensis; assembly: GCA_947311845.1. Lineage (NCBI taxonomy): Eukaryota > Viridiplantae > Streptophyta > Magnoliopsida > Poales > Poaceae > Poa > Poa pratensis. The sequence goes on along the minus strand of CAMZMU010000080.1, from coordinate 4,892,190 downwards.
TTATGCACTTTACATTGTGATAGCCTTCATGCTTGAAGTATTCATATTGCTATCACCTTGTTGCTTATCTTGCTTAGCATAAATTGTTGGTGCACATAGGTGAGCCTAGTTTATTTAGGTTTTTGTCTTGTTAATTTAAACACCTAGTTTTATTCCGCAATTATCAAGCCTAAACCGGAAAAGTTTTAAATCGCCTATTCACCCCCTCTATGCGACATCATTGTCCTTTCACCAAGTACTCGTTTAACTCAATAAAAAGATTCACTACTTGGCATTCTTGTGTATGTGAATAATTGTTTTCTATTATATTAGTTTATTGACTACAAATTATTTGATGGTGTCATATTGACATTGATTGTTGTAATAATTACATCATACATGACTAATTAATTAGAAACAATTGTATATACAAACTATAGTACTCCCTCCGTCCCAGTTTATAGGTCTTGCACTTGTCCCTAGATCGTCTATTTGACCACCATAATTCGAGTTATATATTACAAAAAATATACCATTTGAAAATTTGGACTTTATATTTTCTAATGATATATTTTTTATATTATACAAATAATTTTACATTGGTCAAATTAATGATCTAGGGACACGTGCCGGTCTGCCGGACTTATAAAGTGGGACAGAGGGAGTATATTATTATATTGCATGTTGACAATTCTACCGGATTAAACGAGTAGCACGTGAGTTTTATTGGTTTTCAAGATAACGAGTTTTAACGAGTCAAGCCGACGAGTTTTAACGAGTTCCCTCCCGCGCGGCCGTCGTGCTGCTGACCCAGTACATTCTACCCGTGCCTCCGTCTTGCAGACCTCGGGACGGCGGCTTTGGTGCGACGGCGATGGCGAGTTTGTGACCGTGGTGGCGATTGTTGGTGGGCGGCTAGTGTGGTGGTGGCAAGACCTCGTCTTGCGGGGCTCCGATGCGAAGGAATCATCCGAAGGTTGTGGATAGGGTGTTTCGGGAGAAATCCTTGTCGGCCCGGCCGACACCGACGCGATGCCGCCTCTGGGTGGCATCATCCCTTCCTGAAGGGCGTCGTGACTACCCTTCGTCTGCATCCCTCTGTGTGCCGGGGGAAATCCTAGGATCAGTTGATCCGGGCAGCAACATGTGCGTGCCTTCTTAAAGGTGCTGCTTGGTACTTGTTGATTCAGTGCTAGGAGTGTGGTGGTACTTCGTCGGAGAGGGCGCAGCGGTAACGAGTCTCTGTAGCTTAGTCAATCCGTTTTTGTCTCTATTTTCTTCTTCTTTGGGTTTATGTTTGCTGCTGTCCCAAACTGTTGATTGTATTGAGTTGTTGCTATATCTTCTATATCTAAATAGCTAAGACCCACTACATGATTTCTCTGCAATTCTGTGAAGCCACGTCGCCCTAAAATGTTTGACAGCCCAAATAATGGCTCACATCACGCCAATTCGTTTCCCCCCTCCCATGCATTAATCTCTGGACCTTTTCTGCCACGGTTTCACCACAGCGGCGCGTAGAATCTGAAACGGAAGAAAAACCCAACAGTCGTCAATCCTTATTGTCAATTAAATGCAGAAGAAACGGATGACACTGAATGGCCATGTTTGGTTTTAAATAGCTAGCACAATTCTGCTCGCTGCTCACGTCGCCTATCCCCGCAACCACGAGTTATACTACACTTTTTTCTTGAATCCCACACTCCGTATTCATTTTTTTTCTGCAATCACCCACGATTTATTTTGTCATGGTGGTAGACGATCTGCGCACATGGTAAGGCTTACTGCTGTTTCGTTGTTTTGTTCCCTTTGGCATGGATAGCTTCCCATCTTTTTTTGAACAGGAGCAGCTTCCCATCTAGACAACACCTTATCTAAAGGAGAGACATGTCAAGCAGATTCTAATTAAAAGCATGCATCGCTTGTGATCCTGTCCGGCAAGAAGAGGTCGATGTACCGTACGTAGTCTATGATCCTTCCTTGACTTCATCGCCAAACACCCACTTCATGTGCTTTCATTTATTTTGGACTTATGCATATGAATCAGGTATTAACGTTGATACTTACAGACGATCCACCTCAATTTAGTTTGGTGAGCTGTTTATGCCATGTCTTCAGTGTTTTGATCTTATTTTCAAAACTATTTTCTATTTATTCAGGATTGGTATGAGTTGCAATGAAGCTGCGTTTTAAAGAGAGAAAAACCGTCATTACAAGTCATTCTTAAATGTAGAACATCTTGATCAATCGATCGGAAGAAAGGCTCTCCGTTGAAGGAAAACATCCTACTTTTGATCAGATTCGTATGGCTCAATGGGTTGAATCTTCTTTTTTCACGTTGCTTCTTCCAGAGCTCACCTAGGACACCGTTCAAAAATTCTGGATAAACAAGGGAGCGGTTAAGCTTCGCATAATTAAGTTTGCTTACTAATTTCCTAGGTCATGTAACAACTGCTACAATATCATCAATTTTTGTCATGTCTAAAGAGGGTTAGATGTGAGCCCTCAAGGTTATGCAATGGCCACTGCTAAGCAAAGAGTATTTATACATATGCACCATCAATTAAGCTTTAGCGGTCTGGTTGTTGTCCATTGATCAATCGAGTCTATGAAAGAATTTTCTTACTTCCACATAAAACTGATAATGAAACTCTGCGCTATGCATGTGTTCGCAACTCCATCTCAAAGATGTACTTCTTGCAAATATTAACAACTTTACAACTTGATTTCAACACCCAAAGTCTTTACTTTTTAGGGCTATTTACAATATATTTCTCCACCTTTGTTTAGATTTTCTCTTTTTGGCGTGTGCATCTTTTCAAATTGACTACTAAATACTCCCTCCGTTCTAAATTAGATAACTTTCATTTATATATATATGGATGTATCTAGACATGTTACATGTATAAATACATCCACATATAGACAAATGGACTAATTTGAAACGGTAAGAGTTACTCCGCAGCAACGCGCGGGGTATCATCTAGTTTATATAACGGGGTTACGGCCTATTTCGTCTAAAGCCGCCTCGAACTCTTTGTCCTATCCACGCGAGAAGTTGTAACCGATCCGTGATCCGAAGGCGGAAAGTAGCTATACGTGACTCGGCTGAGAAAGCTTGTTCATGCTAGCTACGCGGACGTCCTCGGAAAACGGAAAGTCACGTACCGTCGTCGTCGTCTCCCACTCTGACTCTCGCTCCCGATCTTGTCCAGCTGACGCGATAACCGGAGCCTCTGCCCACGCCGTCGCCGATGGGGTTCGCCGGCGGGGCGACCGCGCCGCTCTCCCTCCTCCTGCTGCTCATGGTCGCCGGGGCAGCGGCCAACGACCAGATCTTCACAACTTCAGGTAATCGCGCCAGGGCCCCGTCCGATCTCCCCCCTCGGCTGCCCCTGTATCCCCTCTGCTCTCGCGCATTTCCTGGCCAGATCTAGCTCTGCATACTCGAGAAGACTGTCTCGCCGTGCTGTCATATGAAGCGGAATTGTAACGGATGAACGTATCTAGCTCCTGATGGCTACTGAAAAAAAGAGGAGACTTGCACTGAAGCTGTTGGTGATCTGCAGGTGTGCCGTTTGGGAAGAACTCGCGTGAGCCGAGGTACCGCGTGGAGTTCCACACTGTCGACTCGCCGTACCACCCGGTGAGTGGGTTTCCTGATGATTTCTCCTTCTGTTCTTTAGCTGCAGCCTGCAGGAGATCGTGTGCTTTTCTAGTTTTCTTAGTTCAGAATCGCCGGGTTTAGTGAGTAAGAATTCAGGCCACAATAAAATAATACAGTAATCTTACCCGCAAAAAGAAAAAGATGAGAGTGACCAATCAACGACATCTTGAATGTAGATAACTAGCTAGGATTTTTCACAAGAGTGCAAGTAGCAGGAGGAACTGCTTACCGTTCTCTAATAGGAGAATATGCTATAAGCAATGCTAATTCGCCATCTTTCTACCAAGCCATGTGTATCCCACGCCATTGTTGTCTGAAATTATAAATTTGAGTCTTTTACCTAAAGCCCTTGCTGCAAGATTGCTGTTTGACAAACAGACTTCCTCTAATTGGAGCTGTAAAATAGATGTACTTACTGTTTTGCTGCAGGAGAATGGCCAGGAAACTGAACCGATGACTAGCCACGAGGGAAAACATTACACTTGCTACCTACCTGCCGAAGAAACTAAGACCATCAAATCAATAGTCTCACAAAATGCAACTAATGTTATAGTAGAAAGTGAACGGAAAGTTAAACCAAAGGAGCCAGATGAACTGCTGGAGGTTCTCAAAGACCAGTGCTTTTACAGGGTGAGCATGGAACTCTTTCTTCGTTGTGCGCGTGTGCCTGGTTAATAGAATGCCTGAAAAAAAGATCTGATTGTTATTATTGTTGTTAACACAGCATGAAGGCTGGTGGTCTTATGAATCCTGCTATTATGGAAAAATCCGACAGGTTCATGTAGAGGGTGAGAAGGTAAGCTATTTTCTTTGGCGAGGCTCATAATGATTATACTTATGTTTATCTTTCTACCCATCCACCAAAAAACTAATTCAGAACTGTTTGGTACAAGAATGGCTAGCTTTAACAGGAAACATCAGTACTGAACTCATTTACATTTTAAAGAAAGAAACAATTTAAGCTCCCACAGTATTAGTATAGCTTCAATGACATATCTTCATGCTTTGGCACTGTCATATATGCACGTCGTAGTTGCTCAAGCATTTAGTTGCTTTATTAAGTGTGTACCTTTTCTTGAAGGTTATTCAAGAGTATGTTCTAGGTGAGTTTGATGCTGATGCAACAGATGCGTACAATGAAAATCACACCTCTGAGTCTGCTGATGAGGATCACGTGAAAGATACTTCTAAGAGGTATTATCCTAAAATTTTGACAAAGTGACGGTACACACAATAAACTGCATCCAGAAGGCAGAAGCAGACCTCTCTTGAATGAATGTTTGCTGTTTCTGTTCCATTGCAGGTATCATGTCCACCTGTACACAAATGGTACTGTCTGTGATCTCACAGATATTCCACGGTACACAGAGGTAAGAAAAAACTATCATAATCGGTTTGATCAGTGATCACTGTGGTGTCCTCCTATTGAGTACTGCATTTGACTGTACATATCCTGCCTTCTTCCTACAGGTTAGATTTGTTTGTTCTGAGCCCACAGTACTGATCAGTTCAATAAAGGAGATATCATCCTGCAACTATGTTTTAATAGTCCAAAACCCAATGCTCTGCAAGAACCCGTAAGTGCTAGCCTTTTTCTCTGTGGATAGTCTCGATATTTTTGCATGATTTCAGCCCATTGCCTTGTTTCTGCTTGCAGGTTATTTCAGCAGGAGAAACGCACCTTCTTCATCCACTGCAACGAGGTGCTTGCTGAACCTGAAAGCACCGTGGACGACGGCGACTCCCTCCCAAAAGAAGCTCAGATGTCCATCATAGCAGATCCAGATGAATTGCACAACTACGCAGCCTATGCTACCTGATTACCGCCAATCAGGCTATCCTCCTCGAATGAAGAAACCATTATTTCGGATGTACAAGCAACTAGTGCCACATGCTGCTCTTTGAGCAGATGTCCTTTCATCAGAAGCAGGTTGAGATTTGCCAGACTAGCACTGATCACAGAGGGTGTCTTTTTGTACCATAGTATAAATTTAGTAAAAGGCATATGTGAGATCCAGTGAGAGGCTTTAGACACTATATCGACACTAATCGACATGTTTATAAAAGATAAAGCAGTGATCTTTTTTTGCAGACAACCTTTTTCTTTGCAAAGCATAGATATTGGGTGAAGAGTAGTAAAATGATCATGTGTAAGATTGGAGCAAAGTTTCAAAGGTAGTATATAGTTGCTTCTGTGTGCAGATGAAGGCAGCATAGGGAGGCCAGAACAGAGTTGCTTAGGGCATCTCCAGCCTTTTTGCGTTTGCGCCGGCGCTATTTGGGACCTAGGGGGGGGGGGGGGGGGGGGGGGGGGCGAAGTTTCCACTCGGTTCGGCCCCCAGAAAACACAAATCAACATAATTTCATTTCCGCCCAAAAACGGCCCGAGTTCGGCGATCAAAACAACTACAGTTGGGCGATCATACAAAAAAGCCATATAGTTCGGCGAATCAAGCCACAGTTCGGCGATCTGGTGAAATGGCCACATTCGGCATGCTGATACGCAGATCAGATCAGATGGTCGCCGGCGACACCTCGGCAACCTCGGCATCCTCGTCGAGATCGATGGGCGTGGTCGTCGGAGCAGGGGCAGAGGTCGGAGTGGCCGTAGGCTCGGCGGCATCGGCGGTAGGCTCGGCGGTAGGCGGCGGCGTGATCGTGGCCGAGCTCGTGTCGTCCGCCGTCGCAGTCGGGGTCGGGTCCGGGGCGAACTGGCTGAGAATCACGCGCCGCTGCGCCATGAACCACGCCCTGACCTCGGGGTCCATCGCCTCCGGGTTGCCTCCCATGAGGAGGCGAGGTCGTTGTTCCTCTTCTTCGCCGCGGTGTGTTGGTCTTGAGGAGGTCGAGCTTGATGCCCTGGTTGGCCATGAGCGCCTTCCACCTCGCCTCGGCCTTCTCCTCTCTCGCCGCGGCGTGGGTTTGAGCGTCGGCGATGCAGGTGTCGATGGACGCTTGGAGCTTCGCCGCTGCTGGCGCCCCGTCTCTCGCCGCCTTGGCTTTCTTGTGGCCATCAGGGCGCCATCTGCCGCACCGGCCGCCGGCGCGTCCGGGACATACGCCTTGCCCTTGCCGAGAGAATGGCGCACTTGCACCCACTTCTCGCACCCCTCGAGGACGATGAACACGTGAAGGAACTTGAAGTCCGCCTTCTCGTCGTTGCGGTACATGTTGACCATCCAGACCATCTACATGCCAAACGGCCGGAATGAGCAAACCGGCGAAGTCAAAAGGTAAGACGGCGGGAATGAGCTCACCTCCATCTCGTAGTTGTTGCCGCTCTTCGGCCGATTGGCGACCTCCTCTTGAATGCCATGCCATTTGTTGCAAGCGTGCTGGATGTTCGCCCAATGGTTGGCCATGGCCTTCTCGCCGCGCGGAGTGACGCACACCAAGAGCTTTTCACGCTGCCTCTTCTCCCTCGCCCGGCGCTGGGCGTTGTCGTTCTTCCGGCGCGCTTCGTCGGCGGCCCACATGGCGTTGGTCCAGCCCGGCGGCCTCTCCCTCGGCGCCCTTGGTTTCCTCGGCTGCTTCTTCACCTCCAAGGCGGCGGAGGGCGTGGCGATGCGGGGGCCGGTGAATTTGCTGGGCGCCATGGCGGGCAGATCTGAAGGGAAATGGCGGGATCAGCCGGCGGGGGAGGGTGTATGTGGGGGCGAAAATGGAGGGAAAGAGCAAAATTGGCGGGGCAGGACCAAAAATATGGAGGGAAACCGCCGTGGCTCGCCGACTGGTCTGGCCCACGGACGCCTTTTGCCCCCCCCCCCCCCCAAGCGAGCCCCGGCGCGCTGGGTTTGGCTTGGGTGCGCCGACGCAAAACGGCGCTAAATGAGGTTCTGGGGGGGGCGACTGGTAGAAAACGGCGCAAAGCGACGCAAAAAAAGGCCTCCTGGGGGGGGGGGGGGGTGCTGGAGATGCCCTTAGTCAGATTGCCATGGCATGTAGCTTTACCTTGCTATGCCAAGCCCAAGAAACATGTGGTTCGGTGCTTAGAAAACTGTAGTACCAGTTGAGAGTATCATGGATGTGAAGAAAGGTCAAGCCCATGTTAGCACTGCAAATGAAACTGTTTACCATTTTTTTATTTTAGTTTCGTATATTGCCAACTTGTTTACTAGTTTCATGTTGCCAACTTGGTAACTTCAAGCTGTGTTTGGTCAACTGAAGATTTGGTTGATCAATAAGCGGACTATTAGGAGTATATATTTCTTGGTCAAATCACACGAAACATGATAAGATCAACCATAAACGTGTAGACTACTTCGTTGAAGGTTGAGGAAATCATGCTGAAGTGAAGAAAAATATCATACAGGTACATAATGGGTTGGAGCTTATGCTTGTATAGTTCTACTAGTTGACGTGCACGTGCAACGCACGTTTCCAAATTCTAACAATCTTAGTTCCTCTTTAAATGAGTTATTTTTAATATAGTTCAGACTGATCTATACATATTATTTTTAATTTGAATGGTAATTTTTTTTGCACAATAAAAAATTTGTAATGCAGCTGAATGTAAATCTCGACATGAACTTCTGAGTCATCACCTGTCTTGTCAAAAGATTGACAGAAACAATCACCATAGGAAGATCGGATTAAATTTCAGACAAGCAACATTAAATTACAGGAGAAGTCAACGATGGTTCTGTAAGTAATCTTGTTGACCTTGTATTCAAATGCTAACAGAAACAAGGTTATAATCCATAGAATATAGTTGTCAAATTAACAATAGCATCTCCCTCCGTGATTCAGATTGTTGCATGGAAGGACCACAAGCAATAATATGAGGTAAATCTCCAGATGGCAAAATTCAGACACATACGCCATATTCAGATATTTTTAGTTGGCCCTTTTTCAGGGACATATCTCACTTCTTTCTGACGGCGATTCAAGACACTGTCTCGCATGAGTAGCTCGTATTCCATTCATCAAAGAATGTGTGGGGCTTCTATTCGAATATAGGATGCATGTACAGTACAAAGTTAGAATGGGAACGTGAAGAACTTGATGCAAGCATACATTCAGAAAGAAAAGGAATATGGCCAGCATTTGGAGTTCTCATCATGTCAAAGGTTAAAATACAAAATTAGTAACTTAAAAACAGAGACACCAACCAAATGAAAGAAACCTTGATCCCTGAGCTAACCATTCAGGGTCTTCGGAAGAAGTTTGTCAACTACTGGATACAAAAAATATCTTTTGCTACAGTAACAGAAGTATCTTATCTGAGTTCCAAACAACCAAAAAACGCAAGCATGCATGTTATACTCATACTACCGTGGCCTTCCAAATGCAACAATACGCAACCATGTGAAATGAAAAATAAAAGAAAATTCTTTAAAATCCAATGGGCTAAATATACAAACAGTACTCCAAGGGACAGTTTCGTTATCCAGTCAATAGGAGTTGTTTCCAAATAAGAAAAGAGAGAAAAAATTACCACTCAACCTGTAAATGTACAAACATGGCATCGGCTAACTAAATGGTGTTCATATAATTAAGAATCTGTTCTTTAAGTACTAACAACTCTAATGATACTGAGTATTGTTTTATTTGATAATTATAAAATAGAAATACATGTGTAGTCTATACCCTGACTGATAACGATCAACATCGGTTATAAAGATCATTGTAAAAGCAATTTCACCAACTTTGGAATTCGGTTCTGTGTATAAATTGAAAAGGAAGGACACACTAAATACCTTGGCTGATTTATAAAATATACATACATAGCAGTCAACTCTTCAGGATCCTACAAAACACAAGCAACATCAATAGGAAACGGTACTGGGGATAAATTGTATAAGTGAAAAGTTATCTGTTTCGGAATCATGTATGTGAGTTATGTGATGTACAAACGGTCTGAGAATGTAGCAGCTAATTTAAGCATAAAGAGATACTTCTCTGCTCATTGGCGGCAGGCGATGAACTCAGACAGTGAAGAGAGATGAACAGCGGCACCACCATTTTGCTGCATTTCTGTCTAACCAACAGTGAAGAGGAGATGAAAGGCCTAACCAACGGTCTACTAATTTGCTTCAAACTCCTACGGGACCAAAAATAGATTGGAGCTGAGAACTACAGACTATTCCTCCTAAATTGGAGGATCAGGCAAAACTTGGAACAGATTCACTGAAATGAATGCATGATCTGATACTTGTCCAAGATGAAACAGAATCAGAGACTTTCCCTTCCCAACTGCAGGAAGTGAAGCCAGATTACACACTAATTAGGTGGTCTAGACTGAAGACAAGCGATAGCCAAATAGTAATAACAATAAATCACACAGAAGATTTATTTGGAGACAGCAGAACCTATTGGCTATTAGTATTGGCTAGAGTAAACACATCATAAATCCATGATAGCAGCTTCATAAATCCGTGATTTATTTAGAGACAGCAGAACCTATTGGCAGGCCAACACCAGCAGCAACACCAATACACTCTGAATGTAATTAAACAACCTATTGCATCATTGGCCTACTTTAACCTTTCGGACAAGAAACGTCATACTAAACTGCAGAACTAAATCTACATAGTTTTCTTGACAAGTGCAAACAGGAACATGGATAGCAAACAATTCAGGAACCACACGCCTAGTATTTTCTATGGAAGTAAAGAATCATGTAAACTAAAAGAGCAACTACCAGAACTGAAAGTTTACATCTTTTGTAAAAGGCCAAGAATTTTTTCCTATCCACTCCATCTACCTTCTTCCAGCATTTTCTTTATCTCCTGCTAGGCTCCCATCCAACGCGCATAATACCAATTTAAAGTTAATCAAACAGGGAGGAGGAGAAGAGGATTATCCAGCAAATTTGTGGCCTAATCCATTTAATCGTCCGACCATACAAGCATTAGTACCAAAGCCTATAAAGATATAACACCATAAATACGACACAACGACATGCATACAACCAAGTTCTGCACTGGTAACCAATTCAACATGATAAAAGGAAATAAAAATTGCAGGGTTAATTTTTTTTGGCAAGGAATACATGGAGGAGAGGGACCTGTCTCTAGACCGCAGCGGAGGAGGAGCTCATCTCCAGGGCGTGCGGCTGCTGCTTGGGTCGTAGCAAGGGAGGGAAGGGCACCGGGAGCCCAGGTCGGATGCGCTGGAACGGGAGTCACCATGGTAGGTGAGACCCTAGCAGGGAAAGCTGTGGGATTTCAGATCGGAACCCCATTACCTAGTCCCTGAGCATGAGCGAACTAAAATCCTAGCGCGACGGGTGAATCGGGACGGAGGTGGCTGAAGGCGCTCCGGGGCGGCGGCCGGCGGAAAGGCGCTTCGGCGCCCGGAGGAAAGGCTCTGCAGCGTCCGGCGGGAAGGCCCTCCGGGCGGTCGCTTGGGGGAGCGGTAGGCATGAAGGCGATGCGGCGGCCGGCAAGCAGGTGCTCCGTGCGTGCAAGAAGGTGGCGACGGAGATGGAACTGGTTGAAGGTGGCGCTAGGGGACAGGGCTCTGGCTCGCGCGCCGGGAAGATGAGCGGAAGGCATGGCGAGGGAGCTCCCGTCGGGGAGGCGAGCGGGCGATAGAAAGGTCTGTTGAAATAAAACGAACCGGTACGATGGCATTAGCAGTATTATGTGATTTGGTGGGAGGGTAAAACGGGTAAAAGTGAATTTGTGTTGAGTTGTCAAACATTGGAGCGATCTGAACCGTTGGTCAAATATTGAAGGGCTCAGATTCAATGTATCAACACAAGTTTGCTCTTTTAATAGTAGTATAGTCAATATGCCCGTGCGTTGCAACGGGACTGAATAAAATCACATTTTGGTCTAAACGTCGACACAACACAAATTTTTCTTTTAGCCCTAAACATCTCGTCCATGACCTTTGTATGTAAAATATCGACACAACCGGATTTCTTTGGAAAGAAACCAATGTATTGAAGTTTTCTTAAGTATTTCCAACTTATTTCACTATCTAGGATCAGACCAATTAATTAGCACAAAGATGTAGAGAGAAGTGCATAAGATCGGATGTGGACATGTCCTTCTGGCTTCTTAGTGACCTTCAGAATTTGCTTGTGTTCTTAAAATATTCTGAATCAATAAAGCATTCTGGTTCACACAAAAAAACATCATTTGAATCGTCAAGAAGAATCCGTACAGAAGCAACTTTTGGATCACCGTGAGCAAGGACATGGCGGTCTCGACGGCCTTCCGCCACATACCTGTCTGCACCCTCAGCCACCTTAGCTGTCAGCTCCGCCTCCATCTCATCCTTCCTCACCCGTTTTGGTGTCGCTTTGGCCTCTAACTTCTGAGGGACCTTCTTCTCGACGGACTCGTACTGCTGCCGTTCGAGCTTCTGCTACCAGTTCTCATGCAGCGTGACATGAAGCTGCGTTTTGAGCTTGGCGGTCGTGTTGTCCATGCTCGAATATGTGGGTCTACTTGACGGAGAAGAGCTCGACAAGCCGTGTCTGGGAATGGCGGACCAGCGCGGGCGCCGACGCCGCCAAGACCTCGCCGGCACTGATCGTCACCCTGCGTGCGCTCGCCTCCTGATCCAAGCAGGCGCGCCATGTCATGGTGGTGGCGTCGGAGCAGTCCGCCGCCCCTTGCCACGCCAAGCAAGTTCCGGCCGCCCCACGACCGGCCCAATTCCTGCGGACGAGCTGCTCGATGTCATCCAGATCACCGCCAAGACCGGTGCAGAGATAAACCTTTTTCTAGTTATTTTCTCTCTGCAGTTGCTGGGCGTTCCCTCTGACTTAGTTCGATTTGGTTATGCGCACGTACACGGGTTCTACTCGCGGTTGCATGTCAGATCCATCGGCTCGGTAGATTAGATAGTCGAAACGTTTTTTACTTACGGGTGGCATAGGTGGGTAATTATTCACAACTTCAGAGGCAAATCTAATGACCTACCAAACCAAACGGCGGAAGTCTTATCGCTTTTATTATTAGGTATAGATAGATAAGGAAATATGACCATTTTCAGAGCCATGAAAAACAAAAAGGAAAATAAAAAATTAAGTTGTAAAACAAAATACTGCAGTTTAAGCTACGCAACTCGTTCCCACCTGTCAGTGGTGCCTAGGAGGAGCGCACGGGTCCCACGGGTTGGTGCGGCTAAGGAATTAACGAAAATTGACTAGTAAAACTCGCGTACTCTTCTTTCTCAGACGGAAGCAAGAACAGAGGAAGAAGATACAGAAACCCAGATCTCCTCCTTCGCAGCTGCGTGCCCCCTCTCGATCCAGCGAATACCGAGCTAGCTCCCCAAGATCTCTTCTTTCCTCTCGATCTCAGCTCCGGCGAAGTCTCGGCTCCGGTTTGTTTTCTCCGCCCAAATCCTCGCCGGGAATTCCTCGCGCGGCGGCGTTCGCCAGTCGCCAATGCCGGCCGATTTGCCGTGACATCTCCCAGATTGCCGTGGCGGGATCGGGATTCTTGTTCCCTTTCTGCGCGTAGATTGGGCGGAGATTTCGATTATCTGTTCCCTCCTTTCGTGCCCCGATTTGGGCGCGATTGTTTCTTCTCCGCTGGAGGATTTCTTGCCGCCTTGGATCTTGGCCTGGTTTGCTGGTCCGTCTTGGATGCGCCGGGAAGAAGCATGGTGAACTCCAACTACTCGGCGCTCCCGTTGACCACCCCCTCCATCGAGCTCCAGTCCAGCCAGCCGCCCACCAAATCTAGCGCCGCCGCCGCCAATGGCAACGGCCACGCCAAGAAGCTCACCAAGCAGGACTCGTTCCTGGGGGAGGTGGACGCCGAAGACGCCGCTCCCGATGGCGAGGAGCACGACGAGCTGCCGCTCATCGGCGCCGACGGCCCCGCGGGTCCCCCGGAGGGCTCCGGCGTGTCGGGCGCGGTGTTCAACCTGGCCACCTCCATCATCGGGGCCGGTATCATGGCGCTCCCGGCCACCATGAAGGTCCTGGGCGTCGCCGTGGGGCTCGTCTCGATCCTCGTCATGGGGGTGCTCTCCGAGGTCACCATCGAGCTGCTGGTGCGCTTCTCGGCGCGATGCCGCGCCCTCTCCTACGGCGAGCTCGTGCACCGGGCGCTCGGCCGCCCCGCCAGCGTCGTGGCACAGATGTGCGTAATCATCAACAACGCCGGGATCCTCGTGGTGTACCTGATCATCATCGGGGACGTCATGTCCGGCTCGCTGAAGCACGCCGGCGTCATGGACCAGCTGGTCGGGCACGGCGAGTGGGACAACCGGAGGCTGCTGATCCTGTTTGTGCTAGTGGTCTTCCTCGCCCCATTGTGCGCGCTCGAGAGGATCGACTCGCTGAGCCTGTCGTCTGCCGCGTCGGTTGCACTTGCCATTGTTTTCGTGGCAGTCTCTTGCGTCATCGCGGTGGTGAAGCTCATTGAGGGCAAGATCAGTACGCCGAGGATGGGGCCGGATTTCAGCTCGACAGCGGCGATGCTCGACCTGCTCGTGGTGATACCGATCATGACCAACGCCTTCATCTGCCATTTCAACGTTCAGCCCATCTACAACGAGCTCAAGGAGAAGACGCCCCGCAACATGTACAATGTGGGGAGGATCTCCACTGTGCTCTGCGTTGCCGTGTACGCTCTGACCGCCGTCTCGGGGTACCTGCTGTTCGGTGACGACACCGAGTCAGACGTGCTCACCAACTTCGACAAGGACCTCGGGATCAGGTTCAGCGCGGTGCTCAACTACATTGTCAGGATCGGCTACATCGTGCACCTGGTCCTCGTCTTCCCGGTTGTCCACTTCTCGCTGAGGCAGACCGTGGACTCGTTGATCTTTGGCGAGCTGGTGCCCCACAGCAGGAAGAAGATGCTCGCCTTGACGGCGGTGCTCCTAGCCCTCATCTACCTCGGCTCCACCATGATACCCAACATCTGGATGGCCTTCAAGTTCACTGGCGCGACCACGGGGCTGGCGTTGGGCTTCATGTTCCCGGCCCTCGTGGCGCTGAGGATGGACAAGGAAGGGGCAGAGCGCTTGGGGCATGGAGAGAGGCTCCTCGCGATTGGAATGCTGGGGTTGGCCATCGTCGTCAGCGTCGTTGGAGTCGCCGGAAACGTGTACAGCCTGAAGAGCAAGTCTGACTGATGGATCAGGATGAGCCATGTTTTTAGGGCTATGCAGATTGTATTACCACAGTCAGAATACACTTAGTTAGCAGGTACCTACTACACCAGTTGAGCTGCTGCTGAGCAGAGCTCGTATACAATTTGTTCACCCACAGAGTTGCATCGGTGAAACATTCATGGCATTTTTGTACCTTTGGAACAGCCACATTCTTTCATGTATTTTTCTATTCATTATTATTCATAGATATACATGAGTATCCTTCCTGGGTCTACCTTCTTGATCGAGGTGACAAATGAACCCGGTTCTGTACCGAGGTTGCTGGCGGTCCGTGAGATGATGAAACGTGTAACCAGAAAATATACCTCAGGTCTACAATATAGAACTAATGAATTTTTTTGCACTTGGATACTCTTTATCTCTGCACATGATATAGTAACGAATTTGAATTCATAAAACGTACTCTATCTTGCCATCCTTGTCTGCTGGAGGCTGGATTCTGATGCTCATTTTTGCATCGGCGGCAAGCGTTGCTGTAGCTTCTCATTTCAGCTTTGAATATTCTGTTGTTGTTCTTGCAGCATTATGTATGATTATCTATATTCTTACTGAAACAATTGTATAACTAAAGATTGTATTTTCCACAGCCTGAAGAGCAAGTCTGACTGATGGATCAGGGTGAGCCATGTTTTTAGGGTTATGCAGATTGTATTACCAGTCAGAATACACTTAGTTAGCAGGTACGATTACACCAGTTAGATTGTATTTTCCACAGCCTGAAGAGCAAGTCTGACTGATGGATCAGGGTGAGCCATGTTTTTAGGGTTATGCAGATTGTATTACCAGTCAGAATACACCTAGTTAGCAGGTACGATTACACCAGTTGAGCTGCTGCTGAGCAGGGCTCGTATACAGTTTGTTCACCTACAGATTTGCATCGGTGAAACATTCATGGCATTTTTGTACCTTTGGAACAGCCACATTCTTTCATGTATTTTTCTATTTATTATTAATCATAGATATACATTAGTATCCTTCCTGGGTCTACCTTCCTTCATCGAGGTGAAAAATGAACCCGGTTCTGTACCGAGGTTGCTGTCAGTCCATGAGATGATGAAGCGTGTATCCAGAAAATATACCTCGGGTCTACAATATAGAAACAATGAAATTTTTGTACTTGGAAACTCTTTATCTCTAAAGCGTACCTTGCCATCCTTGTCTGCTGGAGGCTGGATTCTGATGCTCTTTTCTGCATCCACGGCAAAGCGTTGCTGTAGCTTCTCATTTCAGCTTTGAATATTCTGTTGTTCTTGCAACATTATGTATGATTATCTATATTCTTACTGAAATAATTGTAGAACGAAGATTGTATTTTCCACAACCAGGTATCTGTTATACGCTGTACATGCTGGGAAAGTTGAATTCAATCAATTTTAGGTCTCGCACACCAAAGATAAACACGAGGACTATCACTCGAAATAAATTGCTGAAGATGCATTGAAGGAATTTTTGCCAAGATAGAACTGTTACATTCCAGATTTCTCGCGGAGCGTTTGGATGTCATGTTACAAAGAATACGGGAACAGAACTACAAAACTGTTACATCGTCATCAGGAGGAGCACTATCTGTGGTTATCACCATCAACACCCACGTATAAATATTCCTTGCAGCTTTTACCATGGTGAAAATGGTAAGGTACAGTAGAATGGTACAACAACCACATAAGACTCCAAGGATGCATTGGTTCGAGAATTCGGGCCTGTGGGCGACAAGGAGACAGATATTTAGTTGTTTGAGAGATAAGAGAAGAAGAATCTACAGAGAAATCATTCTCTGCAGCAACATATATTGGAAAAAAAATCAACTAGATAGCGACAATGTCAGCGAACTGAGGTATAAAATATATTAGCTCCAACCAAGTGTCGTAGTACTAAAAATCTGAGAGGTTTAATAAAACCTGCATCAGCACTAGTTCATTAGACAAATCGGATAAGAAGAAATTACCTGCAACTAAAACTGCGAGTTGCTGAGGAATGTAACCATGCATCGTGCACTCTGAAACATTTTGTCTATCTTCTGCCAGACCAAGCTCTGGACATCCAGAAGTTTCTTCGCCTTGTCCTGAAGCGTCGAGTGGCGCCGTATTGTCTCACCGTGTATCTGCTCCCAAGGAAGATAAATGTATTTTGAGCACAAGCTGTGATAGGGTGAGATGGTATACATGTATCTCGTACCTTCAGAAACAATTTCAGAACAGCTTGAACAAACTCAAAGTTGTTCCTGCAGGAAAGCTCGTGGATGAAGTAGTCCAACAGCAATGAGATGGATTCGAGCTCAGTCTTGGTTCTTCCTCTAAGTCTTCCATCTCGTCATTGTCATCGTCGTCGTCGTCGTCGTCATCTATTATCTGTAGAATCCGTAGTTCCATATCCAAAGATGACGGAGATAGGCCTTTTAGGTAGTCAGTAAACGTTGAATCTGCAAAACAAATTCCATGTCAGTGTTTACCATGACAAACATTGCAGCTTAATTCTTACAGTCTCATCAATAGACAATCAACGAAAATATCGGTTATTTTATTTAGGTATTTTGCTTGGCTGAATACTTACAGTTCTTAAGTTCTCCACAGGATTGTAACAGCCGACTGAAGTGAGAGGAGAGATCAGCCATCTTTTTATGACTTGTGTCGTCAGTAGTGCTGTCGTCTGTTTCTTTACTGGCAGGGGGCTCAAACACTATCTCCCCAGAAAGGGATGGAACTGAGGGCAAGAAAAAAGGCGCCTTCTCAGGTTTCTTAGGTGGCTCGATCGGCTTGTTTCGAACCTAAAGACACAGAAATGTGACGATTAGTACATAAATCTAGTTGACCTTGTGCACAAAACAAAAATATTACTTAAAAGAGTATCCAGCCACAAATAAGTGTCGCAGTAGAATCTTTTAAATTAAAACAGAGACAAAAGTACATTACCTTTATAATGTCAAGATTTGTCAAACTTTGCCATTGACTCCGTGGGAGCAATGAGAGTGTGATCATATTTGGTATCTGATGATTCATTATGACAAAAGGTTTAACAATAGATTGATTTGAATCTTGCGAATTTTGAATGGATTCTTCTTCTTCAGATCTTTCGGCTGACGAAACAGTTGGCAAAAGCACATTCCGGACATGTTTACCACTTGCATAGCTATCAACACTTGTTGAGGGTGAGAACAAAGCTTGATTAATCCTGTCAAATTTATTAAGAAAAGTATGAGCTTTATATACGAAATAAAGAATAAACTGCAGAAAACCAATAAATCTTGGTATCAAAGTTGCCTCTGCTCGCATTCAAATCTATGTTTTTTAGGGACTGGGCTGGTGTGCATCATTAAATTAACCTTATGAGGTGTGGTGAGAAAATGTCCTCCATGCACGACAAAAACAAGGGCAAGTGGGCAACGATTAACATGTTTGAAAAGTTTCCATTTTCAAAGGCTATTCCTCCAACCGTCAGTCAGCAGCAACTCATAACTTAAAACTACAAATACTTAATTGCCATGCTCATAAGCTTTAGCATAGTTTTATCAAAAGAACAGAAATAAACATTTCAAAAAACAAAGAAAGTGTTTGTCCAGGGTTGGTTGCATGATGTATGGAATTTTAGTTATTTTACATTGATACAAGGTGGACAATGATTTCCTAAATGAGATGCGCCATGATTTCACAACAGCTTGGAAACTCATCTGATCATATTTTCCTGAAACATGTAGCTACCAAAGGTATGCACAAGCACAGGGTGAGCACAAGGAAGGAACAAGGAAAGCCTACCAAAGATACACGCCATTTTGATCAACATGGGTAGTTGCCAGAACATCCATATTAGGAGACATGGAGACAGATGTTATAGATACATCAACGTGCATCGCATCTATCTGTCTTGCTAAACTGATATCCCATATTCTGAGTGTCCCATCCATGCTAGACGAGATGAGCCATTTCCCATCCTCACTGAAACATAGATCAGTGATACGGTCTGTATGTCCTTCAAATCTACGAACCATTTTCATCGACACTGTATCAAACAGTACAAGTACCATATCATCTGCTACAGTAGCAAGAAGACCTGCCATAAAATAGCAAAAAAAAATGTTAATCATCCATGGCATATTTCCATGGGAATAACAAAACATGTTGAATCGTACCATTTGCCCGGTGATATGCAATCTTAGTTACAGATTTACCAACATTGAATTTGGATTTTAGCTTACAACTTTTAAAATCCCACACCTGCACGAGACAAAGTCAATAGCTGAGTAATGGAATTGTGGTGAAAAGATAAACCATACTGGCAAAGAAAAGTTCAAGAGTGGACTAATATAAGCAAACAGCTGGAGGCGCAATATATATGTATTCTTGGTTGCGGGATTAGAAGAGGAACAATATTTTAACCAGTTGACAAGAGCATGGAAGACGAAACGTAAAGTAAATGCGCCTACTAAACTGTAACTGAACTGAAATGCAAGAGCATCGTCAAACCTTAATATCACCACGGTATCCAGCACTAATCAGAGAGCCATTTGTAGCATCACAAGCTAATCCAACAACTTCCCCCTCATGTGCACATTGCAATGCCGGAGAGCCATCAATGTAACTACCACGACTAATCCCAGATTGAAGGTTAAATTTTTCGATCCAACCACCTTCGGTGCCCAAGATAGTAAAGTTACCACATGCACTTATCGCACAAGCCTGCCAGAAAAAAGAAGGAATTTCTTAAAGAAGAGGAAGGGAAATACTTCTAGCATTTAACATCTGAGTTTTGGTATTCCCAAGAAAGTGTGTCCTGATCTAGCCCACAGTGAGAATTCAGTACATTATGATTACAAAAACAAGCATTACCTTAATCGGCGACTCAGTGCCTGCCGATGGTGTCAGAATATGTTCACCTATAACAAAGTTCTGAAGACGCCATACATATGCCTTTGGAGTATCCATGTGGCATGTAACAACATTACACCAATCGCGTGCACGTATCTCAGCTGAACAACAGTTGATTCCAGTGGTAAATAAGCAATCTTATCTGAACAAGATAACATATTTGTAGTTTATTTTCTACACTACTAAAGGTGACCAGAATACTAGTCGATGGTTTATTATGTGTCAACATGGAAATGGTTATCATGCCCTTTGACGGCAAGTACAAATAGAACATCATCATTCATTGGTACTCCTTCAAGAAGATTTTTATAAACAGACAAACACAGAAAAACTATTAAAGACCTGAGAATTACCACAATCAAATGCAATAACTGGTTTTAGCTTGATATCTGCCTCCTGCAGGAATGAACAAAACTGTAACACCCTAATAAAGAAATGATGAAACAGAAGGCAATCAAGGAATAGTAATAAAAAATTTACCTTTACTCTAAGCTTTTTTGCTCTTTTTGATACATGCCGCTGAGAAAGCTCTCTGCTTTGTTGATCCTGTAAAACAAGTTACTTCAATAGGACTAAATAGTGAACACATTAAGTCATTTTGCTCACAAAGGAAAAAATAACCTGAGAAAAAGACAAACATGCACCATGCAGTGAACACATTACTTCAATAGCATTCTCTCAGGGTAAACATGCAGGAAACGATAACAGGCGAGCAGTGTGCTGCTGTAGAAATTAATGTTACAGAAGTTATGAATTACCTGAACAACAGAGAAAAGACGAAAGGCACGGTCTTGACCAGCGGATAAGATGGATTTTCCGTTGCCATAGAATCTAACAACAAAATAGGCTGACTCACTAAAGTACAAACGAAACGAAAATACACTCACAACACACGCTTGGAGGGCATTTGTTACCTTATGCACCGAGGTGGAGCACTATGTCCACTTCGAAATCTTAACAGACGAGCATCTCCTTCATTATTATCAAATATCCACATCTGGCATAAAGTAAAATCAAATGTAACTTAAGTTCTCTTCATATGTTAGATTACAACTTTCAAATGTAACTTAAATAAGGTGTTGTAGCTAACTTAATGTGATTGTCAAAGCAAATATCATCTCACACCAGTATTGACTTGGTATTTCTTGGCTGATTTGTTACTTATTAGCATGCTGTAAAGATCAATTCAGTTGGAGAGATCCTTATATGTTCCTCCAAAATAGGCAATGTAGTATAAATACTTAAATAGAATTAAGGGAGATAATATCCTACATAACATGCCAAGTGCTAGGTCATGGAAAGCAGCAGCTTTTGACCTTTCATATGTTACTGCTCAACAGCTATAAGCTCCACTGTTTTCGTCCATCACCATCAACAATATGATAAAAAAGACAAGAGAACATCACTTACCTTTATTGAATTGTCAGCTGCGGAGCTCATCAAAATAGGTTCATTGGCAAAAAAATGAAGTGATACTATAGAACCATCATGGGCCTCCCTAATCACAGAGTGCAGCCTTCTCTTCTCAAGATTCCAAATGCTAATAACCCCCGAGGAACCTCCAGAAGCTAGAAGGGGTTGCCCATCTGGCGACAAAGCAAATTAAAAAACACACTTCAGGTTGATATGTAGATGAGTGGCAATGATTATTATTTGGAATGAAAACAATGCACATCTTGTTTCTAACAGGGAGAGTCAAAGCTACCTATAACCATGAAAAACTCCTTGGAGGCAGTAAAGTATCTACCAAATGATAATAAAATTCAGCTCCATATCCGTATTTCCACAATAAATTAGACAGGCTCTAGAATTTAATTCAAGCATACCAAATACCGTGGTCATTTTGTTTAAATGAGGAAACACTCTCAGCACAGATTTTATTGGCAATTCAATTCTCCAGAAAATCATATGAAGAAAATTCATAAGCCAAAAATAATGCGTCAGCTACATTTCCTGAACTGGATATCGGAATAAACGGACTTGCCACCATAAATCTGACGTATTCATAGTCAAGAACCAAAGTTAAGGACTTGAACCAACCAGGATTTGTTTGGGTTTTCATTAGCCACAGGATGAGAAAACATGAATTTCATTAAAGGTTATAGTCTATAGCATGTTAGATCAAATCACCTGTTCGAAATGACAGGGCAGTTACAGCACCACGAATTTGATGGTTGAAAGACATCAACTCTTCATCATATCGTATATTATGAACATGAATTGTTCCATCAGAGCAGCCAACTGCAACCATATCCAGAGCAGGTGAAGAAACACAACAGCGTACTGATGAATCCCAACCCTTGAAATCATATAATTTTTTCTTTGTACTGATATTCCACAGCTGTAAGGGTCCTTCTTCACTACCAATAATGACCTGATGCATCGATAATAATCGGACTAGTTAGCGCACAACGAATTTGGAAAGCAAATTATGTCCAAATGAATTAATAATTTCAGGCACCTTATTTAGGTAAGTATCCGGATGCATAATGCAGGTTGGAGTAAACTTTTCTCCCAACGATATATTTCCAACAGGCTCACTGCTTGGTTCTGCTCCTCTGAAGGCCCAGATAAATATATCACCTTTAGTATCTGCACTGAGAATGTACTCTCCAAACAAGTACAACATGTTGACCTTTTCTTCATGTCTAGTCCAGGTAACCACCTAAATTTTTAAGAGAAAGCATTAAACACAAAGCCACTGTTGGAGTTAACGGACATGATATGGTGAGGGTCTGGGACTCTGGGTCAAGCATTTGCAATTTGCAGAAGTAAGAAAATTTTATATACGTCAACTGTGGATATGTGTGCACTTGCAAAAACATGTTCATTTGTGTACTGTACAAACAAGGAAGGAGGAGCAACAGGAAGTGCCCATAATTTGTCTTTTTTGTACAACGCACAAATAGACAAGTTGTTTCACAAGTATATTACAAGTTCACGTATTATTCCACAATCTACATCTGATTTCAAAAGATAAATACACCTAGGACAACGGCATTTACTGGTCTGGAACTCTATTTCGGAAGTTTGAGATAAGCAGCAGGTACCAAACTATATGATCCATGCAAAACATCAACTGTTTTTTTAGCTACAAAGTCTTGGTTGCAGCTAAGACTAGTTGATGCAAAACATGCATTGTGCCCATGACCAGTTCAACCATCTTAGGCGCAGCAATTTCCTTACCAGATCAGTCCGTTTGAAAACCGCGATATCACTTCCATACGCAGCAAACGTGTATTCCTTGAAGGATGCAAGAGCGCGGATCTTCTTGGGCAGTTGAGGTCCTTTGATCACATAGAAAGTTCACGCACCATGAGTACAAAAAACAGAATGAACATAAGAGACCAAGAAATATCAGATAGCAGGCTCACCAGCAAGGACCAAATTCAGCTTGGCACACTGCACAATAAGAACAAACAGATACATTACTATACAAAATGGAAGTCGGTTGCATCTGAAACGTATGTAAATCCGCAGAAAACAGTAGAATACAAGCAGACTAAGATAGGTCTACATGAACCAAAGCTCTACTGACACGAAGCAAGTCAGGGGCAAATTTTTACTGCGGGAATCGGCACTAGACTCCACATGAGCTCCAAGCATAAGCTAACGTATCACACGACCGCTTCTAGTACATGTAATCCCTAGACACTGACAGCGCAAATGAGAAACAGTAGGTTCTCCCTGCTTGTTGCGGCGGCGGCAGGTGGGGAAGAGGGCGGGGGTGGGGTGGGAGGCTTACGTTGTAGACGTGGAAGGCCTTGCCGACGCTGACGGTGACGAAGGTCTCGGTGCCGAGGCGCTGCAGGGAGAAGGGCACGCCGCCGGTGGTGATGTAGCCGATCGCGCGGAACGGCTCGAAGATCCCCATACCCCCCGGCCGCTGCGGCTAGGGTTTTCTCTGGTCTGGAGGGGTGGGGGAGGGTGGGTGGGCGCGCCGGCGGCGAGGGTTTTAGAGGGGTTTGGGGTTGGGAGCGGCGGCGCGAGGAGGAAGGAAAGGGAGTAGTGGTAGGTCAGTTTGGTTTTGGTTTTGGGTAGTTTTGTTTGTGGGCTGAGAGCTGGGCCGGGTCCAGTTTCAACGGGGTGTTTTGGACCCGACCTGAGTGTACGGTATTAGGTTTATGTACTCTCTCAAAAAAAAGTACAGGTTTATGTTCCCTTAGAAAAAAGTACAGGTTTATGTATACGCGAATGCATTATTAAAAATAATGCATTCGCGAATACATAAACATATCCACTAAGAAAATGTATACACGAATTGACTCCAAATGTATAGACTCATGGTTTAAAAAACTGTCGTTCTCTATCTCAAAAGGGCCTGAAAAGATAAAATGTAAATGTATGTCTTCTTAGAGCATCTCCACTGGCAGTTCCGAAAATATGTCCGCTTTGGGGGTGCTAATTACATCTCCGACACTGAATCAAAGTCTCAGTCATCAAATATCATGGTGCGACACTGTACTCACATCTACTCTCTCTCGCGCGCGCAATAGTCACATGACAAGTAGAGACGTGATCGATCACAAGTCGACAAGTACAATTACATAGCACCACATTGCCATTCTTAGAACTCAACCAATTGTACTCTTTTTTTAAAACAACCGCTGGGTGTAGCGACGCAACACCCAGAATACCTTTTCCATCATCTGTTAAGAATATTCTACTCAAAATGAACGAGAAAAGAGGAAGAAGAGAAAAAAAACGGCCTATGTCGAAGTGGAGCTACTAATAAATTTACAATTCTCTGGCTTTACAAATTACCGACATATATACTCATGCTGTGGCGTGCCTGCATCTGCGGAAACATGCTCGTACAGTTTCTTCCAGGAGCTACGTGACATCTCCGAAATGCGGATCAGTGGAAATCCGTGGTCCAATTGCTACACCCATTTCCTATATATGTATATTCACCACAAAAATTACTGGGGCTGAACAGACCCAGAGTTCTCCATAGCAGGCGCTAGACGATATGAACACAAACTAGCGAAGGCTACAGGGTACCACGTGTCACAAGCAGCTAACTGGTTGATGGAACCTGAGCAATGCACACGTACAATCTACAGCGACGATTCACGAGATCTGCAAGTGACGCGGTCACAATGGGAGAAGAGATCGAATATACTGCCGGGAAGCGCTGTTTCGTCCAAGGCCCAACCCTAGGCCGAACGGGAACTGTGTCTTGTCGCTCTTCTTGCTGTGGTCGCAGCACTGAGAGGAACCTCCTTGACCATGAGAGTTTGGGTCGGCATGCGAATCAACACAGGCATGGTCACTGCCATCGCCATGATGTGAATGGCCCTCGCCGTTCTGCGAGACCGCACTTGTCATCTGTATCATGCCTGTTTCCTCGTCAGCGCGTGACACATGTACGAGCCGCTCGACGTCCTCGTTGTATCCGTTAACCAGGAAGTCTGAGCAGTTCTTGCGCACCCCATGGTCGAACGGGTTTCTGAATCTGCCACCTGGACCTCTCAGATAATCATACCTCATGGAATTCACCATCTCGTTTGTTGTGATGTTCCTTGCTATCTACGAAATAAGGCATCAAGAAGAATACATGGTAAGACAAACATGCCCCTCTCATATAGTTATAGCTACTGGATGGAAAACATGGTCCCACACACAAATCTCAGACAGCTCAATAAATCAAATAAGCAGACAATATTTCACATATGGCCTTGATTTTAGCACTGTTCAGCAATTGGATTCTCAACTTTCCTATCAAATTCTAAACAATTTTACTCACTGATATTTAATTTTATCATCTAACCTATGATGTTTACATACTCCTCAGTGAGCTGGCAACAACATGCCAATTTGACAGACCCAGCAATTTTCGTTACAAAAGAACAGATCCAGCAAACGCATCTGGGCAAACCCTAATAAAGGCATTACAGCAGTAGTGTGTTTTCCCATTTTAAGTTCAGGGTGCTTTTATAAAAGTTTAATGTTTTAGTTTAGTTAGCAATTAAACAATGTTGAAGAGTGTGCTTGTGCACACAATACACAAGCATTTCGATGACTTCACGAATTTAGAATAAAATAGCATGCTTTTCTCAGGTAAGAACATCATGTTCAAAAATATTGAACTTTATATACCTGGGATGCTTGAACTACTGCTAGAACTGCAACACCGAAGAAGATGGAAAGGTCCATCATGAAAAAAGCAACAGCCCCAGTATGGTAAACAAAAGAATAGCCAAGCCAATCACCAAAGGTTGCTGGAGAATTTGGGTCTCTGACAGTCCCTGCGACAAAACAGCAATGAGTCTTATGGAAAAATTTACAGTCCACATTATAAGGGAAAGCCACAGAAGACTTGAACAATACTTATAATCGCAGCAGAACCAGTAATGATCATTGCAAAAACTTCTAGAGTGATGAACATGAAGAATTCCCATTTGTTCTTCTGCAGTTACATTCCACTATAGATCAGACTGAAGAACAAGCAGAGATATATTTCAAAGAAAAAACAAATTTCAAACAAAAGGTAGAGATAGAAATATCAGCAAGCAGGCTGCGCAAGCTCTTCAAAGTGTTGCTTTCTTAAAAGAGAGATTGCACCATAACCTTCTGTCCAAATAGTATTCATCAAGCAACATAAAATGTCCAATACATCTCCAGAAGAGATGGTGAGTTGATAACTACACTGGATCACGAGCACATATATAAATAACTGAACATCCAAGTACCTTGCCGATGCAATTAGATACCCAGGGGCAGTGATGGTCAAACTGCTCAACACAGCGATCACATGTAGAGCAATGTTTCGAGCGAACAGGTCTGACAATCTGTAGAATGACATTCAGAAATCAGAGGTCTAAGAATTTCTAGGAAAGAGACGACTAACACTGTACAATATACTACTTACTTTGCAGGTTATACAAAGCTGCGACCAGTTACCAGCCAGAAGTGCAGGATTGTCTAACTCCGTCTTCAACAGCGGTTCCTAAAGGCAAAATTTTGCATTATGGTTCAACATTAAGTCTGAAAACGAAATAATCTAGAATCGGCAAAATGAAAAACAAAGATAAAAGTGCTTGTAGAAAACTAATTAACTCTGACAATATTTCGAACATACATCATCCCTTTGATTCTGCGAGTCTCTTGTATTTGCACTGATGTAACCGGGGTCTTTTCTGCAGAATGTAAAAACAAATTTCATATGGTCATGGTGTTGTTATATGATATTAGGTTGCATATCTCTAACTTGGTGGTAATACAAAAGTAGCAGTGTAAAAGAGCAAAACTTCAACACATATACATGGCAATAACAAGAGTATAACGATTTAAATAATATGATATGTATCAAGACATACAAGAGTACGTGCAACTTTGCAAGAATACACACAAAAATTCTGTTATTATCTCAAAATATTGTCAAGTAGTAATTGGCAACGATAACATGCTGGCAATATGCCCTTGCCCTTAGTTTGGTCGTCTATTTTTTTCCTAATGATTTTTTCAGAAGTACCTGCTACATTTATAGAACATGACCAACCCAGCAGTTGCAAGGAAAACTCCCGACCATGCAAACAGCCCAAATGGTGCTGTCATATCCATGATGTATTGTCCTGAAAGGAACAAGATATAGTAAGCACCACACGATGGAAGTGTAGAGAGAGCGAGGATACCATAAAAGTGTTACTTACCTGCTATAACAGAGTGTATATATGTAACAAGCAAGACGATAGCAATGCACCAAAGGAGCGGAGCAAGACCTAATTTTGATAGCTTCACAAAAGTAGGATTCCCATTACATCCTCTATCATATACCCTTCTAGCATTGTCCTGTAAGGAATCAAGCAAATTAAGCCTTTTTTCCAGAAACAAGAAAAGCAAGTTCCAGACAGATTTTCCTAGTGTAACTATCACAAACACAAGCCGTTTCAGCTCAAGGTCAACATGATTGCTTTATTCCAGGTAATATACATTGACAAACTAGTGAAATGGTATTGATCTACGAACAAAATCGTAAATTGTGAGATTGAAGAGGTATTAATCTACAACCGCAACCAGACAATCACGCATAATTAGCTAATTATTTCAATACGAAGTTCACATGGAATCTACAAAATGTATGTATTTAAGCATCAGAAAGGTCACCGCAAAGAGAAGTATTTTTGTCCTTGGTTACATCTATGCATGTACTGTACCAGTTTATGGTGTTTTCTGACCAAAATAGTATCTGCTTTTTGTTGCAAGTATATCCATGTCATTTGACTTGTACTTATATCAAAACTACATGTAAAGTATTGGGTCCATAGAGCTCATATGTGCATCATTCAATAAATTCACCGACTCAGTTTACTGTTTCTCATCACGAAACAAAGCTCTTCCTTGTCAGTTTAAAATAATTAGAGAGCAGCAATGATGCTATCAAATATTACCTATTAGTATATGTCTATGCAAACCATCATAAATACTTGCGAAGAACTCTTATTAGATGATATTGTTAATGCACTGAGACTATGAGGTGCTACAAACGAATAGCTCAAGCAGACTACAAAATATAGATCACGTAGTCCATGTCACTCACAAGAAAAAATGCAACTTGCCGATGACTCTTATCAGCAGCAAGTTGTTGTGGCATAAAACCAGTATTGTCTTTCACCATCAAATCCTCCTTTTTACCAGCCTGAACTAGCACAGTGCATGCCTCCAGATTCCCCCGAATAGCAGCCCAATGTAAAGGAGTACAACCTAAGGCGGCATTTGTAATAAAGAAATAAATCTCAAGCTCCAAACTGAACCAATATAATTGGGGTGTGTGCGCGCTTGCGTGGATTTGGGCGTGGCCATATCTGTGCGCGTGCAGGCAATAAGAGAAGTGAATAAATTTTGCACACACCTTCCTTATCCTGCCGCACTCTATAAGCATCCAAATACAAAAGGAGACGTATAGAATCTGCAAACCCCTTGTAAGCAGCCCTACAAGGTAAACATGCATACATAAAAGAGTGTAAACATAAAAGGAGATGCCACAGTTACGTGCTGCCATGCGTTACACATGCACCAGCAGAAATGGTCAATAGACTAATGAGAAACAGAAGAGCAGATGGTACAAACCAGTGTAGTGGGCTTCTTCCATCGTTGTCAGGGACATCTGGATTGGCATTCCATTTTGCAACAACATGATAAATAAATGTTGTCTGACCATACTGCGCTGCGACATGTGTGGCCTGCAAAGAGCAGCATATCGATTTGAAGAGTTATAACAAGTTTAACGCCACATGTGAATGTCGCCGATTCTTAACTTTCTTATGCAGAAACATTATATGTCAAAGTTATCTAGGTCACGAACCAACTTTCGACATCCAACCAAAAGTAAACACCAAGGCAAAACAAGGGCAAGACATGGAAGAGAAGTCAGTATACAGACCTGATAGCCATACAAATCAGCAGCATCCACCTTAGCTCCTTCTTTCAGAAGCAGTTCGGCAACCTGCACATGCCCACGTACAGCACACCAGTGAAGTGCTGTCTGCCCAGTCTGATCCACAGCATTGACATCCGCACCATGCTGTCCAAAGACCACAAAACCATCACGCGGCCAAACAAAATGCATTCACAGAAGGGGTTTATAAGGATTAAGGAGCCACAAAACAAAACCGGCGACATAGGTCTCAACTACAACCACCTGAAAACAACAATGTATTGACTCTCTACTATGATGCAAAAAATAGACATACTCGGTAGTACTATTGATCGTCTTGGAGTACACTACATTGCACGAGCAGACCCTATCACAGGCCTACCGCACGTTCATTCGCTCTAGTTAGGAACTATAGAGGAGTTATTAGACAGAAACAGATTAGGAACTGTAGAGGGGTTATTAGACAGAAACAGATGGTGAATGCCACAATCAGAAGCTGATGTCCTCTCAAGTCTCAAGGATTCTGAGCAAACACTGAGCAAGCAGGGCAGCAAGCAATCCACTGATGTGCCACGCACAAACGTGCAAGCTCAGAGGCCAGCCCCGGACACGGGCACATTTGCTCCACGACGCAGGCGACCTACCTACCAAAGCGAGCAGCGACCTGCAGAGTGGAAGCGAACTGACCTCGAGGATGTACTGCGCGGCGGCGACGCGGTTGTTGAGCGCGGCCCACTGGAGCGCGTGGTGGCCGAGGGCGTCGGGGCCGCGACGGCGCGGCCCTCCGCCTCCACCAGCCGCTGCAGCTTCTCCAGATCGCCGTAGGCCGCGGCCGTGTACACGTCGTCCTTCAGCGCCGCCTCCGCCGCCTCCGGAAGCGCCTCCGCCGCCGGGGACGCCAACGCCGCCGCCGCGGTGGTGTCCTCGAGCACCTCGATCTCCGAGGCCATGGGTGGGGATCGAGGCGGGGGTTTTGTGGGGCGGAGCTCGGCTTGCCTGGTGAGGGAGAGGAAGGGAGAGGGTGGGGTGGGGTGGAGCGTTTGACTGGGCGCAGAGGAGGTGACGTACGCGCGTTGCGTTTGGCTTTGTCGCCGGCGACTGGCGAGCGGCTGGTCTCCTCTCGGTGGGGGCCGGCCGGCGGGCGGAGAACGGGAGGGAAGGTGAGGTGAGACCGTGAGAGGGGAACGAATGAATGTGTGGTGGTTTCGCGTGTCAGCACCTTCGTTTTCGCGTATTTCCTACAAGCTCCTTTCTTCAAGGCTCTCAAACTTCATTGACTTCTACTCACTCCCGATCGGAAATGGTAGTCATAATTTTTTTAAATACGAATATATCTACACACTACAACACGTTTAGATACATCTGTATATTAACAAATTTGTGCCAATCATTTCCAATCGGAGGGAGTAAGTTTTTTTGGTAGAAAAAAAAGGTTTTTTCGGAGGGATAACACCTCGTTTCTGCATATGTCCGTTAACTTATCACATAATCCGGTTGTATCCAATGTTATCTTCAAAATGATAAAAAACATAGGAGGTAATGTGATAACTTTTTTTTTTTTGCTAGAAACCACTGATTACATCAAAGCCTGGTTAATACAGAAAGACACCCCACAAAGATAGAAATTACACAAAGGTTCTTCTGCAAAACGATGTCGCCGGCGAGGAACAGGACGTGTCGATGGCGCGCCGCCGCTGCGTCTTCCTCAAACCTTGGATCAAAAGACGGCCCCTTGCGGACGGGAAGTCGTCGAACCTCGAACTCCAGAGAGCCTCCACCCTGCTCGACGACGGCAGCACCGCCAGGCTTCAACATCAGCAGCTTTACGATCTCGATCTGGATCCGCCGCTTCGGAATCCAGCTGGGGCAGGAACGCGCACGGCGGTCACCCAGGACCGCGAGCACGGGGAAAAGTCGACTGCTTGATGCCGGATCTCCGAAGACCGCCGACACCGGAGAGGAAGAAGCCGACCCCAAAACGCCAACCACCGACGCCTCCGCCTCCAGGACGCCGCCGGCAAGCACTCCCTCTAGCCCTACACTATATACATGGCGAGATCCGGGGATTCCCCAGCCTCCAGCTGCCGGAGCAGCCGCTGGAGACGGAGGGATCCCGCGGATCGCCGCCCTGCGAGGTGGATCGACGGAGGAGTTCAAGAAATTGCCTCTCTTCTACTGTAGCGGGAGAGAGGAGACGTCCAAGGTCGTCTAACTTCAGTAGTTCTTGGTAATGTGATAACTTAAACGCACACATGCATAAACGATGTAATGTACTAGCGACCACCGATCCGTAATGTTGTCCTTCACAACGAAAGGTGTATAAGTAGATCAGATCCATATGTGTAATGTGAGCTCTTGAACAAAAATATGTGTAATGTGAGAACTTAGCGCACAAATGCAGAAACGATGCAAATAAAGAGAAACTACAACAGAGACCCTAGGCCTCAAATTTCCCGTCGAAGTCGTAGCCGGACTGGTCGCTGTTGTGCACTCTCATCGGACATGGAAAACATCAGGAAATTAAACCACTAAAGTACATAAAAACACTTGTACATGCATTTTCTGTTCAGATGTACACCCTGAAGTTTTTTCAGAATTTTTTGATATTTTAAAATGCATTTTTTGTTAAACCTATGAGCCAAAACATACATTGTGTCCACATCACATCTTCTGTTCATGCCGTATGCATACACGAGTAACGGTCTATTTGCCAACGTAGAAATAGTTTTGACTATCTTTCGACACAGTTCTAGTAGTTTAAGTGTTTAACCATCTTTTCTATCTAATTCTTCTAGCACATTTTGCATATTCTATTGAAACAAGAAGAATACACCTTCAGATATACTAGTAGGTAATTGTTAGAGCCAAGTTCAAATATAGGTGTGCCTCACTTCAAACTTCAAAGGGTTCACGGTACCTCAGTTGCACACTGCACACTAAGTCCCTAACCAACCGAGAGCAACTTCACAGAGAAGCAGAGACAAAACATAAACCAGTGTCATATTGCAGCCATTCACCTATACAATAGAACGAAAGCTCCCCGAGAAATTTCATGACAGAAAATCCGCACTGCCCATACAAGAATCATCGTCGTCGTTATCATCATCATCCATCTACATGCAAAATGGAGATCCCAAGACAGTTCTTGTCCAAACTTGTCGGACGGCCGTTGATTTCACTACACTCTACTACTACTACTACTACTACTACTACTACTACCACTACAGCTACCAGAATGAAAACTAGATAAGTTCAACATGACGGCAGAAGATCAGGACCAACTAAAACACAAGAGGGCACGTAATGGGTCATCTGAAGGAGCTCCATGACATATAGTAGATGAAGAAGTGCATTCCCACCAGCAAAATTAAAACAGTCGACCTTCTTCTCCCTCTAAAGATATTTGAAGAGGATGCCTCCGTAGGTGGCGAAGAAGGGGGCGAACACGAGGGACTCGACCGCCATGAGCTTGATGAGGATGTTGAGCGAGGGGCCTGAGGTGTCCTTGAGAGGATCACCAATGGTGTCACCGATCACAGCAGCCTTGTGGCAGTCTGAGCCTTTTGGCCGAGGGATTTTGCATGTTCAGATACGCCAGCCTAAAACCAAGTAAAACCACAGTTAATAATGTTTGGCAATCATGGGGGAAAATAAAGAGTCTCCTGGCTGATGGTTGCTACTGCAGTCAAAAGGGTTTTTACCTCGATGTACTTCTTCGCGTTGTCCCAGGCACCACCGTGTTCGATGCTGAAATGGCGATCTGAATAAAAAAATAGTTATGATGAGACACATCACATTGTTATGAATAACATGGTACGAAAATAAAGTGCTGCAGTATAGTCCCCAAAACATAATATTCCACCAACCTGAACACCAGAAACTAGAGCACCAGCAAGGACTCCAGAGAGTGTCTCAACACCAAAAAGGTCCCGACAATAAGAGGCGTGAGCATGACAAGAGCACCCGGGGGAATCATCTCCTTGATGGATGCATCAGTTGAGATCTTCACGCATGTCGCATAGTCAGGCTTGGCAGTGCCCTCCATGAGCCCAGGGATTTCGTTGAACTGCCTCCGCACTTCCTCCACCATCTTGAGAGCCGCACTGCCAACACTCTTCATGGTCATTGCAGAGAACCAGTATGGGAGCATAGCCCCAACAAGCAGCCCAATGAAAACGTTGGGTGTCAGAACATCAACAGTTGTGATCCCAGCACGGCTCACAAAGGCACCAAAGAGAGCAAGGGACACCAAGGCAGCGGAGCCAATGGCAAAACCCTACAGGTAAAAATCACGGTGAAACGAATTCAGTAGTTTGAAATGAAATCTGTGGAAAGAAAACATAACTGAAGAAGCATCTATACAGTTACAATAGATCACACTTCCTTAACTGTGATCTAGGGTCATTAAGCTCTTTAAATGAAAGACAACAAACAAAGGATGCTAAGATAAGCATGTACCTTCCCAATGGCAGCAGTTGTGTTTCCTGCAGCATCCAGAGCATCAGTTCTCTCACGAATTCTATGGCTCATGCCAGCCATTTCAGCAATGCCTCCAGCGTTGTCGCTGATAGGGCCATAGGCATCAATGGCAAGACCAGTAGCAATTGTGCTGAGCATTCCAAGAGCAGCCACAGCAACACCATACATCGCCGCAAGGCTGAAGCTGAGGAAAATACTGAAGGCAATGGCGAAAATAGGGATAATGACTGATTTGTATCCCAGAGCAAGCCCAAAGATGACATTGGTAGCAGCTCCAGTTCTGCAGGAATCAGCAACATCCTGCACAGGACTGAAGGGGTCGAATCGTCAGGAACTTGAAACAACGATGTTGATTACAACAACATTAAATATATGACCAAAATTGCAAGTACCTGTATGCATTGCTTGTGTAGTACTCTGTAATAAATCCGATGACTAGACCGGCCCAGAGACCAACCGCCACACATAAAAACAGTTGCCTGCAAAATTTAAGTGAAGTGAGGTGATGAATCTAACGAGCAAGATCTGAACAAAAATAAGGAATTTCAAATTAAAAAGATGGCAATACCAGCTATGCACAGTCTTCTGAGCACCAAAGTTGAAGATTGTGAAGGTATACGGGAGGCCTAACCAACTGACCAGTGCAATACCAACGGTCATAATAGCAGTGGAGATTATAAGCTGTTTCTTTAGGGCAGGCTCTATTTGATCTACAGCCTTGACCTCAAAGAAATCGGTTGCAAAAAGAGTTGTTATCAAGCAAGCTATTATACCCACAGAGCTAATTAGGAGTGGGAACATCATAGGGGTGAATTGATGGTTAATTCCGAAAGAAGAGATTGAGGCAACAACAAGAGCAGCACAAGAGGACTCGGCATAGGAACCAAAGAGATCTGAACCCATTCCAGCAATATCTCCCACATTGTCACCAACATTGTCTGCAATGACCTGCATGAATGAAGGAATGATCATTCTCACATGTAGATAAACATACCTATCAAAATATTAATACTATTGTTGACAATAGAGTATAGACTCTTACAGCAGGGTTCCTGGGTCATCTTCAGGGATGTTCCTTTCTACTTTCCCAACAAGATCAGCACCAACATCAGCAGCTTTAGTGTAAATCCCACCGCCAACACGGCCAAAAAGAGCCATTGAAGAACCGCCGAGACCATAACCGTGATAGCCTCGAAAAGACCCTCCCAGTCATCACCATAATAAAGTCCAAACAAGTTGATTATAACGTAAAGAACAAAAAGGCCACTTGCAGCAAGAAGGAAGCCCATCACAGCACCAGAGCGGAAAGCAACGATAAATGCCTTCCCAACACCCTTCCTTGCCTCAAGGGTTGTCCTGGCATTTGCATAGGTTGCAATCTTCATTCCGAGAAAACCAGATACAAGAGAGGTGACTGCGCCTAGCACGAAAGCAATTGTGCTGAACGCGGCATTAGCGAGTGCCGGCTTGCATGTCTTGCCCCGCTGTAATGGCAAGGCTGACTCTTTGTGCTGAACCCCTCAATAGAGCCAAGGAATACAAAGATCAGACCAGCAAAAATTATCATGAATCCTCCAGCATAAATGTATTCGGTGTAAAGGAAGGAAGTCGCTCCTGTTTGCAGCAAAGGAAAGAGTATTCAGACCACAGATGCATATACAAAAAAAATTGATACTAAAAGTTTGTTAATAATAAAACGCTGGCACCATTATGAAATACCAAAGCTAAAGAGTAATAACAATGTACAGTTCTGCAATTCAACTCAACAGCTCCAAGTCCAAGGTGTTGTGAGTTATAAGTCAACCTCTAATTACCCCAGCAAGGATTGCTGACTGACCCAACAAATGTTCTTACATTACATTTAACCCTGGCAACATCTTAAAACTAACCAATACCGCCGAGACTATAAACCTACCTAAAACCAGTCAGAGTCCAGCAATCCTCCCAAACTGTCTTACATGGAACACTGATCAACAGGACACGAACATCCGGTCCATGTGCGTTCCTAGGATTCCTTCAAGGTAGGCATATGCCTGTGGATGCAAGTTGCAACTAACTCCTACCAGCTACAATAATGTAGGGTACGCAGCAAATTTGTCATCTTATCTTAAAACGAGCGTCAGGGACGAGGACCACACAGGTGCAATAACTTGTCCCTCTTCTTGCAGTTAACTTATCCTATCTATCCCTGCAGCGTGGTCACTGCTGTTGGCCTTCATGGGACCCTCTCAAGTAAGAACAAGCATTCTAGATTTTTTTTAAAGAGGACGCTGAACTACTGTGACCCATTCCCGTTCCCACAAAAAATATCTCAAAAAAATCTGAATGATTAGTTAACCGCAATTGGCCCACGCTGAACTAAGAATTATTATAACATGTGCTGCTCAAAGCGGGAACATCGATATTATAATGTCTGCGTAGATCCAGCTACCTGCCTAAAGCGTAGGACTAATATAACAGTCGATGATCTACAATAACCAGGCGCGTAACGAATTCAGAACAAAAAAACTGTAAGAGACAGAGAGCAAAACATATAGTATGAATCCATGCATCAATACACGCTACGCGCCGCAGCAAATTCAAAAGGCAGAGTTCGGCGCAAGCAAGCAAACAAAACAATCAATCAAAGCAGCAAAACTAGCGCCCGATTCCGAAGCACCGGGAGCCCAGCCGAGATCTACGGCTAAATCACCTGAGATTCACGAGCTAAAACTCCGTCCTCACCTTCGGAGATGGCGGTCTGGATCTCGGCGCACTTGAGGACGACGTTGTGGTCGTTGAGCCCTCTTCCTCCTCGATGAGGTACTCGCTCCCGCCGTCCTTCGCCGCCGCCGATGAAGACGAATCCCCCTCGCCGCCCCGCTCGGCCGTCACCTTGACCTTGGAGACCAGGAACCACTGCAGCACCGCGAACGCGATGCCGACCGCCGCCGCCACGGGCACCACCAGCTGCGTGCCAGCTCCGGCAGGATCGCCGACGCAACCATCGCCGCCGCCTCCGGTGAGATCAGAACCACGCTAGGATTTATCTGAACGGACTGTTGCCGGAGGACGAGAGAAGAGGGGAGAGGAGTGGAGGTTGTGAGGAGCCGCCGTTTTATAACCGGTGGAGGGGCAGAGGAAGAGGATGAAGCGTAGGTGCTGACGTGGAGGGTATTTCCGTGATTCTGGGGTTTTGGGCTATCCTTTGTTTCACCTTCCTCCTGGTCAAAAGGTAAACAAGGTCCGGGTTTATTATTCTCAAAAAAAAAGTCCGGGTTTATCGGGATGAGATTTTTATTTTTTGTGAGTGTGTTGTGGATAATGTAGTGTTTTTTTTTGCAAATGAATGTTTTTTCTATTTGAAATTAATGAGTAATCATGTGGTTAGTAGTTGAAAACCAAGATTGCTTGCTTATCGAGAAATGGACTCATGTAAATCTCAATTTAGCATCTTGCGTGCCTCACATATGTTGGATTTCTCTTTCGTGGAAGGTAGACCATGTATCCGTTGACATACAATGCGGTGACTTTGTCGGTCTTCAAACTCCAGTGTTTCAGCCTTCATCCGACGTCGTATATATGTGTTTTGAGATAGTTGTGACAGAAAGGAAAGAGCGTCTAAGTTTTGTACTCGATGACCGTGACAATAATCATGATTTGTCGGTGCAAGACCATGGTGACATCATGTTTTCCTTTGAGTGTTTTCTAGATAAAGCATGGCTTATTTGGCAGATGAATGTATTAAAAAACATTAACGAGTAGTAAGTGTGGTTAGTTGTTGAAAACAAACAACATTTCAGCGTCTCATTGTGTCTCGCGAATGTTGGATTTATCTTTCATGGCAGACGATGTATCCGTTGACATGCGTTGCAGTGACTTCGTCGGTTTGAAACTTCAGCGCTCCGGTCTTCGACCGCGTTTGTCGTGTGTGAGTGTTTGTATATATGTGCTTGAGATAGTTTTAGCGCGGAGCGAGGGAGCGTCTACATTTTGTACTCGATGTCTGTGACAACAGTCATGATTTGTCGGTCGCAAGAGTGTGGTGACATCAGCTTTTGCTTTGTTGTGATAAATAAGATAGTTGTTGAGATGCAAAATAATTTGGCTTTAGTGGAAAGAGGATGACCGCGCACAACAATAAAACGCAAAAGTATTTTCATAGGTACATGACAATGTTTAAATTGAGTTTATGAAATACAACCACCTATGCCACTGTAATGACAGGACATTCCAATATTCCATGGGCTGTGATCGAGCTTGCTTTATTTACTGTGATTAATCTTGTTAATCTGATAGTGTAAACAAAGAAGATAATTCTCCCATGAAAGATTTTTGCTTCGAACTAATATGGTAAGTAAGACTTTAAAAATGAGTTGTATTCCGTACGTATATTGCCTCCCACTCTACGTCCTCCTATCACTTAGATCTTGAAACATCAGGGCTTCGGTCTTGGATCGCGTTTGTTGTGTGTGAGTGTTTGTATATATGCAGTGCCGGAGCCAGCATGTACAATTGGATTCACATGAACCCAATGAAATTAATTAATCTCTTTACGATCACTATATATTTACTGATTATACCTACTTTGAACCTAGTTTTACAAAGTAGTGAACCCAATGAAAAGATATTCTAGCTTCGCCCTCTGTGTTTTAAGATAGTTTTAGCGCGGAGCGAGGGAGCGTATACGTTTTGTACTCGATGTCTGTGACAACAGTCATGATATGTCGGTTGCAAGAGCGTGGTGAATGGTGATATCAGCTTTTGCATTGTTGTGGTAAATAAGATAGTTGTTGAGATGCAAAACAATTGGGCTTTAGTGGAAAGAGTGTGACCGTGCACAACAAGAAAAGTGCACGAGAAAATATTAGCATAGATACACGACAATGTTTAAATTGAGTTTATCTACCGACCAATTAATCAAACTTTCGTTTAACAGATACGCAAGACAAGCCAATTCTAACTCCACATCCACAAAAAACAAACACAAGAGCAGTGACACCAATTTGGGTTGAGTTGCCACATTTGTGCTCTCGTCATATTGACGAGGGAAGTAACTCGTGTTAAGATACCAATTACCATAAGTCAATTGATGATCAGATATACATGATATTGCGCATTCCGTATCATATAGTATTATCTATGGTAGAAAGGGAGTTCAAGCATATAAATCAGACATATTACAAATCTAAAGTATTTAAGACTCAATTAAACAGCGGGTTGGATACTCAGTCACCATGCTTGACCATACGTAATGCATTATATGAACGCATTAATATATATCTCTGAACAATTGTCGATATGTATCAATTTAGATGACCCGCCGCTGACTCGTGATAATGGAGAATCGGCAAAAGTGAGATATATCATATTTATTGGATAAGGTTCGTATAAACATAAGTTCACGTAACATAGGTTGACCTATGCCGTCTTTATGCAGGGTGGAAAATATGATATTGAAAAAATAGCAAAAAATAGATTAAAAATCCTAGTATCTTGGTTCTGCGTATATTGCTGAGTCGTGATAATGGAGAATCGGCGGGACAATAATATTGGATAAAGGTCATTTTTGGTTCCTAAAAGTATAAGTTCACAGGAAGAGAGTTTGACCTAGGCTATCTTTATGCATGCACGGAAAATATGATATTAAAAATTAAAACAAAAATATTAAAATCCTTATATCTTTGTTCTACAAATTAGGATGAACGCTTTGAAAAAAAAACAAATAATAGATCCTTGATTTGTTCCCTAGCTAGATTGGCTTGGATAAGGCGAGTTTCATGGAGCGATGTGACACATAAAGTAAAAGGTCGATTAAGGAGGCACCAGAATCCTAACAGTTGTACCAAGAATAAAAAGAAGTGAAAAAGGTAGGCATATATCCGAGGTGATCCGCCACATGGCACTTCGTCCTTGAAAAAAAATCCATTAACTAGAATCACACTTTTGCGGCACTAACACAACTAGGCGATCGGCGTGTCAAGATAGAATAAGTTGTGTTACAGGGACACATGCTATATTAATAATAATCACTCTCCGTAACACAAAATATTGTTTATCAATAAATTCCACAAAAACACAAAATATTGTTTATCAATAAATTCCTCAAAAAAAAAAAGTCTACTACACCACCACTAGAATTTTGGGTTTAACTAGGTTGTACTCCAGTAAAGGCTACTAGAGCACTAGTACTACATTTTGGGATTTAGACTTGGCTCCCGAGTTCTAGTGCTCCCTCCAATTTAAAATATTCGAAAATCATATTTATAAGTTTCAAAAAATTATGAAAAAAACCTGGGTGTAACCAATAGTATATCTCACGAATGTGCAAAATATCAACTTCCAAAACTTTGTATTTTGAGCTAAACAGAAAATGACAAAGTGTGGATGTAAATATGAATATTTTCAAATCTCTAAGTT
This sequence comes from Poa pratensis, assembly GCA_947311845.1. Lineage (NCBI taxonomy): Eukaryota > Viridiplantae > Streptophyta > Magnoliopsida > Poales > Poaceae > Poa > Poa pratensis. The sequence continues at coordinate 4,852,337 of CAMZMU010000080.1, read as the reverse complement.
TTACCAGATTTTGTTATTTTTGTGTAGCCCATAATATAAAGTATTTCAAATTGATATTTTGCACGTTTATGAGATACACCATTCGCTACACCCGTATTTTTTTCAGAAAGTTTTGGAACTCACAAATATATTTTTCGAATTTGTTTAAGTGGAGAGAGCACCGGAGCTTGGGAGCAAAGAAGACTTTCCGCTTTATTATGTTATTATCTATAAGACTTTTTTCCATTGTAATCTGCAGAACTGTTCCAGCTAGATGCCTTCCGCGTATCATAGCCTAACAACATGCATTGTGGCTCCATTCGCATGCAAGATGTGCATGTGCATGTGCATGTGCGTGTGTATTGTACTGTTCTTTGTTTTTTGTTTTTTGCTCTCTATTATTTGCTTGCACAAATCAATGTCGTGCCACCTTGAGCAGAGTGCACTTGAGCTGGATTGGCATGTTACTTACAGGAGTGAAGTAGTACTAGCAGTGAGCATTCCCACACGTCAATAATAAATTGATCTCTATCATCATATATGCACAGATTCATGTAACCTATGCTTAGTGAGTACTAAATAGCATAACAGTACCAATGGACAGCAATGCAACAAGTAGATGATCACGCAGCACAGCGCAGTAGTGATCACCAGTTCACCACTGACCACTGACTGTCAAGGGGAAGTAGTGATCACTGACTGTCAAGGGGAATTAACTAGTCGAGAGAGGCTGTCATTGGTTGGTCTGGAGGAGACATCAGTTGCATCACTAGAATAGTGGAATAGGAACACTTGTCCTAACATTTAGGTGGATCTAGATCCAGATATGCGACCAATTTGTTTTAGATTATCGTTAGGGTCAGATAACACATGCCTGGACTGCATGCAGCAATGATATCAAATACATACTCCAACGTGGCAACGTATATGTGATGCCCGCTTGCCCTGTGGTCTGGTAAATTTCTGTTTTGCCACAGGATAATTTCTGGTAACTATATAATCCGTGGATGGAAATGTTAACTGTTTGATTGGTTTTCTTAATGATGAGGAAAATCAATGGGAGAAACCATACATGCTGGAATACTTCATAGGTGGTCTGTGGCAACATATGGGAAATGGGATCAGGAAATTCTGGGCTATGTTAACTTATTTACATATGCACATGGTTCACAACACATATGTCCAAATCAAGATGATCTCTCACACTCACTCACACCCAACCATGGATGGTAGGCAGGTCCATATGATTTTTTTCCCATTATATTTCTTAGTTCTGATTAGTTTATTAACATTTCTTTGTCTCGGAGTAATGGTAGGTGAGACACTTGATGGTGATGCTCTGTCTACTTTCTAGATTCATGGGAGCAGCACATTTCCTCCAACCAGTGTGTTGCCGACACTTTCCTCTCTACAGGGAGCAATAAACAAATATCTGTTTTGACTCGTAGGTATACATATAGACACTGTATGTACAACAAGTTTTGCAACAAAAAAAACATTTTATGTGGCTTATGTCAAAAAGACAAATTCCGGTGTTCCAAAATAATTTTTCACGAGACATTTTTTTATCTTTTTATACATGCCACAGAAAATGCCTTTTTTAACGATTTTTTTGTGTAGACATAGAATATCCGGATATACATCCGAAATTTTTGTTTGGATTTTTTTTGACATTTTTAGTGCATTTAAGATTTTTTCATAGTGGGTGCATCTAAACCTATGAGTCAAACATCGTGTCCAAATATGGAGGGTTAATACAACACAAAAAGCTGGCTAGATTTGGACACTGGCCTAACTGCAATAGTTTAGGTTAAGATCTGAATCTCTATGACCCAACAATAACCAGGAAGCTTCCATACACAGCTTAGAACTAACAATCCTGGACCTGGAGTTCAGGTAACTAATCAATTCCAGCTATTGCTGTTATGTTGTCTGCTAGTAAACATACAGTCAAGAGGAAATACAAGTGACAAGCCAGATGCCGAGACGCTCGCTCCTCGGGTCGCCTCCTCCAGGGCGACCTGGGAGCGCACCCCAACCCGCGCCGCCGCCTCCTCCCCCCCACCCCCACCTCCCCTCGTCGCCCTCCGAGGCCGCCGGCGGACAAAGGCCGCGCGGGGCCCGTGAAGGGGGCGGCGGGGAGCTAGCGCCTCTCGTCCCCCAGCGCGGCGATTTGGAGGGAAGTCGTCCCCGCTGGAAACGGAGGTCGTCGCCGGTGCCGCCGGGAGCCGGTCGCGCCGCCTGCCGCTTCGCCTCGCCACCCGCGCCCCCTCCCCTCGTCCTCGGGCTTCTTCATCCCCCGTGCAACCTCCGCATCCTGGGCCCCTCCGGGCCCTGATGGGCTTGGCGGGCCTCGGCTGTGGCCGCCTCGCCGGCCCCCGCCGCCTCCCCACTCGCCTCCGACCCCGACGCGCTCCTGCGTCGTCGATCATCCGCGGCCTCCCCGTCGCGCTCGCCTCCGCCCCCATCGCGCTCGCCTCCGCCCTCCGTCCGCGGTGGCCTCTGGCCCGGGCCCGTTCTGGCCTCAGATGGGTCGGGCGGCCCATGCGCTCCAATGCGCCGGTGTCGTTCTGGTCGCCGTGAGGACGTGCAGGTGAGGTCAGGAAGCTTCCCGCGGTGGCCTCTGCCGTTTCTGGCTTCCGGTTCAGGTTTGGGCTCGGTGGCGCGTCTTGATGCCAGCTCCCGGGGAGACCCGTGCTCATGCTCTGTGCGTGAGCAGACCACGGCGGTGCCTCTGGGCGTTGCTTACCTTGTTGGAGGCGTGGTGTTGGAGCTGTTGCATTGCTCGCAACCCCGATGTGCGGGTGAGGTCCGAGCGAAAGCTCTGCGACGGCCGCGCCTGTGGGCGTGGCTGCCCTTCTTGAAGGCGTTGCAAGGACCCCCGCTCTTCGCCTTTGGACCTGATTGGCGTGTTGCGCTTGCTGTTCTTGGGCCGTGCTTGTTGGGTGTGCAATCTTGGCAAATATCCGATGGGGATGGTGGCGGCTTTGTCGCGAGCTTCGTGTTGTTGGTGCAGTCTCGGTTGATCGGCCCCCTTCGGCGGCGAGGTCGCCTCCCCACGTGGCGCTGGTGCTAGGCCAGAGTGCTTGGGGCTGCCCCTTTGGCTGAGGTCGGGGTCAAGGTTCGTGGCGCTGGTGCTAGGCCAGTCTCACTCGTTGGTCCCCGTTCGCTCCTGGTTCGCCGCTTGTGGGGGCAGTCGCCATGCAAGCAAGTGGTGGTGCTGCAATCTGCAATGTCTCGGGACCGTGATGCCCTTCGACGGTGTCGGACGCACTCCTCAAAGCTCTGTCCTGCCCGTTTTCCTGGTGGTGGACGTCTTGCGTGCACGCCTGTTAGTGCTTCTCAAGTGCACCTGTCCCCCTCTCCCGCCCCCCTTTGTGTGTGTGTCGGTGTGTGTCGTTTTTGTTTATCTTCTCTTCGTTCCTCCCTGTAAAATTCTGGTTCGCTTGAACCCATTAAACAGAAAATGAATACAATTCAGGTGGAGGGTCTTCTCCCTCCCCCGGTGACCATTCGAAAAAAAAATACAAGTGACAATGTTCTTAATCAATAAAAAGAAAGAAAACCAATCAATTACTCTGCTATTGATGTGCATTATCAGTAGTGCAGCAAGTGGCCTGAAGGAGCTGTTTTTTTTAAGGAGCTGTTGGTACAGCTAAAATTACCACACATCCCCCCCCCCCCCCCCCCCCCCCCCCCCCAACAATTGCTCCCTCTGGTCATCAGAGAGCCTTCACTACTACTGCAAGTGGTCATCTCCTTTTATACATTCTTATATTCCTCTTATCTTCTGAAGAACATATTCCATCTAAAGAAGAAAAGCTAAATCGAGATGCGAAAAATATAAGGAAAAAAATCCAAATTCATCTTGCACGTAACTTGCATGGGACGCGTTATATATCGAACAAGACAATATCCCGCAACTCGCAGCAGCTAGCACGGACCACCTTATCTCCCAAACCCGACAAAAAAACAGCGAAAATGAACGGAGCGGTTTACGCGCTCCAAGAAACCGGTAATTCGGTAGCACAAAGAAGAAAGACCCAAAAAATGCCAGGAGGTAAAAAATAATCATGGAGAATTTTGTGGCTGGTTGGCAAGAATATATATATCCTGCATTATCCAGCAGAACGGAAGTGTGTGATTCTCAGGGTGGAGCACATCACATTCAGGCTAACCCAAGGTGTGATCTGGTTCAGGCATTTCCTGCTCTGCCTTATCCTTCTTCAAAGCCATTGGAGGACACAAGCTCCACATCCATGGATGGCTGTGACCTGTGATTGAGCGTGACCAGCTGCGTGCAGCAGTTATAGCGAGAGAGATGCATAAGTTGTACTCTAGCAAACAGAACATGTCCTGTGGCTCTATCTATCATGGTAAGCACATGGTGTCCAACTGTCGAATTACGCCGGGATTTCCTGCAAATTATCCGTTTCAAGCTTGCTTCCAGCTTTGCGGTCGTGGAGGTATTCTAGTCCCGGTTTATATCACGCGATCGATTATTTTTCGTGGGAGAGACAGCTGGTCCAAGATATTAACTTTGGCCACAGATGACTGCAAAACATGACAAATTTTCTGAATCACATATAAAATTGAATTTCGCTGCGTGTTCAGAGCACAGGTCACGGCGTCAGGAGATTGGTCCAGGTCAATTACACAAGAATTCTATACTGTTCGTGTCAAATCCTGGTCACTCTTATATTGCTATACTACAAAAAGGAGGTGTGCTACATAGAGTCTCTGGATGGACACCAAGGCAATGGTGATCCTAAGAACATGAAGTAACAAAACAAAAAGGTGTGTACTAAGCAGGCTAATCACATTCACACACTCTGTGTACATATAAATAAGCACTAGGAGAGGCGTGAACGTCTGGATTTATACTACTCTGCATCTCTATCTGTCTTAACTCTTTAAGTATATGGTCACTTTCAGCATCTAGAAAGAGATGCACATATCCAGTGGAGCTGGTGGAAACCAACCTTTTTTACTGTATAAGATATGCACACATGTCCTGTAGTTCTAACCAGACTTGCTTATGATTAGACAACTACAGGACATCATTTCTAAGTCATCTTTATACTCCATCCTGTCACCAATCTAGGGTAGGCATACCAAGGTATCATTTCTGAGTCATCTTTATACTCCATCCTGTCACCAATCTAGGGTAGGCATACCAAGGTCGTCTTGCGAGCGAGACACGTTATCATCACATACTAAAAGTAAATGCTTTTGGAATATAGCATAACAGATTGATGTTTTCAAGAAGTATTTATTCACGAAAGATTGATAGGGTTGCACGCCTGACGAACCGTAATAGTTTGACAGGATTTCCATGTGGACTCTACTTTCCTTGACAGATTGATGTTTCAAGAAGGAAGAATTTATTCACAACAGATTGATAGGGCTGCACGATGGACAAACCATAACAGATTGACAGGGTTTTCATGTGGACAGTGGACTCTACTTTCTCGACTGACTACACAGCTAGTATCATCCATCATCAGTGGAGTAAAACCCATACTGCTAAGGGCTACCAAGAAAAACAGTCCTACATAACCTGGAGAAGAGTTGAACCATGAACCGGGGGAAAGTAGCACTTGAACATGGGGGCAATTCGCTCCCGGTTCGAAAAACCATTTTCTAAATGTTTAAAGTTACGTGCGTAGATCTGCGTGAAACTAGAGAAACGACTTTTTAGTTGGCCTATTTAAAAAATACAAAAATATGTCACATGATTACTGTTATATAGCACTAAAAATTTCTCTTTTTTACCGAGGCAAAGTAAATAGTAATTTCGTCACGAAACTCATGTGCAGCACACATATTTTGCAAGACCTATGCATGCAATTTTTGTTTCAAATTTTTTGGACATGTTTTTGACATATTTTTGACATTTCAAATAGGAGGGAGCATATGCCCCCATGTTCACCTTATTCCTCCATGAACCGGCCCTTATTTCTGTTCAGCCGAATACATGTATTTGCCTTGAGATAGGTGCCTGACAGGAGGCCTAATTTTTTTTCCCAGTCTGATGAAGTTTTGAGTATCAGGTATGTCTCTACGATAGCCAATGACTCATCAAGGCGTCAAACATTCAATGGTTAAAAGATCGACACACTGAATTCAACGTGAGCTATAAATCAATTATAAGACTACTCCAGCCAAGGTGTTTCAGGAGTCAGAAGTGCTTGCCACAAACATATTACATCTTAGAATTACAGTAAAAATGGGCAAAAGAGTCTCCACCTTGTCCTAGCGCCCCAGGGAAGGATAATTTGACTTGAGCGTGAAGCGGTTTAGTACAGCTCTGTGTCTCATAGTAGACTTAAACCACACAGACGTCATACACATGTTCTACATCTAGCTGTTTGCTCTGGCTAGTAAACCAGAAAAGGATGGGACGGGTGAGTTCCTCATTTGTTCTTGAGCTTGCTTTATCTCCTCGGGATCTTCAAGTATAAAACACACAGAAAGTCAGGTAGATACAGGAATTAAATCGACACAGAATCATTGCAAGGAACTATTCATTGAAGCATATATTTTACAGATCAGTAAGATAGTATCTCTTAGTATTTGTCAGTATGTACGGAAATATTTTGCATTATGTAAAGCTGATAAGAGAAACAAGGAGCTATGAATAAAAGTGTCACTGCTACAAAATCATTGTATTAAAATGAAACAAACGACCCGTCATAAAAGAACTTAGACTCAAGCAATGGACTGTAGAATGTAGATACAACAGCTGAAAAGGCAGATACTGTGTAGTGTATATTATGACAACAGAGCTTCAGTCACACCACACAAATGAGCAGTGGAAACTTTTATTTATTTCATAAATGTTATTACCGAACGTGTCAATTCATATGGACTAAAACTATAACCAATGGAACAAGCTGGGAAATGCCACATAACAACAAAATTGAATTTATATCTTGCCGTAGCCGTATAAGTCTGTACGAGTTATGCGGGCATTTAGCATGAACCTTGTTCTGCCAAGATTCTATTCCCTCCGTTCGGAAATAGATGTCTTAGCTATCTCAAAATTTGGATGTATCTAGACATGCTTAGTGTGTACATACATCCAAATTTTGAGATAGCTAAGACATCTATTTCCGAACGGAGGGAGTACTTGCTTATAATATACTAACATGAAGTTTCTACTTTTCTCTTGGAGTAAAAGGTTTGAAATGTACTTATGGGCCACGTACCTATGTTCTCCATCATCTTGGGCATAACGAAGACCATTAGGACCATGAAACCGACCATTAAACCCATGGGGCTCTTCAGAAGTGACAAAACGTTGAAAGGCTCCCTCGCCTGGGGAAAATAAGTAACAGATATATAGGTCGGTTAAGAAAGAATTTGATAACAGCAAGCAGTGAGGGAAACAGGTAAACAAAAAGCTATAGCATTAGAAACCTCATAGTATTGCTCTGCTTTCAATGGTTCCAAAACAAGCTCATTTAGAGCTCTTCTGTTTTCAGTCAACGCTGCTTGAATGTGCCCAGGATTCCTGGCACTGATGTCCACTCGAACCTATCACGCCACAGAATAGACAATCAACTGTTTAGTGTCCATTTCGCTCATATTACAATTAAGTTGGCAAGTAAATACTTACTGGTGAAAAGAAGTAGCCCAGTGAGGAGACTTCAATCAAATGAGTCCCAGCTGGCACGTTGTGGCTAAAGAATATTAGGTCAAGGAGTAACAGTAAGCTCAGGCAAATTGCACAAGGACAATGAAACCTTTATACAAATACAATAAACTATAGGTAGATACATAATGACAACGACAAATTGTTTACTTAGCACCTCTACGAAACTCTTCTATCTTTTTTGAGAAGAAAAGTATCCTCATAAAAATGGACAATTTAAGACAATGATGCATCCGAGAAAGGAATAAAGTAGACGTAATTAAAATAAACACAAATTCCACCCCATAAGAAAAGTCGAAATATATTTGTAAGAACGTGGTATAACAATTCTTTTGTAGGATACAAAGCAAAGTATCCATCTGGCCTGGCGAATGTAACCTTCTGACCACCATTAAGTATCACTTTTGTGTTCGCTGTCTTGGCTGGAAGACCAAAGCCCGTTGCACTTGCACCTATAAGCACAACAAATAAAAATACTATCAGGTTGACCTCATGGGAGGACATTATCACCTTGCAGCTCCACAAATATGGAAACTTAATCTCTAAGAGCAGTTCAAGGAGCAAAATGCAATACCCAAATCCTAATCAGTTATTTGGATGCAAAGAAACCAACATAGAAACCCGCCTTAGCAATTTATAATCAGCTGAAATAATATAGCACAAAAAATCCAATGACTATCCACATGCTAAAAATGCTATCAGTAAGACAATACCAGAACTGGTCAATGAAACATTATGCAGCATTCGTTTGTTAGTGTGCTTTCAAACACTCCACAGTAAGTCTGGCCAAGAAACATTGGCTTGAACACTAGTTTCGACACATGTACCAAGATGTGTATATATTTTTCCAGCAGAGGTAAGGAGATGCTTGTGTGGGTCTGGACAATTCCCACATTCTTCACTCCCTCTACGAGAAACTACTGAGGGCCTGCTTCAGATGGATGTAAAATTAGTAGGGGCACCAGTATTTAGTTCTCAGTGCCCATGGACACACTATTTTTACACTCAATCGAAGCAAGGACTTAATGTTTAAACGGTTTCCTACATCTGTTGATTCTGTTATTGAGAACAAAAGGATGCAACATATACACAGAAGCCACATTACAGCTCTACCCCGATTCAAATTTCAAAGATCCACACATTTAATACATTACAGCTGCGCACCCTAGAAGCTCTCCCACGCCACATAGCATACCACCTAAGCGACCACGAAGTTCAGACAGAGTAGTACTCCTAGTTCAGAATCCATATTAGCATAGACTGCAATTTGTAGTAGTGATTCAGCACAGAGAAAATAGATCAGTAGCGACAACATACTCGGCACTACTTTAACCACATCTACAGATCCCAAAGAGAATTCCGCCAAATTCGTCCGAGCCAAGCATGAAACTGGATCACGCTTACCCACAAATAAACGATACAATTAAATTTATCAGACGCATGTAATTCTGCACCCAGAGCTACGCAAGGCGCGATCCCCAGCGATCCAAGCATAGCAACAACCCAATATCAACACCCATCTCGAGACTAAATTCAAGCCGGATGTGAGGAGGAGCTGGGATCATACTAACCAGCGATCTTGATGCGGCCGGCGATGGTGTACCCCTCCCCGGATCTGCAGGCAGAAGGCGACACGAGAGAGAGAGAGACGGGTCAGCTGGAGCTTCCTGCCGATCGGATCACACGCGAAAACGGAACTGCCGCGAGCGTCGAGGGGCGGGCGCTTACCCGGGCTGATCCGCCGCCGCGGGGGCGAGGCAGGCGGATACGAGGACGGAGAGGGCGAGGAGGACGCGGAGGGGGCTCATCGTCGCGAACGGCGGAGGTCGTCGTCGTCGTCGAGGAGTAGAGGAGGAGGAGAGAGCTCTTCTTCCTTGGGTATCCTCGTCGCCAGCCTTGTTGTACGTCTGGGCCTGCGCTTATCGGGCCTTACTTGGGCCGGCCCGTCTGGTGAACGCGGCCCACCAAGCGAACCTTTCGTGGGTGGGCCCGGGGTGGTACCCGCGCAGCTACCTGAGGCGAGCCGCCATGTCAGTGACTTCATCCGGCCGTCATCTTCTTTGCTTGTCCTGCCTGGCTGCCACACGCTCCGACGAGGCGACGACGCGGCCACGCCATCTCCTCCCCCGCCTCTAATATCCACCGCCGCTGGACTCTGGCTCCAGCCCACCGCGGCTCCCCGCTCTACGGCAACGGTAAGGTTCTCCCCCTGTTCCTCTGCAGCGTCGTCCCGCTCCGGGTCTCGCCCGCGGCGGGTCAGATCCCGCGGGGTTGTTCCCTCTTCGTATCTGAGTAAATTAGCGGGCGCGCTTGGTGATTTCGCGGTTCTGACTGCCTAGTTTTGCTTAGTGGGGTGGGCTGGATTTGATGCCGTTGGGAGGTAGGATCAGAGTGGCAGTTGCCCAGATCAGTGCCGGCACTTAGCAGCCGACCGATCACCGAACGGAACTAGCAGCATCAATAGCTGCGTCTCGCAGGTTGGACTTGGAGTTGGTAGGCAGGGGGGCAAGTGAGCTGTCTCTTAATTTGTGCTAGTGAAGTAGTGAGTGATTGTGTGGGGGGAGTAAGGTTAGTGGTACCAATGGTTTGACAAGCAAGGAGGTAGTGGTAGTCTAGATTTAGATCAATCGTCGCCTTGGCTTCACTTTGGATCTTAGGACTAGGAGCAGAGTTAGAATATCATACTGACGAGATCTTACATGACATCGGATCGCGGCCGTTTGTTTGTTTGTTTGTTTGTTTGTTGTTCTTTTACCTGTCCCAACTCTGTGTCTTCCACCAGTAGTAATGCCATATCCGCACAAATGCTAGCTGGTTCGTGAGCACGATGTTTCTGCCTTGTGTTTTGGTAATGAGAGAGTTTCGATGGACAGCCGTGGTCACAGTCGCGTGAATCTTATGCGTGTTTTGTTTTCAGTTTGAACTTTTAGGCGGAGAGGGGGCATCGCCGTTGTTCTGGACAAATGAAGGGGTGGGGCTCGGTGGTGTTATCATTGATGCATAATGTTTCTGCTGTGTGTTTGGCGATGAGAGGATTTCGATGGACCACAGTCGTGTGAATCTTATGTGTGTTTTGTTTTCAGTTCTTGTAGGCGGAGGGGGCATCGCTGTTGTTCTGAACAAATGAAGGGGTGGGGCTTGGTGGTGTTGTTATTTCTGCATGCTCTGTTGGTGTTATGTCTGGTTAACGGTGCCTACTCTGGCCGCACGAGCTCCTATGTGCGCACGGAGTTCCCGTCTACCGACATACCTCTAGAAAGTGAGTGGTTTGCAACTCCAAATGGTTATAATTCTCCACAGCAGGTACGGAACTTTGCCGCTTAGATATCAGTTCATTATAGTGGTTTGGTAATGTACTGGGTATTCACTGCTTATTTGGCTGCCAGGTTCATATCACTCAAGGTGACTACGACGGAAAAGCTGTTATAATATCATGGGTTACTGCATCAGAACCTGCGCCGAGTGAAGTGTTTTACAGTAAAGAAGAGAAACACTATGATCAGAAAGCAGAAGGAACGATGACAAATTATACATTTTACGACTATAAATCTGGATACATACATCATTGCCTTGTTGATGGCCTTGAGGTAATCTACCTCATTTTTTTTATGTCCTTTATAGTTTGCGTCATGTTCTTGTGCAATTTATCTACATTGTTATGCAAAGTTGGAGTTTCCAAAGTATACAAAATCTTCAATGCTATAGGGTTGATTCTGTTTTTTTTGTGTGTGTGGGAAGTACATGTTTATTCCGTTTGCATGATACACACTGTAGAAATTGATTCATCCATTTCCTAGTATGTGTGGAGTTAGTTTCTATCCCAGTATATGATGAAGACATTATGCTTTTACTAACCTTGTACTGGTTAGTTCCAACATAAAATTCTGATTATTTTCTTGGTTTGCAGTATAACACTAAGTATTATTACCAGATTGGAACCGGAGATTCAGCTCGAGAATTTTGGTTTCAAACACCTCCAGCAATTAATGCAGATGCATCTTACACATTTGGCATCATAGGTTTGTCATCTCTTATTTATTTACCTGTTGTTTATAATGTGTTGTCTTTGCATTACTTTGGATGTCTCAACATTTTCTGTATCTAGGGACTTGGGTGCATGAACGGGGAATTCGGCTAATTGGCTTTAAATTCATGTTTTTATCTTTTCTCTTAGCAGTACCCTTGACAATTTAGCCCAACTATGTATTTTCTTTTCCTTTCCAAATTCTAGACTAGTGTGTCATAGTTAGGACTTAACAAAAAAGTGGGGTTTACCAGATAGTAGGTGAGACATGGGCTTAGTAATGCAGCCATTCAGGCAGTGTGATCTCATTTTTTTTTCTGGCTCACTTTACTAGGTGATCTGGGGCAAACATTTAATTCGCTCTCAACTCTTCAACATTATTTGAAAAGTGGAGGACAAAGTGTCTTGTTTGTTGGGGACTTGTCATATGCTGATAGATATGAACATAATGATGGCATTCGGTGGGATTCTTGGGGTCGACTTGTTGAACGAAGTACTGCATATCAACCATGGATCTGGAATACTGGGAACCATGAAATAGAATACAGGCCTGATCTGGTATGTAGTCTTCTCATCTGTGTGTTATTATGGTTCTGCAATTGCAATCTTTTAGCCTTTGTTCAAAATAGAATAGTTTTTTTTAATACAAACAAGGAAGCCTTTTCTAGAGTAGAATTGGGTTTCCATTCGAGCATTTAACGAACTGAGCTTAAGAAGTATCGAGCTTTATTTTGCTTTATTGCTGATCAAGTTGCCCTTGTCACTTCTTAACTTTGACCTTAATCATATTTGATTTTCTAGGGAGAAACTTCTACATTTAAGCCGTATCTTCACAGATATAGAACACCATATTTGGCATCAAAGAGCAGCTCCCAAATGTGGTATGCAGTCAGGCGTGCATCTGCTCATATTATCGTGCTCTCTAGCTATTCTCCATTTGGTAAGCTCCTTTTCCTGCTTGCTTTGTTTTGTTTCTGTTTCTTCCATGAAGTTTCTGATATAGCACCAGGATGTGTTATTGGCTCTGGTGACTTGGGAATTCCAAACTCTTGGCCTTATTGTGTTCTTAATGATACAGTTCATATTGCAAAATACCAGAGAATTTTATACCCTTTTCTCGGGAAAAAAGAAGAAGAGGATTTTAGATTCATTTTCTATTTGGTCTGTTGATACATCTGAAACTTTTACCATATCAACAAAAACGTGTCTAATTTCATTGAAAGTCTGAAAATGATGTTAACCATTTTTCTCTTCAAGAGACCCTTTTTCTGGGGTATAACTGTAAGACATTGTTCGAAACTTCTAGTGTAGTTGGAGTGACTAGCGGTGTGGTCCTTACGAGTCGTACTACATGGTTTGGGTTCATACCTTCACGGTGTAACACTTCTTTTAAATTCTTCTGTAAACCTGAACCCTGTACCCAAAATTGGTTCAGATTTGATGTTTTTGATGTGAAATGCTATGCTAAATGATTGACAATCACAAGTAATATTTTTATACCGTGACAGCATGTTCTGACCATTATATATTATATTTTAGAAGCATGCATGATTGGACAGCTGTGTGTTCTTTCTAGTGTACACACTTGACGATTTTTTTGATTATGCCTATTTTGATGCAAGTATGTTTTGTAAACTACTAAACTTGCATGTTGTATTTACAGTAAAATACAGTCCTCAATACATATGGCTGAAGGGTGAACTGAAGTGCGTGGACAGGAGAAGACACCTTGGCTTATTGTTCTCATGCATTCTCCCATGTACAACAGCAACAATGCACATTATATGGAGGGCGAGAGTATGAGGGTTGCTTTCGAGAAATGGTTTGTGAAGTACAAGGTGGACTTGGTATTTGCAGGCCATGTCCATGCGTATGAGAGATCGGTAAGTTCTTCAGTTCATACTTGGGCACCCGCTCCTTCTGTATGAATAAATTGCTGATTCTGGTTCAAAATTTTGTACGTTTGATCTTTCAGAGTTGAATCAGATTGGAAATTATTCAAGTGTTTGAGTTGTACTCTACGAGAGCTCTCGGTGTTGATTTCTCATGATACTTTTCTGTATGAACTACTTGCAGTATCGTATATCGAATATCAACTACAACATAACATCGGGAAGTCGATACCCAGTGGCAGACAAATCTGCTCCTGTATACATAACAGTCGGTGATGGTGGCAACCAGGAAGGACTCGCATCAAGGTAAGAGGGACAAATTATTAGCCAGAAAATTTTGGTTAGATTGTGTTTTATGGTATTTCTGCAATGCTTGCTCATTTGGTCAATGTCCTCGAATGCTGCAGGTTTAACGATCCGCAGCCAGACTACTCGGCGTACAGGGAGGCCAGTTACGGTCACTCGACTCTGGAACTGAAAAACAGGACCCACGCCGTCTACCAGTGGAATAGAAACGACGACGGGAAGAATGTACCAGCGGACAATGTGGTGTTCCATAACCAGTACTGGTGAGTAGTTTTTTCCAAGGGCGGTAGCTGTTCCTTGTTTTAGTGATGGTGAGCCTGATGTAGTAGTAATGCTGTGTCGGCAGTGCCTCCTGATTACGTGGACCATTGTTGTCGTAACGCGCCGCCACGGCGTTTCTAACTGGCCGACTGTTTTGGCAGGGCGAGCAACACGCGGCGCCGGAGGCTGAAGAAGAAGCACCTGCGCTACGAGAGTCTCGAGGACCTCATGTCCATACTCTAGAGGAGGAGCTGTTCTCCTTGGAACGTCCGCGGCACAGAACTTTCAGGCACATTGGCGGAATAGCTCTGTTGCTTCGCGGTGCCTGGTGCCTTTTCAAGCAGCCTTGGCTGATGAGCAGATCAGGTCTCGTGCCAAGGGATACGTACAGAAGTTTGTGGCATTCTTCCACTCTTGCAGGACTGTATTATTATTATTGTATAATGATGAAGAGTCTGAGAAGTTGGCTGTCACACATGTAAAATATCACGATGGACAACACAGCTCTCCCCATCCCCTTCATACTACTACTACTAGTAAAGTATGATCATGCCGCTGTATGGCCAATTGCATTGTTCAGATCAACACAAATAAATGAAATATGTAGAGGTTTGATCTGACATAAAGAGAATGTAGCCACCACGACGCACTTCCTTCCAAGTCCAATGGCGTGGCGGCGACGAGGTGGACAGGCCACACAGCGGCGCCTCTCGTTCTTGCCGACGGCTTTATCGCGATAACGATGCTGCTGTGGTTCTCATCAGCATCTTACAAATTAATTATAAATCGGTGATGTGCCGTGTGCCGACATCGTTTTTCATTGGTACCGTGCCATCTGAAACAACAGCTGGAGTTGATAGTGCAGCGGAATTCATAGGTGACGTTAACGTAGGTTTCCACGTCACCCAGGGTAGGTTGGTTGCTTGTCCGGATATGCGAATCCCACTGTAGCTCCACAAGCGCTCGATCACGTCCCGTCTCACGAACACATTGACGGAGCGTGAAATTTTAAAAAGTCGTCTCGGACGGTTTAAGTTGTGTGTTTGGACAGCTCCACTCCACCAATCCACGGCTGGAGCAGGTGAAGCTGTGCCAAACGGGATAACTTCACTTACCAAGCGGAGTGGAGCAGACCGTGCGCTAGTGCATTTTACCGGAGCCAGCGAATAGGTGCTTCACCTGCTTCACTTCACCGTTTTGGGATGAAATTTACCCACCAATGCCACTCATTAGTCATCTCGGCCGAAGCGTTATTTTCTAATCTCTCTACGCACCCCTCGATTCCTTCTCTTTTCCATGGACAGGCAGGTCCGGCTCGTCCTCACCACTGTCTCCGGCGTGACCCCTCCCCTCTAGAGCCGCTCCGGCCACCACCGAGGCTTTCTCGCCATCCAAAATTCTCTCCTTGATACGTCCCTTCTTACCCCCCAAATCCCTATCCCAGCCCAGCCTGGTAGGTTTTCCCCTTACCCTCGATTCTTTTCTCCCGTGGTGGTAACGAGGCGACAACTAGGGCACGCCGCCGGCGCCGTTCCTCCCCTCTAGAGCAACCCGGCGACCTGCTGCGCTGTCTTCCCCGTCTTCCCCGTCGTTCGCCGTTCTCCTCTCCACCCCCTGGCCGTCCGCCCTTCACCCCTCTGCCCACCTGCCCGTCCGTGCGTGACCCGCTGCTGGAAGAAACAGCCGGGAAGACGACGTGGGGAGCTACAAATCGAGCTCACATGCTTTCATGGCGGCAGTCAAGATCTCCCGGACTTCATGGCGGCGCTCGAAACTGAGCTCGTTTGATCTTCAGATTATCTCATACCTGATGTTTGTATCATTAAATTGATGGTGTGGTGGTGTGTTCCTGTAAGAGAAATGGATGATGGGGAAATGCAACTACCGTAGTAAGTTGGCCCCCCGGACTATCTATGCCGTTCGTTTTGGTGTTAGAGATTCGTGCGCGCTAGGCAGGTCGTCGCGAACTTGCCTATCCAGATTCCGATCAGTGCCTCGTTTTGGTGTTAGAGATCCGTGCCCCCCACGCCCCTACGCTGGAAAGTACTAGTCTGCATGCAGCCGAAAGATTGGCAGTCGCCATGCCTCTGACAGTATAAACAATGAATGCTGGTCTACCCTGCATCAGCCATGAGCTTGTATCTTTTTTTTGATACAACCGGATTCTATTAAATAAGCATCAGAAACCTCCGGAAGGAGGACAGCTGTCCAATTTTACAGAAAAGCCCCTGACAAAGAAAAAAATTACAACTCAACTCCGGAGCTTCTCTAATCCAATCCGCAGCTACAGTGGTCTTCGCCGCCGCGCCGGATAACCGGAGGAAGACGAAGAAGCACTCCCGCCGCTGAGCCGCCTGCTCGGTACTATAGAGGACCAGCCTCGTTGAAGCGCCGCATATGACGTCCGCCGCAACCGGCGGAACCTTGGCGACGAAGAAGCAACATCGGCGGGGGCAACGCCCCGCACCTCGCCGGCGGGTGAGCGGAAGGCAGCCGACCAAGGCCACATCCCAGCTCGCATCAGCTCTAATTCCAGGACAGCAGGAGAGTGGCGTGTCGACGCAGCCGACAACCCCGACACCTCCCTTCCTCCAAATACCAAAGCCGAGCAGATCCCTCCGCTCCTCCATCGCCCCTCTTCTACCACCTCGGTAGCGAGACAAGAGAGAAGAAGAATAGCACTCCCCAACTCTGCCTTGATCCAAAATCGAGCATCTTGGCCGAAGACCAAGCTTATTGAAGGAAGCGCCTTCAGATCCGCTCCTCCAAGCACCCGCCCACCATGGACAAACGTCGGAAAAGAGCTTCTCCGAGCTGTGGCCGCCGCCCGTGAGCAGCCACAACCGGCGACGGGAAAGAGAAGACGGCATCTCGCCAGTCGCCATAGAGGCAAATCCAAAGCCTAAAACAACTACTAGATAGAAACTACAATATACAATCCTAACTCCGGCGCCTTTCCTTAGCTTATTCCGGCCGGCATCACCGGCGAGAAAGGCCTCAGATCGGCCCGGCCGTCTGGAGACGACTTTCAAACTAGGGCGGTGGAGGAGCTCTCGAGAAGACAGAGGAAGAGAGGAAGCAACGAGCTAGAGAAAGATTAGAGAGCTGCCATGAGCTTGTATCTACTTTTCAGAGATTTGTCTATCACTCTATCGCTTAGACATGACATACTGTACCCTCGTAACGCAGAAGATGGGTGAACCCATATTTTCCATGTTTTTTATCCCTACCGCTTTACGTCATCTGAGATCGAGTACTTCGTTTTCCTCACACCAAAATTAATAGGTTGAATCATGTAACCTTGTCAAGAACAACTCCCTTCAGAACAATTGTTCTTACTAAGACCAAATATGGGCAGATAAGGTATACAGGTTGCGACAACAAAATTGCTCAGCACCTATATTTGAGAATAGGAATTTCTTTCAATTGCGTACGATGAGGAATATTACACAAAAAGCAAGTACAGAAAATAGGCGTCAACCCTCTGATTGCCATTTCGAGAGCTTAATTTCGAAGATAAGGCGATAATCAATTTATTCTTTTTTTTTTCCAA
Source organism: Poa pratensis (assembly GCA_947311845.1). Lineage (NCBI taxonomy): Eukaryota > Viridiplantae > Streptophyta > Magnoliopsida > Poales > Poaceae > Poa > Poa pratensis. The sequence continues at coordinate 4,834,665 of CAMZMU010000080.1, read as the reverse complement.
TTGGATCGAAGCTCAGACTCGACTTCAAAAAATACGCTATAGAAAAAATATCCTCTACCGAGCAGTTAGTATGAATCAAATTTGAAACAAGCTTAATAATTCAGTTGAAAACAAAACACAGTTTTGCTAGCTTAACAATTAGCGCCCAAATAGGTTTCAATCCGTAATGAATCAAATGTGAAACTACTTTTGCAACTAAAGCCGTCATATTAATACGGCTGTTAGGGACGTAGTTCTGTTGCTTTTTTGTTTTTGGCTGTGATGATGGGGACGAACGCCGATAAAATAGAATAATATCATCCGCATAGTTTTAACCTTACGATATGCCCAAATATTTTTTATAGAACAACAGTGCAATTACGTATGAGGTATACACACACTGGTTTTGTGGGTGCCTATTCGCGGTTCGCCTTGAAGCTCTTATCATAACCATTGGCTAACTCATCAGACCTTTGTTACCATATATTCAGTTCAAAACCGAACACAGCCGTACAATCTTAATAATTAGCGCCCCAATTAAGATTCAATCTGGAACGAATCAAATCTGAATCTACTTGTTGAACCTTAACCCGTCCATCCATTTCTAAAATCGACTGTACATAGTTTTTAATATCACGATAAGCCCCACCCCACATAGTCATGTATGACTTCTTAAACACGAAAAGAAACCAAGACGCCAATGCGGGATATTAAAGCGTACACGATCCATAGATCACACAAGTTGACAAACCCTAGACCCTAAACCCTATATCACGAACTTTCTATACTAGAGACCCATATACTTCCAGTTGGGGGGTTGAATGTTTCATTTTGCAATTTGTCATTCAGGATGAAGACGATATTCTATGAAAGAGGCCAATGCGGGATATTATAGTGAAAATGATCCATAGATGACACTAGTTGCCAAGCCCTAGACCCTAAACCCTATATCACGAACTATCTATACCGGAGAATCATATCTTTCCAGTTGGGGGGTTGAATGTTTTATTTTGCAATTTGTCATGCAGGATGAAGAGTTTTTTTATGGAAGAGGAGAATCTGACGAATACGAGTGTGAACGCTGTGATAAACAACGCATAGACAAGAAAAACCTAATGCATATTCGCGGTTCGCCTTGAAGCTCTTATCGTAACCATTAGCTAACTCAGCAGACCTTTGTTACCATTTTTTAGTTGAAAACCTAACACAGCTGTACAAGCTTAGTAATTAGTGGCCCAATCAAGATTCAATCCGGATCGAATCAAATATGAAATTACTTGTTGAACCTTAACCCGTCCAGCCATTTCTAATTCGACTGCACCTAGTTTTTAATATCACGGTAAGCCCCACCCCACATAGTTGTGTATGACTTCGTAAACACGAAAAGACAACAAGACGCCAATGCGGGACATTAAAAGCGAAAACAATCCATAGATGACACTAGTTAACAAGCCCTAGACCCTAAACCATATATCACGAACTATCTATACCGGAGAATCACATCCTTCCAGTTGCGGGATTGAATGTTTAATTTTGCAATTTGTCATTCAGGGTGAAGAGGATTTTCTATGAAGGAGGAGAATCTGATGAATACAAGTGTGAACGTCGTGATAAACCACACATAGACAAGAAAAACCTAATGCATATTCGCGGTTCGCCTTGAAGCTCTTATCGTAACCATTGGCTAACTCAGCAGACCTTTGCTACCATTCTTTAGTTGAAAACCTAACACAGCTGTTCAAGCTTAGTAATTAGCGGCCCAATCAAGATTCAATCCGGAACGAATCAAATCCGAAAATACTTGTTGAACCTTAACCCGTCCAGCCATTTCAAATTCGACTGCACCTAGTTTTTAATATCACGGTAAGCCCCACCCCACATAGTTGTGTATGACTTCGTAAACACGAAAAGACAACAAGACACCAATGCGGGATATTAAAAGCGAAAACAATCCATAGATGACACTAGTCGATAAGCCCTAGACCCTAAACCATATATCACGAACTATCTATACCGAAGAATCACATCCTTCCATTTGCGGGATTGAATGTTTTATTTTGCAAGTTGTCATTCAGGATGAAGAGGATTTTCTATGAAGGAGGAGAATCTGATGAATACAAGTGTGAACGCCGTGATAAACCACGCATAGAGAAGACGGTTTTCTATGAAAGAGGCCAATGCGGGATATTATAGGAAAATGATCCATAGATGACTGATACTTCTCCAACGTATCCATAATTTCTGCTGTTCCATGCTTATATTATACCATTTGCTACATGTTTTGTATACACTTCATATCACTTTTATGCATTTTCTGGGACTAACCTATTAACAAGATGCCACAGTGCCAGTTCCCTGTTTTCTGCTGTTTTTGGTTTCAGAAAGTTACTTCTGGAAATATTCTCGGAATTGCACGAAACAAAAGGCCAAGTCCCTATTTTTCCAGCACGTACACGGAGTCCGAAGGAGAGACGAAGGAGAGCCACGAGGTGGCCAAACCACCTGGCGGCGCGGCAGTGGGCCCAGCCGCGCCTGCCTGTGGTTTGGGCCCCTCGGGGGTCCGCCGACATCGCCCCTTCGCCTATTTATTCCCCGAGACGTGAAAACCCTAAAACACCGAGCCTTTCATCCAGAACATATTCGCTGCCGCCGCCGTCGTCAACCCTAACTCGGGGGGTTCTGAAGCTCTTCCCGGCACCCTGCCGGAGAGGGGAATCATCACCGGAGGGCTCTACATCGCCATGCCCGCCTCCGGAGTGATGCGTGAGTAGTTCATCCTTGGACTATGGGTCCATAGCAGTAGCTAGATGGTTGTCTTCTCCACTTGTGCCATCATGTTTAGATCTTGTGAGCTGCCTATCATGATCAAGATCATCTTATTGTAATGCTACATGTTGTGTTTGCTGGGATCTGACTTATATTGATACCTATGTGGAGCTGAATATTATATTATCATGTCTATGTCATTTGTGATCTTGCATGCTCTCCGTTACTTGTTGAAGCCTTGGCCAAGTGAATACTTGTGACTCCAAGAGGGGGTATTTATGCATGATAGTTGGGTTCAACCTCTATTTAACCTGGGATAGTGACAGCAAGTTCTAAGGTTGTAGATGTGTTGTTGCCACTAGGGGTAAAACAGCAATGCTTTATTCAAGGATGAATGTATTGTTTACATTACGCACATTACTTAATGCAATTGTCTGTTGCTTGCAACTTAATACTGGAAGGGGTACGGATGTTAACCGGAAAGTGGACTATTTAGGCATAGATGCATGCTGGATAGCGGTCTATGTACTTTGTCGTAATGCCCAAATGAATCTCATAGTAGACACCACAGCTCACACATGCATGTTATATGCACTTATCAATTGTCAATTGCCCAGCTGTAATTTGTTTACCCAGCATGTTAGTTATCTTATTGGAGAGACACCACTAGTGAACTGTGGACCCCGGTCCATTCTTTTACATCTGAAATACAATCTACTGCAATCATTGTTCTCTACTGTTTTATGCAAACAAACATCATCTTCCATTCGATACGTTTAACCCTTTGTTTTCAGCAAGCCGGTGAGATTGACAACCTCACTGTTAAGTTGGGGCAAAGTAATTTGATTGTGTTGTGCAGGTTCCACGTTGGCACCGGAATCCCTGGTGTTGCGCCGCACTACACTCCTTCACCAACACCTTCGAAGCAAACCTCGTTTTCCTACTGGTTCGATTAAACCTTGGTTTCATACTGAGGGAAAACTTACTGCTGCACTCATCATACCTTCCTCTTGGGGTTCCCAACTGACGTGTGACGTACAAGCATTGTTTCTGGCACTATTGCCGGGAGATATTCCCTCGTCAACTTAGAGCCACCAACACGTTTTCTGGCGCCGTTGCCGGGGAAAACCGAATTGCTTCTGCAAGGGGAGTCTCTCACACCCAATCTCTTTACTTTGTTATTTGTCTTGCTTAGTTTATTTTTATTTAGTCTTGTTTGCTCTCTTTATCAAAAACACAAAAAAATTAGTTACTTGTTTAATTCAGTTTGATTTTGTTTTTCAAAATGAGTACTCCTGAGAACACTAAGTTGTGTGACTTCACTAGCACAAACAACAATGATTTCATATGCACTCCTATTGCTCCACCTGCTTCTAAGCAGAATTTTATGAAATTAAACCTGCTCTATTAAATCTTGTTATGAAAGAGCAATTTTCTGGTGTTAGTACTGATGATGCTGCTGCCCATCTTAATAACTTTGTTGAACTTTGTGAAATGCAAAAGTATAAGGATATGGATGGGGATATTATAAAACTGAAACTTTTTCCTTTCTCCTTGAGAGGAAGAGCTAAAGAATGGTTGCTTTCTTTGCCTAGAAATAGTATTAATTCTTGGACAAAATGCAAAGATGCTTTCATAGGGAAATATTATCCTCCTGCTAAGATTATATCCTTGAGAAGTAGCATTATGAATTTTAAACAACTTGATAATGAACATGTTGCTCAAGCTTGGGAAAGAATGAAATCTTTGGTGAAGAATTGTCCCACTCATGGACTGACTACTTGGATGATCATCCAAACCTTTTATGCAGGATTAAATTTTTCCTCAAGGAACTTATTGGATTCAGCCTCTGGAGGAACCTTTATGTCCATCACTTTAGGTGCAGCAACAAAGCTACTTGATGATATGATGATCAACTATTCCGAATGGCACACCGAAAGAGCTCCTCAAGGTAAGAAGGTAAATTCTGTTGAAGAAACCTCCTCTTTGAGTGATAAGATTGATGCTATTATGTCTATGCTTGTGAATGGTAGATCTCATGTTGATCCTAATAATGTTCCTTTAGCTTCATTGGTTGCTCAAGAAGAGCATGTTGATGTAAACTTCATTAAAAACAACAACTTCAACAACAATGCTTATAGGAATAATTTTGGTAGCAACAACTCTAGGCTTTTCCTTCAAGTGGTAATGGTTATTTAATGCTAGATCTTTTATGCCTAGTGAGGAAAGGATGATAGAAATTGAGAGATCAACTAAAAGCTTTATGCAATCACAATTTGAGCAAAATCAATTGTTTACAAAAGCTATGAATGAACAAACTGCCATGTTGAAGAATATAGGACAGCAACTCGAAAATATAAATAGTGAGATTTCAGGTTTGCAAACTAAGATTTCCATTGCTGAAAACCGTATTTCATCTATGTCTGAAGCTCAGTCCTCTTTGATTAATAACATGGCAGCGAAACCTGAAGGTCTTGATGAGTCATTTGCTACAGCAAATGCCATCCAAGTTCGAATTGATAATAATATTAGGATGTTGGCTGAATTGCATGCTAGGTGGGAAAAAGAGGAAGAACTTGAAAAAGAGAATAGTATAGTTAGAGTTTGTACTATCACCACCACTAGTAATGCTAATGTTTCACATGCTAGTAACCTCCTACTATTGATGGTAATGTTATTGGTGTTGGTAATGTCTCTACTACTTCTGCAAAGCGTTTGAAATTGCCTAAAACTGCTGAAACTTTTTCTGATAAAAGTGCTGAAATTTTTCAAACTATTGGAGACAATGGTTCCACCACCATTGACAATAATGATTTTGATTTTGATGATTGTAACATCTCTGAAGTTATTATGTTCTTGCAAAAATTAGCTAGAAGTCCCAATGCTAGCACTATTAATTTGGCTTTTACAAAGCATATTACAAATGCTCTTTTGCAAGCTAGGGAGGAGAAGTTGAAACTTAAAGCTTCTATTCCTAGGAAATTAGAAGATGGTTGGGAACCCATCATTAAGGTAAAGGTGAATGATTTTGATTGCAATGCCTTGTGTGATCTTGGTGCAAGTATTTCGGTTTTGCCCAAGAAGCTTTATGATATTCTTGATTTGCCACCTTTGGAACATTGTTATTTGGATGTTTTTCTCGCTGATAATGCTATGAAGAAACCTTTGGGGCGAGTTAATGATGTTTTTATTACAGTAAACAATAACCTTGTCCCCGTTGATTTTATTGTTATGGATATTGAATGCAATGCATCTTGTCCTATTGTTTTGGGAAGACCTTTTCTTCGAACTGTTGGTGCCATCATTGATATGAAAGAAGGTAATATAAGGTACCAATTTCCTCTCAAGAAAGGTATGGAACACTTCCCTAGGAAGAGAATGAAGTTACCTTTTGACTCTATTGTTAGAGCAAGTTATGATGTTGATGCTTCTTCTCTTGACAACACTTGATTTTCACTTTCTGCGCCTAGCTGAAAGGCGTTAAAGAAAAGCGCTTATGGGAGACAACCCATCGTTTTTATTTGCTGTTATTTTTGTTTTCTTTGAGTCAAGGAGTTTTGTTACTTCTGTAGCAACTCCTTTGTATCTTTATTTTATCGCAATGTTGTGCCAAGTAAAGTTCTATATTGAAAGTTGATGCAAGATTTGGATTTCTGCGCAGTGACAGATTTTTAGCTGTCACGGATTTGAGCTTATCTCCCTGTAGAAAATTCAAAAAATTCTGAAAAAATCACGCATATTCCTGAGATATGTACGCAACTTTCATTATTTTAGGCCAGATCCATCTGAGCAACTTAAGTGCCTCGAAAAAATTCGTCATTCCAGACTGTTCTGTTTTTGACAGATTCTGCCTTTTGTTTTGCATTCGCTCTTTTACTGTGTTTGTGTGGATTTCTTTGCTCCACAAAGCATTGGTGGCTGTAGCTAATGTCCAGAAGCTTTGGGATTGATTGTATCATTACAGAATATGAGAATTTTTGATTATGCACTAACCCTCTAATGAGAACTGTCTTGAGTTTGGTGTGAAGGAAGTTTTCAAGGATCAAGCGAGAAGGGTGATATTATGTGATCAAGAAGAGTGAAAAGCCTAAGCTTGGGGATGCCCCCGTGGTTCATCCCAACCATATTCAGAGAGACTCAAGCGTCTAAGCTTGGGGATGCCCAAGGCATCCCCTTCTTCATCAACAAACTTATCAGGTCATCTCTAGTGAAACTATATTTTAATTCTTTCACATCTTATGCGCTTTACTTGGAGCGTCTGTGTGTTTTTATTTTTGTTTTTGTTTGAATAAATTCGGATCCTAGCAATCCTTGTGTGGGAGAGAGACACGCTCCGCTTTTTCATGTGAATACTCATGTTCTTCACTTATATTTGTTGAGTATTCTTAACTAGCTACTGCAGTGCTTTTAGCTCCTGTTTTTCATGCATCTCTTCGAGCTGTTAGCACTTGTTTATAAATACTCTCTTGCTGCATTATATTATCATTTGGAGAGTTTATGTTTAAATAAATTATTGGTGTTTGTTTGGAAGAAAGAAAATGCTACATGTAGTAGTTGGTATTGGAAAAGACATATGCATTCTTGTAGATCATTGTCTTGTTTGATTTGATGCTTTGCAATTGTTTTGAGCTCTCAAGTAGATCATGTTTAAGCTCTTGCATCATGTAGTTAAAGCCTAGTAGTGGAGAACTACCGTAGAGCTTGTTGAGACTTGGGATGCATATTTGTTCTCTCTAAGGTCTAGATATTTTCTGGTAAAATGTTTGAGCAACAAGGAAGACAGTGTAGAGTCTTATAATACTTGCAATATGTTTTTATGTGATTCTTGCTGTACCGGTTTATACTTGTGTTTGCTTCAAACAACCTTGCTAGCCTAAACTCTGTACTGAGAGGGAATGCTTCTCGTGCATCCAAAACTTGAGCCAAAACCCATGCCATTTGTGTCCACCATACCTACCTACTATGTGGTATTTCCTGCCATTCCAAGTAAATATTTCATGTGCTACCTTTAAACTATTCAAAACTTTATTACTCCTTATTTGTGTCAATGTTTTATAGCTCATGAGGAAGTATGTGGTGTTTTATCTTTCAATCTTGTCATTTACTTCTGACAGACTTTCACCAATGGACTAGTGGCATATACATCCGCTTATCCAATAATTTGCAAAAAGAGCTGGCAACGGGGTGCCCAGCCCCAATTAATTACAACTTTCATTAATAATTCTCTTCACATGTTTTGCCCTGATTTATCAGTAAGCAACTTAATTTGCAAATAGACACTCCTCCATGGTATGTGAATGTTGGAAGGCACCCGAGGATTCGGTTAGCCATGGCTTGTGTAAGCAAAAGGTTGGGAGGAGTGTCATCTATAAAGAAACTAAAATACATGTGTAAACAAAAGAGAAGAGGGATGATCTACCTTGCTGGTAGAGATAACGTCCTTCATGGGAGCCGCTCTTGAAAGTCTGGTTGACAAGGGGGTTAGAGTGCCCACTACCATTCGTTGACAACAACAAACACCTCTCAAATACTTATTTTGTGCTCTCTATATGCTTTCGAAAACTTAAAAAGCTCTAGCACATGATTTAATCCCTGCTTCCCTCTGCGAAGGGCCTATCTTTTACTTTATGTTGAGTCAGTTTACCTACTCCTTTCTATCTTAGAAGCAAACACTTGTGTCAACTTTGTGTGCATTGATTCTTACATATTTACTTATTGCACTTGTTATATTGCTTTATGTTGACAACTATCCATGAGATATACATGTTACAAGTTGAAAGCAAATGCTGAAACTTAATCATCCTTTGTGTTGCTTCAATGCCTTTTACTTTGAATCTATTGCTTTATGAGTTACCTCTTATGCAAAACTTTTTGATGCTTGTCTTGAAAGTACTATTCATGAAAAGTTTTTGCTTATATGATTCATTGTTTACTCTTTATCTATTTGTTAGCAAACTATAGATCATTGCTTTGAGTCACTTCATTCATGACATGAGCCTTGCAATATATTGATCAAGATTGTGTGAAAGCATGTCTCCTCAGAAATTATTTGTTGTTATCGTTTTACCTACTCGAGGACGAGTAGAACTAAGCTTGGGGATGCTTGATACGTCTCCAACGTATCCATAATTTCTGCTGTTCCATGCTTATATTATACCATTTGCTACATGTTTTATATACACTTCGTATCACTTTTATGCATTTTCTGGGACTAACCTATTAACAAGATGCCACAGTGCCAGTTCCCTGTTTTCTGCTGTTTTTGGTTTCAGAAAGTTACTTCTGGAAATATTCTCGGAATTGCACGAAACAAAAGGCCAGTCCCTATTTTTCCAGCACGTACACGGAGTCCGAAGGAGAGACGAAGAGAGCCACGAGGTGGCCAAACCACCTGGCGGCGCGGGTGGGCCCAGCCGCGCCGCCTGTGGTTTGGGCCCCTCGGGGGTCCGCCGACATCGCCCCTTCGCCTATTTATTCCCCGAGACGTGAAAACCCTAAAACACCGAGCCTTTCATCCAGAACATATTCGCTGCCGCCGCCGTCGTCAACCCTAACTCGGGGGGTTCTGAAGCTCTTCCCGGCACCCTGCCGGAGAGGGGAATCATCACCGGAGGGCTCTACATCGCCATGCCCGCCTCCGGAGTGATGCGTGAGTAGTTCATCCTTGGACTATGGGTCCATAGCAGTAGCTAGATGGTTGTCTTCTCCACTTGTGCCATCATGTTTAGATCTTGTGAGCTGCCTATCATGATCAAGATCATCTTATTGTAATGCTACATGTTGTGTTTGCTGGGATCTGACTTATATTGATACCTATGTGGAGCTGAATATTATATTATCATGTCTATGTCATTTGTGATCTTGCATGCTCTCCGTTACTTGTTGAAGCCTTGGCCAAGTGAATACTTGTAACTCCAAGAGGGGGTATTTATGCATGATAGTTGGGTTCAACCTCTATTTAACCTGGGATAGTGACAGCAAGTTCTAAGGTTGTAGATGTGTTGTTGCCACTAGGGGTAAAACAGCAATGCTTTATTCAAGGATGAATGTATTGTTTACATTACGCACATTACTTAATGCAATTGTCTGTTGCTTGCAACTTAATACTGGAAGGGGTACGGATGTTAACCGGAAAGTGGACTATTTAGGCATAGATGCATGCTGGATAGCGGTCTATGTACTTTGTCGTAATGCCCAAATGAATCTCATAGTAGACACCACAGCTCACACATGCATGTTATATGCACTTATCAATTGTCAATTGCCCAGCTGTAATTTGTTTACCCAGCATGTTAGTTATCTTATTGGAGAGACACCACTAGTGAACTGTGGACCCCGGTCCATTCTTTTACATCTGAAATACAATCTACTGCAATCATTGTTCTCTACTGTTTTATGCAAACAAACATCATCTTCCATTCGATACGTTTAACCCTTTGTTTTCAGCAAGCCGGTGAGATTGACAACCTCACTGTTAAGTTGGGGCAAAGTAATTTGATTGTGTTGTGCAGGTTCCACGTTGGCACCGGAATCCCTGGTGTTGCGCCGCACTACACTCCTTCACCAACACCTTCGAAGCAAACCTCGTTTTCCTACTGGTTCGATTAAACCTTGGTTTCATACTGAGGGAAAACTTACTGCTGCACTCATCATACCTTCCTCTTGGGGTTCCCAACTGACGTGTGACGTACAAGCATTGTTTCTGGCACTATTGCCGGGGAGATATTCCCTCGTCAACTTAGAGCCACCAATGACACTAGTTGCGAAGCCCTAGACCTTAAACCCTATATCACGAACTATCTATACCGGAGAATCATATCTTTCCAGTTGGGGGGTTGAGTTTTTTATTTTGCAATTTGTCATGCAAGATGAAGAGTTTTTTTTATGGACGAGGAGAATCTGACGAATACAAGTGTGAACGCCGTGATAAACCACGCATAGACAAGAAAAACCTAATGCATATTCGCGGTTCGCCTTGAAGCTCTTATCGTAACCATTGGCTAACTCAGCAGACATTTGTTACCATTCATTAGTTGAAAACCTAACACAGCTGTTCAAGCTTAGTAATTAGCGGCCCAATCAAGATTCAATCCGGAACGAATCAAATCTGAAACTTCTTGTTGAACCTTAACCCGTCCAGCCATTTCTAATTCGACTGCACCTAGTTTTGCAATTTGTCATTCAGGATGAAGAGGATTTCTATGAAGGAGGAGAATCTGATGAATACAAGTGTGAACGCCGTGATAAACCACACATAGTCAAGAAAATCTTAATGCTCATTATCTTAATCTGCAAGCCCCCCCCTATGATGGTATGAATGCATAAGCTAAAAGAGGTGCCATGAAATAATATATTTGGCACCACATACGTTTGGCTAACTCAGCATACTTTTTGTTACCATTTCTTCAGTTCAAAACCCAAAAAGAGCTGCACAATCTTAACAATTAGCGCCCCAATCAATCTTCAATCCCGAACGAATCAAATCTGAAACTACTGGTTGAACCTTAACTACTTGATAAACACATATATACATAAAAACACCCATTCTGATTATTGTGGCGGTAATATACTATCTTGATATGTCTTGTCTACTATGATGTGGAGTTGTGTCCGTAAGATTATAGATTCTGTCCCACATAGTCGTGAATGCCTTCGTAAACACGAAAAGACAACAAGACGCCATTGCGGGCTATTAAAGCGCAAAATGATCCATAGATGACACTAGTTGAATGTTTTTATTTGTGATTTATGTCAAGATGTGGTGATGAAATCAGCAACATCAAATCATGAGTGCTATCACAACAGCAGACCTTTGTTACCATTCTTTAGTTGAAAACCTAACACAGCTGTTCAAGCTTAGTAATTAGCGGCCCAATCAAGATTCAATCCGGAACGAATCAAATCCGAAAATACTTGTTGAACCTTAACCCGTCCAGCCATTTCTAATTCGACTGCACCTAGTTTTTAATATCTCGGTAAGCCCCACCCCCACATAGTTGTGTATGACTTCGTAAACACGAAAAGACAACAAGACGCCAATGCGGGATATTAAAAGCGAAAACAATCCATAGATGACACTAGTCGATAAGCCCTAGACCCTAAACCATATATCACGAACTATCTATACCGAAGAATCACATCCTTCCAGTTGCGGGATTGAATGTTTTATTTTGCAAGTTGTCATTCAGGATGAAGAGGATTTTCTATGAAGGAGGAGAATCTGATGAATACAAGTGTGAACGCTGTGATAAACCACGCATAGAGAAGACGGTTTTCTATGAAAGAGGCCAATGAGGGATATTATAGCGAAAATTTATCAGTTGGTCATTTCTGAATTGTAGAAATTCAACTACCATGTAGTAAAAGCAAACCAAATAATGATGAACCATTAGTGAAACAATAGTTGCACACGCAATTCACAACTAGACTTTACCTTCAATGCATGTCCGTACACTAGAATTTTTGTGTGCATCCATTTGCAACAAAGATAAATGTAAAACAACGCTAAATTTCAGTTTTTTTCACAGTAAGCTAAAAAAGCTCATTACCACTATCACAATCTTAATATGAAATATATCTGTCTATTTTAGAGCCTGCTACATTAAGTACTATGTATCACTCTCGATGAAGTGTAGTCACAAACAATGTGTACGCACCCAATATGTCATCTCTAATGACTATTTTTTTCCATACGTAGCTGGATTTTGCACATAAATATTAGGTTTAACCGAATCAATAGAAACAATGACATCCTTCATAACCATAAGAAATTGCACGATAAAAGTATGCGCTAGTTCCATATAAGGGAGAGGTTCCACACAAAAGAAAGTACAATAAAAGGAACAAAACTGCAGTAGATGCTTACATAAAGCTATAAATGTTTCATCCAATCAATCTTCCTCTGTGTCCTCATATAAGTCGTTCATGTCAAAACCATCGACATCTGGAGTTATTGAGTAACAATGGTTGGACTTATGGCCTGGCAGGTGACAAATACTACAGCAAGATTGCTTCCTCGTCTTCTTTCCAGCATCTGCTTTGGCTGGGCAATTATTTCTTTTGTGTCCACTAAGCTTGCAAATACTGCAGAAAGAGGTTTGCCTGAATGCACAAGAAACGCGTGTCTTTTGAGTTTTAGACTTCTCCTTCCCTTTAGCAGTTGTTTCTACTGGTGATACAAAACGCTTAAAGCGTTTTCTCCCCCTTTTTGGCTTGGGAATCATTGGAGCCTTAAGCTTGGACATATCAAAATTACTAGGGACGGCCCCAGCTCTCTCATCAGAGTATAACGTTCTTCCATGAGTTACTAAGCCAGGTTCCGATTGATACCCAGAATGGTGAGCACGATGCCATCATTGTCGCTAGACTCATAAATGGGTTGTGCTTCCTCTGGTATGGGGTCTCCTCTAGCTGCGACCATCCCCTCAACCTCTTTTATACCATTCTGAAAATGCTTCATCATGACATCGAAAGTGTCCGGGTCCTGGTTCCCTAACTTTACTGCTTTCATTGCTGTCCCGTACATAAGGTTATCTCGATATGTGTGAGATTTCATTGACCTGTTATCCTTTTGAAGAAACCTTAGATTGGGTGGCAATACGTCTCTGGCATCTTTAGTCCATCTTTTCAGTATGTAATGACCGGGAATTTTAGCAACTCCGAGATAATTCATAACCTATAGATTCAGTACATTCGTTTTAATAAGTAAGTAAGGAACTATTTTGTATGAAAATTAACACTATTTTTTAGTTCAGATACATACCCTTAACGAGTGGCAACAGAGGATGCCAAAATGTGTGTATAATCCGCACTCACATTCGTACACTCCTGCTGCTTCTTTTATAGTTACCTCGAAGCACACACGAACCCACGGTTCTCTCAGATCAGAATATGCATGCTTCACCTCGTAAGTTTCGGATCCTGCTTCATGGGAGACAATATAGTGATAGGACTGATAACCCACAAGTATAGGGGGTGTATCGTAGTACTTTCGATAAATAAGAGTGTCGAACCCAACGAGGAGCAGAAGGTGTTGACAAGCGGTTTTGATGAAGGATTCACTGTAAATGCTCTCAGACAAGTTTTTAGGAGTTTTTGATATGACAGATAAATAAAGTACAAGTAAATAAAATGCAGTAATAATAGTTGCAGCGAGTGGCCCAATCCTTTCTACAGCAAAGGACAAACCGGTTGTTGTACTTATAATGACCAAACGTTCTTGAAGACACACGGGAATATTGTCAAGTGCTTTCGCTTCATATAGTTGATTAATCTTCATTGTTTTGATAAGTGTTGTGTGGGTGAACCTATGCTAATGCACCGCCCTTCCTAGGACTAATACATACTTGTGATTATACCCCTTGCAAGCATCCGCAAATACAAGAAAGTAATTAAGATATACTAACCACAACCTTAAACTTTGAGATCCTGCTATCCCTCATGCATCGATATACCAACGGGTGTTCAGGTTTCTGTCACTCCGGCAACCCCACAATTGGCAAACGAATACACAATGCATTCCCCTAGGCCCATAAAGGTGAAGTATCATGTAGTCGACGTTCACATGACACCACTAGAAGAATAACACCACAACTTAAGCATCAAACCATTAAATATTACTCAACATAGTTCACTACTAACATCAAGACTTCTCCCATGTCCTCAAGAACTAAACGAACTACTCACAAGACATCATACGAAACATGATCAGAGGTGATATGATGATGAATAACAATCTGAACATAAACCTTAGTCCAATGGTTTCACCCAATAGCATCAATAACAAGAGTAATCAACACCGGGAGAGTTTCCCCTATGAAATAGACAAGATTCAGCCCTAGATGTTACAACGGAGACGGGGTGCAGCGGCGGTGATGATGGTGTTGGCGGTGGAGATGATGATGATGATGATCCCGATGAAGTCCAGCTCGATGACGGTGATGATGGCGACGATTTCCCCCTCCGGGAGGGAATTTCCCCCGGCAGATTTCTTCCTGCAGGGGAGCTTTTCGCTCTCTGGTGTTTTCCGCCTCGTGGAGGCGGCGGAATATTTCGATGGCCCTCCTCTGTGTGTTAGGGTTTCGAGGGGGTCAAGTACGCGAAGGGGGAACGGCTGAGGTGGGCCAGGGCCCCCAAACCACCTGGTGGCGCGGCTGGTGGGCCCGCCGCGCCAGCAGGTGAGGAGGGCCCACCTTGGCCCTTCTCAGCCTCCCCTTTTGGCCTCCTCCATCTTCTGGTAAAATAGGAACTTCCATATGTCTTCTTCGATTTATTGATCTTCAGAAATAGTGCATCTCGACGGTGCTTTTTCCAGCAGAATCCTGACTCCGGTGTCCAATTCTCCATTATTCATCAAACATGCAAAATAGGTAAAATAACATAAGTAACACTTCTAAATATGAAATATATCGATGAATAGCAGTAAATTATGATATAAAATAGTGATGCAAAATGGACGTATCAAGGACTTCTCCAGTTCAGTGGTGAATAGTTTGAATGAAGCTCTTGTATATACTTTGCAAGCATGGTTTTGTATTGGCCACATCCTTGTTGTTTTCTTTTTCACCTACAGTCAACTGAATCACATCAGAAATCCGTGAGGAACAAATATGCTTATACAAAAGAAGAACAATACCCAGATTGCAACAAGGAAATAAACTGATGCATTCTTTTGTTAATAGGAATCTGATAAACCAAGCTGGTCTTTACGAATCAAACAAGAATCAGTTGTCAAATAAGGTGGGATGTCATATATATATACCATCTATTGCCAAGAATTTGAGTTTTGCTCAGATGGTTCATATATGCATTACTGATTCACATGTATTTCATAGTTGTTGTCTACATAAATTCACTTGTACCTCACACACAAACCTGTCATATGTATACCATATTTTTCAACAGTAGTCATTCAACCGTATAAGCAGTTATTTATAATTAAACTTACCATACTCAATTTTTTACCATCTAGTTCATATTTATTTTTAGACATTTAATACATTCGAGCTGTATATTCCAGTACCCCGATCAAACCGCTATAGTGTTCCCTTTTTTTCATACCAACTGATGAGTTTACGTAATACTACATTGAGGTGGCTTACCATTTGGGTCTTCTGCTCCTCGCTGTCTTCCTCCATTGCTCTGTCAAACATCATATCATTGTACTTTGATACAAAATTGTTCATTGTTGAATTGCCCCTGATGTACGTCTTCAACAAATGGTTCGCACTCTCGCCCCTTTGAGTACTCATCATCCTTGCACAGAATTTCCCCTTGGAGTATGGCTTAACCCACTTTAGCCGGCACTCATATATCCTAATCATGAAAGGATTTTGAGTAAGCCCATACTTGACAATTAGAATATCCCACGCTGTTTCAAATTCATCAATTGTTAACATTTCGTTCCGAACTTTATGGAACTCTTGTCTGAATGGCGCACTTTTGGAGTAAACTGGGCCAAGGGATTCCTGAGCCTTGCGCAACACATGCCATTTGCACGAAAGGTGTGTGGTTTTTGGCATGCTCTTCTCAATTGCAAGAATCATTGCTTGAGCTTGATCTGTTTGCATAATAAACGTCAGAATGCACGGTGTCAGGAAAAGCACCATAACAAAGATAGTCTTGTTTTTCACTGATAAACAATGAAGGATTTAAGAGTTTTTTTACCAGTGAGTATGGTGATTGGTTGTTTGCCTCCCATCAACGTTAAGAACTCGTTGAACACCCAAGTGAAAGCAGGTATAGTCTCCTCTCTCATTAGGACACCAGCATAAATGACAGATTGAAAGTGGTTATTCACTCCAACAAACAATCCAAAAGGCATTTTGTATATGTTTGTACAAAATGTTGTGTCGAAAGTGAATACATCACCAAAACACTGGTACTGCATCTTGCTTTGGTGATTTGTCCAAATTAAAGTCTTGATCCGGTTATGCTGGTCAACATCAACACCGTAGGCAAAATCTGGATCTTCCTTCCTCAAGGTTCTGAATATCTGAAGCGTCTTCTTGACGTCATCATCCATCTGTTCTCTGGCTAGCTGTTGGCATAGGGTGCGAAGAGACCTTTTGGTGAATGGTACATCTTTCAAAGTTCCATGTATACTACCCATGATGCTATGGACCTTACCCAAAGGAACATTGTTATCTCTTAAATGTTTGATAAGGATCTTTGCACTTTCATCAATCCTACGATGGGAACCCCACTGCATCTTTTCACCACAAGACTCAGATAGTGTATGGTTGTGGTCTTCAGTGAACCTAGATATGTACCAGCCATGGTCTTTCGTACGCAGAAGCCGCATAGCTGCCATGCATCCACATCGCTGGGACTGGTGAATGTTCCTTCGGTCATGACCCTGTTTACACAATGATACGTTAATGCTTTTAACAGACTAGAAAGGAGTTATCTTAGAGACAGGGAACATGGACTGTACAAACAGGGAGGCACGATGTAAATTTTTACCTGGTTAGAGCACTGCAATTCTTGCATGGTTCGGTAATCGTTGCCTCGATTTCTGTCACTTTTTCCGTAGCTAATTCCAAACCCTTTCTCCCATGAATACAAATTGTAGAATTCATAGGCCTCTGCAGTAGAATCAAGAGTAGTGCCAACCTTCGGTGTGAATATATGCTCAGTTTTCCTGTCATAACATGATCGAAGTGCTTTTTCAACAGGTCCAATACCTTCAGATGGTCGACTAGTTGGCAGATTCACTCCTTTTTTTGTACGTCTCCTGTTAAATAAAAGGCATTTTCACCATTTTAGAAGATGGAAAATCTGACAGAAATGTTTTTCTGCAAATTTAAGTACCACAACTTATAAAACAGATGTACAGTTCAGCACCTAAAACGATTTCCCCTCTTCCAGATTCAGTCAAGTAGATTTCTTTGCAATTCAATGTGCTCCTCTAATAATATTTAGTAGGGTTTAGGGTTTAGGTTCCAATATTTTGTATGGTATACTTAGGTAATAGAATTTTTTTTCAGTAGGTTATTTATATGTAATAGAAAGATTGTACCCACAGTTAGCTAGCATGTTAAGAAAGTTAATTTCTTTTAAAAATTATATTTGTATATACAACTTGTATCCCATAAAGTTAACTAATGTTTTTGATTACTTTTTACACAGTCCATGTAATATCCTCACACAATCTGTTGTCATGCCCTTTGGGCAGGTTAGCAAAACCAGAATTAATATACTTGCATGACTGAATAATTTTGTTAGTCATCCGCAACATAGTATATATTACAGAAAGAATGTGCCACAAATTTTAACTACAGACAAGTTATAATGAAAACTAGTACCACATCAACAGCTTTCTAACAAGATTTATATTTTGCTACAATAATACATTTAAAATACCTCTTTATGTAATGAGATGTCCCACCCTCATTGTTTGTTGAATTAGTTTCATTGTCGGCCTCAAATGGTTCTTCTTGAGAAGGGAGTTGTTCTGAATGAATCTCATTTTCGCCGTTAATGTATTCATTAGTTTCATCAAAATCTTTCGGTGGCAACATGTAACTGAATGCATGGGCATCTTCAATCTCATCTTCTGAGGATAATTCGACAACACCTTCGTCCGAGTCATCATCAGAATCAAAGTCCTCACTGTTCAAAGTTGGAGCCGTCAAATTGGTACACAAGATGATGGTTATCAACAATCGAAAATTAGCTTCTCATTTCACATTTTAACCTCGAGCATCCTTCGTATGAGGAACTAAATGGTTCTTCACCAATTGGTCTGAAACCACAATCCTGCTGAACATCAGGAGCCATGCCATTCATGCTGTACATGAAATAAAATTTAACTTCACATAAATACCTGGTTCTACAATTTGTTTTGCATGCAAAACAAAGGGGGACACTGCAGTAAATCGCACCACAAATTTCTTTCATAAAAACTACCTTGTGTTATCAAGTCCACCTATGGTCTCTGATTCTTCTGCGATGGGGGGGGGGGGGGGGGGGGGAGTACATTTTCAGTTCCCCATTGTTGCTCCTCATCCATCTCTCTGCGCAATTATTGAGATAGTTCAACAATTTAGAAATCAAAAAGTAAAGTCTTAAGAGTTCGAAACAAAAGAACTACCCAATTCTAAACCTAGTCGCTACTGCAAAATGAATTATTGAGTCAAGTTTTAGATCGGCGCATTAAATTACTGACATAGATGACACGCAACCATTGGGATTTAGAGATGTGGATTTTCTAGGGAACAAATCCAACCACTCAGCATCGCCAGATCTGAAAGATACACAATATAGAAATTTAGGTCAAACCTTGCACGAAGGGCAATCTTTGGAGAATGCAGGGAAGAAAGTAGCTCGACGTAAGAGAAGTTCCCTCCCATCTCCGGTGGGAAGGCGCCCAAGCTTGCTGGATCCCCCCCCCCCCCCCCCGGGCATGGTTGCTCCATCCCTAACCAGGGCAGCAGTAATGAACGTCGAACTGGGACAATGAGAGAATTCGAGAGAAATCCGGGAAGCGGGATACATACAACGGCCGAAAGATTCTGCCTAAAAAGTTGCCTAACTTTAAGTTTGGCAGTACTACGTCGGGCAGGAGGCAACTTGCCGACGGGTACCAGGCCATGCCTGGTGAAGACCAGGGATTGACCAGCCTTTTCAACACGAATCTCCAACAACATATCAACGGTAAAGATTGTCCGGGGGGCCAACCTACTTGTGTAAAATCCGCTCATGGATGATGCTGTGTTCTTGTGAATGGTTCTTGCATTTCCTAGTGCGTGTTGGTGGAATCCTGGTTGGGTTGTTCATATACGGTGTGATCTTCAGACTATCAGTTAGCTGTGAGAACTAGACAACGGCGTCCCAAGTCTGAAAAATAAATATGGGCGTTTTTGTCTTTCTATTGTAGCCCATCAATAATCTGGAGCTGGAGTTAATAATTGCCCCCAAACAGTTTTTCGGCGCTCTAGAGCTAAGAGGTGGAGTGGAGTTTTGAGGTGAAGTGAAGTTGGATGGAGTGGAGCCCTCCCAAACACAGCCTTAGGCGGCCTACAAGATTATCTTTCTCTGGATGAGATATTTTTTTTCGAGAATTATCAATTTGCCTTTGGCGGCAAACTCGTGCTCTCACATACACGTGTTACCCCACCGCCCAACCTAGTACAAACCTATTACTCAATTTGCCTCCACATGTTGCCCCCTCGGCCATACCCACCGAAAGGATCTCCACGTAGAAGCCCCGCTCACCTCCACTTTCTGCCCGATGATCCGATCAATGTCCCTTGGACCAAGATGATTACCGTTAAAATGTCCCACCTAAGTCCCACCCAACGTTTGTCAACCACTCGATCTCGCCTATGCATGCGACAATGCGGTGAACCGTCTCCTTCCTACTTACCCGTGAGGCTAGGTGCGGCAAACGATCCTTCTGGCATGTTCCATCATACCGTCTATCCTTTCAGAAGCGGGTGTCACCCATCGCCAACCTGATATAGGTCACCGATTCGAACATATTGAGTATCTCTTTCGACACTTGGATGTTGAACTTCATCCAAAGGATTATCACCCTTGATCCGCCACAACCAAAGCCACCTCGTCCTCAAAGCTAAGTTGAGGAACTACAGATTCGGGATCCCAATTCCTCACATCAACTTTGATGAGCATACCTTGCTCCACGCCACATGACAATGCGTTCCCTTCGCTTCCTTCTTGGAAACTCCAGCCAGAGACTTTCGTAGTAGATCCAAATACATCATCGCACACGACCAACCCCGCTAGGAATACTGTCCTTTGTTGCTCTATCCAACACGAAGTGTAAGACGAAAGACATCCATCACTAGTCCAAACAACATGAGGGACACATCACCCTCGTGTTGGCCGTTGAGATAAGTCCACACACCCACGCTACCCAACTAATGGCCGAATCCCAACTTTGGTAGCACTTTCAAAAGAAAGGGCAAATCCACGGCTTTGCTTATGTCGAGCTTTAGCACGATGTGTTCTCACATTGTATCATGAAGGTTCCGCACCGTTTGCTGCACCAACATAGTTATCTCATCGGCCTACAATCCCGGGCCTCTTGGGCGTCTTGGAGCACTTTGTTACTCCTTGCTTTCTCTGTTTTATTTTACTTTGCGTTATGTGATTAGTCAAAGTCAAACTTTCCAAGTTTGACCAAGAATATAGAAAAAAAATCAACATTCATAAAATCAAATGCATATAAAATGACAATATTTGGTCAAACTTAATAAAATTTAACCTTGACTAAACCCATAACGCAAAAATAATTGTGAATACTAAAGTCCATCAGAGATTCAGGAAGAAAAACCTCAAACACCCCCACCGCGAGCTAATACTCCGTCGGATAAGATTTTTTTTGACTGTTCCGTCGGATAAGATCACATGGCCAGTTGAGATTCCTAGTTGACATAGAGAAGGGCCGGGTGTCAAAGCCAAAGTAACTACTCAACTGTATCTAGATTAGCTCTGCCTTCCTTTGGCTCTAGCGCTCCAGCTAGGACACGCACCTGATCATCCCAAATTCCCAACTAATGATGAGCAGGGGAGGTTGACAACCACGTGCTCTGCCGCTTGGCGCGCACCAACGGGTGGGGAGAGAGATAGCCTAGCCGTCCTGTTCCTGTGGCGTAGCGTAAACAAACGGCAAGTTGAGGGAATGCCGATCTAGCGCGGCGACCCGACGGCGACGGATCATCATTGGGTTTTGGTGTTGCCGATCCTCTCCGCCACTGATCCCCTAGCGCCATTTCTTTCCTCCTTCTCGTGCAGTTTTTCGTACATGCTTCTTCTGTATCGAATGCTTATAATATTAGAATATATTTGATGCTAACCTGATAATATTTGGTCAAACTTTACAAAAATTTGAATTTGACAGAAAACCCAGAAGGTAATCGAGAACGGAGGAAGTATACCCAGGCGAGGATCGATGCTCTCTCCGGCGTATACGGTAATAAGTATATATAATATCTCCAAGTAAGAGAAGGTTGACTAATTCTTCTTCTTTCACAAATAGTCAAACTACACATACAGTTGGACCTCTACATTTTATATGAAACACATCTGTACCATTGTACTCTTATCGTCGTACTTTCACACTATTATAGGAACTTCAGGATGGGAAAGACGAACTGGCTGACTACTAGACGCCCTTTGGAGCCATGAAAGGACGACCTAAATGAAACGAAGTCAGCCACTATGCGTCGGTTTGCACCTTTTATACAGCTCCGTGACACGGCGGCATGACATGGCCTCCAAAAAAAGCCACTGACGGTGTGGTGTTTTTGCCTGGATTAGAAACATTTCCAAATCTGTACGCGCCGGCCAGGTGCGAGCTACGCTCCAAGAACACGGACATAAGGATTTATTTGTTTTCACTAAATAATAACGAGAGTTTGGTACCAGAAAACAAAAGCAGGACTTCCACCAAGGGGTCCCAACTATTGTACGTAGACACCAACTTGCATCGTCTCAGCATTAAATTTCATGACAACCCAAGCCATCCCTCATCATCATGAAATAAGCGAGATATATAATGGCGGGATCCCGCTTACATTCATAAAGTAGAGATGTTTCGAGACATCTCTCCAAATTTCCCACTATATAATCGTAAACGATACCGAGCTTTTATTTTATGATGATTTGAATTTGTGACGGCATCCATCCACATGGAACGTGTATGCACCTCCTCAATCGCCCGAAACCCCAACACCCAATGCGAATAGAGAACCTTTTGTAGCACCCAAAATGCGGATAGAGAACCGACGAGAGAAGAGTAGTCTGGTTTCTGTCGTTGCACCTGCTTGCAAAGAGGGGGGGGGGAAACAATCCAAGTTGTTGCAGCTTGTACAAACTCCTTTTTAGTCCATGAGCAAAGGAAAGAATTCACATTTAGCGCGGGTAGCAAAGGAACTACATTTTGTATGCGGAAGATGAGTTTTGGGTGTCGCTGGCCAGCAATTCCCACAAGGACCGATGACGAGTCTAGAAAAAACAACAACTTGACTAACCTCTCTCCAGATGCCATTTCCTGCAAGGTAGGGAACGTCGTACAAACTTCCCTCGAGAGGCCACCGCCGCGAGAAGGACATTCGACGAAGCTTTAAGGTCGGCTAAATGCAAGTGCTTTTCTTATGGAATTAAATTTGAACATATTCCATCTCTTATTATATTTTCATAATTATTAAACCTCTGTAAACGAGCATGAAAAATACTATTCCCAGACATTGACCCCAAATAGGTCACATCGTAATATCTTCCGTCCATGTCGACTGAAACCTACAACCATAAACAAATTAAATTCGCGGTGATAGAAGTACATGGACATCTCAGAAATAAAACCGTGACATGGACCTTTCTTTGTCTCACACAATCAGTTAAGAATATGAGAGGAATGCAGTTTTCTTCAAGGATAAGAAATAAAAATGAAAAACCACCATTTAAATTCCCCAACGCGCACGGGAGGAAGGAAGCCCACGGATTTGGGAGGTGGCGGAGACACGGCCAGATCCGCACCGTTGGATCTGAAACCAACGGCCTCGATCACCCGAAACCCGCAGCCCATCTCCTTTTTCTGTTGGGAGTAATTGGTTTTCCTGCCACCACTCCCTCTGCGGTTGGTTAATTTCCACCCCAACCCATTCGCCGCCTCCCGCCGCTCGATTCCGGCGAGCAAGCGGCCCTCCGCCGGCGTGGGCATGGTGGGCGGGATGTGCGGGAACGACAACTGGATCAACAGCTACCTGGACGCCATCCTCGACGCGGGGAAGGGCGCCTCGGGCGGCGGGGGTGGCGGCGGCGGCGGAGGAGGGGGTGGCGGGGGCGACCGGCCCTCGCTCCTCCTCCGCGAGCGCGGCCACTTCTCCCCGGCCCGGTACTTCGTCGAGGAGGTCATCACCGGCTACGACGAGACCGACCTCTACAAGACGTGGTCCCGCGTACGTCCTCGATACGATTCCGCCGGATTTTCTTGGCTCCGCTTCCGTTCTGGTGGATTTGCGCGCAAAGCTCGTTTTTTTATCGATCCGTGTCTCGGTGCAGGCGAATGCGATGCGGAGCCCGCAGGAGAGGAACACGCGGCTGGAGAACATGACGTGGAGGATCTGGAACCTCGCCAGGAAGAAGAAGGAGGTGTGCCTTTCCCGCTCTTGGTTCGTTTCTTTCTTTTTCCTTGCTGCTGCTGGCTCTGTTGTACAGTTTGTTTTCTGACTGCGGTAGCGGGCGTTGGCGATTTTTTATGTGGACGTGCAAGTGGGGGGATAAATTAGAGATTAGTGTGGGTTTTTTCCTAGGAAGGGGGACTAAAGCCGGGATTGATCTTGGCACCATTGATCTGTCGCCATTCTAGATGATCTCAAGTACTCAGAAGTTACCACACGAATTCCTACAATGTTAGGTAGATTCTTGCCTCATCTGATTGATGAACTATGCTGGCACCTGTAAAATTTTGCGCGCAGTTGGACAGTTCTTATGTTTCCTGCCACTGTCACGCTTGGCCTCTCTCTCCGTGGTCAATTCGTCGGTTTACCAAATGCTGCTTGATGAAGTGGTGCCATCTGAAAGAAGCTAGCATGGACATAGCATATGCTGGGAGCACGTCAAACTCTCGGCCCCGCAGACACCAGGGTCGGCCATGCTGCACTGTGAATATTTCTACTGAACTGTCATCCAAATACAGTCTATTTTTTTTCTTTCAGTAGTAACAGATCAAATAGATGACGAATGCAGCCAGAGAGATGGTTGACAGTGTTATAGTTTTGGTTTGGATAGTCTGAGCAACGTGTGTATTGCGCCACTGCTGGAATCACAAAAAACATTTATGGGGCCGCTGAAGTGCAATGCATTGAGAAAGGATCCCTTTCTTCAAATAGAGAAGGATATGTACAGAAGTGCACTGAACATCAGGGTTTGGGAGTATTTGCATATTTTTCAAAAGAGAATTTGGCCCAGGTCCCAATGTTTTTCTTTTCTTTGCAACTTCTTTTCAAGCCCCGCATTTGTTTGCGTCCACATTTAATGTTTTTTCATTCACCATTCACTCTCTAATAGAGCCAACACATGTTGTTTATATGGTGCGAAAAAAAGTCAAAAACCATGCATTACTTAAAAAACATTCCTAGACTGACAGCACCAAACTCACAGATCTTTGACTAAAAGGTCTACATTCTGGAACCGTTCAGAATTTACCTTCCCTGTTACTGATGTGGAAGCAGATACCTGGAGCTCCACTGACACCTGCAAATCAACCATCCGGACTTCCCTGAATTTCCTCTCAATCTCTATTAGTAATTTCCATTTGACCATTTTAAGCTTGTCAGAGACCAACACGCTCAAACTATAA
The DNA here is from genome assembly GCA_947311845.1 of Poa pratensis. Lineage (NCBI taxonomy): Eukaryota > Viridiplantae > Streptophyta > Magnoliopsida > Poales > Poaceae > Poa > Poa pratensis. The sequence goes on along the minus strand of CAMZMU010000080.1, from coordinate 4,809,593 downwards.
TATTTTTATTAGAGGAACCAGATTAAATAAAATAAGGAGATCCATGCAGAGGCAACAACTGGATACACCTGATTTATGGAAAACTGCACGTATGTAAGCCCGTGGAAAAAATCTGCATGAAAAAGGTGATTGATGCTCCTGCTGTCAGTCACACTTTCATACATTGTTAGTACACAGCGTGTTCATAGACCAAGCAGTTTTTCTCGCTGTACTTGTAATTTTTTAACAATGTGTTGTTTGTTAGGTTAGCCAGTTATCGTTACTACAGGCTGGATTTAAATTGTTAAAAAATATAATTGGCTATTGGGATTTCACTGTGTCATGGTGTCGCACTTTTACTTCTATCTCGCTTGCTGTTACCATGTTAGCTGCTAGGTCCATGCAATATATCCCAATTTAAGTATCTTGATGGTTATGTTTCGGCTTTTCTACTGAAAATAAATGGGCTTTCCCCTCGTCCTGGAAAACATAGTCACATAACTTTTTTTGCATTGTGCATTCAATGCCGCTTTCACTCCTAGTCTGTTCCACACTGGTCATAAGAAACAACTTTTCTCTGTTTAGTTTTAGTGTCAGAATTTCACTTTTTTCTATAATTAGATTCTTACTCACATTGGTGCTTCATACCTTTCTTATCCCTTATTTATTACCTAATTGTGCCATTACTCAGGTTGAGGAAGCCAACCGTTTAAAACGTCGCCTAGAGACAGAGAAGCCCCGAACTGATGCTACTACAGAAATGTCTGAAGATCTCTTTGAAGGAGAAAAGGGAGAGGATGCTGGTGATGCATCTGTTGCCTATGGTGACAGCTCTGCTGGGAACACACCTAGGATCAGTGCCGTTGACAAACTATATATAGTGTTGATCAGGTATGAAATAATTTCTTTAACTTCATGTTTGTATTTTGTAGGAAAATTGTGTGATGTAAGGAAACTAAATGTTAATCACCGGTTAATCTGCAAACAATAAGATCATTATGCACCGAGCTGTTATTCATATCAGATGCAAATAACCTCACAGTTAGTGGGGAAGATCTTTATTCCACTACCTGTTTGCTGTATACGATTGTGCGGCAACACTTTTTTCATGATACCATTTCTTTAGAAATAGATGACGAATGATGATCAAAGGTACCATCTTTCATGGATTTAGCCTACCTACTAATAATCAAACCCTTAGACTCAGACGTGGTATCACATTTTGTAGTCTTGCTTTATTACCTACACTGATGTATATATGATGCAATGTGCAGGTTTGCCAATATTTTGTGTTAAATTGAATCGCCCATTTAATTCCTTTGTGATGTATTATACTGCAGCCTTCATGGCCTGGTCCGTGGTGAGAACATGGAGCTTGGCCGGGATTCAGACACTAGTGGACAGGTATTGTTGCTGCATATACTTGAGTAATTAAGCACAAGTGCATTTTGTTCTCCAACATGAGTAACTCTAACCTTATCCTTAAGTTAATTTGGGTAGATATTACTTCCATTTGACCTTCTAATATGCCCAGTAACAGGAACATATAATGATATGATTTCACTTGCTCCATTGTGTCATTTGATAGGTCAAATATGTCGTGGAACTTGCTAAAGCATTGAGTTCATGCCCTGGAGTATACCGGGTTGATCTTTTGACAAGGCAAATATTGGCACCAAATTATGATCGTGGATATGGCGAACCATCAGAGACACTGGTACCAACAAGCTCTAAGAATTTTAAACATGAAAGAGGAGAGAACAGTGGTGCATATATCATCCGAATACCATTTGGACCAAAAGACAAGTATCTAGCTAAAGAACATCTCTGGCCTTACATTCAAGAATTTGTTGATGGTGCTCTTAGTCATATAGTGCACATGTCGAAAATGATAGGCGAAGAAATTGGCAGCGGGCATCCAATGTGGCCTTCTGTGATTCATGGTCATTATGCCAGTGCAGGAGTTGCTGCTGCTCTACTATCTGGAGCACTTAATGTTCACATGGTATTTACAGGGCATTTTCTTGGGAAAGATAAGTTAGAAGGGCTTCTCAAGCAAGGGAAACAGACAAGGGAAGAAATAAATATGACATACAAAATTATGCGCCGAATTGAGGCAGAGGAATTGTCTCTTGATGCATCTGAAATAGTTATTGCGAGTACTAGGCAAGAGATAGAAGAGCAATGGAACTTGTATGATGGTTTTGAGGTCATGCTTGCAAGGAAACTTCGTGCGAGAGTCAAGCGTGGTGCCAACTGCTATGGCCGTTACATGCCTCGTATGGTTGTGAGTATACTGTATACATCGCAACTCTGATTCTTATTTTGTTACCATAATAATCACTGTTGTGGTGGAATTATTGTTTCAGAAATTGTGGTAGAATTTTTTCATAGTTTGGTGGTTAGCAACATAGCATCAGCTGTCGTTGCTGTCCGTATTTGCTGTAGCATTTTAATATCATTAACTTTGTATTTGTTGCTCTGCAGATAATTCCTCCAGGTGTTGAATTTGGTCATATGATTCAGGATTCTGATATGGATGGTGAGGAAGATAGCCCATCCCCAGCCTCCGAAGATCCACCTATTTGGTCTGAGGTGGCAAAGTTTTCTTGAGATGTTTATACGAAATATTTCACTTAACAGTTCATTTACATAAAAATTATGACATACTGCTTCAGTTATTATTTTATGTTTATCCTTAATTTTTTAATCTGTGCCCTGATAATTTGCATGTGATGACAGATAATGCGGTTCTTTACAAATCCTAGAAAACCATTGATTCTGGCTGTTGCTCGTCCTTACCCAGAAAAAATATTACAACACTTGTGAAAGCTTTTGGTGAATGCCGACCATTGAGGGAGCTTGCTAACCTAGTAAGATAAAAACTCATTATGATACTCTGTATATACGATATTTTGATATCATGAGTGAATGCATAGAGTTCAGTAGCTGCTAATTATCTGGAATGCTTTTAACACTTCATTTCGTACAAACTTTTGATGTTGCATTCCAGACACTGATTATGGGTAATCGCGAGGCTATTTCCAAAATGAGTAATATGAGTGCAGCTGTTTTGACATCAGTACTTACATTGATTGATGAATATGATCTGTATGGTCAAGTGGCATACCCAAAGCATCACAAACACTCAGAAGTTCTTGATATTTATCGTTTAGCAGCGAGAACAAAGGTATGTTATTTCTGAACATAGGAAACAGCTGGTGCCTTTCTTCTTTTTTCGAGAATATAACAGTTGGTGACATTCATTCCCTTGTTTTAAAACCTAGCTCCTGAACTGTTTGTATGCTTAATTATTCATCTATTTTGGTAGGTGGAAAACTCATGACTTAAGTAAATTAAATTGTTTAAATAGCTGAAGGTCGTAAAATCACATCCTGTGAAGTTAAATGCTTAGAGCAACGATTTTGTTATATTAGGTGGATTTTACCAGTTCTACTTTAGTACCTATATCCTGTACTATTTGTATTAATGCCGATTATTCATTGAACATATGCAGGGTGCTTTTGTAAATGTTGCTTACTTTGAACAATTCGGTGTCACCTTGATAGAGGTAATATCATTGAAATTTAAATTCACTTTTGTGGTTGCTACCATTTCTGCATTCTAATTACCTCCAGTATGTTATTTGTGAGAGCAGGCTGCCATGCATGGTTTACCTGTGATTGCAACAAAAAATGGAGCTCCTGTTGAAATTCACCAGGTTCGTGAATCAACATTAACTTGATTTTACAAAGAAAATCATATCAAGCTCATTTCTGGTGAATGCCGATGCAGGTGCTGAACAACGGTCTTCTTGTTGACCCCCATGATCAGCATGCAATTGCGGATGCACTCTATAAACTTCTTTCTGAAAAACAACTTTGGTCAAGATGTCGAGAGAATGGGCTGAAGAATATACATCAGTTTTCTTGGCCTGAACATTGCAAGAATTACTTGTCACGGATATTAACTCTTAGCCCAAGATACCCTGCGTTTGCGAGCAATGAAGACCAGATTAAGACACCTATCAAGGGAAGAAAGTATATCGTTGTTATTGCTGTAGACTCTGCCAGTAAGAAAGATCTGGCCTGTATTATCAGAAATTCTATCGAGGCTACACAGCCAGAAACTTCGTCAGGTTCAACGGGTTTCGTGTTGTCGACTTCCCTAACAATAGCGGAGATACACTCTCTGTTATTATCCGCAGGGATGGTTCCCACCGATTTTGATGCTTTCATATGCAATAGCGGGAGTGATTTATTTTACCCTTCACAGGCTGGTGATTCACCAAGCACATCCCGGGTGACATTTGCATTAGACCGTAACTACCAGTCTCATGTCGAGTACCATTGGGGAGGAGAAGGTTTAAGAAAGTACCTAGTGAAGTGGGCTTCTTCAGTAGTAGAAAGGAGGGGCAGAATGGAAAAGCAAGTTATTTTTGAAGATTCAGAACACTCCTCGACATGTTGCCTTGCATTTAGAGTGGTCAATCCAAATTATGTAAGCCTTTCCTTTCAGTTATCTTCTGGCATTTTTTAGAATTTCGCTTGCATATCCATTGTGTGGACTGTTCAAGTGCATTGTTTTATGCTAGTCCTTTATGCAAGGGTTTCTAATTATCACTTGGCATGTCGTTTTGCAGTTACCTCCTTTAAAGGAGCTACAGAAGTTGATGAGAGTCCAGTCACTACGTTGTCATGCTCTTTATAACCACAGTGCTACCAGGCTATCCGTAATTCCAATCCACGCATCACGGTCTCAGGCTATAAGGTATTTCTCAGTTTTCTTACTTCATGCATTTATAAAAAAATGAGGCCTACGTAGGGCTACTTGACCGTCCCCTTGGACCGACCTCTCCCATCTACAGTAACCCAGAGAAGCGATTTGTGAGCTCCTTAGGCAAACCACCTCGCCGGCGCTGCTTCGACGGCTCCCTCGCCCTCCGCCGGCCGCTCCGGCGGCGGGAGGACGGGGGAACCCAGATCCGCGTCGTGTACATAGTGTAGGCTTGCTTAGGGTTTCCAGCCGGCGGCGTCGTGGTGGAGGAGGCGCGGCCGGAGTGGTTTTGCGGGCGGTGGACCTTCCACTCGATGGCGGCGCTCCGTGGAGCTCCGGCGTCGATCTGCTGCCATCGTCGACCTGGTGGCTCTTCGGATCTCTCAGGTTCGACTTCCCCTCACCGGATCCCGTGGGCTGTCGGCGGATCCGGCTAATCAATCCGAAGATGGAGGAGGTTTGGGGCTTCGCGGCGTCAACGGCGACTGTGGGCGTCCGTCGTGGGTTGTCCGGTGGTCTCCCGCCGGCGGAGGGGCTGACTCCGGCCAAGGACAAGCAAGCTTGTGGAGCAGCGGCGGCGGCAAATCACCGGGCCGTTCCGGCCGTCGGTGTGGTCGGGATCCAGGAGGGCTTCGTTGTTTTTTCTTCTGTTTCCTAGATCTTTCTGTAAGGAACGAAGCTTCTTTGTTCCTCTTTCTTTGTCAAAAAAAAAAAAATGAGGCCTACGAGGGAGGAGCCTCGTGGCATTTAATTAAGAAGAATGGTGCAACAACACCGAATTGCGAGTAGGACGGCTCGGACTCGGGTGGGTGGGAAGGTATCAGCCCCTCCCCCACCACTAGGCTATTCCTTAGTCTGCACTTATCAGCCCCTCCCCCAACACTATGCTATGCCTTAGTCTGCACTTCATGCATTTATCACTTTCTGAATTTCTTTTGTACTATAACTGCAGCATTGTAGGGTGTGAATCAGTTTTTAGAATCTTGCCTAAAAATGAGGATGCGGTTTTCAGCAAGGATGATTTGTCCTGTGGAAATCATCAACATTTTAACACAGAAGAATAAACATATCGGTTGAGAAAATTATTTTAACACAGAACCGACCTACATGCGTGTAGTGCTATTAACATTTTTTTTTTTCTGTTCCTATAGGTACTTATCTGTTCGCTGGGGCATAGACTTGCCAAATGTAGCGATCCTTGTCGGCGAAAGCGGCGATTCAGACTACGAAGAGCTGTTTGGAGGCCTTCACAAGACGGTCGTCCTTAAGGGTGAGTTCAACACGCCTGCAAACAGAATCCATACGGTCAGGCGGTACCCATTACAAGACGTCATCGCGCTTGATTGCTCGAACATTGTCGGAATAGAGGGTTGCAGCAGTGACGACATGCGGTCTACTCTGCAAAAGCTCGGTATACCGGCAAAATGACCACAAATAGACGTAAATTTTACTTTTTCGTTTATATATGGTGATGAAAAGAAAGAATGATACACACACATAGCAGACGAATACCATCATTTCCACGCTTGATGGAAATACCGATTTTGCCTGTAAGTCACAAGGGTGTATGTGTGTGGTCCTCCGGTGAGCTGTGAATAACCATCCAAATCCCATGTCCACGGAGACCCGTGTGTGGAAAAAATTCATAATGAACAACGAATCCAGTACAGACAAAGCAATTTCCAATGAATGTTACGGTGAAACGTACTACTCTTATTAAGCAATTTCCATGGAGTTATTAAGCAAGCACCAACTTAGCACGGAAGCCTTCCAAAACAGTACTGATGTTAAACCAAGCTTACAGTTGCCCTCTTAGAGAGAAGTGAAACATATATATGCCTATTCTACTGTTATGAAGCCTGCTTTGTGAATTGGATTAAGGTCATCCATTCTACATAAAGCTCAGCTGGGGTAAGGTTTGGTTCAGTTTTGTAACCTTGTTTCCTCCTCGGATATTTGGAGTTTATTCGGAGTTTTGTCTTGTCGATAGTCATAGCATTAACCTCATGCTTTGCTGATTGGAGGTGGTTACGATTGATGAAAGAAATCACCGTGGCAGTGAAGTGCAAGAAGCCAACCCTGGTTTCCATCTTATAAATGCATTTACTATATGAATCCCACCGTTCTGCACCCAAAGCAAATGTGGTATCTGAATGTTAAGCACACACCATTACATGCTTGTAGTTTGGTGTAGTAGCTGCAGCAGCTACACCTTCAGGGATTGGCGATCGGTTTGGATGTGGTTGGCCATCTGTATCGTCTTCAGGGATCTCAGGACCTGTACGCCAAGCAATACCCCGCTCGTCAATGTCGTGCCCTTATTTCTCTGTGTGCGAAAGCGTGAGACATTGAACAGAGATGAATGATTTGCACAGGTGTTGTGGTTTCAGGTAGGTTCGACTGAGCGAAACTTGCCCTGAAAATCAGAGATATCGCACGCGTACGTATCGTTTCTGTGACTCGCCAGAAATTATCATCGCTTCAAAGCAAACGCATTGTCCTTTGCTGATAAAATGGGTTTAGTTCAAGCAACATTCTGGAACACCGAGAATCATGGCATCGCAGAGTTGGCCTGGTAAACAAGCTGAAGAAAGTAGAGCCGTTGGCGTTTGACTCCATCGATCGAAATCTCTGTTTTAAATAGCCGGCTCCAGACTAATTAAGACAGGGAATTTTTCCTTTGTTTCTTGCCCACACTGCAGCTCATTGATTGGCAGTCACACGGGCGGCGGCATGGGATGATTGGATGGATCGGAGTTAGCTGGAGTTTGTTGCGAGCTCCCAACTACTAATCAGGTTTAATTTCAGCTTCCAACCTTGCCGAGCTCACTGTTTTCTCATCAGAAGTTTCAACGTTCGCCTGCACTGCACGCCACACACGGATCCAGGGAGAGAGAGGGCGGTGCTGGCGAATTAAATTTGGACGGACGCACGGATGGATGGCCAGAAAGGACCAACTACACGGCTTAAACGGGTCAAACCTCAAACGGAACGGAACCGGCAGGCGGGGCAACCAGCAGCTATAGCTACCCTAAGTCCCTAACCTAGCTAACCAACCATAAGTTTGATTTCTCCTGCAAATCTCAGCCACTATTTGATTATGGATGTGTGTACACTGTACATATTAAGATGAAAAGAGGATAATTGATTACATATGGATGTGTGTACACATTAAGATGAAAATGAGCTATATAATGGATTTGCTGTGTTTCTTTTGGGCGAGGCAAATTTCGGAGCATCGGTGCCTTGATAGAAACTGTGTTTGGCATTGTGGTGGATTACGATGATCTTGTCTGCTCAAGTGGGTTTTTCCTCTTGATTAGATTTTTTTCCTGTTTTCATACTTATTTTTCACAACACGCACACAACAAAAGAAACATCGTAACACATTTCAGCAACCGCAAACCGAATTTAAGACAAAGAGATAACGAACACAGGCTTCATAGTGGAATTCGACGCATGTGGCTATGGGAAGTTGATTGATCTCATCGGCAAAACAATTACCCGAAGGCGGTCGAGATTAATAAAGAGGTAAAAAATTATACCGCTCCCTCCGATCCAAATTAAGTAAGTGTAGCAGTTTTGAACCGAAATTAGTTCAAAACTACGATGCTTATTATGGATCAGAGGTAGTACAAATTATTGATATTTTTTACGCTAGAAGATCCAGTCAGGAATTAAATAAAATTAAGTAAATGCATAGGGACCAACTATACGGCTTAAACGGGTCAAACCTCAAACGGAACGGAACCGGTCGACGGGAGCAACCAGCAGCTATAGATACCCTAACCTAGCTAACCATAAGTTTGATTCTCCTGCAGATCTCAGCCACTATTTGATTATGGATGTGTACACTGTACACATTAAGCTGAAAAGAGGATAATTGATTACATATGGATGTGTGTACACATTAAGAAGAAAAGAAGCTATATAATGGATTTGTTGTGTGTATTTTGGGGTCCATGTCGGTGGGCGAGGCAAATTTCGGAGCATCGGTGGCTTGATAGAAACTGTGTTTGGCATTGTGGTCGATTACGATGATCTTGTCTACTCAAGTGGGGTTTTCCTCTTGATTCGATTTTTCCCTATTTCATACTTATTTTTTCACAACACGCACACAACAAAAGAAACATCGTAACACACTTCAGCAACCGCAAACCGAATTTAAGACAAAGAGATAACGAAAACATGCTTCATAGTGGAATTCGACGCAGATATACTTACCCGGCCGGTTTGTGGCTACAGGAAGTTGATTGATCTCATGGGCAAAACAATTACCCGAAGGCGGTGAGATTAATAAAGAGGTAAACATTATACTGCTCCCTCCAATCCAAATTAAGTAAGTGTCGTGGTTTTGCACGGGATTAGTTCAAAACTGCAACGCTTATTTTGGATCGGAGGTAGTACAAATTATCGATATTTTTACGCTAGAAGATCCAGTCAGGAATTAAACAAAATTAAGTAAATGCATAGGGATGGCCCACATGCAGTTAGTTTTCCTTGGCTAGTGAGTATTTGATGTGGCCGCTGCATTTCCTACCAACAGTACCGACGTGACCAGATGTGGTTGCCCTCCCGCTGCACCTACATTTGTCTTTTTCAAATTCATTGCAGGCGAACGATGCCAAAACCAAACCTAAGAATATACCCAACTAGAATGTACACATACACATGTGCAGAGCTATTCTAGCTCATGGCCACCAGATCCCTGGAGCAACATACTCATCAATAAAATGGAGTGAATAAATTAAGAAAAAGCTTAGCAATACGTCTAGATTTCTTGCCTTGCTCGCTCAAGCTCGAGCTACCCTGTTCTGCTGCCGTAGTATGCGTGAGTGTCCTTTTTAACCCCCAGCAACAGCCTCTTTATCATACTCCCTCTCCTCCTCTCCGAGAATTCCAGACAGAGAGATAATTGCAGCTCCAGAGAGAGAGAGAGAGGAGCAGTGTAGAGAGAGAAAGGCAGTTGACGATGGATCACGAGAGCGAGGGCACCACCGTGGTGCTGCAGGAAGCAGCGGCGCCGGCGGCCATGGAGGAGGAGGGAGGAGGAGGGGGCAAGAAGAGGAGGAGCAAGCAGGGGAGGAGGTCGTCGGAGGGAGGGAGGAAGGCGAGGCGGGAGTACAGGCTGGTGAGCTACGATGAGCTGCCGGAGTACATGAAGGAGAACGAGTTCATCCTGAACCACTACCGCTCCGAGTGGCCTCTCCTCCACGCCTTCCTCAGCGTCTTCTCATGGCACAACGAGACCATCAACATCTGGACGTACGTAGTATCCACAATCTCTTCTGATTCCTCTTCTCCACTGTGAATCTCTGTGTTTTTTATTGAAATCTGCATGAATCTGCTGCAGGCATCTGCTTGGGTTCGTGCTGTTCTTGGGGCTCACCGTGTGGCACCTCGCCCAGTACTTCCCCCAGGTGGCGCACCTCATCGGCCACCTCTCCTGGTAATCAATCTATCAAGCTCTTCCGACCTTCACCACCATTAACTGATTTTGCCACTGAAAATTACATTTTATTTCTTCTCGTTTTATTGCCACTTTTTTATCGAAGAAAACATGTACGATGTGACGGTTACCTTTTTGCTCAGTGAAATCGACTGATTGGAGATTTGTGTATTTGTTTTACTGCAGGCCAATCTCAAAGGTTGCAGAGAATGTGTCCAGCAACATAGGGGACGTCATCTCTGTAAGTGCTGTTACCACTAATTAGCTGCACATATACCATTTCCTGAAACATTTTCACATTATACCTTATACTGTTCATTAGCTAAAGGTAATAATTCTTAACGTGGTAATAACAAGAAAACACTCCAGGTAAAAAAAAAAATCTGTCGGTCGGTAGATCCGCATGTCTAGGAGATCAATGCCTCACCTGTTCAGCTAGCAGTACTATGAGCCAGCTAGCTTGCTGTTGCCTGCCTTGGCTTGTCTGTCTGTTGTGCCTGCATGATCGGTCTGAACTTAATTTGGAGGGTGGGTGGGAGCTTCATCAATCCCTGTCACTTTACCTGATCACACACTTACTGTTGTTAGCCAAATGCATGCAAACCTTTATGGTACTACGACAAAAATACACACATGTTTTCGTGGTCGATATATACAAGGATTTCTTGAAGTTTTGCTGTGATCAAGTTCATTGTGATGTCCCAGTGCTGTCTGCGTGAACCGGGAGTTCATCCCGTGTGACCCTTTCTCCTTCTGTTTTGAGATTTGTGAGCCATCCGTTTTTCACATGGCACTCGCGGCCGTAGTTGGACTGTCTGCCGGTACACTCAACCGGGCACACACACATACACACACGCATGATAAAATCATTAATTCCACTCCCTCCGATCAGAAATAAGTGTTCCAGTTTTGAACTAACACGACTGTTCGTCGGTACACTCAACTTGGCACACACATACACACGCACGCACACATGATGAAATCATTATACTTCCTATAATCCAAAATAAGTGTCACAATTTTGAACCAACACGAGATTGTCTGCCGGTACACTCAACTGGGTGCGCACAGTAGTGTTAGTTCAAAACCGCGACACTTATTATGGATTGGAGTTAGTATTTCCTGGTGTGTTTTAACTGAAGACTGCTTGACGACACATGTCTGACGACGACTTACGTGGTTTATTTTCAGGGCGCGGCATCGTTCATGCAGGCGAGCCCGGGCCTGGCGATGGCGGCGGCGGCGGGCGTCGGTCCCACCACACGGTGGCCCTTCTTTGTCTTCCTGGCGGGCGCCATGTTCTGCCTTCTGAGCAGCTGCGCGTGCCACCTGCTGTCGTGCCACTCGCACCGCCTCAACCTCTTCCTCATCCGCCTCGACTACACGGGCATCGCCGTCATGATCGTCGTCTCCTTCTTCCCGCCCATCTACTACATCTTCCAGTGCGAGCCGCGCTGGCAGATCGCCTACCTCTCCGCCATCTCCCTCGCCGGGGCCGGCACCGTCTACGCGCTCATGTCGCCTCGGCTCAGCGCTGGCAAGTACCGCGCGCACCGGGCGTTGCTCTTCGTCGGGATGGGCCTCTCCGGGGTCGTCCCCGCCGTGCACGCCGCCGCCGTCAACTGGCACGAGCCGCGCCGCAACGTCACGCTCGCCTACGAGGGCGCCATGGCGGCCTCGTACCTCATCGGCACCGTGTTCTACCTCACGCGCGTGCCGGAGCGGTGGAGGCCCGGCATGTTTGATCTCTGCGGGCAGAGCCACCAGATCTTTCACCTGCTCGTCATCGCCGGCGCACTAGCGCACTACGGCGCCGCCATCGTCTTCCTCAGGGTCCGCGACGAGATGGGCTGCCCGGCCAAGTGATAGATATGCACCATCATCGGTAACGCCATTGGAAGACAGACACTCAAATGCTCTTTGCATGCATTTGGAGCTGTCTACACCCTAACCAAGTATACCACCCAATTAATGGCGAATCACCATGAGTGCAGATTTGAGACGGAATTAAAGGAAAAGGAGGCATTTTGCTTGCGAGATTGATTAATTTGTTTGTAGCAGTTTAGTGTTTGTAACAGTTTACTGTGGTGGGTGGATTGAAGGATGAAACAACAACTGTGAATTACAGCTCTGGAACATGTACATAGAGATCCTCATGGCTATCTCTGTTTCGATGTAAGATGTAAAAGAAGAAGAAAAAGATTGATTTGGCGCGGGACAGGAGTTACTGCGACGTCCTTGTCAAAGCTTTTGCTGTGACGTGGCGTCTTAGCGGCAATGCCATTACTTCCGTTTGTTGTCAGCTGTACATGCACATCACATCATCATCTGCATGAATGCAATGACTATATGTAAAAGGTTTTAAGACTATTCGCCTAGAACCAAAGTGTAAATGAACTTCCTTCGTTTGGAATACACTACGAGTCGATCTTGGGAACGATTGAGAGAGATCCAGAAGGTTAGCGGACCATTAACCCAAAGGCCTTTGAGCGCAATTCCGATGGCCACATTGGCACAGGCAAGGCGGAATTCAACAAGTCGCGCTCGACGGGAGGCAAATCCTATACATCGGCCGCTGGTGATGCGTTTCGCCAGTGTCGCTTGAAGGATCCTTTACTGGGCCGGGTCCATTTTAGTTCGCTGCTTCCTTTTGCTTTCTCTGTTTTCTTTTCTATTGTTTTCTTTTTTCTGTTGTGTTTCTTTTCTTTTCTGTTTGTTTCGTTGTACTTTTTTTATTTTCGGAAAAAGATTCAGATTCGAAATTTGTTCATATTCAAAAATTGTTTAGATTCGAAAATTTGTTCAGATTTGAAAATCGTTCAAATTTCAAAAATTGTTTCGGATTTTGAAAATTGTTCATATATGAATTTTGTTCATATTTAAAACTGTTCAGATTTTTTTTAAAAATATTCAGCTTTAAAAAATAAAAATAACAATACCTTTTGTATTGGGCTGATTTTAAAGCGGCCCATGAAACCGTGTCTTTAGGCGACGGAAGCCTCTCGCGTCGCCTTGAAGCGACATACATGAGCTCCGGGATCTCATGTATATTGCCCGTTAGCGGCGGTTCCACGACCAACCGCCTACACGCTCCCGTAAGTGATTGTGTTTTTCGACTTTTTTGACTGTTTTCTCTACAGCCGGTTCAAACGGACGCGCGCACACGTGACATGAGCATCAATCCACACGGTGATGCCATATATGGTCCAAAATGAAATATCTAAACATATTATAATTGTGAACGGAGGAAGCATAAAAGACGAAGATTTAGCCTGGATAGCTAGCCCCACGTGTACAAGTAGTTAGGGGAAATAACTAATTACATGTACGGACAGAGACATACTACTTGTAGATCTTTGTTGGGTGTTGCGTTGATAAGACCGGCCTGGTGGTGGTGGCAAGACAAGAAGTTGAAAACTGATGGGTGGATAGATGTTATCGGCATTCGGCAATCAACTCGAGCAAGTAGAGCTGACAATTGATAGCTACTCTCTCTGTTTTTTAATATAAGATGTTTTAGGTGGTATACATGTTGTCTATATACAAACTAAAATGAGTGAACATGCACATAAAAATGTGTCTACATACATTTATGTACATGTGCATATGGATAAAAACTAAAACATCTTATATTAAAAAACGGAGGGAGTACCTAGCAGTGTGGGAAGTTCTCAAAAAAGTCTAGCAGTGCGTGGGAACAAGCTGTTGATGCGTGTTGGTGCCAATCAGTCATCGTCTCATTTGAATCCCGGAGGATTGCCAAGCTCCTCAAGCTTAATCCTCCAGGTTTTGATTCGGAATCCGCTAGCTTTATCGACCTACCGCTAATTTTTGTTGACAAAACCTACCGCTAAAATTGTACTGTAGTAATTTGTACTGCTAAATAATAATAATAAAATGGATGGATGGATTCCGTCGAACGCCTTTCACCTACACACATCACCGTTTACTATTTGATCTTGGGATAGATTTTCAAAGCCACGCATGCAAGTGGCTACGGAGCTATGTACAGTGGGGTAGGACGAACTCAAAAAAATGATGTATTTTTCTGCACAACTCAGGTCTTGATGATATTTGTTAAATGCCTTTCGATTGTTTTCTTCACCACCGGTAAATGCAGTGGCATCTCAACAGGACGATAAAAGACAATTTCTACTGTTTTCAATTCTATGCGTATGAATAATGAATAGTTCAAGATTACCATGTATATGCTTATGTTCATAATTCAAGAATTCTCCATGATAAATTTATATAAGACGAGTAAGATTATTCACACTGAATCTAAAAAATAATTTAGTTGAGTAAAGAAAAAAAAATTCCGAAACAATTCTGAAGATAGCTCATTTAAGCAATGGTCCGGTGGTACTAGAATCTATAGTAATATAGAACCTGTCCAGCCACACCATAAAAATAATCAACAGTACTAACCTGGTGTCTTCCCTTTTTCTTGCCCGTATTTTGTTACCGTTTCATCCATTATTATTATTGTGATGTGTCATTTTCTACGCAAACTGACATCTTTCAAGAGGGGTTATGAACCATCATTTCTCCTATTCAGCAAACATGTCCTCACATCATTAAGAAAGATACTGGCCGAGCTAATATAATTCGAATTTTATCCAATAAAATTTACAAAGCCAAAGTAGAAACATAAAAAGTAAGTTATCGCATACCTGGAGTTTGGTTTCGTCCTCCACCCATACGCTGGCAGAAATACTCAGACACTCTCCTTAAATATCACACCTATGACATTGTTTAGAGTCGTATTTTGTTAGACTAAGAGTTTCTTCTAACCATGCAGGAGAACTGCACGTAATATATTAAGAAGAGGAGGTGGCCATCCAGAAGCCAAATGTTTACAAACCGAGCAAAACCCAAGGAAAAGGAAAGACTTTACGACTCTAAAGCAAAGACACAAACCACACTAACGTCAAAACGAGCTAAAGTAGATAACTATACTGCACTTGTCTCGGCGAAAATAAGAGTGAAACAACCACCGCAGCACCGCTTGCAAACAACCATTGTTTCACCTCTGCTTTGATTTCATCGATGACCTGCAATAGAGGTTTGAAATTATTCTTGAAGACCCCCGTTTCTCTCTTTCCAAATACTCCATGATGTCAGCATAACCAAAGAATTGAGTTTCTTCCTCACGGTTTGGTAGGTTCTAGATATTGCATGTTGCCACCAAGATAGAAGAGTTTGGTCGATAATGGGAGCAATATGCGTCAGACCGCCCCAAGACAGTACCGATCCCCGAAAGATGTTCTTAAAGGTGCATCCAGTGAAAAGATGTTTGTGGTTTTCTCTCGTAGCTTTGCAGTAGACGTAGATGTCATTATGTGGAAAGCCTTGTTTGGCAAGGCGATCAACGGACGACAGTCCAAACTCTCCCTCTAACGAAGAGCCAACATGCAATCTTGCAGCGGAGAGGGGCCCAAGACTCTCAAATTTCTTTCGCCAAATCGCAGTTTGTTGATGTCCCATAATGTGCTAAGTCAATTGATTTTGTTGTGAAGCCTCCTTTGGAATCCCAGGCGGCCAGGCCCACGACCAGGAGTCTTCTATATCTGGGTTCAGTGGTATGTTAGGTTAGATTAAGAATTATTTATTATAAAGAGAAAGAGTTGATTTCCGACGACTAGACTAGATATATTATTTCTTGTTTTTGGTTCGAATGCGATTTTGTGCAGCTTTCACTAAAACATACGTAACTTTTTTTATGGAGTCCTTTTTTTTTTACGTATGCCCACTCAAATTGTTCAAAACATGTGCATATGAATGCTCATAAATCAAGGTAAGACGGCCGCCCTTCCTTTCCCTGTATGCATGTTCGAAATTAGAAGATCGAAAGGTCACATCCGTAGAACTAGATCGTCTAAGGAAAGTAAAACTAAACGATAGACTCAGAAAGAAATATAATATGCACGTGACATGCAATCCATGCTCGTCCCTACTCCCTCCGTTCAGAGATAAGTGTAGGTTTTGTCCTAAGTAAAAAAAAAATTGACCAATTTTATTGAAAAACATAGCAATATTGACAAATCGAATTAATATCACTAGATACATATCTTCGGATGTAGTTTAAATATATACTAATTTAAGTAATAAATATTGCTACATTTTTTAATAAATAGTTCAAAATTAAAAAGTTTTATTTAGCACAAAACTAGAAGTACACTTACTTATTTGAGTACGGAGAGTAGCTATGTGCGGTACAGAGAGATGGATGGATGTGTGTATATATATCCCAAAACTAAATAATGTATGTTGTGATGGAGATCGATGGATTGATCACCACCCCATACGTATTCCAACTTGCACTACTGCATCCAAGCATCACCAGTACGTTCACCACCAACACACTACTCCATGTGAGTACAACAATGCCGATTCAACTCAAGTATCAATCCATCGCCACGTACGTGTTAACTATTAGTAGTATATACTCTCTTCGTTCACTTTTATAAGGTATTCTAAATGTTTTAATATGGACTAGATACGGATCAAAATGAGTGAACCTACACACTAAATATCCGGATACGTATATTTTCGATAAAAATAGAATGCATGCCTTATAAAAGTGAACGGAGTGAGCACGTAGTCTTTTTTTTTACAGTAAGTGAGCACGTAGTCTTCCCTGCTATTGGTAAAACATGTTAGATTTTATATATGGTTCATGATCTATTTGTCTTTTGTCCCATGCATGGCCTTCTTCCTTATCGAAAAAAAATGCATGGCCTTCTTAAATTAAAACAGCTGGATTCTTACTCTTTCTTGTACCATGAGAAAAAAGAGCACGTACAAATATCTCTATTATTTCTTTATTTACATTGACTCGTCCGAGCAAGTGGCTGCATCGGGAACTCAGGAACCGTGTCGATGGGATCATAGGAATACTAACTTAATCTTCCGTTTAAGCATGCGTGAGTGATCAGTGATCACTCACACCTCTACCTAACTCCCTAGCTTGCTGTATACTCCAAATTTTACACTAGCTTAACCATCACGTACACAACATAGCTAGCTGTTGATATTTGCAACTAACTACTCAACCAGAGCCAGAGAAGCTGGGAAATGAGATAGAATATCAGCTAGCGAGGGGCGGCGGCTCGTCGGAAGAGAAGAGACCCGCAAGAGCTCATCCAGGTAGTCCGTGCCCAGGTCCTCCAGCTCCACCGCCGAGCTGCTGGCGGATGGCATCATCTTGGTACTGGGCGCGGCCATGGCCGTCGTCTTAGCCTGCTTGTTGGGCGACCGCTTGCGCACCAGGTTGCTCCGCTTGAGCGCGAGCACCGGCGACCCGACCGTGGCCTCGAGCGCGAGCGTGCGCAGCGACTCCCGGACGCGCTCCACGGGGTGGTTGAGCCTCGCGGCGGTGCCTCGCAGGGAGAAGGCGGCCTGGTCGTACGCCATGGCGGCCCCCTCGGGGGTCTTGAAGGTCCCCAGCCACACGCGGGCGCCCTTGCGCGTGGAGTCCCGGATCTCGCCGCGAAGTGGCCCCACGGACGCTTCCGCACGCCGATCACCCCCACCTTGGTGGGGAGGGTCTCCAGTACTGCAGGAGGCTGCTTCTGCTGCTGCTCTTTGAGACGTCCGTCGTCGGAGGAGCTGGAGGTGGAAGAAGACGAACACGTTTCCATGAACAAATCGAAATCCACGGCGCCCTTCTCGAGGAGGGTGTTGAGGAGCTGCATGTCCGACGCCGACGACGGGTAGAGCGCCGCCGGGCTGTAGCTGCCGCTGCCACTCCAATGATGTTGTTCCATGTGAGATAACTCTACTACTTCCGATCGGGGAGCAAGCTAGCCGCATCCATTTTCGATCCGTCGTCTGCTGCTTTTATACAGTGCATCTACGACAAATGGGATTTGGTTGACTAGTCCGATAACTGTCAGTGTCTCCGCATCCGATGGAAGACCCAAATTTTCAAGGATGAGAGCTGAGATGGATGGGAGTAGTAAGGCACGCACGTGACAGGGACTGCGTGGATGAACCGGGCGGCATGTGCTCCGGGCAGAAGGCGCTCTGTTATTGGTTGAACTGTGATATGCCGCCGAGTTCACTCTACTCCAACGCTCTATTCACTCTCAGGTCGACGGTGTACGACAAGCCACACCAACGTCACGCTTCTCTTAGAATATCCACCGGCACGGCACCCCGTAAAATGGTGTTCGCTTTGGGTTGGCCGGGCATTTAGATTAGATTTAGTTTTAGTTTAAATTTCGTTGTAATATGCCCAATTTTCGTCTCTTTTGCCACAAATACGGAAATATCATATGATAAGATATTATCTAGGGATGCCGCTGGGGGCAGCAATTTGGAGTTGAGGGAAGGCCATCATGGCTATAGGGCCAAGGGCTAGCTTTATTAAAATTAAACCACAATTGCATCGTCCACCAATATGTTGATCAACCAGTTTTGAGGGACGTTAATCCAACAAAAAGAAGTTTTATTAGATAAACTAAACTTAGCTAGCTCATGAGCTACACCATTAGATGCTCGATAGCAATGTTTAAACTTGACCTTTCCAATCGTTGTCGCCACATCCACACATCCCGCAAAAAATGCCGGACTATTAAAATATGAGACCGACCTCGAACAAGTTGATGCCGTAGCACTACAGGAACGAGCTTCTACGCCGACGGCCGTTTGCCGTCGGGAGAAGCCCAAAGGCCGTCGGCTTAGGTCGGTTGGCTTAGGTGGCCGTAGGCGTAGCTCAGGAGGCTGTCGGCAAAAAAAAACCGTCGGCTTAGGCTGTGCCGACGGCCAAAAGTGGGCCGTCGGCGTAGAAGCTTTTGGAAGCACCTAACCTGACGGCCAAGCCGTCGGCATAGGCCAGACACGTGGCGGCTTCTGGGAAGGCGCATGCATATCTATGCAGACGGCAAAGCCGTCGGCATAGACCAGATTTTTTTTTAACTGCTCCAGCAGCTCGTTTTTGCACAAAAATGACAGGAAAAAATATCAGAAATTATAGAAAGATGACACATAGGTTATATATCATCACAAACAAGATCACAAGCAATATCATCAAGCAAAATGCTATATCATCAAGTAGATACACACATAGAACTCTCTCATACATAGCTAAATGTCTAGAGGCCAAAAGCCCTACATCTAGGGCGGCGACGGGGTGTACCCCATGTCTCCCTGGGTGAGAAAAGGCGACCGACGGCTCGGCGCAGCAATAGAACCACCAGAAGAAGGCGAAGCACCAGGCGAAGCAGCACGCGAATCACCAGGAGAAGGACCACCGTAATGTACCTGTGTGATCTCACGCGAACCCGGCGATGCAGCACATGAACAACCAGCATCGGGATCAGACGGCATGATCTCACGCGAACTCGGCGAGGCAGTACCAAAGTGTGGGTTCTCCGAACATCCCGTTCCCTACATGTTTGAGCAAGAGTTAGCAACTTGCGAGGCAAAGGAAAGCGGTAACCAGTGGTTTAGCAAAGAACTTACCGGGGTCGATGAGTAGTAGGTGAGAGCGAACTGGTCCTTCGATGGAAACAGTGGACACAGCCCCGCCTCAGGAGGCTCCTCCATAGGAGTGCCGTCCGGCCGCTCTGCAGTGGCAAAAAATTTAATCATCGTCTACAAGATAGTTTAGATGTCAGGCGTTGCAAAAATAAAGGTTCAAACTAGGGAAGTGGGACTTGTCATATTTTGCAAAAATAAAGGTTGAAACTTACAGCGTTCATCAACTTTGTGAACGAGACGTGAGCTTGGTGCTTCGCCTGCCACTCGCGATAGGCCTCCTGATACTCCGCATGAGCGGAAGCGTAGGCCGCCTCAAAATTGTCCTACGATTTCGAAAATAATAAATCTCGTCAACTTAGCCATGCAGGAACAAATGTCGGAAAGAGGACGAAAATGAGAATAACTTACATCGGTGGAGGTGGATGGATGAGGCTGTGGACGAGGCGGGATAAGGGGGTGTCTTCAGGGAGGGTAGCTCGGAGACGCGTGAAGCTGGAGGTAGGCTTGACCACCTTCTCAAGAACGCGATTATGACCATGCTTCCTTCCGTGCCCCGACAGGACCACCGAATTCTCGTCGACCTCCTCGCTCAAGGCGTCATCCACCTCCGGTGCAGGTGTCGGAACGTCGTGCAGTAGTTATCCAAGTCCTCCTTGGCCTTCCCATAGTACTTGGGAATCGAGGGCCGAGGCTCCGAAAAATCAAGCTTCTTCTGCTTCATCTTCTGCCACGTTTGCATGTGAGTTTTCGCCTCCCCGGTCTCGGCCTCCTGCATCGCGAAAAGAAATGTTATGCGTACCTAGTAGGAACATGACGGGAAAATAAATGCAGGTCGTTCCATGTATGTATATACCAGCTTTTCCTTAAAGCGGTGGTGGTTGCGGTTTCCCCCACTGTGTGTTCCCTCGGTGCCTCGGTTTGCCTTATTCCGCTTTCTCATGGCGTTGAACTCGGGGGCTTCCCGACCCACCTCGAAACCAACGCCTCCCATGCGTCTTCTTTGTTGTCGGCCCAGTAGGGCATAATCTGAAAATCCAATTCAAGAAGAGATAATGTAATGGCAACTTAGCAGCAATATAGAATTTCATTAACAGTTTACTTACTGACATGTAATCCGCCTTCGTCATCGCCGGTGGCGTCTTGACATTGTCCTTCTTCAGGGTCCTCTTGCCCTTCTTCTCAGACATGAACTGATTGGCGGTTGTATGCCTTTGGTTGTAGAATTGCTGCCGTGTAAACCTCACACAATGAGCACGCAAAGTGGGCCCCGCGATTTCCCTATGCTCATCCAGCACCCGAAAATGCCGCTTCAACCATGCATAAAAAAATTGTGAGAGTCATGAGTTAGCACGGTGGGGTCATAAACTATGAACGGAACTCGAAAAACATGTCTTACCCAAAACTTGGTGATCACGGCGTCAGCAGCTGGCGCGAAGCCTGGGGACGGGGCAACCTCATAGTCGGCCCAACAATAGGCTACCTTGGTCTCGCCGTGGGGGACCGTCTTGTAGAAGCCCAGCCAAAATTTCCTAATCAGAGCTCCAAGCAAGCTCCCAGGTTCGGGAACCGGGACTGACCATGTCCAATTGCTGCACAATAATCAAATATTAGTACATATATTAAATTGTTATGACCAAAATGAAATTACATATTCAAAATTACAAAAATAGTACTTACTCAATTTTGTTAGGAACAATGATGGCTTTCCCCTCTTCGCTAGAAGGCTACTGGGCCTCGTTGGGGACTCCCGCTTCGCCACGACACCGCTTAAGCTTCGGCGCCGCCACCTCCTCCTCCTCGTGCTCCACCTCCACCTCCTCCTCGTGCTCCACCTCCACCTCGTGTCTAGACTCCATCTCCGCCTCGTCCTCCACCTCGTCCTCCAACTGCAATTGGGAAGCCACGTCGCCAGAAGCGGAGGGCAACTCGGAACCCACGTCGCCAGAAGCGGAGGGTGGACGCTCCACATCTCCTCCACCTCGTCCTCCACCTCGTCCGGTGGAGGCTCGTCCTCGTCCTCCTCGCGCATCGCCGACCTCGATGTAACGCGGATTGGGAACTGTTCCTCGGTCACTTCGTCTAACTACTCCAGGCTTCTCTTGGCGCAGCCTACTATGCACGGTCGCCGAGCTTTCCTTGCCTTGGCTCATATTGTTCAATCACCTGCATTGAGAAAGAGAAAACAAGTAAACATAAAGACATAATAAAATGTAGACACTAAGGATAAAGACGTAATGCAATTAAGAAGCATGTTGAAAAATAAATACTAAAGCATAAAGGCATAATAAAATGTAGACACTAAGGATAAAGACGTAATGCTATTAAGAAGCATAACGACATAAAAGACGTCACCTCGAATCATCACTCTCATATTTAAGTTCGTTCTCATTCTCACTATCACTATCACTATCACTATCACTATCACGTGTAGTAGGTTGGAGGCTCATCGCACGGTGGAGGCTCGTCATCGTTGTCATTGTCCGCATTTAACTTTGAGAGCATATCTATTTCCTTCAGATCCACCACTGACTCACCACGAGTGTGTGCATCGTTCTCGAGGTCCTCAGGACCACCCGCTTGTAAGGCAAAGTCCCCGAAGTCCTCTTGCTCTTGATAGAAAATTCCCTCGTATGTTTTAGGGTCAATGTTGTTGTAATCGTCGGCGGAGGGCATGGGTAGCTTACTATGTGGCGATACCCGGAACTATGACGTCATCTCTTTTTGACGCCTCTCTGAATGGACCTACGCCGACGGTCTAATTGAAGCCGACGGCTGCCGTCGGCGTATAAAACCTATGCCGACGGCATAACCTATGCCGACGGCCGTGTCGCCGGGCTGGTCTCGCCGGAGCCTACGCCGACGGCCCTGACAAAAATCCGTCGGCATAGGTGTTGGCCGTCGGCATAGGATCTCCTTCCTGTAGTGTAGCAATTCTATAAAATATCTTTAAAAAACGAGACCGATCTTTCTAACCGGAACAGATCAGGGTGTTCCAAGGAAACACATATGTAGCCATCACGAGTCTCACGTACTTACCACCCATGACTTTGAATTTGATCCATATGAAGACTTCTTTGTGGCAACTCAATCATATGCATGTGGCCGGGATCCAAAAGATTGACATTTTTTGGGGAATGGATCCAAGGTTCACACAATTTTGTTCTCTTAAACTAGATAGATGAAGCTTCCTCTCTTCGGCCCTCCTTATCAATAACACGTGCCACAGCTATGATGCAACCCACTTGGGAGTTTGCATGCGTACACGTGTATCGATCTTTCCTTGGGCTAGCCATTTCGATTCTGTCAAAATATATAATGTCCCAACATTATTAACAGCGCTGCAAATATCTTGATATGCATGCATAAGATATTAGATATGTGCCGAGTACGTGGAACACTGGATTGGATTGGATCTGGGATATGTTGGTTCGAGGAAGCAAGCAGCTACTCCCTCCGTTTTTTAATATAAGATGTTTTAGCTAGCTCACATGTTGACTAGGTGCACACCCAAATAAGTGTACACACATATCAAAACATGTCTACATACATGTTGACACGTGTGAACATGGACAAAAGCTAAAACATCTTATATTTATGAACGGAGGGAGTAGCTAGGAGACAGGTACACGCACGTAGGTAGCATCATATGCATCGTTAATTCACGCACGTTCACATTGACACGGAACGGAAGAGGCCGGAGATACTTATGCATTGCAAGGTGCAAGCCGACACACTCCATCAACTGAGTGCGACGCGGGGTTAAAGCGCCAACGGTCGATATTCCGACCTATCGTCCAGAGCTAGGGAAAGCCTACATTATTTGTGGGAGGATGAAGAAAATTGGATGGATCGATGCGGTACACTGCCTAAGTTGGGTATCGTATTTAATATCATGCATGTCATATTAATAAAAATTTGATGTCATGTTAATAAAATTTGATATGTCATAACAATTAATGAGGAAATAGATGATAGCGGTATCTACCTATGTTACGTATTATAGCACATATTTTAATAGTATGTAATTTTTGTACCCATATTAGTTGTATTGTGGTTCTAAAAACAAATAAATAATGTGTGCCTATGATACCACTATATGTTACTATGCCGTAGTATCATACACCAGTATCGTATGCATGATACTAATGTACGATACTCTCTACTATGGCTAGTCTAACATGTTTTTGCTGTGTTTAAATGAGAAGAGGAGAGAAGAGAAGCAGGTTGTATATTAAGAGTCAGCTGCAACACGTGTTTCTACGCACTTTGTGAGAATGACAGGTGGACAAGTTTAATAATAAAGTAGCACATATCTGCGAAAATATCCAGTGACTTTGTATGTCTGCACCCGACATTCAAAAAAATATCAAAAAGTTCAAAAAATCTGAAATTTCCAGTCGGGCAAATATCATCAAGTATTGCACCCGTGCAAAAAATTGAGTCAGAGAATAACATTAATTGCAACCTAGGTCAAAGATTTGCCAAAAAGACGCTATATACACGCTATATTCGTCAAAGATTTGTCTTTTTTGCCCAGAAGTCAACGAAAAATATTTCGTGGCCTAATTATTTACGGTTTCAACAGATTAATTAATTAGTAGCAGTTCATCATTTCAATTTGCTCCCTCTCTATCTCTCATCCTTGTTAATCTTTCTATAACACCTTAGCACTATGTATAACATGCTAATAATATGGGCAGAGTTTTTTTTAGAGACGCCCCACTATTTTCTCACCACTGGACCACATGCTTCTTGGGATTGGCATGGCAAGGTAAAGCTGCAATGGCAATCTTATCATTAAGCAATGTTGCTCAGAAGCAACTACTCCTTTGCAGCTTTGCTCCAACGGTACATGATAATATTATCATTTATTATTATTTTTTATTTGAGGTTAATCATTTATTGTTATTCTTCTTTATATAGAAAAGTCACACCAACAAAGCCTCTCATCTCAAGATCACTGCAATATCTTCTGTAATCATTTCAAGCAATGTTAGTGATGTCTAAAGCCTGGAACTGCATCCCAGATACTGTATATCCTTTAGTAAATTTTACTATGGTACGAAGAGACACGTTTTGCCACTTAATATACTATATGGTCAGTGCTAGTCTGATAATCTCAACCTGCTTCGGATGGATGAATGCATATATGCTCAAAGAGCACCATGTACCACTGATCAGGGTAATATAGAACATGTCAAGCGATAGTGCTGCAAATTGACATCTTCAAAGAGGGGTTATGAACCATCATTTCTCCTATTCAGCAAACATGTCCTCACATCATTAAGAAAGATACTGACCGAGCTAATATAATTAGAATTTTATCCAATAAAATATACAAAGCCCTACATTTCCCTGTATGCATGTTCAAAATTAGGAGATCGAAAGGTCTTATCCGTAGAACTAGACATCGTCTAAGGAAAGTAAAGTTAAACGATAGACTCAGAAAGAAATATAATATGCACGTGACATGCAATCCATGCTCTTCCCTACTCCCTCTGTTCTGAGATAAGTGTAGGTTTGTCCTAAGTAAAAAAAAAGTTTAACCAGCTTTATTGGAAAACATAGCAATAGTGACAAATCGAATTAATATCACTAGATACATCTTCACATGTAGTTTCAATAATATACAAAATTAAGTAATAAATATTGCTACATTTTTATAATAAATTGGTCAAAATTAAAAAGTTTGATTTAATTAGCCCAAAACTAGAAGTAGTACACTTACTTATTTGAGTACGGGGAGTAGCTACGTGCGCTACAGAGAGATGGATGGATGTGTGTGTGTATATATCCCAAAATTAAATAATGCAAGTAGTGACGGAGATGGATGGATTGATCACCACCCCACACGTATATGCCAACTTGCACTACTGCATCGATGCATCACCATTACGTTCACCACCACCACACTACTCCATGTGGGTACACATTCAACTCAAGTATCAATCCATCGCCACGTACGTGTAACGTGTTAACTATTAGTAGTACTCCCTCTGTTTATTTTTATAAGTCATTCTAGATATTTTGATATGAACTACAAGATAAATTAGGTTTAGGGTTTCGGTGAGGCAAAGCCTTCACCCTTGATCTCTTATATAAAGGTGTACACGACAGGTACAATACAAGTTACATACGTATACGGGCGGAATACATCAACGCCACGTATGACCGTTTCCAACACTCCCCCTCAATCTAAACTATTACAAACAAGATTTAGATTGGTTCTAAAACGGTCTAGCATCTGTCGTGTGGCTGGTTTAGTGAACACATCAGCCAGTTGATCACCTGAAGAGATAAATCTCACCTCCAAAGCACCAGCGGCGAGTCGCTCTCGCACAAAATGGAAGTATATCTCAATGTGCTTAGTACGAGCATGAAACACCGGATTTGCTGTTAGGTAAGTAGCCCCTAAGTTGTCACACCAAAGAATGAGGACACGCTGCTGAGTAACTCCAAGTTCTTGGAGAAGAGATTCCACCCACATAGCTTCGACAGCTCCATTAGCAAGTGCCTTATACTCTGCCTCTGTACTAGACCTAGAGACAGTAGGCTGCTTCTTCGAGCTCCACGAAATAAGGTTTGACCCAACAAAGATGGCAAAACCTCCTATGGAACGACGATCATCTGGACACCCGGCCCAGTCTGCATCTGTAAAAATACTGATACCCGCAGACGGCGACTTGCGGATAGTCAATCCAGTATTCAGAGTTCCCTTAACATAACGCAGAATACGCTTAACAGCTTCCCAGTGTACCTCTGTCGGCTGGGAGAGGAACTGACACACCTTGTTCACGGCAAAGGAGATATCTGGACGTGTGAGAGTCAAATACTGAAGCGCACCAACCACACTGCGATACCGGAATGAGTCTTCGGTACCCAGAGAAGCACCAGTATGACGAACGAGTTGCTCCGTTGGTGACAAGGGAGTTGAAGTAGGATTGCAATTCTCCATACTAACTTTGTGTAAAAGATCCAGTGCATACTTACGCTGAGTTATGGTCATGCCCCCAGAATTGGAAGACGCTTCAAGTCCAAGAAAATATGACAAGGCACCGAGATCCTTGATCGGAAAGGCGTCAGAGAGAGAACGCACCAACCGGTCAACTGCAACAGGACTGGAGCCAGCAATGACAATGTCATCCACATAGACCAACATGTATAAACGAACATCACCTTGAGAAAAGATGAACAAGGAGGTGTCGGCCTTAGAGGAAACAAAGCCCAGCTGATGCAGAAGAGAGCTCAAGCGAGCATACCAGGCTCGAGGTGACTGCTTAAGACCATAGAGAGCACGCTGCAATTTGCAAACATGTGTAGGATGACGAGCATCTTCAAACCCGGGCGGCTGCTGCATGTAGACATCCTCTGACAAGAACCCATGGAGAAAAGCATTGCTGACGTCAACCTGACGAAGAGTCCAACCACGGGACAAAGCAAGAGAAAGAACCAGACGAATAGTCGCAGGTTTGACCACGGGGCTGAAAGTATCACCGTAATCGATGCCGTGCTGCTGAGTGAACCCGCGAGCAACCAAGCGCGCCTTGTGTTTATCAACAGAACCACACTAGTACAGAACGACACATCGGATACCCCTCTATGGCAACGACAGAAGTTAGGCGACGGTAAATCGCGACATCCACCGCGTGCCCGCACTAGGCCGTAAAGCAGGCCCACAACATCGGCAACGGTGAATAGTGGAATATATGTTGGCAACGGAGTTTGGTTTAACTCCGTTACCGATGTGTGCTCATCGCACACGGACAGTTTCGTAATCTCCGTTGCCATTAGAAGCAGCCCGACAGCCGGCCTATAAGAACCTACTATGCCCTTCACTCTCACTCTCACTCACTTCCAACCCTAGCCGCCGCACAGTCTCCTCTCTCTCCACTCTCTCGCATGGCTTCCACCGTCGGCGCTGGTAGATCCGGCCATCGCGGCCGTGGCCGCCCCACCCTCCGGGCCTTCAGGCAGCAGCATCGTCAGCTGGTGTTGCGGGACGAGCTTGCGGAACTGGCCGCCGCCGATCCGTCCCCCGCGGGCCGGTCCCGCAGCCTTGGCGCTCGTCCGCACGGCGAAGGCTCCGGCCGCACCTGCTCATTTGGCCACCATTATCGCGAGATCCGCCAGGCGATGTACCCCGGCCGCCATCCGTCTTCCTCCTCCTCCTCGTCCTCGTCCTCCGACGAAGAGGAAGAGGAAGAGGAAGAGGAAGAGGAAGAGGAGGAGGATCGTGATCTGGAGATCGCTTGCCAACTCTCCCGCGCCGATTTCGAGAGCGAGGACGCCAAGCGTCGTCAGGGCGAGGCAGATCTGGAGGCGGCGGTCCTCCTCTCCGAGGCGTCGACCCAGGTCGAGCGCGCCGAGGAGGCGGTCTACCAGTCTGACCTCCGGGCCGCCATAGCCCTCTCTTTGGTCCACGGCGAGGGCAAGGCGCCGCCAGGGGAGGCCGGCTCTAGCTCCGTCGCCGGCGGCGACGCTAAGCGAGCCCGCCTGGCCTAATGTAAGACGCCAGTTCAGTAGGATAGCTGTTTTCTAGTTGTAAGTAGCTAATTGTTTATCCATAGATTTGCTCTGTTTTTATTAGGCATTGTTTACACATAGATTTTAGCTGTTTTCTATTTGTAAGTAGCTAATTGTTTATTCATAGATTTGCTCTGTTTTTAGTAGGCATTATTTACACATAGATTTTAGTTGTTTTCTAGTTGTAAGTAGCTAATTGTTTATCCATAGATTTGCTCTGTTTTTAGTAGGCATTGTTTACACATAGATTTTAGCTGTTTTCTAGTTGTAAGTAGCTAATTGTTTATCCATGGATATGCTCTGTTTTTAATAGGCATTGTTTACACATAGATTTTAGTTGTTTTCTAGTTGTAAGTAGCTAATTGTTTATTGATACCCACAAGTATAGGGGATCGTTGAAATCTTTGATATGTAAGTATTAGTATCGATCCCACGAGGAGTTGAAGGTATAAGTATTTATCCTCTCAAATAAGAGTGTCACTTCTCTTATTATCTATGCACTAGATAAATTAAATGATGCAAGTGTTTTTGGGTTTTTTGGTTGTATAGATGCAAAGCTGAAAATAAAATATGATGAGTGAAAGCTCTCAAAGAGAGAGAAAGCCCAATCCTCTATGCAGCAAGAGGACAAGCTCAAGTGTGTGCTTCTTATGCGTGGAAAACGTTCCCAAGGGCTACATGGATTTCATGGCATAAATATTTCTAGTACAACAAGGTAGCCATTTTGTCAAGTTTTAATCTTCTTTGGACGGAGCCATAATTAGGTGTAGCTAAATAAATAAACTAAACCACTTATGATGGATCTCATGGCCAAGTAAATGACTGCACAAGAGTTATTAAGACATAAAGTCCCACCATAGCATTATACTCTAAGGTCCCCGATATAAATCCCCTCCTAATGTAACTTCATGACTCGGTCAAGGGTTTACGTGTCCTCCCAAGTCTCCCTCAATTCAATACACTAGTGTGTTCTCCTATGAGCCCATAAAGGTGAAGTGAGGTGCAGTCCACGTTCGCACAACACCATCATAGAATTGCATCAAAGATAAAAACTAGACAAAATACCAACACATGTCATATAAAAATCATTGCCAATTCATCCTATGCCCCCAGGAACATGAGAGAACTACTCACAACGCCAAGACATGATATGATTCAATGGTATAAGTGGTACAACACAATCTGAAAATATAACTTCACCACCAAATAATTGCAAGTACTCAATCACAAACATGAATAGTAGCACAAGACAAGTATCTAGGGTATAGCAACTCTCAAACTACGAGGGGGATGAAGTGGATCACGAAGATGGTGATGGAGATGGTGCTGGTCTTGACGGTGAAGTTGATGGAGACTCCGGAGGGGGGATGGAGGAGCCTTCAGGAGGTGATTCCGACGGCGTTTCCCCCCTCCGATCTTCTCCGGCGGCAGCCTTCTGTCTCCTGTTTCTTGGTTTTGTGTTTCTCCGCCGCCTCCTCGTGAAACTCCTCGGGGGACTATTTTTATAGACGGTTTTATGTCAAGACGAAGCCACGGAGACGAAAACGGACGGCATCGGAGCCACGATGATTAAAATAGGGGGTCCCACACGGGCATTGTACTTGGCCGCGTGGGCCCATCCCTTTCTGCCTTCTGGCTCCGTTTGCTTGCTTCCTTCGCTCCGAGGTCTTCCTCCTTCCAAAATACTGACGCCTGAATTTTTCCATAATTTTTGGACGTCGTTTTGGTCCCTGAAACATAAGAGGAAAGAAATAGGGTTTTCTGCCTACGCAGGGTTAATTCCATAAAAGTAGGGGAACTTGTGAATTATTCCCAAAATCATTATAAATCAATGATATAACCCTTATATGATGCAAATATGATTGGAATATAGGCAAAATAATGCAAAGTTCATGTATGCATTTTACATGCATCAGCATCCCCAAGCTTAACCCATGCTCGTCCTCGAGTATGAAGGTGATAAAACTAACATGGACTTTGCATTTCAATACTATCAATGGATATCAAGGATGATTACTATTGCTACATAGAGTCAAATGGTTCATTCTTAATAAAATGTAACAATATGCAAGATAGTTTATGAAGTGATATCAAATATTCAATGTAAGGATGTTCACAAAGTGTAACATAAATGAAAAAGTACTATGGACTTCAAGTATGCATAATGATAAGTAAGAACATCCTATAATGGTCATAGAATGTAGATGAAAATCTGAATATAAAAGGTGGACACTTTGGAAAGATATATATGAGTAGAGGTAAACATGAATAAGTTTCATCTAACTTCTGAACTTCTCTACTTAAGTTAATGATTGTAATATGGTACTCCTTGGTGTCAAGCTCTCATTGCCCCTATCATAGCATCTTGAATGATTACGTTTAAAGTGAAAGCAAATATGAGTAATGTGCTTGACAAAGTATGGTTGAAAGTCTCATGCCCCTTGAATACGAGTACCTACACCATGTGCTACTCAACTCGGGAAACAAAGCAAGTTCAATTTATATCATTGTAAGTAAAATAGTATCATCAAGAGCGTCAACTGGGGTACCTCTTGTCCCAGGATATGGAACAAGCCCATATCCAAACAACAAGACAAACAGACAATGAACAATCTCAGCACTCTTTTATTTACCACTTGTGTAGCTTTTTATTGTGATGTGCCTCACTGAATGTTCACTTGGTACGCTGTAAATTTCCACCATGAATGATGCATGGCTTAGGTTAGCGGCCCAGGCGTCTCTCTAACCATTATACAAACTCATTTAAACTTACTCCATTTCACCTTTTATTTCACCATGATAAGCATCCATAAACAAAAGTGCATGACATTAACTAGATATAATGAAGTGCAATGTTGAAAGCGTTCCATGTGACAGCACATTTCTGCTAACTCTCAACCAAAGACGTTTGTCAAGCTCATAACATCATAATTTTAATCACAATGGGTCATGTTCATTAAGTGCAATAAAAGTAAAGTGTGCATCAAGTTCGTGAGAGCTATATAACCAACTTTTTCCCATAACAATCAAAATCATAAGCATTTTAATTCAGAGTATAAATGATACAAAATAACATGGTAAACATACTCGGAATAGCATAAAGCTAATAGGTAGATATGGTGGACTCACTGGAAAAACTTTGGTTGAAGGTGTTGGAAGCAAGTTTTTGCTTGTTGGAATTTTTGGGCTAGCAAGAGGGAGAAAGTTGACCGTCTAAAAGCATGCATGAGTGTCCATAGAACTAACTAATTCATGTTAAACAAAGTAAAGTACATTCAACATCAAAACTTGAATAAAAGATAGCTCTTGATAAAACACTAACAAATTATTACTCATTAACAAACTCATGAATCATGCAACTATATGTATCTTTTAAAATCAACTCAAACATCCCTTTCCCAATCATTTTAATAGCATCCAACATATTTCAACCCATATTTCCAGTAGCTCTCTCATATATAAATGATAATGTGGTGGTCTCTCAAAATCAAAACAAAACAAACAAAAACAAAAAGACGCTCCAAGTTTATACGATAAAGTGCATTGATCGAAAAACAGAAGTTAGACGTGTGCAAACCGAGAGTGTGTTGGTCCAGTGGGTTGTCTTCACATCCCCAAGCTTATGGTTTTCACCATCTTAGATAACTCTTGGTGCATCTCCTCTAATCCCTGTGAAAAAACTTCAAAACACCGTTTCTCCCATTTCTTTTCTGTGGGGTGACATTAGTAGTGATAAACAAATAGGTTTCATGCTGCATATAATCTTAGACAAAAATTTATATGAATGTCCAGTAAGTGTATTATGTTGTATGCCTACTCATAAACTCATTTGGATCTGAAAGATTCAAGCTAAAAGTTCTAAGCATGCATCAAACAAAATGGGACAGAATCTGTCCAGAAAAACAGCAGCAGAAAACGTATTTTTCTACCCTACTTAAATTTGTCTAAAAATTCTGAAAAATTCATGCATACAGAGGATGAAAAGTTGCTCTACAGTTTAAATATCAGCTCATTCGGAGTTACAGAATAGGAATTAAAAATCATACCGTGCACAGATTCGTGCTGGAATAATATCTCCGAATGCTATAAGCAACTTTTTCAAACCAAAATGGGTAAAACTTGGCACTTTATTAAAAATTCCAGAAACTAAACTAAAAACCTAGTCTCTTGTTACAGCAAGAGGACAGAAAGAAAATCAAAAATAAAACAACCGGGTTGCCTCCCGTAAAGCGCTTTCTTTATAGCCATATAGCTAGGCTTACTTACCTGGTATCAAGATGGTTGGAGTGAGGTGGCTTGGCATCCCAAGCTTAAATTCTTGTACTTATTTGATATATGTAGATTGAGCCTAGGGGTAACATCCCCAAGCTTGAGTGTTGTCCCTCTTGATCATTGTTCATCACCCTCAACTCTTCCACTTGAAAATTTCTTTACACAAACTCATCATAAAACTTGATTAGAGGGTTAGTGTCTCCATAAATTAAATCCAATAGGTACAGCAAAGACATATCATGAGTTGATTCTAAACATTAACTATGTTACTACGGTTGTGTATTGCTCCTTGATCAAAAGAACTACACAAAACACAAGTAATGAGAGTAATGCAAAATAAAGACAGAATCTGTCAAAAACTGGACAGCCCGTAAAGAGTGAATTTTTAGAGGCACTTACGTTGCTCAAATCAGAAAACTTTGAACTAATGAAATGTGTAATAATAACTGAAGATTGCTGTCGTAAAATTTCAGCTCAAAATTCCTTTTCTGTGATTTTATACATTTTTCGCAGTGAAGCTTAGGAATCTGTTTTCTGGACAGCAAATCACTATTGTTTAATCCTACCTCTCAAAAGAGGTTATTCTTGCCATAAACACTCTTTTTATTTGGTTTTAGCTTTGGGAAAAGTTTTAATGATAGAGACTTTGCAACGGTTCCATTGGCATGAACAACACATGTTCAAGGTCGACCCCAACTTCTCCATTACTCATCCTTCTCATTTACTTTCCCAAATTTTTATATAAAATGAAAATCTTAAACTAGCAATTAGAAAATAGTAAGTAAAGTTATTTTACATGTTTTAAAGATATAAAGGTGTGCTCAAACCGAATAGGAAATTGAAGCATAAGGAACACACCACAAATATTAAACAATTTACTTTTAAGTCTAACTCTCTTCCTATGCATTGGAATCTTGTAAGAAAATAAATCATTGAAACACAAAGCAAGTAGCATAGGAAGATAAAACAAGAGCAATTTCAAGACTTTGAACTTAAAGAGAGGAAACGTAATAATATTGAAATGTCTAGAACCATATTTTCCCCTCTCATAATAGTTACAAGTAGTGGAAATAAATTTGACAAAGGAACTTTTAGATTGGTGCAACTTTGCAAGCTTAGGAACATATAAAGGATTATTAAAACTATCATGTAAGATATTAGCATGTTTTCCTCTCTCAAAATAATTGCAAGAAGCACCATAAACATGATGGTTGTGGGTGAAATGGTTATTAGTGTAAGATAATTTCAGCCCACATAAGTACTTCTCAACATAAGCAAATTTATCCTCCATGGTATGACTAGGAGAATTTAAGAACAAAGTAGGACTCTCATGAGTGAGAGTATTGTCACAAGCAGCAAGTATATCATTTTGTCCTCACATAAAGTAGTAATAATTTCTAAACATGGAGGATCATCAAGCAAAATAGGACCATCATCTAGAGTACTATCATAAAACATGTCTAAACCATACTCCTCATCATCATCAAAATTATTATCAATAATGTTCTCATTAGGCATAGGTTGATAGTCCTCCTCATCATCAGAATCATAAAAGCAAAGTTTATCATCAATAAAGTCTTGAGTGTTACCCTCATCCATAGGTGGTGAAGGTGGAAGCTCCCTCTTTTCATTCTCTAGTTGTTCATCATCTTCATCATCTTCTTGGGGTTGCATGGGAATCCCCAAGCTTAGGTCTTTATCCTCTTCTTCACATACTTCCTCTTCCAAGCTTATGTTTTCATCATCCTCTTGGGGTTGCACGGGCATCCCCAATCTTAAGCTTTTGTCATCTTCTTCCTGCAAAATATTAGAGCTTTCTTTGGCAGCTCTCTTCCTTGCGTCAACAACATAGATATTTTCATTAAATTCAAGTATGCAGAGATCAAGGATATTGGTAATAAAAACTTTAAATTGAGAAGCTATAGGACAGGTTTCATGTTCATCAATGAAGGTGTATAATTCATAGGCTGCCATAAAAATAACAAATTGCTCTACTTCTTCCATCCCTAAGTGAGCATAATTCCATGTATGATAAGTTGGAATAACATGTTCTCTATTGGATGGGCATTGGAATTCAAAGTGTCTAAAGTATTTAGAGCAACAAGTTTTTTCCTTATGATAATTAAGCAACACACTAGCAATTTTATTTAGAAGCTCTATGTATTCTCCTAATCTTTTCCCTTCATTTGATTTTCTAAATTCAGCAGCCATCATGGTGTTTTCATAACAGTTTTCCATTTTCTAATTTTTTTGTGTTTTTGATATATGGATGTATGCAAAACTAAACTCAATGCAAAACTGAAAATAAATATCTAGTGCAAACAAGAATAAAAACTTAAGCGCTACACTCCCCGGCAACGGCGCCAGAAAATGTCTTGATACCCACAAGTATAGGGGATCGTTGAAATCTTCGATGTGTAAGTATTAGTATCGATCCCACGAGGAGTTGAAGGTATAAGTATTTATCCTCTCAAATAAGAGTGTCACTTCTCTTATTATCTATGCACTAGATAAATTAAATGATGCAAGTGTTTTTGGGTTTTTTGGTTGTATAGATGCAAAGCTGAAAATAAAATATGATGAGTGAAAGCTCTCAAAGAGAGAGAAAGCCCAATCCTCTATGCAGCAAGAGGACAAGCTCAAGTGTGTGCTTCTTATGCGTGGAAAACGTTCCCAAGGGCTACATGGATTTCATGGCATAAATATTTCTAGTACAACAAGGTAACCATTTTGTCAAGTTTTAATCTTCTTTGGACGGAGCCATAATTAGGTGTAGCTAAATAAATACACTAAACCACTTATGATGGATCTCATGGCCAAGTAAATGACTGCACAAGAGTTATTAAGACATAAAGTCCCAACATAGCATTATACTCTAAGGTCCCCAATATAAATCCCCTCCTAATGTAACTTCATGACTCGGTCAAGGGTTTACGTGTCCTCCCAAGTCTCACTCAATTCATTACACTAGTGTGTTCTCCTATGAGCCCATAAAGGTGAAGTGAGGTGCAGTCGACGTTCGCACAACACCATCATAGAATTGCATCAAAGATAAAAACTAGACAAAATACCAACACATGTCATATAAAACTCATTGCCAATTCATCCTATGCCCCCAGGAACATGAGAGAACTACTCACAACGCCAAGACATGATATGATTCAATGGTATAAGTGGTACAACACAATCTGAAAATATAACTTCACCACCAAATAATTGCAAGTACTCAATCACAAACATGAATAGTAGCACAAGACAAGTATCTAGGGTATAGCAACTCTCAAACTACGAGGGGGATGAAGTGGATCACGAAGATGGTGATGGAGATGGTGCTGGTCTTGACGGTGGAGTTGATGGAGACTCCGGAGGGGGGATGGAGGAGCCTTCCGGAGGTGATTCTGGCGGCGTTTCCCCCCTCCGATCTTCTCCGGCGGCAGCCTTCTGTCTCCTGTTTCTTGGTTTTGTGTTTCTCCGCCGCCTCCTCGTGAAACTCCTCGGGGGACTATTTTTATAGACGGTTTTATGTCAAGACGAAGCCACGGAGACGAAAACGGACGGCATCGGAGCCACGATGATTAAAATAGGGGGTCCCACACGGGCATTGTACTTGGCCACGTGGGCCCATCCCTTTCTGCCTTCTGGGCTCCGTTTGCTTGCTTCCTTCGCTCCGAGGTCTTCGTCCTTCCAAAATACCGACGCCTGAATTTTTCCATAATTTTTGGACGTCGTTTTGGTCCCTGAAACATAAGAGGAAAGAAATAGGGTTTTCTGCCTGCGCAGGGTTAATTCCTTAAAAGTAGGGGAACTTGTGAATTATTCCCAAAATCATTATAAATCAATGATATAACCCTTATATGATGCAAATATGATTGGAATATAGGCAAAATAATGCAAAGTTCATGTATGCATTTTACATGCATCATTTATCCATAGATTTGCTCTGTTTTTAGTAGGCATTGTTTACACATAGATTTTAGTTGTTTTCTAGTTGTAAGTAGCTAATTGTTTATCCATAGATTTGCTCTGTTTTTAGTAGGCATTGTTTACACATAGATTTTAGCTGTTTTCTAGTTGTAAGTAGCTAATTGTTTATCCATGGATATGCTCTGTTTTTAGTAGTCATTGTTTACACATAGATTTTAGCTGTTTTCTAGTTGTAAGTAGCTAATTGTTTATCCATGGATATGCTCTGTTTTTAGTAGGCATTGTTTACACATAGATTTTAGCTGTTTTTTAGTTGTAAGTACCTAATTGTTTATCCATGGATATGCTCTGTTTTTAGTAGGCATTGTTTACACATAGATTTTAGCTGTTTTTTAGTTGTAAGTAGCTAATTGTTTATCCATGGATATGCTCTGTTTTTAGTAGGCATTGTTTACACATAGATTTTATCTGTTTTCTAGTTGTAAGTACCTAATTGTTTATCCATGGATATGCTCTGTTTTTAGTAAGCATTGTTTACACATAGATTTTAGCTGTTTTCTAGTTGTAAGTAGCTAATTGTTTATCCATGGATATGCTCTGTTTTTAGTAGGAATTGTTTACACATAGATTTTAGCTGTTTTCTAGTTGTAAGTAGCTAATTGTTTATCCATGGATATGTTCTGTTTTTAGTAGGCATTGTTTACACATAGATTTTAGCTGTTTTCTAGTTGTAAGTACCTAATTGTTTATCCATGGATATGCTCTGTTTTTAGTAGGCATTGTTTACACATAGATTTTAGCTGTTTTCTAGTTGTAAGTAGCTAATTGTTTATCCATGGATATGCTCTGTTTTTAGTAGGCATTTGCTCTGATTTTAGATTTGTGCATCTTGTGCATCCTACTTGGCTCGCTTGCTCCATCCCTGGAATTTGTGTGTCCAATTTACCTATATATGAGGCATTGTTTAGGCTAGATTCTAGTTGTAATTAGTTCTATATTTTCTGTAATGCCGATGAAGAAGCATATGTCTTGTGTATAGAGATGAAGGAGCTTACATTTTGATTTTTTTCATCTCCTTTAGGGCGAGGAGGAAACCTGGAGACTATGCGGCGGCCGTGAAGACGTAGGAGCGGGGCTCCGTCCACACGGTCCACTGAAGCCGGCGCCTCCAGGAGCAAGACTTTTGTGCAGTACTAAGTAGGTAGAAGAAGACCACGCAATGAAGCTGGGCGAAGAGGAAGGTGAAGAACCGGCGGCCGTCAAGCAGGAACCACAGGGCTCCGTCGACGGTGCAGCAGGCGTCACCGGCTTTTTTTTTGTTTCCTTTAGCCCTCATTACAAACGGTCAAAAACTAATCTCCGTATCTGATGTAAAGACTAAAGGCA
This sequence comes from Poa pratensis, assembly GCA_947311845.1. NCBI lineage: Eukaryota > Viridiplantae > Streptophyta > Magnoliopsida > Poales > Poaceae > Poa > Poa pratensis. The sequence continues at coordinate 4,771,798 of CAMZMU010000080.1, read as the reverse complement.
ACGGTTATATATTATGCCCGTTGCTAAACTTATTGCAAACGATAAAAATCTCCGTTGCCATTGTGAGGCTTCACATCAGTGACAGAGGCGGGGACACGGACCCTTTCTCCGTTGCCGAAGGGGTTTTTGGCCCGTTTCCGATGTGTCGTTCTGTACTAGTGCCATCAGGCTTGTGCTTGGTCTTGAACACCCACTTGCTGCCCACTATGTTGACACCAGGTGGTCGCGGAACAAGTTTCCAAGTGCCTGTCTGACACAAAGCAGAAATTTCGTCAGCCATAGCCGATCTCCAGGCTGGCTCGCGAAGGGCATCACGGTGCGATGACGGAGCAGCAAAGAATGCACTGCGCCGCTCATCCTAGCGAACAAATCCACGGCGGCGCTCATCATAGCGGACCGTGCCATCTGTGATCTGCTTCGCACGGCGAGTGTTATCTCGCAGACGTGTAACCATCGTCAGGCCAGGAGCAGGATCAGCAGTCGGAGGCATCACGGCGGGAGGCGACGCGGACTGCTGGAGAGAATGGGCCGAAGAAGGCGGCCCATCGGGCGATGCTGGACCTGGCGACGCAGGGGACGAGGGCGAGGCCGATCCAGGCGACACGCAGCGGGGCGAGGCCGGCTCCTCGGGAGGCGTGCCCCCATGCACGTCGATCACACGCGACGTGCCTGCATGCACGTCGATCACAGGCGATGCTGCACCGCCCATGGCAGCGGAATCCGGCATAAAAGAGACATCAACTGCAGCAGAGGGATTAGTAGACATGTATGATAAGTCATATTTGCGCACATGTTCATTCGTAGCCGGTTCAGAGGAAGGGAAAGTGATAGCCTCACGCAACGCGGGAATAGCAATCTGGACACCAGGTGTAGCATAGGGAAAAACAGACTCGTCGAAGACAACATCACGAGAAATGCAAACCCGCCCCGTGGACCGATCAAGACACTTATATCCTTATGCATCGGACTGTATCCAAGGAACACGCACAGTTTGGACCAAAAATCGAGCTTATGCGCATTATATTTCCGAAGGCTAGGCCAGCAAGCACACCCAAAAGTAGGGCTGGAATCGAGCCGAGCCGAGCCGGCTCGAGGCTCGGCTCGGTCAGGCTCGAGAAATCTCGAGCCGAGCCGTCTCTGAAAACTTGTTGGAAATTGGGCTCGCGGCTCGGCTCGCCAAGCTCGAGGCTCGGCTCGGCCGGCTCGCGAGCCGCAGCATTTTTATTTATTTACATGAATCGATCAATTGATGCGTTGACTCGCGGTGTAGCAGTACTGCAGTAGCACTCGATCCCCTTTCCCTCGACGGCTCGACCTGCTCCGCGCCTCCGCTGCTCTCGCCTCTCGCTAGGGTTTCCGCCACCGGCCGCCACCACCGCCGCCGACGTCGTCCGCCACCACCGCCGCCCGCCGACCATGGCCGTTTGCCTTCCCCCGTGGCCGTAGCTCGCCTGGAGGCCACCACCCTCGCCGCCGTGGTGGGGATCCCGAATCCGCGCCGCGCGTCGAACCTCGTCCGGCTGTGCCTCGCCGCCGCATCCGCGCTGCCTGGGACCCCAGCGATCCGCGCGCCCACTGGGGTTTGGTTCGGGCTGTGCGGGTTGGTCCCTCGAGGATCCATTTCTTGGTTGGATTTTTCCGGTTCCCTCCACGCGGGCTAGGTTCTTGCCGCGGTTGCCCCGGACGAGGGGATGGATTTGGCGTCGGTCAACGAGGAGCTCGCCGAGATCGACGGGCAGATTTCCGACATCTTCCGCGCATTGCAGTAAGCTGTAAGCACGCACGCATGACTGATCTCCATTTCGCATATGTTTTTTTCCCTTGCTGCTTGAATTTAGACGTGCTTCGATGAAGTGCTCGCTAGATCTCCTTTGGCTTGCTCTGTTTTTGCGCGTGGAGACTAGATTGTTGACCCGTAGAGAAAGAGCGTTCTTTCAGGGCGGGCGGGCGTGCGTGCGTTTGTTGATCTCTGCGAAAATGGGAGGTAAACTGATTGATGCTTTGGTTGATTTGTCTGCAGAAATGGGTTCCAGAAGCTGGACAAGATCAAGGATGCCAACCGCCGCAGCAGGCAGCTCGAACCTTCTATGGGGGGAGCTATATTTCTGCTCGCGCGACGGCGCCGGCGCCGGCCTTCTGTAGCTCCAAGCCCGCCTTCCCCTGCCTCCACAAGAAGCCATGGCCCATGGGCCGCCATGGACATACTGCGGAGGTCGCGGGCGGCGCGCAGAGGTCGTCCTTGTCGATGATGGCGCCCTCCCCAAGCGCGGTGGAGCTCTCAACCACATTTCGGCGAGCAGAGGCGGCCGACGGCCAACTGCCATGCCGCCCTCATCCTTATCGATCATCTTCTGTCCCAACTCCATGTCTTCTCTCCCTTGCTAGCATTAGCCATTAGCGCCGGCCGCCGTCACTACCGGCAGCCGGCCGCCACCAACGCTGGCCGCCACCATCGCCGGCAGCCACCACCGAAGAAGTGTACAGCCAGCCCGCCACCACCCGGCCACCGCCCCGTCTTCCCAGATCCCTAAAATGCACACAACTACGATTAGCGTCGGACTGCCGGCGCTCCGCTGCCCGCCGTCCGTGTACAGCAGGGATCTGTATAAACTACGATTATCAATTTTTCCCCGATCCATGTCCAGCTCCTTTTGGTCAATTCCCCGTGGCTGCTCCTTCTACTCATTGTCTCATTCGATGGATCTATATAAACTATATGGTCTGTTTGTAGTAATTTCTAATTCACCTAGAAAATTTAAGTGATGCTTATTTCTTGTATATACTTGCTTATTTCTTGGGTATACTTGCTGAAACTTTCTCTACAACAAAAACCTGATGCAAACTAGTATAAATGGTGCTTAATTTTTGTATGTGCTTGCTGAATACAATTGTCAGTGTTATATATTCATGCTCTATTGTTGATTACAATTGTCAAATGCTAGATTTTTGGCATAGGTCATGTCAATTTTTTTTATTTCATCGAGCCTTCGAGCCTGCTTGCGAGCTTCACCGAGCCGGCTCGTCGAGCCTCGAGCCTTGTCCGGGAGGTCAAGGCTTGGCTTGCACCACTATCGAGCCGAGCCGAGCCCGAGCCGAGCCTTGTCGAGCCCGAGCCGAGCCTCAAGCCTCGAGCTTCAGGTCCAGCCCTACCCAAAAGTGCGGAGAAAAGTATAGTTGGGCTGAACTTTAAAGAGGCAATGAATAGGAGCGTCTTTGTGTAGAACAGCGGTAGGCATGCGATTGATGAGATAGCATGCAGTTAAAAAGGCCTCATCCCAGAAACGCAGAGGAACCGAGGAGTGTGCAAGGAGAGCCAAACCGGTTTCTACAAGATGACGTTGTTTGCGTTCGGCGACACCGTTTTGCTAGGATGTATGAGGGCAAGACACTCTATGAGAGATACCCGTGCGCTGAAAATAACTATGGAGTCTATGGTACTCGCCACCCCAATCAGACTGAACACACTTAATCTTAGCATCCAAAAGACGCTCGACATGAGCCTGGAAAGCATAAAAGACTTGCTCAACATCAGACTTGTGTTTAAGAAGATATATCCAGCAGAAACATGAATAGTCATCAACAAAACTAACATAGTACTTGAAACCACTAGAAGAAGCAATGGCGGGACCCCACACATCAGAATGAAGTAACTCAAGAGGCATAGTAGAAACACGTTCAGATAAATTATAAGATAATTGATGGCTCTTGGCACGTTGATAAGCATCACACATGGAACTAGAAGTTTCTGATGATAAAAGAGGCAAACTATGTTGCGAAATAATATTGTGCACTACATTATTTGATGTATGACCGAGACGCTGATGCCACTGGGACGTAGGGAACTTGACACTGGAGCTAGCTTGGCGAGATGATGGCGGGGCTGAAGCACGACTAAAAGGGATCGGGTAGAGACCATCCTGACTTCTACCGTGAAGAAGAATTCTCCTCGTGGCCTTGTCCTTAACACAGAAAAAGTGACGGTGAAATTCAACGAACACGTCATTATCGGAAACTAGACGGTAAACGGAAAGGAGATTCTTATGGATAGTGGGAACATGAAGGACATTTTTCAAGTGGAGAGATGAACCGGCTAAAGATGAATGACCAATGTGCGAAATAGACAAACCTGCACCGTTGGCGAATTGAACATTGTCCCTCCCACCGTAGCGCTCGTGGCTGTGAAGGCGCTCGAGATCGTTGGTGAAGTGATCCGTGGCCCCGGTGTCCATCAGCCAGGGAGGAGTGGGGTTGGAGGTCGTGGCAGCAGCGTTGACGAAGCGCTGGTTGTTGTTGTTGTTGCTGGGGCGGAAGTCGTGGTTGTAGCGGTTGCGACAGTCGGTGGCAAAGTGCCCCCAATTGCCGCAAATCTGGCAGCGTGGGCGCTGCTTCTTGCGACCGGTGTTCTGCCCGGTGTTCTGGTGGCCATTGCCACCACGGTAGCCGCCACCGGACTGCTGGCGGTCATCACCACCGTTGTACGGCCGGTTCTGCCCCTGCTGGTAGGAGGGATGCCCAGCGGGGGACCCCCGCCATAGGAGGACGGGGTGTAAGCTGGAGCGCGCGGCTGGCTGGGGTTGGGGAAGGAGCCGGGCCGCGATGCAACGTTTGCCAAGGATGACCACTCCACGGCCTGAGCCTGCTGCACCTGAAGGGCCTCAAAGGAGAGGATGTGAGAGTAAAAATCGGCATAGGACACCGAGCGGTTACCGACGGTGAGCGAGGCGGCGATCGCGTTGAACGCGCCGCCGAGGCCGGTGATGATGTAGTCCACGAGATCATCCTCCGAGATGGGGCAGCCAGCGGCCGCCATAACATCGGCGAGGGCTTTCATCTTGTGCATGTACTGGGCTGCGGACATGTCCTCCTTTCGCAGCTGCTGAAGCTGGCGCTTGATGTGACGGACATTAGCGTGGCTTTGGGCGCCGAACATGGCGTGGACGGATGCCCACACCTCGGCGGCAGTCGCGCAGCCGATGAGCTGGCACGCGATATCGGGCTCCATGGAGCCGAGCAATAGACCGAGCACCTTCTGGTCCATTGTCCACCAGCGGAGGTACGCTGGGTTGGCGACGTCGATCGCTGCGTCGCCCGTCCCCTGCTTGATCATCTGCGCAGGAGGCGCCTCGGCGCCGGTGAGGTAGCCGTGAAGGCCGGCGCCGGAGAGGTTGGGGAGGGTAAGACCCCTCCACAGCATGAAGTTGGTGGAGTCGAGGCGGACGGGAGGCGACGGCGCGTTCACGGTCGAGGATGCAGCCGGGGAGGAGGAGAGCGCACCGGCTGAGAGAGATTGGAGAGCGGACGAAGACATCGCGACGGAGACGGCGCGGAGATGGGCACGCGACGGCGACGGCGGCGTGGAGAGATGCACACAACGGCGGCGGCGGCGCGGAAAGGAGCACAAGGCTCTGATACCAAGATAAATTAGGTTTAGGTTTCGGTGAGGCAAAGCCTTCACCCTTGATCTCTTATATAAAGGTGTACACGACAGGTACAATACAAGTTACATACGTATACGGGCGGAATACATCAACGCCACGTATGACCGTTTCCAACACTACATACGGATCAAAATGAGTGAATCTACAAATTAAATATGTCCAGATATGTGTATTTTCGAGAAAAAATAGAATGCCTTTAGTTTTCCCTACTATTGGTAAAACATGTTAGATTTTATATATGGTTCATGATCTATTTGTCTTTTGTCCCATGCATGGCCTTCTTCCTTATCGAAAAAAAAATGCATGGCCTTCTTAAAACAGTTGGATTCTTACTCTTTCTTGTACCATGAGAAAAAAGAGCACGTACAAATATCTCTATTATTTCTTTATATTTACATTGATTCGTCCGAGCAAGTGGCTGCATCGGGAACTCAGGAACAACTGTGCCGATGGATCATAGTAGGAGTATAATTTTACACTAGCTTAATCGATCACGTACTACGGAAGTGTGTGCATAACGACACGTACGGACAGACATACTACATACATATATACACATACATTGACACATAGCTAGCTGTTGATATTTGCAACTAACTACTCAACCAGAGCCAGAGCAGCTGGGAAATGAGATAGATTAGCAGCTAGCTAGCGAGGGGCGGCGGCTCGTCGGAAGAGAAGAGACCCGCAAGAGCTCCTCCAGGTAGTCGGCGCCCAGGTCCTCCAGCTCCACCGCCGAGCTGCTGCTGGCGGATGGCATCATCTTGGTACTGGGCGCGGCCATGGCCGTCGTCTTGGCCTGCTTGTTGGGCGACCGCTTGCGCACCAGATTGCTCCGCTTGAGCGCGAGCACCGGCGACCCGACCGTGGCCTCGAGCGCGAGGGTGCGCAGCGACTCCCGGACGTGCTCCACGGGGTGGTTGAGCCTCGCGGCGGCGCCTCGCAGGGAGAAGGCGGCCTGGTCGTACGCCATGGCGGCCCCCTCGGGGGTCTTGAAGGTCCCGAGCCACACGCGGGCGCCCTTGCGCGTGGAGTCCCGGATCTCGGCCGCGAAGTGGCCCCACGGACGCTTCCGCACGCCGATCAACCCCACCTTGGTGGGGAGGGTCTCCTGTACTGCAGGAGGCTGCTGCTGCTCTTTGAGACGTCCGTCGTCGGAGGAGCTGGAGGTGGAAGAAGACGAACACGTTTCCATGAACAAATCGAAATCCGCGACGCCCTTCTCGAGGAGGGTGTTGAGGAGCTGCATGTCCGACGCCGACGACGGGTAGAGCGCCGACGGGCAGTAGCTGCCGCTGCCACTCCAATGATGTTGCTCCATGTGAGATAACTCTACTACTTCCGATCGAGGAGCAAGCTAGGTTACAGTTTAAAAGGAGCAAGCTAGGCGCATCCATTTTCGACGTCCGTCGTCTGCTGCTTTTATACAGTGCATCTACGACAAATGGGATTGGTTTGACTAGTCCGATAACAGCTGTCAGTGTCTCCGGATCCGATGGAAGACCCAATTTTTTCAATCGGATGACAGCTGGTGGATGGAGTAGTAAGGCACGCACGTGACAGGGACAACTCTTTGCCAACGTAGGTCGGCGGTGTACGACAAGCCACACCTACGTCACCCTTCTCTTTGAGGGATGCTGCTGGGGGCAGCACTCTGGGGCTGAGGGAAGGCCATCATGGATAGGGCTAGCTTTATTAAAATTAAACCACAACTAGCGTGGCCCTCGCAAATGCGAGGGCATCTTCTATAGTGGTTGAATATTTCGTAGAAATAAAGGTAAATTTTCATGCGTATCACATTATTTCTCATTTGCAAAAACAATTTTCTGAATGCAACTTATGTAATCTGCCATTCACTATGTTGCAAATTCAAAAATTTCTCAAATCTGCAACTCACTATTATGCACTTGCGCTCATTTAGTTTTTTACCTCTAAATTTGAGAACTCCATATAACATTGTACACCAAAAATTATGTTTATCCATGATGGCCTTCCATGTTAAATGATATCACACTATCTGCAAGAGTAACTATCGAGATAACAAAGAAGTATAATTTTCTAACACATAAAACACTACTTATGAATAAGTATGTTCCATGATACATAAAGTGGAACACGTTCGATTTCCTTATGCACGTTGCAAAACTACCATACGAATGTAATTCAGAGCCTTCGAATTGGAGCACTCCACTCCTAAGATTTTTTTTAACCAAATGGGCTATTGGGATCATTGATTTAAAATGTAAAACCTTAGTAAAGTATATTTCTCTACTGCCTATCTGTATGGAAACATATGTTCAAAAAGATCCAATGATCTCCCTTATGGGTAAACACCGCCTCGTTCATTTTTTCTTTGCATTTTGTTATAAAAATGCTTAGGATCCAAAAATGTCGTAAGCTTTGAACCTAACAGAATATCAAGGTACTACTGCAGGTGTTTGAAAAATCTTGAGGTAGTTCCAGTAGGCAAGTCGATTGACCGAGATGCCCGACAAAGTTGTGATAGAAAATAAAGTCGGTGGCCTTAGTTCTTCATCTTTTATTTCCAAAATAAAATAAATAAATCAGGTTCTCAATCTAATTACTTAATCGGGAACTGCACACTCATTGGACAAAATCAAAGCTAATTGTGCTTTAGCTATTTAATTATCGAGTTGCCCATCTACTAAATTTCATTCTCAAATTAATATATTTGAAAAATAAATAAATAACATCATAATTTTAATTTACTATATATATACTACGTTTCTATTTCTCACACGAGTCACCAGCACATACTTGCCTCTTTGTAGAGTATTACACCTGCGTGTATTCTTTTCATACAGAGGGTGAGGAGCTATAAAGCTTTTTCTTTATTTGAAATTATGATTTTAAATCCTTCAATATTCTAGAGGTTAGATAATTGCGAGGATCCAAAATCCCTAGGTATGACGAACACTTGAACAAATATTATTTACAGTTGTGTTTTTTTAACATCGAAATTCACCGTCCAAAATGTATATACCATATTGGCTTCCCTAGGGCAATGAGAAAATGAAATTTCTGTAAAATTACGACAAAAGAAAGTGCATTCTTCATATATAGCCGCAGCAGGTCCGAGAGAATTCACTCCACCCTTCATGACATCAATCACCTCCATGCAATCAGAATTCACTTCTATTCGGTTGCACCCAACTTGGCACGCCAAAAGAAGACCATCACGAAGAGCATGAGTTTCGGCTGTCGCTGGATCTGAAACAAACGGCAAGCCACGGCAACTCGTTTAGAGCAAGTTTCATTATCGCTTGAGCTGTTCTCGGTGGAGCCTGAACCATCTCGCCGTGTTTCGCCTGCCGACGTTCCCACCATATATACCAAATAGCAGTTGCGATCAAATCATTCCTGCCCACCTCGGGAATCAGAGGTGCTTTTGCTGCTCGGTCACGTAAAAGTGATTAAAGGACCGAACCACCCACCCTCTCCAGGCTACATACTTTAGTTACCAGCTCGTTCATTCCTAGCAGGCTCCAGATCTCACGTACTCTTGGACACATAAAAAGTGCATGGCGAATGCTCTCACAGTTGGTCTTGCAAAGAGTGCATTGGGAACTCAGCTGCATATGTCTGTTCGCTAGTACTCCATTGCATGGAATGGCTCCCAGTAATGTACGCCAACTATGTATCTTAATTTTTGCTGGTACATTAAGATCCCACACTGTCCGCCAGACCGGCAACGTAGAGGATGTTCCATAGTCACTGGTTCTTCTTAATTTAGCGCCATGCTTGTGCTCCCATTCCAAAGAGTAACAAGAACGGACAGAAAACACACCGGATTTAGAATTATGCCATGAGATAAAATCCTCCATCATTCCTCTCGCCAAGGGGATATTAAGAATCCGTTGAGCGTCAATAGGCCAGAAAACTCCCCGAATAAATTCTTCATCCCAAGAATTGGTGTCCCGGTCAATAAGTTCCTCTACCCGGGTAAGTAAAATATTACCTCTCCTTGTCGCTATTTTTCTGTTGGGGCTACTCGGACCCAAGGATCATCCCATATATTTATATTTGCACCATCCCCAACTCTCCAAATATGGCCACGTTTAAAAGTTTATATACCTGCCCAAATACTTTGCCAAGTGTAAGAGCTCCCTTTCTTCAAAGCACAATTAAGAATGTCCCCCGTAGGGAAATATTTGGCTTCAAGACCGATGCGCACAATGAATCAGGTTGAGCAATTAATCTCCAACATTGTTTGGCCAACATAGCAAGATTGAAACAATATAAATCTCGGAAGCCCATACCTCCTTGTCTCTTGGGGACACACATTTTTCACCATGCAAACCAGTGCATATGCTTCTGCTGGTCATCATCTCCCCACCAGAATTGGGACATTGCAGTTATTATCCCTTTGATTATCTGTTTGGGCAGCTTGAATACCGACATGGCATAAGCCGGAATAGCTTGAATGACGGCTTTCAAAAGACCCTCCTTACCACCAAAAGACAGATTCCTCTCCTTCCATCCATTTAGCAGTTTACATACCCTGTCCACAATATGTTGGAAACAGTCCGACCTATCCACCCCAACCAAAGGGGGTAGACCAAGGTATTTATCCGTAATCGACTCTGTCATAATATTCAGGATTGAACATACCTCCACCCTAGTATCCACATTAGTACATGGGCTAAAGAAAATGCTTGACTTCGCTTCGCTTACCAGCTGACCAGATGCGATACAATAATCATCCAAGGCGCGTCGCAGGCTGGTAGCATTAGTAGCATCCGCTCTCATCAGAATGAGTGAATCATCAGCGAACAAGAGGTGTGAGACCGCAGGGGCACCCCTACAAACTCTGACTCCCATTAAATTCCCATTACTTTCTTCAAATTTCAATAAGCTAGATAATCCTTCCGTGCACAACAAGAACAGGTACGGTGAGAGAGGGTCCCCCTGGTGGAGGCCCCTGGAAGGATAAATATAATCAGATAAAATATTATTGAGTCGAACCTGGTATCTCACCGAGGAGACACAAGCCATTATGAGATCAACCCATCCAGTATCAAAACCCAACCGAAGCAGGACATGTTTTAGAAAGCACCACTCTACCCTGTCATAAGCCTTGTGCATGTCAAGTTTCACCGCACAAGTACCATATTTCCCCACCTTCTTGTTCTTGATGTAATGGTAACATTCATACGCCACTAGGACATTGTCGGCGATAAGTCTCCCTGGCACGAATGCGCTCTGTGTTGGGGAAATAATCTCGGGGAGGAGATATTTCAATATGTTTGCAATCAATTTAGAAATCACTTTGTACACCACATTACATAGACTTATAGGCCTTTTAGATAGGATAGGAGAGATACCTCTTGGAAGTATCTTTCACGCGATCCTCCTCAGCAGACTCAGAGATGTGGTTTTCATGGTACGCATCTGTTGCATCAGCATCATACTCACCTAGAACATACTCTTCAATCTTTTTCTTCTAAACCTTTTATCCCAAACAAGTTGGCATAGGTTAGATATGAAACTCTTCCACGAGGATTTCCCAGAAAGTCACTCATCCTAACACTACTCTCGCCCAAATGGGTTTCATACCCATAAGACTGGCTAGTTTTTACGTTGGCTCGCCAAGCCTATCGCAATTCACAACCCTCCGAGTTTACCCGGCTTAGAAAATGTACCCAAATAAGCGACAAGTTACATATACCATGAAAACACTAGAATAATCTCGTTTCCAGATATATCACCTCCTAAAGCGTCGCCACAACCCGGTCTGATAAGCCACTAAGCCAGGCATAGAAGGTGGGAAGAAGACCTCCCTCAACGACATCTCCAAGGATAACGAGAACACCCGTAAGCTAGAGTCATCGAACCGACATATATATATCTTTCACCTGGTCCGCATCCTTTCATCCCCCAACCAGCCAGCACCTCTGTGATAAGTAGCTTGGAGATTGCAACCCATTCACCATGGCGGGAAGAATATTTCAAAGGCTGTTCCGATGAAAACTACAACATTTGTAGGTCACGTAGATTTCGCTTGGTCCGGATCTCTTCGTCCCTAACCAGCTGTAGCGCGTCTCAGAAAAGTAGCTTGGAGAATGCAGACCAGTACAAACTTGACCCACAAAAAAAAAATCTAGATCAGACATGCAGGGCCCCGGCCCAGGTAGTAGTTCAATAGTAAATACTGTGATATTTTCTCCCTTAGGTCGTGGAAAACTGAAGAAAAAATAAAATGGCCCAAGAAACAAGGTCAAGCCCATTACGTAGCTAGATAGTGGACACGGGAGCAGCAGTCACGTACGTACAGCCTTGTTTTTTTTCGATCGCTAGGCCTGTCGATCGGTATGCTAGTGCCCGTTGGACCCTAATATCTTCCTTGATTGGATTCACTTTAAATAGCTCTGCTCGCCCTGGCTAATTTTTGCTCCCTGTATTGACTGCAAAATTCTTTGTGACATGCCTTCTAGAAAACATCAACCTCGTAGTGATAAAATCAAGAGAAAAAGCAGATAGATGAATCGGTAGAATCCCAAAAATGTTCACATGACAATTTTAAGTCGTAACAAGTTTTTACAAGTCTATTTGTTTTGCGGACTACAATGATGGTCTCCTTATCACATTCAGAAATGAGATCTTTTGTCGAACTTAGTTTTCCTTTAAAATCATGATGTACTTCGGTCAGTCGTTACAAATAAATGCTTTCTTGTGTGAGTTTTGTAGTTCAGAGATTATTGATCTAAGCTATGTACTGGATTGCTTTGAAATAGATCTAAATTTTGCTGGTCAATAAGGGCCCCTTTTGTCGTCTTGCCCCGGGGCCTCAAAAATGTGTGGACCGGCCCTGCTGTCATCGACTCGTCACCCTCACAACTGAGAAGAGCCAAAACACATCGCCTGCCAACAGGTACGAACCGACGTCACGACAACCACCATTCTGGTTGGTATCATGGCTTACGTGTCATCATCGTCATCGTCGGTGGGCCACAACGGCGGAAGAGCCCCCACACCCCACCGCCTTTCGTCCACCACAAGACCTTTAGTCGTGGCATCCTCTGGCGGCTTCGGAGGGGCAACCGGAGAGGGATCGACATGATCGAGGAGGGGGTGGAGACAGCTAGACACGTCATTTGCTCCATGTCATAGCTAGTTAACCAGGGCATTCTAATTCTGTCACTGCCTCGCAGTTTTTCTGCTGGTAAATGCCACAAAGCGCAGCTGCGCTATTTGGACGCCTGGAACGCTCACTCGACTGACCGTCCGATCGCGTCCGCGCTCTGAGATTCACGTACAGTCTACAAACCGAGCGCACCCTTGTCTTCGTCTCTAACATGCCCACCCGACCCGCCCCGATCCACCTCCCAAGCCCACTTGCCGCCAGGGGCCACCCGTGCTCCGCCCCACCGTCGAGACCGCCCCTGCTCCTCCCCACCGGCAAGAGGCCACCGCGGCCCCTGCTCATCCTCCGCTAGGGCCGCGCGCCTCAACCCCGGCGGCGCGGCCCCGGCGTCGCACTGGTACGCGGCTCTAAGCCCCACCATCGAGGCAGTGTCCAGCGCGGTGGCCCTCGGCCCCAACGCTGCTCCTCAAATCGCGGTTAGGCGCCGTCGCTGCCGCCTACAGCACGACGCCGGTGATGGCCGGCGCCCGCTGGCGCGTCGCACTGCGTCCTTCAGCACGATTGGCCCTTTCCCCTGGCCGAAGGTGACCGCAGGCTCGCGGCGCCATGCCCTCGACGCACGAGCTCGACATGCTCTTCCCAATGGAAATGGATTTTGGGGGGCGCCGCGTGTCCGGCGTCGCGGTGCTGGGGTTAGAGCATGGAGCCGCTGTCAAGTAGTCTTCTCCCTCGTCGCCTAGTCAAGACATGGAGCTCCATTCATGGAGAGGAAGGAGGATTGAATCTGGAGTTATGCACAGCAAGACAACGGCAAAGTGGCGTCTGCTGCCATCTCACCTGTCGGCCACGATTGATTAGGGATGGATGTGGGGAAACAGCTAGCGTGTATGAATAATGGGCTGCTAGCATTTGTGGGCTTCCATCTAGAGGTGATGAGTAACGGGCTGGTAGCATTGTTTGCTTCCATCTCCATTCCAACTAGTGTATCTTTATGTACTGTAGTTTTTTGGTCATATTATTTGCCTAACACCATACTGTAGTTCCTCAATTCTACCTATTTTGTTGTCGTATCATATATGTAGCCTCAAAAGTTGTTTCGTCGCCCACAGAACTTGCTTCGGCGTCCACAAAAGTTACTCCGTCGCCCACAAAAGTTGTTTCGACGCCCACAAAATTTGCCTCGACGCCCACCAAAGTTGCTTCGTCGCCCACCAAACTTGCTTTGCCGTCCACAAAAGTTACTCCGTCACCCAGTTGCTTCGGCGTCCACAAAAGTTGCTCCATCGCCCACAAAAGTTGCTTCCTTGCCCACAAAAGTTGTTTCGTCGCCCACAAATGTTGATTCAGCGTCCACAAAAGTTGCTTTTCAGCACCCACAAAAATTGTTTCGGTGCCCACAAATGTTAGCAACTACAACACCCCAACGAGGGCGACTGGTTAGAGTATTGCTAACACCATTCTGAATCTAGTTTCTTTGCCGCGCATAAACTTGCTTCTTAGCACACCAAAGTTGCTTCGTTGCCCATAAAAGTTGCTTCAGCGCCCACAAAAATTGCTCTGTCGCCCGCAATAGTTGATTCCGCGCCCACAAAAGTTGCTTCGTCACCCATAAAATTTGCTTTGGCGCCCACAAAAGTTGCTCCGTTGCCCACCAAAGTTGATTCGGCGCCCACAAAAGTTGCTTCGTCGGCCACCAAAGTTGCTTCGGCGCCCACAAATGTTGCTTCGTCGCCCACTAATGTTGCTCACACAAAGTTGCTTCCTCGCCCACAAAAGTTGCTCCGTCACCCACAAAAGTTGCTCTGTCACCCACAAATGTTGCTCCGTCTCCCTCAAATGTTGCTTCCTCACCCACAAAAGTTGTTTCGACGCCCACAAATGTTAGCAACTACAACACCCTAACGGGGCAATTGGTTAAGAGTATTGCTAACACCATTTCTGAATCTAGTTTCTTCACTGCACATAAACTTGCTTCTTAGCACACCAAAGTTGCTTCGGTGCCCACAAAAGTTGCTTCAAAAAAAAGTTCGTCGAAACATATCCAAAGTGGGTCTACTTTTGAAGAACTCGTCGAAAGAACCCTAACGGTGAAAACGGATTTTAATTTTAATGCTTGGGTCAAAAGTTACGACTTTTTAAAAATCAAAGACGAAATAAATGGACGTTCGTATATAGTACAGCTTGATCCTTTTCAGATGAGCGCTAGGGATTACCATCGGGCGCGTGAGCGCCTGCTAGACCTGTCCCTTTTCTGTTTGGAATTAATTAAAAGTGATTAAATACCAACTTAATAGGAGTAAGTATTTTCCCGGGAAGTGGTTAGTTGGTTCCTCTTTGCGCGTCCTGCAAGGAAGAGGTTATAGTCAGCTAGCTCCGCCGTTGCATGCTGCAGCACACGGCTACGCGCACCGCCGTGGTTGCGAGCGGCCCATTGTCGCGTGCATGCGTCCTATATGGATGCTCTGGCCGCCGCGGCTGGCCACCATTGCAAGAAAAAGGGAAGACACCATGTTAGTGTTGATGGCTGTTGGTGCCAAACTGCCAATCAGTCATCGTCTCATCTGAATCCCGGAGGATTGCCAAGCTACTCAAGCTCAATCCTCCAGGTTTTGATTCGGAATCCGCTAGCTTTATCCACCTACCGCTAAAAATGTACTATAGTAATATAGAAATTTCCGAAACAATTCTGAAGATATATAGCTCATTTAAGCAATGGTCAAAACCAATGGTACTAGAATCTATAGTAATATAGAACCTGTCTGGCCACTCCATAAAAATAATCAACACTAACATGGTGTCTTCCCTTTTTCTTGCCCGTATTTTGTTACCGTTTCATCCATTATTATGATTGTGATGTCATTTTCTATGGAAATTGACATCTTCAAAGAGGGGTTATGAACCATCATTTCTCCTATTCAGCAAACATTTCCTCACATCATTAAGAAAGATACTGACCGAGCTAATATGATTCGAATTTTATCCAATAAAATATACAAAGCCAAAGTAGAAACATAAAAAGTAAGTTGTCGCACACCTAGAGTTTGGTTTCGTCCACCACCCATACGCTGGCAAAAATACTCTGAAACTCTCCTTAAGTATCACACCTATGATATTGTTTAGAGTCGTATTTTGTTAGATTAAGAATTTTTTCTAACCATGCAGGAGAACTGCATGTAATATATTAAAAAGAGGAGGTGGCCATCGAGAAGCCAAATGTTTGCAACCCGAGCAAAACACAAGGAAAAGGAAAGACTTTACGACCCTAAAGCGAAGACACAAACCACACTAACGTCAAAACGAGCTAAAAGTAGATAACTATAGGGTCTCTGTAGGGCTCAATTGAATGAGAATTATCTTAATTCTCATTCACATGACGTCATCAATCCCAGTTGCAAGTCATGTTGCAACTCATGATTAGCACAAATCACAAAGCAAATCAAATGGTCCGGATCAGTTGCAAGTCCACTTGCAACTCAGTCGAATGAGAATTAACTTAATTCTCATTCACATGACGTCATCAAATCCCAGTTGCAAGTTGAGTTGCAACTGATGCACGAATCACGAAGCAAATCAAATGGTACGAATCAGTTGCAAGTCCACTTGCAACTGATGACGTCATGCGAATGAGAACTAAGCTAATTCTCATGCGATTGAGAATTAGCAAAATCGATAACTATCCGGTGAAAAGATGATTGTGGTTTTCTCTCGTAGCTTTGCAGTAGACGTAGATGTCATTATGTGGAAAGCCTTGTTTGGCAAGGCGATCAACAAAAGACAGTCCAAACTCTCCCTCTAACGAAGAGCCAACATGCGATCTTGCAGCAGAGAGGGGCCCAAGACCCTCAAATTTCTTTGGCCAAATCGCAGTTTGTTGATGTCCCATAATGTGCTAAGTAAACTGATTTTGTTGTGAAGCTTCCTTTGGAATCCCAGGCGGCCCGGCCCACGACCAAGAGTCTTCTATATCTAGATTCAGGGGTATGTGTTAGGTTAGATTAAGAATTATTTATTGTAAAGAGAAAGAGTCGATTTCCGACGACTAGACTAGATATATTATTTCTTGTTTTTTGGTTTGAATTCGATTTTGTGCAGCTTTCATTAAAACATACGTAACTTGTTTGTATGGAGTCCGTGTTTTTACGTATGCCCATTTGAATTGTTCAAAACACGTGCATATGAATGCTTTTCGTCATAAATCAAGGTAAAATGGCTGCCCTACCTTTCCCTGTATGTAGGTTCGAAATTAGAAGAGTGAAAGGTCATATCCGTAAAACTAAATCGTCTAAGGAAAGTAAAGTTAAACGATAGACTCAGAAAGAAATATAATATGCACGTGACATGCAATCCATGCTCGTCCCTACTCCCTCTGTTCTGATATAAATGTAGGTTTGTCCTAAGTCAAAAAAAAAAGAGGTTTAACCAACTTTATTGAAAAACATAGCAATATTGACAATCGAATTAATATCACTAGATACATATCTTTGGATGTAGTTTCAGTATATACTAATTTAAGTAATAAATATTGCTACATTTTTAATAAATTGGTCAAAATTAAAAGTGTTATTTAGCACAAAACTAGAAGTAGTATACTTACTTATTTGAGTACGGAGAGTAGCTACGTGCCGTACAGATAGATGGATGGATGTGTGTGTATATATCCCAAAACTAAATAATGTATGTTGTGACGGAGATGGATGGACTGATCACCACCCCATACGTATTCCAACTTGCACTACTGCATCCAGGCATCACCAGTACGTTCACCACCAACACACTACTCCATGTGAGTACAACAATGCCGATTCAACTCAAGTATCAATCCATCGCCACGTACGTGTTAACTATTAGTAGTATAGACTCTCTTGGTTCACTTTTATAAAGTATTCTAAATATTTTAATATGGACTAGATACGGATCAAAATGAGTGAACCTACACACTAAATATCCGGATACGTATATTTTCGATAAAAATGGAATGCATGCCTTATAAAAGTGAACGGAGTGAGCACGTAGTCTTTTTTTTGACAGTAAGTGAGCACGTAGTCTTCCCTGCTATTGGTAAAGCATGTTAGATTTTATATATGGTTCATGATCTATTTGTCTTTTGTCCCATGCATGGCCTTCTTCCTTATCGAAAAAAAAAATGCATGGCCTTCTTAAATTAAAACAGCTGGATTCTTACTCTTTCTTGTACCATGAGAAAAAAGAGCACGTACAAATATCTCTATTATTTCTTTATATTTACATTGACTCGTCCGAGCAAGTGGCTGCATCGGGAACTCAGGAACCGTGTCGATGGGATCATAGGAATACTAACTTAATCTTCCGTTTAGGCATGCGTGAGTGATCAGTGATCACTCACACCTCTACCTAACTCCCTAGCTTGCTGTATACTCCAAATTTTACACTAGCTTAATCATCACGTACACAACATAGCTAGCTGTTGATATTTGCAACTAACTACTCAACCAGAGCCAGAGAAGCTGGGAAATGAGATAGATTATCAGCTAGCGAGGGGCGGCGGCTCGTCGGAAGAGAAGAGACCCGCAAGAGCTCATCCAGGTAGTCCGTGCCCAGGTCCTCCAGCTCCACCGCCGAGCTGCTGGCGGATGGCATCATCTTGGTACTGGGCGCGGCCATGGCCGTCGTCTTGGCCTGCTTGTTGGGCGACCGCTTGCGCACCAGGTTGCTCCGCTTGAGCGCGAGCACCGGCGACCCGACCGTGGCCTCGAGCGCGAGGGTGCGCAGCGACTCCCGGACGCGCTCCACGGGGTGGTTGAGCCTCGCGGCGGCGCCTCGCAGGGAGAAGGCGGCCTGGTCGTACGCCATGGCGGCCCCCTCGGGGGTCTTGAAGGTCCCCAGCCACACGCGGGCGCCCTTGCGCGTCGAGTCCCGGATCTCCGCCGCGAAGTGGCCCCACGGACGCTTCCGCACGCCGATCACCCCCACCTTGGTGGGGAGGGTCTCCAGCACTGCAGGAGGCTGCTGCTGCTGCTGCTCTTTGAGACGTCCGTCGTCGGAGGAGCTGGAGGTGGAAGAAGACGAACACGTTTCCATGAACAAATCGAAATCCACGACGCCCTTCTCGAGGAGGGTGTTGAGGAGCTGCATGTCCGACGCCGACGACGGGTAGAGCGCCGCCGGGCTGTAGCTGCCGCTGCCGCTGCCACTCCAATGATGTTGCTCCATGGGAAATAACTCTACTACTTCCGATTGGGGAGCAAGCTAGCCGCATCCTTTTTCGATCCGCCGTCTGCTGCTTTTATACAGTGCATCTACGACAAATGGGATTTGGTTGCCTAGTCCGATAAACTGTCAGTGTCTCCGCATCCGATGGAAGACCCAAATTTTCAAGGATGAGAGCTGAGATGGATGGGAGTAGTAAGGCACGCACGTGACAGGGACTGCGTGGATGAACCGGGCGGCATGTGCTCCGGGCAGAAGGCGCTCTGTTATTGGTTGAAGTGTGATATGCCGCCGAGTTCACTCTATTCACTCTCAGGTCGACGGTGTACGACAAGCCACACCAACGTCACGCTTTTCTTAGAATATCCACCGGCACGGCACCCCGTAAAATGGTGTTCGCTTTGGGTTGGCCGGGCATTTAGATTAGATTTAGTTTTAGTTTAAATTTCGTTGTAATATGCCCAATTTTCGTCTCTTTTGCCACAAATACGCAAATATCATATGATAAGATATTATCTAGGGATGCCGCTGGGGGCAGCAATTTGGAGTTGAGGGAAGGCCATCATGGCTTGGGCTAGCTTTATTAAAATTAAACCACAATTGCATCGTCCACCAATTTGTTGATCAACCAGTTTTGAGGGACGTTAATCCAACAAAAAGAAGTTTTATTAGATAAACCAAACTTAGCTAGCTCATGAGCTACACCATTAGATGCTCGATAGCAATGTTTAAACTTAGACCTTTCCAATCGTTGTCGCCACATCCACACATCCCGCAAAAAATGCCGGACTATCAAAATATGAGACCGACCTCGAACGAGTTGATGCTGTAGCAATTCTAAAATATCTGAAAACAACAAGACCGATCTTTCTAACCGGAACAGAGGGAGTTCCAAGGAAACACATTAGTGTAGCCATCATGAGTCTCAAGTTCGTACGATCCACGACTTTGAATTCGATCCATGATGAAGACTTCTTGCTTGGCGGCGACTCGATCATGCATGTGGCCGGGATCCAAAAGATAGACATTTTTTTGGCGAATGGATCCAAGATTTAAATAATTTTGTTCTCTTGAAGTAGATAGATGAAGCTTCCTCTCTTCGGCCCTCCTTATCAAAAAACACGTGCCACAGCTAGATGCAGTCATGCATGCTATGATGCAACCCACTTGGGAGTTTGCATGTGAATCGATCTTTCCTTGGGCTAGCTATTTCGATTTTGTCGGCATATATAACGTCCCAACATTATTAACAGCACTGCAAACACTACAGGAAACGATAAGTATGTCGAGCGTTCGAGCGCCCAAAACGCTCGGCAAAGGGCAAAAAAGCTCGGCATATAGGTATGCCGAGCGTTACGCTCGGCAAAGCGAGCTCGACATACTCTCGCTAGGCATATGGCAGGGATACGCTCGGCAAACAAACCCTCTCGGCAACTAGGTGTATGCCGAGCGTAAGTAGTTGGCCTTCGTCAAAGCTCCGCTCAGCATACCTTGGACACGTGGCAACTGCTGAGAGCTCCCCTGCCGCAGAGTATGCCGAGCGTATACGCTCGGCATATAGGTGGTTGTATGCCGAGCGTATACGCTCGGCATATAGGATTAACAGAACAAAAAAAATTACAGGAAATGACATACGTAACAGCATTCATATAATCACAATAGCCATCCGTCAATATTCATTGCATAAATACACACTAAAGTGATAATTATCACTAGGTATTTGAGATCATGATCAAATCCTAAACTAGAACATGTTAGGACAAGATCATAAGCATACAACCAGCAAGATCAAGCAATCAGCTACACCTATAGCAAGCATTATCCTAAACCGGTACATCATTGGCTTGATGGCCGGATCAACATTGCTTACGTGAGAGAATTGCAGCCGAGGACAAGACAGCAATGATGTCGCGGTTGCGGTGCAGTGAACTTCCCATTATCGCATGGCACCGAGGTCGAAAGTAGAGGACGTAGACGAGGCAAGGCCGGCGGGTCTACGACTGCGAGCCCGAGGCGCAGGAAACCCAGCCGTGGCCGGGGGTCATCGATGCCAAGACTGGTATGTTGCGGGTACCGATGAGATCACCTATAACATAGCCATATTAAAGCATAGTCATATTATTCATGTATTTAATCACCTACAGCTAAGAAACAAGCTAGAGATAAGGCACAACCAACATATGATACCTAGGAATGCAATATAGACTCTAACAACGATTGAACATGATCACTCAACTAGATTCCATCATCCAACATATCTAAGTTCTAGCGCATGATCAGAGAAGTTATGAAACAAATGAAGGAGCTTGTTTACTACACAGTACATGTTATCATAGATAATGGTTACGCAGACCTAGAAATTCAAGCAAATAGAGATCTTCAACAAGTCTAAACAGTTAAGGAAAATAGCTTATGCCTGAAATTATGGGGCAAATAGCTCCTATGCGACTTTTTCATTGTCAATTGATGGGCAGCGACGTCGTTGGCAGGAATAGCTCTGCTGCGACATCGCTGTTTGAACAAATTGCTCTGCTGCGACTTGGCACTTAAGCGCAGTTTGTTAGTTAGGATTAGGATTATGGGGAGCCGGCGGGTGGGACCCACAACTTATCCACGTCAGCTTGCATAACATGGGACCCACACAGCAACGACGACCGTTATATCCTCCTCCCCTGCGCGCGCATCCTCCCCTGCCTGTCTTCTTCTTCTCCGGCGACGAAGCACGGCAACGCCGGCGAGCTCCGATTCAGACAAGCATAACAGATAATATTGGGAAGCTCCGATTCAGACACGAATTCAAACAATAGACAGACAGAATTAAAACTGCACACAAACATAGCATATAAGTACAGGGCACGGAGTAGTTCTAATGGCAGGGCTCGTCGGAGCAAAAGCCACACGGGCACGGATTAGTTCATATCTACGCTATTACAGGGCGGGCACGGAGTAGGACGTCACCGCAGCTCCTACCCCTAGTTCGATCCATCCAAAATTGGGCTCACTTGAGTGAGCCCCAGGGGTGCGGCGGCGACGAGGCGGCGGCGCCGCTCACTCGGAGTCGGAGGCGCCCCACGGCATGTCGGCGAGGGACTCCTCGATAGCATGGCGGTAGCGGAACTCGTTGAGCTCCTCTTCCATCTGCCGGCGGGCGACGAGCTGCTGCTGCTGCTCGTCCTTGGTGCGCTCCATCAGCTCGGCGGTGACCCAGTCGAGGTCGCCGTCGTCGACGTAGTCTCCCGGAAGAAGGCCGACGCGCCCGGCGCGCGGTGCCAAGCCCTGCTGCTCCTCCTCCTCCCTCTTCGGCGGCGGCAGCGGTGCTCGTGCAATGGCGGAGCTCCCCGCGCCGGAGGAGCTTCCGCCCGGCTCGTAGCGGCTGCCTCGCGCCGCCGCCGCCATCTCCATCTGGCGGTCGTACTCGTCGACGGCGCGCCGGGCGTACGCAGGCGGCGCCGCGATCCCGTAGTTGGTGTAGTTGCGGGCGCCGCGCTTCCGACCGCCGTCGGAAGCAACCCGACGCGCCCGTTCGGGGTCAGAGGCGTGCGCCGGCCGCTTCCGCCCATTCCGCTTCCGCTCCTTGTCAGATCCGCCGCCGGAATGGCCGCCGCGCGAGCTGGAACCTCCGCGCCTCATCATCGTCGCACGGCGGGGCTTGATCTGCGGCGGCGGGGCTGGATTGCGTGGTTTTGGTCGCCGGCGGCGAGAGTGGCGCAGATCTGGAGTGGGTGAGAATAGCTAGGGTACGACACTTGTGTGGATAAATAGGAGAGGGGAACACGACGCGGTGGGATTAGTACGTGGCCGTGGCCCAACCCAAAGTTAAAAGGCGTCCCGTGAATTAAATCAGCGAAAAAACATTTGCGGGCCGAATACTGCTACTGGGCCTAGAAAAGTGCTAGATCTGGCACAGTTAGCGTTTTTTTTCCTAGGTTTTGTTCTTTATCAGTTTAATTCGAAATAAAATACCTAGATCTAGAATTTCACTTCGTTTTCTTTTTTAAACTTGAGTTTAGTTTTTCATTTTCATTTTTAAACTTGAGTTTTTTTATTTGCAAATAAACCATTATTATTCAAAAGAAAATAAATTAGATGAAGATTAATTCAAAAAAATAGTGAGACTTCAGAATGACACTATATAGATAGAAAACAAGTCTAGGAGTTTGTTTTGGCTGATTAAGACAAGGTGAAAAAAACACTTGCTTAGGAATGGAGCTGTTTACCCTACCTTTAGAGACCATTTGAATTTTGAGAAGACAAAAAATCAAGATTTAAATTTTTTTTGTCCCAGTGCAATATCTCGATGGATGGGACAACTCACTATTATAGATTTTCAATAATAGTGAGATGCCCGACCCACTGAGCTACTGGACTAGAACAGGAAATTGATACGTGCATTTTATATCATCATTTATATAAATTTTAGTATCATACTAGAATGTTATTTGCATGATTATATGATTGTTTCTACATGTTTTAGATGATTTTGGGGACTTTCATACAAAGTCCTTATTTTTGGTATTTAATTTCTGGGAGGCAGAAAACCTCCTTTTTCTTGTCTTTAATGTTTCAGGAGCTATAGGACCTCAAATAATAAAAGGAAAAATACTGCGTCGTTTTTCGTCGGGAGAAAGGCAGAGGGAAGAAGACCGAAGAGAGGAGAGCCACGAGGGCCAAATGGGGGTGGCCCACGCGGCCCATGTACCTGGCCGCGTGGGACCAGCCCAAACTGGCCTCGGGCACCACCTCGCCTGGGGCTTTTTAGCAACGCCTTCGTGGTCGCGGCGGCGGCGAAACTCCTGATCCCTTCCGAGGGGGGTCAGATCCTGCTGCTCCGGAACTCCGGAGAAGGGGGAAATCATCGTCATCGTCATCACCTCTCCTCCTTGGCGTGGGAGGAGGCCTCTACATCATCACCCCCATCAAGACCAGCACCATCACCATCATCATCACCGTGATCCACTCCGTTCCCCTCGCAGTTTGAGAGTTGCTATACCCTAGATACTTGTCTTGTGCTACTATTCATGTTTGTGATTGAGTACTTGTCATTATTTGGTGGTGAAGTTATAATTTCAGATTGTGTTGTACCACTTATGCCACTGATTATGATCATGTTCGCACGTTGTGAGTAGTTCCCGTATGTTCCTGAGGGCATAGGATGAATTGGCATTGATTTATATATGACATGTGTTGGTATTTTGTCAAGAGTTTATCTTTTATGTGATTCTATGATGGTGTTGTGCGAACGTCGACTGCACAACACTTCACCTTTATGGGCTCATAGGAGAACACCGTAGTGTAATGAATTGATGGAGACTTGGGAGGACACGTAAACCTGAGACCGAGTCATGAAGTTATATTATGAGGGTATTAGTATCGGGGACCTTAGAGTGTAATGCTATGGTGGGACTTTAGGTCTTAATAATTCTTGTGCAGTCATTTGCTTGGCCACATGATCCATCATAAGGGGTTGTAGTTTATTTATTTAGCTATACCTAATTATGGCTCCGTCCAAAGAGGATTAAAACTTGACAAGATATTCAACGTGTTGTTTAATAAATCTCTATGCCTAGCATCATCCATGCCGCCCTCGGGAACGTTTGCCACATATAAGTTACACATCACTTGAGCTTGTCCTCTTGCCACATAAGAGGATTGGGCTTTCTCTCTTTGAGAGCTTTCACTTGCTACTATCTGTTATCTGCTTGCAATATACAACTGAAAATACCAAAAACACTGCATCTTTTATTGTTTTATTTATCAATCTTACTAACCAATACCTTCAGCTCCTCGTGGGTTCGACAACCTTTTCTAATTGAAAGGTACTACAATTGATCTCCTGCACTTGGGAGCCATCAAGATACTTTTCTGGCGCCGTTGCCGGGGAGCGTAGCGCTATTGGTAAGAAGTTTGGTAAGGAAACTTGAAAGCTGTTTATCTCATTGTTACTATGGCATTTATGAATCGTGCCTCGCTGCATCTTGCTCTATATGAAAGTGCTTATGCCACTACTGCAAAGGTGGTTGAAACTGCTGTGCCTGAGATACCTAAAGTGGGATATAAAATTCCCATGGGTCATGTTAAAAGAGTTATGAAAAATCCATTTACAGGGATGGAACTAAGTCGGCACGCGAGCACATGGAAATAATTGAGGACATATGTGGCTTATTCAGACTACCTGGTATTTCAGAGGATCAGGTAAAAAGGAAGCTATTGTATTTGTCTTTATCTGGTAATGCTCGTGATTGGTACAGGTCTTTGGATGAAGAGGTCCAGAATGAATGGAGTATCTTGAGGAAGGTTTTCTTTCTTAAATATTTTACTCCTAAAGAAGCTTATGATAACCGCTGCTATATATTCAATTTCTGGCCACATCTGGGAGAGAGTATTACTCAAGCTTGGGGGAGGTTAAAGGAACTCCTTCGCAAGAATCCATGTCATGATCTTACAAGGAAACTTATATTGATAAACTTTTATGTGAGACTACCTATGAAGCACAAGGAGATTCTGGATAATTCATCTGGTGGAAGTTTTACTAATAACACTGAAGAAGAAGCATGGAATTTATTGGAGACTATTTCTGAAAATACTAGCCACTGGGATCTTGATAAAGGTAATGAGCCATATTTTGATTATGAATATTCATGTGTAGAGAATTTCTCTACTTCTATTCTGTTTAAAAATCTGAGTGATACTTTTGGTCTTGATCCTTATGTTATAATTGAAATAGCTAAAGGTTTTGCTGATCATATCTGTGTTCCAAAAAGTGGATTTGAAGTTTATGTTGAACCTGTTAAACAATCTATTGTTGTTCCTAAAGTTATTAAACAGGTTGAACCAATGTCATCTGTGACAATTGAGGAGTATGTTGAACCACCTCCATTTCCAAACCAAGTTAAGGAGAATTTACTTAAAGCTGTTACTAACAAGAGTAACAAAAGATGTTCTCAGCCTTATGAACAGGTGGAAGTCAACACTCAAATTTCTGTTATCAAGCAACTAAATGAAGAAGACCCAGTGGATGTTTATCTATGTGAAGATGCTACCAAAGTCATCAAAGGTAATTCGGCCAAAGTTGGGAAACCTGTTATATCATGCTCTATTGGGACTTCAAGTTATCATGGTCTATGTGATATTGGAGCAAGTATTAGTGTCATTCCATATTCTCTTTATCTTGAGATCAAGCCTGATATTGATCCCATTGTTATGGAAGAGACAGGTATGACAATTCAACTTGCTAATAAAGATTATATTAGTCCATTTGGAATTGTTAGAGATGTTGAAGTATTGGTTGGCAAAATAAAATACCCTGCTGATTTTATTGTGCTTGGTTGTCCTCAAGATTCATTTTGTCCTATCATTTTTGGTAGACCTTTCTTACATACTGTTGGTGCTGAAATTAATTTGCCTAAAGAGAAAGTGTTTATTAAATGTGCTGGTGAGAAACTTGAATTTAACTTTTCCAAATTTGCTGATAAACATGTTGAGAAAGAGCCAATTCCTAATAATTTAATTGAAACTCTTGCTCATATAGCTGTAGCTTCAACTGATGTTGTAGAACGTTATATGCTTAATCAAGATGAACCATTTAATGATGAGGAAAAAGAGGCTTTGGAACAAATATTATGGCAACAACCACCACAATTACAATTGCATATCCCACCTGATAATTTAGGAGTGCTACCACCACCTAAAGGGGATCCTAGTTTTGAATTGAAACCTTTGCCTGCAAATCTGAAATATGCATATTTGGATGAGAAGAGCATATATCCTGTCATTATTAGTGCTAACCTTTCAGCTGAAGAGGAAGAGAAATTACTTGATGTGCTAAAAGCTCACCGACCAGCCATTGGATACTCTCTTGATGATCTTAAAGGTATAAGCCCCGCTCTATGTATGCATAAAATTAATCTGGAGGAAGATGCAAAACCTGTTGTTGATTTTCAACGCCGCCTCCATCCAAAAATGAAAGAAGTGGTAAGGAAAGAGGTAATAAGACTTATTGAAGCTGGTATCATTTATCCTATAGCTGACAGTAAGTGGGTTAGTCCTGTTCATTGTGTTCCTAAAAAGGGTGGAATGACTGTTGTTCCAAATGAAAAGGATGAACTTGTGGCTCAACGTACTGTAGTTGGTTATAGGATGGTTATTGATTTCAGAAAATTGAATAAAGCAACTCGAAAAGATCATTATCCATTGCCATTTATTGATCAAATGCTAGAAAGGTTGTCTAAACACTCTCACTTTTGCTATCTAGATGGTTATTCAGGTTTCTCGCAAATTCCTGTCCATAAGGATGATCAAGAAAAGACCACTTTTACTTGCCCATATGGTACTTTTGCTTACAGGAGAATGCCATTCGGTTTATGTAATGCTCCTGCTACTTTTCAAAGATGCATGAATGCTATATTTGCTGATTATATTGAAAAGATAATGGAGGTTTTTATGGATGATTTTTCTGTGTATGGTACTTCCTTCGATAATTGCTTGTTCAACCTTAACAAAGTTTTACAGCGTTGTGAAGACCAACACTTGGTTCTTAATTGGGAGAAGTGTCACTTCATGGTTACTGAGGGTATAGTTCTTGGGCATAAGATTTCTGGAGAAGGAATAGAAGTTGATCCAGCAAAGATTGAAGCTATTGAAAAACTACCATATCCAAGGGA
Source organism: Poa pratensis (assembly GCA_947311845.1). NCBI lineage: Eukaryota > Viridiplantae > Streptophyta > Magnoliopsida > Poales > Poaceae > Poa > Poa pratensis. The sequence continues at coordinate 4,744,409 of CAMZMU010000080.1, read as the reverse complement.
CCTCAAAGGTATAAGAAGTTTTCTTGGGCATGCAGGTTTTTACCGTAGGTTCATTAAGGATTTCTCCAAAATATCAAAACCTCTAACCAATCTTCTGCAAAAGGATGTTCCTTTCTCTTTTAATGATGATTGCATTGAGTCCTTTAATATTTTGAAGAATGCTTTAATCACTGCTCCCATTATTCAACCTCCTGATTGGAACTTGCCTTTTGAAATTATGTGTGATGCTAGTGATTATGCAGTTGGGGCTGTTTTGGGCCAACGTGTTGATAAGAAACTGAATGTTATTTATTATGCTAGTAGAACACTTGATGCTGCTCAAAAGAATTATGCTACAACTGAGAAAGAATTTTTAGCAGTACTGTTTGCTTGTGACAAGTTTAGACCTTATATTACTGATTCAAAAGTCACAATACATACTGATCATTCTGCTATTAAATACTTGATGAATAAGAAAGATGCTAAGCCTAGACTAATAAGATGGGTACTTCTATTGCAAGAATTTGATTTACACATTGTTGATAGGAAAGGGGAGGATAATCAAGTTGCTGATCATCTCTCTAGGATGGAAAGCATACCTGATGATCCTATTCCTATTAATGATAGCTTTGTTAATGAACAACTTGCAATTGTTAATGTTTCTAGTGCTAAAGTTGCATCTCCTTGGTTTGCCAACTATGCAAATTTTATTGTTGGTAAAGTTTTGCCTCCACACTTCACTTCTCAACAAAGAAAGAAATTCTTTTATGATCTTAGACATTATTTTTGGGATGATCCTTTCCTCTATAAGAAAAGTGTGGATGGTATTATTAGACGTTGTGTACCTGAGCATGAACAACAGGCTATTATAAGAGATTGTCATGACAGTCCCTATGGAGGGCATCATGCAGGAGATCGCACAGGAGCAAAGGTATTACAATCTGGTTTCTATTGGCCTACTTTATTTAAGGACTGTGCTGAATATGTTAAATCTTGTGATAAATGTCAAAGAGTAGGAAACATTGGTAGGAGGAATGAAATGCCTATGAATTATTCATTGCCACTTGAACCATTTGATGTGTGGGGTTTTGACTTTATGGGTCCTTTCCCAGAATCAAAGACAAAGCATACTCACATTTTGGTTGCAGTTGACTATGTTACAAAGTGGGTGGAAGCAATTCCAACCAAAAGTGCAGATCATGCCACAGCAATGAAGATGCTCAAGGACATCATTTTCCCCAGGTTTGGTGTTCCTAGGTTCTTAATTACTGATGGTGGTTCTCATTTCTTGCATGGTGTTCTTAGAAAAACTTTGGCAAAATATGATGTTAACCATAGAATTGCATCTCCTTATCATCCTCAAACAAGTGGGCAAGTTGAATTAAGCAATAGGGAAATTAAACTCATTTTGGAAAAGACAGTGAATAAGTCTAGATCTGATTGGCCAATTAAGATTAATGATGCTTTGTGGGCTTATAGAACTGCTTTTAAAAATCCTATGGGAATGTCTCCTTATAAAATGGTTTATGGAAAAGCTTGTCACTTACCTGTTGAACTAGAACATAAAGCTAGATGGGCTATTAAACAACTGAACTTTGATTTTAAAACTGCGGGAGAAAAGAGAATTCTTGACCTAAACCTACTTGACGAATGGAGAAATGAAGCTTATGAAAGTGCCAGGATGTTTAAAGAAAAAGTTAAGATTTGGCATGACAAGAAAATTAAGAAAAAGGAATTCAAAGTAGGTGATCAAGTTTTATTGTACAACTCTCGTTTCAAGTTTTCTGCAGGGAAGCTAGCTTCAAAGTGGCAGGGACCATTAGTGATACAGGAGGTGTACCGTTCAGGAGCTATCCGTCTTCACGGTGACATGAAAGGTAAACCTCATGTAGTCAATGGACAACGCCTTAAACCTTATATTGCAGGAAAGAGCTTCATCGGAAGGGTGGAGGAGTTGAATTTACAAACACCGGAGAGGTAATTGAGAGAAACCGTGCAGTTTCAGAAACCCTAAATCAATAGAAGGTAACTTTGTGTTGGAAAGTTTCTCGGAATTGCATAAAATTTTACGGAGGTCAATTTTTATGGAAATCATCGTATGGGACAAGAAAACTGGACGAAACGGAGACCCGAGGGAGAAAAGAGAGGGGCCCACGCGGCCCAGTACCTGGCCGCGTGGGGCTATCCCTTTTCCACCTCGGAGTCCTTTTTCGTCTCGTTTTCGATCCCGACGCTTCGCCTTGACCCAAAAACCTCAATATATACCCCTCTCTGTCGATCTAATCTCGCACCGAGCGTTCTCGAGCGATTCTTTCTTTTGCTGTTTCTGCCTGTCAGGTTTTTAGCCATGTCTTCGGGAGACTCCTACCAATGCTCCTCCATGGACGACGATGATGATGAACTCGATGGGTACAGCCCCACGTCCATATGGAGGAGGAATAGGAAGAGGAAGGACTACTCCGACGATGAAGACTACAAGCTTGATGAAGAGGAGATGGACAAGCAAGAAGCTGAAGAAGAAGAGCACAAGCCCTCCGTCGACATCGCGCCCTTGGCGACAGCACCTCCATCACCCATTGCTGTTGCCGGCGTGAGGGTGAACCACTCTCTTGGAAACAAGAGGCGGGGCGCGCGCATGCAGACCGGAGGGAAGGTTCCCAGGCGCTTCCTTGCGAGCAAAAACGTAGCTTCTACTCTTATTGACAGGGAATTTCAGCGCACCACTCAAGAGAACTATCCTGGTGAATGGGATCGCAAGATCCCAACAAGAAGGTGCCAAGCCCGAGTGGAAGCCTTGCAAAGAGTCGGTGGAGAAGAATCTCATGCAAAAACTGGGAGAAGCCGCAAAAGAGTTCGAAAAAGCTTACAACCTCATGATGAAGATCATTGGGGATCTTGAAGATAATTATTATGAAGGCAATGTGAAAGAAGAGAGGGAGTTCTAGCAAGACACCAAGCTTGGGGGAGTTCCATCTAGTCTTTCTCTTTATCAATCTATCATATCTATCTAGTCATGGTGTGCTTTGCTTTTATCGATTAGTTATCAATATCTCTTAGGCGTGTGTGAGCTCATGGAGCATTATCATGTATCCCTATCTTATGGTTTATCAATGAATATTAAAGTATGGTGTCATCCATGATTCTCTTGTTTGGGGATTTATGGGTAACACTCATGCAAATGAGCGTGGCATATTTAGAATTTCAATCACATCTTGCCTTGAAATTAATTAACTTGAGTATGTTGGACAATTATAGAATTATCTCAATATAGAAGAAGTAAAAAGACTTGTGAATTAATAGTTTGAGGTTAAGATATAGTCTTGTAGGATAAGAAGTTGAGAAGACTTAATGAAAAGGATATAAAACACTCTTGTTACAACCTAGTATCTTTTGAGCAAATTAATGATCATGGATATTTCAATACTTATGCTCTTGAATGTGAATGAAAGGAAGGCACCTGAAATTTCAGCTAGCCATGGAAAGTGTAAGAAAAGGGTTGTGTAGAGCATGGGAACTTGATTGAGATATCCATGACTAAAGTTTGCACTAGTTACTAGTCAAGCAAGAGTGATAACAATTTTTATATCTATCTGTCTTTTCATTTGTCTTCTTTTGAACTTGTTATCCAATGAGAGTTTATCTTGTCTTTGAATTTCAGCAAAGTATAAAAGATTATAATGCTTGCCATGAAGAGCAAAAGCATGTGAAAAACAATATGATTCGATTGTCCAACATACAATGGTTATTTGCTTTCAAAAGTAAGGGGTGATTGCTAGAGTTCTACTTATGTTGCCCTCATATGTATGAGTTTTAGATCATTAATCTTATCTTGCAATTGAATATGATGATGATACAATGCCCGTATTTATTTATCAACCATAAGTCCATTGATGCATGTAATGATCTATGTCCTTACTTACTCGAGGACGAGTAAAGGTTTAAGCTTGGGGGAGTTGATACGTGCATTTTATATCATCATTTATATAACTTTTAGTATCATACTAGAATGTTATTTGCATGATTATATGATTGTTTCTACATGTTTTAGATGATTTTGGGGACTTTCATACAAAGTCCCTATTTTTGGTATTTAATTTCTGGGAGGCAGAAAACCTCCTTTTTCTTGTCTTTAATGTTTCAGGAGCTACAGGACTCAAATAATAAAAGGAAAAATACTGCGTCAGTTTTTCATCGGGAGAAAGGCAGAGGGAAGAAGACCGAAGAGAGGAGAGCCACGAGGGCCAAATGGGGGTGGCCCACGCGGCCCATGTACCTGGCCGCGTGGGACCACCCAAACTGGCCTCGGGCACCTCCTCGCCTGGGGCTTTTTAGCAACGCCTTCGTCTCGCCCGAAAAGTAACGCCCTAATTTTTCCAAGTCCATCCGAGGTCGCGGCGGCGGCGAAACTCCTGATCCCTTCCGAGGGGGGTCAGATCCTGCTGCTCCGGAACTCCGGAGAAGGGGGAAATCATCGTCATCGTCATCACCTCTCCTCCTTGGCGTGGGAGGAGGCCTCTACATCATCACCCCCATCAAGACCAGCACCATCACCATCATCATCACCGTGATCCACTCCGTTCCCCTCGCAGTTTGAGAGTTGCTATACCCTAGATACTTGTCTTGTGCTACTATTCATGTTTGTGATTGAGTACTTGTCATTATTTGGTGGTGAAGTTATAATTTCAGATTGTGTTGTACCACTTATACCATTGAATTATTTGGTGGGACTTTAGGTCTTAATAATTCTTGTGCAGTCATTTGCTTGGCCACATGATCCATCATAAGGGGGTGTAGTTTATTTATTTAGCTATACCTAATTATGGCTCCGTCCAAAGAGGATTAAAACTTGACAAGATATTCAACGTGTTGTTTAATAAATCTTTATGCCTAGCGTCATCCATGCCGCCCTCGGGAACGTTTGCCACATATAAGTTACACATCACTTGAGCTTGTCCTCTTGCCACATAAGAGGATTGGGTTTTCTCTCTTTGAGAACTTTCACTTGCTACTATCTGTTATCTGCTTGCAACTATACAACTGAAAATACCAAAAACATCTGCATCTTTTATTGTTTTATTTATCAATCTTACTAACCAATACCTTCAGCTCCTCGTGGGTTCGACAACCTTTTCTAATTGAAAGGTACTACAATTGATCTCCTGCACTTGGGATCCATCAGAAATGCAACACCCAAATTGTGAGCATGGGGACTCGAACTTGGGTGGGCAAAGGGAGGCATCAACCCTTGCCACTAGGCTATGCCCATGTTTGCGACAAATCTACCACCATTAGGAGGTAATAGTTACAACCCTCCATCTAACAACAATACACCCCAAATTGTGAGCATGGGGAATGACACTATATAGATAGAACACAATTTGCAATGATTTACAAACTATAAACTTGTTTGTTCTAACTTGGTCGTCAATCCGAGCCTTCATGAAAAAGTGCTAAAAAGGAGCTCCAAAGGTAGGGTAAACGACCTCATTTCTAAGTAAGCTATTTTCGACCTTGTCTAAATCAGCCAAATAACTGTTCTACAAATCTATTATGTAGATAAGAAGACTATGTGGGCTGGTTTTTCATTTTTTTTTTGATGTTTTTTGAATATTTTATGATTTTTTGAATTCGGTCAAACCTAAGTTTGACCAAGATTTAAACAAGTTTAAAACATGAAAATGAAGAACTAAGCCTGGATCCTTCTTAGTCACTCCAAAATGAAGCTTTGGTGAGTTTTTGGAAAATTTCATGTTGCAAATCCAAAACCACATCTCTTCACACATGAGAGTTCATAGTTTGAGATTTGAGATTTCACACCACATTCAAGCATATTTTGTTTGAATGTATCTAGACCTTGTTTATCAATTGGAGTTGTTAGTATATGACAAACTAAGAACATGTGCACTGGTTTTTCATTTTTTCGATGTTTTTTGAATATTTTATGATTATTTTGAATTTGGTCAAACCTAAGTTTGACCAAGATTTAAACAAGTTTAAAACATGAAAATGAAAAACTAAGCCTGGATCCTTCTTAGTCACTCCAAAATGAAGCTTTGGTGAGTTTTTGGAAAATTTCATGTTGCAAATCCAAAACCACATCTCTTCACACATGAGAGTTCATAGTTTGAGATTTGAGATTTCACACCACATTCAAGCATATTTTGTTTGAATGTATCTAGACCTTGTTTATCAATTGGAGTTGTTAGTATATGACAAACTAAGAACATGTGCACTAGTTTTTCAAAAAATTTGATGTTTTTTGAATATTTTATGATTATTTTGAATTCGGTCAAACCTAAGTTTGACCAAGATTTAAACAAGTTTAAAACATGAAAATGAAGAACTAAGCCTGGATCCTTCTTAGTCACTCCAAAATGAAGCTTTGGTGAGTTTTTGGAAAATTTCATGTTGCAAATCCAAAACCACATCTCTTCACACATGAGAGTTCATAGTTTGAGATTTGAGATTTCACACCACATTCAAGCATATTTTGTTTGAATGTATCTAGACCTTGTTTATCAATTGGAGTTGTTAGTATATGACAAACTAAGAACATGTGCACTGGTTTTTCATTTTTTCGATGTTTTTTGAATATTTTATGATTATTTTGAATTTGGTCAAACCTAAGTTTGACCAAGATTTAAACAAGTTTAAAACATGAAAATGAAAAACTAAGCCTGGATCCTTCTTAGTCACTCCAAAATGAAGCTTTGGTGAGTTTTTGGAAAATTTCATGTTGCAAATCCAAAACCACATCTCTTCACACATGAGAGTTCATAGTTTGAGATTTGAGATTTCACACCACATTCAAGCATATTTTGTTTGAATGTATCTAGACCTTGTTTATCAATTGGAGTTGTTAGTATATGACAAACTAAGAACATGTGCACTAGTTTTTCAAAAAATTTGATGTTTTTTGAATATTTTATGATTATTTTGAATTCGGTCAAACCTAAGTTTGACCAAGATTTAAACAAGTTTAAAACATGAAAATGAAGAACTAAGCCTGGATCCTTCTTAGTCACTCCAAAATGAAGCTTTGGTGAGTTTTTGGAAAATTTCATGTTGCAAATCCAAAACCACATCTCTTCACACATGAGAGTTCATAGTTTGAGATTTGAGATTTCACACCACATTCAAGCATATTTTGTTTGAATGTATCTAGACCTTGTTTATCAATTGGAGTTGTTAGTATATGACAAACTAAGAACATGTGCACTGGTTTTTCATTTTTTCGATGTTTTTTGAATATTTTATGATTATTTTGAATTTGGTCAAACCTAAGTTTGACCAAGATTTAAACAAGTTTAAAACATGAAAATGAAAAACTAAGCCTGGATCCTTCTTAGTCACTCCAAAATGAAGCTTTGGTGAGTTTTTGGAAAATTTCATGTTGCAAATCCAAAACCACATCTCTTCACACATGAGAGTTCATAGTTTGAGATTTGAGATTTCACACCACATTCAAGCATATTTTGTTTGAATGTATCTAGACCTTGTTTATCAATTGGAGTTGTTAGTATATGACAAACTAAGAACATGTGCACTAGTTTTTCAAAAAATTTGATGTTTTTTGAATATTTTATGATTATTTTGAATTCGGTCAAACCTAAGTTTGACCAAGATTTAAACAAGTTTAAAACATGAAAATGAAGAACTAAGCCTGGATCCTTCTTAGTCACTCCAAAATGAAGCTTTGGTGAGTTTTTGGAAAATTTCATGTTGCAAATCCAAAACCACATCTCTTCACACATGAGAGTTCATAGTTTGAGATTTGAGATTTCACACCACATTCAAGCATATTTTGTTTGAATGTATCTAGACCTTGTTTATCAATTGGAGTTGTTAGTATATGACAAACTAAGAACATGTGCACTGGTTTTTCATTTTTTCGATGTTTTTTTGAATATTTTATGATTATTTTGAATTTGGTCAAACCTAAGTTTGACCAAGATTTAAACAAGTTTAAAACATGAAAATGAAAAACTAAGCCTGGATCCTTCTTAGTCACTCCAAAATGAAGCTTTGGTGAGTTTTTGGAAAATTTCATGTTGCAAATCCAAAACCACATCTCTTCACACATGAGAGTTCATAGTTTGAGATTTGAGATTTCACACCACATTCAAGCATATTTTGTTTGAATGTATCTAGACCTTGTTTATCAATTGGAGTTGTTAGTATATGACAAACTAAGAACATGTGCACTAGTTTTTCAAAAAATTTGATGTTTTTTGAATATTTTATGATTATTTTGAATTCGGTCAAACCTAAGTTTGACCAAGATTTAAACAAGTTTAAAACATGAAAATGAAGAACTAAGCCTGGATCCTTCTTAGTCACTCCAAAATGAAGCTTTGGTGAGTTTTTGGAAAATTTCATGTTGCAAATCCAAAACCACATCTCTTCACACATGAGAGTTCATAGTTTGAGATTTGAGATTTCACACCACATTCAAGCATATTTTGTTTGAATGTATCTAGACCTTGTTTATCAATTGGAGTTGTTAGTATATGACAAACTAAGAACATGTGCACTGGTTTTTCATTTTTTCGATGTTTTTTTGAATATTTTATGATTATTTTGAATTTGGTCAAACCTAAGTTTGACCAAGATTTAAACAAGTTTAAAACATGAAAATGAAAAACTAAGCCTGGATCCTTCTTAGTCACTCCAAAATGAAGCTTTGGTGAGTTTTTGGAAAATTTCATGTTGCAAATCCAAAACCACATCTCTTCACATATGAGAGTTCATAGTTTGAGATTTGAGATTTCACACCACATTCAAGCATATTTTGTTTGAATGTATCTAGACCTTGTTTATCAATTGGAGTTGTTAGTATATGACAAACTAAGAACATGTGCACTAGTTTTTCAAAAAATTTGATGTTTTTTGAATATTTTATGATTATTTTGAATTCGGTCAAACCTAAGTTTGACCAAGATTTAAACAAGTGTAAAACATGAAAATGAAAAACTAAGCCTGGATCCTTCTTAGTCACTCCAAAATGAAGCTTTGGTGAGTTTTTGGAAAATTTCATGTTGCAAATCCAAAACCACATCTCTTCACACATGAGAGTTCATAGTTTGAGATTTGAGATTTCACACCACATTCAAGCATATTTTGTTTGAATGTATCTAGCCCTTGTTTATCAATTGGAGTTGTTAGTATATGACAAACTAAGAACATGTGCACTGGTTTTTCATTTTTTTGATGTTTTTTGAATATTTTATGATTATTTTGAATTCGGTCAAACCTAAGTTTGACCAAGATTTAAACAAGTTTAAAACATGAAAATGAAAAAGTGAGCCTGGATCCTTCGGAGTCACTCAGCTTTGGTGTGTTTTTTGGGAAATTTCGTGTTTCAAATCCAAAACCTTCTCACTTCACTCTTGATTTCATATGACAAAGTGTGAGATATCACATTGTTTATGTGCATTTCTTCGTTTGAATACATGCTGACCTTGTTTATCAACTTGAATAGTTAGTATATGTCATATGAGGACCATGCGCACTGGTTTTTTTATTTTTTGATTTTTTTTTAATTTTCTACACTCATTTCAAATTTGGTCTAACCTTCTAGAAGTAATCTGCGCGATCCGCGAGAGGCCGTATACTGCAATCTGATTGGCTGGACTAGTTTTTTTTTCTGAACTCGGATTGGGTCGGGCTGTTGGGCCGTGTCAATTCCAAGTGTGGGCCCGGGATGCGAGCACGTTGGCATGCATGCGCGGGAAACGACGATGTTTGCATGCATGCGCGTCTCCTTGGAAGTTTCCCGTCGACGGTGCACTTTGGAAGTTGAACAAGCCGCCGTTTTGATTGTGCCGCGTTGATTCATACGTGAATTTAATCACTGGCGCCGCCCGCTGGCCTCCCTCTCTGCCCGCCGGCCTCCCTCTCCGCCCTATATAAACCTACACTAATCCATGGCCTTAAGCACACATAAACTCTCTCTCTCTCTCTCGATCCCTCTCTTGTATTCCAATGGAGCCACTCGCGCGCGTAACTCCGTCTCGGCTGTACTCCTTCACCAAAGAAGACATGGACTTCAATGTATGGGTCACCCTTCGTGCATATCGCGTGGAGAGGTGGATCCGTGACGTGAAGAAGTTGTATCTCGACGCCGCACCGATCAAGTGCGTTGGACTCGACTGCGAGTTCACCGACGCTCTCCCGGGTCGACAGAGGGATCTTCCACCTGAGAAAAGACAGCGCGCCGCCGTCCTTCAACTCTCGGTGGCGTCCGAGACCCTTGTCTTCCAGATCTGCGAGGCTGATAGGGTGCCGCAGCTCCTCGTGGATTTCTTAGGTGACGAGACCATCAAATTCTATGGCGTGGCTATCCACATTGACTTGCGGATGCTGCGCCCCTACGGAATTGTTATTCCGTCCGCGGTCGACCTCCAAAGCGATTGGCGGAATCCAACCGGCAATCCTACTCCTAGTCTCTATCTTCTCTCCAATGCTATCGTTGGGACAAAACTTGAGAACAAGAAGAAGGACAAGAAGAAGGGCAAGGAGAAGGGCAAGGAGATGGGCAAGGACGACGACGAAGAAGACCTCCGGTTTGGCGGATGGGGCAACGTTCCATTGAGCTACGATAGAGTCGTGTATGCCGCTCTGGACGCTCGCCTCGGCTACGAGATTGCACGGAGGTGGGAATTTTGAAGACGAAGAAAGTTCCAAGACTTATCTATGTTTTACTTTTATCGTGTTTATTTTGTTTTCCGTGTTTTTCTTTGTCGTGTCATGTAGTGTCCCTGGAATTATCTATGTAATGGTGGCACTCGTTTGCATCTAATTATTTATCTAAATCGTGCCCAAAAATGCAGTATAAAAATGCGTTTTTAAACCCTAAAACGCAAAAGTGGCTGAAATGGCTCCTACACTTACTGGGCCTAATTAGATATAGTTGGCCCATTCCTCTAACCGACACTGGGCTCCTGGAACTTACTGGGCCTAAACATGCCCACTGTGAAATCTTTTATTTTTCTCGAAAAAAAGAGACAGAGGAATATTCCGACCGTCGGCGGCGCTCCCCAGCGACGCCGTCCTCTCGGTCGCCCACGCCCGGCACCTTACTGCCAACAGGGGTCGCCGCCCACCTCTGCGCGTGGCCGCCTCCAACCCCGTCTCCCGCTCGGCTGATTCCTGCTCACCGCTGCGAGCTCCACCGCCGGCGTTGCTCCACCGCTGGAGAAGAAGGGGGGGGGGGGGGGGGGAAGCTCCCGGGGTTGGCTCTGTTCTAAAAAAAAGCTGGTGAGGTGGGTCCCGCGCTCAGAGGTGCTCATGTGGGTCCTCTGGTGATGTGGATAAGTTGGGGGTCCCACCAGGCACACATAATACCAATCCCTAACCTGTCCCTTGCGGTTAAACCCCACTGTCGCATAGGAGCTATTCAAACCACGAGATGCGTCGCACCACGGCTATTTCAGCCAACGATGTCGCCTCGTGGACAATTGCCCGGAAAGACGTCGCACAGGAGCTATAGACCCGAAATTATGTCCAAGCAGTACATGTTATCATAGATAATGGCTACGCAGACCTAGAAATTGATCTTAGTCAATTAAATTAACTAAACAACAACTAGTTAGTTGGATTTTCAACCAAATGAGCTAAATGGGGTAAAATCAATAGTTCTGACTCAAATTTAGGAACTTATTAACCAAGAAGAGTGGTCATCCAATTTCACGGGGAACAAAAAAATTGCATGTTGCACCTAACCCGTTTTGTAACTTGATAAAAAAGGGGAGGGAACACAGAGGAGGAGGCCAACAGATGGCAGTGAGGCTTGCTTTGTCTTGGACGTGTCCACCTCCAACTGCATATGAAGTAAAGATCTGTCAGAAACTTCAGACAATTATTGAGTATTGGTATTGCAACTAAAGAAAAATAATCCTACATGTTTAGCTACATGAAACATACAAGTGTGACTAGCTAACTTATAGCTACATCAAGCTATTTTGCAATTCAGGGTACCAGACAGATCGCACATATATACGCATACAAACATCAACAACATCACAACAGAATGCATCGTCAGTTCAAAGCTAAGGGTGAGAGACCACTGTACAGCACATATAACACAACCGGAGCTTCAAGCAGAAACAAGTGTAGCTATCGTTTATCAAGAGTTCAGGACAGTATGGTTCAGTTTAAAACTATCTCAGTTCTTTATATGGACAAGTATATAAGCAAATGCACTCATACAATCAGCCAGATCATGAGTAAAGTTGTGCTCATTTTCAGACTAGTGTCACTCAATTTCGCATAGCACAATAGTAAATCTACAGCTATCCACTGAACCTGCATTAATAATTTACCATAAGGGAGGACTCTTTTCAAAAGGATGATACACATATCAAAATTCGATAGAGACATATTCAATCTACATTAATAATGTGCCATATCAGGGCACTCGATTTAATAGGAAGATACAGTGGATATAGCGAGATTTGATATGCTCAAATCTGAAGATTACATGTGTAAAGCTGAAGCTTGAGGTGTGCTAGTTCATTCAAACTACACATAATTTACAGTAAGTGCAAGAACAGCACAATATTTAGAGAATCGACAGCTAACAGAAAGTTCATTCAGCAAACACCGACTGCATTCAAATATAGGGATTTCTACTCGAAAGTTTAGAACAGCTATGCTTAGAGACGGTATCAGAACAGCAAGAATTTAGTTCAAATATGCAAGCAACATGATATAAACGTATAGATCAATAATCACATCGGCAGCATGAAAAAATGAATCAAAGAATTCAGAAGCAGGGGTGGCCTCACCTTCTAGATTGTGTGGTCGTCCGCGGACCAAGGCCAAGCTTTGCAACTGGCGGTGGAGGCAGTGGAGCAGAAGCTTCCTAGGACCAGGAGGAGGAAATCGAGCGGTGGAGGCGGGCGGACGCTGCAGCTTCGTCAGGCACGGACGGAGGAGGTCGGGGACGACGAGGAGCCGGCGGCGAGCTCCTTTCCGGCAGTGCTCCAGCAGGGAAATCGGGTGGTGGAGGCGGGCGGCAGCTGTAGCTTTGTCAGGCACGGACGGAGGAGCTGCAGCCAGCCGAGGCGCCCCGACGAGCTTGCGAAGGTCCTGGGCTAGGGTTTGGGGTGGAGCTGCGATTCGACGGTGCTAGGCCATGGAATAGCTAGAGGAGGAGGTGGTGGCGCTTTGGCGGTGGTCTGCAGCGGTGGGGCTGGCCGGAGCCTGCCGGGATCTGCCGGCGGCTGAGGCGACGAAAAGGGGATCGAGAGAAGAGGGAGGAGGCGCTGGGAGCCTGGAGGGGATACGCACGAGGGGGAGTTCGGGCTGGGACATAGCGCCCTTTTTTCTGAAATTTTCGTCCAGCGCGCTATTTTCCTGAAATTTTTGTCCGGCGCCGTTTTTGTTTCATATCCCGCCAGATGTTTGCCGAGCATAACACAAAACACACTCGACAATATTCTTTTCTTCTTTTTAAGGTTTTCACTGTAATTTATTTTATGTTTTGCGGATAAAATTACACCAATATAGTTTCCACACAAAGTAGTCCACATTTGATGGATAATCCACAAATATTATAAATTTTCTCGGTTTCTAACTAATTTCGCCTATTTAAATGACTTTATGTCGATTTTCCGAAAATAATTCAAATTTGAACTACAAGTGTGTGATAGTTTGCTCTGATTTTTTTAGAAAATTATTTTAAGGTACACAAATAGTGATTATATCACAAAATTTTCCATAGTTTTTAGAAATTTGACCCCTTTAAATGAATAGCTGTCGTACCCATTTTGACCATTCTTTCAAAAAAATAAAGAAAGTGAAAAAAAATACTCAAAAAAGAAAATCCTTTGGAATGGAGTAGTTTTATAAGTACTAGTTGTTAGCAAAAATGATAAAGCTGAGTTTTGACAAACTTTCCAAAAAAAATCCTTCACAAAACGGTGTATCATCTATAAACATGTATAGGTTTCATGCCAAATGACCAAGTTATGGCCATTAACATGCCATAGTTTGTGATAAATTGTCCATATTTGGCACATATGTGTATCTTGATATGGGAAACAAAGGTGCCGAACTGAGTTTTCAAAAGATTTTTAGAAATATCATTTTCCATTTTCTAAGTGCAAAAAATGACTGTTTTTGTGAAGCAAGTATAAATAATATGGTGCAAAATTACACCAATATAGTTTCCACACAAAATAGTCCACATTTGATGGATAACCCACAAATATTATGAATTTTCTTGCTTTCTACCTAGTTTTGCCTATTTAAATGACTTTATGTTGATTTTCCGAAAGTAATTCAAATTTTAACTACAAGTGTGTGATAGTCTCTCTTGATTTTTAGAACACTTGGTTGATCCTATCATAATATCTTCTTGTGTGTGATAGTCTCTCTATGGACTATCCGTGTAGGGGCTTGTCCATTGGCAATGCTTGCACACCATGTGTTGGTATCAAGATTGAAAGAAGAAGATAAAGTGATGACCAAAGCAATATTCAAGTCATCATATATATTAAGAGAAGAATATGAAGTGCAAGTTCAAGAGAAGCATCTCGAAGAAATCCTCTGCTTGAAGCTTGTCACCCATTTGGAGATAATGGTCAAGTGAAGATGTGTCTAAGAGAGTCTCTCCCATAGTGGTGTATGGGGGAGCAATATGTGAGTCTTCACCAAGCAAAACACAATCAAGAAAGGTTGTCCACTTGAAGAGATCAAAATCGTCATCATCTAGCTCAAGTGGATTGCGCAAGGCAAAGGTATGATCTTGATAGGGTTTCTATTTTACCGGTCTCTTGGTGTTAGTGGGAGACCGGGTTATAGGATAGACGACGTACTATCAAGAGGGGCTCTCAAGTGAGTAACTTGATCGCATCTTCGTGGAGAGCTCAAACCTTTGCATCCTTGGCATATCATATTTCTTGGTTCTTATTTGGCTTTTATACATGTGAGAATTTAGAGTTTGTGTTCATCTTCATACCAAGCTCTAGTTAATCAAAAACGGATTTCATATGCATATCTTGTTGCGTTTTTTATGTTGGAGGTTTTACCGGCTTGTCTTTTCTAGAGAGGTCAAACTCTGTCATTGTGGCTTCCTCCTCACATGATGGACTATGATGTTTATCTGCATGATCTTATAGGGCTCTTCGTTGCGATTCCAACAAGCCCAAGATCATCGAAATCGGAGTCCGGATGAAAAAGTTATGTTCGATTTCATGTTGGTTGTTTCTGTAGTTTTTCTAGGGCGGAGTCTCCGGTGTAAACACACCGGAGTCTCCGGTCTGGGTCAGAAATCTGATTATTTCGAGCTGTGCCTTTTGGGGTGTGCTCACAACGCACCGGAGTCTCCGGACTCAGGTGTACCGGAGTTTCTGGCCTGCCGGTTTTGGCACTTACGCCCCCATGGACGGCGCTCTCGGTATAGAGGCCGGAAGTGGGCCGGAAGTGCCCCGGAGACTTCAGCGTCTCTGGTCAGACCGGAGTCTCCGCCCCCCAGGACCGGAGTCTCCACCCAGGCCGGAGTCTCCGGTGTTATTTTTCCTGCAACGGCTCTTTTCCACCAATCCATCTCTCCTCTAAGTGAGGGGAACCTAGTAGATCTTGATCTTGGAGTTCCATTTGTTGAGTTCTTCTGTGTTCTTCCTCTCTTCTCCCCCCATATGCATTAGTTGCTTTTGGTGAGATTTGAGAGTGAAGGATTTGAGCACTTGTGCCCTTGCCATTGCATTGTGCATCGGTTTGTGCTCTCCACGAGGATTCGTGGAAGTTGAAACTTTGTGAGCTTGTTACTCTTGGGTCTTTGGACTCTAGACGCCTTTTGTGGTGGTTGAGACCTTTTGTGGTCACTTGGGAGTTCCCAATCCTTTTGTGGGTTGTGCCTCAAGATTGTTGTAAAGGCTCCGGATTCCGCCTTGAAGGATTCCGATAGTGGAATGTGAACCGAGCTTTTGGGGCAAGGTTCAACCGAGAATAGGGTGAGGCCATTTGTGGCGTTTGAGTTTGAAACTCACACCCCTCCAACGAGACGTACTCCCCTAAAAAGTAGCAACTCGGGAATACATCATCGTCTTCGTGTGCCTCGGTTATTTCTATACCCGAACTCTTTACTTATGCACTTTACATTGTGATAGACTTCGTGCTTGAAGTATTCTATATTGCTATCACCTTGTTGCTTGTCTTGCTTAGCATAAGTTATTGGTGCACATAGGTGAGCCTAGTTTATTTAGTTTGTTGGCTTGTTAATTTAAACACCTAGTTTTATTCCGCAATTATCAAGCCTAAACTGGAAAAGTTTTAAATCGCCTATTCACCCCCCTCTAGGCGACATCCTTGTCCTTTCACTTGAGTTTTGACAAACTTTCCAAAAAACTCCTTCACAAAACGGTGTATCATATATAAACATGTATATGTTTCATGTCAAATGACCAAGTTATGGCCATTCACATGCCATAGTTTGTGATAAATTGCCCATATTTGGCACATATGTGTATCTTGATATGGGAAACAAAGGTGCCAAACTGAGTTTTCAAAAGATTTTTAGAAATATCATTTTCCATTTTCTAAGTGCAAAAATGACTTTTTTGTGAAGCAAGTACAAATAATATGGTGCAAAATTATACCAATACAGTTCTTAAACAAAGTAGTCCACATTTGATCGATAATCCACAAATATTATGAGTTTTCTCGCTTTCTACCTAGTTTTGCCTATTTAAATGACTTTATGTTGATTTTCCGAAAGTAATTCAAATTTGAACTACAAGTGTGATAGTTTGCTCTGATTTTTTTATAAAAATCATTTTAGGGTACACAAATAGTGATTATATCACAAAATTGTCCATAGTTCTTAGAAATTTGACCCCTTTAAATGAATAGCTGTCGTACCCATTTTGACCATTCTTTCAAAAAAATCAAAAAAATGAAAAAATATTCAAAAAAGGAAAATCCTCTGGCATGGAGTAGTTTTATAAGTACTAGTTGTTAGAAAAAATGATATGGGAAACAAAGGTGCCGAACTGAGCTTTCAAAAGATTTTTTAGAAATATCATTTTCGATAGGTTTCAATAACAACAATATATGCTGAGCATATACGCTCGGCGTACACTGTCACATTATATATGCCGAGCGTATACACGTAGCGCTCGGCATACACGCCGCGCTATCACGGCTCAAACGAACGCCGTCACATGTATGCCGAGCGTAAAATATACGCCGAGCGTTACGCTCAGCATACAACATATATATGCCGAGCGTAAAATATATGCCGAGTGTTACGTTCGACATACAACATGTATATGCCGAGCGTCTTATATCATAAACGCTCGGCAAATAGTATATATGCCGAGCGTACATAGTTGCCGAGCGTTTTTTTTAATTGCTGTCGGCATATCGTGCTATATGCCGAGGGTAACGCTCGGCATATAGATGGCGCTAGGCAATTCTGCGTTTTCCTGTAGTAAAATATCTTGATACATGCATAAGATATTATATGGATTTTGTCACAATATAATATTGCCCCAACATTATTAAGAGTATCTTGAAACTTGCATAAGATATAAATATGTGTTGAGTACGTGGAATACTGGAATGGATATGTACTGTTACCTTGGGTCAAGGAAGCAGCAGCTATAGCTAGGAGACAGGTACGCACGTAGGTAGCATCATGCATCATTCACGCACGTCCACGCTGAGGCCGGAGGATATCGTATGCACCGCAAGGTGTGCAAGCCGACATGCATACTCCATCAACTGAGAGCGACACGTAGTTTAAAGCGACCACCGTCGATTCCGACCTATCGTCCAGGAAAACCCAACATTATTGACCCAACATCATTGGTGGGAGAATGAAGAAAATAGACGGATCTCTCGATGCCAGGTGCACTGTCTAAGACTAGCCATAGTGGGAGTATCATAGGTAGTATCATGCATGTTATGTTGGCAAAAGATGACGTGTCACTGTAATTAATAAAGAGAGATGATAGTGATATCATAGGTAGATACCGTAACATAACGGATTCCAAGACAAAATAAGTGTGCAACCTAATAAATACACTAGCATATGATATCACACATATGTTACTACCCACTATGGATGTAGTAACATAGACTAGTATCATATGCATGATACTAGTGTATGATACTCCCCACTATGGCTAGTCTAACATAGCTATAGCCGGATGAGGTTTTTTTTTTTGACGATCGGAGGCGGTGTTTTGGCTCGTAAGAATAGATACTTCTATTATGATAAATAAAATTTAAAACATTTTAATATATCAAAAAAATCCGGCAAAAATTAGCACATACATTTGGAAATTTAATGTTCATGCAAAAAAAATCACGGAGAAATATATTTTTTGTGGCTTGTGTAAAAAAGACAAATTTTTGTTGCTACAAAACGACTTATCACCAACATTTTTTCTCTTTTTGACTTAGCCCACAAGAAAATGCCTTTGTTCGTGAAATTTTGTGTGTGAGCATAAAAATGTTGACACGACTTTTTTTCAATTTTTTTGACATTTTTAAACACGATTTTAAACAGTGAGAGTAAATGCTTCTACAAGTCATAATGGACTTCAGCGCTATAGCCCTGCTATAGCTTTTTGATCATATTACCGCTAAATGAATCCATACAATTGTTTCGCTAGGTGCACAGGCTCAGGGTTACGTAGCTGCCCGGCAGTTTGTCAAGTTTCTTGTGATGCTCTGTTTCAAGGCTTCCTCGTCTAGACGGTTGTAGGCATACTCTTCGATGAGAGCAGGACTCCGATCGCATGAGAATACGCTCCGTATTGGTTAGTTTTTTTTTTTTTGGAAAAAAAACGTCTCCGCGTGACTTGTCGCTTGCTCAACAGTACACGCATACTCCCTTCGTTCACTAATGTCAAACATTTTAGATTTTTCTAACATATTTTAGTACATATATTCACTTATTTTATTTTGTATCATGTATGTAGCTCATACTAAAATAGTAAATAAGTTTTACATGAGCGAAAACGGATGGAATGCTTTTTACATGGATCGAGAAAGTGGTTGCATCGGAAACTGTGCCGATATATCATAGTAGGAGTACTAACTTACTACCTCTGATCCATATTAGTGGGCACAACTTTGTCTAGATACACATGTATCTAGTCTAAATATTTAACTAGATACATATGAATTTAGACAAAGCTATGCCCACTAATATGCATGCGTGCGAGAGCGATCACTCACACCTCTACGTACAATACGTACAGTACTGTATTTCACATTACATACACATATATACAGATCACGTACGTGTGCCTAACGCACGGACGGACATACACATACAGATACTCTTCAGGTGTAGTTTCAATAATATACTAATTCAAGTAATAAATATTGCTACACTTTTTAATAAATTGGCCAAAATTAAAAAGTTTGATTTAGCACAAAACTAGAAGTGGTACACTTACTTATTTGAGTACGGAGAGTAGCTACGTGCGCTACAGAGAGATGGATGGATGTGTGTGTATATATCCCAAAATTAAATAATGCACAAGTAGTGACGGAGATGGATGCATGGATTGATCACCACCCCATATGTATTCCAACTTGCACCACTGCATCCGGGCATCACCAGTACGTTCACCACCACCACACTACTCCATGTGAGTACAACAATGTCGATTCAACTCAAGTATCAATCCATCGCCACCTACGTGTTAACTATTATTAGTAGTAGTACTTAGTTTTCCCTACTATTGGTAAAACATGTTAGATTTTATATATGGTTCATGATCTATTTGTCTTTTGTCCCATGCATGGCCTTCTTCCTTATCCCTTATCGGAAAACAAAATGCATGGCCTTCTTAAAACAGCTGGATTAGAGCTCAAATAGTTGACTATTTACCCTCCCCCCCCCTCCCCCCCACGTCGCCGTCCTCCTGGCGACACGGGGGAAACCCTAGCCGCCGCCGGCACTAGAGCCGTCCACCCCTCTCCTCCGCATCGCCGCCGCCGGAGGGGCAGCCGGCAAAGCCGCGCGCGCCCCCGGGAAGGTGGCGGTGGGGCGGTTCCATTTTTTATGCTCCCGACGATTCTCATGGAGGCGCATGGCGGCGGGGATGCGGCTGTGCTTGGAGGCGCAAGGCTCCGGCGGTGGCGCAGGCGTGGAGGAGGAGTGCGCCGCCTGCGCGGAGGGATCCCGGCTGCAGGCAGGCCCTGAGGTTGGAGGTGGTGGGGTTCCGGTGGGGCAGCAGGGTTGGCATCCCTCGCTGCCGATCTTTGGCTCCTTGGGCAGCGGGGAAGCTGGGGCAGCGGCCCCGGACCTGTTCGACGGTGCAGTGGCGTCCTCGGTGGCATGGGGTGCCGTGTGTGGACTTCGGCGTGCGGTGGCGCTCGGGTGGTCGGCAACAGCGCCCCTGCAAGGCTTGATGCTCCTGGCGCATCACGGCCGGGTCAAGATCCGGGCCAAAGTCCAGCACCGACTTCGGTTTGTGCCGACGACGGCGGCGCCTTTCGGGCGTCGTTCTCCTTCTTGTTCGCGTCGTCGAGGAGATTGATTCGGTCCGACGCATTGGTGGCAAGATCTCCGGGTGAAAACCTAAACTCCTTCGGAGCGGGCGGCGGTGACGAACGCGTCATTACCTTGTTGGAGGCGTCGCCTTGGAGCTCTTGGCCCTCGCGGTGCGCTGGCTTCACGACGGCAAGGCGGGATGGCTCTGCGGTCGGGGGAAGCGGATGCCGGGGTGGCGACCCCGGACGGTGTTGGTACTTCGAGGCGGCGGCCTCGGTCCCCTCTACAGCGACGGTCCTATGGGGCAGGGCCATCTCCTGGCGAGGTCTGGGTGGCGATCTGGTGCTGCACGGGCAGCAAGTGTGTCGGCCCGGCTGGTTCGGCTCCGGGCAATGCGGAGTTTGATCAGGTTGCTACGCCGGGGCGGCGGCCCCGGATTTGGCGCGATGTTGAGGTCTGCGGGCAGTCGTCTTTAGCGAGGGTAGCAAGGGCTACGAGACGGTTGGGTCGTGCGGCGTTGTGTCTCGTGTGCGGCTTTGGTGCCGAGTTGTGTAAGTCGGGGCGGCGGCCCCGGAGTTGGTGGTGTGTTTTGTGGCGTTTGGTGGGCTAGCGTCGTGTGGCCGACGGCCCCCTCGCCTGTGCGGTTTTCGGCTCTGTTTTCCTCATAAACAGGGTGTTGTACAGTGTATAGTTTGTATGGTTTTTGGACCCGGTTTTCCTTATAAACTGGGTCAATTCTTCTATCTATTCGAGCGGTGGATATCGATCACCTTAAACTCAAAAAAAAAAAACAGCTGGATTCTTACTCTTTCTTGTACCATGAGAAAAAAGAGCACGTCTAGGACTTAGACATTGCACTGAATGGAGTGGTGTTTCGGGAGATCAAAGCGCTTTTTTGAATTTTACTTCGTTTTCGATTACGTATTGTCCTCGGGCTTGTAATAAAGTAGCTGACGCTTTAGCGAGTTTTGGTGCGAAGATGGTTTCAGATCCCCAAGCCGTTTGGCCGGGCCGAGTTTCTACCTTCGCCCAATTTCTGGTTGTCAGCGATTCTGCTGAGCATTTTGGTTAATGGAATTCCTTTTCATCTCAAAGAAAAAAGAGCACGTACAAATATCTCTATTATTTTTTTATATTTACATTGACTCGTTCGAGCAAGTGGCTGCATCGGGAACTCAGGAACTGTGCCGATGGATCGTAGGAATACTAACTTAATCTTCCGTTTAGGCATGCGTGAGTGATCACTCCTAACTCCAAATTTTACACTAGCTTAATCATCACGTACGTACACGTACGGACAGTTCCTGAGTTTGCAACTAACTAGCTAGCTGTTGATATTTGCAGCTAACTACTCAACCAGAGCTAGAGCAGCTGGGAAATGAGATAGATTAGCAGCTATCGAGGGGCGGCGGCTCGTCGGAAGAGAAGAGACCCGCAAGAGCTCATCCAGGTAGTCGGCGCCCAGGTCCTCCAGCTCCACCGCCGAGCTGCTGGCGGATGGCATCATCTTGGTACTGGGCGCGGCCATGGCCGTCGTCTTGGCCTGCTTGTTGGGCGACCGCTTGCGCACCAGGTTGCTCCGCTTGAGCGCGAGCACCGGCGACCCGACCGTGGCCTCGAGCGCGAGCGTGCGCAGCGACTCCCGGACGCGCTCCACGGGGTGGTTGAGCCTCGCGGCGGCGCCTCGCAGGGAGAAGGCGGCCTGGTCGTACGCCATGGCGGCCCCCTCGGGGGTCTTGAAGGTCCCCAGCCACACGCGGGCGCCCTTGCGCGTCGAGTCCCGGATCTCCGCCGCGAAGTGGCCCCACGGACGCTTCCGCACGCCGATCACCCCCACCTTGGTGGGGAGGGTCTCCAGTACTGCAGGAGGCTGCTGCTCTTTGAGACGTCCGTCGTCGGAGAAGCTGGAGGTGGAAGAAAACGAACACGTTTCCATGAACAAATCGAAATCCACGACGCCCTTCTCGAGGAGGGTGTTGAGGAGCTGCATGTCCGACGCCGCCGACGGGTAGAGCGCCGCCGGGCTGTAGCTGCCGCTGCCACTCCAATTATGTTGCTCCATGGGAAATAACTCTATACTACTTCCGATCGGGGAGCAAGCTAGCCGCATCCTTTTTCGATCCGCCGTCTGCTGCTTTTATACAGTGCATCTACGACAAATGGAATTTGGTTGACTAGTCCGATAACTGTCAGTGTAGTAAGGCACGCACGTGACAGGGACAACTCATTGCCAACGTAGGTCGACGGTGTATGACAAGCCACGCACGTCACGCTTTTCTTAGAATATCCACCGGCACGGCACCCCGTAAAATGGTGTTCGCTTTGGGTTGGCCGGGCATTTAGATTAGATTTAGTTTAAATTTCGTTGTAATATGCCCAATTTTCGTCTCTTTTGCCACAAATACACAAATATCATATGATAAGATATTATCTAGGGATGCCGCTGGGCAACTAGCACGGTGGCCCTCGCAAATGCGAGGGCATCATTTGTACTTGGTTGAAAGTGTTTGAAAAATAAGAATATGATTTGTGATATCATATTATTTTCAACCATATCACAATTAACAAAATTGTTCAAAAACTACCGCAAATACTTTGGTAAGCAAGATATATCACGTATGTGAGTAACATTTTTGGCAATCTGAATTTTATGATCAAATGATTATCATGCCATATGTTGAAACACCCTTGTAAGTTATACTGGATATAGTAAATTGAAGTATAAATTTGGCATGAGGTTAGATCAGTACGCTAGGTTAGTTATCTTCGATAAAAATCGTTAAATTAAGATAAACCGATTTATCCTCCTTAATAGGTAGGTCACATTACATATTGAGAATTATCTTGGTTTGATGTTTCTTCCTCTCATTTACTCACTCCATGTCACAGTGTGAAACACTTTACAAACATGAATATGGTGAAACTTTGGCTATAAATTTTTATATGGATATGCTGCTACGGATACATTATTTCGTTCTAGATATATTCCTTAACATGTTTATACATCAGCAGTCAAAGTTAGAGAAGTATGAGTCTAAATTCTAACTTATTGTGATCTTCATTCAATGGTTCCACACACCCGAACACATGTATTTTTTGTGTGTTTTGCAAGATATCATAGTTCAAGATTATTAATCAGTCGTTAATTTGGTTGTGTAATTGAAATAACATGTGCTTGTATGTTGACTTTGTTGCGTTAGAGAAAGACATATATGATAGTCTAAATATGTCTACTATACAAACCAAGCAATATATTGAAAAACAATTCATAATAATTAAGTGTACGCTTTTTAGGTCCTGAGACTAAGAATAGTATTGGCACACCTATCTCGGATACTAAATGTGAAACATATCAAGCGGGAATCTGTGTGAGTTAACCCTGTGCAAATCATTAAGTCAAAATATCATTCCCATCGATATTGTGTCGACTGATGTCGCATCTTCATCAATTTTGAAGGTGCATCTTCATCAATTTTGAAGGTTTGACGCTTTGTGTCTCACTATGTTGTAATATCCGTTTAGTGGAAGGACATTCACTTCCTCCTGAGAAGTGGTTACTCAGCCCTATGTTTATCTTTAAATCCGTAGTTTCCTTAGTGTGAGGGATGATCACGTTTATAGTGAGATTAATGTTGTGATTTCATTAACGTAAAATTTCTATGGACTAATGGTTGCATTGAGCTATCCTTGTAGGGCTTGTCCATTGGCAATGCTTGAACACCATGTGTTGGTATCAAGATTGAAAGAAGAAGATAAAGTGATGACACTAGTAGAAAAAGGGTCATCCATCCCGCGCATTAGTCCCCGCGAAATTTCGAACCGGGACTAATGTGAGCATTAGTCCCGGTTCGATCGGAGGCGACGCCGCACCTCAACAGTCCCGGGTCGAACGTGGTCATTAGTCTCGGTTCGTGATACGAACCGGGACTAAAGGTCCGCGGCAGGCAGCCACAGAGGTGGGGCCGGCGCGAGCACCTTTAGTCGCGGTTCGTGATATGACCCGAGACTAATGATGGACCTTTAGTCCCGGGTCATGATACGACCCGGGACTAATGTTCCCATATATCATCTTCTTCCACCCGAGCAGCTCTCCATTTTCCAGCTCGAGCAACACCACCATTTTTCTCCTCTTTTACTCACCCGAGCTCAAGTTCATCCCCATTTTTCTCCATGATTTGTTAAGATTGGCGGCACCCATCTATCCAATGGTTGGCAACTTCATCCTTCCTTCCGGCGTTGCTAATTTAGCTAATTTCTACTAGCTTAGCTCATTTCATTTTTGTAGTGCTAGCTAGGTGTTTGATGAAATGTCTAAGTTAGGGAGTTCATTTATTTTATATGCAATTTGAGCTCAAATTAAAGTATGATTTGTGTGTTTTACTGCCGTCCCGTCCCCGTCCCCGTCCTCACCACCGTCGATCGCCCGCGCCGTACCGTCACCGGCGCCACCTTGGTAAGCCTCTTGTCTTATCTTTTATTTTAAAAAAATCTTACTTGTATGATTTATATGCATAGTTATTACTTGTATAAATTGCTTACTTGTATGATTGTCTGTTATATGTATAGTGACATGGTTTTGATAGGAGTACCCGTCGGCCCTCGTCCGGTCTATGATTCCGATATGGTGTATTACCTTTTATAACTTTTAGTTTCATTTCGTGTTTATTACCATTATGCCGACCAACTTGACATAGGTATTTTATCTAGGAGGTAGTTGAACCGGAAATTCCAACCGACCCACCTGTCGAGATGTTAATTTTTTTTGAAAAACAAAACACTGAATTGAAAGCAAAATTAAAAAGAAGTGAAGATCTTCATCTCCAATGCCTAGAAGAGAAGATGAAATTGGAGTTCAAGCTTGCCGATGTCGTCGATGATCACGAGATCAAGATGGATGCAATGCGCTTGAAGATTAAAAAGATTAGAAAATATGCCATTAATCAAGAGGCTTGGTATCATTATGCTGTTGGTTCAGTAATTACCTTAGTTGCGATTTTGATCGCATTTGTTGTTGGATTTAAATTCTTTAGATAGTTGTATGTTAGTTTCAATGTAAGTTTTATGAGAACTATGTATTATATTTTGTCACTACTCTACTTCGCTTTTAATATGATGAGCTTGTATTAATTAATTTGGTCACTTTTAATACAGATGAGCCGACAATGGATGTACGGTGACCGACTTTGTCCCGAGTTCATGATTGGTCTGCATATTTTTCTCGATGTGGCTGAGGCAAACAAGCAGAATGGTTTTATTTGTTTTCCATGTAGTGTCTGTAAGAATACGAAGAATTACTCTTCCTCAAAACCCCTGCACTTCCACCTGTTGCAGTCCGGTTTCATGTCTGGCTATAATTGTTGGACCAAGCACGGAGAAAGAGGGGTTATAATGGAAGACAATGAAGAAGAAGAGGATGATGACAACTATCCTATGTTTCCTGAACATGGTGGTACTACAATGGGGAAGACGAAGCTGAAGAAGAGGCCTTTGTTGATAAGCCCGATGATGATCTTCATCGGGCCATTCTTGATGCACATAGAAACTGCGAAAGTGAAAACGAGAAGTTGAAATTGGAGCGCATGTTAGAGGATCACAAAAAATTGTTGTACCCAAATTGAGAAAAATTGACAGAGATTTCAAGGAATTTGCACGTGACGCAAGGAACTTAAGGTTTGATCTAAGTACATATGGCTTTAATCCTTTTGGGGAGCAGAGCTCCAGTCATAGCACCTGGCCTGTGACTCTATGTATCTATAACCTTCCTCCTTGGCTGTGCATGAAGCGGAAGTTCATTATGATGCCAGTGCTTATCCAAGGCCCGAAACAACCCGGCAACGACCTTGATGTGTACCTAAGGCCATTAGTTGAAGAACTTTTACTGTTGTGGAGTGACGAAGGTGTACGTGTGTGGGATGAGCACAAACAGGAGGACTTTGACCTACGAGCGTTGCTGTTTGTAACCATCAATGATTGGCCTGCTCTTAGTAACATCTCAGGACAGTCAAACAAGGGATACAATGCATGCACGCACTGTTTAGGTGAGACTGAAAGTATATATTTAGGTAACAAGAATGTGTACCCGGGGCATCGTCGATTTCTTCCAAACAAGCATCCCTTAAGAAAGAAAGACAAGCATTTCAACGGTGAGGCAGATCACCGGACGAAGCCTACCCGCCCTACTGGTAATGATATATATGATATGGTCAAGGATTTAAAAGTAATCTTTTGAAAGGGTCCTGACGGACGCCGACGGACACGTACCCATGTGGAAGAAGAAATCTATATTTTGGGATCTACCCTATTGGAAAATCCTAGAGGTTCACTCTGCTATCGACGTGATGCACGTGACGAAAAATCTTTGCGTGAACCTGCTAAACTTCTTGGGCGTGTATGGGAAGACGAAAGATCCGGAATAAGACAGAGGACTCCATTTGCACAATTTGTTGAGGATGTTTTCAAATATATATATATGATTTTTAGAAATATAGTCAATTAAATAATTAAATCAAATTGATATTATTTTTACAAATATAGATATTATTTTTACAAATATAGACAATTAAAAAAGTAAATCAAATAGATATAAAAGAAATCAGAAAAAAGAAAAAGGAACCAGAGGGAAAATATTGTATGGGCTTTAGACCCGGGACTAAAGGTGGGCTTCGTGCGCGAAACGCCGCGGCGGCCCAAAACTTGATCTTTAGTCCCGGGTCTAGTCCCGGGTGGTGAGAAGACCCAGGACTAAAGGTCTGTTCGCGTCGATTTGGTGCGGTTTCGACCCCCAAATCGACCACTTCCTCTCTCCCACGGCGCGCGTATCTCGCTCACGGCGAAGCCCTGCAGCCACCGACGCCGGCCCCCGACCTCCCTACCGCCGACGCCACCCCCGGCCTCCCCGACGCCACGACGCTGATACCCACAAGTATAGGGGATCGTTGAAATCTTCAATGTGTAAGTATTAGTATCGATCCCACGAGGAGTAGAAGGTATAAGTATTTATCCTCTCAAATAAGAGTGTCACTTCTTATTATCTATGCACTAGACAAACTAAAATGATTAAATGATGCAAGTGTTTTTGGGTTTTTGGTGTAGAGTTTGCAATAAAGTAAAAAGCTGAAAATAAAATATGATGAGTGAAAGCTCTCAAAGAGAGAAAGCCCAATCCTCTATGCAGCAAGAGGACAAGCTTAAGTGTGTGTTTCTTATGCGTGGAAAACGTTCCCAAGGGCTACATGGATTTCATGGCATAGATATTTCTAGAACAACAAGGTAAACATTTTGTCAAGTTTTAATCTTCTTTGGACGGAGCCATAATTAGGTGTAGCTAAATAAATAAACTAAACCCCTTATGATGGTTCTTATGGCCAAGTAAATGACTGCACAAGAGTTATTAAGACATAGAGTCCCACCATAGCCTTAAACTCTAAGGTCCCCGATATAAATCCCCTCCTAATGGTACTTCATGTATTAGACCACAGGTTTACGTGTCCTCCCAGGTCCTACCCATTCCATCACATTAGTGTGATCACCTTCATGCATTACTCAACATATGTGTGCACCCATACGTTGTACAATAAGATAACCATAAAAGATAAAAACTTGACCAAATACTCAATACATGTTAAGTGGAAATCATTGCCAATCCATCCTATGCCCCCAGGAACATGAGAGAACTACTCACAACGCGAAGACATGATATGATTCAATGGTATAAGTGATACAACACAATCTGAAAATATAATCTCCCCACAAAACAATGACAAGTAGCAATTCACAAACATGTAGAATAGTACTTAGACAATAGCTAGGGTTCGAACAATCTCAAACTATGAGGGGGTGAAGTGGATCACGAAGATGGTGATGGAGATGGTGCTGGTCTTGACGGTGGTGTTGATGGAGACTCCGGAGGGGGGATGGAGGAGCCTTCCGGAGGTGATCCGGCGGCGTTTCCCCCCTCCAATCTTCTCCGGCACAGCCTTCTGACTCTCTGTTTCGTGGTTTTGTGTTTCTCCGCCGCCTCCTCGCGAAACTCCTCGGGGGACTATTTTTATAGTCGGTTTTAGGTCAAGACGAAGCCACGGAGACGAAAACGGACGGCATCGGAGCCACGAGGGGGAAAAGGGGTGCCTCTGGCCGCGTGGGACCACCTATTTCCAGCTGGTTGGGCTTCTGGTCTTCATTTTCAGCCCATTGCGTTCGTCTCGAAAATTCTGAACCGTGCTCTTTGGCCTTGCCCTTTTTGGAGTCCCGAAGCTCCCGGAAAGTCCGAAACACTAAAAAAGACGTTTTCTGGAAAACAGAGTTAGAACCAAAAGAGGGGGGATTGTTTAGAAAATCCCCGAAATCATTATAAAACATGAATATAACATCATATAAGTTGCAAATATGTAGGAATATCTAGTAATAACATGCAAAGTTCATGTATGCATTTTACATGCATCAACATCCCCAAGCTTAACCTATACTCGTCCTCGAGTATGAAGGTGATAAAACTAACATGGACTTTGCATTTTAATACTATCAATGGATATCAAAGATGATTACTATTGCTACATAAAGTCAAATGATTCATTCTCAAAGGAGTAGCAATATACAAGATAGATTATGAAGTGATATCAAATATTCAATGAAAGGATGTTCAATGATAATTCACAAAGTGTAACATAGAAGAAAGTACTATGGACCAAATGTATGCATAATGAAAAGTAAAAACATCCTATAATGGTCATAGAGTATCTTGTAAATCTGAATATAAAAGGTGGACACTTTGGAAAGATAGATAAATAAGTAGAGGTAAAACATGAATAAGTTTCATCTAGCTTCCAAATGCTTCTACTTAAGTTAATGTTTGCAATGTGGTATCCATTGGTGTCAAGCTCTCATTACCCCTATCATAGCATCTTGAATGGTTAAAGTTTAAAGTGAAAGCAAATATGAGTAATGTGCTTGACAAAGTATGGGTTGAATGTCTCATGCCCCTGAATACGAGTACCTACACCACTGTTACTCAACTTGGGTCACAAAGCAAGTTCAAGTTAAGGTCATTGTAAGTAATAATAGCATCATCAAGAGTGCTGGGGTACCTCTTGTCCCAGGACATGGAACAAGCCCATGTCAAAATGACAAGACAAACAAACAAAATGAACAATCTCACACCTTTTATTTACTATTGGTATAGCTTTTTATTGTGGTGCATCACTGAAGGTTCACCATATGTAAGTAAATTTCCACCATGAATGATGCATGGCTTAGATTAGCGCCCAGGAGTCTCTCTAGCCATTTATACAAACTCATTAAACTTACTAAGTTTCCACTTTATTTCACCATGATAAGCATCCATAAACAAAAGTACATGATATCAACTAAATATAATAAGAGCACGTTGAAAGCTTGCCATGTGACAGCACATATGAGCTAACTCCCAACCAAGACTCTTGTCAAGCTCACAACTTCATAATTTTAATCACAATGGTCATGTTTATTAAGTGCAATAAAAGTAAGTGTGCATCAAGTTCGTGAGAGCTTTTAACCAACTTTTCCCATAACAATCAATAACATAAGCATTTTAATTCAGAAGTATAGATAATACAAAATAACATGATAAACATACTCGGAATAGCATAAAGCTAATAGGTAGATATGGTGGACTCACTGGAAAAACTTTGGTTGAAGGTGTTGGAAAACAAGTTTTTACTTGTTGGAATTTTTGGGCTAGCAAAGGGAGAAAGTTGACCGTCTAAATGCATGCATAAGTGTCCATAGAACTAACCAATCCATGTTAAACAAAGTAAAGTAACATTCAGCATCAAAACATGAATAAAAGATAGCTCTTGATAAAACACTTGCAAATTAATATCATTAAAAGCACATGAATCATGCAACTATATGTATCTTTTTGAATCAACTCAAACATCCCTATCCCAATATTTTTAATAGCATCCAACTTAATTCAACCCAAAATTCCAGTACCTCTCCATAAAATAAATGATAGTGATGGTCTTACGAAAAGCAAAACAAAAATAAAAAGAACAATAAAAGGACGCTCCAAGTTTATGCGATAGTAATGCGTTGATAGAAAAACAGAAAATAGACGTGTGCAAACCGAGAGTGTTTGGTCCAGTGGGGTGCCTTGACATCCCCAAGCTTATGGTCTTCACCATCCTTAGATAGCTCTTGGTGCATCTCCTCTAATCCCTGTGAAAAAACTTCAACACAAAATTTTCTCCCATCTCTTTTCTGTGGGGTGACATTAGTAGGTACAAAAGATAGAATGCTTGCTGCAAGAAATTCATGAACATAAATTCATATTAAGTGTCCAGCAAGTGTATAATGTTGTATGCTTCCTCATAAACTCAAGTCAATCAAGAAGATTAAACTTAAAAGTTCAAAGAATGCATCAAACAAAATAGGACAGAATCTGTCCAGAAAAACAGCAGCAGCAAAACGTATTTATTTACCCTACTTAGACATGTCCAAAAAATCAGCAAAAATTCATGCATACAGAGGATGAAAAGTTGCAACTACAGTTCAAATTTGAGCTTAATCGGAGTTACAGAATAGGAATTAAAAATCATACCGTGCACAGATTCGTGCTGGAATAAAATCTCCGAATATAATGAGCAACTTTTTCAATCCAAAATAGGTAAAACTTGGCACTTTATTGAAAATTCCAGAAACTAAACTAAAAACTAAGTCTCTTGTTACAGCAAGAGGACACAAAGAAAATCAAAAGTAAAAACAACCGGGTTGCCTCCCGTAAAGCGCTTTCTTTATAGCCATATAGCTAGGCTTACTTACTTGGTATCAAGATGGTTGGAGTGAGGTGGCTTGGCATCCCCAAGCTTGAATTCTTGTACTTACATGATATATGTAGAGTGAGCCTAGGGGTAACATCCCCAAGCTTGAGTGTTTGTCCCTCTTGATCATTGTTCATCACCCTCAACTCTTCCACTTGAAAATTCTCTTTACACAAAACTCATCATAAAACTTGATTAGAGGGGTTAGTGTCTCCATAAATTAAATCCACATAGGTACAGCAAAGACATATCATGAGTTGATTCTAAACATTAGCTACTGTTACTATGGTTGTGTATTGCTCTTTGATCAATAGAACCACACAAAACACAAGTAATGAGAGTAATGCAAAATAAAGACAGAATCTGTCAAAAACTGGACAGCCCGTAAAGAGTGAATTTTCAGAGGCACTTACGTTGCTCAAATCAGAAAACTTTGAACTAATGAAATGTGTAATAATAACTGAATATTGCTGTCGTAAAATATCAGGTCAAAATTCTTCTTCTGTGATTTCTAACATTTTTCGCAGTGAAGCTTAGGAATCTGTTTTCTGGACAGCAAATCACTATTGTTTGATCCTACCTCTCAAAAGAGGTTATTCTTGCCATAAAGATGAAAAATAAGATACAAAGGTGTTGTTACAGTAGTAAACAAGCACCTTGACTCAAAAACCAAAACTTAAACTGAAGATAAAAGAAATAAAAAGAAACAAAAAGAACTAAGAAAGAATCAAGAGAAACAAATAAAGAAGAAAGAAAATATTTTTGTTGTTTTTGATTTAGCAAAAGGGCAAAAGAAGAAGCAAATATATACAACATAAACACTCTTTTTATTTGGTTTTAGCTTTGGGAAAAGTTTTAATGATAGAGACTTTGCAATGGTTCCATTGGCATGAACAACACATGTTCAAGGTCGACCCCAACTTCTCCATTACTCATCCTTCTCATTTACTTTCCCAAATTTTATATAAAGTGAAAATCTTAAACTAGCAATTAGAAAACAGTAGGTAAAGTTATTTTGCATGTTCTCAAGATATAAAGGTGTGCTCAAACCGAATAGGAAATAAAAGCATAAAGAGCACAACACAAAACATTAAACCATTAACTTTTAAGTCTAACTCCTTTTCTATGCATTGGCATTTTATATATGAATAAATAGCAGCAATTTTGTGGTAACCAATGCATGTAATGATCAGTAGGTTGCATTTTAAATAACATAGAAACATAAATATAAGTCTTTCTTCCTCTCTCATAATAGTTACAAGTAGTGGAACCAAATTTGATAAAACAACTATTAGATTGGTGCAACTTTGCAAACTTAGGAACATATAAAGGATTATTAAAACTATCATGTAAGATATTAGCATGTTTTCCTCTCTCAAAATAATTGCAAGAAACATCATAAACATGATGGTTGTGGGTGGAATGGTTATTAGTGCAAGATAATTTCAGCCCACATAAGTACTTTTCAACATATAAAAGCTTCTCCTCCATGGTGTGAATAGGAGAATTCAAAAATAAAGTAGGACTCTCATAAGTGAGAGTGTTGTCACAAGCAGCAAGTATATCATTTTTATCCTCACATAAAGTAATAACAGCTAAACATGGAGGATTATCAATAAGCATAGGTCCATCATCTAGAGTACTATCATAAAACATGTCTAAACCATACTCCTCATCATCATCAAAATTATTATCAATAATGTTATCATTAGGCATAGGTTGATATTCCTCCTCATTATCAGAATCATAAGAACAAAGTTTATCATCAACAAAAAATTTAGTGTTACCCTCATCCATAGGTGGTGAAGGTGGAAGTTCCCTCTCTTCATTCTCTAGTTGTTCATCATTTTCATCATCTTCTTGGGGTTGCACGGGCATCCCCAAGCTTAGGCTTTTGTCATCTTCTTCCTGCAAAATATTAGAGCTTTCTTGGGCAGCTCTCTTCCTTGTGTCAACAACATAGATATTTTCATTAAATTCAACTATGCAGAGATCAAGGATAGTGGCAATCAAAACTTTAAATTGAGAAGCTATAGGGCAGGTTTCATGTTCATCAATGAAGGTGTATAATTCATAGGCTGCCATAAAAATAACAAATTGCTCTACTTCTTCCATCCCTAAGTGAGCATAATTCCATGTATGATAAGTTGCAATAACATGTTCTTTATTGGAAGGGCATTGGAATTCAAAGTGTCTAAAGTATTAGAGCAACAAATTTCTTCCTCATGATAATTAAGCAGCCCACTAGCAATTTTATTTAGAAGCTCTATGTAGCCTCCTAATCTTTTCCCTTCATTTGATTTTCTAAATTCAGCAGCTATCATGGCGTTTTCATAATAGTTTTCCATTTTCTAATTTTTTTTGTTTTGATATTTAAAACTGAAAGCAAAACTAAACTAAATGCAAAACTGAAAGTAAACTAGAGTATATGCAAAACTGAAAATAAATATCTAGTGCAAACAAGAATAAAAACTTAAGCGCTACACTCCCCGGCAACGGCGCCAGAAAATGTCTTGATACCCACAAGTATAGGGGATCGTTGAAATCTTCAATGTGTAAGTATTAGTATCGATCCCACGAGGAGTAGAAGGTATAAGTATTTATCCTCTCAAATAAGAGTGTCACTTCTCTTATTATCTATGCACTAGACAAACTAAAATGATTAAATGATGCAAGTGTTTTTGGGTTTTTGGTGTAGAGTTTGCAATAAAGTAAAAAGCTGAAAATAAAATATGATGAGTGAAAGCTCTCAAAGAGAGAAAGCCCAATCCTCTATGCAGCAAGAGGACAAGCTTAAGTGTGTGTTTCTTATGCGTGGAAAACGTTCCCAAGGGCTACATGGATTTCATGGCATAGATATTTCTAGAACAACAAGGTAAACATTTTGTCAAGTTTTAATCTTCTTTGGACGGAGCCATAATTAGGTGTAGCTAAATAAATAAACTAAACCCCTTATGATGGTTCTTATGGCCAAGTAAATGACTGCACAAGAGTTATTAAGACATAGAGTCCCACCATAGCCTTAAACTCTAAGGTCCCCGATATAAATCCCCTCCTAATGGTACTTCATGTATTAGACCACAGGTTTACGTGTCCTCCCAGGTCCTACCCATTCCATCACATTAGTGTGATCACCTTCATGCATTACTCAACATATGTGTGCACCCATACGTTGTACAATAAGATAACCATAAAAGATAAAAACTTGACCAAATACTCAATACATGTTAAGTGGAAATCATTGCCAATCCATCCTATGCCCCCAGGAACATGAGAGAACTACTCACAACGCGAAGACATGATATGATTCAATGGTATAAGTGATACAACACAATCTGAAAATATAATCTCCCCACAAAACAATGACAAGTAGCAATTCACAAACATGTAGAATAGTACTTAGACAATAGCTAGGGTTCGAACAATCTCAAACTATGAGGGGGGTGAAGTGGATCACGAAGATGGTGATGGAGATGGTGCTGGTCTTGACGGTGGTGTTGATGGAGACTCCGGAGGGGGGATGGAGGAGCCTTCCGGAGGTGATCCGGCGGCGTTTCCCCCCTCCAATCTTCTCCGGCGACAGCCTTCTGACTCTCTGTTTCGTGGTTTTGTGTTTCTCCGCCGCCTCCTCGCGAAACTCCTCGGGGGACTATTTTTATAGTCGGTTTTAGGTCAAGACGAAGCCACGGAGACGAAAACGGACGGCATCGGAGCCACGAGGGGGAAAAGGGGTGCCTCACGCGGCCAGGGAATCTGGCCGCGTGGGACCACCTATTTCCCAGCTGGTTGGGCTTCTGGTCTTCATTTTCAGCCCATTGCGTTCGTCTCGAAAATTCTGAACCGTGCTCTTTGGCCTTGCCCTTTTTGGAGTCCCGAAGCTCCCGGAAAGTCCGAAACACTAAAAAAACGTTTTCTGGAAAACAGAGTTAGAACCAAAAGAGGGGGATTGTTTAGAAAATCCCCGAAATCATTATAAAACATGAATATAACATCATATAAGTTGCAAATATGTAGGAATATCTAATAATAACATGCAAAGTTCATGTATGCATTTTACATGCATCAGACGCCGACGCCGCTCTCCTCCACGACGCCGCCGACGTCCGGCCGCCCGCACGCCGAGGCCGTCTCCGTCGCCGTCTTCCCCTCCCCGACGCCGTCCGCCCGCCCGCCCGTGCGCGCCTCCTCCTCTCTGACACCGCCCGCACGCCGCCTTCCTCCCCCTCCACGTCTCCGGCCGCCGCCGCAAGGTACGTACTCCACCCCAATCTCTAACCCTAGGCAATTTAGTGTTAGGAATTTTAGAAAGTTTTAGCAATTTTAGTGTTAGGAAATTTGTTAGGAAAAATTAAGATGCAAATTTTAGAAAGTTTTAGCAATTTTAGAAAATTTGAGTGTTAGGAAATTTGTTAGGAAAATTTAAGATGCAAATTTTAGATGAAAATTTAAGATCAAAATTTTAGATCAAAATTTTAGATATAAATTTAAGATGCAAATTTAAGATGCAAATTTAAGATGCAAATTTAAGATGTTAATTTTAGATGCAAATTTAAGATGCTAATTTTAATAGATATGAAAATTTAAGATGTTAATTTTAGATGCAAATTTAAGATGTTAATTTTAATAGATATGCAAATTTAAGATGTTAATTTTAATAGATATGCAAATTTAAGATGTTAATTTTAGATGCAAATTTAAGATGCAAATTTTAGATGCAAAATGTTAGTTTTTAAAAT
Source organism: Poa pratensis (assembly GCA_947311845.1). Taxonomy (NCBI): domain Eukaryota; kingdom Viridiplantae; phylum Streptophyta; class Magnoliopsida; order Poales; family Poaceae; genus Poa; species Poa pratensis. The sequence continues at coordinate 4,708,437 of CAMZMU010000080.1, read as the reverse complement.
TGTGTGCTTATTAATTGTGCGCAAAATGTTAGCCATTTTTGTTAGAAGTAATTTGTGAGATGTGTGCTTATTAATATTGGGTACCTTTTTTTTGGTTTGTAGTTTGGACGCCCACAACGGAGACGACGGTGAAGAGCAAATTTTCGACCACAGCACCGCTTGCACCGCTTGCAAACAACCATTGTTTCACCTCTGCTTTGATTTCATCGATGACCTGCAATAGAGGTTTGAAATTATTCTTGAAGACCCCCGTTTCTCTCTTTCCAAATACTCCATGATGTCAGCATAACAAAAGAATTGAGTTTCTTCCTCACGGTTTGGTTAGTTCTAGATATTGCATGTTGCCACCAAGATAGAAGAGTTTGGTCGGTAATGGGAGCAATCTGCGTCAGACCGGCCCAAGACAGTACCGATCCCCGGAAGATGTTCTTTAAGGCACATCCGGTGAAAAGATGTTTGTGGTTTTCTCTCGTAGCTTTGCAGTAGACGTAGATGTCATTATGTGGAAAGCCTTGTTTGGCAAAGCGATCAACGGACGACAGTCCAAACTCTCCCTCTAACGAAGAGCCAACATGCAATCTTGCAGCGGAGAGGGGCCCAAGACTCTCAAATTTCTTTCGCCAAATCGCAGTTTGTTGATGTCCCATAATGTGCTAAGTCAATTGATTTTGTTGTGAAGCTTCCTTTGGAATCCCAGGCGGCCAGGCCCACGACCAAGAGTCTTCTATATTTGGGTTCAGGGGTATGTTAGGTTAGATTAAGAATTATTTATTATAAAGAGAAAGAGTTGATTTCTGACGACTAGACTAGATATATTATTTCTTGTTTTTGGTTCGAATTCGATTTTGTGCAGTTTTCACTAAAACAGACGTAACTTTTTTATTCGGAGTCTGTTTTTTTTACTTATGCCCACTCAAATTGTTCAAAACAGGTGCATATGGATGCTTTCGTCATTAATCAAGGTAAAACGGCTGCCCTACCTTTGTCTGTATGTATGTATGTATGTATGAAATTAGAAGATTGAAAGGTCATATCCGTAAAACTAAATCGTCTAAGGAAAGTAAAGTTAAACGATAGACTCAGAAAGAAATACAATATGCATGTGACATGCAATCCATGCTCGCCCCTACTCCCTCCGTTCACAGATAAGTGTAGATTTTGTCCTAAGTCAAAAAAAAAGTTTGACCAATTTTATTGAAAAACATAGCAATATTGACAAATCGAATTAATATCACTAGATACATATCTTCAGATGTAGTTTCAATATATACTAATTTAAGTAATAAAACTACATTTTTTAATAAATTGGTCAAAATTAAAAAAGTTTGATTTAGCAGTACACTTAATTACTTATTTGAATACGGAGAGTAGCTACGTGCGGTACAGAGAGATGGATGGATGTGTGTATACTAGATTCGAACGGCGCGGCTCGCCGCGTGGCGCTTTTTTCTTCTTTGAATTTTTTGCCTGTGGTTGTCACATTTTATACAGACTATAAAAAGCAAACTGATTTTAGAAGTGAGTAACTACTATTGCATCATCCTATGTGATGAGCTAATATATGAGAAATTGATATCGTCATGACAAAAAATCATCTACTTAGCAAATAATAAATGTCATCTACTTTTCTTCATGCCGTCGGAGCTGCCCACCTTCTATCAGCAATGGTATTTTTAGTACCGAGCCTTTCGAGGAGCTGCTGGATGTCCACATCGATAAAAAAAAAGCAACTATGATAGGTACCATTTCATGCGGTAACTAAAATTGGGTATTACCCGATTAGGTCTCAGCCATCTTTAGAGATGGAGAAATGAAATACAGAAATTCCCAAGGACAAGAATAAGAACATAGTAGTTTGCACTATACTAATATAATACATGATAACTTAATAGTTTGACACACACACACACGCACGCACGCACGCACGCACGCACGCACGCACCCGCGCGCGCTATTTATACAGGTGCTACAAAAGATATATGTAGACATTGGCATGCCAAGATGATAGTAGAACTAAAATGAAATTATTCCTGGGAGGCTGGAAGCAAGCACATTTAGGCAACCTGCATATAGGGAAAGTAAGAAAGTTTGTAAAATGAAAGTTCAGAGTTAACTGACAGATTTTGTTTTATATCGGAATGTCCTAAAACCCAATGAAGAAAGTACAGTTTTTTGAGATGTTTTGCAACAAAATAACTATATGGTCAACTCCTTGGGGAAATTTTTAGCCTCCTCAAAGATAAACATATTTTTAGCCTCCTCAAAGATAAACCACATAGCAACATAAATAAATCAGTGAACATGGATTCAAATAGAAGCTTTACCGGGCATGAGATTGCCCAGTTCTGCCTGAAATAGTCCCAAGAACAAATAACTAATCGTGTAATCCGATGACTGGACACTAGAATGATATAGTTGAGATATGCAAAGAAGCAAATCCAAAATGAAGAATGTAAACATGGTAATAAACTCAAAAGAGGTAGGAAGAAATGATTGGTAAATTATGGGCAAGGGCAAGAAAACCCATAGTTAGTTGGCGACCTCTCCATGGTTAATGGAATCTCCTATGCTAACATATGTACGTACTATTAGCACTTGGAGCAACATATATAAAATCATCTGTCTCTAGGTTCTGTCTCTACGGAAGCGAGGGTTTGCAATTTTCCTGTGATTAGATGAAGGTTAAATTGCATATATAAAATCAACATATACCACATATCTCAATGTAGACCAATGATCGGCTTTCATATAATTTTATCCCGATAAAAATAAAAGGTTTGATACATGCCGATACAATTGGTAACCACTGCTTAAATTAGTTTAGCAAACAACTCACATTCGGTTCTTCTTAATGGAGAGAAATGATAGGCTGTCATATAATTTTATCCTAATTAAAATAAAAGGTTGAATGCAGGTCAATAAAATTGGTAATCACCACTTAAATTAGCTGAGCAAAGACCTCACATTTGGTTTTTCTTATCTGTTCAACCAAAACATAAAAAGAGTATGAAACAAAGTATTAGAATAACCAGCTTGGATTTTTGTCTGTCACCTTATGGGTTTAACTAAGTAGAATCTGCACACAAAACAAACATGGCTTATGGATATTAAATGAATATATATATAAATATATATGTGTACATATATATAGAGAGAGAGGGGAAATCAGGATACAGAGTACTTTGGATACCTGAATTCCATTTGAGATCAGCTGCAGCGGTGGCCGATGTTGTTCCCAATGCTATTCCGGAAGAGAGGACATCAGAAAACTTGCAAAACAAATGCACATTAGAATTTAAGCAGCTAAGCAGAACCAACTAACGGAAAAGACATCACCTGCAGGAGAACACGAGAAGGGTAGACATCAAAGAGAGGCGAGGCGTAAGATGCGAATGGAAGCCCAATTTAGTGAGGAGCTGCAGACAAAATATGATACACCAAATGAAGGAGCTCATACAGTACATGAAGCAAAACGAACCAGCAGGCTTTCAACACACCATGTTAGTGTAACTAACAAAAAGTAATTATGCTCCTCATGTGTAAACATCAGGCAACACACATTTTAAACCTCACACAATGTACCCAGGCAAGAGGCATGTGGAAGTGAAAAGAAACGCAAGGCTTTTGCGTTTTCTTGTAAGATGAAGTTGTACACATCATTTTCATGTAATGAGTTTCATGTAACCGATATTGATTTAAATAGTCAGCGCAGCTGGTCTCAAGCATTCAAAATGAGACATCAACAATGAAGAGCTGGACGATGGCAGAGTCACACACACAATGTAGACCAACCTAGTCTATAAACCATCGGCACATCTTCAAAGATAATGACACCACATCTAAGGATATGACAACTGGGCTCATCATCGCTGATACAAAGATAGGAAAACACCATCTGTCTCAAGTAGTATCAGCTCCAAAAGTAGATCTATCATGAATTCATGAAAGCCAAGACACTAACATTGATGAATACTGTATATTCACACGCAGAAATAAAAACCCTGCAAATGATGTTTCCAGTCAGGTGCATCGATCCAAAAATATCATAGGGAAGAAAGAACCAGATTTGAAGGACTCATTATCAGTAAATGCAAACACAACAGACAACTATATTCTAGAAAAGCATTACAAAAGACAGGTAGAACAATGACATTTTGGAACTAATGGGACATTCATAAGAAATGGGAAACCGTCTATGATATCGTCCTTGTTTTAGAAATGTAGGTAACAATTTAAAATATTTTGAATACCGAGAAGCCAAAAAGATGCATCATCGTTTATTAAAGACTTCAAAGATTATAGAAATTAAATTCATAAGAATATGTTTCACTAACTTATCATCTGCATAGAGACGTAAATAACTTATCGTAAGATCTGGAGCAAGCCATGCACCTCCTATTGTTAGGTGGAGCAAGGCAACCAGGTAAAGGGCACAAACATTTCACAAAATATATTCCTATGAACAACACAAGAGGTTTATTTTTTTAGCTAACAATAGTACGACAAAACTGGAGGCAAGAATTTGCAGGCATTAACAGAGTGGAGTGCCAAGATTCAGCTGATCAAGATGATACAATGGTGAAATTATAGACTCCATTGAAAACAATAATTTCCCTTACTTATGTAAAAACCCTAGATCAGGACAAAAACAAAAGCAGTGGTGGCTTACCTAAATGTTGTCCAAATCGGGTGTCTTCATGGAATAACCATTCATATAATAGCACTCTGTAAATACCAAACTACATAACCTAAGATAAAAGGCTCAAAGTACTGAACATGTTATTCCAGGACATGAAAGAAGAGGCCTAGCTTGGCCACTCAGAAAGTCCAAAGCAGAAGTAAAAAAAAAAGCAGAAGTACAAATACATCAAATCATTTAAGCATCGCCATGCAGGTCATATTCATGTAATCACAGAACAACCCCCGGGTTCAGACAACATACCGGTAGGACAGTGCCCCAATTGCCAAGATTGATCCCACAGCTTCACCGCGCATGAGATGATACTCCTATAGATAATTTTGCAGTGAACCTGTATTATATGAAAATAAAACCTAAGAAATCCACAAAGTGAGTATGTACGTGAATTCTTTTAATCAAAAGGACCAGATTCATTGCTGCTCTAGTTTAAGGCAACATGCGATGACACTATTTTGTATTTCAGAACTGAGTGTCACTCTAGTTATGGTCAATACCTTGAACTAATGTCATAAATTTCAGAAAATGACAGCAACATTTGATGTGGAATGTCTAAATCAGTACCTAGCAAAATATTTGGAAAGAACCTGGATAAGAAGCAGGACAAAATATAACAACATAGTATATTAGTATATCCACAACAGAGAGTGGACAATAAAGATTCTCACCTTGCAGACATGCTATGTGACCAGCAAGCACAAGCATGAAGCAAACCGTACAACCTGCAGAGGAAATGTTCGCTTAAGCTAGAAGGCCACGGTGCAAACAAAAAACGATAGCGACTATAAACATGTGAATGCATGTCTTCATTTATAAACTTGTCAAGAAGCGATAGAAATAGCACTGAAGGGCATCTTATGACTTTTCAAAGGAACTGACATTACCTTGTTGGAGAACTGGCAATATTTCCACTCCATTTAAAAGAGCATATGACCCTGAGAAAATAAAAAACACAAGAAGCTATTAACTGAACTGAAACATCAGGAGGACCAGGTAAATAAATAAAACTATTAGCTGCACATGCAGATCTGAACTTTATTATTTACAGGTAACTACCTTGCTGTCAACAGTGACCACATTGAGAAGTTTATTGAGCCCTCTTGACTCCAGATTGGTAGATGCATTCATCTGGGCTGCAGTCTTCCCATTAGTATCGGCAAGTCTTCACTAATTCAAAATGTCAAATAATGTTGTAAAGACAATATTACTTGTGCTTACTCTAACTCGATTGCCAATAATAATTTAAGCAGCAGAAACGAATATTGTCTATTTACTACCAATTATGGTGTCTAACTGCGTGAGCAGCAAAACTAACAAAATCAAGGTTCTGACTAAAGCCTAACATGAAACATCTAGCACAACATCGCACTATATAATTTTTATCTCAGAATTTATTTCAAGAATGTTGTCCCACGCCCACAAAAGGCATACACATCTAAACAAACAACATATATACATGTACAACGGTGAATGCATTCAATAAACATGTAATGACACGGAACTTGATATTCTTCACCTACAGCTTTATGGCTCTTTCCTTGTAGATACATGCATCAAGGTGATTCATGAGCAAAAGTGCTTTTCAGTTGTGATTCATGAGCAGAAGTGTCGGTGCCAAGGACATCTACATGTTAAATAACATCATCACCACTCATAAAAGTGCAAAGCTACAAAGATAAACCATAATCAGACCCAAGTATAAGAACATCTTTAGAACACCATACCAAGTTGACAGCCTGATCCACATAGTCTAGACACCAATGCTTCTACGGATTTAAATGCAATTCTTTAGGCAAATGGCTATTTCCTCATGAAAAATGTATATTCCGGTTTCACCAAAGCATGATTCAGTCAAAGTACCGGTTTATCCCCATTCTAGGCAAATCATTTTAGGCAAATAGTTATTTCCTTAATTCAAATTTACATCAATATATACTCTGCATCAAGATAATCAAACCTCCACTTCACATCCTAAACCAAAGCATTCATAAAAGACAACTTAGAGGAGGGAGCAAGAGGACTCTAAAGCAAACCTTGAGGACGGACAAAATCATCATTGTGGAATCCCTGGTCACTGAAGAGGCATACAACCAAAATCATCAAATTGAACTATGTTTAAATCTTTCATCAAGTGTTATTGAGTATCCAATCTTGTTTCCTGTTACCAATAAAGGATCACCGGTCACTATAAGAAAAGTAAAATAGAGAAACAAATATATATTGGAACAATCATGTAAAAGACATAAGGATTTCACAAAGCCAACTCAACAACAAAAGAAACAATAGTCATCTCAATTCATTTAATAGCTCGTGGGAATCAACGAATTAACAGATTCATATGTTGCTCCTCGTTGGTCCTAGCGCTGAGCCTGTGTGGCGCCCTGGCATTGAGCAGGGACTCCACACTGTCGAGGTACTGCAAGAACAAACGATTAGGGCTTGCTGACAGTACCCAACAAACAGAAGTTGGAAGAAAACCTCAGAAACAGGGATGAGTGCAACTTCAAGAGTCTGTAAACAGAATCAATATAGTATATTAATGGAAAATATGTATTAGGATCTAGGGATCACCATCAACTATGTTGCTTCATACATAATCATAATTAATCTCCAAATAAGAAAACATAAGTTCAAGTGCAAATGAATACACCAAAGATGGTAGTACAACAGAAACGAATACAACCCTAAATCATAACAGATTTTGCGAATATCAGACTGCAATTTACATATCATGGTGAGTATAAGTAACAATATTTTCTAGGGCAAACAAAAACCTTGACAACAAAATGGACATTGCAGCGTGCGTGTGCCAGCAATAAAATTTCCATCTGGAGCTTTTCTGGCAAAAATGATGGGTCATGCGTGAACAACAACCTAATGGACGAAATCAAATATTCATAAATTTGATCTAGATGGAGATTATGAACTAATAAGAATGACACTGCAAATTTTACCCTGAATCAATATTGAAAGCAAGCATGAACTGGACACCACCCATCGTCGCTCTCTGTTTCACAAGAAACAAATGAACATCATTACAAATGGCGATATATATTATGCATCACCTAGATTTCGTAATCTAATTCTTATAATTTTGCTTGAGATAGTACTTTAGCACCCATCCGAGAGGGAAAAGCCACGAGATCTACTTAATTTGCACACACAAAATCAATATGCTAACAGCAGAAAAGCTCAAAAACTATGAAACCAGATCCTTTATGAATATCATAATGTCTGGTAACGTTGACAATCTACCAAATTAAACAAATAGGTTGAAAGATTTTTTTCGGATATTGTGTGACAACAAATAAATTTCATCACAACAATTGTCATCATACCAAATCAATTTGTACACCAGCTGAGAAGGTTGAAATCTACACCAATGATCTACCTAGCTAAGTTTTAGTGTAGTACACCAGCTGAGAGAGAGAGACCTGTATATCGAGCCGTGACATACAATTAACGGAACTAACACAAATGAGAAGGGGGAAATGGGAGGAATGCTAACCTCATTTTCTGCTGACGTGCATCTATTAGAAGTAAAAACTTTCCAGAACATAAAAGAACATATTAGGGCTCTAAGGGCAATCATCACCTTCTTTGCTTCAAACTCAATTAATTTCTGGAATAGTAGAACATAAGCTTCAGTCTCATATGAAAAATGTCCAGGACTGGTAAATAATATAGAGCAATAATATTGTGTATTAAAGCAGGTAAAATGAAAGAAACTATATTTTACAGAAGACGAAAATACGATTTCCATTCTGTCAGTTGTAAATGAAAAAACACATATTTGCACTGATTAAATTTAAGTGGTCTCCAAATAATCATCTAACCATGCTGAATTATAAAACCCATACAAAAATTATAAGCATCTTGTTATCAGGACAAAAGGAAGATGCAATTGTATACTACATAGAACAAAACATAGTAACATATAATCTCATATAATCTCAGATGATACCATCCTACTATTTACATAAAAATGGACTAATATAAAAGGATCACTCTACTCCTGTTTATGCAGGAGACCTAGATTATTGCAATGAAACTGAAATTATGCAGACAATAAAAGTACGCTGTTGTATTATGTCAATCAGGGAAACACCTCAATAGTCAGGGGACCTAGATTATTGCAATGAAACTGAAATTATGCAGAGAATAAAAGTACGCCGTTGTATTATGTCAATCAGGGAAACACCTCAATAGTGGCTTTCTTTGAAAAGGGTTCATTTATTAAAAATGTTTACAGTAGACTGCTAAATGTGAGAATAGAAGTTGCTGCAGAACACTCACATTCACCAGCGAACCAGAAGAACTGCCACTGAGAGCCACATAGGCATCTAAATCTAAACAGAAAAACAAAGCAGCAAGCAACTTAGTAAGTAGTGTTATAAAAATTGGGCTAGGAAACAAATATGCATATGCAATCTAGTCTAATGCGCTGGGAAAAAGAGTCGATTCCCAAAGCAAAATCAAATCTAGCAACATAGAGCTGGAGGCACAAACATGAACAAAGATGAGAAACTTGTGGCACCGTGTTACCAGGAATCATTGTGATAACCACTGGATTACCATGAGGAGAACAGATCTATGAAATATATTAATAAAGACATTTCCATTTATATGAATTTATTTTGAACTATCGAAATGACAAACTTACTGCATCCAGTTTTTTAGGAAATCATTTAACTAACAACTAAAACACTACATTAATTTCAACAGAACAAATATATGGCAGCACAAATAATTCACAGTTCAAATATGCTTTGGGCAGGCCAAAGCATTTTATGTACATCGGTTGAAGCTAAAGCACGCCAAGAGTAACATGCATATACATATTTTCAAAACTCATCGAACCTAGCTGATATAAAATATCATATTCAACTAAATTTTGCAACATAAGTAATATACTCCATTTTATTTTTAAGCAACGTGATACCTACTTGGTGCTTACCATCAACCTTCCTGTTCTTCTCTATATGGAGTGGTCCTTTGCGTGTTGTACGGTTGTACCATGCTTTCTCGAGAATGAAAGCTGAGCTGCATGAAGAAAACAAATTAAGGATCTACTAAATAAGAAAAGGAGGAACTGAGAACATATAGATAGGATGGAAACAAAGATACGGAGATCCCAGCGCTATCTCCTGTCACCCTCGCTGTATAGACAACGGAATGAAATCGTGGCAGCAACACCCATCAAAAACAGAGATTTGAACAGACTAACTAATGAACTGTATCGGACCACGGCGGCTAGCACTTAAACCTATACAACTGCTGAAATGAATCACAAATAGTCATTTGATTTGAAAGAGTGGATGCATTATTCAAAGTAAACACGTCACTGAGGCAGAGATGTTTGACCAGGATACAGATCTATTTCTTACAATCTCACAACATTGTACACAATTTTAAGAGAATTATTGTTTTACATAGAGACCATGCTCAGTGCATACAAGCACAAAGGGCATCATAAGAACACATGAAACATATTTGTATCATTAAGAATACAGGGAAAACAAAACAAACACAGAGGCCTTTTCATTTGGCTGCAGCCTCCTTGGGTAGATTTGCTCCTCTTCCTAATACAGAGGCATTATGTAGGACGCAATCCTACCGTCAAGAGATAAAGAACACAACATAACCATGGAAAATGAAGAAATAATTCTTCTCTAACTACACAAACAGGTCAAATACATATATATACCAATGCACTGCCAAGGAATAAAGCAAATATGCATGAGTTCAATTATGCATGAATTCAATTAGAAAAATATGCAGCAACTCAAGTAAGCGAGTGTTTCTGAATCAAAAATTCGTAATAAGAACACATCATTAAATCCAATCCTTTAGGTGCAATAATATAAAATATATATAAGCAAATAATGGAGGATACTGCTATGGAACTCACCAGGACAGCCTGCAGCCATTCATGTGACGACTATTGTGGTGGAGATGTCAACCTAACATCAACATAGCAAAAACAACCTGCGATCTTTAGCTAGTGCCCCAAATACCAAAATAATGGAAAATGATCAATGGAGAAAGGCCAATGAAGGAAATGACCTCACCACAACGCATCCCCACCATGGTGAATCCTGGGGCAACGGGAGAAGATTCATGCCTCAAATCTTGTCACGAACGCCATGGAGAAATCTCAGCCGAGGAGAATCCATGGCCACACACACAAGCATCGACTTCACCTCCCTGCCTTCTTTTCCCCTCCCACTGTATGAACAAAATGTGGTATAAACACCTCTGCATCCTGCTTGGAGTTCCATCAAACACCTCATAAGCATATATTAAAAAGAATCTGCAGAAATAAATAAGAAGCTATGCGATGAATTGAAATGAGGGAAGTGGAGGAGGCCTATTAGGAGGAAGAGAGGATGTGGGTACCCGTGAGAGGTGCACATTCGGAGCCTGTCAAGAAGACACCAAATCGAGCAAAAAACGCAGAAATATTTCACCCCCTTGGCCGCCATGGCCAGGGGCAGCTCCGGCCAGCATCATGTTCTCCCTTCGACCCGCCGCCCCCATCCCTTCCACCTGTGAGGAAACGGAAGAGGAGAGGCACATGGCATCGATCAAACTCTGAGGAACCGGAAGAGGAGAGGCACATGGGGTCGATCCCGATCTCCTCGCGTGCGCCGCCGCCACCGATGGCTGAGAGAGAGGCGGAGGGGTTGGGGACTGAGGTAGTACCTGCACGCAAGAGGGAGAGATGGGTGGCGGCGGTCTGCTCCATCTTGTCCCTGGCCCATCTTCTCCAGGCACGGCGTCCTCCATGGCTTCACTCCTCCGTAGGGAGAGACGGCCTCCTGCACCGTCGCGACCTCCCCATCTGCCTCCTTCTCCTGGCGCGGCTCCGAATCGGCGATTGGAGTGGAGCACCAGATCCAATCTGAGAGCAAGCCACAACGTACACTGCAGAGTAAAGACAGCGACCAACAAAATTAATCAGCAAGGCAACGAAGTCCAGAAGCAGCAGCAAGATTAATTAGGACGGTCGAGATCCAGAAGCAAACCAACCTCAACCAGCGTCGGATCCCTGCTCCGCCATGATGACGACGGCCCGGGAGCGTCACGGCGGTCGTAGCAACGGAGTGAGATAGCGAGCTCCGCTCCGAATCGGCGATGAGGAAACGAAGGCGCTCCTCGGAAACCTAGATCGAGAAATATCTGGTCTAGGGTTTGGAATGGAGGAGCGTCGTCGAATATATCCCGTCGCCGGGGCAGAGAGGCAAGGGCGCAGGCGACCGCCGCCTGTAGCTCCCGTACCCGTGGTCGCCTCCCGCTCCGCCACGGGCCGACGACCGCCGTCGTCTCGCCAAATGGGAACGCGAAATACCGTTTCTGCCCCTGGAGTTCGATAGAATTACGTGTCCTGCCACCGCGCCGCGATGCCCCCATCTCGTGACGCACGCGGAGACGACCCACCCCACACGCTGACAAGCGGGTCCGGAAAACCTGGGGCCACCCGCAGCGACACAGAGTAGCTCCAGGCGTGTACAAATCGACCCGCCGACCAGGGATGGCTAGCGATCGACGGCCAGGATCACATCTGAACGACTTTCGACGGCCAGGAAGCTCTGATCGCTGAGGAGCGGGCTGGCTAGGCCAAGGATGTTATCTTTAGATATATCCCAAAACTAAATAATGTATGTTGTGACGGAGATGGATGCATGGATTGATCACCACCCCATACGTATTCCAACTCGCACTACTACATGCAGGCATCACCAGTACGTTCACCACCACCACACTACTCCATGTGAGTACAACAATGTCGGTTCAACTCAAGTATCAATCCATCGCCACGTACGTGTTAACTATTAGTAGTATAGACTCTCTTCGTTCACTTTTATAAAGTATTTTAAATATTTTAATATGGACTAGATACGGATCAAAATGAGTGAACGTACGCACTTAATATCCAGATACGTGTAGTTTCGATAAAAAACAAAATGCATGCCTTATAAAAGTGAACGGAGGCAGTGGCGGATCTTCATGGAGACCAACATGGCCCCCCACCCACGAAAAAATGACTTAATATCTATAGGTATTTGGCCCATTTATCAACTGAAAATCAGACTAAAGCCTATTATTTGCCCCCCCCATCCCATTTGCCCCCCCCCCCCCCCCCCCCCCCCCCCCCCCCAGAATTTTGGCCCAAGGTCCGCCACTGAACGGAGGGAGTACGTAGTTTTCCCTGCTATTGGTAAAACATGTTAGATTTTATTATTGGTTCATGATCTATTTGTCTTTTGTCCCATGCATGGCCTTCTTCCTTATCGAAAAAAAAAATGCATGGCCTTCTTAAAACAGCCGGATTCTTACTACGCACAAATATCTCTATTATTTCTTTATATTTACATTGACTCGTCCGAGCAAGTGGCTGCATCGGGAACTCAGGGAACTGTGCCGATGGATCATAGGAGTAGTAACTTAATCTTCCGTTTAGGCATGCGTGAGTGATCACTCACACCTCTACCTAACTCCCTAGATTGCTGTACACTCCAAATTTTACACATAGCTAGCTGCTGATATTTGCAACTAACTACCCAACCAGAGGCAGAGCAGCTGGGAAATGAGATAGATTAGCATTGCTAGCGAGGGGCGGCGGCTCGTCGGAAGAGAAGAGACCCGCAAGGGGTAGCTCCTCCAGGTAATCCGCGCCCAGGTCCTCCAGCTCCACCACCGAGCTGGCGGATGGAATCATCTTGGTGGGCGCGTCCATGGCTGACGTCTTGGTCTTGTTGGGCGACCGCTTGCGCACCAGGTTGCTCCGCTTGAGCGCGAGCACCGGCGACCCGCCCGTGGCCCCGAGCGCGAGGGTGCGCAGCGACTCCCGGACGCGCTCGACGGGTGGTTGAGAATCGCCGCGGCGCCTCGCAGGGAGAAGGCGGCCTGGTCGTACGCCATGGCGGCCCCCTCGGGGGTGGTGAAGGTCCCGAGCCACACGCGCGCGCCCTTGCGCGTGGAGTCCCGGATCTCCGCCGCGAAGTTGCCCCACGGACGCTTCCGCACGCCGATCAGCCCCACCTTGGGGAGGATCGCCGTTGCAGCAGGCTGCTGCTCTTTGAGACGGCCGTGGTCGGAGGAGCTGGAGGTGGAAGACGAAGACGTTTCCATGAACAAATCGAAATCCACGACGCCCTTCTCGAGGGGGTGTTGAGCAGTTGCATGTCGAACGCCGACGACGGGTAGAGCGCCGCCGGGCAGTAGCTGTCGCTGCTACTCCAATGATGTTGCTCCATGGGAGATAAGTCTACTACTTCCGATCGAGGAGCAAGCTAGCCGCATCCATTTTCGATCCGTCGTCCGCTGCTTTTATACTACGACAAATGGGATTTGTGTGACTAGTCCGATAAATGGGATTTGTCTCCGGATCCGATGGAAGACCCCCAAATTTTTCAATCGGATGACAGCTGATGGATGGAGTAGTAACGCACGAACACGTGACAGACTGACAGGGACAACCCTTTGCTAACGTAGGTCGGCGGTGTACGACAAACCACACCTACGTCACCCTTTTCTCTTAGAATCGCCCCATCTCGCCGGCTGCTCCCGGCATTTATATTAGATTTAGTTTTAGTTTAAATTTCGTCGTAATATGTCTAATTTCAATCGGAATCATCTCTTTTGCCACAAATACGCAGATTATCATATGATAAAAAATTATCTTTGAGGGATGCCGCTGGGGGCAGCACTTTAAAAAATTATCTTTGAGGGATGCCGCTGGGGGCAGCACTTTGGGGTTGAGGGAAGGCCATCATGGCTAGGGCTAGCTTTATTAAAATTAAACCACAATTACATCGTCCACCAATTTGTTGATCAACCAGTTTTGAGGGACATTAATCCAACTAAAAGAAATTTTATTACATAAACTAAACTTAGCTAGCTCATGAGCCGCACCATTAGATGCTCGATAACAATGTTTAAACTTGACCTTTCCGATCGTTGTCGCTACATCCACACATTCCGCAAAAATTGCCGGAATACTAAAAAATGAGACCGGCCTCGAAGGAGTTGATGGCCTAGCAAAAAAAAATTACAAACGCAGACGCTCACATACACGTGCACACACTCACCCATATGAACGCACGCACACACTACCCTATGAGCACCTCCGAAAGACTGAACCGCGGGTCGGGTCTTAAGATTGACGAAGTCACCACAGACGTCTCGCCGTCGACGGGAACGTCGCCTCCCACTAAATAATATTCCGCCTAAATGAGAAACACCAGTGTCAAACCTGTGATTTGAACTCTGATGGGCCGAGATATAACCATCCTTCTAACCATTCTACCACGGACAGTTTCTCATGCCCTAGCAATTATAAAATATCTAAAAAACGAGACCGACCTTTCTAACCGGAACAGAGGGAGTTCCAAGGAAACACATATATAGTTGTTTAATTAGTGTAGCCATCACGAGTCTCACGTACGTACGAGGTACGACCCACGACTTTGAATTTGATCCAGATGAAGAGTTCTCTCGGTGGCGACTCGATCATGCATGTGGCCGGGATCCAAGATTGACATTTTTTTTGGGGGAATGGATCCAAGATTGACATAATTTTGTTCTCTTGAACTAGATAGATGAAGCTTCTTCTCTCCGGCCCTCCTTGTCAAAAACACGTGCCACAGCTAGATGCATGCATGGATGCAATGATGCAACCCAACATTATTAACAGCACTGCAAATATCGTGATATCATGCATAAGATATATGTGCTGAGTACATGGCATACTGGAATGGATCTGTGTTATGTTGGTTCGAGGAAGCAGCAACTAGCTAGCTAGCTAGCTAGCTAGGGGATAGGTACGCACGTAGGTAGCATCATTCACGCACGTCTACATTGACGGAACGGAAAGGCCCGATATCTTATGATCTGCAAGGTGCAAGCCGACATACTCCATCAACTGAGTGCGACACCATGTCAAAAAAATGGATGGATCCATGCCAGGTGCACTGCCTAACGTATCATTTTTTCTGAGTTGGAGGAGCGAGAAAAGGAGAGAAGAGAAGGGGATTGTATATTAAGAAACAACTGCAGCATGTGCTCCTAAGTACTTTAGGGTGGACAAGTTTAATAATAAAGTAGCACATCTTTGTACCGGAAACACCAAATGGAGCCCGAACTCCATGGGTCCGTTTTTTCTAAAAATTCAAAATCGGAATTTTAAGTTTCAAAAAATTAGAAACAAAAATTTAGGCGTACATAATGTCGAACTCTATCAACATGCCAAATTTCAATGCGAAATTCGTATTATTTTAGGCTACACAAAAACAATTCTGAAAAAATTTCAACCTTTTCAAACTATGTACTGTTCACAGATCTAGATCCACTCATTTATCAAAAAAATGAACAAAACGGGCAATTTGCCTCATTTTATTTAAAAAAGTAGGAGAATTGACCGGTTCATTAGCGGGGAACCGGCCTAAAACCGCAACAAATACACCAATGTCGTCATGGAACACGACCACATTGTGCACCCGGCCAACCTGGCCACCCATGCGAAGCACACACACGCCGTCGAGATGAGAGACCACCGTCGAGGTTGCCATCAACTGTCATCGTCATCACTCCTACACAAGCCAGCGACTCCGATTTCACCTTCAACGACCACCACTAGTAGAAAATGGGCCTTTTGTCCAGAGTCATTTTGGGCTCTAGTCCCAGGCCACTTTTTAACCCGGACTAGAGGGGGGACTAGTCCCGGGTCAGTAGATACGAGGCCGCAGAGCACTTCTCCCGGGTCGTTGGGGACCTCTAGTCCCGGCTCGTAATACGAACCGGGACTAGAGGGGTGGTGGCAATCGTTCGCCTGACGCGAACCCCTTTAGTCCGGGCTGGTGGCTCAAACCGGGACTAAAGGCCAAACCGTTCGCCTCCCGCGATCTAATTTAACCGCGGCCAGGAAAACGCTACAGTGTACAACCGCGGCCATTTCTCTTCGTCTCCCTCTCCTCATCTCTCTTCTTCGATCTCCCCATCTCGTTCGTCTCCTCTCCTCTCTCGCTACGGGACGGTGCTTGCACATGGCAATACCTATCTCAAAGTCGTTTACACGAACGACAGCGCCAAGGTGCCGGATTTTCTTTCCGATTTTGAGTATTGGCTTGACGAAGCTAAGGAGCAAGACAAGTTCATGGGCCTTGATCTCGAGTACACAGCCGATCAAAGAGATATTGCTGTCATCCAACTTTGTTTCAAGAAAAATGTCATGGTCTTCCAGTGGGCACGGTAAATTTGTCATCCCATTCTCGGATAGGAAAATTGCATAGGATAGCAAAACATGTCTCTTTGCTCTCTTGGGGAGAATCATGTGTCTTTTGATTCATATATAGGAAAGTAATTAAAATTATGTACTTGTGTGACGAAAATTGCATAGGATAGCAAAACATTTAAATTTGCTCAATCATGTGTCTTTTGATTTATATATAGGAAAGTAATTAAAATTATGTACTTGTGTGCCGAAAATTGCATAGGATAGCAAAACATTCAAATTTGCTCAATCATGTGTCTTTTGATTCATATATAGGAAAGTAATTAAAATTATGTACTTGTGTGCCGAAAATTGCATAGGATAGCAAAACATTTAAATTTGCTCAATCATGTGTCTTTTGATTTATATATAGGAAAGTAATTAAAATTATGTACTTGTGTGCCGAAAATTGCATAGGATAGCAAAACATTTAAATTTGCTCAATCATGTGTCTTTTGATTCATATATAGGAAAGTAATTAAAATTATGTACTTGTGTGCCAAAAATTGCATAGGATAGCAAAACATTTAAATTTGCTCAATCACGTGTCTTTTGATTCATATATAGGAAAGTAATTAAAATTATGTACGTGTGTGCCGAAAATTGCATAGGATAGCAAAACATTTAAATTTACTTAATCATGTGTCTTTTGATTCATATATAGGAAAGTAATTAAAATTATTTACGTGTGTGCCGAAAATTGCATAGGATAACAAAACATTTAAATTTGCTCTCTTTGGGAGAATCATGTGTCTTTTGATTCATATATAGGAAAGTAATTAAAATTATGTACTTGTGCGACAAAAATTGCATAGGATAGCAAATTAATTATACACGCTTGTTACTTATACACACTCTTGTTAATTATACACTCTTGCATCAGTATTTAACGTTTGTTCCATTTGTTGTTTCAGTAGTGACAAGCACTGTCCAATACTCATGGATTTCCTTCG
This sequence comes from Poa pratensis, assembly GCA_947311845.1. Taxonomy (NCBI): domain Eukaryota; kingdom Viridiplantae; phylum Streptophyta; class Magnoliopsida; order Poales; family Poaceae; genus Poa; species Poa pratensis. The sequence goes on along the minus strand of CAMZMU010000080.1, from coordinate 4,690,514 downwards.
TAGCGGCATACATTTTGCTAGCGTTGATATAACGAATGACAAGATCAAGATGAGGGCACCTGGGATCTTGAGATACCAGCTGCCTGCCACATTGATCTCTAGTCCCTGTTCAGGCTTAACCCTGGAATGGCTGATATGGCAGTGGCCGTGATCGATGAGGACGAGTACGCTAACATGAAGACAAGATTTCCCAAGGGTCAGCACAAATTATGGGAGAAACTGCCACTTGACGCTACTAACATTGAGTATGCAGCAATAGATGCGTACGTTGCATACGAGGTGTACTGCAAGATTAGAATCGTCAACTATGGGCAGCGTCACCTCGTACCGCCACCGGTGCCCCATGGGTCTACTTCTTCGGATTCGGAGGTCGATCAGTACTACTAGTGTTTGCAATGGCGAACATTTTATCTCTATATTATTATGTAGTGCGTGTCTCCTGATCTGGACGAGTATAGTATAGTGTTTGCAGTACTTTCTGTAATTAATGGATATCTGAACTATTATTTATATTAATTATGTCCCTGTTTAAGTATGATGTGAGCAAGTCATGTTTCAACTTCTCTCTATTTTCTAATCGATTTAGACATATTATTTGTCAAATTTCGGATTCACAAAATAAAGATGTGTGTCATCATGGAGAAAACATTGATCACTTTTGTGGCAAACATGAAAATATGATAAACCCGGGGCGTTATTGGCATAATTGCCTGTTTATCATGTTTTTATGGCAAGCATGATGATATGCAAGTCATATTTCAATTTCTCTCTATTTTCTAATCGATTTAGACATATTTTTTGTCAAATTTCGATTTACGAATTTATAGATATGAATTATTCAATATTAAATGCAAAAAGAGGAAAAGTTAATTATTATTTAAATTCAACATTATTTGAATGCAAGATTAGTATTACTTATTTATTTTTATTTACTTAAATAATTGTTCGGATTCACAAAATAAAGATGTGTGACATCATGGAGAAAACATTGATCACTTTTGTGGCAAACATGAAAATATGATAAACACGGGGCGTTATTGGCATAATTGCCTGTTTATCATGTTTTTATGGCAAGCATGATGATATGCAAGTCATATTTCAATTTCTTTCTTTTTTCTAATCGATTTAGACATATTTTTTGTCAAATTTCGATTTACGAATTTATAGATATGAATTATTCAATATTAAATGCAAAAAGCGAAAAAGTTAATTATTATTTAAATTTAACATTATTTGAATGCAAGATTAGTATTACTTATTTATTTTTGTTTACTTAAATAATTGTTCGGATTCACAAAATAAAGATGTGTGACATCATGTTCCAAGGGTTAATATGATTGATAGCATACTATTGTCAGGTAAACATTCATTGTCTCTTGGAAGCTCACAAGGAAGGAACCAAGAAGTTAAGCGTGCTGGAGGTGGAGCAGTCTGAGGATGGGTGACCGACCGGAAACTGTCAGTAGAAGTGAGAAATTAAGAATGATTAGAGTTAAAAATGAAAAAAAAGGGAAACATAAACCCTAAACCCCAAAATGAAAAAAAAAGAAACATAAACCCTAAACCCCAAAAATGAGAAAAAAATTAGCCTAAACCCCAAAAATGAGAAAAAAATTAGAAACTATTTAGTCCCGGTTCGTGTTACGAGGGCCTCTAGTCCCGATTCGGTTGTCCCAGGTGCGCACCCAGGATCAGAGATCCTCACCAGCCCGGACTAGAGGCCCTGTTTCTACTAGTGCACTGACGAAGCCCTCGCCGCAACAACGCCGGAACCCATGTCGGCCCATGCCAAACAGTCGACCCACCGCGTCAAGGAAGAGGCAACTCCGACTTGGACGTAGAGCTTCATAGGAGAAAGTTGCAGACCTTGCACTGACGTAGCCCGCACATCAACAGGAGATCCACGCGCCGATACAGCCGATCGCGTGGCATCGTTGCGGATGTGCCGCATCGTGACCCCATAGCTCCGACTTCAACGCTTCACGGCAGGACACCACGCAGGAACCCAAAATCACGCAAGACAGCCGGTGACGAAGGACATGCCGCAACTCGGATCCGCTCCACCCCTTTCATCGTTGCCATACAAATCGCAACGCCATCGAATCTAGAGCCACCACTCTAGCATCCAAGCACCCGCCACTGGTCCCTTTTGGTCCCTCTAGCCATCGCAGACTCCAAGCACGATGCCCCAAGGGAGGGAGTGACGCCGGAGCGTCGACATCGGCCGACCCAACGGGCCTGAGGTTTCCCCCGGGACTGCCACCGGATGGAGTAAAGACACCGCACCACAACGACGCCTCCAAGAAGGTGATGGCGTCCACGGATGTCAACATCGTCGACACCGGAAAGCCGGCGGCGGGCTTTCATCCGGTCGTGCCTTAAGAGCTCCAGTCCGAGACCTCGCAAACTTTGCAAGGCTAGCTACCACCAGCCGCGGCCACACGAGCGGGAGCGCTAGGAATCCTCCAGGCCACGAAGGTGCACACCCGCACCACGCGAGGACGCCACCGCGACCAGCTAACCACGTCCGGATAGCACCGTCGGTGAAGAACCACGGCCAGCGTGATGCCCATCACCCGAAGTCTTCAGATCCACCGGAGAAGCCTGGCAAGGTCCTGCAATCCACCATGGCAGATCTGAAGCCAATCCATAGTGACAAACCAGGCCGGCCAAAGCCGACGAAGAAGCTGGCCGAAGCCAACCGCCGCAGTAAGGCGGAGCCAAGCGCTGCATCTTCCAGGAGCCGCCGCAGCGAGCGGCCGCACCATCGAGGGTAGAGGGGCGTCGTAGCCGCACCACGCCAGGACCTCCGCGCCGCCGTAGGAGATCTGCCGCCGCCTGGACGGGAGGTCGCGCCGCCACCTGACCACAGCACCACAAGGGGTCGCCGTCGCACGCGAGCAGAGAGGCCACACCGCCACCATCCGCCGCGCGGGCTTAGCCCCGCCGGCATCTTCTGGCGGCGGTGCACGGAGGGTCGCCGAGGAGGGTGCGGGCGGGGAGGCGGCGCTAGGGTTCGCTCAGGCCGCCCCCAGGAGCGACACGAGCGACAGGAATTGAGTAGTGAATAAATGTAGATCTGCCCAAAATATAAGGAATTCCGGAGTGAATTTTTGCACACTTGTATATTATATGTACATCTAAATATTGTTTTCTGTTTTTTCAACTTCAAAATGCGATTTTGAGCGTTATGCTTCTCTCATCTTTGTACCTACACCCTCCGTTCCTAAATACAAGCCTTTTTAGTTTTTTTCTTGATTCGTATGTATCTAAACGTATTTTAATGTGTTGATTCACTTATTTCAGTCTGTATTTAGTCGACATTGAAATGGTCAAATATATTATAATTTAGAACAGAGAAAGTATCTATTATACATGTGGCTATAGGATTGACATGGCAATAACTTATAATTAGCGGTTGGCTCTATTATTTTAACAGATTAATTAGTAGGAGTGCATCATTTTAATTTATCTCTATCTCTCATCCTTGATAATCTTTTTATATGTCGGCCTGACATTTCCTTATAACATCCTTAGCGCAACTCCAATGGCGCGACGCATTGAGTCCGCGCGCGTCCGTTTGCGTCGTGCTGGACCAAAAACACGGCCCAATGCGGCAACGCAAATACTCCTCGCGTCTGTTTTGTGTCCGCCGCGCGTCCGCCGCGACCCATTCCTGGCGCAAATTTGGGCCAGGTTTGCGTCTCCGCGGATAGAGACGGAGCGTCCGCTCGGTGTCCGCCCCGGGCCCACCTGGCAGCGACCCAACCGCCCTTCGTCTCCCTGCGGGTCCTTTTTAAAGCAAGGGCGCATGCGGATAGGGACCGCCACCCCACTCTCCGTCCCCACTCTGCTCCCCCGCCGCCAACCGCAAACCCTAGCCCCCGCCGGACGGCGCAATGGGGTCGTTCAAGTGGACAGGGAAGCGGGCTCCTCTTCGGGCCAGTGCCGCGCCGCCCCAGCCGCCGCGCCGTTCCAGCTCTCGCCGGTGGAGGGCGACCGGCGCGTGCGGCAGCGGCCGTACCTGCAGAAGTGGAAGTGACAGTGGTACTGGGACAACGCCATCCCGGTGCCATGGTCGGACGTCCACCTCCCCGACCACTGGCACCTGAATCCGGAGAGGATTCCGGTGCCTCCCGTTCCGACGAGTGGCATGGCCCGTGCGAGGGAGATCTGGGAGCGCAGAGCCCAGCTCCCCGCCGACCTCGTCAACCACCCGGCATTCGCCGAGGATAGTCCCTATTGGGACACTTGGTTCGACGAGCATGACATGCGCCGCCGGGCGTACTTCAGCGCCCGCACCGCACGCAGCGGGCCCCATGCTCCTCCACCGTCTCCCCCACGCAGCCGTCGTCCGCCGCTACCGCCACGTGCTTCTTCTCGCGGCCGTGCTCCACCCCCACCGGCGCCCGTGGTGAAAGAGGAGGAGGAGGAGGAAGACGACCCCGACTGCCGGGCGGCCGTGGAGAACTCCCTCCTCTCTGTCGACACCGACGAGCTGGCCCGTTGGGACGGGCTAGGCACGGTGCTCCACGACTCCGCCATGGAGGCGGCGGCGGCGGCGGAGGCGCAGCAGCAGCAGCCTCCGGCCTGGTTCGTGCCGCTGGTTGGGCGGTCGTGGTCGTGGACCGGCGACCCCTCCAAGCTGCTCCCGGAGCAGGACCAGGGGCCGTCCACCCCTCCGCGCTGGTCGGCGGTAGCGCCACCGGCGCATCTCTACCAGGCCCCGGACTACGTCATCCTCGACCCATCTGACGACGAGGAGGAGTAGGCTCTGGCGACCGACCGGCGGCGGCGATCGAGTTATATAAGTTTTTATATTATTTTTATTAAATGTAAAAACCGGCCATTTGTGGCCCCCCTATCTATAATGAAAAAAAAATGCGTCACCGCGTTGGATGCACTGGCCGGGACGGCGGACACGCACGTTCACTTAGCGTCCGCCTCGCGACCCAAACGGACAAAATGCGAACATGTTTCGTGTCCGATTGCGTCTTGCCGTTGGAGTTGCCCTTACCACTGTGCATAACATACTAATAACATGGAGACGAGCGCCCCCACTATTTTCTAAGCACTGGAACACATCCTTCTTGGGATAGACATCGCAAGGTAAAGCTGCAAGGGCAATCTTATCATTAAGCAAGCAAATATCTACCTTTGCAGCTTTGCTCCAACCTTAGAGCATCTCTACCAGATCCATTAAAAGAGGGCAAACCCCTAAAATAACCGCTTTTTACGGTTCTGTGCGAAAATATTGTCCATTTTAGATCCTAAACTGGACCAACCCTTAAATTCTTTTAGGGGACCTTAAAATGAGCCTCATATAGTCATCTCCCATATATCTAAAATTTTGGGGCAATTTTTATGGTTTCTCTTAACCCAGAAAACGGTTGGCGGGAAGGAACTTTTAGCTCCGGAGGCTCCCGTCCTCGTCGCCGCCGCAACCGCCGAGGTTGATTCCGGCCATCCCCACCGCCACCGCCGTGCGAGGAGAGTTCCTCGACGCCGCCGCTTCGATTGCTGCACGGAACCGCTCCGATTGCAGCACGGAACCGCTCCAATTTCAGTTGTGGTCGTGGATGGCGGCGCTGTGAGGTCGAGCTGCGGGACCGGTCGTTGTCAAGCTCGAGCTACGGTCGTGAAGGTTCCGTGGATGGCGGCGCTGTGAGGTTGAGCTGCGGGACCAGTCGTTGTCAAGCTCAAGCTATGGGCGCGAGGGTGCCATGGATGGCGGCGCCGCTCCAGCCCGGCTCGCGCAGCAGCAGGCGGCCACGAGCGAGAACAGCAGCAGGAGCGCTGCACGTACTCCACCGACCGGGCCATGTGCGTGTGGATGCGGGCTGAGGCCGGCGGGCGTGGGCGGTCGGAGGAGCACGGTCCGGCGGGCGGCCTGCACTGGCGTTGGCGGCCGGAGCAGCGCGGGTGGGCATGGGCAGCGCTAGGCAGCCTGGCGGCTCTACGCGTGCGGGCGGGGAAGAAGAAGAGGAACAGGAGGGGAAGGAGAAAAAGGAAAAAAATGTCAAGGGGGAGAAAGACGAGGAATATTTCATTTTACGGTTCGTGATTTCCGTATCTGTTCTGCCCGGGTCGTTTCTACCCCTTAAATGGTTTTACGATTTCCCTTATACGCGTTTTACGGGTTGGATTTATAAGGGATCTGCTAGAGATGCTCTTACAAGATAATAGCATCATTTATTACTCTTTTTTTTATTCGAGGTTGATCATTTATTGTTATTCTTCTTTATACAGAAAAGTTCACAACAACAAAGCCTCTCGTCTGAAGATCACTGCATTATCTTCTGTAACCATTTCAAGCAATGTTAGTGATATCTAAAGCCTGGAACTGCATCCCAAATACTGTATATCCTTTAGTAAAATATCCCATAGTAAATTTTACTATGGGTACAGAAAGACAATTTTTGCCACTTAATATACTCTATGGTCAGTGCTAGTCTGATAATCTCAACCTGCTCCGGATGGATGAATGTGCATATGCTCAAAGGGCACCATGTACCACTGATCAGGGTCATACAGAACATGTCAAGCGATAGTGCTGCTCAGTTGCTGACTTGCCCGTTGCTTGTACCTCCAAAATAACGATTTCTCCACTGGACGAGAATAGCGACAATCGGCGGGTAATCAGGTAGCATAAGCCGCATAGTTATGCAATTCATCTGGATCTGCAACGATGGACATCTGAGCTTCTTTTGGAAGAGAGTCGTCGCTGTCCTCAGTGGCTTCAGCTTCAGCAAGCACCTCGTTGCAGTGGATGAAGAAGGTGCGTTTCTCCTGCTGAAATAACATGCAAACAGAAACAATGTAATAATGAGCTGTAATCATGGAAGGTAGGGCGGATCCAGGATTTGACTATAGGGGGGCGAAGCATGTGAAATGTAGTATATCCAGATATCAAATACATAACGAACAAGCAAATCAACATATGTTTTGGCAAAAGCATTATATGTTTATAATTTATGTGAAATATTAACATAGAGAACGAAGGAAACCGCGACAAAACGCCTTTCTGTATAATCTACTATTGCAAATGGATCTGAATGTTTAGCAACAGACCAGATGCGAGATTTAACCAATTGGCTTAAAAAATTAATATATTCTTGTTTTCGTTGGTTGACTAATGAACTAAAGCAGCGCATAAATATGGCGTATGGTGTTTGGTGTACCTTGAAAAAAAATACTAAGTAGGTAATTTGACGGGAAGGAGGTGCCAACGGCGCGCGGCACAGGTTAGGGTTAGGAGTTTCTTGGCATGGTGCGTCGTTGGGGTGGTGGGAGCGGCGCCCGGGCAAATAAATCTGCCTCAACTCTTCTCCCACACCGGCGTTGTCCTTCATGGAGGCGTCTCGGAGTTGGTGGCGTTGTGTGCTTGCCGATCTTTCAGATCGGTGGCGGTCGGGTTCATGGATGGTGTCGGCGAGGCGGCGGCGGCGGCGGCGACTCCATCAGATGGGTTTTTCCTCCTGCTTTGTCCCCGTTGCTGCAGTGTTGTCTCCGGCGCCATGGTGGAGCAGAGAGGATTCGTCCAGGAGTACGTGCAGACGGTGGTCTGCACTGATGACAGCTGGAAGATGGTGCACCTTGTGGTGGGTTCGTGGATGGAGGCCGACGGTTCTGGTTCCCTACTCCGGCGTCGTTGTGAGGGGGTGCCAGTGCTGGAGTTCGATGGCGTGTCCGGGGTCGTGTTGCCCCGGTCTGATTCTTTCAACGGCAATGGTTTGTCCTATGGCAAACTACTTTGGAGGTCCGGAAAGCTGATGATCAGCGATGGAGCCGCGTGGAGCTCGGGTGAAGAGGTGATCTGTCTATTTTCTCCTTAGTGGCTGTTACGGTGGTGCCGAAGAAGATGGATAGGTGTTGGTTTATCACATAGGTTTATCCTATCTTTGCAGATCTGTAAGATCGGTGTATACGTACTTTGTATCTCGTGTTTTGTTTATCAATGAGAATCGTATTACCATGCAAAAAAACAGGCACCCACGAGATCGATCTGGTTAAGATAAGACAGAGGCGAACATGCACGATATCTGAGGAGATGGGCTGTTGGGCTAAGTGCGTACATGTCAACGTGAAATGCTACTAGCTTTTGGCCGTAGCTTTCCCTTCCCCTCCCCGGCTACAGTCCAGAGCGGAGAAAAAAGGGAGAAGCCGGGTGTTCCTCGTTTTACCGCCGGCCACGCCGTCGGTCCCCTCGCCCTCCGGCCGCCGCGGCGGCGATGGGAGGACGGAGGGACCACGGATCTGTGTGCTTGGCATGTAAATAGTAGGATCTTTGGACCTAGGGGCGATGGCGTGGTGGCGGCTCCATCGCCGGTGGGAATAAAGGTGCCTCAGTTCCCTCCCTACCGCGACGAAGCTCTCTGCAGCGGCGTCGAAGGGCTGAAGGCAGCGTCTGCTCGCCGGTCGGTTCGATCTGCGGGCGTAGGGTTCCTTGATGTGGACGAAGCAGCGAGGCCGTCGTCCACATCGGTGGATTTTGTTCCCCGTCTCTGCTCTCGTCGCGTTGGTGTCCCCTCCGACGCCGACGTGGAGGTCGTGGGAGTCTGTACAGGAGGACCTTCTCCAGCTGTCCTTCTAGCCGTGTTCTTGCAGGTCTTGCTGCTGAGTCGCGTCGGCGGCGACCTGACCACCGGACGGAGTCGGGGCGTGTCCCCCGTCGATGTTCTTTCATCGTCTCCCAGATCCCGGCGGCAGTGTCGGGTGAGTGATGCGGCGACCTATACGAGGCGTTGTCCTCTAACGTCTCCTTCCAGTGACCTAGCTGGCGTGCGCGCGTGCTTTGGCGTCGTCTCCGGTGAGATGGCGCGGCCGGCAGCCGATTGGGCTTGGAGCAGAAGACGCCAAGGGCCTTTTTGTAATTTTGTTATTTCGCAGGGTGTTTTCTGTATAAGTTTGGACAGCTGTCCAAAGTCTGGATGGCTCTTGTATGTTCTGTGCTGTATCTTAATATAATTCCAGAGTTTGGTTTCAAAAAAAAAAAAAAAAAAGTACTAGTCAAACGTCCATCTCCTGAGCCCATTTGTTGACATGTACTCCCTCCGTATTAAAATATAACTTGCACTAAAACATGTGTAGGTGTATTTGGGACCAAACATGCACAAACATCTTATATTTTGATATGGAGCAAGTACGTAATTACCAACATTCATCAGTAGGAATACCAGTATACATACTATCAGTACGTATTGTAATTCCTTTGGGGGGAGGAGGGTCTAGCCCATGCTAGCCCTCTGGATACGCCCCTGATGGAAGGATACGGTGACTATCTTTTTTTTTTTGTGGACCGCTCGTTTCTGCTTCGCTCGTGAGGCGCTCGAAGGCGACTCGCGAGGCGACTCAGCTTTCCTATCCTAACCGCCGCCGCCGCAGGCCACCGGCGGAAGAGCTGGGCCCCTCTCCTTCTGCTTGCCGCTCCGGCGGCAGGAGGGAGGGGGACCCCGTTTTTGCATGGTAATTAGGGTTATGAAATTTCTGCCATGGTGCGCCGTTGGGGTGGTGGGAGCGGCGCCCGGGCAAATAAATCTGCCTCAACTCTACTCCTACACCGGCGTTGTCCTTCATGGCGGCGTCTCGGAGTTGGTGGCACTGTGTGCTTGCCGATCTTTCAGATCGGTGGTTGTAGGGTTCATGGATGGTGTCCGCGAGGCGGCGGCGGCGACTCCATCAGATGGGTTTTTCCTCCTGCTATGTCCCCGTTGCTGCGGCGTTGTCTCCGGCGCCATGCTGGAGCAGAGAGGACTCGTCCAGGAGTACGTGCAGACGGTGGTCTGCACTGGTGACGGCTGGAAGATGGTGCACCTTGTGGTGGGTTCGTGTTGGAGGCTGACGGTTCTGGTTTCCTACTCCGACGTCGTCGTGCGGGGTTGCCAGTGCTAAAGTTCGATTGCGTGTCCGGGGTCATGCTGCCCCGCTCTGATTCTTTCAACGGCAATGGTTTGTCCTATGGCAAACTACTTTGGAGATCCGAAAAGCTGATGATCAGCGAAGGAGCCGCGTCGAGCTCGGGTGAAGAGGTGATCTGTCTATTTTTTTCTTTGGTGGCTGCTACGGTGGTGCCGAAGAAGATGGATAGGCGTTGGTTTGTCACATAGGTTTATCCTATCTTTCCAGATCTGTAAGATCGATGTATACGTACTTTGTATCTCGTCTTTTATTTATCAATGAGAATCGTATTACCATGTAAAAAAAAAACTTACGGGGTTTTTACAGAGCATTGTGCTCTGAACTGTTAGAACATATTTACATGAAGATATCACCTTTATTGAGCTGATCAGTACTGTGGGCTCAGAACAGAAAATCTAACGTGTAGGAACAAGGCATCGTGGGTACAGCCAAATGCACTGCTCAACATGAGGACACCGTAGTGATCAAACCGTTTGAAGTTAGATCCATAGCCACATGGATTATAAACTAGCACATCTTTGTACCGGAAACACCAAATGGATCCCGACCCGTTTTTTCTAAAATTCAAAATCGGAATTTAAAATTTCAAAAAATTAGAACAAAAATTTAGGTGTGCATAATGTCAAAATCTAGCAACATGCAAAATTTCAGTGCGAAATTTGTATTATTGTAGGCTACACACAAAAATCTAACAAAATTTCAACCTTTTCAAACTGTGTATTGTTAACATATCTAGATCCACCCATTTCTCTTTTTTTTAAACAAAACGGGCAATTTGCTTCATTTTATTTAAAAGTACGAGAGAATTGACCGGTTCATTAGCGGGTAACCGGCCTGAAACCGTAAAAAATACATCAATGTCGTCATGGAACACGACCACATTGTGCACCCAGCCAACCTGGCCACCCACGCGAAGCACACACACGTCGTCGAGATGAGAGACCACCGTCGAGATTGCCATCAAGCATCATCGTCATCACTCCTACACAAGCCAACGACTCCGACTTCACCTTCAACGACCACCGACGAAGCCCTCGCCGCAACAGACGCCGGAACCCATGTCGGCACATGCCAAACAGTCGACCCACCGCATCGAGGAAGAGGAAGCTCCGACTTGGACGTAGAGCTTCATAGGAGAAATTTGTAGACCTTGCACGGACGTACTGAAAGGATCGTATGGGCACCTAGAGGGGGGAAGGGTGAATAGGTGCTACTTCAAATTTTAGTTCTTTTTCAATTTAAGCTTGACACAAAAGGTAAATTCTCTAGATATACAACTAAGATAGATTTACATGTATGACAAGCTAGCAACGAACAACTAAACAGGATACAAGATACCACAAACAAGAGTGCAAATTGATCTCTCACAATTTTCACACAAAGTATATCATATGGGATGCACAGTTGAATATATTGAATTTTTGAGCTTTTTAATTATATTTCACTCATTAAATGAGTTTAACAACATTTACCAACAAAAAATCACATAAATTTAGAAAAAATGAAAAACATGGTGGAATCTTCCTTTTTAGTGTATTATTATCAGGGAAAAATCATAAACTTGCAATACAATTGTTTTCAAATTTTAGTGTCCGAGAGCGCGCACTGTAGTAGTAGAGTCCACGAGGCCATGTCGTGGGCTTGGGAGGTTTGAGAGGGAGCAGCCATTGGGAAGGAGAGCCAAGGGCCTGATACCAAGTTGAATTAGGGAATTAAGATACCGGTTCGCTCCGCTCCGGAAAAGTAGGATCGCACAGGCGATCAGGAGGCGAACGGGGTTTCCCTTGCGCGCCGCCGGCGGCGCCGCCGGTTCCCTCTCTCTCCGTCGGCCGCTCCGGCGGTGGGAGGGAGGGGGAACCTCGGGTCTGCCCGCTAGGTGGGTGCGTGGTAGGGTTAGGGTTGAGGGACACGCTTCCGAGGCCGGTGCGGTGGTGTCGCGTCTGAATAATTCTCTCCGGCTTCGTTCGCGGTCAGGCGAGGCTTCTGCCTTCGTCTAGGAGCCAGCGGGGTGGGGGATCCCCGGATCTCGTCGAGGTCGCGGGCTATGGTGTCTGGAGGTCCATCGGTACTGGCCGGTTGGGTCCTCAGATGGGCGATGGATGCATGGAGACGAAGGCGCTGATGCTGGAGGGAGATCCTGCTTTGCCCGGGCGGATGGCCCGGTCGCGGTGCTGGACCGGTCGGTTGACTCGAGTTCTCTTCCATCCGGAAGGGACACTTTTCGCGGTACTCAAAGCCAAAGATGGCGACGGCTGTTGCAGGTGTGTTGGATTGGTGTCCATGCCCTCTCGGCGCTGGTGTCAAGGAAGGAGGAAGCAGCGTGGCGGCAATTGTACCGTGGTCGAAGATGATGACCTACTTGCGCTTGGTTGCAGATCTTTCTGCTGCATGGTCTTCTCTCAAGATTCTGGGATGATGACAGGGCTCCGGAGGTCTTCATGTGTTATGGTTGTCTTAGAGTGTTCTAGGTGTTCATGGTCCTTTGGGATTGTGTTACAGTGTGCTTGTAAGGGTCAACAACTTTGTATTATTTCGTGATATGAATGCAGAAAATCTCAAAAAAAAAAGTTGAATTAGGGAATTCACCACACTTTCTATTGATCAGAATTGGCACAAACAAATTAATACAGCATGGTAGACATCGTGCAGAGCACAGATCGGATCGTGGTAGACTAGCTCCTACAGTTACATATATGCGTTACAAGGGTTTGTACAGATACAGGTTTACACATATGACACGTACACTTCAACAGCGCCAGTATCAAGAATGAACTGTAGAGAAAAGTATATGTAATAAATAAACTAATAATGGCTGAAGTTCACTGATTCTTGAACAAAACGGTTCAGACAAATTCTGCTCGAAAGAAGAAAAGACGTCACAAAGTGGATCAGCAAGGACACGGCACTCTCTGCCAGTGTAAGCAAGGAACCATGAATGCTTTCGCAAAAGGAAAGCTGCGGGATGCCAAATTAAAGCTCGTACCATTACCATTGCACCACCCATCTTCCGAAACATACATGTCTGCTCTATCTCTTGCAGCCAGAGCTCTACCACATGACAGAGTGAAATTTTCTTTTGTTTCAAGCAAGATGGTCAAGTGATCGTCGCCTGGGACTGGATTTTCTGGATATAACTGCTATTTTCTCTGCAAGTGTTCTTCGCCCCTCCTCGACTTGATTCGCCCTTGACGACTCTAGAGGTACTGCAAATGCATCCTGTACATACATATGTAATCTTATGTGTGGCGATGCCAAAAGCTCCTCTATTACTTTCATTCTAGAGCTCTGTGACCGAATAAGCCCAAGTTATCTTTTCTAGGTTCTCAGCAAGATGATTGAGTGACATATCTTCCGCTCTAGGATTGGATTTCTCTGAAATAACTTTCCCAGTATCCTCCGCTCTTAACTAGTTCGCTCGCGCTCAACTTGCTCTGCAGCCTTGCAGCTCTAGTGGTACGTATTGCAATTGCATCTTTGTACAAAATCTAATCTACTCTTGTCCCTTCATAGGATTTTATAACGTCTGACCAGGGATTAAGCATCTTGCTGGTGTAGGGAGTGGAGAAATCTGCAGCCGACTGGTTGGATTTTCTATCCATGGTGTTCTTCAGCTGGTATTAGTTTTCTGTCGAGAACTTCAACATGTCCAAACAGCTAGCCCAAAATTTGGTACCTCTTCTCTAACTAACCTCACGAAGTCAAGTGGTCAATTTACATTGTATGTTGCAATATTGTTTTTGTTCATCATGTTGATGTTTAGATTAGCACCAATACAGTCTCAGTATACTAAGCAATGATGCATGGCTTCAGTAATCTTATAATTAAGCATCATTTGTCCATTTAATTTATGAGTGAATTTCACTTTTACCCCCTGTCAGTATACAATAATTACCTCATTTAATAGAATTTCCGTTTACCCCATTTAGTAAGAAATTTTTCGAATTTTACCCATTTAAATTTTTGACGTGTTAGCCGCCCTGGCGTGCCACATCATAGACATATTTTATTATGGCGCTTCTTCCGTGATCCACGTTTAGTTGTCTTTGTTAGCTTTTCATGTTTCACAGGCCGGTGCTAGTACCGACCAACCACTTGTGCGGTTGGTGCTAGTACCTCTAGACCATACTCGCGCTTACGACGCAGGGCGTTGTCGCAATTGAACTCAGCGCTGGATACTCGGCGCCTACCCGAGCTCGAGGTCTCGATCGTCGTCCGATGACTAGGACGAGGAGGATGATGAGCCCACAAAGCAAGGAGGGCGGCCACAATGCGCGACGGTGGCTCCCCGGACGTGGCCCGGGACACCTGACGGGTGTCGCTAAGGCCAACCGCGTACTGGTCCTGCAAGACAAGCGATGCTGGTGCTCCATGTACCTGCGGGCGGTGAGGCGCAGACCATCGCCGCGGCCACGACTGTGGCCACGAGTGCCGCTTCTAGATGAGCATGTAGGGGATGTCATCAGAGACTGAGAAGAGTATGAGAGCAAAGAGAGTTTGCGGTTAGGGTTCGGATAAACTAAGATTGAGAGTGACGGGAGTGGCGGGTGGGGGGGGGGGGGGGGCTATTATTTTTTCGATAAAGCGAGTTATATTACTTAAAAAGTTTTAAACATTACACCCGGCATTTGCATAGATAGGATGCACATAGCCGTCACAAATCCAGCAGTATCAAAAGTTAAAAAAAAGGCGAATTACATATCAAGCTGAGAAATTGTAAAAACGCCTATGGTGGTGGAGGGCCGATCCGCACTTGACTTTATCATAAGCCTTTTCGAAATCTATTTTTAGTATTACCCCATTCAGCTTTTTCCGATGCAACTCATGAACTGTTTCATGTAAAACCACAACTCCATCAAGGATATTGCGACCTTGCATATGGGCTATTATATGCCAGCTTGGCAGCTTATGGGTTTTCTGGACCGTCTAGAATTGGTAACAGACATATGAAAAGTTTCGTTTACGATGAGCTATTATCGACAGCCGAGGTTTTGTCAAAACCGTTGATCATGTGGGCGGACCTTCCACCTGTTGATAATGTGGGTGGCCATCAATGGCCCGCTGCCCCCCCCCCCCCCCCCTTCTGCAAAGTCCCAAATGACGGTAAGTCATAACCCTAATGGGTTTTTCTAGAAAAATAACCCTAATGGGTAGTGGGCTCCCTGTTCGGGCCACCTGAAACTGAAAGGCTTCTAGTGGCCATCTCCTCATAGCTCACATGAGGAGGATACCCAACACTATTTGAAACTATCGTACCAATATATGTATTATGGCAGTCATATATAATAGCCGTTAATTGTTGCAGATTGTAAGGGATTTTGATGATGCTGTCCAAAAAGTGATTGATCTTTTCCGTGAAACCGATGATACTACAGAAGGCAAAACTAAAGCATTCATCATTCGGGGCTGGGAAGACCAGGGTCTGGGTGCGTGTTCTCTTTTTAGAGCTATAGCCAAACTCTTAAAATCCACAATATGCCATGATTCTGAGATGAGAAAGCAGTTTGGCAAAATTATCCACGTGGACTGCTCCCTGTGGAAAAACAGAAGGACCATACAGAGGGCAATCGCAGAGGAGTTGAACCTTCGCCGTGCAGTGCCCATATTTGATAAGCAAGATGAAGATGATGATTTCAGTGGGGTGGACGTCTTCTCTAGAGAACAAATAACAAGTGTTGGAAGTTTGATTCATGAGTCTCTTAGAAATGAAAAGTTTCTGATGATTTTTCATTATGGAGGAGTTAAAGATATTGATCTGGCAGACTGTGGTGTTCCTCTTTTTGGTAAAGGTAAATTGTTATGCATCAATGATGGAAGATTTCGGGCATTTCAGGTCACGTGGAAAGAAACGATGTTGATACCAAGTTTCAATAATATTTATATTAATACCAAATTCTCTTCGCGTCATGTCCTTATGCATCTGCATCGTATATTGCACGAAGAAGCTGTGGGAGTGGTTGATGACATCGGCATGCAGGGCCTGAACCCAGCAATAGTTGTGGATTACTTCCTATACTCATTGTTCCTGACAAAACACCTACCTGAAAACTCCATCGATCTTGACAATGCTCATACTTGCAACTACTGGGTATGTGATAGAATCCTTGTAGAGGACAGCGATTGGGAGATTGGCAATGCATTGTATCGAGTGATGCCGCCGATAGGCTATTCTTCATATGGAACAAGACGTTTGGCACACTATTTGGATGGACTACTCGACATAGCAAGACAAAAAAGATAAACTGGAGGCTGGTACCCAGTCACCTCAAGGAAACTACGAGCAGATGATATATATGATGTTCCTGATTATGCATCGTCATATTTCCTAACATTTCAGAGTGATGATCCAGTATATGTGCGTAATGATTTGTTTCAACTGGCCATCAACCTCCGTGTGCTAAAGCTCCGTAACTGCAGATTTGATTTTGCATTCCTTCCTTTCCAGTCATGCCACAGCCTAAGATTCCTTTGGCTTGACCATTGTGCAAACACAGGGGAGGAGCCAACTAGAGGGCCATTTTTTCCGAACCTGCTGGTGTTTGACTTACGTTTCACAAATTATGTTTTGTTGCCTCAGATGGTTGAACTGATGACCAATCTCAGGGAGCTGAATACAAAAGGAGTCTCCTGGAAGGCTATGAGCCATGTTTGGAAAAAGCTACAAAAACTTCATAAGCTCCGAGTAACCGAATCATCAGATGTGGTCACAGCTGAAAGTTGTTTTTCAATAGATATGATGAATTTGGAGCTCCTTGACTTGTCTGGCAACACTCACATGGAGTCATTGCCCACATTATCTTCCGCAAGAAGCCTGAAGATGCTTGTTCTTGATGGTTGTTCCAGCTTGGAGAATGTTGTACTGGAAGGAGCTCCTCCACCACTCGAAAGTTTTAGCTTCGATGGTTATGGCCCTGCAGAAAATTGGACATATTCCCTAAATCTGCCACAAAAATAATTGCGCCTCAAGTCTGCTCCAGTTAAAACGGTCAAAGTGACCAAGATCTCCCTAGATGGTTGTGATCGATTGGACAACATATTCTTGCGTTCATTGCCCAATCTTGAGGAATTGGATCTATCTGGTACAGCCATTAAAACACTTGACCTCCTTGCAATGGATATCCCGAATCTAAAGAAGCTATTCCTGCTGGGTTGTCAGCAGCTCCGTTGCCTAATCTGGCGTGGAATACCTCGCTTGGAAGTACTACGCGTAGACACGCAAGGGGAAAAAAGATCAATGGTCTGTTGTAGAGGACAGAGATCCCGCTTTCATGCATTTATTGCTTTTACAGATGGAAGGTTCACTTGGTCGTGCATAGAAGGTCTCTACCACAGCACATCTTTCTGGCCCTCCAAGGTGTACATCCTTATCTCTTGTGTGAGCCATAGCCAAGCCAGCATCAACAAAAATATCGAGGAGATTGGCTCTAGTCAAGAGGGTTTGGTTCGTAGAAGGCCGCCAATTTCTTATAATGATATTGCCTTTGATAAAGATGCTACTTGCTCGTCCTTGTTGTGGAACCGTAGACAGCTTCAAACTGTGGACGTGCATATCGAGATTGGAGAAGGAAGCTATAATTTAGAGAAAATGATGGACAATGTAAATTTTCCATCGTTTGTGGAACAAGTTCAATCATTGCATGTCCATGACAATTCCTCCATCACTGCTACCCCACCAATGGGTCGGTCATATTGGAGCAAGCTAGAATGGTGTCATGTTGAGAGGTGCCCCAAGCTACACTCTGTGTTTTCTTGTCGAGATGGAGAATTCAGCTTTCGACATATAAGGATATTTTCAGCTTCCGATTTACTGATGGCTTATTCCATCTGGGGTAGAGGCATTAATAGTCCGCCTAGAACTTATTGTCTCCAACAACTGCAGCATATATACCTGTACAACTGCCACAGACTGGTGTTCGTCCTCCCCATTTCCTTCACCCTACCCAACTTGGAGACCCTCCAGGTCGCATACTGCAGAAGCCTTCGGCATATTTTCCCATTGGACAACAAGTACCCTGAGGAAATAGCATCTGGTGTCACATTCAAGAACCTAAAGCACATCAAGCTATACCACCTTCACAATCTGAAGCGGATATGTGAGGCCAGATTGACCGCGCCGGCGCTGCAGACGATCGGGCTCAGGGACTGCTGGGTTCTCAGGCGTCTGCCGGCTGTCGCACGCCAAGGTCCCAAGCCGGTGGTGGACTGCGAGATGGACTGGTGGAACAGGCTCGAGTGGGATGGCTTGGATGCCGGGCATCACCCATCGCTCTTCGAGACGCGCCACTCGGCCTACTACAAGAAGACACTCCCGAGGGTCTCGTTTCTGAGGTTTGTCGCTCATCTATTTCCTGTATGCATATACATAGATAGAGAAGGTTGTTTTTTATCGGAAGAGGAATAATTTCTTTATCTGCTTTGGTTTGTCAGGTAATATGTTGTGCGCTGCTGGTACGAGGAGGTTGGGCTTACGTGAAGATTCAGTTTGTTGCTGTTACAAGCCCCTGGTCTCACAGGTCTGAGGTTGTTTCCAACTGCTTGTGTGTCTGTAAAGTGTGTTTGTGCTGGAACTTTCGGGCCGCGCTGCTGCTACTTGCACTAACGGCGAATAAATGGTGTGTTTTTCGCACCAATATACATGATCTTGGTATGCTTGGATTGGTCTGTTGTGCTGCTGCCTAACTGGAGTGCTACAGCTTTCAGCAGCTTGGTGTGGCGTTCACAGCCTAGCTGGTTTGTGTTGGTTTGATGCCTGTTTGTAATAAGAGGGCGTTTGCATATATCTGTGTGCATCGACCTGGTGTCGTGTGCGATTGATGAACCGTGAATTCAGCTTGTGTTTGGTTCATGAAACAGCATATATTGTATTGTTATGATGAGTTGTTATGTGATTTTGTGTGGATAATAAGCTTAACACTGAATTTCCATCTACTAATATGTCAGGGCAAGTGTCCTGTCATTTCAGCATTCATTTTTTTCACGAGTATCTGTACCAAATATGTCTCGGACAGTAGAACCCTAGCTCCTGGAGAAACATTTTGCCCTTATATATCTCCAATCTGCAGCAACTTTACACTTGCATCATTGCATGCTTAATCTATATGTATTGCAACTAGTTTTTTTTTTTTTTTTTTGACTAGTTACCCTGATTTCATACATCAGTTCATCTTAGAGAATCAGTTACGTAGCCATCTAGACTGATGCAGAAACACAAGTCCGGTATATTGTACATGTCATGCTATTTTATTAAACAGGTAATGGGTCCCCATAAGAAGCTGCAAAGTGGAGTCTGACGCCAGAGGGAACGGTTTGGATGAATGTTGATGCAGCGTTGTTTTAATCTTCTAACCAAATGGGAGTCAGCGTCATGATCTGGCGATTGCTTAACTGCTTGAAGTAAGCTACTTCATGAGGTCACGATGCCTGAGTAGCAGAAGCACTTGCGGTTTGATGTATAATATCTGTCAAATTGCCTATCGGTGGTACTGATCGGCCAAGATGGGATAGATTTTATTTCCTCCTCTTTCTTCCATGCCCCTCCTAAGCCATGTTTTAGCTGACAATTTTAATTTTCTGGTTTTGTAACCTCATAATGTTGCTCAGATTGCATTAAGGGATAGTATGTGAAGATTTGATTTAATCAATAAAGTGTTGTGTTCTAAAAAAAAAACTTCTATCATCATTTCTCCGAGCACTGCATCATCACGTTTATCGCAATCAAACCTCCAATAGCGCAAGATATCAATATTAACCTATATACTCCCTCCGTTCCAATTTAATTGACTTGCTATGCACCACAAGTGTATCTAGACTTGTTACATGTCTAGATACATCCATATTTGATGCATAGGAAGTCAATTAAATTGGAACGGAGGGAGTATTGAATAGTATACAAATATGCAAAAATTGATGAAACGCACAAGACCATCATACATTGTACAGACAATTGATATTGCTCTTTAAAAATGGTCCTTATCCATCCTTATAAAAGGACTGGGTACATAGAGACACTTCTACCGTTGCTAAAGAAAGCGACAGTGACCAATTTGGGCAGCGGTCAAAATACATGTTGGGTGATAACATTAGGAATTTGACGTTATGAAATCTTAAAACAGGCCATGAAAAAATGCCAGAAATTCAAGTGTCAGAGTTTCCCAAAATCTGGAGCTGGAAGAATGACACAGCAACAAAAAGGACTGAGAAAATATATAACCATCGAACTTCAAACCATATATTACTAAAACTGACTCACTGATTAAGCTGATGTATAAAAATAGAAGCACGCTGTAGAATTAGTGTACACACGAGTTTCTGAATACACTCATTAATCTGATCACGCTTCCAACGTCCACAGCAGTACAGTACATCCAGGTAAATACATTGCTTTTGTGAGGCACCAGTAGAATCAGCCTGATCAGAATGAATCTGGTTGAACAATGACGAACTACTCAAAATTGGAATGATGCTTGAAAGACAAGAATCAAGAACGATTGGCCTGGTAAAAATCGCCGGCACTAAGAAAAACATGCTTTCCTAGCTGCAGATCGATTGGCGGATAGCCCTCGATGCAGCCCACTGTAATCTGCAAGAAGAGAGTCAAAACATGTAATAGCTGAAGGATACACGCACCATTGAAATTGTTACAGCGCTGTAGATTCCCTACCTTGCTATTTCCAGCCTGGAATTCATTCTTCAATCTGGAGATGGACCTTGATGAAAGATACACTCTTAGCGCATCGACGTGGTCACTGTTGCCTGTTCCATTCAAGGTACACACCTAGGTTACTCACATAATTTCTCAGACAATGCCATGATATGAACAAAAAAAATGGTGACTGTTTGTATGAATTCGTAGCAATTGCACCCTTGAGCAGCAGAAACAGGGATATGTATTTACCTGAGGCATGCGGAAGCAGATCAGATGCGAGCACAGGCATGCACCTTGCGATGTAGATGACAAACGACATGTCATGTACGTCGTGAGACTCCTCACAGATAACTACCTGCAAACCATACAATAACATTGCACGGGAAGTGTTATGGCCATTTAAAATCACTTCAACGCCACAGCAATTACTATTTTCTGCATGTCAGTTTGTGTATCTAGTACCAAGTTACGAAAAAATGCTTGAAAATGACAGTAAACCAAGACTATATGATAGGCTCAAAACATAAAACAAGAGCTGACAAAATCTGACCCCACATGGCTTCTACTCTTTGGCTTTATTACGATGTGAAACTTAGCCTGCTAACTGAAAGATATAGTTCTCCATTATATGCTATGTTATCAAGGTTCTTCAACACAAAACTATGAGCAAACATATTAAAGATGCAACGTCATTGACCAAGATGTGCAACTTAATCTATTTAATGGTTGATGAAGGTTAACGGTTGAGGATCCAAGCTCACCATATCTGATGGTGCCAATGCCTTCGGAACTAGTGAATTACCAAGCACGCCCCTAATATACTGATCCTGCAGACAGCAATAATAGCTTTCATGAAAGGTTGTTCCAGTCTCTGAAGCAAGAAACTTTATTGGAGAAAATTTGACTGACCTGTGACTGCAAAATCTCTTCAAGTCTACTGCTGTCATCACCCACAGATTTGTAGTACACATCAATTAAGTCTGTAGGCTCTAGCTGAGCAGTCTTTCGCAATTTCTGGATTTTGTTGACAACCTGAACACAGTTGCTCATGAATTAGGAGACCACGCTACTAACAGTATCAAATCAAAACTATCACTGGAGCACCAGGAAACTTATGCAATCAACGAACATGAAAGGTCCTGACACAAGAGAATGCGATAGTTTTCCATTATTACATTACAGTTTTAGCAATCCCTGTATTTAATACTAAGAGATCAGGCAAAATCAGTGAACTTTCAGGCATCAAGAAATGAATCAATGAATTCCCAGGCAGCGAACATCAATTGCAAATTTTAATTCACCGAAGGACTAAACAATCTGTGTTCAACACAACCGCAAGAGCAAAATCTATGTACGTAAATGAAATTGACTACCTCTCGAGCCACTCCAGCTTCGATCAATGATTGATCAGCTCTGAGATCCAAAATGACCAACACGTCGCCTGTAAAAAACAAGGTATTGATGTTATCCATTAGCAAACCTAAGGGTGAGCAGAACTACTAGGATGAAATGACATATTTATGGCAAACCATCTCCTGCAGCATCAATTTCCTTCTCTGACACATCTGCAGGACGCTTGAACTCTCGGATCACCTAAACATACAAATTTCATAAGGTGATTAAATAGACATAGTGATGCAGTAAATTAGTACTACTTCAAACCATTTGCTAGATAAAAATATGTTCTGGAATACCAACATGCCACTTGGGAAACTTAGACTAAACAAAATTAACCAACATAATATCACATATGTATCTTCTTGAGATAAACTGCAACTTCTTGGTTCAATTCACATCTGCTAGCAACATTCCCGTCTGAAACTAACAACCTAAGACTAGAAGCAAGTAATATTACCTTAATGTCATCTAGCTTCAAGCAATGACCAACGAACGAAATCTCTCCACTTTGCTCAAAGGCTAAGATTTGTTCCTGGGTCATTTTCTTCACTTCATTTGATACTCTGCCCATGTCCTTTCCTAGTCTTCTGCCTAGCACACTGAGGAAATAGAAGGACATGAGCAATGGCTAAAAATGCCAACAAATCTTGCACGTTTAGGAACACATACCTAAAATTGGGTTCTGCCCGCAGAGAAGCATACATCATGGGATCATTACATGGAGTCACAATCTTAACATTCATTTCCTCCATGACATACTACACAGTAGAAAGTAGATTATTTCAACACTAAGCACTAAAGAAACCAAACAGCCTCTCCACTTGATGAAACTAAGTAGCAAGGCAGTTACATAATTTCAGAATAAAAAAGATTATAGGCTTATATCTAACAACTTTTGGTCTTATAAACACACCTCTTTTAGTTTTCCCGTGATGTCTTCAAGAAATTCATTGTCAGGATGAACAACCACCATTTCCCTGAGATACAAACTGGTTAAGTGTCTTGTAATTTGAACTGTAGTATGAACATATGATTTTTAACAGGTGGTCGCGTGAAGCAAAGGACTACAGGCATACAGATATTGAATAAAAATGATATAAACTGAATTCCAACTTGGCCCATCTGATATTGACATATATACTATTCTTCAAGTTGCAATAGAACTGCACCGATGTTGTGACAACTACCACAATTATTCTACTTGTATATACAGGGAACTGCACCAATGTTATGACAACTACCAGAACCAAAAAAGTTACATGGTTGTGAAGAGGAAAAGTTATAACCAGAATATGCACACTGAAAAAATCCTTTAAATTGTGTTTCGTCATATACCACTGACTTAATCAACAGGAAAGTACATATCACATAATACAATGTAACCTACCTAACCTAAATGGCCCTACATACAAACATTATTACAGAAAAAAAATAGAATAGAGTCCGGACATACTTCAGTGGTGTTTTCAGAGCTTTGCCGTGCCGTTCACGGATATTGCGTGCAAGATCAATGATGGTGATCATCCTGTTTACACTTTGCTCAACACGCTCATCTCTCTGATCATGTAGGGAAAACAGAATATGAGTATATAAATCCAATGAAAGAAAATAAAGTACTTGCTCATTTCTAGTTATAGAGCATATTTTGGTTGAGCATGTAGACTAAGAACCCTTTAAACTAGGCACAGCAGAGGACATAAAGATCTTAGTACCCTTCAAATTAGAGATGTGCATGCAGATATGGAGCCCAGGAAATGCAGAGAGAGAGAGAGAGAGAGATGACTTTTGACATGGTGGTAATTCTTGAGTCACCTATGTGCATGTTACATGTAGTAGTACACGATGTGGGAGAGAATCAGAGAACGCGTTAGAGGGTAGAGTAGGTAAAATACGCTTTGATCCTTGTATGCGCCTACAGAAGGAAACTATGTGCCTTGTAGAAAGAACTGAAAGTAGTGAAAACTATTTGATGAGGAGAAAGTTACCTCCCCAGTTATGGAAGGGAAAATGCAAAAATGAACGCTCTCCTCTGATTTACTTGACGCCTTCCGCAGATTTTGATAAAGAACTTCAGTAAAGAAGGGCGTAAATGGAGCCATCGCCACACAAGTTGTTACAAGTGCCTACATTTCATGGTCAAATGTCTTAACTTAGAGA
This sequence comes from Poa pratensis, assembly GCA_947311845.1. NCBI lineage: Eukaryota > Viridiplantae > Streptophyta > Magnoliopsida > Poales > Poaceae > Poa > Poa pratensis. The sequence goes on along the minus strand of CAMZMU010000080.1, from coordinate 4,666,399 downwards.
AAAAACACCAAAGTACACTTTGTATCATCAGGGATTATGAAAAAATAAACCACTGCAAGAAAATGTAATAGATCTTATCAAGCAGAGGAAAGATGGTTCCTTAGACTTTGACTGATTCTCTTATTGATGTTAAGAAAAGGAGGAGTGGCAAGAAAATCGTCAGAATGCTGATTGCAGACTCGTGAACTACTTACAGAAGCAAGCTAAGAGAAATGTACATAAAAATGCTATGAACGAAGTGGCTCATCAGCAACAGGTGCAAGGGCACATTAAGATGTTGTAACTTGCAATATATGCGTATATAGCACTCAAGGATAGAAATCTCACCACTCCATCAACAAATTGCAGTATTGACCATCAACAGAAGTTGAAACTGTACAACGCTGGATATTTTACTTACATGGTAGAGAGTTGAAAGAGAAATTTTGCAGTCTTCTTCTCCAGTACGTCCTTTTAAACGTTTGCGATTGAACCGCACATATATATTGGTGAGATTGTCAATATACTTTACTAAGTATGGAACGACCTGAAGGGGCAAACAAGCTATCAAACTTTGTCCGTAGCAGGGAAAGATGAATTGACATGACCAATATAAATATATAGGAAAGTCTACCGTGTAAAGCCGATATGCATCCATCTCCTGGTGAACAAAGCTAACCAGACTTTCAGTTGCAGAATGTATCCAGTGATCTAATACATTGGATGACTTCCTAAGTGAAGCCTGGTCAATGGAGAAAATGCCTCAAGACCCTCAACTTCAAGTCTCTTTGCGTTTTGGACAAGAAATCTATAAGCATTATACCATGGTAGGAAGACATCTTTCACCTGATCAAATCAAAAGTTAGATAACAAAATAAACTCTTCATAAAGAAACTATATAATTGGAGAATATGACAACTGATATGATCCCCATGCAGACCAGTAGCATGAACATATTTGTATTATGGAGCCTAATGTATGGAAGGAAGACACTTACAACACCAAAAACACCAATCCTTTTAAACCGTAGAGACTCTGCACGTACAACTGGAGAATTTACCAAATACAGTCTCAAAGCATCCTGGAAAGAAAAAACAGTTTAATTACCAATTCTACTCGGACAAATTACACAATCACAATCCTTAAGAGCTCAAAATGTGTGTATCTTCAAACAAAACAATGATATTGTATACACAATAAAGCATCAGTCATATAAGTGAAAACTGGTAACAATAATTGCCTTTTGAAGAGACCACATACCGCTCCATATTCATTAATGACGTCCACAGGTGACGGGTAATTCTTTTTACTCTTGCTCATTTTCTTGCCATCCTCCGCCAAAACAAGACCATTGCATATGAGATTCTTAAACGCAGGCTTCCCAAATAATGCCGTTGACAACACCATCAAAGTATAAAACCTGCAGGATGGAATCAATCAAGAATGTGAGAGATCATAACACAAATGAGTAGCGCTTCCAGTATGGCAGTATCTATACTAGTATACATTCTAGACCAACATAAATGAGACTAGCATTATAAGTAGCAAGCACTGCACTCTTTTAGCTCATCAAATGAAGCCAAAACATTGTTACAAACTCACACAAGTACAATATCAAATAACATAAGTATTCCCAAAAAAGAAGGATGCCAAAAACCATGTAAAGGAAAAAAAGGGTATCATAGACAATGCCAGTGGACATAATTCATGATAATATTACAATCTTATTTTAGGAAAGACAGCTCATCTCTTCTGTACAGGAAATCGGGATATTAAGCCAAGTAGTGAAAATAACTAGAAGATGCCCAATATGGCATTCCGGGAGCTATTATGTTGTGTATTTTGTTGGTTTTTTGGGCTGGATGTAGCTGGGTTGTGCATTTCATTCGCTTTTAAGCTGGTCTTTGAAATTTAATATTTGCCAAATTATGGAAGCTATCTGATATGTGCAACCAAATTTATGAAGTAAATGAAAGTAATATCAGCATTTTCCATCATGAGTAGTCCACGAAAGTACTGAAAATACGAGGGCCTACAAATTCTTATTTATTAGCGAGAAAATGGTAATAAATAACTGCCAACGATTCTGAAGGGAGTAACGAACCATCCACGCGTTTGGTCCAAGCCCTCTGCCACAAAGTTGCCAGGAAAATTCTTCTCAAATAGTTCACGATTCTCAAATGGATAATGAATGTAGGCATATGGCATGGATCCACTCTCAAACCAGCAGTCAAAAACCTGAAGGCATCACAACATGACAGTTGATGAGTCATATGGTATATTTGGATTGTTGACCAAAGTGTACCCTACCAATATTTTGGTCATGACCGAAAATTGGTCTTTGTTTGGATAGGAACCAACTTTTTGGCATACCAATTATGGTTCATTTTTCTAGCCAATGTTGGCCATAACTCATGGGCAAAACCTCAACAACAAAATTGGCTAGCCAAATCTTTGGTAGGGTAACCGTGGGCAAAAAAAACACAACAATAATCCTGGCATGCATAACGCATGACCTACAGAAGTAGAAATAGAAAGTAACCTTACAGCATGCAATTAACTAGAAAATTTAGTAATCTATCATTCTATCGATGCATGGGCTTGGCACATTTCTCGCTTATGTACTTTCAAACTTCATAAGAAATTTGAATACTAGCAATCACTTACGCAAAACCATTGTCACATCTTAGGCCATGAGAAATTAGGCAACAATAATAAGATAAATAGGTATAAAATAGGTTGTACAAGGCTTCTCATCTAGACATTCCCAAGATATGAGTTCATCAAACCTAAGAACGTAATTCATTACTTGAATGATTATATATGTTTTCAATAACATAATTTCAAATATTAGAGATCAAATTATGAGTTATTAGTTAGCATATAAATGACCATAAATCTACTATCCCAAGATCCACCTTTGTCCCATTTCCTTCCACAAATCTAACCTCCCCTCTCTACTCGATACTTCTTTCTAATACTCTATTTCTTAACTGTATAACTGAGGACGGAGTTTGACAAAATTTCTATTGAAGCACATAGAATAAAGTACAACAGAAATGTATACAATCTGCGGGTAAGGAAAATGTAATGCGCGTCAACTTAAAAGAATATGTACTCCCATCATTTCAAATATAGTGCATACTAGTTTTGGTTAAAGTCAAACTTTGTAAATTTGACAAGGTATATCGATAAATATATCAACAACTACAACATCAAATCAATATTATTGGAACCATCATCAAGTATACTTTCATATATATGTATTTGGTATCGTAGATGGTGATATTTTTTCAATATACTTGGTCAACTTTACAAGACTTTGACCAAACCATGCACTATATTTTCAAATGGAAGGACCGAGGGAGTACTGGACGAGTGAGGCTAAGGCACCATAATTGTGGGTCGAAACGAACTTACATCCTCAACACGTCTGAGCACCCCATACTTTGCTCCTCTGCTAGAAGGAATCGTAATATCATCAACATGGTGGCGGTGAAGATCATTCACCTGAGCACAAAAAATTAAGAATGCATCAGGACGAAAAACATTAAGCGTCCAAGAAAAAACACGTGTATAAAAGTTCACTTTTGTTTAATTTTCGATTAAAATAACACCAAATCACAAGAATATGTATATTCAGCCGCAAATAGCACAAACTATGAAATGTATCTTGCACAGTAGAGATATTAACCTTAACGCCAGATAATCTTTCAAGTTTCTCAATGGAATCCATAACCTCAATTTCTTCACCATCTTGGCTGATCCAGACTGGAAGTGGAGTACCCCAAAATCTACTTCTGCTAACAGCCCAGTCCCTAGCACCTTCTAGCCAATTATGGAATCTCTTTTCCTGCATGTATTCATTGTTAACAAGGAATTATAGATCAAACATACCGTACTACATCATCTTTCATAACTATGCCATCTCCTATAACCTAAACGCTCCAAGCTGTTTAGTAGCATTGAATTAAACTATAGTATATAAATACTTAGTGCAAAAATTGGAAAGAGGGGGTGGTAACAATTAAATGGGGTGGGAAACAGAAATTAATATAGCAAGACAATGTGTACAATGATGGAAAAAAAACAAGAGAACTGCAAGTACATATCAAAATGAATATGATTATTAAACAAAAAGGTGGAAAGGTTGTACATATTTTTACAACAGCTACAGTAGATCAAGTGGCCAAGAATGGCACATCCATATGAGTTAAGTTCCCGTAAGTTTCTTCCTAAAAGCACTGTCAGACTAGAAACCGTAACATACCTTGACATAATCTGGAACCCAGTAGGTCTCCTTGTTGCATTCTAGTAACTGGTCCCTAATCTTTTCGACCTTGATGAACCTACAGAAAAGCTCTTTCAGACCTATATTCCTCAATAAAAATTAGTAATGTGCAGCCGGAAAACCGTAATCGACATAAAAGCAGACGAACACAACTAAAAAAAGGAAACCCAGAAGATTCAACAGAAAGCTATGATGGAACTGTATAATGATAAAGCCAGATTTCATAAATGGATTGATTCATCTGGTAGGAAGAGCACATAAAAATGGACTGAGATATCAGGTGCTTTAAAATTGGGATTTAGGAAAGAAGCATCGGTGCTAACTTAAAAACAGGCAAATAATGAATGTGCACATTGTGGAATTAAAAACATACTCCCTCCGTTCCAAATTAATTGACTTACATATATCTATATTTGGATGTATATGTTCACACATCCAAACGTAGATATATGTAAGTCAATTAATTTGGAACGGAGGGAGTATAAAGTAAATAAATTTGGTCAGCATGCTACCATATAAGGTTCGCGGTCACAGTTCTTTCCATCTCATGCTAGAAACTTAAGATAACCGAAGATTTGTAGCGCACAGAGGCTCATATATTTACACATTTGAGGTGAGTTCTCCTTAACAACCAGAATTCTAAGACAACGTAAAAGGCTGTCCCCTCCCCAAATAGCATATTTTCTTGTTCATGGTCACAGTTCTTTGCATCTCATGGAAGAAGCTTAAGGTAACAGCCAATGATTTGTAGCGCACAGAGGCTCGTCTATTTACACATTTAGGTGAGTTCCCCTAAACAACCAAAATTCTAAGACAAAGTAAAAGGCTGCCCCCTCCCGACCAATCAGCGCATGGACAAATTAATTTACACAGTAGTAAAAGAAGATGCTTACCAGCTTGGAACAGCCCGGTAAATAAGAGGAGTCCCTGAGCGCCAACAAAATGGATAAGAGTGCTCGATGCTCCCTTTGCTAACAAGTCTTCCTTTATCCTGTTTATGCAGATTATCAATCCTAAAGACAACATAAACTATCCAATTTATGCAATGAACTATAATAAAGCGGCTTCGAAACAATGTACAGCATTGACCTAAAGTAAAGTATGTTGAGAAAGTAAAGCATGCTTATTCCTACAGCGTAAACTGGCATAGATTGAGACCGTTCATGCTAGAAACCACGTTACCTCTTGCTTGTATTGTATCCCTTGAAGATTACCCAGATAAGAAATATGATAACACATCGAGATGTATGCACAAGCTTATAATATTGTTCAATACTAGAATTTAAATTTATGTATAATGCAATGTCTTGTGCACTAGATTAGAACTCAATATAGTAGTTGCAAGTAATGCTGAGCAAGCAACTCAATGTGAGCCCATCGAATACTGGAAAAACGACTTACTTTAACAGCACTGATGATATCCTTGTCAGCCTCTTTGACATGTCGCCCTCTGAACTCAGATATCTTCTCAATAAAGCAACCATCATCATCAACAGCTACAACAAGTCCACTAGCCTGGACGTGAAGCCACCAGACAGAAACCAAAAGATATTCAAGCAAATCATGCTCGCGGCAGAATACATGTGAAAGATGCATATATAAGTTTGAAATGCTGGTTAGAAAGCAACACGTGACATGGCAATCTTGAAAAGCGACAGAGTTAAAAAGGCAACCCTTCAAGAGATGGTTAACTAGACATTACAAGTAGCACAACTACAAAGCAAAGGCATGCCATAGCCAATAGCATGTCAGTTACTCAATATTCAAATAATATGGGAGAATTATTCGAACCTCAATTATCCCACTGCTAAGGCAGACACGGTGATCATCTTCACCAAATGCGGGAGCACAATGGACAACACCGGTTCCACTATCATCAGTTACATAGTTATCCGCAATCACCCTAAAGGCAGTGTCTTGAAGCTCAAGAAAAAATCAAACAGAGGAGTGTATCTGCGACCAGAGAAAAATAACAGTGAAAACACATAGAAAAACTCTAGATAGTCTTGGCTATGAAATTTTGGAGTTGCTCAAACAGCTCCGGTAACCGAAAAAAGAGTAGCCAATCTTGGTAAGTGATAACGCTGGAAAAAAAAAGTTGTCCAGCAATCATAAAATTATATAGCAGACATGGAAGTGGAACGCACTGTATCGGTGGACAAGAAATTAAGCCAATATCTCCAAATGAATCAAATTCTAAAGATCACACTTGAAAATCCAAAATGAAGTGGCTTGGATTACCAAATATTAGCACTGAATTCAGACAAAACCAAAACATGGTAAACAAAGCTATAGCAGGCTGCCTAAGTAGAGTGCTATCCTGCAGATAACTACATCTAGTTTTTCATAATCTTAGTTAAGTAATTACGGTCCTTATGGACACCTCCAAGCACAGATAAATGACAATCCCGTACGTTATCAATAACAAATTCCATGAGTTACAGAAGTAGAATATAACTCACTTTTTGCCTACTAAGCTTGAGCCAGGAATCTTTTCCAATAATTCATATGATTCAGTATCCAAACCACCCTGGACAGCTCCAGCAGTGCTTCCCTTGGGAGGTGCTTGCTTCTTTCCAGCTGCTTTGGCTTTAGCTGGCAACTGCCCTAGCCTACTTTCCGCGACAATGTATACGGTTCCATTCGACTTGTCCTTAACCTGAAACACAGTACACATCCTCAACACAGAAACAAATAGCAGTTCGCAAGTATAGAAGAGCGCCCAAGATAGAACTCCTTATGACACAGGAATACAGGTGATCTGCATACATGGTCACATGGAGCAGAACAGACAGGCAGAATGACAAATATGCTTTTTATTTGCAACCAGCTTGATATAGTATCACAGAAAGAAATTAATTATATCACAACCATTGTTCCGACACTAAGTTAATTGAGAATGTTAAACAGCCTTCGTGCACAAACATTACAAATACGTGTAATTGACATTGCTGGAAGGTAAATGCTTCTCAATGCTGATACTATACATGAGAAATTAGCCAGAAGTTGGCAAATAAGTTATTGGTGGAGAACTCATATTAGGCCAGGAGATATACAGTTATCCACTATATAAGGACAACAGGACGCATGTTATGCTAATCAAGTGAAGGATCAAGTGAAGAATGCTAATCAACCATGTACAACATAATATCTAAGAAGCTGACTGACAGGCTCATGTTATGACTTAGTTTTAGATGAACGTCGGAGGTTCAAACTTCACATAATTGTTCACGTTAGAAAATTCCTGGGTATCTTAAGTTTTTCATTGCACTTTTTTATCTGTTTTTAGTACAGCTCTGTTCCTTGCAAAGCAAGGTTTTCAAGTGTGGAGTATGGACTACTGCTAACAGTTAGGAAACTCAAAAACAATCAATAGCATTCCAATATGAAATAAATATAGCACGGGAAAACAGAGTACTACTAACCTTGGCATACACAAGATTGGCATTGACACACAATGCTAGATTGCTAGGGAGTGTCCAGGGTGTTGTAGTCCATGCAACGAGAGCTGCATTGTCCGCATCGCCAACAATAGGAAAAGAGACCATCACTGCTGGGTCTGGGACAGTCTATGACATCATCAAAGACAAGGTTAATACAAACTGCAACAACAAAATATGAGCTAAACCAGGAAGAAAACGAATTACTCACCCTATAGTCCAGGCCTGCCTCAAAGTTTGAGAGTGCAGTTTTGCAACCTGTGCTGTAAGGCATGACCTGGAAAAAAACAAAGCGTTCAGGACTTTCAAGGGATTCCTTACAATAAAATAAACAAGAAAAAACTCTACTCTCCAACACTTTAGTGTGCCTTATAATCTTTCTCTTTTGGAAAGACGCATGAGGTACATTCTACAGAAACAGCACTTGCTTAACATAAGAGGCGACTTCAATGCAACAACTACATTCGAAAACAATCTAATTTATTAGTAACACCCTCATCCCCAGACACACAACTCCCAACTCAGCAAGAAATGGAACATTTGCTAAACGATTACAACTCCATGCCATCACAACAGCGCCAGGTAAGATATAAGAAGTGGTCTTATTCACCATTTATAGACATTGGGTACTTAATCTTTTATTACTGAGGCATAACAGGTTGCAACGTTATAACAGTTCAACTGCTGCAGTGTAATTCCAATTTCACACACAGGAACTCCAAACTTTGGATACAAAACTCCAGAGTTATGTGCATGAAGCGTTCAGGACTTTCAAGGGATTCCTTAACAGCATCAAGTATGATATAAGGAGTGGTTTTCTTCATCGTTTCTAGACATTGGTTACTTAATATTCTTACTGAGAGATAACAGAATCGCAATGTCGTAACGGTTGAATGGTTGCAGTGTAGTTCCAATTTCGGAAACAAAAGTTCGAAATTAAAACCGAATCAGACAGTTAGTCACGGTGGCATAGTTGTGAACATTATGAAACTTTCATTACCCTGAAGCCTAGGCTTGTTCATACCAAGCTATGAACTCAGAATAATGCACAGATTCAAGCGAAACAGTTAAAACTCGGTGTCATCACAACAGCGTCAAGTATATATGATATAATAGGTGCTCTCGTTTTATTCATTATTTATAGACACTGGCTACATAGTGAGGCTGCAACGTTATAGTAGTTCAACCGTAGTTCCAATTTCACAAATAGAATTTAAAATGAAACAGCGGATAGCGGACTCTGAACTCGGAAGAAGGGAGCAGAGATTGGAGTTGGATTACCTTGAAACCCTTGTAGACGAGGTCCTTTTTCCAGAGCTGGCCGAATACCCACCATACGCTCTCCATGTACTTGACGTCCATGGTCTTGTAGTCGTCCTTGAAGTCGATCCACCTCCCGGAGCGCGTGATGACGGCCTCCCACTCGGCGACGTACTTGGTGACGATGCTGCGGCAGGTCTCGTTGTACTTGCCGATGCCGAGGTCGAGCACCTGCTGGCGGTTGGTGATGCCGAGCGCCTTGTCGATCTCGAATTCGACGGGGAGGCCGTGGCAGTCCCAGCCGAAGCGGCGCGAGACGTGGCGGCCGCGCATCGCCTGGTGCCGGGTGACCACGTCCTTGATGGTGCCCGCGAGGATGTGGCCGTAGTGGGGCAGGCCCGTGGCGAAGGGCGGCCCGTCGTAGAAGATGAACTCCTCGCCGCCCTCCGTGCGGCGGAGCTGCTCGTGGAAGGCGTCGAGGTCGGCCCAGAGCTTGAGCACGCGCTCCTCCTCCGCCGGGAAGGAGAAGTCCTTCCCCTCGCACACGTCCTCCATGGCCGGCACCTCCGCTCGGCGACGGCGGTGGCGAATGGGGCTAGGGTTTGAGGCGGCGCGGCGGCGGCGGCGGCGAAGAGGAGGGGATGAGTTTGGACTTGGGACAGAGAGGAGGAGAAGAAGGGTTTAGAGGTGTGCTTCCTGCCGTCCGGAGGAAAATTTCAATTCGGTCCCGAGTGTTTGCTCAAGGGTACAAGTTATAACAATCTGTACCGTGGGAGTCACGAAAGGCACCACTGACTTTGAGTTATTTATTAACCTAAGGACCTTCACAATTTCCCTTTTGTCAACTCCGCTAATTTCTTTGGAAATTTTACTCCCTCTCTATTCTTGTGATGAAGCAATCAATTCAACTAATTACACTGCTTTCACCACAAAAAAAAGTTCCTTACCTTGCTAAAACGAAAACCCTACCGGAACTGATTCGTGCCCCTACGGAAAACATGCCAGTATGTAGTGGTTCCCGCAAAAAAAAAAAAAAGACTCACCCTTACATTTCTCACATTTGAGCACACTAGCATAAAATTAGCGAGTCGCTGGACCTTGAAGTTTGACAAAGCAGGTCCAACTACTGAAATTGTCATGGTCACGGGACTCACCCTCAATCGGCTACCGCAGCCTTCATGAGTCGGCAAGGAGTATGAACATGAGTACAGAAATGTTTGAGTTTGTTAGTCGGCGAGCGAAGGGCTGGTCGTTTAACATACTGAAACGTGAATCTCTCGTGTTAGGTGAGTTGAAACTTTTCGTATTGCTAGTGAGTGAAGTTTCTTGCAAATTAGAGCCCCTCCAAATCCATACACGAGGAGTGTATTCACAAAGTGACAATGTGAGGAGATGGTTACAAGCAAAGGCGTAGCCAGGCCCCAAGCTACAGGGGCTTTTGGCCTGGGGCGTGGCGGTGAAATCCTTTGTTAACTGTAGCCATAATTACACTATTTGACAATGTTGATCACTGTAGCACTGAAGTTGGCCGGGACTTAACTCCTGGCTAGCTACGCCACTGGTTACAAGTTTACCCTCCCTTGAGAAAGGATAGTACATGGATATACCAGTCATTTGTCTCGTCCTCACAAATGATTCGAAATAAACATCACATACTCCCGACTTTAAGACGTGTCGTTGACGAATGACGAGGCGCGAACTTAGACATCTGGACAAGATTTCAACACAGCATCCGAGCAAGGCACGAGCTAGTCGTCGTAACGGGGAAGCTTTGACTTGATACGAGCAATTTTGCATCGATTTGAGGTTTTGGCACAAAGGGCCACTCATGCGAATGAAATGACAAAAAATACCACCTATGTATGCAATTGACAAATCTACCGTGGCGGTAGGCGGCATCCTCGCCAGGCGACACGTGCCTACTGCCGCCACGGACAGAGGCGTCAGCACCTGTCGCCTGGACTAAGGCGGCGGCATGGACGGAATGAAAACATGCCGAGCTGTTGACGGAAAACGTCGACATGTCAACACGAACCTCTGTGGGACTTGCGGGCCATCGCCCGAAAATCAGTGTCGGACACCATGTCGACATGTCTCCGTTTTCCGTTAGCAGCTCGGCATGTTTCTTGTTCTGGCCAAGGTGCCGCCTTAGGCCTAGGCGGAAGGTTCTGCAGCCTCTATCCATGGCGGCAGGTGCACGTGTCGCCTAACCAGTCTGGCGTTATGGTAGATTTGTCAATTATACTAATAGGTGGTCCTTTTTAACATTTCATTCGTAGAAGTGATCCTTTGTGCCAAAAATTCCTGAGGTAGCATGTAGACCAATCCCACACACAATGGAAAGAAAGCTTTCATTACCTAATTCCTCTATATATTAAGCACGCAAACTTTCAGGCCCTCCGTCGCTCGGGTACTGTAGACTACTGTTCCTATGAACATTCCTCTATATATTAGGCACGCAAACTTTCAGGCCCTCCCGTCGCTCGGGTTACTATAGACTAATGTTCTACTGTTCCTATGACAGTACTCTACAGTGTTCCGATCCAGCGCCGCTGCCTCCCGAACCGACGGTCTGCGTGGTTTTTTGCACAAAAGCCCCTACATTTACCAGAAATTGCGGACCAGTCCTTCCGTATATAAAACCAACCCGTAACCCTAAATCCTAATCTTCCTCATTTTCCCCCACCCACCTCACTTTCCTCTCCCAGGGCGGCCGCCGTGGACGCACAGCTTCTCCGAGCCGTCGTCACGGGTAGAGCAAGGGGAAAGTCGCGACGATGAGGGTGTCGATCAAGAAGAAGAAGGAGAAGAAGCGCGTCAGGCCGACGACGACGCCACGGTTCTCCTCCCCGATGCGGTCGGCTCCACTCGCCCACCTCCTGCTTCCCCTCCGCCACGCGCCGCATCGTCTCATCTCCGGAACTCGCCGCGACCCAGCTTCCGCATCCCTGCCAATCACCATGCCGCCGCCGTTGGCGTCGCAGCGCCCGTCTCCTCCTTCAACTGAGGTACTTCGCGATTCCACCCTCCCCAAATCCATCCACTGTTTATTTTCGATAATCTCGCGTCGTGCCAGCTTCCTGTCAGATCGCCGCCGTGCCAGCTTCCCGTCTGCATCCCGGAGAGCTCATGAATCTGGGGTTCATCTCGCTGCTACTGACTGTCACGACGAGGTACATATCGCGCATCTGCATCCCGGAGGGAGCCGCCAACAGCCCGATACCATGCTGCCTTGCCGCCTCTCCAGGAACTCAGAGCACCAAGAGCCCAGGGCCCACGGCCGACGCCCCTGTCTGAAGCTCCGACCAACTACTCCTGCCCCAAAGTGAGTAGCTGCTGCATGGTTGATTTACACATTTTTAAGCAGCAAGATGTTGCCCCATCGATGCCTTGGATGCCGGCCTGTATTTGGATGCATCGGCTCTCTTCGGTCTTCTGGGTTCAGATTGTGTCCCTATTCCTCAAAAATATCAGGACATATATATTAATAATGTGTCTTTTTCTGAGTGTCCCCATTGACTATATATTGTTCCATACGCTTTAACTGAATTGTGTAAGCAGCGTGCAACTTTCAGTTCATCTCTTGCTATGCTTGAAGTAGAATCCATGGTCCACACCGAAAAGAAAAATAAATTACTCAAGCCATTTAACTGAAATTGCTACAAGTAGAATCCATGCTAGGAGTAGAATCCATGGTCCACACCAAAACTAGAGGATGGATTCGATGTGGTCCTGCTCATAATGTTGGAGCCTCCAGGATGAAAATATGTACATGAAGTTGAAACCTCAAACATCTAATTTTCTCCGAAGTTTCTATATGTACATGAAGCTGAAACCTCAGAATCTATTTTGCTCAGCAATTTCTAAATTCTAGCTTTGACAAGTTTAACACATTTAACTGAATTTGTCAGAAATGGCTTTACACTGCAACTGCTCCGGATCAGGGAGCATTGCGACACCTAGAAGTCACCACGTCACCGCCCAGAAGACAACCAGGACACCACAATGCAGACAACAAGGCGGAGGTATGAAGACCATGGCAACAGGGGAAACCCATAACGGTAACTGGTATTTTAGCTCGGTCTTTCTTATTTTGTTGTTATACGCATGGATTTGTTGTAGTACAGCACACTTTTATGTTTTGTAGTTTCTAAATATAAATTTGCTTAGTATAGCTGTTGAGTTAAAATTATGTTGTGCCATCAGTTCATCCATGAGAAACATTTATTTAGTTGTCTGTCATTATGCAAGAAAGCCTATTTGACTGATTATATATTTGACGTATTCTTTCCATGCTTTCGGAACACACTTTCTTTAACAGTAGCTCATGCATTTTCTTAATTGTTAATGGCCACCGATTCTTCTCAGTTTTTTGAACTTCATTTTTTTCATGTACATATTCAGCTATCTTACTCTCAGTTTCGATTAAGGTCCTTTTAAGAAAGCTACCACTTCCATGGTCCATGGGTTTACCATTTTCATTTGCATCCCATGTATCATGGAAATTTTGTATGCTCAGGTTGATCAAGTATGCTAAAGACTGAAATATTTTTTCTTTATTCAGATTCTGCAGATGACAATTCACAACTGACGGAACATTTGTCCGGTCCATGGCACAGTGTATCCCAAAGGTCGTCCAAGATACCTGTGTAAAACTTCTATCCCTAATGGTAAGGAACAAAAGAAGTCCTCATAGCTCCCCTCAAGCTAAGCCAGCCGTTAATCAACAAATGTAATTAATTACTGCTCGCCACCGCTTCTATGTTTTCATATTTATTCCGTTTTTGCTCACATGTCTTGCATTTTTTATTTTAGTTCTTGCTGTGAGCATATTGTTCATTCTGCTTGAATTTTTGAAACCACAATTGAATCAACAAGGCACAATATACATTATGTATTTGGCCTTATTCTCTTTTCCAGTATGTATTAGATTATAATTACATACATACTGAAATTGCTTAAAAAAAATCTTGGTTCTCAATGAAGGCATGATAACGATGTAATACCGTGTCACTCTGTTTTGGTTTTGCTTATATGGCTATCGAATAATCCAAGCTTCAGGTCCATGCTTCATTTCTGTTGGGGGAGCCATGAGGGAAATCTGCTAAGCATGACAACATCAGGTTTATGTCAGTTATGGATACAGAATCCCAATCTGCTAATATAGTTGAGTTTTTTTTAATGTCATTTATGGCTACAGAATCCCAAATTTGACCATGAGCTGATGATATAGAAGCAAAGGAATCATTTAAATATGACATATTGCGCACTATTGTGAAAAAGTTGTATTGCTTGCTGCCCTTAAAAAGCAAAAAGATAAAAATTAGATCTAATGTATGAATGTACACTGCAACTGAGTTGTGAAGGAGAGCCTATGGTGCACATGTAGTGGTCCATTCAACCTGCTATGTTTGAAAGACCATCTACGGTGCAGCTCTTGGAGATTCTTGCAATTATTTTTGAATCTATAAATGAAATCTGATACCCTGTGTGCAACCAAATGAAACATGCACATCATCAACATTTAATATTACATTTCCATAATATTAGTGCAACTAATTCGTCTATTTTTGTTCTCCATGCCATTCCATGAGAAATTCTATGGGAGCCTTAGTCTATTACTTATTCTTCCACTATATAGTTTCTTTTTTGATGTATACTACTTTCTGCACTGAGCGAATTGGCATACAAGTTTCATAATTCTATTTCAAATAGTCCGACGCTTGCTTGAAGGAAACAAACTTATTTACCATCACCAAAATTTCTCATCAAGGGCGCGGCGTGTCGCCGCGCCGAATTCAACTAGTAACTATATTAAGGACGCCGGAAATAGAGCTCCCACAGCGCTCGGACCACTGTTCATCACTGTAGATGTCTACAGTGTTGAACAGGTCACCCAACCCGCGCCGTCGTTTCCGTACCCGACGGTCCGTGCGGCTCTCTTGCAAAAAGGACCCTGCATTCTTCGCAAATTAGGAATCGGTCCCTCTATATAAATAGCTAAGCGGTAACCCTAGAACCTCATTCCCCTCATTTTCCCCACATGTTCTAGGGTTAGCCGCCGCCGCGGATGGCAGCTCCTTCGCGAGCTCCTCCCCCAATCCCGTCGCCCGGCATCGAGCCTCCATTCGCGCCACCGCTCTCGCCAGCACCATCGCATCTCCATCGAGACACTGCCACCACCACATTTCCGTCGAGTCACCGCCACCACAGCATCTCCTAGTCGTGCTTGCCACCCTCGAGAGAAAGCGGGTGTCGCCGCTCTTGCTTGACCGCGCCTCCTGCTGCGCCTCCCCATTCACAACGGTGGCCTCCTCGAGCCCCAGCTCGAGCACGCCGCCTCGGCCTCCACTTGGACCGCACCGCCGCTCGGTTCCGTGTCGGCTAGGACCTCCACCTCGAGCCCCAAGCTCGGCCACACCTCCTCTGTTTTTCTCTGCATCCGCTCTGGGTCTGGTGTGATGGTGGTGGTGTGGTGTTGCTGCCGCCGACGGGATGGCTGTGGTGCTGCCACCGCAACCTCGGGACAAACGACCGCGACAACCTACGACTACTTCCACTCCAATGCCGGCAGGACGATGCTTTGGTGCAACTCTGGCATCGCTTCCTTCGTGTACTGCCTCAACATCACCTTCTCCAAGCTCTGCCTCATCTACAGCTTCTCGAGGTGAGTTCTCTTCTGTGATCGGCCGTGTGTCAATGAACTGTGGTGGTCTGAGGTCGTGTTCATGATGAAGTAGCTTAGGATTTAGGTTGTGGTGTTGTTCCAGTTCATCCTACTGATGAACTCATTTGTCTAGCTGTGTTGTGTTGTATGATGCTCCTCCTTGGATGTTTTACTCATCCAACCATCAGTAGCTTAGATGTAAGTGCTTCAGTGTAGAAATTTAATAAGAAGAGATGCAAAATTATGCATGATCTTGCTGGTGATGCCTTAATTTGGATGATTTCCTCATCGCTGGCATATATAGCGTATGGATGCTTTAATTCTGACGAAACTGAACATACACTACACTACTAACTGAAGAAATGCTCAGAGTTGTGGTACTGCTTCTCAGGTAAATTTAGAGAGGAACCTAAATGATTTACTCATCTAGATTGCGTTATGGATGCTTGCCACGAATATTTAGATACTGTGTTGCTCTAATAGTGCAAGGTTAAGTAACATACACTGCTTATTTAATTCAAATGTACTGTTGGATGATTTACTCATACAGTAGTTTTTATATTGCATACTTTAGCTTACTGGCTTAGCTCATAAGCCTATTATCCACTGCTGCATATATTCCAATGAGTTTGTGTCCATGTGCTTATCTGGTTCATAGCAGGACATGTATTTTAGCTTCAGAGTTTCTGGCTTTAATTTCTTGGCCTCAGACTTGTGCTCAATATTGTGCAGGTGATGTTCTTCAGGAGCGACAATAATGGTTTAGTAGCACGTATACATAGTCAGATTTGATACTTCTTTTTATATCTGCCTATTTCTTAACAGTAGAAAGCATGTCCTTGGGTACCAATTCCCCTTCTTAGGCACTTGGCATGTATATTAAAAACATATTTGATGATCTTCACTATTTAACAATCTATCTGATGCGCATATTATCAAACAAAAATTACATGTCCACTTATTGGGTATTTTGGATCTACATATCTTCAGGTAACTATTCTCATAAAAAAATGGTTGATAAATAATTCTTTTTCTTACGCTCTGTAGATGGTATATCATATTCCATGCATAACCATATTTGCGAAGAAACTTTTACAATATTGGAAAGAGCCTCAAGCTCATATCTCCTGCGACATTCACTGTCAATTTACTCTCCTTTAATATTTTTCAAGCTCTATTTTATTTCCCTCTTATCTTAGCTCCATTCGCACTATTTGTAAAGCATGTAAAATATGCATCTCATAATTTTTAGGTGCAAGCATGATATCATCTAGGATATTCGTATGCTGATAGTTGTTGGACCATCATTTCTAATGTTTGTAAAATATTAGAATAGGTGTCAGGTTCCATCCAACATGTAGTAGTCAGAGATCAACTTGCTGAGCTTTTCTCCTTTCCTATTTTCAGTGTTAGCTGAAATTAGTACCGCAATTAAGCGTCTCATGTCAGCAGAGCCAATAAAGTTAGAGCAAGCGAGTGGAACCATGAATATATGTTTCACATGAACATTCAAACATCATGTATTTCTTGATGATAAAATTATATTGTTTTTGTACCAGCAATTCATTGGCACATACGTTAACTGTGGCACGTATCTTGACGGTATGTTTTGTTAGTGGAACAATATCCGTGAAGGTCATCAGCTGGTCGAGAGTATATCATGGTGTATTCTATCAAGACGTAGACCTGGTACTCATCATTTTGGTAAGATGGGATTGCTTTGGTATTATCCCTCCCTATATATGTGTATTAGGGCCTATATATTGTAATTGATATGAAAATTTTCTTTACCTCAGTTTCTTCGTATCACAGTTGTACTCTTTGTCTATATAATTTCTTTGTATCACAGTTGTACTCTTTGTCTATATCATTTTCATGATGTACTTTCACTAGGATTATTGCTTTTTTTGCTTCATTTGGGTAAACTTTTTGACGCAGGTAGGTGCTTTTCTAATTTAAGTAGTTTCATGGTTAGGTCACTGTTTCATCCAGGGAACATTCTGTACCAGTTGCTAACATTTTGATCAGATATTTGATTTCTTTTACTATTTGTAATCCATATCTTCAAATCATATGTTTTGAGCATTCCAGTGAGGTTATTCATGTTCTGCAACACCTATTTATGATCCAGTCTTACGCATATTTTTAAAGAACATAAATATAGGTTTCCTGATGGTGACCCATTTAATTATTTATCATTGGTCCATGTTCATAGAATGTTATAGTTCCATCCCTAGGTACACTTTGACATCTATTATAATAAGAAAATGTTTTAGTTCACCGTTGTAAGAATTTGAAGTGTCTACTATTTTTCATGATTCGTGCCTGTACGTACATATATCCAGTTGTACATGTATATTTTTACACCAAACTACAAACAACTGGTTTAAATCGTGCTCTTGAAATTCTGTACAAACATGTATTGATGTATATAGTATTCAAAGAGAAAAATCACCACTGCAGGTTACATACCAGGTGAGGCATGTTTATTTGGCAAGTTCTTTCTGATCTATGTGAAATTTATTTGCAGATCTATTTAAAGATCTTTGGTTATGTAAGAAATTCTGGTTATTCAAGCAAATAAAGAACGCAGTAGTTACACTTTTAAATTACAGGGACATGTAGTTTAACTTGCAATAGGAAATTTATACTATGCTTGTGTGATGTGGCCCTTTCTTGAACGCATAGAATGTTTCATTTCTTTGTCGATTATGCATTGAGATCCATAACCAGTATTTATTATCGAATTTTAGGAAACTTGGCGCATCAGATATTTAATATATGTGTGGTGTAACTTCAGATGCATCTGATGTTTTGGTTTTCTTCTTTTGATTTTCTTCTAGCTATGTTTGTGGTGCAGTATGCCAACTGCTCACGATTCAACACATGCTGACTAGGCATATGGTTTTGCAGCGCTGTGATGAGGAGCCGCCGATGTCCTGGCGTAGCGCGCCAGACTCCCAGCACACGGTGGCAGCTATGGAGGAGGGCAGGTCGGCTAGGTAGCGTGCATGAGCAACCCGCAAACTTTCTCTTCTCTGTATCCTCTATCTTTCTTCTTCTCCCGGGTTTTCGTATGCCCGTTTTGGCTGTTCCCATCACATCACTGTCTTCCAACAAATGTAGCATCTCTGAGCCTTTTCTATGTATGCCAACATCCTTTTCTATGTATGCCAACATCGAAGATGTCATCTATGGCATCCTATGTAATCATGTATATATCTTGCTATGCATTACATTTAGTTTTTACTGCAAATCATATTGGTTATACAGCTAAATAGTGTGCAAACCAAAACTGCCACTTCAACTTACAAAAGATATTATGCAGCTAAAACAAAAAAACAGACCATTAACAAAAGTTCTCATCAAGGGCGCCACCGCGCCAAATTCAACTAGTATGTGATTCATACTTAGACGAAGCTTGAGGAGAGTATGCACGAGGCGGGCGTATCTTAGGCCTTTTTTGCTAGTTGCCTAAAATTATCGACATTTCATGAACCTCAAAACCAGGGATATTTAAGAGAGCAATTTTCACATGCATTTCCTTTGATTTTGTAGTACGGCGTATCTCTACTATATAATATGTCTTGAGGTGATGGTGCGTTTTTCCCTTTCCGGTTTTACCCCTGTCGTTTTGCCCACTCTGCCATCAGTAAGTTAAAAAAACGGTTTGGTGGTGGTGCGTTGGTATGTCGTGCCGTTCTTCCGTCGTCGTACATCGCGTAGCGATTGGATTAAACCGATCCAAATACGTACTCCTCTTTAGCATTAAGGGAACAGTAGCGAGGAAGAGGCGTCGGCTCTGAACGAGGCGTCTGCTGCCGCCACGCGCCCATCTTCTCTACGGGCCAGCGGTCTGCTCCTTCTCTCGTCCTGCAGCCGCGCCGGGAGAGTCGACCTTCCGACTCGCAGGGACACGCCGCTGGCCGACTGGTTTTCTTGGCCAGCTCGAGGACGTCGTCGTTCTTTCCACTACGAACCGGAACATCTTGACGAGGCAACTGATCCTACATGGATAGCATATGTCTAGCGTAGTGTCTGCAATCTGTTGTGGGTGCCTGAATATCTTGTTCATGGCTCAGTTCATATGGTTAGGTATGCCTTGCATAGTGTTTGCTGGTAGTGTGCTTTACGATAGGAAATTGGGGATTCTCCAAGTTAGATGATATGAAGGTAAATGCTTTTGCCGCCCTTGAGGCCCTGACACGCAAGGGAATGGGCGGGCAGATCAGTTGTTAATTTGCGGGTGACACAGCTGTCCCATTCAATGTGGGGTGCTCATCTTCAATAACCTGGTGGTGGTGCTGCTGTGAAACTCGGCGAGCCGGTCGGCGGTCGCGTGCGACCGGAGAGGAAGAACAGTGGCCTTTTCAGTTGGCTCTGCTTCACTGTACAATGTTTATCCTTTACTCTTTTTTTTTCCATGTACCATATTTATTTTGTTCCCTCAGTTAGACTGGACGCATGCACGCGGCAATGAGACCCTCGCAACCACGGCGGTGCGCGTAGCCGTGTGCTGCAGCATGCAACGGCGGAGCTAGCTGACTATAACCTCTTCCACGCGCAAAGAGGAACGAACTAACGACTTCCCGCGAAAATACTTATTAAGTTATTTAATCACTTTTAATTAATTCCAAACAGAAAAACTACAAGGCAGTGACAGAACGGAAATGCTAGATTTACGGACTAAATACTACGGACAGATGCTACGGAGAGCGAGACGTGGAGATCGTTGGTTGGTTGGAATGGCAGAACCTCCCGTAATTTCAGGGGTGTATCCCAATGGTAGCTCTCTACGTGAGTCCGTAAGCGTAATTCTGTAAAAAAAAATCCGTTAAGACTAGTCACAATGGGGAGTAACATAGAGTAGTAACATGGTGATGTTACTAGTCTCTGTTACCACCTTCACAGTGGGGAGTAACATCATTGTGGTGTCATATAAGATCTTATTTATTGCACTATAGACTCATTTTGTCTTGATAAGTGTGATGTTACGGTAATAGTTGAGTGCCCGTGCGTTGCTACGGAGTACTGAAATAATATCACACGGTCAAACGCTGGTACGAATTCCATAAATATGTGCCAAACATGACGACACCGTTCCATTCATATCACGGTTAATATTAACCGATGCTGTCTCCCCCTTCTTTCTGGTACGAATTCCATAAATATGTACCAAACATGACAATACCGTTCCATTCATATCACGGTTAATATTTACCGATGCTCTCTCCCCCTTCTTTCTTCCTTTTACAGATGTCTTGCATCTCCTTAGATACCATCTTCTTGCAAGAAGACAAATCCAATAAATTAGCCACTCCACTTACATTCTCTTCATGGGCGGTTAATCTATCATAGCATCCTCCTCATTTTCAAAACTTTGTCATCTTTAATTACCATCACTTGAGCACCTTTTATAAAACTTTACCAAATCTATGAAATGGTTCTCACGCAGTGCAAGAGATGCTGGTGGATTGTGTTTTGATTACAAATGAAACAGTTTTCACCTACCGCAAGGGACGACGGCATATTAAATTTCTTATTTACAATAATGAGAAATGCAAATAGTGCACTGACAAATTTTGTCCCTCTTCATTCTTTGACGCAACAAAGATAATGTTTTGTGACCGCAAATAACTTGAAGAAAAACAAAAGATGAGAAAATTAAACTAAAACACATACGTAATAAACTAAATTCATCCTTTCATTAAACCTCTCGCATTGCATTGTGTTATTTCACATTGCTGCACCGCAGCTTGGCCTGTACAAATACAATTTAATTGTACCACATGGATGGTCGAACCAATAGGAACAGTCACTTGCATGAACCATGCATCTGCTGCGAGCAGCTCTCGCCGGCAGGTTTTCCAAATACACGAAGATGGAGAAGGTGGACAGGCAACTCCATCGTTGGTGTCTCTCTCCCTTTTCTCAGTCGCCCATCACCGGCCTGTCGGCCGCGGCCTAGATCTGGTGATGGCAAGCTGGTTTCGTCCCGTCATCCTCCCTGCTGGCAACAATTCTCCACTCCGCCTCGCTTCCCCACCCCTTTCTGTTGCAGCTCCTAGCTCGAAGGAATCCTTTAGCTGTTTGAATGTCCCTGGTCAATTAAGCCCTGTCATTTTCGCTAATGCTTGCTCGATTTAATTCAAAGACTATTTGAATAACTGAACAGATTGTTTCCAAAAGTAGAATGATTTAGGCATAAGCTACTTTGATACATGACTTAAAGTTTCATATTTCTATCCCCGGCAAAGATTTTTTTATTTAAACAGTATAACATATGTATGAACAATGTCTTAGATCTTACATCTTCTAAAACCATTACATAAATTTGTCCACTATATTTTTTAAAAATTGAGAAAAGCATCTGCTACTTACCATGCCGAAAGGTTATGTCCAAATTATTTCCTCCAAAATAAAAGGAAGACTAATATCGTGTTTACCCGCTGTATCAACAATGTTGAATAAATGTTGTGTTCAATGGATCCCACCATGATCCCATAACAAACCAGCCGTCTCGAGCGCCTCCTTGTTCTTTCACCATGTAGATCAAATCCACTCGAGGCTATAGAACGCCATTACCACTTCAGCTGCAAAACAACATCATGTAGCTTGACCATGGGCCTTGAGCGCATGCGTGCAAGAGTACATGCAGCTAACCAGGCCAGTAGCCCAAAAAAACTATGGAGAAAACTGGAACACAAGATTAATCCAAACCAGCAACAACCTTCTCTGTTCATGTAGTTGGATACATAAATAAGGCAGTGTGATGATCTTCTATGGGTTCTTGTAACAACACCAGCTCTTTCAGCCGCTGATAGTCCAATCCTTCAAAATCCTGCAATAACAAGAAACACTGAATCTAGAATAAAACAACCCAAGAAAAGAGTATGGAGACAAAGGAAAAGATGATTCAGGAAAAAAAGAGAGAATGTTTAAATAAAAGAAGGTATTTCTAGTACTTACAGCAAATTAAAATGCATGAGAAAACATAGCGCAGAGGAATGAATGTTATACAACCTGACCTATAAATTATACTTAAAAAAAATAAGTAGCTTCCAAGGGCCATACGTCCCTGGATTTATCAACATGCAGTATCCTTCGGAATTAGGAAAAAATAAACTGACCAAATATCACATGCTCCATTAGGACACAAGAAATTATATAGGAAAAAGAAAGACGGGTTAATTGAAAATGCAAGATAATTGGTTGCCGGTATGGTTACTATAACGGCCTGAATAAATCTGTGAAGATGCACAAGGCAAGGGAAAATTTAACCGAACCTGTCGGTAGGAAAATTTCTGCAAAAAGTGGACGTAATGGAACAGCTGAAGCCTGAAGACATCATAGGCAGGCTCATATGTGACATGTATATGAACTGTAGACAACATTGTTAGGACTGCAGACATGTATATTATGATTTTATGACATGTAAAATGTAAGTGCTTGAAGAAATCATTAATAGGACGGCAGGAAAATAACTATTTGCAAGTCGGAATACAAACAACATTACAGTATTTAATTCAGTTACCTTGCTCCTTGCATACAGCAAGATGCCACCATGATACTTGACCCAAGAAGAAACTACGACTGTGAACTTGTGATTTGGCTTCAGATTGGTGCGTTGTAGACTTGGGAGTTTAATTTTGAGTAGTATGATGCATGTGATCCAGCAGACTGAAAATTTTATAAATAGAGCAGCATTGCCATGATGCTTGACTTCCATGAGAATCACTGATGATGGTCAATGATAACTGTAATGTGCATGCAAATTATATAATTTTCCGAAGACAAAAAATGCATGCATTCATGAAAAAGGGTAACATACGATTGGAATTTGCCAGAACCAACCTCGATCTAGAGCTGCATCCATCATCGTGCTGATGTCCACCTGAAAGTCATGTCTCACATTCATTCAAACCATCATTCCTGAGATGTTTCTAATAGTAGCCGTGTATACAATCTAGTGCAACTGCAAATGTTTCAAATACATATCAGAAGAAATATAACCACTTTCAGTTTTCAAGCTTCAAGCACACAATTTTGAACGCACTTCAGTTATAAACTCATAGAATACATGGTTCATAATAAACCCCAAACTGATATACATTTAGCTGTCTTAAAATAATACCTAGCGACCATTACATAAGAAATTATTAATCAAAATCAGCACGTAGCTACAGACCTAATCCATCAAATATGAAAATTCAGGTGTAAATCCAGATCATAATTTCAAGTATTTTCCTATGATTTCAGGTAACTCAGGAATTCACATGATTTCCCATTGACCAATCTAAAATACTGCATATGGAAGTGGATGAGTAGAACCAAACTTCATGCGCATGATTGCTGGAAGAACAAGTGCATAGGCATAGCCCATGCCCAATCAGGCACGCATTTGATACTTACATATACGTACATGAATCCGTGTGATATTTTTAACCTCTTCTAACTGAAGAAATGATTTATGCAGCCATGATCCTTAGCCTGCAAGAGATTCAGACGGTGAGTAAAATATGTGTACCCAGTGTAGCTGCAAGATCAAGTCATCACCAAATCAACACTGCACGAGCTTATTTCTACCTGCTGCAATTTACAAACAACATTCTGACGAAATAGTTTAGAGAGGGATATTAATGGCCGACCTTCCGAGGTAGAGGTCCATGGAGGACGAAGAGATCAGTGCCGGCAACAAATATCTGGACACAAGGATGAAGGCGGCGGTGAACATCCGAGCCCTCCTCTCCATTAAGTAGGTCAACATGAGATCCCTGTCGCAACCAGCCCCTGCAAAATCGCAGCAAACAAATCCACGGGAATCAAACAAAATACCCTCCCCAAATCCTATCTGATTAACAGACGAATCATGGGTCTCAAGTACTCAATAGACGATGGCGATGGTCTCCCAGGGTACTCCTGACACGCCATGCCTTGGCGGCGGTATGCTGCGTCGACGGTGAGGGATGTGCCCTTCTCGACCAAGAGGCCGGTCGCGGCTGCGGCGGTTGATGGCGGGCGGACGGAACAGCGGGGCTTCATGGTTGACGGTGGCGGCGACCTTCAATCGACGGGAAAGGTAGCGGGCTGTGCGGCGGCGGTGCGGCGGTAGAGGCGGTGGCGTGGGTGAGGGGCGCCTCAATGGAGACCCCACGGCGGCGAGGGCTTTGGAGACGCAGGGCGAGGCCGCGTGGGTGTTGGGGGCGCCGAAACCCTATCCAATTAATCGGGCTGGGGCGACCGACAAGAATCGGTAGACTTCGTTCGCTGGCCCACACGTCGGCCCAAAAATTTGTCGGGAGAGGCAGAAAACTGAGGCTTCACCAACGTACGTCCAACTCCCATTTAATAGTAAAGACTAGCTAAGTTACTCTAAACACCTCTCTCCTCATTAACTACATGCCACATAAACAAAATGGTCTTAAGATGTGTGATGTTACTAGCTAAATTACTCCCATTGTGACTAGTCTAACTAGCTATGACATGGAGCAAATGACGTGTCTAGCCGTCTCCACCCCCTCCCGGTACTTTTTTTTACGCTTTTTCCTGGTTCAAAGAAAATAAATGTAATCTATATCTTTTATAAAGCAAAACCCTACTAATATGCATTATGCCTTGTTTACTTCAGGAACTAGACAGGATTATTCCGGATCCCAAAAAATCCTCAATAGTATGTTACTATTCCGGTTTTGTAAGGGATGATCCCTAGATATCCCCCACCAATCACCTCATTTTTGCCTAGATTGAAAACTCTAGGTCATGCTAGTGTATTTTTGGAAAGGGTATTTGTGGAAATTTGTGGGGATTGGGTGAAACCAACAATTTCACCAAATCCCCAATCCCCTTGGAGATAAAAATACACCCCTAGTAAACAGGCCCTTAATTATTTCTGTATCTCAACATGCAAGCTATTCACATCATCCATTCTTTTAACCAGCTAAATGTTCATGTCACCACTAATATTCATTGAAGCCAATATTTTTTTGCATATCCGGTCATCTACTTTTTATCCATTTCTGTCACCAAATTTTAATTATCAAATATTAAAAATAATGTCAATTAACTTTACCTTTTCGATAATTGTGATCAATTAAATCTTCCATATTTTTATAAACAATTTCATATTTCATGGGTTTTATATGTATTTATTTATAAAATTCTTAAAGAGATTTCCGCTGCAACACACGGGGTATATTTTCTAGCAAGCTAGGCATCCCACCCAGGTGGTGCACCTTATAGTAAGAAAGAGGCAAGCTACGCCGAGAGTAGATTTTTGTAACCCGGGTTACATGGAGCTCCTTTAAAAAAAAATAAAAAATGACATTTTTTTGAGTTTTCAAAAATCACGAAAAAAACGTAGATGTAGATAGTGTCGACATTTACAAGGGTGTAAAATTTTAACATAAAATCCGTTGTATTTTGGGCTGTAAAAAAAACAAATCATGGAAATTTCAAAATTTTGAAACTGTGTATTGTTCACCACCCAGATCCACCCATTTGTCTTTTCTATGCAGCCCAAAATACAATAAGAATTTGGAGTTAAAATTTGCACGATTGTAGATCTCTACAATATCTACATCCGAGATTGTTTTCTCGACTTTTGGAAACTTAAAAATGCCGATTTCGAATTTTTTGAAAAAAGGGCACCATGTAGCCCGGGCTCCATTTTAGGTTTTCGCTCCTGCCTATCTAGCGAGAAATGCGCACGACGTAGAAGAACGAAGGTCCTTTGTACCGTGTCAGAGTAAGGCAAACCTGCACAGGCAAACATGAAGCTTTGCGTGTACAACATTTCTGCTACGATGTGACAGCGGTTGTCCGTCCAATCGCCTGTTGAGGCAGGAGCACTGCTCGAGGTCGAGGGTAGTCTACGACCCATCGTGCACGGGCTACTGTAGGTGTGATCAAGCGGTACGTCCATGTGTTTAACCATTGGGAGACTTTGATCCCACTCGATAGGGTAGATAATGACAGCTCTAGATACGTGACCGGTCATATTAATACATGCCACGATGGATTAATAGTTCTACCTACACTGTACAGCCTACCAAAACGATGCTACCATCTGGAGTGGCCCATAAAATAGGCCTGTAGGGTGTTGTTTCAGCTTAGACAGAACAAAGGCCTCTTATTGCCCGCAGGACGAGTAGAGCACTAGCGCCATCTCGACACCAATTAATTTTTTTTCCTCTGAATATGAAATGCAGCTATGAAATATTTTTGAAGTGCTAATGACTTGGACAATTGATTATTTTCTCCCCAAAATATACCAAGCTCAAACGATTCAAGACTAACATTTCCACTCTTTCCCTGCAATTAAAGAGTACATATTTCCACAGTTAAAATGATACTCCCTCCGTTCCAATTTAGTTGACTTGCTATGCACCACAAGTGGATGTATCTAGACTTGTAACATGTCTAGATACATCCACATGTTTGCTTAGCAAGTCAATTAAATTGAAACGGAGGGAATATAAGTGAGTAGAGCATGGCAGTCGCTGACGAGACTCACTAACCACTGGCAGGAGTAGAATAGTAAGTAACCACAGGTAGAATTAGAAACAGACAATGAGGCATCGCCAGCCCCCAAAGTCCGTACTGTAGTCCGTACGTATTTTGGCGTTGTTGTCCACCAAATGATAGCCAAATCAACACGCCATCACTCCATCTATGCAACATTAATAAGTCATCAACCCGATCTGAACATTAGATAACGGTCTGAAGGACGACGCAACATTCATAAGTCATCTACTCCTGGCCTCCGCGAAGGACATGCATGCATCTTCAGTTACAGTTCGTCCCGAAGGACGACGCTGGCGGCCGGTCGGGTGGTGCAAACCCTGGCCTCCGCGAACAGCTGTCCCGGCCGGCAGAAGAGGCCCTTCTCCGGCGCGCAGTGCGAGTCGTCGGAGCAGACACAGAGCCCTTCGATGGCGCAGCCCTTCCCCACGATGTTGGGGCTCCCGCTGACGCCGAGCACCTGGTCACTCCACTCGCTGGAGAAGATCCCGTCTGGGTCGTACCTGGACTTCACCTCGAGGAACTCGCCGGTTTTGGGGTACTTTGCAATGACGCCGTCGAAGGCGAAGTTACGGTTCTTGCCCCAGTGTGGGATGGCGTCGTACTTATTCAGCGCCAGCTGCTCGAGCTCGTCGATCACGTCCGCGTGTGCCCGCGGCTCACCCTCCGTGTAGCTCCGGTAGTATGTGAGGTCGAAGTCGAGGGAGTCCTCGGACTTGCCCAGGTACGCCGACGATGCCTTCAAGTAGCGGAGCAACACGCCGAGCTTGGCGTCGAGGCCACACAAGGCGCGCGGGTTGAGGTCACGGAGTTTCTGCACCTCGACGATGTATGCAGGCGCACGGGAGACCGCGATGCTGAAGCCGGAGTTGTAGAAGAAGGGGCTCCGGATGCGCGGGTCCCAGGTGCAGGAGGAGAGGAGCCCGTCCTCCGGGCTGCTGATGCACGTGCCGGAGGACTGGATGCGGTTCTGGAACCCCACCACCGGGTACCCCGTGAAGAAGGAGCCGTCGTTGGTGAAGCCGTAGCCCTGCAGCTCGAACAACGCCGATGGAACCCGCGCCGCCAGGCACCGTGCGACGTCGCTCCCGTCCTCCTCCAGGCGCTCCTCCGTTAATCTCGCGGCGATGAGCGCCAGCGTCGGGTTGGCGCGGAAGCCGAGGTAATCGTTGAGGCCGTTGCCCGGCGTAGAGACGGGGACGCGTTCGTCCGAGCGGTAGATGACCTTGCCCTGCCGCGGCAGCCACGCCATGTCGCCGAACTCGTGCAGGTTGCCCCACACGGCCACCTGCGCCGCCAAGTCTGTGTCGTCGCGCGTCTCGAACGTCACCGACCGCTTGAACATGGGCTGCAACTGCAGTGTAACCTGCACGCGTACATAGTGCCCATATATAATTTAGCCTACCTTGCTTGCATGTAAATGCCATGCATGTGTCGATCCGAAGGAGCGGGCATGCATTAGTTCGTAGCCATGCATATAGGTCATTACCTGGGAGACGACGCCGAGGACGCCGAGTGACACCTTGACGGCGTCGAGGTCCGTGTCGGCGACGCCGAGCTCCCTTACAACGGCGAAGCCCTGGCTCGCCGGCGCCGGCGTGACGATTCTCATTCCTACCACGTATTCGTGCACGGCGCTGCCCTTGCCCCACAAGGAGCTCCCGTGTGCACCCGTTGCCAGGAGTCCCCCGATGGTGGCGCCGTACCAGTAGGGCGAGTGCGGCAGCGCTAGCCCTGCCGCGGCGGCGGCCTGGATCAGGTCCTTGAGCACCATGCCACCCTCCACCGTCATCAGGCCGCTGGCTGCGTCGACGCTCACCGTCCGGTTGAGCCGCTCCGTGCTGATGATGGTGCCGTCGCGGCCACCGGGGCAGGCCAGCTTCGGGAAGCTGTGGGAGTGCTTGGTTGCCGCCTTGACCTTGCGCTTGGCGGCGGCCGCGGTTGCCACGGCCGCGACGAGCTCCTGCTCCGTGCTGGGGAAGGCGGCGTTGGCGGCGCGGCAGATGTTGCGGTCTGGGAAGGAGCCGTACACGTTGGTGACGGTGCAGTCGGACATGCCACGGGCGCAGGCCACCGGCTCCGGCGGCGGGCTGGATCTCGCTAGGCCGACGAGAAGCCCCAGGAGTAGCAACGCGAGCACCCCTTCCATTGCTCTTCCCGGTCCTTCCATGACTGTGGCAAGCGGCAATTAATCCCAGACATTAAATAGACTGTGAGAGCTTGCTATAGCGCTTAAGCTAGGACACTTGTTAACAGCCGTATCAACACCTGTTTACACTAGTTTGCTATAGCGTAAGCTAGGACACTTGGAAGTCAAAGTTAGATCGAGTTTATACGAAAATATAACATTATTTATATTAGGTATATGATATGTAACTTAGCTAAAATGAAACTGGTTTCCCTTTAAGCTAAAGGGAAACTTTCTAAACTGTCTCGGCAATGGTGAGTGAACTTTCACGCGCATGACATGTGAACCTTCAAACGGAACATGAACTGAACATTTTTTTGAACGAATTGAACTTTTTTTGTGAACTTTTTTCTGAACGAGGTGAACTTTTTTTCTGAGTGAAGTGAACTTTTTTCTTAGCGAAGCGAACTTTTTTTTTCTGAAGGAAGTAAACTTTTTTCCTGAGCTTTTTTTCTGAACGAGGTGAACTGTTTTTTTAACTGTGCATGAACTGTTTTTTTGAACGAAATGAACTTTTTTTGAAACTTTTTTCTAAACGAAGTGGACTGTTTTTCTGAATGAGGTGAACTTTTTTTTGAACTGCACATGAACTTTTTTTTGAACTGCACATGAACTTTTTTATGAACGAAGTGAACTTGTTTTCTAAACGAAGTGAACTTGTTTTCTGAACTGAACATGAACCTTCTTTTTCTGAATAAGGTGAACTTTGTTTTCTAAGGGAGTGAACTTTTTTTTGGTCTCGTGCATCCCCATGAGATATTTATCCCGACACATTCAAAGAACATAATTGAGTGTGAACTTTGTTTCTAGACGAAGTGAACTTTTTTGTTTTGCTAGAGTGCATTCCCCTTAAAAATTTATCCCAACACCAAGTGAACTTTTAAAATTCACCAAGTGAACTTTGTTTTTCCAAGAAATGTGACCTTGTTATTTCTCTCGAATTTGTTTTTCGTGAACTGCAGCACGAACTGCGCCAAGAAGTATTAGCTGCTGTATCTTTGTTTACTGGATTTACAGAGCTGAACAACTGCATTTTAACAATCGGAAAAAAGTCACAGCGCAGCGCGAAGACCCCATCGTCGACCACGGACCTAGAGGAGGTCGAGATGGATGGGCTTGAGCCATTCCAGGGGCGCGCGTCCAAGGGAGGTTGCAGGTGGCGTGGTCTGCCGGTCAGGCGTGGGCCGCGCGGTGGGGGAAGGGCGGCGCACAGGAGGTACAGGGGGACGCGCCGGCAGGAGGTGGCCGGGGCCACGCCGGGCAGGAGGTGCAGGGGGACGAGCCGGTCAGGAGGTTGGCGGGACGCGCCGGGAAGGAGGTGGCCTGGCGACGGACGGAGCCATGTCGTGACGGCGCTGGGTATGGAGGCCGCACTCGGCATCCAGGCCGGCGGCGGTGCGGCGCCAGGACCTCCCGAGGCGGCGGCGGTGCGGGTCCTCGATCTCCCAGGGCGGCGGAGGTGTGGGGGCCTGGACCTCCCGTGGGCGGCGGCGCAGGCCCTCGGCCATGGCGGGGGCGGCGCGGGCAGGAGGTGGAGGGGGCCCGCCGACCGGAGGCTCGAGGGTATCGCGCCGGTAGGAGGTGGTGGGAGGCGAGGCGGCGCGGCGGCAGGTGGATGGCGGCGAGGCTGCGGGGGGGGGGGGGGGGGGTGAGGGAGGCGCGCGGCGGCAGGTGGATGGGTAGGCGCGGCGGCAGGGTCGGGCCGTGGAGGCGAGGAGACCTGCGTGGTGGGGACCGGCCTCGGGAAGAAGACGGGTAGGTGGGCTGGATTTTTTCGGCACGGTTCAGTGCGGGTCAGGTTGTGCTGCCAAAACAGGAGTAGTTTCTGTTTAAGCCTAAATGGAACTCTTAAGACAGGTTTCTGTTTAGTCCTGCCCTATGATAAAAATATATATTTGATCAGATCTAATGATAATAATTTGGTGACATAAATGTTGGTGTTTTTTAAATAAACACGGTCAAAGATAAAAAAAGGTTTAACTCTCCATGAAAGCTTGAAGTCCACCCTTTCTAGGACGGATGGAGTTAGGCTATTCTTCCAGCCCTACAATTGCTCATGTTTTATTTTTTCCTTGCGAGAAATTTTGCTTGTGGTTATAACCTTTTGCCTTTTGCCCACAGCGTGTAGCCAAAACTAGTTCCAAATTCACCTTTTGCCTTTTGGAACTAGTTTCCTACACTATGAGTCTAGGAGCCATGAGGGTGGTTCCAAATCTTCCCTTCCAATAAAATACTATTGCATGTGCATGGGCCTCTCTTAAAATGCCTCAGATTGGAGAGAACATGCCGAATAAGCGCAATGGCGCTCGTCCTACAGGGAGGACGTTTTTGAACTTTTTGAAAACGTTTCAATTTTTTGAAAAGAAATAGATGGATGTAGCTGCACACACGCACAACGTTCCTGGAGATTTTCAGTCTGAAATACATTGTATTTTTGGCTCAGCAAAAAAGACAAATCGAATAAATATTAGAGAAAAAAAAGTTTGATCTATACATGCCCCCGATCTGTATTTTTTTCTTTTTTTCTGAGGCTAAAATACATTATATTTCACATAAATACTTTGTACCAAGCGTAGTGCATAGGTTTGTCTACATCATGGTATTTTTCTTTGAATTTTTCGGAAACTTTAAATTTAATTATTTTTAAAATTCAAATGCCTGGCGCCCTGTCGCCCTCCCGGGCACCATATCGCCGCACTCGAGAACATGCCCTTTTTTGCTTGGTGTTGGGACCCACAGTACAGAAATATACTCGATCTTATACAAGAATTTATTTTTCTATACGAATTCAGCACGAGATTTGTGTCGCGCGTGTCTACCATTTCACCATCAAGGTGGTCTGGAGCTATTGCTATATTTTCCAAAGTACCCAAATACACCATTTGCTAAATTTGGCCGCCATCTGTAGTTTTTATTTTGTTTGAGTTGTTTTGTACTTCTTGGAATTTTTATAATAGATCCAGATCTTTTACAAAAAAAGTTGCAAGCGGGTTGCAAATAGTCGAGAATTGAGCTAATTCTCGACTAGTGCTCTCTAACGGCATGTACGATGGAAGGTACTTGTAGAGGTGGTTAGAAAAATAAACTAGTTTTTCTAATTAAAACACTAGTGCTTACTTACCACAAGACAAATGCTTAACTAAACACCTCCCATGTAAGAATAAACATTGCTACTTATAAAAAAACTTGGCTTATTTTTATAAACAGCCTGCTTAACACTTTGCATTTTACATAGCCTAAAGGCGGCACTTGTAGAACTCGGTGCCCTGGCTCTCTTGCGCACGGATGTCTCGTTTGTTTGTCTGAGCAGAAGAAATCAACTTATCTAAAAAAGGATCGATTAGCTGCCTGGCTGGGTTGTCCAGTCGGCCATCGGCTTTGTTGGTACGTAATTGAGGATTTATGAAGGCTGACTTGCGTGCGCGGAGATCAAGAGCTAGGCTGATGCCGATCGGTCGGCGTTGTTATCGCTTTGCCGATCGTTCACCGTATCTTTACGGTAACAAGATTTGAATTTATCGTCCTGTCACGGATCCCTTCTGTCACAGTTACCCCCTATTTCTAGAAAAAATGCCACCGTTTACGTCTCTTCCTTCCTCCCCTCTTACTCACGTATACAACACAACAACTTCTTCTAGCTCTTCTCTCTCTTTCACCCACGCACAACAAGCAGTCCAGCACACGTACGTAGCTAACCAAGAATTAAACAGCCAGCTCAGCTACTAATGCATCACACAACCAGGATTCATCTACCCAGTGGAAAAGCGCGTTTAGGTAATTTAGCTTCCTGGTTATGTGTAATATGTGTGGAGAGCAAACGGGAGTGTGCGTTCGTGTTTCTTTTTTCCTTTTGTCCTACTGATGTTCACAGATAATTTCAGTCACACTACATATATTGATGTATGCACCAAGAACGAATATGTATAGCTTGTGCAGTGTTGAGTTTGAGACATATACATATGGCTGATCAAGAATATCAGGCTGAGCGAAAAGGTGCACGCAACACATAACACATGGCTGATTTTGAAATAGACAAATGACATATCAAGAATATCAGGTGGGGAACAACACTTGCTTTGGCGTTTTTTGTTAAACACATATGCACAAATTCATGTAAGTGTGAAAGTTGTAGAACCCTAATATTCTGTTATTGTATTATGGTGACCCTCATGGGAACTCATATATGTACTCTAACTATAAGAACCTTCACCTTCTAATGCTCATGCTGTAACGCGGCAGCATCACCCTCTAGGTTACAGCAAATAACCGGCTGACATCTGATTCACATCACCGTCCAAACATAACATCTGATTCACTTCACTGCCAAAAGCAGTTTACGCCTCCCAGGAATAAGCAGGGCAGTACAAAGTTGATTTCTAACAGATCCTCTTGGCCGTTCTTCTTAAGTTCAGTTCAGCATACCACACGAGGCTTCTCTAGGATGTTCCATGTATTGGGACGCATATAACAAATATCACAGCCATATTAACTTATTACATAGTCTCAATAGTTAACATTGCCAAAAGCACCGGCTACAGACAAACTTAATAACGATCAACACTGCCAAATCACAACACCAAGCCAAGCAGCAAAAAAACTGTAGCACTCCATGTAGCAGCACAACACACCAATCCAAGCATACCAAGATCAACGCGGTTTGGTGAAAACACACCATTTATTCACCGTGAGCGCAAGTAGCAGCAGCACGGACCGACTACTCCAGCACAAACACACTTTGCAAACAGACAAGCAGTTGGAAGCAACCCCGAAGCTGTGAGATCAGGACTTGTAATAGCAATATACTGATGCTTCACGTAAGCCCAACCTCCACGCACCGTGGAGCAGCGCACACCAGAGCAGCCCACAACAGATTACCTGACAAACGGAAGAATGGAAAGCAGATAACGAAATTATTCCTCTTCCGATAAAAAACAATCTTCTCTATCTACAAACAGCGCAAAGAGAAAATCGATGTGCGACAAACCTCAGAAACGAGACCCTCGGGAGGGTCTTCTTGTAGTAGGCCGAGTGGCGCGTTTCGAAGAGCGACGGGTGATGCCCGGCATCCAAGCCATCCCACTCGAGCCTGTTCCACCAGTCCATCTCGCAGTCCACCTCCGGCTTGGGACCTTCACGTGCGACAGCCGGTAAACGTCTAAGAGCCCAGCAGTCCCTGAGGCCGATCATCTGCAGGGTCGGTGCAGTCAATCTGGCCTCACATATCTGCTCCAGCTTGTGAAGATGGTATAGCTTGATGTGCTTTAGGTTCTTGAATGTGGCACCCGATGCTATTTCCTCAGGGCACTTGTCATCCAATGGGAAAACATGTCGGAGGCTACTGCAGTATGCGATCTGGAGAGTCTTCAAGTTGGGCAAGGTGAAGGAAATGGGGAGGGCGAACACAAGCCTAGGGCAATTATATAGGTATATGTGCTCCAGTCGTTTGAAACAATATTCCAGACCCTCAATCTTATTGCCTCTACCCCAGATGCAATAGACCATCAGGAGATCGCAAGCTGAAACTATACCCAAACATTCAAAGCTGCTCTGTAATCGACCCTGAAAAGAAAACACAGTATGTAGCTTGGGGCACCTCTCAACATGACACCATCTTAGGTCACGCCAAAGTGCTCCACCCGGTGGAGGAATAACAGTGATGGAGGAATTGTCATGTACATGCAATGATTGAACAGATTGCACAGACTCTGCGAAATATCCATAGTCCCCCATACTCTCAAAATTACAGCTTCCTTCACCAATCTCGATATGCACATCCAAAGTTTGAAGCTGTCCATGATTCCACACCAAGGACAAGCATGTTACATCTTCAGTAAGGGCAATATTATAATAAGGTAACAGCGGACTTGTTGGAACCAAACCCTCTTGTCTAGAACCAATACCCTTGATGCTTTTGGTTATGTTAGCTTGGCTAGGGCTCATACAAGAGATAAGGATGTACACCTTGGAGAGAGAGCTCGATATCCGGCGATAGACACGCAATATGGACGACAACCTTCCATCTGTAAAAGCAATAAATGCATGAAAGTGGAAAGATCTCAGTCCTCCACAACAGATCATTGATCTTTTCTGCTCCTGTGTGTCTACAAGTAACACTTCCAAGTCAAATGATCCACTTCTCCACATTAGGCTATGGAGCTTCTGACAACCCAGCAGGAATAGTTTCTTGAATTTAGGGGCATCCATTGCATAAAGGTCAACTTTTTTAATGGCTGTACCAGAGAGGTCCAGTTCTTCCAGATTGGGCAATGCACGCAAGAACAAGTTTTCCAATCGACCACAGCCCTGTAGGGAGATCTTGGTCACCTGGACTATTTCAATTGGAGCTATACGAGACTTCAGGCGTAATTCCTCGTGTGGCAACTCTATGGAATGTGTCCAGTTCTTTGCTGGGCCATAACCATCAAAGCTGAAACTTTCGAGCAGTGGAGTAGCTCCTTCTAGTACAACATTTCCCAATCTGGAACAGCCATCAAGAACAAGCATCTTCAAACTTCCTGCGGATGATAATGTGGGCAATGAATCTATGTGAGTGTTGCCGGACAAGTCAAGGAGCTCCAAATTCACCATATCTACTGAAGAACTGTCCGGTGTGACCACATCTGATGATTCGGTTACTCTGAGCTTGTGAAGCTTCTGTAGCCTTTTCAAAGCATGACTTATAGTCTTCCATGAGACTCCCTTTGTATTTAACTCCCTGAGATTGGTCATCACTTCAATCATCTGAGGCAGGAAAACATAATCTGTGAATCGTAAGTCAAACACCAGCAGGTTCGGAAATATTGGCTCTCCATTTTGCTCCTTCCCTTTGTTTGCACAATGGTCAAGCCAGAGGAATCTTAGGTTGTGGCAGGACTGGAAAGGAGGTGATGCAAAATCGAAGCTGCAGTTGCAGAGTTTTAGCACACGGAGGTTGCTGGCTAGTTGAAATAAATCATTACGTACATATACAGGATCATTCCCGTGAAATATTAAAAATGATGATGCATTTCCATATTCATTCTTTCTTTTATGTCTAGTACATCCAACAAACGACTTGCTCCATATGCAGTATAGCACAACGGCAACATCATTCGATAAAGAGCATTGCCAATCTCCCAAGCTCTGTCCTCTCCAAGGATTCCATCACATATCCAGTAGTTGCAAGCATGAGTAGCCCAAGCATTTTCATCATCAGTAGGGTTTTTAGGTAATTGTGTTGTCAGGAACAAGGAGTACAAGAAGCAGTCCAAAAATATTGTTGGGTTGATGCCCTCCATGCCGATGTCACCAATCACTCCCACAGCTTCTTCGTGCAATATTTGATGCACATGCATAAGGACATGACTTGAAGAAAAACGTGTATTGATATAAATATTATCAAAACTTGTTATCAACATCTTCTTATGCCATGGGACCTGAATCTGAAATCTTGCACCATTGGTGCATAACAATTTGCCTTTGCCAAAAAGAGGAATGCCACAGTCTGCCAGATCAATATCTCTATCTTCTCCACAATGAAAAATCATCAGAAATTTTTCATTCCTAAGAGACTCGTGAATCAAACTTCGATACTTGATATAGGTCCTCTATAGAAGTCGCCCTGTCCTCGGAAATCATCATCTTCATCTTTTTTATCAAATATGGGCATTGCATGGCAAAGGTTCAACGCCTCGGCGATTGTCCTCTGCATGGTCCTTTCGTTTTTCCACAGGGAGCAGTCCACGTTGATTATTTTGCCAAAATGCTTTCTCATGTCAGAATCATCACATATTGTGGATTTTAGGAGTTTGGCTATAGCTCTAAAGAGAGCACACGCACCCAGACACTGCTCTTCCCAGCCACAAACGATGAATGCTTTAGTTTTGCCTTCTATAGTATCATCGCTTTCACGCAAAAGATTAATCACTTTTTTGACGGCATCATCAAAATCCATTACAATCTGTAAGGATAGTGGCTATTATATATGACAACCATAATGCATATACGGGTACTATAGTTTCGAATAGTAGATATTTTGCATATGAATAAACTAAAAATGAATTCCCCTTTTACCCTCTAGTTATCCATTTGTGACACAGTTGCTCCATGAATGGAAATCACAACTGGAACCCGAGCTACACATAGCCCTCTAATTTGCAAAATACGAAAATCATATTTCAAAGTTCCAAGAAAATGTGAAAAAATCCCGGATGTAGAGAATAGTGCATTCTACAAACATGTAAAATCTCAACTCAAAATAATCAATATGTTGGGCTACACAAAAATAACAAAAACCTGACAGATTTTGGAGTTGAAATTTTGCACTGTTCACTACTTTAAAATTCAGATTTTTGTCATTTTTGCACAGCCCAAACGGCTTGTCTATGTAGTTGTCACTCTTTTGGATATCTCCTATCCTGTTCACATCCTGAGTCAGTTGTTTCTACGCCCACTTGGGTTGATTCACTACAACCACCTACTTTGAGTTCTAGGATCTCTTTGTTTGACTATATGTCGTCGTATTCTTTTTACACGCTCTAGTTTGTTACAACTTTGGCTTATTCGGATGCAAATTGGGCTAGTGATTCTTTGAATTGTGGTTGGTTTATGCTTATTGTGTTTTTCTTATGGTTCTCCCACTGCTTGGAAGATGAAGAAACAAGATGTAGTTTCCTGTCTGAGTGCAAAGGCCTAGTTGCGAGCTATGACACTTTCAACAGCAAAGGCAACATGTCTACAGTGGTTGCGGAGGTTTTATGGCATTTCCTTAGGCGAGGCTTAGGCGATAAGGCGTCATGACAGCGCCTTGGAAATATGTCCGCTTTAGCCTTTAGGCGCTTAGGCGTCAGAGCGGTGGTAGAACACCTTACTACCTTAAAAACTATGGTGGTTGCTTGACGATCTTCGTGATTGTGTTCTTTTGTCAGACATTACATATACTTGATTGCACGTGACAGTGTGAACTGTGAAGCATGAGTTAACCAAGCATATTGGTGTCTCGTGTATAGGATTAGGTGGTTGTTCTACAATATTTCGAGTTGCAGTGGATTTCTTCACGAAGGCTCAGACTAGAGCACAACACAATGTCAAACTCTCTAAAGTGTTTTTGATCCACCATGAGCTGGGAGGGGGAGGGGTGGAGTAGTTTATAGTTTCGGTACATTGTTATATATTTGCCCTATTGTAAAACGATCTTGCTGGCCTCCACGAAATACAAGTTGAATATTACCTCACATCTACAGGATACAACCGTGCTCCTACTGTCTCGATCCTAATGCGTGTTGTTTTGGTGCAATTTTGATGTAGGTAGCACTTTTAACAAGATGGATGCCTACGAGTGAAAAATTATGCACAAAATTGTATACTCTCAATTAGTATGCAACTGTGATAGTATAATTTTTTATAGCAAATATGTGTTAATTGTATGCTGAAATACAACTGTTTTTTGTGTTTGGCCGATGTCATCCTCAACCACGCTGAACTTGCAGCTCATGGAGTCCCAATGCACCTGCACCAGCCTGCACATGTGGTTTGCCGGTACTAGTACCGGCCCGCACAAGCAGGCAGTGTCGTGCACACAAAGGCACCGATCATGAGCACGACAAGCCGGCAGAGACAACCAAATGTGGATCTTACGGAGGAAGCACCACAGCAAAATATGTCTTTGATGTGGCACGCTAGGTGGCGTGACAACTAGGTCCAACAGGTCCAAAGTTTAAATGGGTAAAAAACGAAAAGTTTCTTCCTAAATGGGGTAAACGGAGGAAATTTCTGTTAAATGAGGTAAAATTGTCTGCATGACTAGGGGGTAAAATGAAATTCACTCTAAGCTAAAGGAACCAATGATGCTTAATTATAAGATTACTTAGGCATGCATCCTTGCTTAGAAAACTGTGGGTTGCTGCAGTCCAAAACTGTATCGGTTCTAATCTAAACATTAGCATGATTAAAAAACAATACTGAAACATACAATGTAAATCAATCACTGGGCTTTGTGAGGTTAGTTAGGAGAAGAGGTACAAACCAGCTCGATTTGTTCTTTGGACATGTTGACGTTCTCGACAGAAAACTAATATCAGCAGAAGGCCATGATAGATAGATAATCTAACCAATCGGCTGCAGGTTTCTCCACCCCCTACAAAAAAAAAAAGATGCCTGATCAGACGCTGTGAAAACATATGACAAGAGAAGATTGTATTGTATGTTGTACGAGATGCAATGGCAACGTACCTCTAGAACTGCGAGGTTGCAGATCAAGTCAAGGAGGAGCAAACTAAATAAGACCTGCGGATAACGGAAAAGTTATTTCAGTGAAATCCAATCCAAGAGCTGAAGATATATCGCCCAATCATCTTGACCTGGAAAATATCACTTGGGCTTAGCCGGTCGCAAAATTAAGCCTGGGTATGGAATGCACTTCAACATAGAGCAGCGAAATTCTTTGCTACATGGGTGTAATGGTAGGAGCTTTAGGCGTCGCGCCACACAAGA
Source organism: Poa pratensis (assembly GCA_947311845.1). Lineage (NCBI taxonomy): Eukaryota > Viridiplantae > Streptophyta > Magnoliopsida > Poales > Poaceae > Poa > Poa pratensis. Next base: position 4,626,584 of record CAMZMU010000080.1, on the reverse strand, counting down.
TTACAAATGTCTGTACAGGATGCAAGTGCAGTACCTATGGAGCGTCAAGGGAGAATGAAGTCGAGGAGAGCGAAGAACAGTTGCAGAGAAAATGACAGTTATCTCGAAGGAATCCAGTCCCAGGCAAAGATATACAATCAATCGACCATCTTGCTTAAAACAAAACAAGGTTTCACTCTGCCATGCGGTAGAGCTCTGGAACAGAATGTACTGCAAAGAGATAGAGAGCAGACATACACTTGTGTTTCAGAGGGTGGGTGGTGTAATGGTTATGGTACGAGCTTTAATTTGGCATATTGCTGCTTTTCTTTTGCCAAAGCGTTCATGGTTCCTTGCTTACCTTCGCCCAATGTGTCCCCTTTGTCATCTTTTCTTTTCTCCCATTCTTCTTTTCTCCTTTCAGAATCTGTCTGTTCCGTTCTGTTCAAGCATGAGGAAAGTTCAGACATCTGACATTCCATATACTTCATTGCCATATATAAAGGAAATAGAAGGAACAAGCTACCTGCATTTTTTTACAGTCCATTCTTGGTGTCTCCTCCTCCCCCAGATAGCCAAGGTAATTAAATCCAACCCTATGGTGCTCCGATGCAGAACAATTCATCGTGCAAGTGCAATGCCGATCTCTGCCGATCGAGTATGGTTGGAATCCACTCGAAACCCATCCAGGACGGGGACGGCGTGTCGTGTCGACGGGGAGGGATCGAGGATGGACGGCCACGGCCACCAGGGCGCGCGCACAGCACGCTTGCCGTCGCCGGCCTGCTCTCGACACCGACGGTAAGGGAGGGATTCATCAGAGGGGAGAGTGGACGGCGGCGGCTAGGCCACATCCGCCGCGCCACTAGAAGCGGCGGCCAGCTCAGCTACCCTCGGATCTGCAAGAATGGGAGAGCCAGGGCCGGCGAGTGGAGGCGGCGAGAAGGGAGATATCGTGCAGCCATGGTCGCAGGCACCAGGTTGAATCGGTGCTCGCTGGAAAACAGGGACCCACCACAAGTTACAGCTAATTGAGCAGGGTTTTTTCTTGGCAATAAAACCCATGCATATGTTACAGCAAAAATAAAATACATGCTTACAATTTTATTCTATTTTTAATAGTATTAAAAAATTGTACTAATGAATGCCATTCTTTCTTAACCAACATACTAGAATACATTTTTGCTACAAAAATAGTGAAGCACATTCCGCGTCAATAAAAAAATGTTGTAGCCGCAGTTTTTTTGTATTTTACTGCGCTCCCTCTCCTGTTTTTTTGCTGATTTCACCAATATTGTAAAATCATATGGATGCATATTATGGAAACTCGCTACTTTTGTTGAAAATATGTTGACTAAAAGTCATAAACACCTTCCATACAAAGAGTCAAACGTATTATGAGAAGAAACAAAACTTACACTGAATTAGAATCGACAAAAAATTGACGGTGCGTGTACGACCGCCCGATCAAACCAACGGTCGTACCAGGCGCCATTGCCTTTGCCCCGTCAAGTATTTGCACCATGCGCAAACATATCTAAGAGAATACAAACAAAAGAGACCACACCATTAAAAATAGTACCACAAACCTCACCTCCAGAAGGGATTCATAGGGATATCCGCAGCAAGGCTTCCACCCCACCATATCTTCGGTCCTAATGGGCACGACATCGATCTCGATCATCACCAGTCATCTTGTTGTAATCCAAAATCCTATTGTGTATCCGTGCATGTGTTATTTTAATAGTTCATCCACACTTCATGTGGGTATCTTGATGATGCATTTTGTTCTCATGTCTGGGTAAATTTCTCAGTTCTTGGGGAGATGGAGAAACCCTAATATTGAGATGATGTGAATAAAGGATGTATTTTATTTATATGGTATAGATGTGTTAATATTCTTTATGATATCTTACGAATGTCGACTACATAATATTATTTCCTTGTGTACATGAAGGATGTTATTATCTTGTGCGAAGTAGAGGATTCGAGATACATCAGTGATAGAATAGAAGCTGCCTATTTCCTTGATTGACCATCAGGTAAGGGATAGACCAATCGCGCTTATGGCGCACCCATTTGAAGGCTCTTTATCATTATCAAATCTTGCGGTTGTTAGGGGCGGTAATGGTGGTTGTGCACGACACGCATCATTGGTGTGTGTCTTATTATGTCTTGGCCTCACATATAATATTTTACAAAGATAGAATATTTATTTTTGCAGCTACATATAATCTACTAATTAATGGTGAATCTGAAATACCTGAGAACATCTTTAACCCAGTTCCATCAAATTTATGTGGCTCTATTGTGCATGTTACAGTTAAGTATTTTAATCTTTCTCTAGGAGTTTAGGATAACACAGAAACTCTCTTCAATAAACCTATATAAGAAGTAAAAGAACATTTCCGCATCTACTAGTGGTTCAATACTCTTATCTCGAAAACAACTGCAACAACATTGTGCACATGCAGGAATGAATATAAATTGGAAGCCAATAGAGGATCGTTTTGAATGGAAACTCAGATGATGGCAAGCCAAGTTTATCTCATATGTAGTCAACTTGTTTTTAGCTAGCTTGTCGATGTTGATGGGTAAAAAAATGACTAGATTTTGCAGATATAGGTTCTTCTTGCAAAGCAATGAAAAAATAATACTCCCTCTGTTCCTTGATGTAAGGTGTATAGTTTTTCCAAAAAAAAAATCCAAAATATAAGGTATAACGCAATTTATGGACAATTTTACCCATCCAAAAATGAATCCTAATTTATATGGTGTATTGTTTGCAAGTTGTGTCTATTAGGAATTCATATCATCCGATTTTTTCCAGAAAAAGACGAGTCCACCGTATGTCAAATACCCATATCTTAATATTCGTGCAGAAAACTATACACCTTACATTCAGGAATGGAGGGAGTATATATAGATTAACCAACTAGAATATAGTTTTTAGACCTAAAGATTAGGGTGGTCTAGGATTTAATGTGCTAAATACTAAGAATAGATGTTTAGTCAATAAATGATTGTTTAATCTACTAACTAAAGTGGGTGTGTAGTTGCTGAAATATAATTCTCTTCAAAAAATGAACTTATCACAAGTCCAAGAAAATTCTACTCACTCTCCTTTCTAAAGGGTGTTATGAAAGTTAAAGAGTATATTTTAGCAAAGAATTTTTCCAAATAGGAGATGAAACGAACACTAGATTTGGGGAAGATATTTGGTTACATGATACGTCACTCTCACAACAGTACCCATATTTATGTAATACTGTACAATAGAAAGATGTTTCATTGTCAAATGTTTTATCTCAAATTTCACTGGATATATGATTCAGAAGGACTTTAAGTGGTAATAAATGAAATGCATGGTTTTATTTGTGTAAAATATTGACGATGGTGCAACTACCGATGAGCCTAATAGATTTGTTTGGAGCCTAACAACCACAAGGATATTTTTACCGGAATCTATGTATGCAAATCTTATGAATGATCAGCGAGTTTTCTATGTAGGTACCTATGGAAACTAAACATGTCACTAAACATTACAATTTTTATTTAATTTCTTCATAGAAAGTTTCTTCTTACCAGCGATAATTTGGTAAAGTGAAATTAGAATGGATGTACGAAATGTTTTTTTGGGACTTAGGGGAGACTATTCAACACTCATTCCTCTTGTGTCTTTCTGCGCTTAATTATATTGCCTATCATACATATTGGTTATAATCTGCCTCTACAACAATATCACGATTATGTTCGGGAATTGGTTGAATGGGATCGATGAAAAATAAGGCTAGAATTAAAATGAGAATTTGAACTTTAGATTAGTAGATTTGGAATTATCAAAATAATTTTATGTTTAACAGACATAATTCCACTTTTTGCTGGTTATCAACATAGCTGCGCATTCGATTCATCTATGGCCTAATGATCTTATCTTCTGCGGTGGATCAGCGGGAGCCTCGCGATTCACTAAAAAATTACATAATGCATAGGTGCTACATGCATGGCTTGCTACGGTTGATGTTTACATCGACACTTTCCTGATATATATATATATGATAATTTGGATGAAAAAATTTATAAGAAAGTTGGATGTGTACGTACTTCCTTTTTTTGAGGAAAAAAAGTTCGCTTCCCGGTTTGCCATTTGCATTGTGGATCATTGCACACAGAGAATAGCTAGCAGCCCCAGCTAGCAAATGAGCCAACCTTTGGAGCTGGGCGGATGGAATCACGAGCCGTGCTTCACTGCTTCTCTCCCAGATTGGCGATAGATGAGCTTCAGCATGACAAGACTGACCGTCTGACTGCGACTGATCGATCCTAGCTAATCTCTATCTCGAGCGTGTACACTCATCTTAGTCTTCTAGAAATACAAGCAATCTAAATAATTTTTGTCTTGTCAACTTACTTAATTTATATTAGCCGGGAACAACTTAAACCTGAAGCTAGCAATAGTCAGACTGTGTTGTGACTAGAAGAAAGATGCATTTTCTAGAAGAAAGGTGCTTAGCTGAACACGTGTACAAAACATATGTGCACCAACAGCAAAATATATATCACAAACTGCGTGAAAATTCATCCATATGGAAAGAGGAAACCGTTCTTGTTTCCAGAAAACCTCTGGTCAAAATGAGCCAGCCAAACTGCGTGGAAGATGTCCACGACCTTCTTGGCCTCATCCATGGAATTTCTGTCTCTTTGTTGACACCTGCACTTGCTTCCAGAGATGTGGAAAAAAAAAATCTGCACATGCAGAAAGAAAAGTCCACCGTGCGTGCCGGTGCCCAATATAAAGCTCCCGGGAGAAGGCTACTCCCATCACCAATTCACCACACACGTCCACAGCCTCTCGATCGCTCTAAGCTGCCACTGACCACTGCATACACATCCTCTTCCTAAGGCGACGACGATGGCCGGACGTGTGGCCCTAGCGGCGGTCCTGCTGTGCGCGGTGGCGGCCATGGCGGCCGCGCAGTCGGCGTCCAACGTGCGCGCCACCTACAACTACTACAGCCGGAGAAGATCAACTGGGACCTCAACACCGCCAGCGCCTACTGCGCCACCTGGGACGCCGGCATGTCCTTCGCCTGGCGCTCCAAGTACGGCTGGACCGCCTTCTGCGGGCCCGCTGGCCCCACCGGCCAGGCGTCCTGCGGCAAGTGCCTCCTGGTAAGAACATCATGCTGTGTTAAACAGTATACTACCTTCCTCTGCTTTGCTGCGTGTTGGCTAATTAACGGGTTTATCCTGTGAATCTGGCATAGGTGACGAACACGGCGACCGGCGCCTCGATTACGGCCAGGATCGTCGACCAGTGCAGCAACGGCGGCCTCGACCTGGACTACGACACTGTGTTCAGCAAGATCGACACCGACGGCGGCGGTATCAATGCCGGCCACCTCACCGTCAACTACCAGTTCGTCAACTGTGGCGACTAAGCAAGAATTAACTGGTGCTCCCACGCTACATATATGGAGAATAATACTATAACAAGCTACAAATAAGGATCATGTATTTGCACTACTTCTGCAAATCGTATAATGTACGTGGAATAAATTGGATTGTGATGGATCCATGTTTTTTCCCCCACTAAATTGGATTGTGATGGATCCATGGTTTCTCTGTTTCTCTCAAGCGATATATCATGGGAACACTGTTTATTTGCCAAAAAAAAAACAAATTCAGCATCAACGATTTACTTGCATGTGTTACACATCTAGGTTGGAACCGACCCATTTCGCTAGAAGGAAAAAATAATAATAGATCCTCGGCGGTCAACTCAACGCAGAGAGCAAAGGACCTCGATCGACACGTAAAGCGAATGCGGATAATATGAGTCACGAATATGAACTGAATACCCTGTTAAAAAATGAACTGACTACAGAATGAGCCGGATATGCACATCCCTCACAAGTATATATTTGTGTAAATGAAAAACATATATCCTTACATAAAGATCAAAAGTCAATGATTTCAAAGTTTGACTAAATATATATAGAGAATATGAAGATTTATAATACTAAATCAATATCAATAGATCTACTGTTAAATATGATTTCATAATGTACAATGTAGATCTTGACATTCTCTTCTATATATTTAGTCAAACTTAGTAAAAAAATGAATAAGTTTTATTAAGTTTTGACTTTGGACTTAATTTATACGATATGTATTCACGACAGTGGGAATATGTAGCTAGATTTCAAAAATAAGTACGAAATTATCCATGTGAAAGTAACTTCTTACAATAAATGCATAGAAATACAAAAGGATCTTCTTTTCTAAAAAAATACAACAGGATCTGAGACATGCACGAGTCGTTAGAGCAACACTATCGCAGATACTCATCCTACAAAAAGGTAGTTTGCTCTACGCATTTTTAGCATATACTAAAAAATTATGAGCTCGTACCGCATATTTCAGTGCGTGGCTTGATTTTTTGTGGATACGCAAACGCAGAAAATATTGGCTGAGGGAAGTTTTAGGACGCAGTTGTGCCGCCGCAGCTTCCCGTTCGCGTTTCAAGTCGTCCTGCCGCGCCTTTGGGATAGTTCCCCCGCCGCCAGCCGACCCGTTCCTGATTCCCCCTCCCCCCCACCCACCCTGGAAGTTGTAAGCGGCTCGGATTCGAGCTCCCGCAATGGACGCTCAACATGCGCCACGACGACCTCCAAAGGGCCACCCTTGAGCTTGTGGCGTGCTCACCCTCCCTATTTTTTCATCTCTATTTATTTTATTCATGTTCGATTAATACTATTCGTTGCATGCTGGACCCAATTTGATTTATTTTATTTACTAATTTGACTATTATTGTAATTTAAACTACTATTGTACTAGGTTATGTTTAAACATAGTAATTCTGATTTATATTGGTATTAAATTTAAAATCGATTTGAATTTACATGCATATTCGTATGAAAAATGGAGGAAAATAGTTTTTCCAGTTTGAACTTTGATTATCTATTCTAGAAGAGGGCTCTAGAAATGAAAAGGTTTTTAAGTGAAACTGTTATCATACGCCTCTTTAGAGTATCAGCTAGAGATGCTCTTATCCTTTGGTGTATTTGGAGACATGGAAACGACGTGGTGTTCGAAGGCGCCGTCCCTCACCAAACACCATTGTCGAAACTGTGGTTTGCCGAAGCGGAACGTTGGCGCACAACGAGGCCGTTTAGGGGTAGCCTAGTGGAGGTAGAGAGGTGGGGGGTTTGACGAATAGTCCCCTTTTTTCCTTTGTCGATGGATGGCGTTCTCGCCCCTCTTCGGCTTGTCCTTCTCTGGAAATGATATGTCCTTCCATGACGTATCTTTGAAAAAAATGTCACCACATGGTTTCACGGTAAAAGGTCGAATAGTCGGATACGAGCTAGCGGCATTGGCTCATCATGTATCCTACTCCTATATTATGTGTCAGAGTTGAAGTCGGAAATCTCGAATAGTAGAAGGGTTACCCAGAATGCCTTGTTTCTATCGTGCACGATTTATATGCATGTTTCAGCCATTGATTTGTTGCTTCAAGATTTGTGCTGCAATGTTTCATCGAGTTTCATCGCATTTCATAAAACTGCACACGTGACGCGCAGTGTAACAAGGTAGAAAATCATTTCTTGGTTTACCCATTTCTCTAAACCGTAGGACCGTTACTAAGCTTCGGTCGGATGGACAGTCAAAAAGTATTCGTTCTGTTTTCACCCCTAATCACAATCCTCGTGTATGGATGGATTAGGACACAATTATAGACGACTCATAAAGATGTCGTCTGTTGAATGTGGGATATTATATATGGATTTCCGCTTTTGTCGGTCATCATCCTGTTTTGCACTTTTTCGTACTTAATTTCAGTAGATTAACTTTTTTTTCTTCTGAAACACAGTACAAACGCAGATGCTCACATATACATGTACACACTCATCCCTATGAACGTACGCACACACACCCTATCCCTATGAGCACCTCCGAGAGTCTGAGCTGGCGGGTCGAGTCTTGAGATTGACGAAGTCAGCACAAGCGTCTCGCTGTCGACGGGAACGTCGCCTCCCACTGAAAAATATTCCGCCTAAATGAGAAAACACCATTGTCAAACCTGCGGTTTGAACTCTGGTGAGCTGGGAGTACAACCATCTTTCTAACCATCCTGCCACAGGCAAGTTCTCCAGTAGATTAACCTCGACTTTTCAGCTCTACGATCATGAGGTTGACTAAGATACACATGCCGTTAATTTATCGTAGAGAGAGGTGCTATTCTGAACTCCTGAACTCCTGAACCGCGAATTAGCTCAGTTGCAGGCATAGGCTGGGGATAGACAGATTCGTGGCAACGTCTGGTGTGCAGATCGTTGTTTGCCTTCCATACTCGACCTCACGAACCCATTCATGCAGTCAGATCAAACGATTCTACTAGCTAGCAGAAGTTCTGAAATTTTGACACAAGGTTGACATTCATCACTCTGAAGTCTGAATGTAGTCTCAACTACGGTAGGTAAAACATCACCAAGAAAACATTAATCCGGAACACGAGAAGGGGACGAATGGATGGATCGAGAGAAATTGATGAGCTCGGGTGTCGTCACGCGCGCAATCCTCACGTCGGCTTGAGGTTCTGGAACATGGAGTCCCACTTGATCTCACCTCCTCTGGCAGTGGCGGCGCCGTCGGAGCACTGCTCCTCCTCGTCCTCCTCGGTGCCGCTGCCGGCGTCGTCCTCGTCCTCCTCGTAGGCGCAGTCGTGGAACATGAGGCTGGCCTTGTGCGACGACCCCGACGAAAACCGGACGCCGGCGCCGACCCCCGCCGCGACGCCGCCGTCGGTGATCATGAGCACCATCTTCTTGACGCCCGTCCTCCTCTGTCGCACGGCGCCGGCCCGAACCACCACGTCGCGGCCATCCCCGCCGCTGCAGATCCTCGGCACGATGGTGACCGACGACGTCGACGAGCTGCCGCCACTGCAGATCCTCGGCACGACCGACGTCGACGCTCTTCCGCCGCCTCCGCCGCCGGCGAGCCGTCGGGCGCACCGGGCGACGCACCTGCCCGCCTTCCGTGCGAGCCGAGCGGCCATAGAGGAGGACGACGAGCGGCGGCGTCCTTCTTGGCGAGCTTGAGTATCTCGAGGCGGTGCTTGGCGACGGCGACGCCCATGCTCTTGAGCAGGTCGTGGTCGAAGTCGGGCGCGTCGGCCGGCTCCAGCTCGTTCTCGCTGAAGAGCAGCCCGTACTCGTACGTCGCCGCCGGCGTCAGCCCCGCCTTCGACAGCCACGCGTACCAGTCCATGACACTAGCTGCCTCTCTGTATGATCTCCTCCCTAGCTCACTTGTAAGTGTGGTTGCTCATGATTCGCGTAGCTAGTATCTTTATAGAAAGGGAGCTGTAGTTAGTTGCAGCTGCACGGCCGGTGAGCTCACATGCATGCAGTGCAGTGCGCCGGCCGGCAAAAGGATTACTGCTGCTCCTGGTGGCTACGCGTGAAACATTAGTTGCAGTGGTCGGCCGGCGTATAGTGGGCTGGTACTATCGCGTGGATATATCTTCAAATGTTGGATCCTGTGCATGCATAAATGCATTGCAAGCAGTACACGATCGAGATCGATCTGGAGATCCAACATTATGTACAGTGGCTGCACCAAGTCCTGCCGATCGAGGCCGAAAGGGGTGGAAGAAAGAGACGGATGATAATTTATTTTGTAAAGTTATCAGGCCGATCTGATGCAAATCGCTCAATGATATTGATATGCAAAACCTGGCGCGGTGGCTCCTCACATGCCCCTGCAAAGCATGTACCAGACTACCGAGTTGATGGCTTTCCCTTGTCGCGTATCATTGCTGACATAGGTTTGTTTAAGTGAGAGCAGCTTGCATGGGTCTTTCTTATGATTCATTTGGCTAGTCCAAATGAGATAATTGTGTTGAGGAATGAGGACCACGAGTATAGATCATAGATGCTCGATGAGGGTATAAGTAAAGGGCTATTAAGGACGAGAAGAAAACGATGGCAGTGGTCTAGTGATCAATTGATCAATGCTTCTGGGCAAGAGAAAGAAAATCACATGACTCGCCTAGTGATCAATGCTTGAAACATCAAAACAACTTACTCAACCACCATTGTTCACAACGCCTAGATAGTGTGAAAGACTCTTGGAAAGCGATGCTTACTAGAAGAAAACAGTCCAGGAGTTATGTAGTCGCATGGTCCAGCCGTCAAGGCCATATCATGGATTCTCACACTCTCTAGAGGGATTCCGAGAAATCTCTAGACAATGTCTTCCACAATAGCACGCCAACGAGATTGATAGGGCCACGTACATCCAATGAAGAGCACCACCAGATCAAAGGCACACTAGGATCAGGCTTACACATCCCATTGGTCGCACGCAACATTACGTGAAAATTTTAATTGTAGATTTTAGATTTCTCCCAAAATCAGTCTTTCTTGAGAAAAATTTCGGAATTTTTTTAGACTGCGGGAGAAGTGGGGTGAGAAACATGTGAGGAGAAATGCGTTTCAATGCACGCGATCTTCTAGACGGGGTGACCCAGATAAGTTGTATGTTGTATCTTTTTTTGTGATCTCTTCATCCTAAACTCCCTCTCCGCTTAGGTAGACCGGTGCGACTGAGCAATGCATCCATGATGCTAAATTTGATTTTCTCCGCCTGTCATTTATAGTAAACTCTTGTACTCATTACTCTCTCAGCAAGTGGCTTAGTTTTACATGAAGCTGGCTATTAATAAAGATATTGCAATTATTTAATGTTAACATCTTCAATAGAGTACAAGCTCTACAATTTTGAGACCATGTGTTTGCAAGATAAAAGTGTTAGTTGTTTACTCTTTGTAGCATGAGATCTTTAAAACCTACGTGATTAAATTGAATTCTTTACACATGGAGAAGGTAATATTTAATACCATGTCCTCATGGCTTATTTATGTCATTCATATGAATTATGTGTTTATGTTTATGACCGTGACTATATTGGTATCCTTTAGTGTCATGTTTAGGTGATCTAAACATATATTATAATAAAATTCCACGGAGTAAAAATATTCTAGAGTATCATTAGTTGTCTACAAGGATTTTTCTTGAATCATTGGTGTTGTTTGTCTGTTGATTCTTTAAAACTCTGTGATATCTTTCATGTTGTGAGCTTACACAGTTGTCTAGCATCATCACATGAATACATTTGTACCCGATGTTGACATAGCATCATATAGCTCAACAAATTTACTACTAATAGGGGACATTTCTAGTCTCTTCGATAAGTACAAGTGTTGAACCCACAAGGGAAAATAAGGATTGATTTAAGGAAAACTCTAAACAATAATTATATACTATTAGTGTGATTTGCTTAATGTAGACATACATGAATTGTAAAAGACAACAAAAGTAAACATCCAAGCTCACGAATATTTAGCCCTATACTTAGGTAAAAGAATATGTAAAGATTGATTAACAATACAATACTTAAAATATGCAACCAAATATTATCAACTCAATATAAAAATTTAACCCATAGGTGCATTGAGATTTAACCCATCGATGCGTTCAGTGCACAGACTTAACCTACAAGCATATGTTTTTCACCTGGTTATTTTTTTTGGTTGATAGATGATGTGTGGTCATTAGATAACTTGTACTCTAACATACATAGTAACTATTTCAAGTGAGGCGTTCTGGAGGCCGAGCTCCATGAAGCACGTTTTTTAGAATGTTTTAATCTGCATTTTGAACTTTCATTTTTTTTGGAAGAAAACCCTAGATGTCTAATATGATATGACCTACAAGTGTGAAAAAATTCAGTTCGACATTCCTTGAATTTTATGCTAAAAAATGACACAGTTTTAGAAACTTAAAATTTGCTAGATTTTATTTTTTGTAGCCTAGAATAATACGAATTTTTGATTAAATTTTTGCACAATGGTAATTTTCGACACTATTTTTGTTTCGAATTTTTTAAAACTAAAAAATGCCAATTTGATTTTTTGAAAAAAAGTATGCATGCATGGAGCTCGGGCTCCATTTGCACTTTTCGTTATATTTCAAATAGGACACAAATTTAACCTTTGCAAAGTACTCTAGGGGTTCCAAATTATAGGATGTTTAATATATTTCAGTATGAACCATATACGGACTAAAATAAGTGAGTCTACACAGTGAAACACGCTTAGATACATTTGAATCAGAAGAAACAACATCTTATTATTTATAATAAGTAACTTTTTAGAATAAATACATATAAGTACATCAGGGGATGATATCCAAGACAAGTCGGATACGGGTGGGTATTGCTCATCTCGTATTCAATCTCCTATCCAATGTGTTGTGGAATGCCCTGTTCTTTAAACCATATCTAGAAGCTTCCGGTCAGTCAGACACACAGTTAAAAAGTACCCGTTATATTGTCACAACCTAACCACAACACCTTTTTTTCGAACCATGCTAATCACAATCGTTATGTGTGGATGGACAAGGACACAGTTATAGCTAGACGAGTAATAACGATGTCGTCTGCTGAATGTGGGATATTATTGTCTCTTGCATGCTATTCTTGCCTTCTTGGTCATCATCAAGTTTTGCACTTTTTTGCATTTCATTTCAGCAGCGATCTGATGCAAATCGCTCTACGATATGTAAAACCGGGGTGTGGCTCCTCACATGCCCCCGCAAAGTGCAAAAGCTGGTACCAGACTACCATTTGACGGCTTTTCTTGTCGCGTATCATTGGTTACATAGGTTTGTTTATTAAGTGAGAGCAGCTTGCATGGGTCTTTCTTATTATCTCATTTGGCTAGTCCAAATGAGATAATTGTGTCGAGGACCACGAGTATAGGTGCTCGATGAGGAAGCATAAGAGCATCTCCAACAGCAGCGCTAGGCGCCGGCGCGCTAATTTTTTTTTGCGGCGCCAGAATTGCGATTTTGCGCGCGCAGCCCTGTTTTGCTTTAGCAGAAGCGCTATAGTTAGCGCGGCTGTACATTTTTTAGCTCCAGCAGAGGCGCTAAAAAATTCCAGCACGCGCCCAACGCAAACAACATTCACATCAAACATGCAAACAAACCGAATCAAACAGACACAAAATAAATCAACAATAAATAGTTTAATTATTTATTACAACACAAGGAGTGGCGACTGCGCGCAGCTCACCGGAGGAACTGCGCGCTGCGGAGTAGAGGCGGAAACGGATGTGGCGTCGGTGGCGCTGCGGGGCAAAATCGACGCGGCGGCGACCTGCCCAGCGGTACACACGGCGACGCGCAGGGGACGAGCGGCAGAAGCGCCGACGGCTGGTCTATTCGCGCGCCATTGTCGCCGGCGAAGATGGGGAAAAGATGCGGACGGAGGCGCGCGCGGGTGGAGGATTCATCAGATCTGGCGGTTGGTCACAGTTCGCGCGAATTTCTTTTCGACCGCGCGCGCTGGAGCGGCCGCCCCATATTCAGCGCAACGAGTACCGCTTGGGCCAGCGCGCTGGCCCCTTTTTACCGCGCGCGGAGTTTTAGCGCGGCTGCTGGAGACACTGTTTCGGGTGCGCGCGCGCGATATCGGCGGTTTCTTGGGCGCGGCGTCTTTAGCGCTGCTGTTGGAAATGCTCTGAGAAAAGGATTTTTTTTTTGCGATGAATAAGTAAAGGCTATTAAGGACGAGAGGAAGGCGATGGCAGTGGCGACAAGCTAGGCGCCTACGTCTTCGCTTACTACTACAAATGCTGCATGCTGTCGTTTAAGTCGGATTAAGACCATGCATGATTTCAACTCAAGTACTTGGCCATCTGCTTAATGTTAGTTAGCATTTTTTAGAGAAAGGTTCTGCAGAGAGTGTACTTTCTAGTTTATTAGAAAGTCAAACTAACTCAAAATTTGATCGAGTTTATGTTCAAATATAACAAGATTTATGAAATCAAATAGACATATGATGAAAATATATTTAATCTTAAATATAGTGCTGCTAATTTAATGGTATAAATGTTGGTATTCTTTTTGTATAAGCACTGCCAAACTTAAGGTAATTTGACCTTGTAAGAAAGCTGAAGGTATAATCTGTTTAGGACGGAGTGAATTGCTAACTACATGTTTATTAAGTGAGAGCAGCTTGCATGGGTCTTTCTTATTATCTCATTTGGACTAGCCAAATGAGATAATTGTGTTGAGGACCACGAGTATATGTGCTCTATGAGGAAGCATGAGTAAAGGCTATTAAGGACGAGAGGAAAGCGATGGCAGTGGCGACAAGGCCGACCGCAACTCACAAGCTTAATTCAGATCAAGGCCATGCTGATTTCAACCCAAGCACTTTGGCCATCTTCTTGCTGTTAGTTTTATTTTTTGATAGAAATGGGTCCTGCAAATTAAGAGTGCACTTCAGACTTCTTGAAAGGTCAAACTATATCAAAGTTTGACCGAGTTTATATATAAAAATATACCAATATTTGTGAAACCAAATAGACATATGATGAAAATACGTTCAATCATAAATCTAGCGATACTAACGCAACAGACATATGATGAAAATATGGTTAATTATAAATCTAGCAATACTAATTTAATGGTATAAATTTTTTTTTTGGTATAAACACAGGCCAAACCTAAGGAAATTTGACCGTACAAGAAACTTGAAAGTACACTCTTTTTAGGACAGAGTGAGTAGCTAGCTACATGTCACATGCATGCTTGCGGAAATGAAAAAAAAAATGTGCCAAGACTTTGAGATCCACTCTTAATATATGGACATTTTCCTGTGTGGATATTTTTTTTAACGGGCAAAAGCTTTGCCTTATATAGATATAGGAGGAGTAAACAGAGAGCGGTCGAGGCCAAACATCAAAAGGGTTAACAAGACAAAGTAGCCAATGATCTCCGCTAACTTCTTAGCACCCGCGAGAATCCAGTTCTTACTTCCATGTTTGATGCGCTGGATAAGGCCGGAAGGCGTCGAAGAGAAGTTGTTAAAACCCCACGTGTTTCTTTCTTTCCTAATTTCCCACGTGATGAGGATGATCGCCGTCTTGCGGCCCTTAGGGTAGGATGAGGGTGATGCGACCAAAGCCAACCCGTAATCCAACACCGTGGGTCGTCCCGGGCCCATACTTGTCAAAAGGTTAGGGCAGGAAAGTCAAGAAGCCGCTGGCAGCCGGATTCTTTTGGAATACCGACACTCGAATAGAATATGCATGGTTGTCTCAGGTTGGCATCGCCAAGTTGACAGGAAGGCTGATGTGGCCATCCCCTAATGGCGAGGCGGTCCGAGGTTCGTCAAAGCATGTTACAAACAGCCAGTCAGGCAAAAAACTGCACTCAGAGACACCCAAGTCCTCCGGACAATATTCGTGAAGGAGCAAGAGGTAGCACCCGAGAACTGCACATTGTAGCCAGACTTGGCCGTGTAGATTCCATTTGTTAAGGGTCAAATCTAGTGATGGTGTCGTATATTCCGGGGGTAAGCACGACATCTTGAAGCAAGCCCCAAAGATGGACAAACTGAAAACATACGCTACTAGCTACTCCCTCCGTTCTAAAAAGGATGACTTCCATTTGTGTACATGTGAACGTACATGTATAGATACGTTCACATGTACACAAATGTAAGTCATACTTTTTAGAACGGAGGGAGTAGTTACGAGTGCTATAACCTATAAGTGACAAGATTAGGCACGTATCTTGAAGCTCCCCAAGTCTACTCTATTGTAGACGCCGTGGGAGTGCTCTTCAACCACCATTGTCAACAACTCCTCTATCGCGTGAAAGCATTCTTTGAAAGCGATGCCTACAAAAGGAGAACAAGGGACGAGCCATGTAGTTGCATAATCCAACCGTTGAGGCTAGATCATGGGTCCTCACCTCGGAAAGAGTCTGAACAACAATGTCTTTAACAAGAAAACGTCAAAAAGATTAACAATGGCGCCATGTACAACCATTGAAGACCACTACCAAATAAAAGTCACATTGTGAACTGGCTTAAACAGTTGTTGTTCGCAAACAAGATCACACAAAAAAATATATGATTTTTTAATTTCAAAAATATTTAACGATTTTACATCTTTTATCGCATATTCAACACTTATCTGGATAAATTTCTTAAAATCAATCTTTATTGAGATTTTTTTTAGAAAATTTTAACATTCGAGAGATGAGCAGGGAGAACAAGAGGCAAACAAATTATTATAGTCACGTGATCTATCTTGGAAAGTGGCCCACTTAAGTTGTCTGACATCTTCTTTTTTGTGTGTTCTCTTCATCATAAATTCAACCTCCACCCAAGTGGACCTGCAGGACTAACCGTGCATCCATAACCCCATAATCAATTTTCCTCGTCTTCACCATTTTATAATAAACTTTTTAACCTATTACTCTCTCAACATGTGGACTAATTGTAACAACAAAACAATTAAGATGGATTTGAAGATAGAATATTATGATTATACAATGTTAACGCCTTGTAGAGACACGTTTTACAAATTTGAGACCATATGTTTGCAAGGAAAAAAGACTTAGTTGATTCCTCTTTGAGGCACAAGCTCTTCAAAACCTATGAAAAATTAAATTCATTCGATAGAGAACTGGTAAAAATTAATTATTCATCCTCACTGATTAATTTATACCATTCACATTAATTCTAGGTATATCTATGCCCTCGTGATTATTTTGGTATATTTAAGTATCTTACCAGAGTTATCTAAAACATGCAATCTAATAAATATCCCGACAAAGATTCTAGAGTCTGTGATTGTCTAATTCATTAGTAAGTAACCAAAAGGATCAACTACATCAGTACTGACTGAAAATATCCTAAAGTATTATTAGTTGTCTACGAGGAGTTTGCTTGAACCATTGGCATTGCTTGTCGATTGATTCTTTCAAAGTCCAATATGTCTTTCCTGATGTGAGCTTCAACAATCGTTTAGTATCACGTGAATACATTTGTACTCGGTCTTGAAATAGAATCAGTTAGTCTAACAGATTTAGACATTTAGTGTGGATATTTGTAGACTTTTCAACAAGTAAAAGTGTTCAACTCACAACATTCTGAAGCAATACTTGCAAAACATATATACCTGCTACCTTTGGATCTACCGCTTGCTTAGATATCTTAGCTAAGAAACCTAGCTAGAGTTTTATGTTACTTGTTCCAATCGGAAGAATACCTTGGAGAAGATGGCACCGCTTATATATATATGCTTGTCGATGAAGAATCTTCCTGGGATGGGGAGCCCGGGGGAGGGGTGATGGTGGCGGGTTTTGGCGGAGACTCGAAGGGAGATAAGTAGAGTGAGAGATTCGACGTGCGGATTTTTTTGGCTCCCAGGAGTCTGTATGGGTGTCTTGCGGGCAACCAAACATCCCAGGAGAGCGGACTTGTGGAGCTTCAGTAGTCGTGTCTAATCGTGTCACTTTTAGTATTTGTAGCTTGCTCACTAGTATTGCAGTAGATTTTTATGTATCTCAAATTCCGGCACACTATTTATCATTTATGCAAGCATGCACGTGACACCTAGCTACTCCCTCCGTTCATAAATATAAGATGTTTTAGCTTTTGTCCAAATTCACATGTGTCAACATGTATGTAGACATATTTTAATGTGTATGTACATTTATTTGGGTGTGCACCTAGCGAACATGTGAGATAGCTAAAACATCTATATTAAAAAACGGAGGGAATAGCTAATTTCCAGCAGCAAGCACGAGCCCTTTCTCTACCAAATAAAATAAAATTAGGCTAACAGCAAGCAATTGGCCAAATGCTTGAGTTGAAATCACGCATGGCCTTGATCTGAAGTAAACAACAGCTGTAGTAGCCCCCTAGCTTGTGGGTTGCGGTCGGCCATGTCGCCACTTCCATCGCTTTTCTCTCGTCCTTTTTAGCCTTTGCTTATGCTTCCTCATGGAGCACATACACGTACGTGGTCCTCGATCAGCCATCATATCTGCCTCAGTATCCCAAAATGGAGTAACAAAATGAATCGTCAGAATGACCCATGCATGCAAGGCAAGTTGCTCACTTAAACAAACCAACGCATATATATATGAGGAAAGCCGTCAAGTGATACCAACACTTTGCACTTTTAGATTGATCAGGACAAAGCATATAGTTTGAATTATGCGCAATTGTTGTGTCAGATTAATAATGGCGCAACATGGGTTGCTCCATCGGGAAAGTGTGAATTCTTAGGATGAAGAATAATATAATAATATCAAGTTGATACCAAATAAATTTGTGCTCTAATACAACACAATATTAAGATACTGGTCAAAACATTGATGTTGTGCAATGTCAAATTATTACAATGAGAAAGAAAATAACATGACCCCACCTAGCGATGACACAAAAAATATTAACATCAACGCCATTGCTCACAACTTTTGGATCGCGTGAAAACATACTCTGAATGCGATGCATACAAGAAGAGAACAATGGAAGAGCCATGTAGTCGCATGATCCAACCGTTGAGGCTAGATCATGGGTTCTCACCCCAGAGAGAGTTGGAACAGTTTCCAAACAATGTATTCAACAAGAGAACGCCAAAAAGACTGATATTGCCATGTACAACCAATGAAGAGCACTACCAAATCAAAGTCACCATGTTATCTTAAAAATCACATTTGTCGCACACAAGATCACGAGGAAATTTAATGTGATTTTTTTAATTTCAAGAATATTTAATGCTCATTTTTCGTATGGATAAATAACATGAAAAACAATCTTTATTGAGAAATACTTCAGAATAGTTTAATGGTCGGGAGAAGAGCAGGGAGCAGTAGGGTTGCAGAAGGTGTTAAAGGCACGTGGTCTGTCTTGTAAAGTGGCCCACCTAAGTTGTTTGATGGCTTGTTTTTTGTGTTCTCTTCATCATAAATTCTCTCTCAACATGTTTATTAGATTACTTCATCATAAATGTCTTCTTTTTTGTGTTCTCTTCATCATAAATTCATCATTTATAATAAAAAAATTTACCCATTACTCTCTCAGCATGTTTACTAGTTTTTAGTTAACAACAAAACAATTAAGCTGGATTTTAAGATAAAATATTGTGATCATATAATGTTAGCGCCTTGTAGAGAATACATGCTCTACAAATTTGAGACCATATTCTTGCAAGAGAAAGGGTTAGTTGTTTCCTCTTTGAGGCACAAGCTCTTAAAAACCTATGAAAAATTGAATTCTTTTGATAGAGAACATGTAAATATTAATTATATATCCTCTGATTAATTATGTCATTCATATGAATTCTAGGTATATATATATGTCAATATGTGTTAAGTACAAAGTTTTAAATAGCGGGCTATAGCTTCGCTATAGCGTTTTCCCGCTAAGTGCATTAGCGCGCTAAAAGGTACAAAAACCCTTAAATAGCGAGCTATAGCGGCGATTTAGCGGTGTTATAGCTTTTTTCGTAAGTTACCGCTAAATAGTTTAGCCCGCTATTTAAAAATTTGGTTAAGTATCTTGCGAGAGTTATCTAAAACATGCAATCTAGTAAATATCCTTACACAGATTTATAGATATTGTGTGATGGTCTAATTCATTTGTAAGTGACCGAAAGGATCTACGGCCGTACTGACTAAAAAATCCTAAAGTATTATTAGTTGTTCAAGAGGAGTTCCTCGGACCATTGGCATAGCTTGTCTATTGATTCTTTCAAAATCCAACTAGACGTGGAGTTGCATTTTCCGCAATGACAAGCAGACAAGGAAAGCCGTCACCTTAGCTCTTTGCAGGGGCATGTGAGGAGGCACCCCGGTTTTACATATCATATCGTAGAGCGATTTGCGTCAGATCGGCCTGATAACTTTACAAAATAAATCATCATCCGTCTCTTTCTTTAGCTCCCTTTTCGCCCGGGCAGGACTTGGTGCAGCCACTCTACATAATGTTGGATCTCCAGATCGAGCTTCGATGATCGGTACGTAGGAAGAACACTTGAAGATACACGGCCGACACACTAGTACCAGTCTCCATAATGACCACTGAAACAACTAATGTTTCACGCGTCATAGCCGTACTAGGCAGTAGTAATCCTTTTGCCGGCCGGCGCACTGCATGCATGTGAGCTCACCCGTGTAGCAGCAGCTGCAACTAACTGCGTGCTTGGACAGTACAGCTTCCTTTCTATAAAGATCCTACAGGAATCATGAGCAACCACGCTTAAAAGTGAGCTAGGAGGAGATCATACAGAGCTAGCGTGATGGACTGGTATGCGTGACGTACGAGTACGGGCTGCTCTTCAGCGAGAACGAGCTGGAGCCGGCCGACGCGCCCGACTTCGACCACGACCTGCTCAAGAGCATGGGCGTCACCGTCGCCAAGCACAGGCTCGAGATCCTCAAGCTCGCCAAGAAGGACGCCGCAGCCTCCGCCTCCTCGAAGTCGTCCTCTTCCTCCTTGGCCGCTCGGCTCGCGCGGAAGGCGGGCAGGTGCTTCTCCCGGTGCGCGTGCCGGCTCGGTGGTGGCGGAAAAGCGTCGACGTCGGTCGTGCCGAGGATCTGCAGTGGCGGCGGCTCGTCGACGTCATCGGTCACCGTCGTTCCGAGGTTCTGCAGCGGCGGCGACGACGTCGTCGTATGCGCGGGTGCCGTCCGGCGGCGGAGGGGCGTCAAGAAGATGGTGCTCATGATCACCGACGGCGGCGTTGCGACGGGGGTCGGCACCGGCGGTGTCCGGTTCTCGTCGGGGTCGTCACAGAAGGCCAGCCTCATGTTCCACGACTGCGCCTACGAGGACGATCAGGATGATGCCGGCGGCGGAAGCGAGGAGGAGGAGCAGTGCTCGGACGGCGCCGCCGTTGCCGGAGGAGGCGAGATCAAGTGGGACTCCATGTTCCAGGACCTCAAGCCGACGTGAGGTTGCGTGACCTCATCAATTGCAGTCGATCCATGAATCCAACCTTCTCGTGTTCCGGATTAAATGTTTTATTGGCAGCTTTACCTACCCCAGTAGAGAGTAGACAGTAGAAGCTAGATTCAGACTTTCAGAGTGATGAATGTTAACACTTGTGTGAGGATTTCAAAGCTCCTAGAATTACTAGAGTAACATGAATGGGTTCATGAGTTCGAGTGAGTGAATTGATCGACGATCTGCACACCACACATTGCCACGATTCAGCCTATCTCCGGCTTAATTACGTCGTCAGAAACTGAACTAGTTCACCCTTGAGGAGTTCACAACTGCACCTCATGATCTAGTGATCAACGTCGTGTTTTATCCTAGTCAACCTCCCGAAGAAAGCGCTGCAAAGTCGACATTAACCTACTGAAATGAAGTGCAAAAAATGTGCAAAACTTGATGATGACCAGAAAAAAAGAAGCTAAAGTCCATAATATCCCACATTCAACAAACCGACATCGTTATTACTTGTCTATAATTGTGTCATAGTCCATCCATACATAAGGACTATGATTAGGTGAACCTTGTTTAATGGCGTCAACCGACCTAGCTGGTTCTCAGGTGGGCAAAACAGGCTCCCAACATTTTTAGCGCTGAACAGAGGTCGGTGCCTGCCTAGTCCCTTGGCACCGAATCCACGGAGCATCCGGGTGCCACATGTCTTGGCGTCGACCTATACAAATTTGGCTCGATCCCCTTTAGTGCCGACCTTGGGGGACAAGTTTGAAAATAGTTCTGCCTAAAGACCAAACGAAGACATTAATTAGTTCAACACCGAAATATCACCGATTTGAGGTTCGTACATGATACGTGTCATCTTATTAGACTGTTCTACCGTTATCTACAAATAGATGAGGTCTTAGAAGATTTTTCTTCTTGCAGGTCTTGTTTACTTTTAATGCATTTAAAATACAATCTAAACGATTTGAGGGGGTTATCTTGGAAAATACCAAATAGTTTATTTACCAAGATGATTTTGGATGGAATAATCACAAAATATTTCCATAAACCATCTTATTTGTGTGTCTATTAAAAACACTACACCATACTAATATATTAGGATGAAACAACGTTTGTGAGATTTGATGGGGATTGACTAAAAACAATAATTTCACCAAATTTCCTCTCCCACCCCCAATCCTTTTGGGTATAAAATCACACTCATTATAGAGGAGGCGGCAGTTGGTTAGGCGCTCTACACACTGGACGGAGGGAGTAGTAGTCAAATCGTTTGCTCTCTAGGTGTCTGCCAATTAATTGGATTGCAGTGAATGAGTAAAGGTCAAGAATGATTGGGTCTTAGGATTTTTCTTCTTCTTTTTTCTAAGTGAGACTGATTTGCATTTCTAAAGAGTATTTATATATTTTAACGACGTTCCTGGTATGATAATAAAATATATGTACGATTTTAAATTAAACTTTATGTATCATAGAAAAATATTCATGTATTTCTGAAAATAATATTGTAATAACAATTAAGTAATATATAGTAATGTCATGCATAATAATTATAATGATCATGTATCATTAATATGAGGAAGGAAATGTTCATACATATCAAAATAAATTTTATGCATTTTCTTAAATCACGGAAATAAATAGACATGAACATTAAACTACGAAAATAAATAAAAATAGATAAAGCAAAAAAGATTCTAGGAATAAAAGAATTAAAAAGTAATCGCTAAGAGACGATTAAAAATGGAATAATGCCGGTGCTTTTTATGTCAGCCCATAGACGATAGAAATGTGTGATGCATATTTTATTCCACACAATGACCGGGAAATAGGCTTTAATGTTCTTTTTCATATTCAATGACTTTTGGTTTAGTAAGAGCACTTACCGTTTCATGTTACTCGATCATGACCAAATACAAAGCGAGTGTTCATATGCCAATGAAAGACGATTAACAAATAACTATTCTATAACTTCTATTTTTGATTGTGGCAATGCGCATGTTGGATCAAGCTTCTGAACTGATGAGAGGATACATCCACACTACTTGGTAGAGATCAAAACGACATTTGGACTCATAAATGTACCAGTACAGTCCTTCTACTTGCTAAAGGGATCCACCTAAGTTACAGTATGCCATCTGTAATTTGGTGAAATGACACGTGTATGTGACAACAAGAGTCCACCAAATGTATATACCGACATGTTTAGACAATGTGAATCATGCGTATTAAAAATAATCACCCTTATCGAAGATAATATAACTATACCTTATCAACAGAAAATTTGTTGACCTAACTAACGCTATTTCAAGACCAGGCACCCCCCCCCCCCCCCCCCCCTTCCTGTTGAGCCTAAGTGTACAGTCATTGCTTGTCTCTAAAATAGTCGTTCTTTCCATTCTAGATATGGGAAAAAAGTTAGCCTCTTTTCAAGAGACGACCACTCCGCGTTTTGATCAGCCATTTTGTGTGGGTCGTTGGACCTTCAGGCTTCGGGTTAGGTCAGGATCCTGCTATCATGGACTGGTTCTTAAAAAGGCCTCAGCCTTCCGAAAAAGCAATTCTGGCGGCGCCGGTTGTTACCGGTGTCTGCTAGACAAATAAGAAGACGCCACCTGTGGTTGTATGGCTATACATGCGCGCGTATTCTGCCTGTATAGCCTCCTTTCATCCATTTGCTGCACATCGTATAACTCACCCGGCCCCCCCACGTGCTTTGCCCGGTAGCTCATTCACGGGGGCTGGCTTCCCATACTCTCTCTTCACTTATTGCGCAGAGTCCATCGTACCTACTAGCTGATCCCATTTGAGCGTAAAGTCTTTCTTACCTACTTCTTTTATCTAGTTCTATTCTTAAATTGTATCGGCAATATCTTTTCAACAGTGTCTGATTTTTTATATGTTTTGATATTTAAGTTACTGTGGACGAGATCTTCAAAACAAGATCAATATTGGATATGTTTTGAAAAGTTTTAAAATTCGAATGTGAAACAGTATTGAAAATAAAATGAAATTTCAATGAAAATTAATTGATTATTTTTGAACTTTTCAATTTGATATGACATATGTTCTCATGCACATTTCATTATGGTTGATTGTGGTACCACTAATATGCCATAAAAAGTTTTGCACATGTATTTCCAATAAAACGAACAAGATATTTGTCAAGTCTAGTACAATAACATCTTTGTATCAAAGGAATATCACATATATTATACATTTACAAATTTTGTGTTATACCAAATATGAACCAATTATTTCGGTTATGCATACCGGCATTATATCAACAAACTATGACCTATATGTTATTCACACATATGTATCTCATTTTTTCCAAATAGTTTCAGTTCGTTTCAGGTAATGTATCAAAATATTGCGAGCCACTCAAATAGAACGAAGATTTTGTCAAGTATGGGTCCCGTAACATCTTGGTATCAAAACAATATGACATATATTGCATACATTTACTGAATTTGTGTCGTACCAAATATGATCCAGGCATGTTTCAGAAATCAATTGTTTTTAACTATTTTTATAAATTTCATAAACGTTTCATATATGATTCACCCATACATTTTTTCTTCAAAATATCAGTATCAAAAAAATTCCAGTACCAACATATACCTTTTTCTTAATAATTTCAGTTCATACTAGATTTTGTCTAGTATGGGTTCGATAACATCTTGGTATCAAACAAATATGACATATATTACAAAGATTTACTGAATTCGTGTCATACCAATATGATCCAGCTAGGTTTTGGAAATCAATTATGTTGAATATGGATACCAATATTAGATCAACAAACTATGACATATGATATTGAATTATGAGGCATCTTTTTCCGATTCATATATGACATGAATCACATATCCATGTTAACTAGATATATATCACGAGGATGGTTTTAATGTCAGATTGGTATCAAAACAATATGACATATATTTACTAAATCTGTGTCGTACCAAATATGATCCAGGCATGTTTCAGAAATCAATTGTTTTCTATGAGAGATACCAGTATTATATCAACAAATTATGTCAAATACTGCTGAAATTTTATACATAATTTTTACAACCCACATTTGCTTATGGTACCATTTTTGCACCAATCATATATGACACATATTCCATTAGTATTTGAGAAGTGTATGATATATCAAAATTCTCATTAAGATTTCAAACTTATTTCACGATCATTTCACTGCACCACAAATGTTTCAAATTTTTTTTGAGTACAATTCTTTTCAAATATAGAGCAAACGAAAAATAGTAGCTTTCAGATGGATTAACCACCACCAAAATCATTTCTCAAGCTAGAGATTTTTTCTTCTTGGATTTTAACAAGGATTTGTCAACTTGGCATTACAAAGAAAAAGTATCTAGAAAATTAAAGTAAAGTGGTGAACTGCATGCAGTAGATTTGACACGGAAAAACAGACTAAAATTCAGATCGAACCAAAAAATAGTCACCACCAAAATCTACTCCAGATCTGCATCCTCATCTTCGGCAACCACCACCAAAAAAACGTTGGGAAAAAAGAAAGGTGCAAGAGGTTTCCGGCAGCAAACGAACAGAGCAAGGCTAAGAGGGCTCCCGCATCAGCCGAACCAGGTCTCCAGCCTCGCCTGGATCGGCGGCTCGGCGCCGCCTCCGCCCTTGCCTTGCCCGTCTTCCGGCCACTCCCGCATCAGAGGAACTAGGTCTCCAGCCTCGCCTGGATCGGTGCCACCGCCTCCGCCCTTGCCTTGCCCGCCTTCCGGCCATATGCCTGCAGCCTCGCCGCCGTTCCGGACGTCGTTCCGGACGCCGTCTCGGCAGTCGCTACATGAGCTCTTCGTCTCGCCGCCATAACTGGAGTACTCCCGCCGCCTGCTTGTCCTCACGACTCTACAGCGGCGCAGCCTTTTCTAGATCGAGATGCAGCGAGAGGAGAGATGTGAGAGAGATCCGGTGGGTGGCCAGCGTCGATATTAAAGGAATCGAGTGGGGGCATTTATTCTGTAGGTATCCTGAATCTGTATCCTACATGGAGCAAGCAATACGAAACAAGAAAGGGAAATACCTAGCTCCGCAACCCGAATCCCGAGCGACCAACGAACGGTAGATGCTTGACCGGTAACAACCGGCGCCGCCAGAAAAATCGCGTTGCTCAGCCTTCCTATGAAATAAAGAGGGAGACAATTCTTTAGTATATTTTCTCAATACTAATGCATGTGACGATGCTAGATGATTGTTGAAGCTCACAACATGAAATACATATAAGACTTTGGAAGAATTAATAGAAAAGCAATGCCAATGGTTCAAGCAAACTCCTCGTAAACAACTAATAATACTCTAGAATTTTTTTACTTAGTACGGTTGTAATTAATCCTTCTGTTTACTTAAAAATAAATTAGACAATCACACACTCTAGAAATATATGTAAGGATATTTATTAAACAGTATGTCCTCGCTTACTCTGCCAGGATACTTAAAGATGCCAAAATAGTCACAAACACATACATATATCCTAGAGTTCATATGAATGACACAAATTAATCTGTGAGGAGATGGAATTAATTTGTACTTGTTGTTTGTCTAACGAACTCAATTGAATCATAGGTTTTGAAGAGATCATGTGTCAAAGAGGAAGCATCTAACACTTTTTCTCTGTAAACATATGGTCTCAAATTGTAGAGTGAGTAAGCTCTGCAAGATGTTATCATTGTACAATCACAATATTCTATCTTAACATCTAGCTTAATTGTCTCGTTGTTAAAACTACGCCACACATTGGGAGAGTGACGAGTAAAAAAGTTGATTATAAATGGCGAATACGAGGAAAACCGATTGTGCGGTTATGGATGCATGGTCGACGATGTGGAGTTTAGCTTGAAAAGAACACAAAAAAGAAGATAACACAGAACATACCTAGCCGCACTAGTAGGCAGAACACGTGACATAAGTAGCCTTTCCCCTCCTCTAGCTCCATATTTTTCTCCGGGAGTGTTTTGAGATATATTTTGTGAAACTTTATCCAGTCAAGATTTGATTTTATATCACAATAGCTATAACAATAGAATATGGTTAAAATTAAAAAAACACATTAAATTTACAAAATAGGTTTATACGAGATATATGTTTCATTCAATATGTTTCGATAACAACAAATAGATTAATATGAGATATATGGTTCATTAAATATGCAACAATAACGTCACACTCAACAATGGGCTAACATGTCGTGAGCTCAACATATTTTATCTAGCATGAGAGCACATGTCATCATGACATCGTCCTCATATATAATCTTTTGTTTTGCTATTTATTAGACCTCAGGTTATTTTCATACATCGTTGTCGTTCGTGATTCTGCTATTTCTTTGACGCCTAGTCATTTGTGATATATCGTTGAGAAACTTTCCGAACATTGAGATTCGTGCTGATATACAAAATGAAATGTGTTCACAGAAGGTGCACTACATGATTGAGATATCATAAACACCTTCTTCGTCAACCGAGCCATGGTCGCTCTTTTCTCCTATCTCCTCGTGTTCACCCAAAATATGGCATTGGTTCCCTAATTGTTACTTGGAGAGTAGAAGACATCATTCATCCAAAGGGTATATGTACACATCACAGTCTTAGAAAGTATACGTACTAGAAACATATGGATAGGATAACCACCCAAAACACAGGGGCTTAGCTGCTTGGAGGGTGCACCACGGTAGAACAAAATTTACCTCAACCTACAAAATTAGTGCGTGCACCCTTATCATTCAAATCAACCCATGACAAGGAAGCTCATTGGTAGTGCATCCAGCTCGTGTGTGTCTATGTCCGCCCCTCCCAACGCAATAGTACAAAGACCCCAAAAATACAAAGTTACAAACTCAATCCCTAAGATCTTCGGTGTTATGCGACTCTTGGCCCGTCGACATACTGCTTCTTCACTGAAGCGCCTACCGGAGAATCGAGCGATAATCTAGATGACATGGACCCATAACATCTCATTCCATGGTCGCTTCTTTACTTGATTGTGGAACCCTCAACTTTGTGGCTCTTTTATTCTGGAAATCCTCAGAGTGTTGCGAGATCCAGATCGCAAGCCTTCATTGAGGCACCGTTATCGGCCACCCTTGCTTCTGAACGAAGTGTCACACACCAGCGCGCACTCACGTACAAATTCCTCATAGCTCCTCAACAACGTCGCAACCTACACCGCTAAAGCATAGATGGACCAGGAGACAGAAAAAATACACCACCCACAAGTTCGTCAATACGACAAAAAGGCAAGTACCAAGATGGTCGAAGTCTAACCCACCTTATTGGACATCACTGCCACCACTCAAGTGATGACTTGCCAGCCTTAAACCTATCTACATGTCGGACTCGAGGGGCCGCACCCTCCGGCGGGTTGGTCTCGGTGTCGGTCGACGACAAACCTAGTTGCCTCCACTTTAAACTTTTGTGCTCCCGAGCATCATTGATGATCCTGCAAAGAGTTGGAAGAAAATTTGGCACCCATGTGTCTTGGGCCGCCCAATCAGGCATCGTTATTAGCTGTTATCTCACGCTATAACGTGTTGTTAGCGAGACATTGTATATTGATTTATTTAGCGAAACTACTCTGAAAAGGCGCTATTTTTTCCAATGAATAGAACCGGACGAAAATTTGGCGCGCCCAAGAGACCAGGCCACGCGAGCATACCTCGTAGGCTCGTACGAGCCGCCCGATCCGGCATCGCGTCCATCCTAGCCCTCCATCGCCTAGCACGGGGGCCCACAAACGCTGCCACCTCAGTACCTCACCACGAGCGCGGAGTCCTCTCCTGAATCCGGATCGAATCGCGCGCTCCGCCGTGCCGAGTCGATCGCCTCCTCCCAGCTCCGGCGACATCCACCAGGGATTGGATCGATCGAGGCCTCAAGAGCGACCGCACGAGCGCGCCGGCGCCCTGCCTGGATTCGCCTCGCCGGCGCCTGGAGCTTCCCTCTCAGCCACCTCGCCGGCACCTGGAGTGCTCCTCGCCGCCGCCTGGAGTCGCCTCTGCCGCTACCGCCCGTCGCTAGCAGGGTAACTTCCTTCCCAAACCCCAATCCGTCTTGTTGCTGCCTGCTACGTTGCTGCTGGGCGCTGGGCTGCTGAGTGCTGATGCTGTTAAATGTAAACTAGAGAATATGTGCCCCCCACATGGATCCCATCCATTCGGGTTTGAGTAAATTGTAAACATGTGCTTTTGAAAGACCCTACAAAAATCAGTATAGTGCTAAATATGTTACCAAATACAAATAAAGAATTCTGCCAGAAAAAGGTCTGTTTTTTCTACAATTTAGGTTTAAATGAGGTATCTCCAGCCTCTATGACGGTTGATATCCTGCAGCCTTAGAAACATACTCGCTCCATTTTGTATTAGTTGTCGCTGATTTAGTATAAATTTGTTCTATATCAGTGACAACGAATATGGAACGTATAGGGAGTATATCAATATGCAGATTGAATCAACAAACTTCATTGAAAATGATTTGTGACTACTGGGTGCTGACCCGCACTCGATTCAGTTTGACCAGGGAAAGTATCTTGTAGTATAATGCTTCTGTTGACCTGCTGATGTTGCTGCTGCTGTATCACCATATTTTGACGCCTTGATAAGAGGCAACAGATCGGGCAGTATTTTGGTCTCATCTCTAGCATTCAATTGTTAATCAATGTCCTTATTACATGGCATTTATTTCATTATTTATATATAATAGGCATCAACCGTATCACTGTTTCTAGAAATTGACGTATCCCGTGTCCGTGTAACCTTCACCATATGGGTGCTTCATAGATTTTCATACAGAGGTTATCTACTTTCGCTTGCTTATGCTCACCAACTTTTCACTTGCTATTAGTTTGTACCCGCAGACTCGGCATCTTTTTACTTGCGCTCGTGTTGGCCTGACATAAATTAACTTGCTATTAGTTTGTAATTTGCAGACTGGGTATCGGTCGTGGAGTCCTGACATAAATTAGCATATAACACTGCTGTATTAAAAATGTCGGAGTTCCTCGAGCTTGAGAGACTGGATGGGATAAGGATGCCATGGAATGTTATTCGGGCACAAGGGAGGATGCTTCGAGCTGCGTGGTCCCTGTTTCTGCCATCTACACTCCTCTGAAGCCAATTGATAATATGCCAGTAGTCCCATATGCTCCCCTTCGCTGCCGCATGTGCCGTTCTATCCTCAACCCCTTCTCCAGTGTCGACTATAATTCTAAGATCTGGCAGTGTACATTCTGCTTCCAGCGCAATCAGTTCCCTCAACACTACTCCTCCATCTCAGGAAACAATCTCCCCCCAGAACTCTTTCCGCAGTATACCACTATAGAGTACATATCCACTGCTGAAACAGGTCCTGTAACGCCTCCAGTTTTCATCTTTGTCGTGGATACTTGCATGATCGAGGAAGAAATTGATTATTTGAAGTCTGCACTGGCCCAGACTGCTGAGCTATTGCCAGATAATTCGCTTATCGGATTCATTTCTTTTGGGACATATGTACAGGTAATAGTTCTGTGTTTACTCATTAATGCTCTGTTCGTAAATGTTTCGTTCCGTATTCATGGTTGATTTTGTAATATCTTCTCAATGTTTGTTCATGTAGGTGCATGAATTGGGTTTCGGCTTGTTGCCAAAGTCATATTTGTTCAAGGGAACAAAGGAGGTCAGCAAGGAACAAATATTGGAGCAAATGGGCTTCTTTGCTGGCAAGCAAAAGCCCACCACGGGGGTTATAGCTGCAACTAGGGACGGCCTTTCATCAGAGAGCATCTCTAGGTTCCTGGTGCCTGCTTCTGAGTGCGAGTTTGTATTGAACACAGTAAGAATGAATAGCCTCCCGATAGGAAATCAGACTGTTCATATCCCAAACTTTTAATGTGCAAGTCCATGATATGATTTTACTGCATGTATAGGTTATTGAATGTCTGCAAAAAACCCTTGGCATATTCCAGCTGATCAACGTGCGTCAAGATGCACTGGTGCTGCATTAAGTGTGGCGGCCAGTCTCCTGGGCGCTTGTGTCCCTGGATCAGGTGCTAGGATCATGGCATTTATTGGTGGTCCATCTACAGAGGGACCTGGTTCTGTAAGTCCAAATAATAAATGACTGTCGATTGTTTTTGAGCTATTTGGTTATCTTTCACACTATCACAACTGATGGTTCACATGCTGTTTAGATGTGTATCTGGGAAGGTGCTTACTCAGAGCACCATCCTTTCTTGTGGATTTTTCACAGGGCGAGAAACACTACCATATAATATTCTAGCATTAAGTGATTTTTGCATGTTCTAGTATTGCACCTTTGTTTCGTCACGGATACTATTGTTTCTTTTCTTGAAACTGTAAACTCATGTTTATCTCTGTTTTCATTGGTTTTACGTCAACTCTCTCTGCAAATAAAAATGTCATATTCTATCGAAGGAGAGCGATACACACCACTATGTTCTCAGATTACTCTGAATACAAAAGCTGACTATGCTTGGGCCTACATTTATGTCGAAATAATTGCATGATGTATACATATTTCTGTATATGCTTTCTTGGGTAGTATGATGACTGTTTGCAAAATTTCCAGATTGTATCCAAATCTTTATCACAGCCAATTCGCTCACACAAAGACCTCGATAATGACTCGGCTCCACTTTATGATAAAGCTGTTAAGTTCTATGATCAGATTGCCAAGCAGCTTGTGCACCAAGGACATGTTCTGGATTTGTTTGCTTGTGCAGTCGACCAGGTCTGTTGTTTATTTTATACTCCTTCCTTTCATGTATAGATGCCGTCTTAGTACTGTCAAATTTTATAACAGAGCATCGCTCTGTTGGTAAGCTGTGTGGGTGCACATGAACTTCACCTGTGCTCGAGTCTTTTACTCCGTGTGGCGCTCACGGCGTGTCTTCTACAGAAATATACCGCCAAGTGCTAGTCCAGGCTGTAGTACAATCAAACCTGTAAATTTTTTACTAGCATATATAGAAGTACTTAGATTTGTCAGAAAATGATATTGAGTAGATTTGGCATCAAAAGTACTATCATATAATTTGCATTTGTAGTATTGGTTAACAAATAATTAGATCAAAGTTGTGTACTGGAGACAGCATCAGTATCCACAATGACAAGTAAAAGAGAATGGAGGGGATGTTTAGTATGAGGCCGTACATACCTTTTATGGATAGCAGCTTACTGAATGCCTTCTCTAAAGCTTTTACCCGTTTCTCCTTCATTTGGCAGTAGCTTGTATGAACGAAACTTTATGGAACCATTGATTAGTTCTTATATGTGTAGTTTCTATGAATTTTGTAGTTACTTAACTGCTGGTTGTGTTGAAAGTCCATGACATTATTTCATATGCATGTTAATGTTTGGAACATATCATAAACATGCATAATTCTAAGATATGAACTAGAGTCCTGATGAAAATCAGTAACATCACAATGTGAATTAGCTACCCTTTCTTTTTGGTAAAATTTGGACGTTTTATGTAAAGCATTAGCTTAGCTATTATCATTGAGTCCTACAGCCAGTGAGGGACCTCAACACAGATACTATTGCATTGATTGCATGCAAATTGAAAAACTACACAGCTGTTCCAACGGTTGTCTAATAGGAGCACAGAGTTGATAGACAATCAGAGGTTTGAAGGGTCTGTCTCTGGTTGTTGTGGTGTGTTGCACTATGACATTTAGTTTTTTACAGGAATATTTGCTAATTCTAGTAAGATTTTCCTCTTGTGGAATGTGGATACAACATCCTCACAATTAATTGTTATATCCAAAACTAAATGAAAACATGTGCTTTTAAAAACCTACCGCACTACCATACAGAGCCACAGAAATTCACCGCTGTCTACCATTATTTGGTGCATGGATAGAGATGCATGGTTATTTTGTTCTGAAGTAATAGTTTCTTTATGTTTGAGTTTTCAGGTTGGTGTTGCTGAAATGAAGGTCGCAGTTGAGAAGACTGGTGGTATTGTTGTGCTTGCTGAAAGTTTTGGTCACTCTGTTTTCAAAGACTCGCTTCTCCGCATCTTCAAGACAGCAGAGACAACGACCTTGGATTATCATCCAAGTAAACTATTCTTTTCTCTAGATCGATTTAGTCTGAGTTATAGTATATGTTTTGTAATTTTGTTAAATCATTATATTTGAATGAAAAATAGGGACTGAGTGGCCTTGTTTTAGAAATTTTAAATGCGCATTGCACTTATCCTTTGGCGAACTACTGCCTCTTATAGCTCTTTTCACAATAGTGTGAACGTTTCTCTTTTTAGAACTTCATACTATCCTATGAAATCGTACATGTGCCCACAAAGCTTTCAAGGTTGCTCAGCTGCTTTGAATATCAAAGCCACCTGCATGGGCATGGACGCCTAAATATGGTGTGACTGGCTGCCATGCACTGTTTATAATACTACATCTCGTGCATACTCCCTCCGTTTTTAAATATAAGATGTTTTAGGTGGTCTACATGTTGCCTAGATGCATACTAAAATGAGTGAACATACACACTAAAACGTGTGTAGATACATTTGAATGTGGACAAAGCCTAAAACATCTTATATTTAAAAACGGAGGGAGTAGCTTGTAATGCTAAACTGGCTGCATGTTTGCAATTAATGAATCTGCCTTGAAGCACCCTTTATTTACCCCAGACTCAAGGAATGTATGTAAGCTGTTTATCATTACCTTGACACTTAGTCTTGTCCAATACTGTTTTGTCTCATTGTTCCGCCAACATCGATAATACCCTTTAGGGTGTTTATCTGAACACGGACAGCCAGTTGAAGTTGTATTGGGCACTTTATGATTAAAAATGATATGGCTTCGAATATCATCAATAAACCTAAATTTGCTCAATATTTTACATCCATTGTATGTGGGATTTATAATTTGATATTAATACGTTCGAATTGCCTCAACAGTGGTATTCTTGAGATTAACTGCTCAAAAGACGTAAAGATTCAAGGCATTATTGGGCCTTGTACTTCCCTGGAGAAGGTACAACCATGTTATTAACTTTTGTAAGCTATAAGCTTATAGAAAGATAAGACTATACAGTTCTGTGTTGTTCTAATGTTGCAGTTATCGTATGCAGAAAAGTCCCCTGTCTGCAGATACTGTTATTGGTCAGGGAAACACTAGTGCTTGGAAGATGTGTGGTCTTGACAAGAAAACATCACTTTGCTTCGTATATGACATCTTGTTGAACCGTTATTGGGCCTGGCCCATTTACATGTGAGCTGAGCACTTAGAAGAGAAGGGGGTACGCATCCTCCCTGACCTAACTCGTCCAGAAACCAGTCCAGCCGCCAGCTCGAGCCGCCAGCAACCATGGACGTCCTAAGGTGAGCTCCCCTGCTCTCAACATGGTATCAGAGCTCGGGGCGACGGAGGTGCTGGTCTGGCTGCTAGGATAGCTACCTGTGAGGGAGCAGCAGAGAGGAGGAGGCTGCACGCGTGCTGCGTGCGCGCGTGAGCAGGAGGCGGAGGCTCAGCTGCTCGCTAGGGAAGAAGCTCGGGTTGGGGAGGAGGAGCAGGGGCTGTGCTGTTGTAGTCGTGCTGAACTACAGAAGAGAGAAGAAGGGAAGAGAAGAGGAAGCTGCTGCTGTGTGCAGCTGTCCAGTGAGGAAGTAGTGAGGAAGTAGCCGGTGTGTGCTGTTGCAGAAGAGTTTAGGACGTGCGCTGTGTGTCGCTGCGAAGATGGCTGAGCAGAAGATCTTGGCTGAGGCTATTGAGAAGCTCACGATGTTCCTCACCTCCAAGACGGATGGCTCGAGCTCGGGGGCAATTGTATCTCGGCAGGAAGTGGTCCAGAAGATCGATTTGCCACCCACTGAAATTAAGTTAGAGGGTGTTACCAACTATCTGAGTTGGTCCCGGCGGGCAATGTTGGCTGTGGAGCAGAAGGACCTTGATGGGCACTTGGTTGGTACTGTTGGAGAACCAGAGGACAAGATTAGTGTGGAGGGGAAGAAGTGGAAGGCCATCAACTCTTTGCTTGTGGGATGGTTGTTGAACTCGGTGGTGCCCTCCATTGCTCGCTCCGTGGAGGGGCTAACCACAGCTGCGGAGATGTGGAAAACCTTGTCTACACAATACTCCGGCAAGGGCAGTGTCATGCTCATTGCTCAGATTGATGGGAAGATTCACCGTCTTCGTCAAGGTGAAATGTCAGTGATGGCATATGTGGCAGGCTTTGTGGGCAGATCAGGATAACTGTGACCCTCTCGAACTCTATGACGCAGCCAGCATCGAGTCAGGGCATAAGTGGATGGCACGCAGACGTGTGCTAAAACTATTAGATGGGCTCGATCGTCGTTTTGATGGCAGGAAGGCTTCCTTGATGCATCAAACTTCCCTGCCTACTATTGATGAGGCTATTGCAGCAATGACTCAAGAGGAAGTGCGCCTATCTCTTGAGAAAGTAGATGAGAAGGTTGTGCCGACTCCGACGTTTGCAGTTACTGAGCGTAGGGAATGGAAAGAAACCAGAGACTGTTTTACCTGTGGGGAGCCAGGTCACTTGAAGTGGAACTGTCCTAATCGTGGCAGAGGCAGGGGATATTACAGAGGGGGAGGTAGCAGGACTGCTGGAGGCAGAGGTGGATACTCAGGGGGTCAGAATGCTAGAGGCAGAGGTGGATATTCAGGATACTCAGGGGGTCAGAAGGCACACATGGTAGTTGAAGAAGACAATGGGACGCCAAAGGGCCCAAAAGTAGATGATGCCACCTATGGAGACTTTGCTCGCTTGGTCTCCACGAATGAAGGTAATTTTGAAAGGGCATCTCTTGCTGCTAATGAAATTGATACAGAATGGATTCTAGACTCCGGTGCCTCTAAGCATGTTGGGGGTAAATTCTCCGTGTTTGAGTCTTACAGTAAACATCCTTCTACCCACAAGGGTACCATTCAAACTGCTGATGGTACAAAATAGCCTGTTGCCGGGGTTGGTACAGTAAAGTGTACTCCAACATCTCTCTATCCTCGGTTTTGCATGTGCCGGCGTTTCCTGTCAATTTGGCATCTTTAAGTGCACTGATTGATCAAATTGACTGTAGTGTGATTTTTGACAAGTTCGGTTGCTTGATTCAGGAGCGACAGACGAGGCAGATGGTTGGGACTGGCACCAGCCGTAGGGGGCTTTGGTACATGGACAAGGGTGTGCAACCGGATTTGGTGTATGCTGCAACCATGGAGGACAAGGAGAAGCGTGCGATGATCCATCACTGTAGGATGGGGCATGTATCTTTCGATAAGATGAGTAGAATATTTCCTGATGTTATGCGTGGAATAAGCAAGGACAATTTGTCATGTGATGCTTGCGAATATGCTAAGCACACAAGAGCCTCGTATGTGAGTAAGGGGCTGAGGAGTATATCTCCTTTCATGCTTATTCATTCGGATGTATGGACATGTCCAGTGGTGTCAGTTAATGGAATGAAGTATTTTGTTACCTTCATTGACTGCTATTCTCGTATGACGTGGGTTTACTTGATGCGTCATAAGGATGAGGTGTTTAACTGTTTTCAGAACTTTCATGCGTATGTGAAGAATCAGTTTCAGTTGCAGGTGCAGGTGATCAGGACAGATAACGGCACAGAGTATGTGAACACCAACTTTGGGAATTCTTGTCTGCCCAGGGCATTCTTCATCAAACATCCTGCCCAGATACTCCTCCCCAAAACGGTGTGGCGGAGCGCAAGAATCGCCATGTTCTGGAAGTTGCTCGCTCGTTAATGTACACAATGAATGTCCCCAAGTTTTTGTGGAGTGAAGCAGTCATGACGGCCACATACTTGATCAACCGAACACCTTCCAGGATACTAGGTATGAAATCCCCATGCGAGTTGCTGTTTGGAGAAAATAAGTTTGTTGTCCCTCCAAAGTTATTTGGAAGTACTTGTTTTGTTCGGGATCATAGGCCATCTATTGGGAAGTTAGACCCACGGGCAGTGAAATGTGTGTTTATGGGTTATTCATCAAGTCAGCAAGGGTACAAGTGTTGGAGCCCCTCTGCGAAGCGCATGTTTGTAAGCATGGATGTCACCTTCAGGGAATCTGAGCCATTCTATGGTGAACTGACTGATTTGAGTCTGTTATTTGCAGAACTTGACCACCTACACTCTGTGCAAGATGGTCAAGAGGGGGAGAAAGTTGCATCACGTACTCAGGATGATTCCGTGGGTACTAACACTGGTGATGATGTGCAGGTTCAGGTTCAGCCAACGGTGGGTACAATTCAATTTGGTTCTCTCGAGGTTCCTGCCTCTGTTTGAGACCGTTGGCCGCAAAATCGCCATGTGTACTCTAGACGGCAGCCACAAGTGCAGGAGGAGCACCAAGGCAGTGATACGAGCTCTTCTATTACTGTAGGACAACAGCCACAAGTGCAGGGGGAGCAGGGGGAGCACCAAGTTAGTGATGCTAGCTCATGTGACACTGTGGATCTTCCTATTGCCTTGAGGAAAGAACCACGAGCTAAGGCAGGAAGGCCTCCTGAAAAATACAGGGATGAACATGATACTATAGTGGCAAAGAAGGCTATGCAAGCTGTTCGGGATGAGCATGACATTGGGAATTTTGTGTCTTATGAGGCTTTGTCTCCCTCCTATAGAGCGTTTATTGCCTCTCTACAAACTATGTCAATACCAAAGGACTGGAAGGCTGCAAAGCAAGATCCAAAATGGCGTGATGCAATGATAGAAGAGTTGTAAGCACTAAAGAAAAATAAGACGTGGGTGCTAACCACATTGCCAGAAGGGAAAAGGGCAGTGAGCTGTAAGTGGATCTACACTGTGAAGCAGAATCCTGAGGGGAAGGTGGAGCGGTACAAAGCCAGATTGGTCGCGCGAGGGTTTAGTCAAACATATGGAATTGACTATGATGAGACGTTTGCCCCTGTGGCAAAGATGAACACAGTAAGGATTTTGGTTTCTTGTGCTGCTAACTTTGGGTGGAAGTTGCATCAACTAGATGTCAAGAATGCATTTCTGCATGGTGACCTGAAGGAAGAAGTATACATGGAGATACCACCAGGCTTTGGTACATCAGAGACCACAGGGAAAGTATGCAGGCTGAAGAAATCCTTGTATGGACTGAAGCAATCACCAAGGGCATGGTTCGATAGGTTCAAACGTGCTGTTTGTGGTATGGGGTATGGTCAATGCAATGGTGATCACACGGTGTTCTACAGACACTCTGATCAGAAAATCACCATTCTTGCAGTTTATGTAGATGACATAATTATCACTGGAGATGATCAAGGAGAAATCAAGAGGCTGAAGGAGTGTCTAAGTAAGGAGTTTGAAGTAAAAGATTTGGGCAACCTAAAATACTTTCTTGGTATAGAAGTGGCCCGGACAGAGAAGGGGATATCTTTGTGCCAACGAAAATACACCTTAGATCTCTTAAGCGACATGGGCATGTTGGGATGTCGTGCAGCCCCCACTCCAATTGAGCAAAACCATCAAGTGACAGCACAATCAGGTGAGCTAGTGAACAAGGAAGATTATCAGAAACTGGTTGGGAGGTTATTATATTTGTGTCACACTAGGCCTGACATTACATACGCTGTGGGCGTAGTGAGCAGATACATGCATGAACCAAGAAGTGGCACCTTGATATAGTGCACGGAATCTTGAGGTACTTGAAGGGGACTCCGAGAAAGGGGTTGTGGTTTGCAAAGAGTGGACATCTTGAAGTGGATGGCTATAGTGACTCAAGCTGGGCCGATTGTCAAGATGATAGAAGATCAACATCAGGTTATTGTGTGTTTGTGGGAGGAAATTTAGTGTCTTGGAGAAGCAAGATACAGTCTGTTGTGTCTAGATCAGCAGCAGAAGCTGAGTATAGAGCCCTATCCCATGGGTTGAGTGAGATGCTCTGGGTGAAGCATCTCCTGGAAGAGTTGAAGCTTTTGAGGAAAGGGCCCCTGAGAGTGTGGTGTGACAATCAGTCAGCTATCAGTATTGCAAATAACCCAGTTCAACATGATAGGACAAAACATGTGGAAATTGATCGCTTCTTTATAAAGGAGAAACTTGATGCTGGGATCATCAGCCTCACTCATGTTAGCTCTCAACAACAGTTTGCTGATTGTTTGACAAAGGGACTAGGAACTAAGGATTGTAACTTGGCATGTGACAAGATGGGGTTGATAGACATCTACCATCCATCTTGAGGGGAGTGTTGAACCGTTATTGGGCCTGGCCCATTTACATGTGAGCTGAGCACTTAGAAGAGAAGGGGGTACGCATCCTCCCTGACCTAACTTGTCCAGAAACCAGTCCAGACGCCAGCTCGAGCCGCCAGCAACCATGGACGTCCTAAGGTGAGCTCCCCTGCTCTCAACACATCTCAAGAAAAGTTGGTCCAGATTCAATAGCTTAACAGACAAGCAATCAGCTCTACTTTCAATTTGTAACCTAGTAAGGAATATTTTTATTTTTATCTTTCTAAGCATCTGGTTCTGCTTAAAATGGTTTACCCTGCTGACTTGGGGGTGTCACATTCAGCTATCAGCATCATGAGGGCCAGATGAGATTACGTGCTACTACGATCTCCAGAAAATGGTCTTCGGGTTCTGATAATGTGCAGGCAAGTTTCTATGTTTGGTCACTTTGGTAACTATGAATTACCATTGATTTTCCTTTTAGTGAGTGTAGTTCTTCTTTTTTTGAGACACATACACATCTAAATGTGTCTTGTTTACAACAAAAACACTGTTGAAGGCGCAAAAGTACAACCCACCAATGTGGCCAACGGCTGAACCAAACAGAACTGAAAAAAGAACAGAAACAGAACAACAAAACTGAAGGGAAAGCTAAACTAAGCTACCTATAATAAAATTGCAAAGGCAAAGAAGGGGAAGATGGCAAACGCCAAACGACATGCACTAAGAGGTGACGTCCGTCTAGTCAGCATAGTTACATGTCCAGAAAACAGGGATATTGCTCATGCCCGTTCCTTTCTAATCCAATATGTTTTCTGGTGTTCCCTTGTTGTTTAAAAATACTTATTTGTTTGTTAATAAACTTTTTTGTGTTTCAGGAGTTGATTAGTGGCTTCGATCAAGAAGCCGCTGCTGCAGTTGTGGCACGCTTCGTCTCCTTTAAGATGGAAACTGAGGTACTTCCAACATATCTCATAACAAATAATTTATAAGTTAAGGAAAATATTATATTACTTCATTTTTACTGTTTTGCACACAAGCTGAATGCACATCTTGCTTCGCTGAGATGGATCTTTGTAGTAGTATTTGTTCAGCTATACGTAGTGGCTCAGCTGTTGATGTCACATAGTTCCTCGGAAATAATTCGGGCTAAAAAAAAAGAATTAAAGCCATATTGTCATATTTATTTAACATTATCTTGTTCTGCATGCTTTCAGGCTGATTTCGATCCAATAAGATGGCTTGATAGGGCTTTGATACGTTTATGTACCTAATTTGGAGACTATCAGAAGGAAACACCGTCATCCTTCAGTTTGTCACCACGTCTATCAATATTTCCCCAGTTTATGTTTAATTTGAGGCGTTCTCAGTTTATCCAGGTCGAGAGTTCAACTTTCTTCATTAAACAACTCTTCATAAACAAAAATGTTACATGTTTACATACTGAATTCCTTACCTTTTTGCAGGTTTTTAACAATAGTCCTGATGAAACTGCATATTTTAGGATGATGTTGGAGAGGGAAAATGTAGGCAATACAGTTGCGATGATTCAGCCTTCACTTATATCCTACTCATTTCAATCAGAGCCAATGCCAGTTCTCTTGGATGTAACCGCAATTGCTTCTGAGAAGATCCTTTTATTGGATTCTTATTTTACTGTTGTTGTCTTCCATGGAATAACCATTGCACAATGGCGAAAAGCGGGTTTCCAAGATCAAGAAGGTCACGAGGTAATTTTTTGTCAGCTATGGCAGAATAATGTTGGTTTACTGGCATGCAAACCAAGTCTACTTTACTGGTCATGATGAAGATATCATATAGATTACAGTGTGGAGGGTCTTCTGGTGCTTATTAATTAATCTTGCATGATTTTCAGGCGTTTGCCGATCTCTTGAAAGCTCCACATGAGGACGCCGATGCAATTATCAAGGAGCGGTTTCCCGTACCCGTTTGGTTGTCTGTGATCAACATGGATCTCAGGTATTTTATTACGGTCTGTTGTTCTTTTGCAGACGATCGGATGAGTTGGATAGTTCATGGACTAGTTAAGCATGATATACAGAATATGTAGCTTTCACATGGAAGCAGTTACAAGTTTTAGACCAAGCCATAACTTTCACCTGTTTTTGTCAATTACAAGCTAGGTATTTGTCATGTCGTTGTTGCTAAACATTTACTTTCCTCTGAACCGGCAGGCTCGATTTTTACTAGCAAAGCTGAATCCATCTGTTACGTATAACTCGAATAGTGGTGCTGCGCCTGGAGGAGACGTGATATTCACAGATGACGTGAGCTTTGAGGTCTTCATGGACCATCTCCAGCGGTTATCGGTCCAATAGGGATATCTCACTGCATATATAGAAGAGCAATTTTGTACTTACCACCAGCCATCTCTTGTGATGTACAGAAAGAAAAGAAAGAAACATTCTTTATTACTATTATTAGTGCTTATGATGTCTTGCCACTTGCTCGTGTCATCGTGGGTTGATGCTTATATAAAAAGGATATGAAATGGTGGGTTGCTGCTCAAGGGCTGTATCGTAAACTATACAGAACACGATTCGTCATGGTAAAGGCCTACAGGGAAAACAAATGTGTGCATCCCATTATCTGACAATCGCGCCTTTCGATTACAGTTTACACCAGAGAACCGGTGCTGATACTACATGAAGTACGCACTCTAACGGCCGGGCCGGCATCCGAAATTCCTTAATAAAATCCTCCTCGAGACTCGAGTAGGTACTCGGCAGAAAACGCGCTGCTATAGACCATTAGCAAAGGCTATGCATACATACATGGATCAGGTACTTCCTCGGTTTCAAATTAATTGACTTCCAAGGGAGTACTACGTAGCTAAGCTAG
This sequence comes from Poa pratensis, assembly GCA_947311845.1. Taxonomy (NCBI): domain Eukaryota; kingdom Viridiplantae; phylum Streptophyta; class Magnoliopsida; order Poales; family Poaceae; genus Poa; species Poa pratensis. Next base: position 4,584,706 of record CAMZMU010000080.1, on the reverse strand, counting down.
CACCAACGACTACTGTTGGATGATCGATCAACGGGTCATCCCATCTGCGTGCATAGCGGGCGGCACGGTTGCCAAGCTGCCGCCGCCGCGCCCCTGCAGCTCCATGTTCGCGTGCCACCCTGCATCCATCAGAAAACATATAAGGGCTTATTTGATCACATGATTGTAAAACATAGAAATTACAAAACTCGGTAATTTGACTATATTACAGGTGCAGAACAGAAAGAAACTGCATTAATAGTCATTTGGTCACTTGGATGGAGCACAGGAAACTGACTCGATCCTACAAGAATGAGTGTAGAAAAAAAAAAGTTATAGCGGATGTTGAAAGTCCTATGAGATTTGGGTGTAGGATTGCAATCCATGACAATTTGGAAGCGTCATTTGTTTGATCCAAAGGATTTACTTAGAAAATAATCCTATGGATTGAAATCTCTCAAAATTCGTACTATCAAAATACTTCAATCCAAAAGAGGCTCAAACCGTGCCTCATTTGTCCCTCCTAACGAACACGCACGTGCACGTACCGATGTCCATGACGAAGCCTCGGTTCCTGAGCTCCCGGAACTGCTGGCAGATGGCGCAGGGCTCGCAGAAGAAGGCGACGCAGCAGTCCGGGAAGGGGGCCTCCTGGAGCCCGTACTGGGCGCGCATCTTGGTGCGGTAGAAGCAGGAGTACACCCACGAGCACTGCCACCCCGTCATGGCCCCGGTCACCGCGTACAGCGCCGCGCTCGCCCCGCTCGACGTCGAGCCCCGGTCCACGATCTCCGCCACCAGCCCGAACGTGATGCACGGGCAAACGCACGTCAGGCAGCAGTTGCCCCGGTCCTCCATGCAGTCCAACAGCCCCGTCGACCAGGGGTTCACCGGCGGCGGCGCGCACACATGCGAGCGCGGCGACGCGGCCGGTGGCGGTATTGGCTTGACGACGTCCATGGGTTAGCTTGCTGATGGTGGCTTCCAAGCACTGGCCGGCGGGGTACGTACGAGAGAGCAATCTCTTCCTCCTCCGGCCACCGTTGGCGAGAATGTAAGCGTGCGGGTGGCCTCGATAGGAGCTAGCGCGGGAGGGGCGTACTTGGTAATTTTGGTACATATAGGTAAACAAGACGCACGGATGCATGCATGGAAGACAACTCTAACCCATGGTTAATTAGCTTGCACTATTATTAGCTAGACTTGTAAATTTAGGGGGAAGACTTGGGTAGGATCTCACCTTAGGTGAGATCGATTTTTTTGAAAATTCAAAACATGTCGAAAAATTACGAAAAAAATAGACAACACGCATCTATGTTACATATGCAACGTCAAAAATTGGCAGCTCAAAATTCGACTTATACTTAGAGAGGCAAAAAAGAGAAATTTCGGTGTGAATAGTGTCACTCAGATCTGGACACTATTCACAGTGTAGTTTACCATTTTTGTTTCTCTAACTGTAGGTCGAGTTTTGAGCTGCCAATTTTTGACGTTGCATATGTAACATAGATGCGTGTTGTCTATTTTTTTCGGAATTTTTCGACATGTTTTGAATTTTCAAAAAAAGTTGATCCTACGATCTTCCTATCTCATCTGCAATAAATATAGTACTAAGAGCAAGTTCAATAGTGGAGAAAACAGACGACTATATGATACTGCCATATCATCAAAAGTTAGCTTTATAGTTTGCTCACACAATAGAGTTGGCTATAAGGTTTGCTATTAGGTTACAGGTTAGTATTTTTCTCACTTTGTGTCTTTATCTCTCCTTAAATTTAATGTTTTTGCATAGGAGCACTTGTAGAGACTGGCTCTTCTATGAGAGCTTACTCCATCTATTTTTCCGTGTCCTCCTACAGATACATAAAAGTGAGATGTAGGCGGGCTATTAGCCTACTATTGTAATTGCTCTAAAGCGTGAAAATGTGATGGAACACACCGCGATGCCCCCTCCCTGTAATCCCACCACCCGCTTCACAACCAGCACACACTCATGATTTCTTCATGTCCCGCACACACGCACACATGATTTCTTCACGATGACCGCACTGCCCCTTATTTCTGCGTATAGGCCCCGTTGCCGATGTCACGATCAATAGATACTCCATAGGCATTAACTCCATCAGTCATTAAGCGCACCACATTTAACCACTAACATTCAATTCATTAAGTGCACCACACAACACTTGTATTTCTTTGCACTAATAAAGTCATTAGTACAATTAACAATAATTTGGAACTACTCCCTCCGTTCGGAAATAGATGACTTAGATTTGTCTAAATACGGATGTATATAGACATGTTTTAGTATGTAGATACATCCAAATTTGGAGCAAACCTAAGTCATCTATTTCCGAACGGAGGGAGTAGTTATCTTGTATCTTCCGAGTTTCCAAGAAAATGGAAACAAATCACCGACATAGGTTATGTTTCTATCGTGTGCAAATACAAATTTCTATCCAAAATATATAACAATGTCTGGCCTACGAAAAACATCCGACAATTGGCATTAGTTCTCGACATGTTTTGAAATTTTAAGATATTTGTAAAACAATCCATATTGTTTCACACTATAATTATTCTCAATACGTTTGAAATTTAAGAAAACACCCATTTTATGTTATACTCAGTACACATTATTTACACTGTAAATGTTTCCCAATTCTTATAAATATGGCAAATATATAAGTTGATGAAAAATTGAAATGCCTATTTTGCCATCTTCCTTGTCTTGCAATATTGGATCGATCCTTCCGGGCATGCGATAGAGGGCAATTGAGCCATTGAATTTGCTTCTGATAAAGACCCATTATGTAGCTCAGATTAAGGATGGCAACGGGGCGGGTTCGGGCGGATATACCAAAACTAGATCCAAATCCAAATCCATCAGCATCACTATGCCCCACCCACGAAAGTATCCATGGGCATGGATGTCGCCCCATATCCAAACCCGTCGGATATCCGGATATCCATGGATATCCACGAGTAATGCATCGGAGTACTAAATCAACAATATTTCAACCACAAAGTACTTAAAAAAATGTAGAATCTTAAACAAATCACACCACAAAATACATAATCTCATCTCAATCTCACGAAACATAGCCAATACTTCTTATTACAAGTTTCCAACACAACAATTCATGCATTCAAAAGATATAGTAAAAGATAGGAGAAATGTTGTCTTGAATCTTGGATTATTTGAGCCTCATTCTTCAGTGACAAGTGGGTCCCACATGTCAGTCGGGTATCCATTGGATATCCGTGGAGCAAAATCTTTGTCCGTGCCCAACCCATGAGTTAGCGGATATTTGCCCCATGAAATCCATGGGCAAAAACTGCCCTCCAAACCCTCATCCACCGGGTCGGATATCCATGGATACCCAGCTCCATGGATAAAATTGCCATCCTTAGCTCAGATGGATAAGAGGTAGGTTTCATCTGTTCAAATACAACAAGGTGAGTCTCAAACTGAACATCAGACTGCTCTTACATACACATGTGAGTGGTCAATGCAAATTCAACTACGGAATGGTAGGAAACAGGGGCTGCACATTTTGATTTCCACTTTTAGATAAAACAGAAATGGCTATGAGTAATTTATACAAATGAAAATACCACTAAAGTAAGCAACAATAATGCATAAACCAATTCATTTCTCCCTATTTCATCATTTTACTTTTCTCATAATTTAGAATATATTTTATGAAATTCGTTAAATTTGGTTGAGATTGTATTTACTTTTGGGTAATAATATATTTTTAATTAAAAAGGACCCTAATATTCATGATGTTTCTTTCTCTTCAAGTCTAAGTCTACTTCCTTCTAGCCAATTAATATAGATATCTTGATTTATGCGGGCCTAAATTCACTATCATTCGCAAGTCCACCGAAACAACATCAACAAGTTAAGACCATAAAATTTCACTGAATACACATAGGAGTTGCAAATACATTGACGTAATATATTGATGTTGGTGTAATCAATATATGTTTTACATTAAAATTGGTAACAACTAACCTGTATTTTGTCATCCTTCAACAAGGGGTGTCCAAAAGCTGGTTGTTTGTTTATACTAGATGACCCGTTGCGCGACAGCGCAACCGCCGGATGCAACTACCACATTGTTGCCACACGCTTTATTCGTTGGTGAAAAGTAACTAATTTTATTTGCACTCATTTAACTCCAAGATGTCATTACGGTACCGCAAAACCCAGATTTCCTTCTACACTTGTAAATTTGACAAAAGCAAAGAATCTCTGAAACCAAAATGAAAACAGAACTAACACTCATTGGTTCCCTTCCAAGCAAAATATTAATTCTTTCTTGTTCGGCAATCATCAAGGTTTCTAAGGGCAACAATAAAATCTGGATGTTTGCACAACAACAATAAGAAGAAAAAAATGGATCATGTTATATAGAGATAACACAGTTTGAATCCCAAATAATCATCTTAAAATCACTCATCACCTTTCAATGATAAGCCTATCAGAACACAGAAACATATTACAAAACAATCTTGATGATTGGCAACATCCATCCAAGTATTGAAATTTACAAATCCCTTACAACTATAGAACCAACCATGGGAATAACCTTTGTGAGATAGGTTAATTTTCGCAGCGCACCGATTCACTTTTCAATCTGTTTGTAATCCTCTGTAGAAATAAACAATTGCAAACATCAACAAAGTCAACATTGCGTTCAATACTACAGGATGTAAAGTTCTCAGAAAATAATCAGGGAAATCCTTGTAACCAGTTATAACAGAAAATTTTCAAACCCACGAATTCAGTCAAAAATCCCTTTAGCTGAACTTCTTGAGTTAAGAAGCTTCACACCACTCTTCTTTATTAAGTTTCATAATATAATATCAATATCTTCTACAAAAATATCCTAAATGAACAGAAATCACTATATGCACTTCCAGTTTATGCCAAGCAACTTATTCAGGTTAAATATAATATCTAAATGAACAGAAACCACTATATGCACTTCCAAGTTATGCCAAGCAACTTATTCAGGTTAAATATAGTATCTAAATGACTTCTAATCTGATTTAAGACTGCCCAACATAATGCAGATACCACTCTGTAAATGATAACTGTACGCATCATGATTTACTTGAACCAATGGCACAAAGGGTAAAAGTAGTATCTCTGCATAGGGTGAAATTTCAGTTCGTTGAAATATTCTGTCACTTGTGCTAGAGTCAGAAACATATCGTGCATTCTTATTGATTACTCATTATCTCACTCTTTCCATTTCTCCTAGCTAAATGGGGGATAGTCCTCAATATCCATATATACAAGAATACGGACGGATCTTATAAGGGCCACTTTTTTGAAACTTCAAATCAGAGATGATAATTTAAGCAGGGTAAGCTAGTCCAGTCTTGATAAATCAAAATTATAGTATATTGGTTTATCAACACTGGACTCTCTTACCCCTTCTTATATATTCATCTCTGATTTGAAGTTTAAAAAACATTGGCTCTTATATGATCTGTAACATCCAGAAGGACTGAAATAGCATGAACATAATAATACCATTGAATTGCTCCTCCGCAACAAACGAGATTTTCTACAGACCCTCGTTGTCTAGTACATGGACCGAACATGGAGTACATCAGAAATCATGGAGATCCTCCAAATAATATCTGCAGCGAAACAAGTTGAAAAATAGGAGTCAAACACACAAGCTGAAAGGGAGCAGCCTAACGTGGTACACAAGTACAACAGATCAAGCATACTGACCAATGAAGAGTCGATGAGTGTTACTGGGATCTGGGTAGACGCAAATTTAGTTCGGCTGTAGGTACTGAACGGGAAAGCATCTTCCATACCAGATCTATCTTCAACTATGGTACTGATAACAGAATCATATTTGCCATGTACCTAGTTACAGATCCTTGTATCAGTCTTGTCTTGATCACATCAAGGGTAATAGCTATTATGCTAGACTTTTCTTCAACTCTGGTAGCTCACAGAGAATTGTTTCACAACTTATTTTAGTTGACAGGTAAAAAACAGCAATCCAAACATAATAGCTATTACCTTCCGGCAATATCAGCCAAGGCAAGCTTTCCACGAAGAATACCATACTGACCTTTCTGCTTTCGTCCTACACTAATCTCCAGTACAGCGTGCAAACTGAAAAAGAGGAAAACGATATTCCTGTGTGAGAATAATGTAAAAACAATGCCTGGCACTATTACCTGATGTAACTCTCTTTACATACTTAGAGCTGTTAGGAATAAGCAACTTGTATTCCACGGGGGCCAAAGGCCACAATATATAGTACATGTATAGGTGTAAATATGCAGGGAGCCCCCTATCTAATAGGAAACTACAATATACCAATATCTCTCTAACACCCCCCCTCAAACTCATGGTGGATCCACAACACTGAGTTTGGAGAGGAAAAACTATGCTGTGCTCTAGTCTGGGCCTTCGTGAAAAAATCCGCCAACTGTAACTCTGAAGGCACATACTGGAGCGCAATAATCTGATCCTGCACACTAGCACGGACAAAAGAAGCATCAACACCAATATGCTTAGTAAGCTCATGCTTCACTGGGTCACGTGCAATGCTAATAGCACCTGTACTGTCTGACAATAGAGTCGTGGGTGTCGTAACAGAGACACCAAAATCTGCAAGTAACCACCGTAACCAAGTCACCTCAGCAGTCAAAAGAGCCATAGCTCGCAACTCAGCTTCTGCACTCGAACGGGAAACTGCGGTCTGTTTCTTTGTCTTCCAGGCAATGAGAGAACCACCAAGAAAACACAGTAAGCAGAAAGAACGGCGATCCAAAGGATCACTAGCCCAAGTAGCATCGGAGTAGGACTGAAGCTGTAACGAGCTGGAACGAGGAAAGAAGAGACAAAGAGAGATCGTTCCACGAAGATAGCGTAGAACACGAAGAAGGTGACTATAGTGAACCGAAGTGGGAGCAGAAACAAACTGACTCAGAATATGGACAGGATAAGAAATATCAGGGCGAGTAACAGCCAGATAGACGAGACTCCCGACAAGATGTCGATAACGAGTCGGATCAGAGAGAGGATCGCCATCAGAAGCACGAGAGAAATATTGAGCTCCATGGGAGTCTCAACAGTACGTCATCAGTAAGAGCGGCACGAGAAAGAAGATCATGAATATACCGTTCTTGGGATATAAAGAAACCATCAGAGGTGGACGAAACCTCAATCCCAAGAAAGTAACGAAGCGGACCAAGATCCGACATAAGAAACTGCTCACTCAGACGTGCCTTGACAAAGGCAATATACTCGGGTCGTCACCAGTGATGATCATGTCATCAACATAAGAAGAAGAAGAGTGCGACCACGAGGAGAACAGTGAACAAACAACGCAGGTCATGAGCACTGGAGAGAAACCAGCAGCTGTGACCACAGAAGCAAAGCGCTCAAACCATGCACGAGGGGCTTGCTTAAGGCCATAGAGAGAGCGACGAAGACGGCAGACCATGCCATCTGTAACGAATACCCGGTGGTGGTTGCATATAAACCTCCTCACGCAACTCACCATTAAGAAAGGCATTCTTAACATCAAGCTGAGACACAGACCAATGGCGAACAGATGCCACGGCAAGAAGAGTCCGAACAGTGGTCATGTGAGCCACTGGAGCAAAAGTCTCATCATAATCACGGCCATGCTCCTGCTGAAAACCACGAGCGACCAGACGAGCTTTGTAACGCTCAAGAGTCCCATCAGAGCGGTCTTAACCTTATAGACCCACTTACAGGTGATAGGACGAACACGAGGAGGAAGAGGACGATCTCCCACGTACCAGTGCGCTCAAGCGCAGCAATCTCCTCAGCCATGGCAAGCTGCCATTCAGGATGAACAACAGCCTCACGATACGTAGTCGGCTCCGGACAACCGAAACACTGTAGGTAGCGGGATTATAGAAATCAGGTGAAGGACAAGGCCGAGTACGAAGAGAATAAGTCGGCTGAGACGGTGCACCGAAGTAGAGGGTGCATCAGATGACTCGGTCACAACACGTGGACGACGAGTATAATAGAAAGGAAAAGTAGGATGAGAAGGAGCAACAGAAGAAGACGGAGGCGGAGACGGGGACGGGAGGGTGAAGAAGGCGGCGACGAAGGAGGAGAAGAAGGCATCGATGAAGGAGGAGAAGAAGGCATCGGAGTAGACGGCACCGGATCAGGGGAGGAGGAGGAATATGAGGGACATCGGGAGGAGAATCAGGAAAAGTAAGAAAAGAGAGATCCTCCACAGTAGAGGTCGAGGAGGTCGAGCGTGGAAAGAAAGGACGAGACTCGTCAAACGTCACGTCCCGGGAAATACGCATCCGACGAGCCACGGGATCCCAACATCGATAGCCCTTATGCTCATCACTATATCCGAGAAAAACACACTCAACAGACTGAGCGGTTAGTTTGGTGCGTTCACGAGGAGCGAGGAGAACATAGCAAACACAACCAAACAGACGCAACATGGAATAGTCAGGAGAGCGATCACATAGTCGCTCGAGAGGAATACCACCCTGAAGGGCGGCAGAAGGCTGAATGTTAATGAGATAGACCGAGGTAGAGACAGCCTCAGCCCAGAAATGTGGCGGGAGAGAAGAAGCGATCATCATCGCACGAGCAGTCTCTAGAAGATGACGATGCTTACGCTCAGCAACGCCATTCTGAGCATGTGCACCGGGACAAGAGAACTGAGCGAGAGTGCCCTGCTCAGCAAGAACACCACGCAAATGCTTGGAGATATACTCACCAGCAGAATCAGCACGGAACACACGAATAGGTGTAGAGAACTGAGTGTGAACCATGGCAGCAAAACGCTTATAGATAGAGAGAACCTCACTACGAGAGGACATAAAGTAAATCCAAGTGTATCGTGAGTAATCATCTATAAAATAATATAGTAGCGATGACCCCCTTTCGAAGCGAAGGGAGCCGGACCCCAAACATCTGAATGAACGAGATCAAAAGGACGCTCGGACACAGAGTCACTATGAGGATATGGTAGCTGAATCTGCTTACCAAGCCTACAACCCAGACAATCCAAAGAAGCGTTTCCGGAGACAGACCCCAGAACACCACGATGAACTAGAGACGAGAGACGAGAACCACATAAATGGCCAAGACGATGATGCCACTGCTGAAAAGAGCTGGTGGCTGCGGCAACCTGGGTCGAGAGACTGGCGGCGGTGGCAGCGGAAGGAAGACGAAGCCAGTCAAGCTCCCATAGACCATCATGGCGTCGGGGGCCAGCACCAAGCAAAGCGCCCGTACAACGATCCTGAACAGAACAGGAATCAAAGTCTAGAGTGACCCTACAACGAGAATCGACAATCTGACTACCAGAGAAAAGCTGCATGGTGAGTCGAGGAATATGAGCGACAGAAGGAACATGAAACGCGGGACTGCTAAGAGTGCCTCGACTAGCAACGGGGATGGGAGTACCATCGGCAGTACGAACAGAGACAGGAGACTCGACAGGTCGAATAGAGCTCAAGGCGGAAGAATCGTAAGTCATATGAAAAGATGCTCCAGTATCAAGAATCCAAGGGGATGTACCTGAATGAGAAGAAGGTGGTCTCTCGGTGCCAGAAAAGTCAGTCGCAGAACCAGCAGAACCTGTCGGTGAAGAGTCCCAAGTAGCAAGCAGGCATCGGAGTTGCGCGATCTCACGCGCAGTGAAAGACGCCACTGAAGAGGTCGAGGTAGATGCGTCAGTCAAGGAGGACCAATCAGAACCATCATCATCGGAATACGTGGTAGCCACATGGGGAGTCGAGGAGAGCGGTCACAAGTGCGTGCACAGCCACGCGAGGAGTCGACGAAAAGCAGCCAGAACCATGTGCAGAAGCCGCGAGAGTCGACGTAGAGCGGCGAGTCGACATAGACGGAGTCGACGTAGAGCGGCCACAACAGCGGGCAGAAGCCGCGATAGTCGGCGTAGACGAAGTCGACGGAGAGCGGCCACAACCGCGGGCAGAAGCCCCGAGAGTCGACGTAGAGCGGCGAGTCGACATAGACGGAGTCAACGTAGAGCCGCGAGGCGATGAAGACGAAGTAGAGCGGCCACAACCAGGCACAGAGGCCGCGAGAATCGACGTAGAGCGGCATGCGGACGTCATCAGGGGAGGTGACAAAACAGGCTGCGGAGGAGCACCGAGTAGAGACTGAAGCTCGGGACAGCCACGAAAGGAGTCAGCAGCGAACAGCGACATTTTTTTTTTTTTTACAACGGAAAGTCAAACGCTCAGATTGGATCGAGATGACAGCCACGAACAGCTCGATGGAGAGCGACAGCCAAGGGCAGCAGCTCGATGGGCAGCAGCTCGATGGAGATCAACAGCCACGGGCAGCAGCTCGATGGGCAGCAAGGACGGGCGGCGGCCGGCGACCCAGAGAACGGCGGCGGCCGGCGGCGACCCGACGGCGGGCCGGAGCAGGCCTGGAGGCGGCGGACGGCTTGGGCAAGAGCAGCAGCACGTGCAGCACAAGGGAGGCAGCGATGGCTGCACGAAGCGCAAGCGGAGAGGATGGCTCGGGAACGGCTCGGGATCGGTCACGGACGCGAACCGATCTGAGGCAGCGACGGCCGACAGCCCGATCTGACGAGGACCACTGCGGCTCGATCTGAGGCGGACGGCGGCGGCCCGATCTGACGGGAACGGCGGCGGCCTGACCAGGGAGCCACGGACGGCTGCAGCCACGGACGGAGAAGAGGCGGCGGCCGGCGAAACGACGGCGGCCGGAGACCTGGAGACGGGCAGCGCCGGCAGTCTGGACGGGAATAGATCGGGAGTTGCACGAGTTGCGCGTGCACGAAAAAAAAAACCTAATTACTCTGATACCATGTTAGGAATAAGCAACTTGTATTCCACGGGGGCCAAAGGCCACAATATATAGTACATGTACAGGTGTAAATATGCAGGGAGCCCCCTATCTAATAGGAGAACTACAATATACCAATATCTCTCTAACAAGAGCCTCAACAATTTATTAGATTAAAGATATTAGGTAAACCTTTAAAAGATGTTAATTATTTTCCTAAACAAAAGATGGATACTATTGGAAGCATGCATGTATCATAAAAGGAAAGCAGAAAACAATTACCGTGAGAAAGCTGCATTTGCTTCCATGCTCTCTGTTTTGCGTCTCCTGTTGCCTATGTTCAAGAGTTCAAGAATCTTATCTGCTGAATGTACCTAACGTATAAGAGTTTAGGCATCAAAACGGTTTCACTCAAATCAATGAGGATTAACAGGCACGTTAGAATATGTGAATGCAGTAGACCATCCGGATATTGTAATAAAAATAGACAAGAACAGATTGGTAATATGATCTTACGATACACAAGACTATTCAAATATCTCTGGAAAAAGGAATAAAATTGGCATTATAATATTTTATCGCAGGGCCTTTTCCTGCAAACTAATTCAAATCACAGTTGCATGGAAATACCAGAGCACAGAGCACACATGAAAGAAAATTTAAAAATATTTTCCATATAAGCATCATATTTATTTGAATTAACATAATTGTTAAAACATGTTAACTGAAACAAAATAACATAATTGTTCAACTGAATCAAATTGACAAATACTACAACTTTAATCCCCTTCAATTTCTGCAAAATGTAAGAGAAAATTAAAGGCGGAACATATCATAGCTACAGCGATAGAGTGACCATCGACTTTCAATTTCTAAGGCATTCTTCATATATACCAATGGCATCTTCAAAAAGAAGCCAAGCTCATCTCTAAAATAAGAAATGAACCAAACTGGCATATGAACATCCTAGAAGCCAAGCAATTGAAAGGAATCAGAGATAAATTACCAGGTACTCGCAAATACATTAGAGACAACTGTCAAATGCCAACATTCGAGAAACACAAGCAGATATCCATATAAAAAGATCACATGAAAATATTTAACTATGTATCATATTTCTGGACTGAAAAACTTTATGAACTAACTATCACAGAGATGGCAAATAAATCTGTCATGAAACAACCAGTTTGTTCTCACTCTCATTATCTCATATATCAATTGCAGATAGAAACTGAAACAGAAAAGGACAATCAGAGCATAGGGGAATATGCGATAAACCTGCTAACATGCGGGGTGGATCATCAGTTTAGTTATGCAAGCAAGACACACACACATATATATATACAAAGCAATAATCGCAGCAGTTGTACTGTATGCTATCAAAGATGGGCTTTCACTGCACTTTTTTAGAGATGTGCCGTGAATTTGTTCACAGGCAGTGATCTTACCAAAAAATAATCACCAAATTACTTTCAATGACAGAATAAATCACCAAAGTGAACATTTTCACCTGGCTTTGGACCCACATTTGGCTGTCGTGTTGCCATCAGCTGCGACATGTTGCATTGACCAACAGCACAACCTACAGCAGAACACATAAGAATTATCTAGATTAAGTAAGATAACTAATGATGCTAAGGATTTGAGATGATAATCACAAATAACGAGCTGAGAAGTACATGTGCCGTGATTGTGGCCTACTCTAGTGATGGCGATGTTGTTGTTGCTCTTGTTAGGGCCATGCTTCGCTAAAAGAAGAGCACCTCCTCCATCACCAAAAAATAACCTCCTTCCTCCCAATGTTCTGGCACCATCAGCTACCAACCTTGTCCCCTCCTTGTCGCCTTTAGTGTAGGAATCTACCGGCTAACTGAGCCCTAGATGCATACAGAAGAAAGTAAATTAGGGAGACAAGAATTGGTCAGAAGAAGTAGTTGCAAGCAATAAGCTATTGAAGATTGAATTATACAAATACCTTAAGAACCATTCAGAAAATGTCCATTTCCCGGTAATAGTAATACCACTCGTCTTGCACAAAGCATAACTCACCATCTCTCATCTATGATAAAAATTCAATCTAGAAATGAGTAATTTAGTTAAAACAAGGAAATGTCCCAAGAAAAATCATCAAACATAATGCAGACACCTAAAGATATTTACTTTGAAATTCCAGGAAACAATAGCTGCAGCTTGTGGAATATACCATGCTCATATTCAAAGAGGCAAAGCACAATTCTTATTGGTCTAATGTAAATTTGCAATCCTGCAACAGGAAGCTGCAAAGTTGAGAGCTGTACCAAATAATTCGTATATGCCCAGACAATGGTATTCCCTGAACTCCTGCAGCAAAACCAGAGAGCAAGCTTGACAGCAGTAGCCGAGAGCATGATGGAGTGCAAACATAAGAGCTGCTTCGTTGATCCACATATTTTGACATATAACTGTTCAGCTGCAACGAGTAAAACCAGAGGCATTATTTAACATCCTAGACAAAAAAGATAAAACAGAATAAGAAATAGCCAATAAAGGTGGCAAACCTTTTGGGGACATGTCAACTGAATCCAGGGAATAGTAATGGTTTCATGAGCCCAAATAAAAACATATACCTAGGGAGCTTCTCTGGCTTCTCACGTGAGATATTCCACTTCATAAATAATTTTGAATCCTGCAACATGACAAAGGAAGAATAAGCCACGTTAATTTCTGCTACCCCATTCTAAATCAAGATAGAATAAGATGGACATATAAAGAAAGACGATGTCAAATGTAGGGAAGGTCACAAGGGACATACAGAGAGGTTCAGTGGCAGAAGCGTCTCCCATGACCAGTCTTCCCCCTCGTACATTTACAATCAGCTGTGGAGCATACCTACAATCTCAAAATCAAAACACAGACTCAGAAAAGATGCACACCTCTGCAGCTAGCTCTGTACAATATTTCTCATGATTTAAGACATATTATTTGAAGGATAGACCTATAAAAGAATTGAGCATTACAATGATCAAGAGGTAGAAAGGTCATAAAATGCTAAAACAATCTAGAAATGTAATTTGCACCACACAGTGAATTTACCTTGCTTTTGTTTTCCAAGTTAGATATTGCAGCAAACCATACCATATAGCAGTGAGGTCAATTCTTATATTCAGAACGTGGATTCTACATGGCTGCAGTTCTGTAAACCAGAAAACCTACATGAAAAATCGAAAGTGGAATTATATTAAAGCTCCAATAAAAAATGAATAACTGCAATTACCAATTAGAAAAGAGCAGCATGACATGATACAACAATTCAAGAATCCAACTACAACCAATTAAAGCTCTAATGCTCTATCCTCTGAACAACTACTAATATGCTTTCCTTCGATCTGGAACATACAACAACATCCACCTTGCTCTACCTAAGACCAATCCTCTTCCCCTTACCAGAAAAACAAAACATAAACAGAGGAGAGCAAGTGTGTAGACATAAACAGAGGACAACAAATTTGTAGACATAAATGAAGGATGCTCACCAGATCCGGGAATAGCTCTCCTGTTACGCCTCACCGCCATGGTTGTGGAAGCTGAGTGCAGAGTGCCTCCTCTGCTGGTCCCTACCTCGTTGCAAGGAAATCCTACTAAGAATTCAGGACAAAGCTGCAGATTTAGAGATAGAGAGACAGAGGAGGACTGGGACAATTTAGAATTCAGGACAAAGCTGCACGACCACTCACCCTGACTCCGTGAGGCCTTTTCATTCCAGTAGTATAAAAAGTGGCCACATCATAGATGAAAGGAATAACAATAAACAATTTAGAATATGAGTCATAAAAGCTTTTAAACTGGGTCGGGTGGATTAACTTACCATACATGATGACAGCCTCGAAACCGCAGGGATGCCTCAGAAGAACAGCATGGACAGAGCACACGGCTACCACATTTGAACTGGACAAACAAAAATGTATCCATCAGACCCTCACTGTCTGGCACATGCACCGAACATGGAGTACATCAGAAATCATGGTGATTCTCCCAATAATATCTGCAGCGAAACAAGTTAGAAAATATTAGTCAAACATACAAGCTGAAATGGAGCAGCCTAACGTGGTACTCGACATCGAACCAAATGTATCATGACTAAATGCTAGAGCAAAGCTACTGCAAACTGCATTAACCAAATGTACTCAACATCGAACCAAAATAAAAATAGGAACATATCTCAAGCATGTATATTCACTGCTATGCTGGACCTCTAAATCATAGCGTAAATTGACATTGCATATTTGCATCCTACTTCCATTTTACCTACGAGTAGCATGTATAGCTTCCATGTCATTTGTTTTCCTAGACCACACATGACCAAATATTTAAAAATTACATCCAAAAAATCTCATCTAGACGATAGCCAGAACTGAGCAGCAACTATCTATATAGTCATTTTAGTTGTTTGTATCAAATTAGCAATTCGAGCCTACAGTTACATATTTGGTTATTTGTAGAACAATAACTTTTTTAAAATTCGAGCCTACAATTTATTTTGGTTATTTGCATCAAAAGATTGAGGTCGTAGCCTCTTGTCAGCAGCATTGTTATTAGAAGCTGATACGAATTTGTATTGCTCCATTTTATCAACTCTCGAAAATCATGAACAAAAGGTATGAAAATACTGTTTTCACAAAACAATACATCAACTTGTTTTTGTCTGTACGACCAAACGGCTGAACCAAATTGAGTGAATTAAGGCTTAAGATGATCCTGGGAACAAGACCTACAAACACTCCAACTATTTCTCCTTTGATTTTGCCATTTAGGTACTCGAAAATTGTGATCTTCATTGTTGTATGCACAGAAACAGCAGCACCAATCACTTTTCCCTAATCCCTTAAAGTATTTGCTCATCCCCTGCCCTAGGAATCATGGGATCACCATGTGCAGCACGTGAGAGGGTCAATGAGGACGGGGAAACTCACCCTTGGGACTTGAGCAGGAGAAATCAGGCAGGAGGAGGTGGGGATCTTCTCTTCTTCTTCTCCTTTTGCCTCCTCTTCTTGTCTCTTCTTCTTCCTCCTCACATCAAGTAGAAGCTACACTTGGTGGTGGGGAATGACGTGGTGCAGCTAAGAAGAAGATGGAGGGAGGTCAGAGGCATTCCAGGGAGAGCAACGAGGAAGTAGCAGTTGGGGGCAAGAGGAGAAAAACGAACCAAGGCGCCGATTCCCACGACTCCACTGCCGCTCCGTGAGTCAACCTGCTCCATGGCGGCTCCAACGGCGGGCCAGCAACCTTGTCGACGCCCGGCCGCTGCTGCCCTGCCGGGCCACCGCCGCCGCCATGCCTGGCCGCGCGCGGCACGGCCGCCTCTCCCAGCTTGGCCCGGCCGCCGCCCTGCCCGGCCACCCGCCGCCGCCGGCCGCCTCTCCCAGCCTGGTCCGGCCGCCGCCCTGCCCGGCCAC
Organism: Poa pratensis; assembly: GCA_947311845.1. Classification (NCBI taxonomy): domain Eukaryota; kingdom Viridiplantae; phylum Streptophyta; class Magnoliopsida; order Poales; family Poaceae; genus Poa; species Poa pratensis. The sequence goes on along the minus strand of CAMZMU010000080.1, from coordinate 4,568,452 downwards.
CCTCCTCCGCCCTGCGCGGCCACCCACCGCCGCCATGCCCTGCTGCCTCTCCCAGCCTGGCCACGGATTTGCTGCCGCCGCCATCTCATGTAAAAGAGAGAGAAGGAGGAGGAGGAGGAGAAAAGCATGGGAGGGGATTGGGGGGAGAGAGACTCGAACGGGACTGGCTAGGATTTCACCACCCCGGAGCTGAGTTTTGTCTCACTGCGGGCGCAGGGAAAATGAGCCAGACGCGGGGAGCATTTTTCGCGCACTGATTTGCAGGTCCGGTGCACAGCGCGACCCACCTGTCATCGCCTGTGCCCCTTTTGAGAGAAGTAATAAAAGTTTTGACCGCATCCAACGGTGGCAGGTGAAACACCAATGCTATTTACCGTGTTGAGATGAAATCCAACGAACCGGGTTGATTTGGAGGGGCAACGCGAGGCAAACGGCGGGTATACACGCTCGATCGGACGGTCCAGAACGCATTACCAGAATGGATCTGATCCGTCCACACGCTCGATCGGACGGTCCAGAACGCATTCGTCGGGGAGTTGCCCTGGGAGGCCTCAGTTTCCCACACCAATTGAACTATGGGATTGATGCACTTGAAGACGTCCGCATATTCAGTCTGTATTGGAGATTCAAATACTTGTTAGATAATTATTGTGATCTATGCAAAAATAGCAAACTAAACAAAATCCATGTTTTTCTTGTACGTACCTTAATGGTCTTGACCGCATGCATGATCGTTCGATTGTATGTCTGCAAGGGCCAAAGCGACACATACGCAAATTCCTGTTGTTGTTGTTGTTGTTGTTGTTGTTGTTTCGATGGAGAGGCCGTTATTCCACTTTTCGTAAAGAAAACAAATATCGTCTTTTTGCTTATGAGAAGTAAGGCTGTAGCCCAGCGTTAAATTAATGACGCCAATGGCAGAAGATACAAAGTGCTGAAACTAGCTTACAAATACCTCCACACACATACAAACAAAAAATCAAGCCAAAGACTTGTACATAGAAACTAGTGATAGCAGAACTACAAGCAAACTGGGTCGGGAGCAACAAGGGGCAGGATCAGACAACTTGAAGAGACGAAGACGTCGACGAGGTGGAGCACATCCAGACTGACAAGGCATGCAGCGCCGCCCGGTCCAGTCTCTGTCGCCAAAGGGACCCCTATCCCAGGCCGAAACGAAACACCGTCGTCGGTGGGCTAGAGCTCACCATAGAACTCAAGCCGACGCACCAACGGACGCTGGACCCGCTGAGATGGAACAACCAAAAAAGCACACTCCAGCTCTGACAAGCCATCATCACACCACCAAACCACAACCGGAAGAGAGGCAAACCATGGACTCCAGAAGGCGACGCCTTCAGGAAGGAAGCGGCACCGAAGTTCCGCCGTCGCCCGGTCAACGACCTAAGGTTTTCACCTAGAGCATCGAGGGAGAGCAAGGTAGTCGCGACGTTGCCTTCAAGAAGGTAACAACGCCCGCAGGCGTTGCCGTCGTCGGTCAAGACAAAGCCTGGCAGATTTTCAACCCGATAATCACACCGCCTCCATAACCGAGTGTGGCCAGCTGCCGAGATGGCTACCGAACAACATCCACCGTCACCACTCGCCAATCATCACGCCGCCCTTGCAGCCATGACCACCAGACAGCACCAGAGTCACGACCCCTGGCATCCAACCTCCACGCACATCCAAGCCAATCAAGCGAAAATAGCCACAGCAGCTACCGGAGGCAAACATCGACCATCGTGACCGCCTGGCACCACGGCTTCAATCTGTCCCGTCGACAGCAGCAACCACCAGATCCAGCCTGAATCCGGCGGACAAACCCCATGGTGGAGCACCAACTCCAGATCCACAAGCACACAGTGGTGGCCGTGGCCAGCCCGAGCAGGCCCAGGGCACCTACCCTGACCTCAAGCTCGGCGGCGGAGCACCACCCACCTCGCTCAGGGGAGCACCCACCTTGAGGCCCAGTGAACTCGTCGGCCAGCAGGTCGACCGCGGCCGGATCCGCATCCATCGGCGTTGTAGGGTCTCCGGCTTGACGAAGCTAGGCGCGAGGAGAATCCCCGCCGCAGCCTCCGCTGCGCGAGCAAAGCCCGGCAACTGCCGCCGGCGGCGGCGAGGGAGAAGCTCGAAGGGAGGGAGAGAGGTGGCGGCGGCGCTAGGGTTCGCCTCCTGTGTCGCCCGAGGTGGATGACACGGGGGGGCAAGCAAAAAACCTTTTCCACTCCCTTTTTGCTTATCTAGGGTGAATCCCATCATCTCTCTGCCCATCATTTTTCTGTTGCAACATATAGTGTCCAATTTAGCTCATTGCATTCTTGTTAACTTGTTAACTGAACTAACTAAGGATGCTCCTCTAGTTGCAATACTACACGCCGTTGAGGTGAGGGCACTACACTACACTACGTCCCGCATTACCACTGGTTTTTTTTGCATCTTAGATGTAGTGCTGTACTGATTATTTCATCATTTGCGTGGGTTAGTCAGTACATTTTTGTTAAGTGATAAGAGTGAAATGTGCGCCGGCGAGGTGACGCCACTAGATTGTGCCCATCATGACTACCGTTATATCTTAGCTAAGGCTGAGTAATCATCATTCGGGTGGGCCAGTCAGTGTGTCCTGGTTATGAGTTCTTCATTCTTCACCTTGTGTTGCACCCTTGGGATGGCTTTCACCGTGCCCTTTTTTTTCCTTGTTAACCTTTTGTTAGTACTAGCACCGTTATTTAGTTACTGAAGTCAGAATTTCGTTTTCTGTAGGTGCAGAAGGCATGCCTTCAAGCCTCGAAGATCACTAGGTGGTCAATTGACTCAATGACCATTGAGGAAAAAGATGTGCGACCAGGCGGCGGTAGAAAGCTTGATACCATCAAGCCACCTACACGGCTATGTACTGTAACCCTACACGTATTGTAACTGTATTGTAACCGTACCTCTTTGTACCATATATATATATATGAGAGGAGGCCTGCCGTATGTGCAAGGCACTACCCTACCCTACCAAACCTATCCTACGTACCCTTTTGTCATGGTATCGGAGCTGGCGGCGGCGTAAACCCTAAAATCGCTGCCTCCGATCGTTGCCTCCTCCGATCACCTCTGATCTTCCTTCCGCTGCATCGATGATGACTACTTCCTCCCCGATGTCAATGGCCTCTGTTAGTTCCAAGTCGACCACGAGGCTCTCCAACCCAGCGCTCAGCTTCGGCGGCGGTGGATCGTCTTCTTCCTCGGGCGGTTCATCGGGCGGGCCGTTCAACTTCGCCCCGCTGATTACAATCAGCCTTCGTCCGGACAATTATCTGTACTGGAAAGCGCAGGTTACTCATGCTCTTCGCAGCCAGCTGCTAACCGGATTCGTCGACGGCACCTTCCCCTGCCCCAAGGAGTCCATACCCAATCCGCAGTTGGCCACAGATGCGAAAGCTCCTCCGCTGATCTACAACCCCGAGTTCACCGCTTGGCATCAGCAAGATGCTGCGATCAGCTCGGCTATCATGTCAACATCTTCTGAAGAGGTTCAGGGGTTGCTTCTCTTCACCTCTTCCTCTGCCGAAGCTTGGAGTATCCTTGAGTCCAGCTTCAGTTCTCAGACGACCGCCCGCTCCATGGCGATCCGCGGCGCACTTCAAGAGTCCAAGAAATTGGATTCATCCATCACGGCCTACTACAACAAAGTGAAGTTGCTGGCTGATTCACTGACAGCCATTGGACAACCTCTCAGCACCCCCGAGTTCACTGGCTACCTGTTGAAAGGACTTGATGATGACTATGACGCCTTGGTGCAGGTTGTGTCCGCCCGTGCTCTCACCGATCCCATGCCACTCCGAGATATCTACTCTTAGATGCTGGCAACTGAGCAACGTATTGAAGGGAGAAAAGCGCAGGTGTCTGTTGACATGCATATGTTGGCAAACTACGGCTCCAGGGCGCCATCCCCAAGCGGAAAACAACAGTACCACGAGAACTATCAGCAGCAGAAAAGCGACTCCAGGCAGGGGAAACCTCCTCCATACCCCAAGCCGGGGTCCTCTTCTTCGCCGCCAAACATCAGAATATATGATCTCATGTCCACTAGTCACCAGTTGCCATTTTCTCTTTCTACTCGTGTTACTACATCCCCACTTGAGATCATATATTCTGATGTTTGGGGTCGTGCTCAAACTTCTGTTAGTGGACATGAATATTATGTTAGTTTTATTGATGCTTATAGTCGGTTTACCTGGCTTTATCTTCTCAAACGCAAATCTGATGTGTTCCATATATTTCTTCAGTTCCAACAACATGTTGAGCGTCTCTTGAATAAAAAGATAGTACATGTACAAACTGACTGGGGGGGGTGAATATCATAGGCTGAATAAATTTTTCCAGGACATCGGTATCTCTCATCGAGTATCTTGCCCCCATACACACCAGCAAAATGGCACTCTTAGCGGAAACATAGACACATCGTGGAGACTGGTTTAACTCTTCTTGCACATGCCTCTGTTCCATATCGTTTCTGGAGTGATGCATTTTCCACTGCATGTTTTCTTATAAACTGACTTCCGAGTCGTGTCATTGATATGCAAACTCCCATTGAACGTCTTTTAGGAGAAGTTCCTGATTATACCTTTTTCAAGGTCTTTGGCTGTGCATGTTGGCCTAACCTCCGCCCTTATAATCAACACAAACTAGAGTTTCGATCTAAGAAATGTGTCTTCCTTGGTTATAGTTCTCTCCACAAAGGCTATAAATGCCTCCATGTTCCTACAAATCGTATGTATATTTCTCGTGATGTAGTATTTGATGAGAATGTGTTTCCTTTTTCACAATTACCCAATAATCCTACTCCACAAAACTCCTCCACAACTTCTCTCCGTCCTGACCAATTTGATGATGCTGCATATACTCCCTTGTTGTTGGCTAACCATGGTGCAGGACGACCTCGTGGCTCTCGTTTGGAGCTTCTTGATGATACTGTTGCAGCTGGCGACGTTGCTCCCAGCTCTGACGTCGGGCTGCATGCGCCTGAGCTACAGCCCCATGCAAACCAATCGCCGATCGAAGACACGGATGGCTTCGCCACTCCTGTGCGTGAGCGTGCTCCCGGCCCATCTCCTGCCTCGGGCGGTTCAGCTCCAGCTCCAACGACAACTCCTGCATCGCATGCTAGTTCTCCTCAGCCAGCTCCAGTACCTGTACGAGATGGCGTTACTACCCGTCTACAACGTGGCATACGGCAACCGAAGCAACGTGATCCCAATTTTGCTTGGTCTGCCCATCGGTTAGCACATACTGCTGATCTCTCCTTGACAGAGCCTCGTGATCATCGTGAAGCTATGGCATGTCCTCATTGGCGTGATGCTATGGAAGTGGAATTCTCTGCTCTTCAAGCAAATAAGACATGGCATCTTGTTCCTCCACTCTCAGGTGTGAATATTATTGACTGCAAATGGGTGTTCAAAGTAAAACAAAAATCTGATGGCTCCATAGAACGGTGCAAAGCGCGACTTGTTGCAAAGGGGTTCAAACAGCGTTATGGCCTTGATTATGAAGATACATTCAGCCCGGTCGTAAAACCTACTACCATTCGCTTGCTGTTATCCATGGCTCTCACTCACGGTTGGCATCTTCGTCAGTTGGATATACAAAATGCTTTCCTGCATGAAATTCTTGATGAGGAAGTATATATGCGTCAGCCACCCGGGTTTGAAGATGACAGTAAGCCTACTCACTTATGTCGCCTTGATAAGGCTTTGTATGGTCTGAAGCAGGCTCCCCGGGCCTGGCATGCACGCTTGAGTTCAGTTCTTGGTGCCCTTGGTTTTACTAGTTCTACAGCTGACACATCTCTATTCATTTTGCGACGTTCTGACATTACACTCTACCTATTGGTCTACGTCGATGATATTATTGTGGTGAGCTCATCAGTTACTGCCATTGATCGCCTCATTCATCAGTTGCGCGATTCATTTGCCCTCAAGGATCTCGGACAGCTCCACTACTTTCTTGGAATTGAGGTTCAGTTTTCGGATGGTGCTCTTCTCCTCACTCAGCGCAAGTATGCCTCTGAGTTACTTAGGCGTGCTGGTCTTCTGAAGTGTGGTCCATCTCCTACTCCGATGATCTCATCTGAGAAGCTGTCTTCAACTCATGGAACTCCTTTTCGGCCGAGGAGTCTACCAAATATCGCAGTATCGTTGGTGGCTTGCAGTATCTTACAATGACACGGCCTGATCTGTCCTTTGCAGTGAACAAGGTGTGTCAGTATCTTCACGCCCCTCGGAGTACTCACTGGTCAGCGGTTAAGCGCATTCTTCGCTATGTTCAGGCGACCTTGTCAGATGGCTTACGGTTGTCACGTCCTACTGTGTCTCCTGACCTTCTGTCCGCTTTCTCTGATGCTGATTGGGCTGGCAATCCTGATGATCGGCGATCAACCGGGGGCTATGCTATCTTCTATGGTGGCAATCTCATTTCTTGGAGTGCTCGGAAGCAAGCTACTGTGTCTCGTTCGAGTACGGAGTCTGAATATAAAGCTCTTGCCAATGCCACTGCTGAATTGATCTGGGTACAAGCACTTTTGGATGAACTTGGTGTGTCTCAGAGTCGTACACCCATCTTATGGTGCGACAATATTGGCGCGACATATCTATCTTCTAACCCTGTGTTCCATGCTCGTACAAAGCATATTGAGGTAGACTATCATTTTGTGCGAGAGAGGGTTGCGCAGAAACTACTCCAGATCAAGTTTATCTCCTCCAAGGATCAGTTAGCTGATATATTTACCAAGCCTCTACCACTACCACTGTTTCAGTCATGTAGGCGCAAGCTCAATCTTCATACCTCAGTTGAGATTGAGGGAGGGTGATAAACTGTATGTATTGTAACCCTACACGTATTGTAACTGTATTGTAACCGTACCTCTTTGTACCATATATATATATATGAGAGGAGGCCTGCCGTATGTGCAAGGCACTACCCTACCCTACCAAACCTATCCTACGTACCCTTTTGTCACACCGGACAAAGAAAGAAACCGGACATCCCCGTTTATCTGCAGCACAGATAAATACTACGGCCTCTTTCTATGTCTGGTGTGACATTGCCGCGGGTCGGCATTCGGGTGGGTCGTACATGAAGGGGATCGGCAGCAGATTAAAGGTTCCACTGCCCATTGGTGGAAAGTCGTGAATGAGACGCATGCTTGCGGCGCCTGTGGAAGACATAAAACCAGCGGTACGTACTTGACCTCAACCAAGAATGGCCAATACATACACGATTGGTATCTGCCCAAGAATGGCTGGGACAGTGACATATGTGCTTCCTCCAGTTCGTCGGCTGGACTGCTGGACTAATGTTTGCTTTTAATTTCAGTCAGTTTTGGAGTATCGATCCTAGGTACCGTGCATGTTGTACTTGGCGATGCATGTACTACGGTTCTAGTCCAAGTAGTAGTAGATGCTAAGTGAATTAGGCATGTAGTAGTCAGTCTAGAACTACTCCATCTGTTCCTAAATATAATATGTTTAGGTATTTGGTATGTTGATTAGATGCGGATTATAATGAGTGCATGTACGTTGGTAAGTCTGAGTCGTTGTTCTAGACTAGGTGTCCGTGTAGATTTCAGGTTTGGACTAGGTTGGCCGAGGTTCTATATATCACGGGTATGTGGCTTAAAATTTGTTAATTTTGTGTCTTTCTGAACTTGCAATAAAACAAATGTGTGTTCATAGTTTCGATTCAGAGGACGAGTTTTATTCCCTTTTTTGAGAAGAGAAAAGCCATCCCCTTTATGGTTATCTAGGGTTAACCTATCATCTCACTCCACTCACTAATTTTGCACATATAGTGTCCAAGTAAGCTGATTGCATTCTTGTTGATTGAACTAACTGAGGATGCTCTTCTAGTTGCAATACTACACGCCGGTGAGGTGAGGGCACTAGACTACATCGCCGCATTACCACCGGTTTTCTTTTGCATATTAGATGTAGTGCTGTACTGATTATTCATCATTTGGGTGGGTTAGTCAGTACATTTTTGTTAAGTGACAAGAGTGAAATGTGTGCCGGCGAGGTGATGCCACTAGATTGCGTCCACTCATGATTACTATTATATCTTAGCTAGACTGAAAAATCATCGTGTCCTGGTTATGAGTTCTTCAGTCTTCACCTTGTGTTTAACCCTTGGGATGGCTTTCACCGTGCTCTTTTTTCCTCGTTAACCTTTTGTTAGTACTAGCACCGTTACTTAGTTACCGAAGTCAGAATTTCGTTTTCTTAGGTGCAGAAGGCACACCTTCAAGCCTCAGAGATCACTATAGGTGGTCAATTGACTCAATGGGCGTTGAGGAAGAAGATGAGCTACCAGACAGCGGTAGAAAGTTTGTTGTCATCAGACCACCTACACGGCTACACCGGACAATGACAAGAAACCGGGCACTCCCATGTACTTGCAGCACAGATAAAGATTAGGGCCTCTATCTATGTCGTGTGTGCCATTGTCATAGAGCCCAATCTGACATCTGAGAGGCCTTCTCTGGACCCGACACCAAGGACCAACGGTAGAAACAACTAAAAGTGATGGAAGACTTGTAGGTAACATCATATCATAACAACCATTTCTCTTCATAAGGTATTCATCTTGATGATACAATTTATTGCCAAACTTATGCTTGCATTACAAAAGCATGTACCTAGTTAGTACATCCACCTGGTCCACCATAATAGACATGCATGCCGTCATCGTCCTGCCCGAATTTATCAACTGGGTAACATGTCATTCTGCTACTACTTGCAATGGTCTTTACGATATTTGGTGTAGCATACATGTTATTCCCATCTACAATTTTAATATTTCTCACAAAAGCTGCTTTTCCAAAACCTTCGGATGCAAAATGCCCACTACCCATTTCAGGAAAATTCAACTGAATTGTTGGGCCATGAAGATGACCGCCCCAAAATGCGATATTAGATTTATCCTTTAAGTTGGTGAAGAGTGAGGCTGGCCAATATCCAATAAGGGTCTTGTTCCTGCCATATGCTAACCACCAGTTTGTTGTCTTTGGGTCCTATAATACATTGAAGATGATAGATATTACGTACACAGCATAACATTATTACACCTATCACTACTATCGAGATTTAATATTGTTTTTATAGTTCAATTTACAATTCCAATTAATATAGGATATTAGAAGATATAAATAAATTAACAAATGTGGCGAATCGACATTTTTTATAGAGGATATTTTAGTGTATTCAAAAACTTCATAGGGACAATTTTTATTAATTTATTTTCCATCTGAGCAAACCAGTGTACTACTGCTCTAGTTAAAAGATTTGAAACATGATCTCTTCTGACATTAGCAAATACTGTCATGGATTATTTGTAAATGATCACATTTCATGCAATTATTAGTTAAGATTATAACAATTACCTTAAACAGTAGAATGTGCATTTCATATTGAGGACCATTATATACAGAAACTGGTTGTATTCTTCCTCCAAGGCCAACGCTCGGACTGACTTGCACAAAACCAGGACATCGGTGATCATAGCATTCAATTGTGTCATTACCATGCTGCCACAAAATATGCTAGTTAATCAAGCAGCTTTAACTTGCATAGTACATATGCATAATTTGGGTTGAGATTGCTTGTCATTACCCAGCTAATGTGAAATCTAGCAAAATTATCACCATACAAGCTTGGCCACACCTACAAAGGTTTGATACAACATTACCAAATGTGAAAAACCCTTGAAATATGTGCTAGTTTTGATTGATGTGAAAAATACAAGCATTATGTTTATGTTAGTTTAAATGTACCTGACATATGATGCTAATGTAATTTTAACTAGATATAATTCCATGTGTAAATACTTCCCGTAAAGTCATATGTGAGCATTTATATTTTGTGTAATTATTTGGATGGATGTTTCAAATTTGAGTTCACCATACTTACAATAGAGCCAACAACAATATCTTCATGAGGGCTTTTATTATCGTTGTTTCCCATCAAAACCCATGATGCACTATAATCTTCAGTTTTTTCTTTAACTTTTGGCTCGTAAACACTAATAGAAACTTGAGACCCATATATATCATCTACTGTTTTGATACCTGCGACCTACAACAAACATGTAAGTATCAAGTATTAGCGGAGGTAAAGCATAGCAAATAAGTATGAGGACAATGGAACAAATAAATGTAAATTGCTTAAATAGCTATCATATTGCTATGCAAATGCTCATGGGTTCGAATTGTTAAGTGCAAAATGTAAATGCAAAAGGATATATTAGTGTAACTTTCTATCTATGATGATCAAAATTATTGACAGTTGATTGGAGAGGAAGGTGGATCTGACCCTATTCTATATGCTGGAAAATTATTTGATACTATGAAATAAACCATGTCCTAGTAAGGTTAAGAAATTAAGTGTGCTAAAATGTTCTTATTTGCAAATACTAAATGTTATTTAGTTAGTTAATCACATGGGATTAACATACAATGTTGTTTATGACAAAGTAATTTGGTGTATGCCATGTATTTCTGAGCATGGGCCATGGATAGTTGAAGCCAATAAATGGGTTTATAGGTCTCGCACTTAATTTTGTTAGTTAAACTATGTGGACTCTAGGGTCCTTCACATATAAAGAAAGTGTAAATTTTAGCTTTCTAAACTTTATATGGTTGGCACTGGAATTTAGATGTTCGGATTCTTCAATGTTCCAGATATTTAACATACTAACTATGGACATGGTAGAAATGACATTAAATTGTTTTTAGACCGATATTAAATTGTTATTTACCACACATTTAATTTATGTCGGTTATTTAGTACACATAAATTTCTGACATTAGTGATTAATTTCGTTGCACAATCTAGAACCGTCATAGGAGACTTAATGAAAATATTTGTGGCGAGTATGCCATCATGTGAACAAAGTTAGTAGTATTTTCAAAACTTGGAATAAGGTTCATTTTATTTGTAATACAGAAGTTAGTTATCCAAATTAGTTTGACATATTGGTAAAATACATTCATATGACATAACCACTATTTTTACAATTTCATAGGAACAATGAGATTAGGTCTTCTCCATATAACTAAAAAGCAATAACATTGAACACATATTATAAAATGATGTACTCAATTCATAATCTCTCTAATGTACTATAAGCGTACCTCTCCTTTAGCAAAATTAGCCATCATGTGAAATTTTGAAATATCCATTTTACTATAGTTTCTATCTTGTAATATTGGGATCGATCCTTCGGGCATGCGACAGAGGGCAATTGTGCAATTGAGTTTGTAGCTTCTGATAAAGACCAATTATGTAGCTCAGATGGATAAGAGGTAGGTTTCATCTGTTCAAATATACAAGGTTAGTCTAAAAATGAACATCAAACTGCTCTTACATGCACATGCGAGAGGTTCAATGCCAATTCAACTACCAAATGGTTGGAATTAGGGGCTAGATTAATACCAAAATTGAAGAAAAATGAACTTCGCAACTTCGATTTACACTTTATGAAACACAAATGTCTATAAGTAATGCTTAAAAAACAGAAACACTATAATAAGCATCAATATTGCATAAATTAATTCATTTCTCCTGACTTCTCATAATTTTCCTTTTGCATAATGTAGAATATATTTGAAGAAATTAGCTGAAAACTAGTTGAGAATGTCTTTATTTTGGATTGCAAAATATTTTATTGTAAAACAATATAAATTAAAAAAATCAAAATGAAAAAGGAACCCAAATATCCCATCATGTTTTATTTCTCTTGGAGTCTAAATCCACTTCCACCTAGCCAATTTTTTAATCTCTCCATGTCTAACCTGGCCTAGGGTATCGCTTTATCTCCCCCATATCAATTTTCTCCTTTTCATAGAACTTTATTTTATCAATATAGATATCTTGACTTATTTAGGCCAGAATCTTTCTCATTTCCATGACCACCAAAACAACATCAACAAGTTAAGACCATAAAATTGTCTATCTTTCCATAAAATTTCAGATAATACATGTAGGAGTTTAATGTACGTTGATTATGAAAACTAACCTGTATTTTATGATTCTTCAACAATGGGTGTTCCAAAGCTGGTTGTGTGTTTATATCAATGCACTTGAAGACGTCCCCATCTTCAGTCTAGTTTGGAGATTCAAATACATGTTAGAAGTTTATCACGATCTATACAAAAAATAACAAACTAAACAAAAAAAAATGAATGTTTTCCTCGTGCATATACCTTAATGGTTTTGACTGAATGATCATTGGATTGTATGTTTGCAAGAGCCAAAGAACCACATAGTAGAAAAATAACCACTCTGCTTTCTATGAATTTTAACATTGTCTAAATAGTGATTGCTCACCTACTTTTCTTTGTTTTCCATGTGCTATCTCTACATAGAGTATTTATAGTTTAAGCGGAGAGTGAATTGTCTCATTTTAATGCGTGCCTCCATTAAATTTTCCCAAATAAGCAATAAATTAGTAAAATAGCTGGAAAAAATTCATACATACTAAATCAAAATAAGGTCCATATTATGGACTAGCCAGGAAGGAAATAATTTATATGCATAGAAATTGTCTAGATCATGTTAATAACTTAGTCATTGATGTCACATATTATGAATTATTTAATGTAGTAAATTCCCCATATGTGTCCAATACTCTTATTTTCTCGTGGTCGTGAATTCCCCATATGTGTCCAATACCTAAAGGATAGAAAAAACTGCCATCCGTTTCATCAGCAAAAGGGCCAAAACATCATCTTTCGCAAAGACCGCATCCTATGCTATGTTGGGTCGACATGCAAATTTTAATTCTTTAGGGGATAATTAGATTTTACAGTAATTGTGGCAAGATATTATAATGGGTGTAAGGGGAGTGTTAATTGTGTCACTTTAAATGCTTGCCCGTTTATAGAGACGTAATAATCAATCCATTAAATTTAAATTATCTTGTCCTCCCAAATAACCAAAATTTAAATTATCTTGTCCTCCCAAATAAGCAATAAAAATTGATGGATAATTCCACAAGATAAGGTCGATATTATGGACTAGCCATGAAGAATATAGTGTATGCATAGAAATTATCTAGATCATTTTAATAATTTAGTCATTGATTATAGAAATTTTAGTTTCTACAAAACTAACTATATTTATTAAATTGAGTTAAATAAAATAGTAATCTTATTTTCTCATGGCCGTGAATCCACCGGACGTGTACAATATCTAAAGGCTGGGAAATGCCGTCAACGGGTTCATCAGCAAAAGGGCCAAAACAACATTTCCTGCAAAGATTGCATCAAATGCTACCGTGAGGTTGGCCACCACACGTGCAAATGGGAATCCTTTAGGCTTTGTTCGATTCCTGGGGAAGTAATCTCCCCACGTGAAATGAACCCCCGCAGGGGTTGGGTGATCCCCACACGTCACCCATTTCCCCCAGATCCACACGAATTACTTCCCTGTAACCCCGCACGCGTTCGGTTATACCTCTAGCTTAGTGGCTTCTACATTTGTCAATGAAGTTTGTACATGCAACTTGATTAAGCCATTTTTCTCATTTGATTTCATCAACCAGCCATAAATTTAGGCAGTAAAACTAGCAAGTAGCAAACTTATGTTACACATATGATTATGCCTGAGATTGAACACAGATAGTTCAGCCAAAATAGAGCTTACATGAGATGGAGTGATTAAAGATAAAGAATGATGATCTACAGCGACAATATAAATAAAACTTCAAAAGACTGACAAAAGAAAGCTGTGCTATTTCACCGAGACACCATCTTGTACCTTAGGACCTCTTGGACAATCAAACCTTTATCAATGTATAATTATCAAACACAAAATTACATCATATCAGAGTTAAAATACGACATGATTATGCGTTGCGCCAACAGTCCACCCTCAGATCCATGGAGCTGGTAAGTCTGGCTCGGTAAGACCGGACGAACACTTGGTTACTCTGCAAAATAAACAGCCAATATACGAGTTTTTTTTAGAAATACTTGCACATACAGGTCAAGAGAGGAGGATATACAAAATATTGCATCTCACAGTCAGACACGATTAAAGCAAGAAATTAAGAAATACGAACTTAAATTTAGACCACAACTGAAAAAGTTCTGGAAGCGTTGCAGCTGCATGTTATGGAAGCATGAAAAAGTTCAAAAGCAATATATGTTCATGTCAAAATTTGATTGCATATTGAAAATCAAACAAGTCACACATTACAATATCCTTTTTCTAGTTGTTAATTATGCAAATGATTTTGATTTTCTTGTCCAGCATGACGAATGGGTTAATCATGATGATCTAAACTTCTTCAAACAATAAAGAGTTGGCTTTGGTGCAATGAAATTGCAAACTCAGACAAGCCGTAGTCCCTCCTTCTATGCATAATGAAAGCCGCTGTTATAACCAATGTATGTGCATGGCCAAATTAACTGAACCAATCAGCTTAGGAAACCCCACGTAGCTACCTAACTATAACCATGGCTAAATAATCTATACTACTATTAAAAGAGCAAATACCTTCGGGATACATTAAATTTGTGCCGTTCAATAACCCGATCAACGATCTAGATCGCTCCAATGTTTGACAACTCAACACACATTTTCAACTATGTGATAATTACATAAAATTTGCCACCGCCTCGGTTTTACATCTTTTAATAGGTCGTGTGATTCCTATTCCCGGATCGATCGCTGGGTCCACGTCGTGTGTGACCGTCTCCTACTCAAATCAGGGTAGAAAATTACTTCACGTTGCTCCGTCGGTCCAGGCTCGTAGAAGAACACAACTCTAAGCCTTTAAATACGGGAGAGCCAGGTCTGTATCGGATCGATCGTTCCAAGCTAGCGTTCCAAGCTACGTCCGCAGGCCTACGTGAAAACAAAAATCAAATCCCGATAACGACCATAGCGTTCCGATCGGCCCGGATCATACTCGACTAGGAAGTACTAATCCTACTCGACTTGGGAGGCGCGGCCGAGTGCTGGAGGCGAGCGAGAAGCCGCCGGAGAAGTTGCTCTTCCTCATATACACGAATATCTTGCATGCCCAGCGGAGATCGGGTTCCTTCTTCCTTGGGTGCCCGTTCACGGCTGCGGAGCGGGAGGCCGGCATGGTTGACGCGATCGTGGTGTTGTGCAAGCCTGCAGAAGCTAAGGAACCTGGAGGGCGCCGCGGGCGCGCCGGACGACGTCTCCAAGCCTTCTTCAGGGAGAGGGGTGGCCGGCGATTGGAGTAACCACATGACGTCGGATATAGTGGTGAGGCCGGATGGGATCGTGGAGATCGTGTTGCGCCTGCGAGTAGAGACGGCGCCGGCTGGAAAACCAACACGTTGCAGTGCACGTCTGCTGTTGTGTGGATTGAACCAAACAGAACTAAGAAACGTGCATGCAATGTAACGATCGGTAGATAGAGCGTCTGGGATGGATATTGATTGGTCAGTGAGCATGAACACTTCCTTTCTAAAGTGTTGTTGAACGCCGCTGGTTTTGGTTCCTGCAAGCAAGCAAGCGAGGAGACATGAAAAAATAATTATGGCGATGAAGAGAAGAGACGTGAGGTGAGGGCCAGATCAAGAATAAAAACACCAAGTACACTGCTGTTTACATGCTTCAGCTGTACCATCAGGTTATGAGAGTACAAAGGGAATAAGAGAAGAAACTCAAGAAATTTGTCGAGAATTCGAAGATTCGCAAGTTTGAGAATTCACGCATAAAGGTCAAATCAGCTTTATGACGTTAATATAATGGAGGATTTCTAATGGTCATTCAGTTTGATATTTGCAAACGAGAAGAACTTCAAAACTTCTGGAAGTGAGATTGGAATCTTCATATTTTGCTTTCGTGGTTGCCCTAGGTGATTTGGGGATGAGATTCCGATTAAGAAGATATTCTACGCTTAGAATGTGATGATCTTCAAATGCAACTTCTATGTTGTTACTGGTATTTGCAGACTTTGCCATCATGGAAGACTGATATAACATGTGTAGGTTACCACTTCCTGTTTTGGTGTATCAGCATGGTTACTTTGGTAGTTTCCTATTTACTGTTTTGTCACGCTGTAGCAGAATACAATTTTCCAAAGTTGTGGCATCATGTCCTTGCTAAACCAAGTTTTGGACATTCTTTAAAGTTCAACTCCACAATTGTCAAGTTAAAATTGTTTGTTTGTTAGACGTGCGTTGCACGTGCAGTTTTACTAGTTCTAGAAAAAATCAGACCACTGATAAACTAACAATAACTAAACCTGTCATTTCCATCCCTTTTCTTTCTGAAGAAAAGAAGGGAGAGGAACAAAGAAACATATTCAGCAACAATCAATGTCTCTGATGTAGGTAAAAAATGTCTCTGATGTACAAACATGCCAAGAACGGATTTCGTTACAATCTTACTCTGTTTTTTTAGCCAATCTTACTCTAGGTAGAACGACTAGTGTTCCAATTAGTGGAGATGAACGCGTGCGCATAATCAAACATACACAAACAGGCATATAACAAGGATATGAAAGTGGAACGAGAGATTGCCAATTAGAACAACAAACTTATCTCCCAAACAAACTAATAAAATACAACCAATTGTTACAGCCCAGAACCTACCACTACCGAACAAAACCCTAGCAGTGTGTTTGTTTGGAGGGAATTGCAATTAGGGAATGGGAATTGAAGGGTGTGGGAGTTAAAAGGCCTTGTTTGGTTAGGGGGAATGGAAGTTGTGCACGGACGAGGCAAGGGAATTGAGGAGGCCAACTCCCACGGATCTCTTCCCCGGGGGGGAGCAGGTAATTGAAACGAGATTAGAGAGTTGACAGAAAATTTCTGCTTCCGTTGTGCATGTCTCGCGATCGTACGGAACAAAAACCTTGAAAGTCGCCAGCACTAACGGCCTCCCGATCTGTGCAAATGAAACTCCGGGTGCTCTGGTCAAGGGCTAGGCTGATTTTTTTTTTTTTGCGAAACACAGTACAACGCAAGCGCTCATATACACGCGCACACACTCACCTCTATGAACGCACGCACGCACACCCTACCCCTATGAGCACCTTCGAGAGACTGAGTCGGCGGGTCGAGTCTTGAGATTGACGAAGTCACCACGGGCACCTCGTTGTCGACGGGAACGTCGCCTCCCACTGAAGAATATTCCGCCTTAAATGAGAAACACCAGCGTCAAACCTGGGGTTTGAACTCTGATGGGTTGGGAGTACAACCACCCACCTAACCATCTTGCCACAGGCAAGTTCTCGGCTGATCTTTTTTTCGAGCACAGACAAGAAGTATGCTCTGATCATCAATATTTTCATGTGCATTCTCAGCCGAGAGAACACGAGCTCTTGCACGGCAGACACATTTAAGTATGTGCTTCGCATCTTCTTTGCCAAATCAGATGAATTTTACAACTTTACGGCAGCTTTGATCATGTTTAAGATTAATTACAGCACACCAAACTCTTACCGCTTAATTAGGGCAACGGGGCTTCATACGTAGGCCGCAAAAAATCAAGGAACTCCTTCCAAAATTTCTTCCCACCACGCAACAAACAAGGGAATGGGACTAAATATCTGTTTACCCTGACTAATCCCCAAGCTAACTCCCACGCCTAAACTCCCATTCCCCTTCCGTAGTGTTGCCAAACACGCTGTAGAAACTGTGGGAGGAGCCAAGGAGGAGGACTGGAGGAGGTGGAAGACTAGGCGCTTACCAATGCAAAGCAGCCGGAGATGGAGTGGGCGGTGGAGGTGACGGGCAAGGTCGAGCTCGGATGGAGGTGGCGTTTTTGGGTTGATCTTGTGCCCCCTGGTTGGTCGGTCTGCCACCGATTGGAAAGGGTGGGAGAAAGGGAAAGCACGCGCTTGATCTGATCAATTTGTTCCGCCGCTGCCGCCGGCGGCTGTACCTCCAAATCGCGTGTGAGAGAGAGTCTGAGAGAGAGAGACGACGGGGACTGGGCGAGAGAGAGTCATGGATTCATTCCACGGGACAAGGCTCGAGGTTCAGTTCCCCTGCGAAATGACCGGGATCAACGGGGAAAAGAGCGGGGTATCATCCCTCCCGGGTTTAACCGAACACGTCAGACGAGATGGCCGGGATTTAATCCTCGCGGGTCTGATCCCGATTAACCCACGGGGGTTTCGCCCCAATCCTAGTCGGGGTGGGCTGAAACGAACAAAGGCTTAGGCCTTGTTTGTTACTAGAGTATTTTAAGGGATTGGTGGAGATGATCCTCTAGTGGATTTGGTGAAACCCCAAACTTCACCCAATCCTCTAGGTAGGGGTAGTGTATTGGATCCCCTAGGGGATTGAGAAAAAATGAACTAGAGTTTGGTCATTTGTGGGGAAAGTTGGGGATAAAACCTATCCAATACACTAGAAACAAACGATGTTTCGGGATATGTGGGGAATTTGGGGGTTTGACCGGGATAATCCCCACCAATCCCTAAAAAAACTATAGAATCAAACAGGGCCTTATGGAGTACTATTTCTGGAAGATGGATTTGTTTACACTCCCAGAAGATTCCCCCCCCCCCCCCCCCCCCCCTAATTTTGTGAACTGAAATTTGTCTCTTATTAGTACATGGTGGTATGAACTGAAGTGCCAATCATTGGCCTTGTATGTTTCTTTTTCAGGAAGATCCATTCAGATTTCAGTTCATGCTATCTTCCTTCTTTTGTTGAGTTTGTTTGGAAATTTACTGTTGCTCTGCGTTAATGCAGTACTTATGTGGAAGATCTGGTATGTTGACTTTCCTGGTAGGTGGATTTGTATTGCGCTGCTGATGAGTAGGTTGATATAATAAGGGATTACATTGGCTGGCTCAAAGCATGAAAATGGAACCTTTTGTTTAAAAAAAAGTTGTTTGGATATGTATTGCTCTTTTTTACCTAAAATTTCATTGGTCCAGGTATTTGGTTAATATGTTCATTAGCTTTGTTAGCGAGATCTGCCAAACAAACCTTAATAACAGGATTTTTTTTTAGTGAATTAATAGTAGGAAGCTTGGGAGTGTTGTATACCACTTAAAGTGGAGTTGGAATCGCCTGCATGAATGAACATGTTCTGTTTCAAAGGTCTGAAAGCATCAACTCCAAGTTCAACATAGACTTCTTACTTTAGGTAGCTGCTCAAAGACTAAAAGTAAATTTTCTGCCACTCACATTCTATATAGAAGCAATCATAGATGTAAAGGGCACATACTGATATATGTACTATAAGCATGGAAAAGCTGGCCCAATTACTGGAAGTCTCGTTGTATTAGATATGGGACCCCAGACTGTCATGTTATTTGTACTTAATTAAGTTCGTACATCCTGTTTATTTTGACCTATGTAGTACGTGCCACGCTCTCCATTTTTCTACGTTTCTCTAGCACTCTTGTTGCACTGATCTGCCAGTCTGTTATATGGACAAGAATTGGAGAGAACGTATATTTTATAGGGAAAGAAGTTAGAGGATGTTCAACCTTATGGTATTTATTTAGTTGTGATCACCCATTAGTTAACTAAATTTGTCGTTTGACATTCATATTTTATCCTATGTCGCCTATTTAATGGATGGTTGCTGCGGTACTGATTCATTAACTTCAAGTTTGCGTACCGCTAAGGTGTTCAGCTAAATTGTGAATTGTGGTAATTTTCTATGAAAATGCTTCATGTTATATCCAAATATATTTTCATCAACCCATAAGAATCTTTACCTAATATATGGACGCGCCAACGCGCGCCTACATGATCTAGTTATTAGGGATATTAAAACCAAGTCAACTAGAGGCTAGCCAATGACCTCGGCCATTTTAACCGTCAGATTGTGCCATCTAATAGTGTATGTCCGTTGGATGAACTTCCATCCCCGCAGTGGGCCTATTGTTTCTGGGATGCATCATATAGGTCTTATGTGGTGAATTGGGCCAGCAAATCCCACTAAGGCCCAACTTTTAAAAAAAGAGGACAAGTGAGGAGGGAGCGCCTATACAACGCTATTAGCGCTGCTTTGGTGTGTGAACGCGTATCCCCGCGGTGGAAGCGCACGTTCGTGGGCTTGGCGCATTTCCCCTGCGAGGACCCTCCTGGCCTCCTGCATGTTACTGTTTCGTGCATCTGCTCGTTAACGAATGCGGAACAATCGAGCGAGACTGTACGCGTAAGTGCCTCATATATTTTCTGTCACGTTCGCACAAAGCAGAAAATTATTCGAGCATGAATATCGTAAAGTTTTACTTTTTCCATGTTTTGGCCTATCGTTCGCTGCTTCAGATAGCATATTACACTATCAAAAACACACATCATGCAAAACCTAGAAATTTAAAAAGGGTAGTTTCACACACAGAACACAAATACTTGAGGTATTTGGTTTTATGAAAAAGGAAACAATCGGTACAAATATTTAAATTTTCATGCTATATTGTGTTGTTTTGAGGGCTTGACAACAAAAGAAATATTAAATTCATGTCTTCATCCAGTACTGAGATGACAAAATTGATTCATCCAAACTAAAGTGAGTCAAAATAATGGTGAATCAAAAGAATAAATGAACCCAAAAAAGTTATGGTAACCAACAAAAATGAACCAATCTTTGAAAAGAACAAAAATATATGGTGAAACGTAATAACATAGTGAACCAAAAATGCTGGCGAACCAAAAAATAATAATGAACCAAAAATGGAGGTGAACCGAAATTAAAAGTAAACCATAAATGTCGGTGAATCGGAAATAAAAACTGAACCATAAATGTCAGTGAACCAAAAATAAAAAGTGAACCATAAATTTCGGTGAACCGTAAACAAAAAGTGAACCATAAATCTCGGTGAACCGAAAACAAAAGGTGAACCATAAATATCGGTGAACAAAAATAACAGTGAACCAAAAATGTGAGTGAACCAAAATTTATAGTGAACTAAAAAAGTTGGTGAACGGAAATAATAGTGAACGAAAAATATAGGTGAACAACAAATAATAGTGAACCGAAAATGCGTGTGAACCGAAAATGTTGGCGAACCAAAAATAAAATAGAACCGAAAATAATAGTGAACCATAATATAGTGAACCGAAAATAATAGTAAACCAAAAATTCCGGTGAGCCGAAAGTAATATTAAACCAAAAAATGATATTGAACCAAAAATATCAATGAAGCGAAAATATTAGTGAAACGAAAATGTTTGTGAACAAAAAAAAACAGTGAACCAAAAATGTTAGTGAACCGAAATTAATAGTGAACCAAAAAAGCCGGTGAATCGTAAATAATAGTGAACAAAAAATATAGGCGAACCGCAGATAAAAGTGAATCGACAATGCGTGTGAACCGAAAACAATAGTGAATCGGAAATGATAATGAACCAAAAAAGAAACTAAAATTAGGATGATCCGAAAATATCAGTGAGCCAAAAAATGTCGGTGAACCGAAAATGATGGAGAGCCTAAAAAGACATTGAACTGAAAATGATAATGAACCAAAAATGTCGGTGAACCGATAATAATAGTGACCGAAAATAATAATGAACCGAAAATGCAGATTAACAAAAATAATAGTGAAACAAAAATATCGGTGAATTGCAAATAATAGTGGACGGAAAATGCCGACGAACCACAAATTAAATGTGTGTGAACCAAAACTGCAGATGAACCAAAAATAATAATAACAGTGAACCAAAAATATAGATGAACCGCAAATGATAGTGAGCCAAAAATAATAGTGAACCAAGAAAATGAGAGGCCATCACTAGAAATCCAACACAACCAGAACACTTTTATCTAAATACCAGATCCGGTCATTCTGTACAGAAATTAGGTGGCGCTAGGATACTAAACATGGGATTCAGTGGAAAAAACACAAGCACCCAAAGACGCACCAAAAAAACTTCTCCTTAGAAATCGACACACCATACAATGCGGGGGTGAACTCGAATCTTAGGGTTTGAGCTCGGCGACCATGGATGCAAAATACATATACAGCGGACTGAAATATGCGAACCTCGGTAAAAAAAAAGAAATACACGTCCACCGCAATTTAGATCAGGGGAATTTTGTGGAAAATTTCGTGTGTCCCATATGAGGCACCGAAGCCGGGAGAGAGGAGGCGAACCATGACTGCGCGTCCGTCCGTGGGTGTTGAAAGAAGAAGCAGTAAAAGAACGGTCAAAGGACGAAGGAAATATGCGTCGACGCAACCGGCGTTGCATAGGATTTGCCAAGTGAGGAGTGCTTCACGTTGAGGAAACGAGCCGGCGGGCACAGGGAGTCGCAATGCTGCCACCCATCTTCCCCGCCGCTGAGGTTCCCTACTCGAGGAAGCAATCTCTGCTGTGAATCCGTGAAGGCAGGGAGGCGGCATCACCGCCACCATCCTGGCTTCCGTGCCGCCGCCGTTTGTACCGGCGGCGCATGAAGACTGTGCCGCCACGCTCACGCGTCGCTGCTCAACCTTATGTTTACCCACGCGTGTTGACGCCATCTCCCCTTCTCCCCGCGGCTGGGCAGCGATGAGGCGAAGCAGTGTACTGCTTGATTGGATTGAATCCAGTCTGCTCCAGGCGACAACAACGGCGGCGGCAACTGATTTTTTGCTTCGCTGCTCTCCCCCGTCCGCACTCGCCTCGCTCCTTGCTCCCCTGGGCGAAGGCCGCCAGAACCTCGCGCCGAACCTTAACGACAGTGAACGGTCCAGCGGCTAGCCTCGGTGGCAGAGTTCGATCACCGCTGCATCCGTCAAGGCTTCTGGTACTCCTAGCCTCCCCTGCACCGGTGCACAACCATCACCTCGCTTCACTCGTGAATTCTTCATTTTGGGTTGCCTTTCACTCTCCCGAACTCCTTGCGTCCATTTTCTCGCTTTCATAATGTACATATTGGTTGTTTTTGTTACGTTTGCAGAGCCGCCTGGGATTGTGCAAAACGTGATGAGAGGTACTTGCATGAAGCTGAGCTGTTTTATACACACAGTAGACCCAGTCGCTCAAGGGCTGGTTCAGGTTGGCTCTTGATTTCCCCTAATGTGATTCAAGTCACAAAGTAACACACCAATGAACTGAGTCCTTAACAAACTACAGATAAAGCGTGCATTCTTTACCAGCAGATCGGGAGGATTACAAAATGATCAATGAGTTACGGTGGTGCTAATGTGTTCTTTCTGTCCTTCTCGCTTATTAGCAAGGCCAACCATGAGTATATTTCAAAGAAATTAAGAGATTTAATTAATTTATCTTATTTATGGATAAATCTGCTCTACATCACCCCCTTTTCTAAAAAAAAACATAGTACTCCCAGAATATTCTAGACTGTATTTTTCATACTCTATATATATCTTCAACAAAGGCCTTTGTCAGTCATTTTTCTTGAACTAGCATGGCACAATCAAACTCAACAGAAGTGTTCTGAGGAGATACTGAAACTAACAAAGCAGGCATCACAACCCAATGATTCAACACCACTACATTCTAGTACTTATCAGTATGGAAAAACAACTTGGGATGAGAATTTCAGAACTCGCAGGCAAAGACCGGGGTGCATCACATCACATCATGCGTGCCCAGAGCAGAGCATACGTGTCGGGCGAAGAGTCCGGTGCATCGGCGGCGGACGCTCCTGGAGGCGGTGAAGGGGCGCCACCGAAGAGCTCCCGCGGCAGCAGCACGCTGTCCACCGTGTGCACGGTCACGGGCGTGTCGTCGAGCACCGTGGAGGCGACGCGGGACCTGTCCATGCCGGTGTCCAGAGACACGTCGTCGCCCTTGGCCACGACGGAGAGGTCGTTGGGCTCGTCCAAAGACGCAGAGGTGTCCTCCCGCCGCACTGAGCTTCCCTCGACGAAGTGCACGGTCTCGCGCCTGCCGATGATGCGCTCCGCCATGGCCGCCGTCCACGCCTGATCACGCGCCGCCATCGGCTTCCGGTTCCGGGTGGACGCGTCGCCGTCCGCGCTGCGCAGCGCACCTGCGGCGGGCGGCCACGCAGCAGTGAACGCTAACAAAGAGGACGAACGCGGCGCAGACGACGACGACCGCGAGCATGATGGCGAATGCCGTCTTGGGCGAGAGATGAAGACTGAGAGCGAGCTCGCCTTCCTCGTCGAGACGGCTGCCCTGCGGGCTGTCGGCCATGTCGGCGATGGTGCCAGGGTGCCGGGGCAAGCAGAGGCGGACGTAGTGGAGGAAGAAGAGTGGGGAGGAGGAGGTGCGCGTTGGGAGCTCGAGGAGAATGGCAACGTGCTTCACTACTGCCACTAGATCTTATAATCCTCTCCATGGCTTACCTACATCTTGGCATGGGATTTTGACACAGGTCTCTGTTTCGCATGACTGAAGTTTCACCGGAGCTGCAGTGAAACATTTTGTATCTGCATTTAGGGACTGAAGCTGCCTTGCCTGCCATGATGTGCTATGGTAGGTACTCTGCCTCGTACAAAGCTGGAATGCTAACTGAATATTTGTGGCGTCTGCATGTGCGGTCTGTTTAGTTAGTGTACCACGGTGGAGACAAAAGGATAGTGGAGGCCGTTTCATTCTTTGTTTGGTTTTGAAGGCCGTTTCATTGCCGTCCACAATCCAAATTATCCCAGGCAAAAATCCAAATTAGCACCAAGTTGGTTTCATGTCTGCATTTAGCTTCCATAGCCGAGTATTGTTAATGATTCCGAGTATTGTTAATGGCGCTCTGTTTCTTGGACTGATTTCATGTTTATACGTGAATATATACGAGTATGGTTTGATTGATATTTATGTCATGTAGGAAGAATCCCAAGCAGTAGGTTTCTAGCCGCACAATTTTTTTTTGAAGAACTCACGGCTCTTCCTTCCGGCCAATAAAACTTCCCCATGGCGTCCTACAACCCAAACCCCGCCCCCTCGGCCCCGCCGCTCTACCCGGCGCTCGCCATGGCCGACCTCTCCCCCGTCGAGATCCCCTCGTCCTCCAGCTCTGCCGCGCCGCCCACGGAGGACGTGCTCCTCCTCATCCCCTCCGCGCAGCTCCACCTCATCGACCGACACCGCAGCCACCCCCTCGCCGCGGGCGACCTCTCGCTCCTCCGCATCCGCGCCGGCTCCACCGCCCTCGCCTCCACCGCGCGCCTTGGCGCCGTCTAGTGGCCGCTGGCACGCGACGTGGCCGTCAAGCTCGATGCCTGCCACTACTCCTTCTCGCTCACGCTCCCCGACTCCGCCAACGACCCGCTCCACTACGGCCTCACGCTCTCGGCGCCCGACCCGCGCCTCGACGGCGTCTTCGGGGCCTACACCAGCTTCTCCGTCCACTCTGTGGCCGGCAGCGAGGGGCTCGCCGGCCGGGTGCGCGGCGAGGTGGAGGCCGCCGCGTACTGGACCGTCGTGGCGCCGAATGTCGAGAAGTACGGAAGCGCCGTGGCCAAAGCCATCGCCACGGGCGCCGAGGGATTGGCCAGGGGGATCCTCTGGTGTAGGGTTATGACGGTGGACAGGCTCCACTGGGGGAACGAGTTCCTCCGGAAGAGGATCCAGCCCGGCCACACTGACGCCGAGGTCACCCCGGAAATGCTCAAGCGGATCAAAACCAATCCTTTAAGCTGGATACATCAGCCGGTGGTATTGCAGCTAGTGGGAGATCTTCGATATGTAGTACCCTTTGCCAAACCAGCTGAGCATAACGGCAAGCTGCCGAGAGGTGTAATTGGTGAACTTGACCAGCTTCCTCATCGTCTCCCGCTATGAAGCATCAAAATCGCGGCCTTCTTGCCTCCCACATGTGAATGTTCAATTAGGGGTTACTGCATGGCCCTATGCATGTCGAGAAAGAGTATTGCACCAACAGAGTCACACCAGAGGAGCGATGAGGAGGAAGCTCTAGGTCGGGGGGACACGGGCCTCGTCGATCGTACTGGTGGTAGCGTAGGCTGGAGGCGCCAGGTCCACGTAGAAGGGCGGCATGGAGGAGGTGTATGGCGGATCCTGACATGGGAGATGGGGCAGAGGCCTCACTAGCCATCAGATATGACATGTGGGCCTGACGAACTTTAAATCTACGCAGGGTAGACGAACTTCAACATGGCTTCTCATGTGGTGCTGCAGATTTGCCCGGCGGCGCTCGCCGGCGATGGCGAGGAAATGGGAGGAGGAGGTGGGGGTCTGGTAGGGGGTTTAGGGTTCTTATTGTATCCCCTGCACCCCACGGGAGCGACGCGGGGGACGATTTTGCCAGAACTGGTGCCCGGACGGAACTAATCATGCATCTTCCGTGCCGCAAAACTATTATCAAATCTGGGCTCTAAGGTCGGTACTAGAGGGTTTGGCGCCGAAGGTGCAAGGCGATTGCGGCCCCGAACCTAGGTCGGCGCCAAGGACAGTGTCTCCGAACCCTTGGACTGATCCAAATTTGTTTCGCGTAGATCAGCACGACGTAACACCAAGCCCTTTGTCGTAGAGTTCAGAGTCCAGATATGAAAAAAAAAAGTTTTTCCAGATGGCTAGATGCATGCATGATTAGTTACGGCAGGGGTGAATATTGGCAAAAAAATCCAATCTTTGTGCTTTAAACTTTTAAAGTAATCATCATGAACATCCACCATATTCTCAATGTGAATGAAGAGTTTTCATCATGAACCTCTTTCGAAAGTATTTTGGTGGATACATAAGAAGTTCGGCATACTTATTAATTGTTTGCCTCTGGGTATGCTAACTTTTAAAACCTGGGTACCAGTGAACCTGATATACTCATATACGGAAAAGAATTAGAAATTTAAAAATAAAGTTCCTTTTTTTAATGCTCAAAGATGACCAAGTATTATTCTCTTGTAAAAGATTTGGTTAGGATATGATTCTCATTGACGTCTGGACAAAAAAAATAGATATTTTTTACGAATATAGTGTGTATATTGCGCTACTTTAGCAAAACTTTGACCAGAATGATAGTTTGACCAATGGTAGTCAATGTGAATGGTGTCCCGGAATTCGGA
Organism: Poa pratensis; assembly: GCA_947311845.1. Classification (NCBI taxonomy): domain Eukaryota; kingdom Viridiplantae; phylum Streptophyta; class Magnoliopsida; order Poales; family Poaceae; genus Poa; species Poa pratensis. Next base: position 4,541,518 of record CAMZMU010000080.1, on the reverse strand, counting down.
CCGATCACTACAAATGGCATGGATGCACCGATCACTCGAGAAGGCACGTCGAGAGGCTCGCATGAAGAAAATCTGCAGGGAACCGACCACTCGTAATTTAGATTTTCTTTTACATCGAGTTCTAACCTGTTGACCTGACTCATCACAAGAAAAACAAATATTTTCCCTTTGTAACCACTGGATGTTGCCACAGATAGTAGACGCGTCCGTTGATCAGTGCCCACTCTTTCAATAATTACCCTATATTCTGGATGTGACCGAAATTAAACTTTCTAAATTTGAAAAATTATGTAGAAATGAAATATAGTTTAGGATTATTCTAATGATACTTATTTCGTATTGTAGATGTTTTTCCTAAATGATTAATCAATATTTATGACGTCCGACTTTCACTAAACATCTACAATATTTCAATTATAGATAGATGTTTTTCTATGATGTTTTTCCTAAAGGGTTGTTGGTGTTGAAATCAAGTTATAAAGTTGTTAATATTTGCGGTAAACAGAGTTTCATTTCCAATGTTATGAGGAAGTAAGCCAAATAAGAATATTTCATAGACAACAACCAGATCTCTAAAGCTTAGTTGATGGTGTATATGTATAGATAGTCTTTGCTTAGCAATGGCCATTGTTATCATAACCTTGAGGGCTCATATCTAACCCTCATAAGACATGACAAAATGTGTTGATATTGTAGCAGTTGTTATGTGACCTAGGAAATTAGTAAGCAAACTTAATTATGGGAAGCTTAACCTCTCCCTTGTTTATCCAGAATTTTGAAACGGTGTCCTAGGTGAGCTCTTCAACCCATTGAGCCATTCTAAACCCACCATCTAGGTATTTTCCTTCAACGAGCCTTTCTTCCGATTGACTGATCAAGATGTTGTACATATAAGAAATATGAGTTGTAATGACGTTTTTTTCTCTCTAAAACGCAGCTTCATTGCAACTCATACTGATCCTGAATAAATAGAAAATAGTTTTGAAAGTAATCAAAATAACACACTCCTATATCACGTACTGAAGACATGGCATAAACAGTTCACCGGACTAAAAAAATTTAGAGCCGTCCACCGGACTAATTGAGATGGATTAGTAAGTAGCAACGTTAATCCCTGATTCATATGCACAAATCCAAAATAAATGAAAGCACATAAAGTGGGTGTTTGGCCATGAAGTCAAGGAAGGATCATAGATTATGGTGCATCGACCTCTTCTTGTCGGACAGGATCACAAGGGATGCATACTTTTTATTAGAATCTGCTTGACATGCCTCTCCTTTAGATGTGCTGCCTAGATGGGAAGCTGCTCCTGTTAAAAAAAAGAGATGGGAAGCTCTCCATGCCAAAGGGATTAAAACGAAACAGCAGTAAGCAAATCGCCTACCACCATGACAAAATAAATCGTATAGGTGATTTCAGAAACAATAAACAACCCTAAACCCTAAATCCAAGAAAATATTGTAGCGTAATGAGAGACTCGTGGTTGCAAGGGATAGGCGATGTGAGGAGTGATCAGAATTGTGCTAGCTATTTAAAACCAAACATGGCCATTCAGATTCATCTGTTTCTTCTGCATTTATTTTGGCAATAAGGATTGGCAACTGTTGGAATTTTCTTCCGTTACAGATTCTACACGCCGCTCTGGTGAAACCGTGGGAAAAAAGGTAGAGATTAATGCATGGGAGGGGGAACGAATTGCCGGGATGTGAGCCATCATTTGTGATGTCAAACATTTTAGGGCCTCGCAGCTTCACAAAATTGCAGAGAAATCATGTAGTGGGGCTTAGCTATTTAGATATAGAAGATTGCTAGTTGTATATATTCTTCGTTTAGTAAGAACCAAGCGGGCAAGCAAGCAATACTGTCAACCATTCCTATATCATATGGGTGGTTTGGAGTAATTCAAGGAAACTTGACATAGCTAGCTATGCACAGGAATAGTCTTTTCAATTTTGGTTAAATTGCTAGCTGGAGAGGCGAGTCCACTCTGAGTTTCCTAGACATCGCACCACCTTCTCTGGACCTAACAACAAGGATCCAACTATAGAAACACCTAAAAGTGATGAAACACTTGTAGGTAACATCATATCATAACAACCATTTCTCTTGATAAGGTATTCATCTTGATGATACAACTTATTATTGCCAAACTTATACTTTGCGTTACAAAAGCATGTGCCAAGTTAGTACATCCACCTGGTCAACCATAATAGACATGCATGCATGCCATTATCGTCCTGCCCGAATTTATCAACTGTGCAACATGTCATTCTACTACTGCTTGCAATGGTCTTTATGATATTTGGTGTCGCGTACATGTTATTCACATCAACAATTTTAATATATATCTCAAAAGCTGCTATTCCAAAACCCTCCGAAGCAAAATGGCCACTGCCAATTTCAGGAAAAGTTTCCTGAATTGTTGGGCCATGAAGATGACCACCCCAAAACACGATATTAGATTTATCCTTAAAGTTGTTGAAGAGTGAACTCGGCCAGCTTCCTCCTCATCATCTCCCGTTATGAATCATCAAAATTGCTGCCTCCCTGATGTGAATGTTCAATTAGGGGTTACCGCATGGCCCAATGCATGTCGAGAAGGAGTATTGCGGCAACAAAGTCACACCAGAGGAGAGATGAGGAGGAAGCTCTAGGTCGGGGGGACAGTGGTCCCGTCGACCATAATGGTGGTAACGTATGCTTGAGGCACCAGGTTCGCATAGAAGGGCAGCGTGGAGGAGGTGGATGGCGGATCCAGACACGGGAGATGGGGCAGAGGCCTCACTAGCCATCAGATACGACTTGTGGGCTTGACGAACTTTAAAATCATCGCGGAGGAGACGAGCTTCAACATGGCTTCTCATGTGGTGCCGCAGATTCTTGTCGCTGCCAACGCCGTGTGGGATTTTCCTGGCGGCGCTCGCCGGTGATGAGAGGAAACGGGAGGAGGAGGTGGGGTCTGGTAGGGGGTTAGGCCGGGTTCCTGCTGTATCCTCTACCTCCCACGGGAGCGACGTGGAGGACGATACATATTGTGCTTGTCCAATCTTGTATGGTGCCCGTACGGAATTAATCATGCATCTTCCGTCCCTCAAAACTATTTTCAAATCTGGGCTTTAAGCTCGACACTAGGTGCAAGGCGATTGCAGCGTCGAACCTAGGTCGGCGCCAAGGACAGTGTCGCCGAACCCTTGGATCGATCTAGTGCCAAATTTGTTTCGCGCAGAGTAGCACAACGTCGACGCCAAACCCTTCGGTGTAGAGTTCAGAGGCCAGATATGAAAAAATAGTTTTTTCGATCGGCCAGATGCATTCATGATTAGTTACGGCAAGGGAGATTATTGGCAGAAAAACTCCAATCTTTGTGATTTAAACTTTTAAAGTAATCATCATGAACATCCACCATATTCTTAATGTGAATGAAGAGATACATTTTCATCATGAACCTCTTTCGAAAGTATTTTGGTGGATACATAAAAATTTATGCATACTTATAAATTATTTGCCTCTGGGTACGCGGTCTTTTAAAATCTGGGTACCTGTGAACCTGATATAACGATATACGGAAACGAATTAGAAATTTTAAAATGGTAAAAAAAACTGATCTTTTTAATGCTCAAAGATGACCAGGTATTCTTCTCGTGTAAAATATTTGGTTAGGATATGATTCTCATTGGTCTGGACAAAAAATAGATATTTCTGACGAATATAGTGTGTATATTGTGCTAATTTAGCCAAACTTTGACCAGAATGATAGTTTGCATTTGGTGACATTTTTAATTTGTAATATCTTTCTACATATTGGGTGCAATGGTACCCAGGTATAGGGCTGGGCATAAAGCTCAAAGCTCGAAGCTCGGCGAGCTTAATGAGCGCTCGGTAACTCGACTCGTTTGAGCTCGGTTTGTTTTCTTAATGAACCGAGCTGAGCAGAAATTTCAGCTCGTTAACACTAACGAGTTAAACAAACAACTAACGAGTTTCACGAGCTACTCGTTAAGCTCGTTAGCGACGTGCAAATTGTGGCAGTAGGCTAGAAATCTGTATCTTTTAAGTATTTTTGCACACGGTAGGTCTTTGAAAAATACATGTCAGCATATTTTTTAAGTATATCTATGTCCAAAATCTTTTGCTGCTGATGCTTGCTTGATAGATTGCTTAATTAGTGAATACCCTGATACATCTTCTTAATGAGTTTTAACGAGCTGCTCGCGAGCGCTCGCGAACATATAACCAACCGAGCCAATTTTAAATTTAGCTCATTATCTTTAACAAGCTTAACGATTCAAGCCTTAACGATCACGAGTCATAACGAGACGAGCCTTAACGATCCGACCAGCTCGTTAGTCCAGCCCTACCCAGGTGCACCAATGTATTTTTTGTTGCATCCGGCCATTATAAAATGTTTACGGGGCCTATTTAGTGGTGGCCATGTTGGTGATGTCCTCACACCTATTTACAACCTGAACCAACAAAAGGAAGTTTCAAAGTGGTGGCTCCCTTTAGCCTAGCCCAAAGTCGTTCCATAATGAAATCTCTACTATATAATACGGCTTGAGGAGGTGTTGGTACGTCATTTTATTTTCCGATTTTACCCCTATGTCACCAGAAAATATTACCCACCTTGCCACGCTTAAGTCGAAACGGTTGGTTTTTTATTTCCCGTCACCGAGCGCCTCCCTCGCTGTCTCCAATCAGTTGAAAGGGGATTGACCCGCCGAACACCAACCCTCGCCGCCGCCGACTGACTCCGGCGCCATGGTCGCCGGCGCACGCCGCGGGGGGCGGCGCCACCTCCTCGTGGGGACACTCCTCCTGGCCCTGTTCGTCTCGGCCCACTGCCTGGACGCGCACCACGGTGGCCGCAACCTGAAGCGGCGCCGGAAGAAGCACGAGATCCACTCCCCGGTCAAGACGGTCGTCGTCGTGGTCATGGAGAACCGCAGCTTCGACCACATCCTCGGCTGGCTGCGCGCGGGGCGGCCCAACATAGACGGCCTCACGGGCCTGCCTCCGTTCCCTTCTTGCCTGCTTCTCCCGCGCCCTTCGTCGATGCCTCCCTGGCCTCCTTCCCTGTGCCCGACGCGGAGAATCGGGTCCGCGGGTGGAGATGCTGCGGCTGCACGACGCCGGCCGGGGCTTGACGGAGCTGGAGCTTACCTCGTCGGCCATGGCGGCAATGAAGGAGCTCACCTTGTAGCCTTATCTCTCCAGCCGTGCTACAGCGACGGCACCTCCCCTTGGTTTGGTGCGCCGGCGTGACGGATGCGTTGCAGGGGAAACCAGAGGCAGCTGGAGGAGCCATCCGGAGAGCAACCGCAGCGGCGCCGGTCGCGGGCGTCGGCGGCTGAGCTGGTCAGCGGCGTGGAAGTTTGGACCACGGGCGTGACGGCCTCCTGTTGCTTCTGATTCCTTTTTCAGTTCTTCTTCAGTTCTTTTCCTTCAGCAGGCACAATAAAATCCCCATTTTCTTTTGCTCCCCCACGAGATGCTGGATCCATGGTTCAATTTTTTTGAAGCTCCACTTCTTTGGTTTTCTTCTAGATCTGGCCAGTAATCCCTTTTCCATAATCCCAATATTTAGTTTTCTTCGTTGGATTTATGTTTCCTACGGTGGCTCCCAGTTCTTTTCCTTCAGCAGGCACAATAAAATCCCCATTTTCTTTTGCTCCCCCACGATATGCTGGATCCATGGTTCAATTTTTTTGAAGCTCCACTTCTTTGGTTTTCTTCTAGATCTGGCCAGTAATCCCTTTTCCATAATCCCTTTTAAACATAGCTGGGAGTCGAGAACTCGACCAACGGTTGTTCTAGGCATCGAGCGGCAACAGGAGGCGCGGCCAACAGGTGCAATCAATCTTCACAAAGCTTTACATCCCTTGCTCTGATCCGGCAGTTGCACTCTTGCAGACCATGTGGTCACGGCTGCGAGCGCTCTCCAGCCATGGGCGGGTGCATCGCGCGCATAGCAAGCCTAAACTTCTTCCTTGCTGTTCTCCCGTTCAAGGCTACAACGTAGGCATTCTTTGTGTTTTGTATGGTGACGAAAATGTTCTTCTCTCGCTGATTTGAGTTTGTGTTAAATCCTGTAAAACTTGGATGATGATTTGAGTATCATGCCTTTCTTGTTCCCCTACTGTGTAGATGGGTTTTCTGGGAATAGCAGTGAACTAAGTTCAGTTTTGCAAAAAAAATCAGTGTGTTTTAACTTTTTATTTTCATGTCTGTCAGGATGGTTGGGCTTAGCTGATAATCACGCTAAGATTGATCGGTTGTCTGCTTAGTTCAGAACTCATACACGGCTGTGAAGTTTGTAAATCTCATTCAATACATCCTACCAATTTTTGTACTGTTCACATGCATGTTCCTTTTCCGTATGTGGTAGTTCACCACTTAATATGGCAAAGCCTAATGAGCAACTAGGAAAAGTTGGCACAACGCTTTTATGTCAGAAATACCAATCTCTAATTGTAGTATAAACATTTTACTACAGTTTAAACAAACTTTCAATCGAAGTCATTTTAATTTTATTTGTGATTTGAGACCCGATTTTGCTTGTGAGTGTGCTGAGCTCTACGTCGTTTAAACATGTATTCTTACCATAAAGGGGAAAAAAGGAGTGTGCTTATGCTCTGCTTGAAATTGAATTGCAAACACCTCACTCAAGGGGATCAATCCATGCAGATGTTAATGAACTGAGCCTTGTGTGTGAACGTTGTTGGTAAAGATCATGTAAGCTGATTGCTAATGGGAATCAGCAACGTGTCATTTCATTTTGGATTCGGTTCAGTCCTAAAATTATTTCTCATGCTCCCATTTTGTTTTCCATGTTTGGTGTGTCGTTCATCTTTTTATTTAATATTTTAGGAACCGCCCTACCTGTAAAACACATTTTATCATACACTCAGCGTCATCTAACCCGGCACCCCCACCATGGCACGAGATATTACTTTGTGTGTGCCTCCTCGACTGCCGATTTCTTTATACTGTTACAGCGCACGAGCTTGGTGCTACGGGCATTCAACTAGTAATATATTTGGGGGGGGGGGGGGGGGGGGTTGACACCCGACTACAGCTGATGTCCTTATCTATACCATGGGTGAACCATCGGGATCTGTGCATGTGTTGCTTTTTCGCTAGCGTAGCTTCGCTAATAAATCGCCTAATTCTTCGGGAAAGTATGGGCTTCGTCATGTACCATGCCCATGCATGAGACCAACGGCCGTTTGCGCTAAGGTAGGCTAAATGTGACGGCGTGGGGATGTTCCAGGACTGCAGGAACAAGAAGGATGATTTTTACGAACTTCGTGTGGGCCCGATTTGGTTACAGACTAAATGGGAGCGGTCATTCCATCAGACGCAACCAGAGTATCCCAACCAGTTTTCTAGCTTCAATAAAAAGAACCTCCAAGTTGTGGATCACTTCGATGAAATAGTAGTCAATGTGAATGGTGTCCCGGAATTCAGAGCGAACTACAAATGGCATGGATGCACCAATGTGTTGTTCAAGAAAAGCGGAGGAGGAACCGATCACTCGAGAAGGCACGTCGAGAGGCTCGCAGGAAGAAAAGCTGCATGGATTGGATGTCTTTCACCGTACCCTGCACCCTTGGGATTGCTTTCACCATGCTCTTTTTTTCCTCGTTAACCTTTTGTTAGTACACTAGTAGAAAAACGTGTATTGAGTCTGTTGCTAGCGGCGGTAAGAGCAATTAAAAAATAAGTGGTTGTCATACGCTACACCTCAGCCGGTTTTCAGATTAACCGACTCCAAAGAAAAAATCGGCTCATAAAGTATGGTTTTCGGGGTGGCCCAAATGCAAGCGCGCCTGCAAAAATCTCTCAGCCGGGCGTCGAAAAAGGCCGACGCCGATAATACGAAGACCGTAGCCGGGCAAAATAACTGGTCCGCCTAGGATATTTTGTGCGGCAGGCCAGAAAAAAGACAGCCTCCAATTAATATCCGAGCCATAGTCGGCCTAATGAGCGACCCGTCGCCAAAAAAAAGGCATCGTCATAAAATAAATAAAAAGGACATCAAAGCCTCTGCAGAAAATTTGATCACAGATAAAATTGCAGCATGAAATATTACATTACTAGTAGATAATTAAAGGGCGCTTCGTCATTACACCAAAAGCATCGATAACAGAGTTTAAGTTGGAAATTACACCCTGAGATCGATCATAACCCTAGATACTTAGTCTACATAGTGCAAAGACGGCTCCGGTTCGGTGACTACTTCGACGTCAAAATGAGTGATGTAGAAGTTCGAATTTTGGCGGGGCGGGACCTCGACGTCGCACACCATTGGGACCATAGATGGGGCCCTGAACCTCGCCTTGACGGTGATGGCGGGGTCGTCGCCGGTCGGTTCCAGATCCATCTCCTCCAGCTTGCCGCCTGATATGTATCAAACGTATGTATAATTTTTTATGTTCCATGTTGTTCTTATATCAATTGCTACATATTTTATTTACACTTCATAGCATTTTTATGCATTTTCTGTGACTAACCTATTACCAAGATGTCGGAGTGCCAGTTCTTGTTTTCTGCTGTTTTTCGTTTCAGAATATCTATTAAGAAAATATTCTCGAAATCGGACGAAACGAATTGCACCGTCAACATTTCACCGACACGAAGAAGGAGCCAGAAGGGGGCACGGAGAGGCACCACGAGTGGCCCACGCCACCCCATGGCGCGGTCCAGCGTGGGCCCGCGCCGGGCCCTGGCGTGGTGATACGTTTGAAACGTATCTATAATTTTTTATGTTCCATGCTGTTATTATATCAATTGCTACATGTTTTGGTAACACTTTATATCATTTTTATACATTTTCTGAGACTAACCTATTAACAAGATGCCAGAGTGCCAGTTCCTGTTTTCTGCTGTTTTTCGTTTCATAATATCTATTAAGGAAATATTCTCGGAATTGGACGAAACAAAAAGGGACGATCGTATTTCTCCGACACGTACACGAAGTCCAAAGGGGAGACGGAGAGGAGCCACGAGGGCACCTCGCTACACTAGGGCGCGGCCCAGGTGGGGCCGGCGCCGAGGTATGGCGAGGGCGCCTCCCTCGGCCCCTGACGCCGCCTCTTCGCCTATATATTCCCGACATATTGCGTACCCTAAAAACACCGATCATATTCCACAAAAAGTTCGGTCGCCGCCGCCGTCGTCAACCTCAGATCGGGAGGGTTCTGAAGCTCTTCCCGGCACCCTGCCGGAGGGGAGATCATCACCGGAGGGCTCTACATCACCATGCCTGCCTCCGGAGTGATACGTGAGTAGTCCACCCCTGGATTACGGGTCCATAGCAGTAGATAGATGGTTGTCTCTCCACCTTGTTCCTCCATGTTTAGATCTTGTGAGCTGCCTAACATGATCAAGATCATCTTTATGTAATGCTACATGTTGTGTTTGCTGGGATCCGATGAATATTGATACTATGTTTAAGTTGTTTATTTATCTATGTTCTTGATCTTGCATGCTCTCCGTTGCTAGTAGATGCTTTGGCCAAGTAGATGCTTGTGACTCCAAGAGGGGGTATTTATTCTAGATAGTGGGTTCAGTCTCCAGTAATCTGGGCGAGTGACAGCAACGTCTAAGGTTGTGGATGTGCTGTTGCCACTAGGGATAAAACAATGATGCAATGTCTACGGTCATTTGTGTTGTTTACATTACGCACTTTACTTAATGCAATAATCTGTTGTTAGCAACTTAATACTGGAAGTGATGCGGATGCTGACCGAAAGGTGGATTATTTAGGCATAGATGCAGTTGGATAACGGTCTATGTACTTTGTTGTAATGCCCAACTAGATCTCATAGTGAACATCTTGTCATATATTGCATTGTCATGCACTCTCTATTTGTCAATTTCCCAGCTATAATTTGTTTACCCAGCATGTTAGATATCTGTTTTGGAGAGACACCACTAGTGAACTGTGGACCCCGGTCCAAATTCCTCATACGGTTAAACACCCTACTGCAATCATTTGTTCTCTGTTACTTGCTGCAATTCATACTGTTTTCCACACCATACGTTTAATCATTTGTTTCTGCAAGACCGGAGAGATTGACAACCTCTCTGTCTCGTTGGGGCAAAGTAATTTGATTGTGTTGTGTGCAGATTCCACGTTGCTGACAACACCACACTTGGTTGGCGCCTGGGGAGTCATCACCAACAACCTTCTGAAAGATTCCAAGTCCTACTGGTTCGATAACCTTGGTTAGATCAAGGGAAAGCTGCTGCTACACTACATCATACTTTACTCTTGGGGTTTCCCAACACACTCAACCACCATCAAGCTTTCTGGCGCCGTTGCCGGGGACTTTGGAGACCTTCAGCAAAGGGAGTCTCACATTTCCAATCTCTTTACTTTGTTTTTGTCTTGCTTGCTTTGTTTTAGTTTTGTTTTGCTTGCTGTTAAAAATCAAAAACCCAAAAAAATTAAATTCCTGCATCTAGTTTATTTTGGTTTGTTATTATGTCTATTCTGTTTACTTGCTATCAATGGACAACTTCTTTCAAACTAAATTTTATTGGCACGGTGGGTTTACAGAGGGGCATCAAAAACATTTTAAGAAACACTGTTTGTCTGATAAAGGGTTACTATTATGGAATTTTATTGAGAAAGCTAAAATGTGTGCCTGGGATTTATGTATGCTTTATGATGTAAAATGTTTTTGTGGACTGCATCATCTTCCTTTCCAATGTGCTCACAATGATAATGAAATCTTGTCTTCTTATGCTAATGGGGATTATGATTTTTATAATGTGGAGAGAATTGAAGAATTTATTGCTTTTAAGGGGGCTTATGAAATTGCTGCTTTATTTGACATTATTGCTAATAATGATGTTACCCCGTATAAATCTGAGAATCTTGCTGTACTTAAATATTGTTTTGAGAATTACAAGGATAATGGTTATATTACTGAATTTATTAATAGGATGTTACCTCCAAAGGAGGAGACCATTGCCTTGCAGGAACATGTGGAAGAAGAAATTGCTGAAACTGTGATCTCATTGGATAAAAAAGAGGAGGAGAGTGAAGAACAAAATTGCTAGCCTAAACTCTGTACTGAGAGGGAATGCTTCTCGTGCATCCAAATCCTTGAGCCAAAATCCATGCCATTTGTGTCCACCATAACTACCTATATGTGGTATTTCCTTGCCACTCCAAGTAAATTTTTCATGTGCTACCTTTAAATTATTCAAAATGTTATTATTCCCTTTTTGTGTCAATGTTTACTAGCTCATGAGGAATTAGTGTGGTTATTCTTTATTCTATTTGTCGAGTGGACTTTTACACCTGGACTAGTGGCATATACATCCGCTTATCCAATAACTTGCAAAAAGACCTGGCAACGGGGTGCCCAGTCCCAATTAATTACAACTTTAACCAATTAATTCTCTTCACACTTTTGCCCTGATTCATCAGTAAGCAATGACAAACAGTGAAATACCTGAATGTGTGTAAACCAAAGAGAAAGAGGGATGATCTGGCTTGCTGGTAGAAATAACGTCCTTCATGGGAGCCGCTCTTAAAAGTCCGTTCGACAGGTAGAATACTGTTCTCACCCGCTACCATTCGTTGACAATTAACAAACACCTCTCAAAAATAGATACTCCTCCATGCTATGTGATTGATGGAAGGCACCGAGGATTCGGTTAGCCATGGCTTGTGTTAGCAAGGTTGGGAGGAGTATCAAATATTTTATGCAATCTCTATATGCTTTCAAAAACCTAAAAGCTCTAGCACATGATTTAATCCCTGCTTCCCTCTGCGAAGGGCCTTTCTTTTACTTTTATGTTGAGTCAGTTTTCCTATTCTTTCTGTCTTCTACAAGCAAACACTAGTGTCAACTTTGTTACAACATGCGTTATATGCAATGTATTGGACTTGTTATACTACTTTGTGTTGACAATATCCATGAGATAAATATGTTGAAAGTTGAAGCAAATGCTGAAACTAAATTCTTCCTTTGTGTTGATTAAATACCTTTTGTTAGAAACTATTGCTTTATGAGTTAACACTTATGCAAAACTGTTTGATGCTTGTCTCGAAAGTACTATTCATGAAAACGTTTAGCTTGTGTGATTCATTGTTTACTCATTATCTATTTGGTAGCAAATTATAGACCATTGACTTGGATCACTTCATTCATTTACATGTGCCTTGCAATATTATATGATCAAGATTATGATAGTAGCATGTCACCTCAAAAATTATCTTGTTTTTTATCGTTTACCTACTCGAGGACGAGTAGGAACTAAGCTTGGTGATGCTGATACGTCTCAAACGTATCTATAATTTTTGATGTTCCATGCTTGTTTTATACCAATTGCTACATGTTTTGCATCTACTTTATATCACTTTTATACATTTTTTGGGACTAACCTATTAACAAGATGCCGAAGTGCCAGTTCCTGTTTTCTGCTGTTTTTGTATTCCAGAAAAGCTAGTCTGGAAATATTCTCGGAATTGGACGAAACTACACGGGGGTGCCTATTTTTCCAGAACACACCTGACGGAGCGAAGGAGCAGCAGAGGAGGGCCACCAGGGCCACACGCACCAGGGCGCGGGCCCCCTTCTGCCGCGCCCTGGGGTGGTGTGGGCCCCTCGGGGGTCCGCAGCCGCCGCCCTTTCGCCTACTTATTCCCCCCGACGCGAAAACCCTAAGTACCTGAGCAAATATCCACGAAAAGTTCCAGAGACGCCGCCGTCGTCAACCCTAGCTCGGGAGGGTTCAGAACCTCTTCCCGGCACCCTGCCGGAGAGGGGAATCGTCACCGGAGGCTTCTACATCGCCATGCCTGCCTCCGGAGTGATGCGTGAGTAGTTCATCCTTGGACTACGGGTCCATAGCAGTAGCTAGATGGTTGTCTCTCCACTTTGTGCCATCATGTTTAGATCTTGTGAGCTGCCCTACATGATCAAGATCATATTATTGTAATGCTACATGTTGTGTTTGCTGGGATCCGATGAATATTGAATATTATGTCAAGTTGATTATCAATCTATCTTATATGTTATTTAAGATCTTGCATGCTTTCCGTTACTCGTAGATGCTTTGGCCAAGTAGATGCTTGTAACTCCAAGAGAGAGTATTTATGCTAGATAGTGGGTTCATGTCTCCGTTTAACCTGGGACAGTGACAGAAAGTTCTAAGGTTGTGGATGTGCTGTTGCCACTAGGGATAACCTAACGATGCTATGTCCACGGCATATGTGTTTGTTTACATTACGCACTTTACTTAATGCAATTATCCGTTGCTTGCAACTTAATACCAACGGGGGACTCGGATGACAACCCGGCGGTGGATTATTAGTCATAGATGCTGTTGGATAACGATCTATGTATTATGTCGTAATGCCCAATTAAATATCATAGTAGTCAACATGTCATGTATATGCATTGTCATGCGCTCACTATTCGTCAATTGCCCAGCTGTAATTTGTTCACCCAACATGTTAGTTATCTTTTATGGAGAGACACCACTAGTGAACTGTGGACCCCGGTCCATTCTTTTACACTGATTAAACAACCACAAACTGCAAACTGTTCCTTTTTCATTCTCTGCAATTTAATACTCATTTTCCACACCATACGTTTAATCCTTTGTTTTCAGCAAGCCAGTGAGATTGACAACCTCACTGTTTCGTTGGGGCAAAGTAGTTTGATTGTGTTGTGTGCAGATTCCACGTCAACAGTCCAGACTCCCTGCGACAGCTATTTTTCTGGCGCCGTTGACAACCTTCTGAAGAGTTGCTGCTCCTACTGGTTCGATAACCTTGGTTTCTTTCTGAGGGAAAACTTGCTGCTGACTACATCATACCTTCCTCTTGGGGTCTCCCAACGAACGTGTGTTTCACGTCATCAAGCTATTTTTCTGGCGCCGTTGCCGGGGAGACAGCAGTCTTCTGCAAGGGGAGTTTCACGCTTCCAATCTCTTTACTTTGTTTTTGTCTTGCTTAGTTTATTTTATTTTATCTTGTTTGCTTTCAATTATCAAAAACACAAAAAAATTAGTTACTTGCATCTAGTTTACTTTCAAGTTATTTTCTGTACTGTTTTTATTTCTGCTAAAATGAGTACTCCTGAGAACACTAAGTTGTGTGATTTCACTAGCACGAACAACAATGATTTCATATGCACACCTATTGCTCCACCTGCTGCTTCAGCAGAATTTTATGAAATTAAACCTGCACTTTTAAATCTTGTTATGAAAGAGCAATTTTCTGGTGTTAGTACTGATGATGCTGCTGTTCACCTTAATAACTTTGTTGAACTTTGTGAAATGCAAAAGCTCAAGGAAGTAGATGGTGATATTATTAAACTGAAACTTTTTCCTTTCTCCTTGAGAGGACGTGCTAAAGAATGGTTGCTATCTTTGCCTAGAAATAGTATTGATTCATGGACTAAATGCAAAGATGCTTTTATTGGAAAATATTATCCTCCTGCTAAGATTATTTCTTTGAGAAGTAGCATAATGAATTTTAAGCAATTTGATAATGAACATGTTGCTCAAGCATGGGAGAGAATGAAATCATTGGTTAAAAATTGTCCCACTCATGGACTGACTACTTGGATGATCATCCAAACCTTCTATGCAGGATTAAATTTTTCTTCGAGGAATTTATTGGATTCGGCCGCTGGAGGTACCTTTATGTCCATCACTTTGGGTGCTGCAACAAAGCTTCTTGATGATATGATGATTAATTATTCTGAGTGGCACACCGAGAGAGCTCCAACAGGTAAGAAGGTAAATTCTGTTGAGGAAACCTCCTCCTTGAGTGCCAAAATTGATACTATTATGTCTATGCTTGCAAATGGTCAAACACATGTTGATCCAAATAATGTTCCTTTAGCTTCTTTGGTTGCTCAAGAAGAGCATGTTGATGTGAACTTCATTAAAAATAATAATTTCAACAACAATGCTTATAGGAATAATTTTGGTAATAGCAATTATAGGCCCTATCCTTCTAATAGTGGCAATGGTTATGGAAATTCCTATAGTAACTCCTACAACAATAATAAGAGTGTACCCTCGATCTTGAAGTTATGCTTAAGGATTTTATTAGTACACAAACTGCTTTCAATAAAACTGTTGAGGAGAAATTTGGGAAAATTGATGTGCTTTCCTCTAAAGTTGATAGTCTTGCTCTTGATGTTGACTTATTGAAACTAAAGAACATGCCTCATGATGTTAAAGAGAGCAAAACTCTCAATGCTATACAAGTTAAAATTGATAACAATGTGAGGATGTTAGCTGAATTGCATGCTAGATGGGAAAGAGAGGATGAAATTGCTAGAAAGAACAATATTGCTAGAGTTTATACTATTACTACTTCTGAAAAGCTTCAAACTCAAGTGTTAACAAACCTCCTACCATTAATGGCAAGATAGTTGGTGTTGGTAATGTTTCCACTTCTATTGCAAAATGTCCTAAATTGCCTGATAACTCTGAAACTGTCCTTGATAAAGATGCTGAAATTTCTAGCAATAAGGAAGAGAATAATTCCATTACTTTTGATGATAATGACTTTGATTTTGATGGTTGCAATATTTCTGAAGTAATTAAGTTCTTGCAAAAGCTAGCTAGAAGTCCTAATGCTAGTGCTATAAACATGGCTTTTACTAAACATATTACTAATGCTCTCATACAAGTTAGGGAAGAGAAATTAAACATGAAGCTTCTATCCCTAGGAAGTTAGAAGATGGTTGGGAGCCCATCATTAAATTGAAATTGAATGACTTTGATTGCAATGCTTTGTGTGACCTTGGTGCTAGTATTTCTGTTATGCCTAAAAGATTATATGATATGCTTGATTTAGCACCTTTGGAAAATTGTTACTTGGATGTTCACCTTGTTGATTCTACTATTAAAAAACCTTTGGGAAGAATTGATGATGTTCTTATCATGGTTAACAACAATTATGTCCCCGTTGATTTTATTGTCTTGGATATTGAGTGCAATCCATCATGCCCTATTGTGTGGGAAGACCTTTTCTTAGGACTGTAGGTGCTATTATTGATATGAAAGAAGGGAATATAAAATATCAATTTCCTCTCAAGAAAGGTATGGAACACTTTCCTAGGAAGAAGATTAAGCCACCTTATGATTCTATTGTTCGAACAAATTACAATGTTGATGCTTCTTCACTTGGTAATACTTGATGCATGCTTTGTGCCTAGCTAAAAGGCGTTAAAGAAAAGCGCTTATGGGAGGCAACCCATTTTATTTTTCTGCAATTTTTCTTTTATTGAGTCAAGGAGTTTGTTTACTTCTGTAGCAACTCCTTTGTATCTTTATTTTCTCGCATTGTTGTGCCAAGAGTAGCCTCTAATGATAAGATGATGCTTAATTTTGATTGCTGCGCAGAAACAGATTTTTGCTGTTCACTGTACGAAATTCCTAAAATCACCAGATTGTTAATTAAATCTGAAAATTTTTGTGCGTAATCTTTATGAATGTCTGAAACTTTCATTAGTTCAGAGTTTCTCGATCTGAGCGTCGTAAGTGCCTCGAAAAAATTCGTCTTTGCGGACTGTTCTGTTTTAGACAGATTATGCCTTTTTATTTTTGCATTCTCTCTTTTACTAGTGTTGAGTGAAATTCTTTTTTGGGTGGAAGAGCTTCACATAACATCAGTGGCTGTAGCTAATGTTTAAAGTAACAAATCATATTGCGTCTTTACAGAACATGTGAATTTTTGATTATGCACTAACCCTCTAATGAGATCTACTTTGAGTTTGGTGTGACGGAAGTTTTCAAGGGTCAAGAGAGAAGGATGATATAATAGGATCAAGAAGAGTGAAGAGCTTAAGCTTGGGGAGGCTCCCATGGATCTCCCCAGCATATTTCAAGAAGACTCAAGCGTCTAAGCTTGGGGATGCCCAAGGCATCCCCTTCTTCATCGTCAAAATTATCAGGTCATCTCTAGTGAAACTATATTTTAATTCTTTCACATCATATGTGCTTTTCTTGGAGCGTCTGTGTGCTTTTATTTTCAGTATTGCATTTTATTTTCAATAAAGCTTGACTGGACCCTAGCATTCTTGATTGGGAGAGAGACACGCTCCGCTTTTTCATGAGAATACTCCTATTCTTCACTTATATTTGTTGAGTATTCATATCTAGCGCTGTTCAGCTTTTAGCTCTTGTTTTCATGTATCTCTTGTCAGAGCTATTAGCTTGACTGGACCCTAAACTCTGTACTGAGAGGGAATGCTTCTCGTGCATCCAAATTCTTGAGCCAAAATCCATGCCATTTGTGTCCACCATAACTACCTATATGTGGTATTTCTTGCCACTCCAAGTAAATTTTTCATGTGCTACCTTTAAATTATTCAAAATGTTATTATTCCCTTTTTGTGTCAATGTTTACTAGCTCATGAGGAATTAGTGTGGTTATTCTTTATTCTATTTGTCGAGTGGACTTTTACACCTGGACTAGTGGCATATACATCCGCTTATCCAATAACTTGCAAAAGGACCTGGCAACGGGTGCCCAGTCCCAATTAATTACAACTTTAACCAATTAATTCTCTTCACACTTTTGCCCTGATTCATCAGTAAGCAATGACAAACAGTGAAATACCTGAATGTGTGTAAACCAAAGAGAAAGAGGGATGATCTGCCTTGCTGGTAGAAATAACGTCCTTCATGGGAGCCGCTCTTAAAAGTCCGTTCGACAGGTAGAATACTGTTCTCACCGCTACCATTCGTTGACAATTAACAAACACCTCTCAAAAATAGATACTCCTCCATGCTAACACTTATGCAAAACTGTTTGATGCTTGTCTCGAAAGTACTATTCATGAAACGTTTAGCTTGTGTGATTCATTGTTTACTCATTATCTATTGGTAGCAAATTATAGACCATTGACTTGATCACTTCATTCATTTACATGTGCCTTGCAATATTATATGATCAAGATTATGATAGTGTAGCATGTCACCTCAAAAATTATCTTGTTTTTTATCGTTTACCTACTCGAGGACGAGTAGGAACTAAGCTTGGTGATGCTGATACGTCTCAAACGTATCTATAATTTTTGATGTTCCATGCTTGTTTTATACCAATTGCTACATGTTTTGCATCTACTTTATATCACTTTTATACATTTTTTGGGACTAACCTATTAACAAGATGCCGAAGTGCCAGTTCCTGTTTTCTGCTGTTTTTGTATTCCAGAAAAGCTAGTCTGGAAATATTCTCGGAATTGGACGAAACTACACGGGGGTGCCTATTTTTCCAGAACACACCTGACGGAGCGAAGGAGCAGCAGAGAGGGTCACCAGGAGGCCACACGCACCCAGGGCGCGGGCCCCCCTTCTGCCGCGCCCTGGGGTGGTGTGGGCCCCTCGGGGGTCCGCAGCCGCCGCCCTTTCGCCTACTTATTCCCCCCGACGCGAAAACCCTAAGTACCTGAGCAAATATCCACGAAAAGATCCAGAGACGCCGCCGTCGTCAACCCTAGCTCGGGAGGGTTCAGAACCTCTTCCCGGCACCCTGCCGGAGAGGGGAATCGTCACCGGAGGCTTCTACATCGCCATGCCTGCCTCCGGAGTGATGCGTGAGTAGTTCATCCTTGGACTATGAGTCCATAGCAGTAGCTAGATGGTTGTCTCTCACTTTGTGCCATCATTTTTAGATCTTGTGAGCTGCCCTACATGATCAAGATCATATTATTGTAATGCTACATGTTGTGTTTGCTGCGATCCGATGAATATGAATATTATGTCAAGTTGATTATCAATCTATCTTATATGTTATTTAGGATCTTGCATGCTTTCCGTTTCTCGTAGATGCTTTGGCCAAGTAGATGCTTGTAACTCCAAGAGAGAGTATTTATGCTAGATAGTGGGTTCATGTCTCCGTTTACCTGGGACAGTGACAGAAAGTTCTAAGGTTGTGGATGTGCTGTTGCCACTAGGGATAACCCTAACGATGCTATGTCACGGACATATGTGTTTGTTTACATTACGCACTTTACTTAATACAATTATCCGTTGCTTGCAACTAATACCAACGGGGGACTCGGATGACAACCCGGCGGTGGATTATTAGTCATAGATGTTGTTGGATAACGATCTATGTATTATGTCGTAATGCCCAATTAAATATCATAGTAGTCAACATGTCATTTATATGCATTGTCATGCGCTCACTATCGTCAATTGCCCAGCTGCAATTTGTTCACCCAACATGTTAGTTATCTTTTATGGAGAGACACCACTAGTGAACTGTGGACCCGGTCCATTCTTTTACACTGATTAAACAACCACAACTGCAAACTGTTCCTTTTTCATTCTCTGCAATTTAATACTCATTTTCCACACCATACGTTTAATCCTTTGTTTTCAGCAAGCCAGTGAGATTGACAACCTCACATGTTTCGTTGGGGCAAAGTAGTTTGATTGTGTTGTGTGCAGATTCCACGTCAATAGTCCAGACTCCCTGCGACAGCTATTTTTCTGGCGCCGTTGACAACCTTCTGAAGAGTTGCTGCTCTACTGATTCGATAACCTTGGTTTCTTTCTGAGGGAAAACTTGCTGCTGACTACATCATACCTTCCTCTTGGGGTCCCAACGAACGTGTGTTTCACGTCATCACTTTGTTTCCCAAGTTGAGTAACACATGGTGTAAGTACTTGTATTCAAGGGCATGAGACATTCAACCCATTCTTTATCAAGCACACTACTCATATTTGCTTTCACTTTAACTTTAATCATTCAAGATGCTATGATAGGGGCAATGAGAGCTTGACACCAATGAATACCTTATTGCAATCATTAACTTAAGTAGAAGAGTTTGGATGTTGGATGAAACTTATGCATGCATTATCTCTACTCACATATATATCTTTCCAAAGTGTACACTTATCATATTCAGATTTTCATCTACACTCTATGACCATTGTAGGATGTTCTACTTATCATTATGCATACATGTGTTCCATATTACTTGCTACCATGTTACACTTTGTGAACTATCAATGAACACCTTTTCTTGAATACTTGATATCACTTCATAAACTATTTGCATATTGCTACTCCTTTGAAGAATGAATCATTTGACTATATGTAGCAATAGTAATCATCTTTGATATTCATTGTTAAGTATTAAATTGCAAAGTCCATGTTAGTTTTATCATCTTCATACTCGAGGACGAGCATGGATTAAGCTTGGGGATGTTGATGCATGTAAAATGCATACATGAACTTTGCACTTTAATTGCTTATATTCCAATCATATTTGCATCATAAGGGTTATATCAATGTTTTATAATGATTTTGGGAATATTCATAGTTTTCCCATTTATTTGGAAATAACCCTGTTTTTCCAGAAAAACGTCTTTTTTAGTGTTTCAGACTTTCCGGGAGCTTCGGGACTCCAAAAAGGGCAAGGCCAAAGAGCACGGTTCAGAATTTTCGAGACGAACGCAATGGGCTTAAATTGAAGACCAGAAGCCCAACAGGCTGGAAATGGGAGGGTCCCACGCGGCCTAAAATACCTGGCCGCGTGGGCCCAGCTCTTTTCCCCTCGGAGCTCCGTGGCGTCGATCTTTTCGTCCACGACTTCGTCTTGACCTAAAAACGCCTATAAAAAGGTCCCCTGTCGTTTCGCGAAAGGAGGCGGCGAGAAACATAGAACCACGAAACAGAGAGACAGAAGGCTGCCGCCGGAGAAGATCGGAGGGGGGAAACGCCGCCAATCGCCTCCGGAGGGCTCCACCCCCTTCGACGTGTTCTTCATCAACATCTACAGCAGAACTTCTCCACCATCATCACCATGGTGAAGGGGGGAGTAGTCCACCCCATGACTAGGGTTTGTGGTGGTACTTATGTATCTCTCCTCTCTCTTGAGCTTCACTAATTAGTACCGTATGAGCTGCTATACATGATTACGGTCATCTATGTAATACCTTTGTGGTGAATATTTGATGGGGTTCGTAGCAGAAAACAATAATTTTTCTAACTATCGCAACACCGAAACTAGCCAGGATCTATCTATCTAGTAATGCGGTAACGGAGAAGTCATCGGAAACATACCCTTGTAGACCGATAGCGGGAATTACGCTCCCGCACAAGCGTTGCCGATGAAGACGTACGTAGCCGACCTCAAGGTCGCGGAGAACTTGGCGCGACGAAGAAGAAGGAGACGCGGCGATGAAGAAGCTCCTAGTGCCGAACTCGTGAGAGAGCAGCACCTCCGAGTACTCGCACACGTACGGACCTTGACGATGACCTCCGTGCTCCCCGATCCAGCCGGAATAGCGGAAGCGAGAACTTTGGGTGGAAACCCGCAGCACAACGGTGCGCTGCGGTTTATAGGTCTCCCGTATACGCTGTCCAGACTTGGGACCGCGCACGTCGAGAGATGGGGAGGGAGGAATTGGACTAGGGAGAAGCCTGGGCCAACCGGAATTAATTCCTGAATTTTCTGTGTATTTTTCCAATTAATCCGGGTCCCTATTTATTGGAGGAGAGGGTGTGCACCTCTCCTCAACTCCATGTGGGACTAAAGGGAGAGGGGGTGGTGCGGCTGCCCCTTGGGCCAACCGCACCCCATGGTGGCGCATGGGCCCCAAGGGCCCAGCCGCACCCCTCACATGGGGGGGAGCTTCCCCTCTTGGGCCCTATGGCCCATTAAGGTGGCTGCCCCATTTTTTCTCCTTTTTCTTTAATATTAAATTAATATAAATATATATAATTCCATAATTAATATATTTACATACTATTTAATCTCCCGTGACTCCGAAACAATTTCCGGATCACTCCGAACTCACTTCGGTCTCCCCGGAACTCTTCCGGTCTTCCCCGGAACTCTTCCGTTCTTGCCGGAACCTTTCCGAAACCTCCTATCTCTATACCTAAGCCACTCCGATGTTTCCAAAACGTTCTCCTAGCGTCGTCAAGACCTTAAGTGTGTTACCCTCGGTTCGAGAATACTCCGGACATGGTCGAGACCCTCCCGCCAATGACCGTCAGGGAGCCCTGGATGACTATGACGGCCCCGTGCATTCTAGAATAAATCATCCTTGAATCATCTTTGAACCGTTAACATGATATGGTCATTCCCTTTGTTCGTTGATACTTCCTTGTCCGAGATACGATCGTCAACATCCGATGTTGTGTTTTATCTCGTTACCGACAAGGTTGCTTTACTCGTTCCCATGAAATTATATCTCAATGACCTAGTCATACGCTGCGCAGCTTTACAGATATAATCTCACCGAGTGGGCCCAGCATATCAATCCATCACACGGATGAACAAATCCCGCTCTTGATCACTCGCCCCGACTACTTCCTTCCAATACCCGAAAGTGTCACCCTTATTGTCGTGCGTATGAGACATGACGTTAGGTGCGATCAGCCGTATCTTTCAGAAGCAGCGACTTGATGTAATCTCACGGTCTAAGGAATAAGCTACCACGTTATAATCCTATTGCAGTGTTGAACTATCTGATACGATCCTAACTGCAATACTTTGGGTAATGTCCATCAAATTATTCTCCCAATAAAATGACTCCACCATCAACTGTTAATGCAATATGATCGGGAAATCACGATCATCCATTGACTGATGGACTAGTTTATCTAGAGGCTTAACTAGGGACTCTGGTTTGTTTACATACCACACGTGTATTAACAATTCCGATTAATACAGTTATAGCATGGTATAAAACTATTTATAAACTTAAAGAGATAATGCAATAAATCTTATTATTTATTTGCCTCTAGGGCATATCTCCAACAGTCTCCCACTTGCACTAGATTTCAAATAAATCCAGCTGCATTTCTATACCAATCATACAACCTTATCTTTTATAAGTGTTTATGATAATGCTCGCTCGTGGAAGAGGTTTCCTTCGGCCTGAACCTTTCATAACCGTAAGCTCTTTGCAAACCATTGATATCACCTTATTTGATATCATCATGCTATCTTAATAACAAATATACATATTTGGCAACTAAGTGAGACTTTTGTTTCCCTGCGCTTACTCTGATCCAATATCAGTTAATTGCATTAAACACACTCAGTTTTAGAGAATACCTTTTCTCTACCAACTCTATGTACTTTTGCAGTATCTTTATACTTCTATATTTACCTAAGTAGATCCTGACATTCTATTGTCAGCCTAATGCCTTTTAATTTATCCTATAACGACTTGATCCTTATTTCTTTCTGTCATTTAGGTTGATCCTTTTAACACAACATTTGTTAAACTCATCATCCTTTACAGATTTGAAATAACCACATATCCTTAGTTTCTTTTAAACTATGAAGGATAATTTTGGTTCCACTAATAATGAATCACAAATTCATCTCAGCGCTTATTCTTCTTGTAAGAATACTAATCATATCTTTTCGAGTATATAATATGGTTAATATGCTGCCACCTTATCATGGCATAGAAGTGCAGCATATTTTACAACCATGATTACTTTATCCAGATTTACAAGGACCAATTCCTCGTTACGTCTTATTCTGACACATCAGAATCTAATCTGGAAAAACACCTCGACTTCTTTAAAATGATCTATTCAAAACAGATGCTCACATTTTAAACATATATGATTTTATCGTAATTCAATAATTACTTCTAATTCATTTTCCTAGTACCTATCTATTATATGTCATTTACATATAAACACCTGACTAAGCTCCCACTCAAAATGTCAATTACATTTGAGATTGTGTAACTTGTAATGCTCCCACTCAAAATGTCAAACACATTTCATATTGTGTAGCCCACAAGCTCCCACTTAACAATATGTCACTTACATATTATTCCGGTAAGCTGTCCTACTCCCACTTAAATTATACGGATATAATTTCCTTCGATATTTCGGTCATAACCGAAATCCTTGATCATGTATCAATTCGAAAATTCCAAATACGATGTATTATACTTGTTAATACAAATCCAAAAGACTTAGGCATGTCTACATCCAATGTAGTCAAAACAATTTTGATTTTGTCAAAGACATTCTTCATGACAAAATTAGCTTTATGTCCTTCTCACAGTTTCATTCTTTTCACACAACTTGTCATGTGAAAAATCAAGTAACCCTTTTACTTAATAAGATTCAAGCAACATTTACTAATACAATCTTGAATGCAACCTTTTGGATTTATGACTCTATAGTCACAATTCGAATTTGGCATCACCCCAATTTCTTTGTATTTCGTAGGTATCCCTTGTTCTAGTAACAAGCTCATTAAATCATGAAATATTAATCTGTGACCGGACAGAAAATATTCTTTAATGCCTACTATTTATAAAAAGCTCCTTGCATGAAAACACCATGATCAAATATCATCATTTTTCATTTCATTTGTGGAGTTTTGTTGTCGGATCAAATTCCAAACAATATTTCTCTCACAAATCGAGTAAGGTCAATTACCCCTTTTAAGCTTTTCTTTATTTCATATCCTTTCTTGAAACTTGTTTTCAATGAATCACCAAGTTAGCAATACTAGTTTTGCCCTTGTTGGTGTTTACCATATGAAACATATATTCATTCCTATGAATATTTTACAAAGAACTATTTCGTACATAGTTTCGTATTATCATATAATCTATAAACCATGACACACAACTTATTGTCGTTCATACGAATTTTGGGTGAAGACTTCAAAATAGGGAGTTTACTAATTCTAACGGAAAAACCTTCTACGTGATTTCTAAAATATTAAGAGATAATTTTTAGGACTATACTTTATTCAAAATAGAGTATGATCATAATGTCTACATAAATCAACATGTTTGATAATAGCATCATAATTTTGTGAACCGAATTTCACAAGTCCTTTTGTGAACCGAATTTTCACAAACCTTCATGATAAAATAAATCTTTAAAATCCTTGCTATTATAATCCAATTACAATGACTTGATTTTATATCCTCCTTTTCTATCCGAAAAATCTTTCTTGATCAAATCAAATAATTTCAGATAATTGTATCTTTTAGTAAATACTTATTATTTACTTAGACATACAACAAAGGTTTCAATAATAATTTCCACTACACAATTTAATTTAACAATCATCTTGCATGATCTCAAATCAAATTTCTTCTCATATTGACTTATCAATATTTTTCAATCATCATGTCTCATTAGACATCACGCATGCAAATACACAAGATCAAAGTATCCAAAATATTTGCAATGATTAAAAATTCGGTAGTGCATTTTATTATTGACTTAGGATATTTATTTTAACATTCAAATCCACTTTGCTATCAAAAAGATTAATGCATGAATAACTTATTCATAATCGAAATATGATCATAAGAAAACTTTATTCATAATAAAAACAACTTGCTTGTCTCTTACAAATATGAATAACTTGTCTCATCGAATATAAGACATACTTATTACAATCACTCTCAAATTCGACTACAAAACTCTTATTCAAAACTACTAATCAAAACTTGATAACTATGGGCGTGAAACTCCTTGGCCATCAACTACTTTGCCTTGCCATCATTCCGCAACATCATGTCGTACTCTGCAGCTATCTTGTTATATTCTGGTGCTGTTTCAATAAAACAGACATAAGCATCAAATACTTTAATATTAACAAGTGTAAGAAATAACAATTATAACTTTGTATATCAAATATACCTTGCGTGTCATCTATTTCTCCTTCGATGGGTTCCACCTCCACATCTTTGATTTCGACCAGGAAATCATTGAAGAGGAGGAAATCACTCTTAAGTATATACTCATCGACAAGCTCCTCATAGCTAGGAGGTAGAGAACGCAACACCGCCTGTATTGCAAAAGTATCCGCCATCCAGTAATCGCATGTGTTGTGAGATCATCGTGAATGTCAAACATCTTACACAAATGTGTCTCCAAGCAGGTATGTTCTTCCATCTTGAGTGAAAGAAACTTGTCCAGCTGCTTGTACTGCTCTTGCTTCATTCGGTTCAAGAACCGAACTTTAAGAGCACCTATCATCACAGCGGGTTCCATATGGCGAAACTCATTTTTCAGCTCATGATCCATGCAGACATACATCGTGATCTGAACACTCTCCAGACCTCACGACGCTGACGAAAATCCTCTTTCGCCTCTGCACTTGCGGAGTCTCCTGGTTTATCTCCTAACAATTCTCCTATCACGTAAGAAATGTCGTTCTGGTAGAGGACGTCTTTCAGGTTTCTGTACCACGTCATGAAGTTGGATCCATCGTTCCGGAGATTTCCTTTTCTAATAAAATGGTTGAACTCAAGACTTTCTTCCTTAGGATAAGGCATGATCTACAAAGATAATTTGCAAAGACTAGGTAAGGCTAAGTTTATAAAATTATGAGTTTATTTAATAATCATATTATCAAACACACTCCACTAAGAGAATTATCCCTAAAAACTGTCTTAGTGATTACACGATCCCAATCCATTAAATTACCCCCTTCGATCGGGCGGGCAACGTAACTTCAGAGGTAGGCAAAGAATTACCAATCGCAACAATCATGCGACTCATGCTCGATCTTTCGATCACCCGTGTTCCGAGGCCATATACTGGTATATGCTAGGCTCGCCAATTTAACCTTAGTGTTTTCGCGTGTGCAACGTGGCTTACACCCACTGTATGCGAACGAAGAGACGAGTGTAGACGAAAAGGATCGAAACCCAAACGACGTACCCCGTAACGTAGAACTTTATTGGTGGTGCACACTAAGGCAGAACACAATTTTGGTATTAAATTAGGGATCATCCTATTACGGCTACCGTTGTATATCTTTATATAAGCACTCAAATAGGATGCAAACACACAACGAACAATATCAAAATAATGTAATGAAGTGCGATATGACATGGCCGTCGCGCCTCGGCCTTCACGGCGCGCCTCCAATGGTGCTCCGAGTCTACGGTGCCACCTTTGCCTCCGATAACATAAAACTTACCGTGACCATGTCATATTAAAATAGCCCCACTGCAAAACAAAGTTAGACGCTCTACTTTTATCCTTTTGCAATTTTACGTGGCTGCTAGGGCTTTCGTGAAGAACCGTTTCTTACCTACGAACATACAACCACAACACGATTAAATAATTGTCTCTATTACACCCTTTTCAGGGCCCTCCATTGAAAATGCCATGCCGTCTAAAGAGAGAGAGACAGACACCCGCCAGCCGCATATATGGTACAAGCCATATGTTAGTTGCGGAACCAGTCTCGCGTAAGCGTACGCGTAAGGTCGGTCCGGGCCGCTTCATCAACTCAATGCCAACAACATTAGCAAGTGCACGCGAGAGGGTAACAATTATAGAATCGATGCCCACATTCAACATGTGTTCTAACCGTACCAGCAATACTACGCATAGATCGGCTCTGATACCACTGATGGGGTTCGTAGCAGAAAACAATAATTTTTCTAACTATCGCAACACCGAAACTAGCCAGGATCTATCTATCTAGTAATGCGGTAACGGAGAAGTCATCGGAAACATACCCTTGTAGACCGATAGCGGGAATTACGCTCCCGCACAAGCGTTGCCGATGAAGACGTACGTAGCCGACCTCAAGGTCGCGGAGAACTTGGCGCGACGAAGAAGAAGGAGACGCGGCGATGAAGAAGCTCCTAGTGCCGAACTCGTGAGAGAGCAGCACCTCCGAGTACTCGCACACGTACGGACCTTGACGATGACCTCCGTGCTCCCCGATCCAGCCGGAATAGCGGAAGCGAGAACTTTGGGTGGAAACCCGCAGCACAACGGTGCGCTGCGGTTTATAGGTCTCCCGTATACGCTGTCCAGACTTGGGACCGCGCACGTCGAGAGATGGGGAGGGAGGAATTGGACTAGGGAGAAGCCTGGGCCAACCGGAATTAATTCCTGAATTTTCTGTGTATTTTTCCAATTAATCCGGGTCCCTATTTATTGGAGGAGAGGGTGCACCTCTCCTCAACTAGCATGTGGGACTAAAGGGAGAGGGGGTGGTGCGGCTGCCCCTTGGGCCAACCGCACCCCATGGTGGCGCATGGGCCCCAAGGGCCCAGCCGCACCCCTCACATGGGGGGGAGCTTCCCCTCTTGGGCCCTAGGCCCATTAAGGTGGCTGCCCCATTTTTTCTCCTTTTTCTTTAATATTAAATTAATATAAATATATATAATTCCATAATTAATATATTTACATACTATTTAATCTCCCGTGACTCCGAAACAATTTCCGGATCACTCCGAACTCACTTCGGTCTCCCCGGAACTCTTCCGGTCTTCCCCGGAACTCTTCCGTTCTTGCCGGAACCTTTCCGAAACCTCCTATCTCTATACCTAAGCCACTCCGATGTTTCCAAAACGTTCTCCTAGCGTCGTCAAGACCTTAAGTGTGTTACCCTCGGTTCGAGAATACTCCGGACATGGTCGAGACCCTCCCGCCAATGACCGTCAGGGAGCCCTGGATGACTATGACGGCCCCGTGCATTCTAGAATAAATCATCCTTGAATCATCTTTGAACCGTTAACATGATATGGTCATTCCCTTTGTTCGTTGATACTTCCTTGTCCGAGATACGATCGTCAACATCCGATGTTGTGTTTTATCTCGTTACCGACAAGGTTGCTTTACTCGTTCCCATGAAATTATATCTCAATGACCTAGTCATACGCTGCGCAGCTTTACAGATATAATCTCACCGAGTGGGCCCAGCATATCAATCCATCACACGGATGAACAAATCCCGCTCTTGATCACTCGCCCCGACTACTTCCTTCCAATACCCGAAAGTGTCACCCTTATTGTCGTGCGTATGAGACATGACGTTAGGTGCGATCAGCCGTATCTTTCAGAAGCAGCGACTTGATGTAATCTCACGGTCTAAGGAATAAGCTACCACGTTATAATCCTATTGCAGTGTTGAACTATCTGATACGATCCTAACTGCAATACTTTGGGTAATGTCCATCAAATTATTCTCCCAATAAAATGACTCCACCATCAACTGTTAATGCAATATGATCGGGAAATCACGATCATCCATTGACTGATGGACTAGTTTATCTAGAGGCTTAACTAGGGACTCTGGTTTGTTTACATACCACACGTGTATTAACAATTCCGATTAATACAGTTATAGCATGGTATAAAACTATTTATAAACTTAAAGAGATAATGCAATAAATCTTATTATTTATTTGCCTCTAGGGCATATTTCCAACAATATTGTGGTATGAGATGATTTGGTATGCATTTACTGTTGTGTTGGAACTTTTATGACTTGTCATGCTTTGATAGAATATTGTTCTTTAAGAAGTATGATGTATGTGGGTACGGGATTGCCGATGTGACACGGCATAGGTATTGAGTGACATGATACCGCCCAACATCCTTTATCCGGGGTAAAAAGAAAGAGTATGATGTGGGAGTGAGAGAAACCACGCTAGCCTTACGAGGGGTGACCTAGCAATACAAATGAGTTTTTCTTTCAACTATGTGTTTTAGGACATATAGCCGTCATAAAAAGCTACCATTAAAACATGACAATTGTGTGTACTTTATCTATAACATGATGATCACCGTAGATGAGAGAGAGAGAGGATTAAGTGAACCCATGAACCATGTCCATTGTTCCTATAAGAAACACACACTTGAGCTTGTCCTCTTGCTACATAGAGGATTGGGCTTTCTCTCTTTGAGAGCTTTCACTTGCTACTACCTTTGTCTTGTCCTCTTGCAAAGAAGAGGATTGGGACACTTTTACATCCATCAAACCAACCATCTTGTTCTCTAAACTTGTTTAGTGCATAATCAACTAAAACTTGTGACACTTTAGTTGTAGGGAATAGATAACTTTTCCTTCTTGCTCCTGCGGATCGATACCTTACTTCCACATTGAGAGGTGCTACAGTGATCCCTTGCTCTTGGGGGTTATCAGCATTCTACTATTGATAATGGTCAATCATCTTGTTATAAAATTGTTAAAAGTGGGTTTGAAATTTTTAATCCCACTATCTTGGAGCTTGATAAGAATTATGTGTTTGTAGATCATGAAAAGCATGCTTTATGTGATGGTTATATTGTTGAATTTGTTCATGATGCTACTGTAAATTACTATGAGAGAGGAAAATATGGCTGTAGGAATTTTCATGTTACTAAAACACCTCTCTTTAAGATGCAAGTTCTGAAGTCACTCTTATTTTATCTTCCTATGCTTGTCAGTATGTTCTCCATGGATTTATTTGTTTACAAGATGCCTATGCATAGGAAGTGGGTTAGACTTAAGTGTATTTCGAATTTGCTTCTTGATGCTCCCTTTTGCTTCATGTTTTTATTCTTATGTGAGCATCATTAAAAATCTGATGCCTAGCTAAAAGGCTTTAAAGAAAAGCACTTGTGGGAGATAACCCATATTTTTATTTGCTGTTATTTTTGCTTTTTCTTGAGTCAAGGATGCTTGTCTACCGCTATAGTAACTCATTTGTATCTTTTATTTCCTGTTTTGTTGTGCCAAGGAAAGTCACTAATGATAAGATGGTACCAATTTTCGGGACTGCACAGGAACAGATTCCTGTTCGTCACCATTTTTAACGGCAGAGCCACAGACAAAAATCGAAACATTCTGCCAATTTTTGTGCGTGTTCCTGATGATGTTACGCAACTTTCATTAGACTATCACTTTTCGATTTGAGCAACGTAAGTGCCTCGAAAAAATCAACCTTTACGGACTGTTCTGGTTTTGACAGATTCTGTCTTTGTTTTGCATTCTCTCTTTTACAAGTTTTTGAGTGGTTTTCTTTCAGGTGGAAGAGCCCACTTGAGCCTAGTAACAGTAGCTAATGTTTAAAATTGTTGGCTTATGAATTTTGTCCATGCAAGAACTTTGAAGTATTATGTTTTAGTGCACTAACCTGCTAATAAGAAAAGCTGTCAAGTTTTGGTGTGAAGGAAGTTTTCAAGTGTTAAGAGAGGAGGATGATATTACAAGATCAAGAAGAGTGAAGAGCTTAAGCTTGGGGAGGCTTACCTCCCCAGCATATTTCAAGAAGACTCAAGCATCTAAGCTTGGGGATGCCAACAAACTATCAGGTCATCTCTAGTGAGACTATATTTTTATTGCTTCACATCTATGTACTCTTCCTTGGAGCGTCAGTGCATTTTTGTTTTCAGTTTGTTTTGTTTTGTTTGCTGTCCTATACTTGTTGGATCCTAACATTCATGTTTGGGAGAGAGACACGCTCAACTTTTTCATTAGAATACTCTTGTGCTTCACTTATACTTGTTGAGTATTCCTGTCTAGCTGCTGTTATAGCTTCTAGCTCTCAGTTTTCATGTATCTCTTGTTAGAGCTATTAGTTTATTTTGAAGAAAGTACTCTCTTGCTTCACTTATACCTATTTGGAGAGTTGTCAAATAAGTTGATTGGTGTTTGGTTGGACCAGAAAAATGCTATGCATGTGGTAGTGGTATAAAATGCTTACATGAATCTTATAAGATCTTTGTCTTGAGTAATTTGATGCTTGTCAATTGTTTTGAGCTGTCAAGTAAATAATGTTTAAACTTGTGCATCATGTAAGTAATGGCAATTAGTGAAGAACTACTGTAAAAATTTGTTGCTATAATGAGTTTCTTTGCATCATTGGTAGTTCGAAGTAGTCTAGATAATTTTTGGATGAAAGCTCTGGGTTAACAAGGAAGACAATGTAGAGTCTTATGGTTTGTCAACCATGTGTTTTTATGTGCATTCTTGGTATGCCAGTTGATAATGGTGTTTGCTTATAAATAACCTTGCTAGCCTAAACTCTGTACTAAGAGGGAATGCTTCTTGTACATCCAAAACCCTTGAGCCAAATCCATGCCACTTGTGTCCACCATAACTACATATTATGTGGTGTTTTCACCATTCCAAGTAAATTTTCTCATGTGCTATCTACTAACTAATCAAAACTGTTACAATTCCTTTTTGTGTCACTACTTGAAAAGCTCATAAGGACGTGGTAGTTGGAATCGTCATCTTCCATGCTAATTGATTTACAAGGATTAGCAGCTTCATCTGCTTCTCCACCTTTTATTTTGCATTAAAGAGCTGGTTAGTCCACCCTATAAATAAATAAATAAATAGACACTCCTCCATGGTTTGTGATTGTTGGAAGGCACCCGAGGATTCGGTTAAGCCATGGTTTGTGAAAGTAATGGTTGGGAGGAGTGTCAAAAATAAGTGCTTGTTACAAGTGCAGTTCTATAAACTCTCGGAACCGCTCTAAAAGTTGGTTAGCCATGGAAGATGACAAGAACTCTATTACTGATTTGTTGACACCTGTATACACCTTTCTCTTAAAACAATATTTTATGCTCTCTATAATATATGCCTTCGGGGACTACAAGCTCTAGCACATGATTTAATCCCTACTTCCCTCTGCGAAGGGCCTTTCTTTTACTTTATTGTTGAGTCAGTTTTCCCACTTCTTTCTGTCTACTTAAGCAAACACCATTGTCAACTTCAGTATAACAGTTTTTACATAAAGGATGTGTTTGATTGATTATATTCTTTGCCTTGACATTATCTATATTATATACATGTTGAAAGTTGAAGCAAATGTTGAAGCTATTATCTTCCTCTGTGTTGATTCAAACACTTTCACTTAGAAGTTATTGCTGCAATGAACTAACTCTTATGTAAGATTATTATATCTTCAATGTCTCTATAGTACTATTCATGAAAGTTTGCACTTGTGTGATTCATTTTGTTTACTCCTTGTTTATTTGTTTGCAAACTATAGACCATTGGCTTGGATCACTTCATTCAGATCATGTGCATTACATTGTTATTTGATCAAAGATTGTGTTGGTAGCATGTCACTTCAAAAATTATTTGATTTTATTGTTTACCTACTTGAGGACAAGTAGAAACTAAGCTTGGGGATGCTTGATACGTCTCAAACGTATCTATAATTTTTGATGT
The DNA here is from genome assembly GCA_947311845.1 of Poa pratensis. Taxonomy (NCBI): domain Eukaryota; kingdom Viridiplantae; phylum Streptophyta; class Magnoliopsida; order Poales; family Poaceae; genus Poa; species Poa pratensis. The sequence goes on along the minus strand of CAMZMU010000080.1, from coordinate 4,508,587 downwards.
TCCATGCTGTTATTATATCAATTGCTACATGTTTTGGTTACACTTTATATCATTTTTATACATTTTCTAGGACTAACCTATTAAAAAGATGTCAGAGTGCCAGTTCCTGTTTTCTGCTGTTTTTCGTTTCAGAATATCTATTAAGGAAATATTCTTGGAATTGGACGAAACAAAAAGGGACGATCGTATTTCTCCGACACGTACACGAAGTCCAAAGGGGAGACGGAGAGGAGCCACGAGGGCACCTCGCCACACTAGGGCGCGGCCCAGGTGGGGCCGGCGCCGAGGTATGGCGAGGGCGCCTCCCTCGGCCCCTGACGCCGCCTCTTCGCCTATATATTCCCGACATATTGCGTACCCTAAAAACACCGATCATATTCCACGAAAAGTTCCGTCGCCGCCGCCGTCGTCAACCTCAGATCGGGAGGGTTCTGAAGCTCTTCCCGGCACCCTGCCGGAGGGGAGATCATCACCGGAGGGCTCTACATCACCATGCCTGCCTCCGGAGTGATACGTGAGTAGTCCACCCCTGGACTGTGGGTCCATAGCTGTAGCTAGATGGTTGTCTCTCCACCTTGTTCCTCCATGTTTAGATCTTGTGAGCTGCCTAACATGATCAAGATCATCTTTATGTAATGCTACATGTTGTGTTTGCTGGGATCCGATGAATATTGATACCATGTTTAAGTTGTTTATTTATCTATGTTCTTGATCTTGCATGCTCTCCGTTGCTAGTAGATGCTTTGGCCAAGTAGATGCTTGTGACTCCAAGAGGGGGTATTTATGCTAGATAGTGGGTTCAGTCTCCAGTAATCTGGGCGAGTGACAGCAACATCTAAGGTTGTGGATGTGCAGTTGCCACTAGGGATAAAACAATGATGCAATGTCTACGGTCATTTGTGTTGTTTACATTACGCACTTTACTTAATGCAATAATTTGTTGTTAGCAACTTAATACTGGAAGTGATGCGGATGCTGGCCGGAAGGTGGATTATTTAGGCATAGATGCAGTTGGATAACGGTCTATGTACTTTGTTGTAATGCCCAACTAGATCTCATAGTGAACATCTTGTCATATATTGCATTGTCATGCACTCTCTATTTGTCAATTGCCCGGCTGTAATTTGTTTACTCAGCATGTTAGATATCTGTTTTGGAGAGACACCACTAGTGAACTGTGGACCCCGGTCCAATTTCCTCATGCTGTTAAACACCCTACTGCAATCATTTGTTCTCTGTTACTTGCTGCAATTCATACTGTTTTCCACACCATACGTTTAATCCTTTGATTCTGCAAGACCGGAGAGATTGACAACCTCTCTGTCTCGTTGGGGCAAAGTAATTTGATTGTGTTGTGTGCAGATTCCACGTTGCTGACAACACCACACTTGGTTGGCGCCTGGGGAGTCATCACCAACAACCTTCTGAAAGATTCCAAGTCCTACTGGTTCGATAACCTTGGTTAGATCAAGGGAAAGCTGCTGCTACACTACATCATACCTTACTCTTGGTGTTTCCCAACACACTCAACCACCATCACGTGGCCACCTCGGGAAGCTTCTGGAGCCCCCCTCTCGCCTATATATTCCCGACATCCCGAAAACCCTAAAACAGCCGGTCATATTCCACGAAAAGTTTCGCTGCCGCCGCCGTCGTCAACCCTAGACCGAGAGGGTTCCGGAGCTCGAGAGGATATCATCATCAAAGGGCTTCTACATCCCCATGCCTTCCTCCGTAGTGATGTGTGAGTAGTTCATCCTTGGACTACGGGTCCATAGCAGTAGCTAGATGGTTGTCTCTCCACTTTGTACCTCCATGTTTAGATCTTGTGAGCTGCCTAACATGATCAAGATCATCTTATTGTAATGTTGCATGTTGTTTTTGCTGTGATCCGATGAATATTGATACTATGAGCAAGTTGTTTATCAATCTATATTTATGTTGTTTATGATCTTGCATGCTTTCTGTCACTAGTAGATGCTCTGGCCAAGTAGATGCTTGTGACTCCAAGAGGGAGTATTTATACTAGATAGTGGGTTAATGCCTCCAGTAACCTGGGCTCGAGATGACAGAAACGATTAAGATTGTGGATGTGCTGTTGCCACTAGGGAGAAAACAATTGTGCTTTGACTACGTGTTATTTGCATTGTTAAGATTACACACTTTACTTAATGCAATAATCTGTTGTTTGCAACTTAATACTGGAAGGGGTGCGGATGCTAACCTGAAGGTGGATTATTTAGGCATAGATGCATGCCGGATAGCGATCTATGTACTTTGTTGTAATGCCCAATTGAATCTCATAGTGTTTTTTTTAGATTTTCTGCATTCATATCACGAAATAATACAAAGTTTTTGACCCTTACAAGCACGCTGTAACACAATCACAAAGGACCATGAACACCTAGAACACCCTAAAACAACCATACCACAAGAAGATCTCTGGAGCCCTGTGCCATCATCCCAGAATCTTGAGAGAAGACCCCTGCAGCAAAAGAATCTACAACCAAGCGTAAGCAGGTCATCATCTTCGACCATGGTACAATTGCCGCCACGCTGCTTCCTCCTTCCTTGACACCAGCGCCGAGAGGGCGTGGACACCAATCCAACACACCTGCAACAGCCGTCGCCATCTTTGGCTTTGAGTACCGCGGAAAGTGTCCCTTCCGGACGGAAGAGAACTCGAGTCAACCGACCGGTCAAGCACCGCGGCCGGGCCATCCGCCCGGGCAAAGCAGGATCTCCCTCTAGCAACAACACAGAGGAAGGAGAAGAACATCAGCAGCAAATCATACCGACAAGGAGAAAGAAGGGTCTTCGTCTCCATGCATCCATCGCCCATCTGAGAACCCAACCGGCCAGTGCCGATGGACCTCCAGACACCATAGCCCGCGACCTCGATGAGATCCGGGGATCCCCCACCCCGCTGGCTCCTAGACAAGGGCAGAAGCCTCGCATGACCGCGAACGGAGCCGGAGAGATTTATTCCGACGCGACACCACCGCAACGGCCTCGGCAGCGTGTCCCCCAACCCTAACCCTACCAGGCACCCGCCTAGCGGACAGACCCGAGGTTCCCCCTCCCTCCCACCGCCAGAGCGGCCGACGGAGAGAGAGGGAACCGGCGGCGCCGCCGGCGGCACGCAAGGGACCCTCGTTCGCCTCCGCGATCACCTCGTGCGATCCGATTTTCCTGGAGCGAACCTGGACGGAGGGAGTATATTGCATTGGCATGCCTCATTATTTGTCAATTGTCCAGCTGTAATTTGTTCGCCCATCATGCTATCTTTTATGGAGAGACACCACTAGTGAACTGGGCACCCCGGTCCATTTCTTTAATCTGATAAAACCACCTACTGCAATCATCTGTTTCTTGTTACTTTCTGCAATTACAACTCTCTTCCACACTGTGCATTTAATCCTTTGTTTTCAGCAAGCCGGAGAGGTTGACACCCTCTTTGTTTCGTTGGGGCAAATTAGTTTGATTGTGATGTGTGCAGGTCCTAGTCAGTTGCACCGCTGACAACTTCTGAAGCATCTTTCAAGTCCTACTGGATTAATAACCATGGTAGATTCCAAGGGAAAACTTGCTGCTGCACTACTTCATACCTTCCTCTTGGGGTCTCCCAACGAACGTGTGTTTCACGGTTATCAAGCACTTTTTCTGGTGTCGTTGCCGGGGACTTGGAGAGCTTCAGCAGCTGGACTCGCTGACTCCCATCAACAACACTTTTTCTGGCACCATTCCAGATAGGGGAGTCTCACACTTCCAATCTCTTAACTTTGTTTTTGTCTTGCTTAGTTTATTTTCTTTTATCTTGTTTGCTATTAAAAATAAAAAACATAAAAAAATTAAATTCCTGCATCTAGTTATTTTCGAGTTGTTATTCATGTCTTGTTTTAATTTTGCTAAAATGAGTAATCCTGAAAATACTAAGTTGTGTGACTTCACTAGCACAATCAACAATGATTTCATATGTACACCTATTGCTCCTCCTGCTTCCAAAGCAGAATTCTATGAAATTAAGCCTACACTGTTAAATCTTGTTATGAAAGAGCAATTTTCTGGTGTTAGTTCTGATGATGCTGCAGCTCACCTTAATAACTTTGTTGAACTATGTGATATGCAAAAGTATAAGGAAGTAGAAAGTGATATTATTAAGCTGAAATTGTTTCCTTTCTCCTTGAGAGGAAGAGCTAAAGAATGTTTGTTATCTTTGCCTACAAATAGTATTGATTCTTGGACTAAGTGTAAAGATGCTTTCATTGGAAAATAATATCCTCTTGCTAAAATCAATGCTTTGAGAAGTGGCATATGAAATTTAGGCAATTTGATAATGAACATGTTGCTCAAGCTTGGGAAAGAATGAAACATTTTATGCGGGATTGAATTTTTCTTCAAGGAATTTACTGGATTCAGCTGCTGGAGGGACCTTCATGTCCATCACCTTGGGTGCTGCTACAAAACTTCTTGATGATATGGTGATTAATTATTATGAATGTCGAACTGAAAGGGCTACAACTGGTAAGAAGGTAAATTATGTTGAGGAAATCTCCTTCTTGAGTGACAAGGTTGATGCTATTATGTCTATGCTTTCGAATGGTCATGCTCCTGTTGATCCAAATAATGTTCGTTTAGCTTAATTGGTTGCTCAAGAAGAGCATGTTGATGTGAACTTCATTAAAAATAATAATTTCAACAACAATGCCTATAAGAATAATTTTGGTAATAGCAACTATAAGCCATATCCTTCTGCTGGTAACAATGCTTATGATAATTATTATGGTAATTCCTACAACAACAGTAGAAGTGTGCCATCTGATCTTGAAGTTATGCTTAAAGATTTTATTAGCACACAAACTGCTTTTAATAAAATTGTTGAGGAAAAACTAGGGAAAATTGATATTCTTGCTGCTAAGGTTGATAGTCTTGTTCATGATGTTGATTTTCTGTAAATAAAAGTTATGCCTCATGATGTTAAAGAGAGCAAGACTCTCAATGCTATACAAATTAAAATTGATAACAACATTGGGATGTTAGCTGAGTTGCATGAAAGATGGGAAAGAGAGGAAAAATAAGCTGATATTGCTAAACAAAGTAGTGTTGCTAATGTCTGCACTATTTTTACTACTAAAACTGATGTAGCTTCGAGTTCTAGCAAATCTCCCACTGTTAATGGCAAGATAATTGGTGTTGGGAATGTCTCTACTTCTGTTACAAATAGCTTTAAAATGCATGATAGCACTAAAATTGTTCCTGATAAAAGTGCTGAAATTTTTAGAAGTGTAGGAGATAATTGTACCATTACCTTTGATGACAACAATTTCGATTTTGATGGTTGCAACCTTACTGAAGTCATTATGTTCTTGCAAAAGCTAGGTAAGAGTCCTAAGACTAGTGAAATAAATATAGCTTTTACAAAACATCTTTACTATTAAAGACGGCTTGGTGAATGCCTGGTGTCACACCTCTCTTTAATTACACAAAGGATGCCACCTTCTAACTAAACCATCTCACACGCACCAACAAGATAGGATGGAGTTTGTTACGGAGTAGTTTGTTAACATCTCATCTTATATGCACACCGCACCACGCGCACCAACAAGATAGGACGGAGTACGGTCTAATCCCGAACATATCGCTGCTTAACGATACTTTTCTCCTGATGTGCGAACGGTGGCTTGCAGTTGACCGCTTTTACTTCCCCCAATTCTCCATCCTCTCCCCCTGGGATTACGAGAGCATCGTCGCCCCATCACCTCATCTGTTTTAATTTTCGATCGGGGCAGCCTGAATCCCAACTCTCGACGCTGTCCATTAGCGTCTCGACATGTCACACAGCACAGCCCACAGCTACTTCCTGCTTTCCTGGATCCTAATTTTTGCTGTCGCCAGCCTCCTCGACGCCCGCGGCGCCCCGCGCCTTGCGTTCTGGGTCTACGACGTCGGCCGTGCCATCGCGTTCCGCATCACCGCCTTGGCATCGTAATCGTCAGCCTGGACAAAGTCTCTGTCGTCTCCAAGGAGATCAGTACAAGTACCACAAGATCAAAGTCCACACCTTCGTGCTCAACTTCGCCGGCGACCGGGTGGAGGCACTCAAGGAGAGAATCCAAGGCCTCGACATCGACGTGCTCGTCAACAACGTCGGGGTCTTCTACATGTACGTCCGCTAATTCCTTGAGGTGGATTAGGAGTTAATGCAGAGCCGTATCCGAGTCAACGTCGAGGGCGTCACGCCGGTCACCCACGTTATGCTTCCGGGCATGCATGGTCGACATGAAGACATGGTGTTGGGGGCAGACCACAAGGGTAGTCAAGTCAGCCGCCGAGTGCGCCGCTGTCCAACCTGCAGCGGTGGGCGTGGCACCGCCCATTGCCCAGTACATTTCCTTGTATCAGCGAAAAGGTCCGCCCCTCTTTTCCTTTCCCTTTGGTAGACTATGGAGATCACTCCTGATTTGCAGACTTGTGTAGATGCACGCCAGTATATGGTGATTATGCCTTTGTTTCTTCTTGGGTACCATGTGTAGTATTTTTTGGAATTGGAATGATGGGCAGTAAACTCTTTTTTTGATTGCAGCATCAGGGCTTGCACATAAACAGGGACGGACGATTTTTTATTTTGCAGGGGCCAGGGTAGTATATTTTGTAGCGTGCTAATCCAAGTTGTAGGGGCTAGAGGAAATAAGATTGGAAATATATCTTATTTGCGTAAAGACAAATGCACTTCTAAGCAGTTCAACCGATATATTCATAACCCTCGTGTTATGAAGAACAACTGACGTATATGGCCTATTCAATTTCTTCAGAGTTTTTGGATTTGTGATAATGCTAAATTTCCTCTAAACTGGAATCTTACTGAAAATTTTCTAAGCTATTAATATCTGCTGTTGTGTTTGTACTGTATTTTTCCAAAATAACTATTCATATAGATAAATTCAGAGAAAAAAGGGTTCTGAATGGAGAAGGGAGTTTGGTCGAAAGGAGAATACTAGGGATGAGAGATCATGGGAGAACCAAGACAACAAAAGAAGTGAGCTATGCATTAGCTCACGGTTCCAATCCAGTGGAATTTATCATTTACATGATAGAACTGACACATCAAGTTATATTTGTTGGTATACGACCAGGAATGGAGTGGCTAATTTGATTTCCTTTCTATAGTCATTTCCTAGGGATCAAGAACAAAGGACTGAGCTTCTGTTTGCCCCACTTGGAGATAATGGTCGTGACATGCAGCGGCCATAGGACGACAACGTCGAGTCTGGGTAGTCCTAGGCTTCAATGAACAGAAGTGGATTCAGATGGTTTTTGCATCATCCTTTCCATGCCCCCTCTCTTTTCATAACAACCAGCCATCCATACATATTATATCAAAGACCAAATTTATTGCATATGAGAACGACACATGCAAAATTACCATTAGAGCTATTTTGTGGTTTTATGTTTGTTCAGAATTATCTAAATACATGTATACATTTGAATCAAGAAGATTTTATCTTGATCATGGCCTATGCATATTGACACAAATATTACGTGTTCATTGACATGATATAAGTTTATCTTTTTAATAGCTACCTAATTATAGTCATTTAGATTGCCTTGAAGATGAGCTATCTGGAAACTTACACCAGTATATAAGGAACTGTTCATTATTCAGTTTGATTTTTTGAAACACTACAAAGGGATATTGATAATGAACAATCTCAAAACCATTAAATTGTCAAATTTAAAGTTCCTTAATTATCTATATCTAGCACAAGTGTATTTGTTTTCCGTATTAAAAATATTGATACACACTGATAGATTAATTTGGGCATTTTTCGTATATGCAGTTCGATCATCTCAGTATCCTCCATAGAGCCAATATACTAATTCTTGCATCATTCTTATGAGCAATATTGTACGGGGCTGTTATTCAAAAAAAATCACTATAGAATAAGAATACTGAAATTTGACTCCGTAAAGTATGCAGATCTTACCTGGGTATCAATTCGTCACACTTATGCCTTATATAGTAGCACCATTTTTATTCAGCTATTTTGTGGTTTTATGTTTTGGAGCTGACGATGACACCGACGACTTCAGAATTATCATGGAGCAGCGGCACTTGACGTAACGGGAGGTGACATGGGGAAAAAAGATCAACGGAAGATGATACAGCTAAGTAGACGTTGGAGAATTAGGAGAAATAATTGTATGGTGAGGTGCTCCGAAGGAGTAACAAAAGGCACAACACTAGGCTGGAGAATGGCGGGGTTGAGTCGTGAATCGTGATAGTCACAAAGTAGCGCGATGGACTTTCTAATCTCAACTGAGTCACCTCACGCTTCTAGGAGGCTAAAATAAGTTTTAGAGACAGATGAATGTGTATCATATTACCTAATACATGCATCTATCGTATTTATAATCAAAAACGGATATGCCTTCATAGCTTCATACTTTTGAATTTTTTATATGAATTCACTATCCTTGTACCAATGTTTTGTTACTGATTTTTGAAGAAAAGATTTTGTATTAACCAGCAACTATAGAGAAGAGATAGAATTAAGATTGAGTATTTTTTTCGGATATAAGTTAAAAATCTAGACGGTGGAGCGGGGCAAACCAGTAAGATGACACAATTTCCGCTTGCAAATGTGCGGTTAGAAAGAATAGAGGTGTGAGGTGAAACCAAATGCGCTCGAGAAATAAGACGACCAACGATATTTTTATACACCCGTTGCAACCCACGGGCATTCAACTAGTATCACTAATGCTCTCATGTATGCTAGGGAAGAGAAATTAAAACGTGAAGCTTCTATCCCTAGGAAGTTAGAGATGGTCGGGAACCCATCATTAAAATGAAAGTGGATGATTTTGATTGCAATGCTTTATGTGATCTTGGTGCTAGTATTTCTGTTATGCCTAAAAAGTTATATGATATTCTTGATCTTGCACCTTTGAAAAAATGTTATTTGGATGTTCATTTTGCTGATTCTTCTATGAAGAAACCTTTGGGGAGAGTTGACAATGTTCTTATCATGGTTAACAATAATTATGTCCCTGTTGATTTTGTGGTTTTGGATATTGAATGCAATCCTTCTTGTCCTATTGTTTTGGGAAGACCTTTTCTTAGAACTGTTGGTGCGATTATTGATATGAAAGAGGAGAATATAAATTTCAATTCCCACTCAAGAAAGGTATGGAACACTTCCCTAGAAGAGGATTAAGCACCCTTTTGATACTATTGTTAGGACAAATTACAATGTTGATTTTTCTGTTCTTGACAATACTTGATGCATTTTTCATGCCTAGCTAGAACGCATTAAAGAGAAGCACTTATGGGAGGCAACCCATTGTTTTTACTTGCTGTTATTTTTATTTCTTGAGTCAAGGAGCATGTTTACTTCTGTAACAACTCCTTTGTATCTTTTATTTGATTTTTGTTGTGCCAAGAAAAGTCTCTTATGACAAGTTGTTGCTTATATTTGGATTACTGCACAGCAACAGTTTTCTGGTCGTCATTGTTTAATTCGCTACGAAATTAGAAAAAAAATGAAAAATCTACAAATTTTTGTGCGTGTTCTTAAGATATGTACGCAACGTTCGTAGGACTAAAGTTTTTCGATTTGAGCGACGGAAGTACCTCGAAATTATTCGTCTTTACGAACTATTCTGGTTTTGACAGATTCTGTCTTTGTTTTGCATTCTCTCTTTTACAAGTGCCAAGTGAGTTTCTTTGAGGTGGAAGAGCTTCACTTATGCCTAGTAACAGTAGATAATGTTTTTAAATAATTGCTTATGATTGTGTCTTTACAGAACCAAGTGAGATTATTGTTTTGATGCACTAACCCGCTAATGAGAAATGTCTTGAGTTTTAATGTGAAGGAAGTTTTCAAGTGTTAAGAGAGGAGGATGATATTATAAGATCAAGAAGAGTGAAGAGCTTAAGATTGGGGAGGCTCCCATTGATCTCCCCAATATTTCAAGAAGACTCAAGCATCTAAGCTTGGGGATGCGCAAGGCATCCCCTTCTTCATCAACAAATTATCAGGTCATCTCTAGTAATGCTATATTTTTATCCCTTCACGTTTTATGTGCTTTTCTTGGAGGGTCAGTGTGCTTTTGTTTTCAGTTTGTTTTTATTTTGCTTGATGCTCTATAATTGTTGAATCCTGGCACTCTTGTTTGGGAGAGAGACACACTCTGCTTTTTCATTAGAATACTCTTGTGCTTCACTTATATTTGTTGAGTATTCTTGTCTAGCTACTGCTAAAGCTTTTAGCTCTCTGTTTTCGTATATCTCTTGTCAGAGCTATTAGTTTCTTTTGAAGAAAGTACTCCCTTGCTTCACTTATATTTGTTTGGAGAGTTGTTTAAATAAGTTGATTGGTGTTTGCTTGGAACAGAAATGCTATGCATGTGGTAGTGGTATAAAAATGCTTACATAGTCATGTAGATCACTGTCTTGAGTAATTTGATACTTGTCAATTGTTTTGAGTTACCAAGTAAGTAATGCTTAGACTTCTGCATCATGTAAGTAAAGGCCATTAGTGAAGAACTATTGTAAAGTTTGCTGTATTTTAATTTGTATCAGTGGTAGTTCCAAGGTCTAGATATTTTCTGGAAAAGTTTTTGGTTAACAAGGGAGACAATGTGGAGTCTTATAATTTTTCAAGCATGTTTATTTATATAAGTTCTTGCTGTACCGGTTGACAGTCCGTGTTTGCTTTAAATAACCTTGCTAGCCTAAACTCTGTACTAAGCGGGAATGCTGCTTGTGCATCCAAAATCCTTGAGCCAAAATCCATGCCATCTGTGTCCACCATAACTACCTATCATGTGGTATTTTTCTGCCATTCCAAGTAAATTTATCATGTGCTACCTTTAAACTATTCAAAATTGTACTACTTCTTTTTGTGTCACTGTTTACCAGCTCATGAGGACGTGGTTGCTTTCTTTATTTCACTTGTTAATCAGACTTTACGCTGGACTAGGGGCATATACATCCTCTTATCCATTAATTTTGCAAAAAGAGTTGGAAAAGGGATGCCCGATCCCAATAATTAATTACAACTTTAACCATAATTCTCTTCACATCTTTTTGCCCCCTGAGAAATCAGTAAGCAATGTTCACAAGTGTGTAAACAAAAGAGAAGAGGGATGATCTACCCGCTAGTAGAAATAACGTCCTTCACGGGAGCCGATCTTGTAAAGTCTGGTTAGCATGGGTAATACTGTACTGTCTATCACTGATTCGTTGACAATTAGCACACACCTCTCAAAATATTTTTATGCTCTCTATATGCTTTCAAAAACTTAAAAAGCTCTAGCACATGATTTAATCCCTGCTTCCCTCTGCGAAGGGCCTTTCTTTTACTTTATTGTTGAGTCAGTTTTCCTACTTCTTTCTGTCTCCACATGCAAACACTAGTGTCAACTTTTTGACAACAATTGTTATATAATGATATGTTTGACTTATTATATTGCTTTGCCTTGACATTATCCATGAGATAAATAAGTTAAAGTTGAAGCCAGTGCTGACACTAAATCTTACTTTGTGTTAGTCAAACACTTTTAATTTGAAAATATTGCTTTGTGAGCTAACTCTTATGCAAATTATTCTAGCTTCAATGTCTCCAAAGTACTATTCATGAAAGTTTTTACTTATATGATTCAGTTTGTCTACTCCTTGTTTACTTGTTAGCAAACTATAGACCATTGACTTGTATCACTTCATTCAGTTCATGTGTATTACATTACTATTTGATTAAGATTGTGTTGGTAGCATGTCACTTCAAAAGTTATGTTGTTTTTATCGTTTACCTACTCGAGAACGAGTAGGAACTAAGCTTGGGATGTTTGATACGTTCCAAACGTATCTATATTTTTTGATGTTCCATGTTGTTATTATATCAATTGCTACATTTTTATTTACACTTCATAGCATTTTTATGCATTTTCTGGGACTAACCTATTAACAAGATGCCGGAGTGCCAGTTCCTGTTTTCTGTTGTTTTTCGTTTCAGAATATCTATTAAGGAAATATTCTCGGAATCAGACGAAACGAATTGCACCGTCAATATTTCACCAACACGAAGAAGGAGCCAGAAGGGAGCACGGAGAGGCACCACGAGGGGCCCACGCCACCCCACGGCACGGTACAGGGTGGGCCCGCACCGGGCCCTAGCGTGGCCACCTCGGAAGCTTCCGGAGCCCCCCTCTTGCCTATATATTCCCAACATCCCGAAAACCCTAAAACAGCCGGTCATATTCCATGAAAAGTTTTGCTGCCGCCGTAGTCATCAACCCTAGATCGGGAGGGTTCTGGAGCTCGCCCCCGGCACCCTGCCGGAGAGGTACATCGCCATGCCTTCCTTCGGAGTGATGTGTGAGTAGTTCATCCTTGGACTACGGGTCCATAGAAGTAGCTAGATGGTTGTCTCTCTACTTTGTATCTCCATGTTTAGATCTTGTGAGCTGCCTAACATGATCAAGATCATCTTATTGTAATACTACATGTTGTGTTTGCTGGGATCCGATGAATATTGATACTATGAGCAAGTTGTTTATCAATCTATATTTATGTTGTTTATGATCTTGCATGCTTTCGTCACTAGTAGATGCTCTGGCCAAGTAGATGCTTGTGACTCCAAGAGGGAGTATTTATGCTAGATAGTGGGTTCATGCCTCCAGTAACCTGGGCTCGAGATGACAGAAACGACTAAGGTTGTGGATGTGCTGTTGCCACTAGGGACAAAACAATGATGCTTTGACTACATGTTATTTGCATTGTTTACATTACACACTTTACTTAATGCAATAATCTGTTGTTTGCAACTTAATACTGGAAGGGGTGCGGATGCTAACCTGAAGGTGGATTATTTAGGCATAGATACATGATGGATAGCTGTCTATGTACTTTTGTTGTAATGCCCAATTGAATCTCATAGTAATCATCTTGTCATATATTGCATTGTCATGCACACGTTATTTATCAATTGCCCAGCTGTAATTTGTTCACCCATCATGCTATCTTTTATGGAGAGACACCACTACTGAACTGTGGACCCCGGTCCATTTCTTTCATCTGATAAAACCACCAACTGCAATCATCTATTTCTTGTTACTTTCTGCAATTACAACTCTCTTCCACACTGTGCATTTAATCATTTGTTTTCAGCAAGCCAGAGAGGTTGACACCCTCTCTGTTTCGTTGGGGCAAAGTAGTTTGATTGTGATCTGTGCATGTCCTAGTCAGTTGCGCTGCTGACAACTTCTGAAGCATCTTTCAAGTCCTACTGGATTGATAACCTTGGTAGATTCCAAGGGAAAACTTGCTGCTGCACTACTTCATACCTTCCTCTTGGGGTCTCCCAACAAACGTGTGTTTCACGGTCATCACCGCCGAGCTTGACGATGATGCACTCGATGGATTACTGCCCCCTGGCACCTTGAGGGACGCCGAGTAATCTCAGCGTGCATACTTCGCCACGCAGCGCCGGCGGACCATCATTGTTGGTCGCCGGTCCTTGGAAGGGCAGGAGGTGCACGAAGTTGTAACGGGGGAATTGTTCCTCATTGTCCATGTTGGGGTGGTCGCGGATGAACACGATGCCCTCGCTGCCGCAGTGGTAGCAGCGGTCTTGAAGCAGAACGACATCGACAGGTTCGTGAAGTGGATCTTCAGCATCCTGTTCCTGTAGAACTCGAATTGATACATGGGGCTGCTGGGGGAGTGGTTTATGAAGCCCGTGTTGAGCCAGGCTTGCGCTGCAATGAGGGGAGAGCACAACAGGGACCAGGCAAATATTGGGTTGCGGTGTAAATATTAAAATTTTGCCGTAACCTTGCCGCCAGGATCTATTCTATGAAGATATGCTGCACCCCATAATGCTAGATCTAGAATACTTACAAACACCGTTGTGGAAGATCTTGTGTTTGTCGAAGTAGATGTCGGTGAAGCCTGTTGAAGAATCTCGCAACCGCGCCGGGCAGCGAGATTGTTGCCGCGCCTTGATGAAGTATCACACGTCCGCGCCCAGACGTGAGATCGTTGCCGGCCTGTCGTCGAGGAACTGATGAACAGCCCCGCTCTAGCGGTATGCACACGTACACCGCGCCAACCCGCCGAGAACTTTCGCCGCCTAGAGCTACTAGCACCGACGAAGAGAGACAGCCTTACGGCGTAGTTTAGGTGGTAGATCTAATCAACCTTGATTAGAGCTATATGAGATTAGAGAGATCTAATTCTCAACACATGAGATCTACTAGAGAGAGATTAGAGCAATGTCTAATTAGAGTGCCGTCTAGATTAGAGCATCGTCTAATTGCACAATGTCAAGAGAGAAACTTGTGGATTGCAATTGGTGTGTCTCAACCCATGGGGTTGGGGCTGCTTATAAAGGTGGCCAAGAGGTGGAGGTGCTTGGGCAAGGGGAAAGCTTTCTCCTTGTCCAAGGCAAGTAGGATTGGGAGTTGGAGTAGGACTCCAAAACTTCCCAAAACTAGATCCACTCAAAAGGAGCCAACTCCTCCCCCAAGCCGGCCCCAGCCGTCGCACCGCCTTGGCCACCACGGCCCACCCGGCCCACTTAGGGCACGGCCGCCCTGTGGGCCACATGGCCCACTCGGCGGCCCCATGGTGTTGGCTCTTTTATTTTTCCATAATTAAATAAATAAATATTTAATTAATACTTTAATTAAATAATACTTTGTCTAATTAATTCTTATTTGAATATTTCCTTTTACAGAATATTTCACCGAATTAATTACTCATCATATAAAACACTTTTACATGATCCGGGACACCCAATGTCCGCCGACAAAATACTCCGGATAAATAACTCCTTCATATATAAGCACTCGGATTAAATCCGCTGATGACAGAAACAATTCCTTATCATCCCGGGACATCAAAGTCCGCCCTCTCAATAATACAATATCTCATCAACCACTTAATCTACATCTTTATTCTCTCAACAAAGGATTGACTCACAGCTTAAGTGTGTGACCCGAAAGGTTCAGTAAACATAAATTCATGTCCGAGAGCTTATCAGACAATAACCAGCATTGGGACCTAGACGGCCGTACTGGCTCCCGTATGTTTATGAGTGAACGACAGAACCTGTGTGTTACTCATTACGCTAATTCCCTTACGTACACGATACCAATGATATCTCGAGATTTGAGACAATGTGCTCTAATGTGATTAAACCTTTTAATCATAACACATATAATTCTCGTACCAATATCATTCTCTTTTCTCATTCCGTATTTACATTGGTATATAAATCACGCTGTGTCTGGCCAGACGATTGGGTGACAATACTAATACTGAGATGGCCTAGAGGATGTATCTCTCCATCGCCTGGAGGAGTAAGTGCCTTTCTTGAATGATCTCTGTTCCAATACATTACTCTAGTTCATGCCCAAAAGTTACCGTTATGATCCCCAGTTACGGCCGGACTTTAGGTAACAATCAAAGCATGAGTGTCGAATAAGCGGTCACCAGATATTCTCAGGGCATAGGAATATAGCCAATGAAAACTAAACATATGATCAATTGCTGCCTTCATCGTTGACGATTAGTCTCATAGCAAGATCATACAGTGGGTCGGTTCAGTACTATTATCATTCCGATAACAAACTCCTATAGTTACATGACTTGTACAAAGTCCATGATCAGGAAAACATGATCATCTGGTAACAAGATAGGCTAGTCTTAGAGACAAGACCAGGAACACTTTTACTTGTTCGTATCTCTACACCTGTATTGGAGGTTTTCCTCTTGAACACATTGTATTTGCTGTTCAAGTGCCCAATACAGTTATAGCATAAAGATATAAACATCAATAATAAACTTGGAGATAAATAATAACTGAATTATTATTGTCTCTAGGGCATATCTCCAACAGCAAAGACACGGAGCGTGGCGTCTGCCGCCCGCGGAGGGTACTCTTGCTCCGTAAAGGTGGGCGGGAGCTTGAAGCTGGCCAGGCCGAGGTTCAAGGAGGCCATTTGAGACGAGTTGATGCTTGGGGGAGATGTTGGTGGTGCTTGGGTGAGATGCGCATGAAGGAAGAGGATTAGATAATATACCGGAAGGAGCCAAGGGGGTCGATCGATTCATGAACTTGGCAGAGATGAAAAAAAAGGATCGGAATAAATTCTGGTGCTGCATCCGATGGGACATGGCACTGGCGCTCTGAGGCGGCGTGTTGACTGGCAAAGACCTGATTCAAGTTCCCACACAACGCGACGGCCACGTACCGACGCACTGCAGAGAGCTATCGAGTGGCACAACCACAATTTTCCACGCGACAGGACAAGGCATTGCAACACAGATGATGGCACAGTCGTAATTGACTACTGGCACACACCCAATTTTCGTGGCGACAAACTTTAGATGGTGATCTAAAATGAGATGGTCCGGTCATCTCTGGATGGTTCGGTTTAGTTCAGCATGACCGGCACCGGGACAGAAACGAAATTTTGTCATATTAAAATCTAATCATCTGCACGTGCCTTTGATTATTGTACAAGCTTGAAACAGTATCATATTGTGAGCATATAAGCATGATTTCGATTGTACAAGCCAGAGTCACAAATGCTATACACGAAAGATATCAACACTTCTCAATGACATGGGGTACTGATAGTACGCTAACCCCACCTGTCATCGACGGGATTGGGCTGTAGCGAAGTCCGCCCTTGTCAGGTCTGGTCGACTCCGGGTGGTCTGGTGTTGTTCGGCTGTGTCTGGCATTAAGATACATACGATTTTTTGTCATTTCAAGCTAATCTTGTGCATATGGTTTTCCTTATTGTACAATCTTGGCAATGGTATGGTGTGTCATTCTATTCAGTTGAAATGTACAGGACATAGCACAATTTTAAATATATTTACTTCATTAACAATATTTCTCTACAAATTTATGTAGGGAATCATTAAGGAAATAAATAAATGAAATGAAAAACTTGCCAAAATTAAGTTCCCCTTAGCATGGATTCATATTATGGGTAAGATTAGATAATCCTAAAATATATTTGGCTAGCTTTTAAGTTGTGAGTATATTGAACATAACTGTAAAAGCCAAAGGCATAAATTTAAAATGCCATACCCGAAGGATATCAGCACCTCTCCGGGACCGATTGCGAGCCTACTAGAAGGACTCCGGTCAACACTTTCCTAAGGAAATAAACTTTCATGTAAACCTAGCGAGCCTCCGTGCATATAAGGAGGACTCGCAGGGCGTAGAAGAGATCCAATCCCTAAACCCTATAACATACGGCGACTCGCTACCTCGAATCGCCAACCCTTTTCACACCATATTCATATCAATTCCAATATAATTGAGGATCCAATCATGTGATAAATAAATGTACTCCCTCCGATCCATATTAGTGGGCACAGTATCTAGACAAAGCTGTACTAATATGGATTGGAGGTAGTAGTTGTTTTCTAGAGTACTTATTATCTCCGTGCGCTCTGGCGGAGATTAAAACCAGGCCGCTTGGACGTGACAGGCCCAGAAATAAACCGACCTACAGGCCCAGAGCCCAGCCCGGCCCGCCTGGTCCCGCACCCCACCCGCGCCGCCTCCGCCCCGCAGCCCTCATTTGCCCCCGTCCCCTCTCTCTCCCAACCCCTGCCGCTCTCGCCCGATCCGCCTCGCCGCCGACCCTCGCCACCGTTCCCCGCCGCCGCGCCCTCCCCGGACCCTGGCCGTCGTCGCGGACGAAGCAGAGGGAGCCTCTCCCCGCGTCCCCGCCCTCGATCCTCGTGATTCTCGCCGCGGAGGCGGTGGACTTACGATTCTAGGGTTCGCGGGGCGGAATCGGCGTCGGCAGGCATGAGCGACGCCGAGCGCCGCGACGACGATATGGCGACCGCCAGCGCCGCAGGTGAGGCCCCCTCTGACTCTAGGGCTGCTTGCTCGATCGGTTGGTATCGATGCAGGGTTTTGTTCTCCCCGTCCGTCCTGCTTAATCAAATCCGCTGTACATGCTTCCAGATGACGACGACGACGAGGAGGAGTACGAGGAGCCCGGAGGAGGGAACCACTTCCTGGGGTTCATGTTCGGCAACGTCGACGACGCCGGCGACTTGGACGCTGACTATCTCGACGAGGTGAATTGCTGTGTCGAATACTATGTTATATATATTGGGGAATCTACTGTTTTGTTGTTTTATTTCTATCTATTTTTTTCATTCATCTGGCTGCATCTAGAAGATTATATACGTAGCTAGGCACTTTGTTAGTGCTTCAAGTGCAATGCTGTCACGAGTATCCTATATAAATGATGCCAATAGATTGATGGGAGACTTTACCCAGTGTGATGTGCTTGTCGTAGTGCACAACGCAAGTTCTATCTTGTCACCTCTATACGGTTTATTTTTTTATCAGACTATCTCGACGAGGTGAATTGCTGCCTTCAGTACCTATATTTCATATATCGGGGAATCTCCTGTTTTTTGTACTTGTGTTTTTTCTATGTATTTCATCTGACTGCATCTAGAAGATTATATACGCAGCTAGGCATTTTGTTTGTGCTTCAGGTGCAATACTGTCATGGGTATCCTGAATGATGCAACTAGATTGATGGGGACTTTACCCAATGTTTACTTGTATGATTTTGTAGCTTAGAGTGATCTATTTATTTATAATAGCTAACATCAACTCTTGAGCAATCTTTCCTTTTTTGAGAAAACAGTACTTAAGTAATCATCAAACTAATAACGTGGCAGTACCAATGTTGCTATCGTTTAACGAGTGGATAGACTTAACAAGGTCAAACATGCAAGCATTTGTTTTTTGCTTTTCCTTGGTAGGATTTGACCAGACAAGTCAGTTGTGCAGCATAGGGTTACTCTGTTGTTTGATTTCGGCTGGAACTTTTAACAACAAATATACTTATTTATCTTTGTAATGTAGAATGTAACGCAAGTGCCTCATTTCTTATCACATTATTTTCTTTTAATTGACAGGGTGCGAAGGAACATCTTTTTGCTCTATTTCTTATTATATCCTTTTTCTTGAATTGACAGGATGCCAAGGAACATCTTTTTGCGCTGGCAGACAAGCTTGGTCCATCCCTGCAAGACATTGATGTATGGTGTCCTATGATGAATGCTAATTTGATTAATCTCTTTTTTTCAAACGCATTAATACAGTGTTTTTGTGCTTATAGCTAACCAAGTCTTCTCCAGCACACGCTGATCCTTCTGAGCAAGGTAAGTGGCATCTCTATCATTTTGTATAATCTGCATGAACTAGTTTGAATGGGTTCTTCTCTGAGTCCAATTTGTGAACTATAACTATTATTTGCTGTTTCTGACAGTTTTATATTCTGTGTTCCATCTAATCATATATATATATACAGTAGTTGATGTCTTATATTTTTTCTGCTCCATAGACTATGATGAGAAAGCAGAAGATGCTGTTGACTATGAAGATATTGATGAACAGTATGATGGACCTGAAGTTGAAGCAGCTACAGAGGAAGACCATTTGCTATCCAAAAAAGATTACTTCTCCTCAAACCAATGCTTGCTTCCGTCAATAGTAAAGTTTCAGTGTTTGATGAGGAGAACTATGACGAGGAGGAAGAACCACCTAATGATGTTGAGCTTCCTGGTGATAATGTTATACGAGGTTTGGCATATCTGTACTCATAAATGTGTTTGTGTGCATATTATCAGTTTTATAAAAGAAAACTGTTTGGATTGGACGACTGTTGGTCATGGTGGTTAAGTTAATCTGGGAAAAGCAATAGTATTGTACTTCTTATGGATGGCAGTAAGCCAGCAACACTACTGTTTTCATGAATTTTTTCATTTCAAACTTCTAAAACATTGTGGAACTTCTATTTATGCATCTCGCTCCGAGTGATTAGTTCGTGAAGAACATGTCTGAAAGCAAAATAAGCCAATCTAATCTGTTGAAGTCAACACCTTATATAGTTTATGCTTGAATGTTATTCATATGCATTTCTTCTTTTTATTGTTTATTCATGTTTGAACTTTATTTACATGTATTTCATCTTGTTAGTTGACACAAGCTTCCATTCTCTTTATCTATCTGGATGTCATTTCAGCTGAACAGCTGGATATGTTACCCTCTAACGACAACCCTCCCATCGAAACGGTATCTAACTCGCAAGTTGCTAACTCGTTACCACAATCAGGTGAAAGTATGGACGTTGAATATGAAGTTTGTCAGGTACGCAGTATTTATATAAACTTTTTCCCACATGAATTCTAAATCGCATGGCTATGTTCATTCAGAATTTGGATAGTTTTTAACTAAATATGTCGGCTTGTCACATAACAATATGTTAAGTTAGGGTTGATGAATCTTGGATGCAGACAAATTTACTTCATAGGTTGGATCACTCTTATTTTGGGAAATTAGCTAAGAGATACTATAACAGTTTAGTCGCTAAAAGACACTGGATCCTTGATGCCAAGTGGGACCTGGATCCAGATTTAAGTGATACACCAGTTCCATGTAGAAAAGTTACTATCTCACGCTCTGTAGTTAATTGCCTTAACATATTTGTACTCATAAATCTGCAGTTGCTTTGTAATGATATCCACCTGTCTCACTGGACTCCTCGTTTCTAATGTAGCAGGAAGAAATTGACACCGAAGGAGATCATCTCGGTCTAAATCTGGGACTTCCCTTCCTGTTTTATGCATAGAGGATGGGAGTGTGATCTTGAAGTTCTCTGATATTTTTGGCGCACAGGAGCCTGTAAGAAAGGCCAAGACAGATTACCATAAGCGGCCAGTGAATAAAGGTATTCAACAGGCTGATTATAAGAAACAAATTTGAGAAGATCATCATGAACCCCTTGGCAGTATTGCTGTATTGCATATATAGCTGGTGTGTTAATGGAGGGATATTAACCTGAAAGTAATGGTTCCATAGAATCTTATTTAGGTCGTTTAATCTGAATATTAATAAATGTAACCATGTTGAGTATATATGCTTATTACTGCTTGTATGATCATTTTATCTGAGGCAAGTCCTAATGTAGTAGGGAGAAAATATGTTCTGGTATGGGTTGGCGCACGTGATTTTGGAAAGTCACATTTGTGCATCTAAATGTTCCTGGAATATCATAGATGTGGGGAATATGACCAATTTAATAGTGAACTAGTTTTTGAAAGTTGTCTCTTCTGACGGTATTAACTGCTTCCAGAGCTCCGTATCACAAATGTTCGTGACATCGTTGAAGATGATGAGGAAGTATTTCTACGGAGTACTATTCAAGATCTCTCATCTTTGAAGCATATCAAGATGAAAGAAGATTTTGTCGAGAGTGACACTGATGATTTAACTTCTAGTGATACTTTGGGTTTAAAGACTCATGTCTTTCTGAACAACCGATGAAGGATGTGCACAAAGATTTCCCTACTCCTCAGCAAGCTCCAGTTTGTCCTGATTTTTATCCACTCGAGCACGAAGACTGGGAAGATGGTATCATTTGGGGCAATTCACCGGCAAATGAAAGCCAGGCTTCTTTAAAAAGCTGTGTAATATCTGAAGAGAGTGATGACGCTCTAAGTGAAGACGTGGCTAAGGATTATGGTTATGCGTCCAGATGTTCTGATGTACAGAGTAAAAATAATTGCTCTCCAATGATAACAGAGCCTTTTGGCTGTACAGAAATACCTGCTTCAGCTAGTTATCATTCCCCTGAGAACAGTTACGCACTGTTGACAAAGGAGACTCCTCAGGAGAAGAATAACTTGGGCAACACAGAACCAAATACATAAATGGAACAGTTAAAATTGATACCATGAACTGTTTAAACAATCTCTCAAGACTGAACAAGGAGTTGTTAGAAGGATCTTGGTTGGACAACATAATTTGGTCTCCCAGTCAGGATACTCCAAAGCCTAAGCTAATTCTTGATCTTAAAGATGAGCAGATGCTTTTTGAGATTCTGATGAAAAGAATGGGGATCACCTCCGCTCTCATGCTCGTGCGATGATTGTTACTCGGCAAATGAAGACTTTAACAGTGGCAAATTTTGACCATAACAACCAAGCAGTTACATTGGGTGGCCAATTCGACATTTCCAATGACAGATATTATTCTAACAGGAAGATGTCACAGCAAGCTAAATCTCATACTAAGAAACGTTCTTCAATGGGCATAAAGGTGGTACATTCTGTTCCCGCTCAGAAGCTGCAGTCCATGAAGGCAGTGTTGAGCGAGTACGCCACCCCCCCCCCCCCCCCCCCCCCCACATATTTATTCAAATTCTGCATATATGATATCTCATCTTGTGTGGATTATTAAACTTTTATTAGTTGAGTCTTGCAGTCTATATACAGTTATTTCATCGAGGTGATAAGTATTGCACCTAAAGACTTTTTTGGACCCCGAAATTTTAGATATCAATTTGTAATTCTGGCAGGTGCATTTCCTCTTCTAACAGAGAATATTGGATTTTGAGGCTTGAAGCTTCTATTTAGATATTGCAAAACCCCTTGCTCCAGATAATGATCATCAGTTTATGTTTCGCATTTTTACGCTCTTTGGTTCTTACTATATTCAGCAAGTGTGCTTCTGGGACTTTGTTGTCATGCGTACTTTAGCTACTGAACTCTATTCTTGTTTGTTCTTTGTTGGCTTCGGTCCTAAAAGTATGAATTACTTTCA
Organism: Poa pratensis; assembly: GCA_947311845.1. Classification (NCBI taxonomy): domain Eukaryota; kingdom Viridiplantae; phylum Streptophyta; class Magnoliopsida; order Poales; family Poaceae; genus Poa; species Poa pratensis. The sequence continues at coordinate 4,485,923 of CAMZMU010000080.1, read as the reverse complement.
TGCAGCAAGGAAATTGCAAACTTCCATAGACCAAGAGCTAAGTGGTACCCCCATGAAAATAAACTTGCTGCTGAGTTGCAAGGACCTGCTTGTAGTCATGGACCAATGACTGTTATAGTGATGACATTGGCTGGAAAAGGAGTGAAGCTTCTCGTCAACACAGAGGAAACTCCACTCTCTGTCAAATCAAAAGCTTCCAAGAAATTAGGCTAGTACTCATTCATTACCCCGTTAATGTTGTCTTTTTCATTATTTTGGAATATCCTTGCTCTATCGTATGATTATTTATGAATTAGGAGGTCATTAATAGTTTGTTGTTGACGCCTTAACTTTACTCCATGCAGAATTCAGACCATCTGAAAAGATCAAATTGTTTGTTTCTGGAAAAGAACTTGAGGATGACATCTCCTTGGCTATGCAAAATGTGCGGCCAAACTCTATTCTACATGTCGTTCGCACTGAAGTGCATCTATGGCCAAAAGCACAAAAGTTACCTGGTGAGGACAAGGCTCTACGTCCTCCTGGGGCATTCAGGAAAAAACTCGACTTATCTGTTAAGATGGACATGTATTTTTGATGGAGTAAGTCCAATTTACTTCACTTCCCTTCATATTACAGGAGTAATAATTATATGAGTGGATATCTTCAGAAACTTGTAGTACAGTACACGGATTCCTATAAGTGAAAGTTGTATCCAAATTTACTGCTACTTTAGCTAAGAAGTGAACATCGTGTTACTTTGTATAAAAGTGCCATCGGTCATTTAAATGTGTCATATGCTGTACTAGTTGTTGTTTTGATCATGTATGTTCTTGTTCACTTATGTACCATGTTTTATGTATCGCTTTCAATGCAGATACTGTGAGGAGAGACCTTTACTACTTGGAAATGCAGGAATGGGTGCTCGACTCTGCACGTACTACCAGAAAACTTCACCCTCTGATCAGACAGCTACATCCCTGCGAAGCAACAATGATGGGCTGGGTACAGTGCTTGCTATTGAGCCTGCTGATAAATCTCCTTTTCTGGGAGACGTACGTTCTGGGTCTCATCAATCATGTCTTGAAACAAACATGTATAGAGCACCTACATTTCCTCACAAGGTAGCATCAACTGATTATCTTTTAGTTCGTTCGCCTAAAGGGATGCTTTCTCTTCGTCGTATTGACAAGCTATATGCTGTTGGCCAACAAGTAAGCCCTTGTGCTGAAATATGTACTCTATATCTTGTCAATCTTTTCTTTTGAGTTTGGAACTTTCACTTGGAGGCGTAGTTTTGAACATATTTACTGTGGTAATTTGTTTATTTACTGGACTGCTAATGTGTAATGCTGGAAAATCTTCCTCACGTATTTTCCCTCTTTTTACTCATATATTTCTCTGCACTACCTTTTAATTTTACCTATCTTGAAGAAATCGGCAGAGCAACTGCCTTTCCTGTAAAAAAAAGCGCAAGCTGGAAAATCTTCAGCGAAGAATAGTTATATTTTTTTTCTGCTCTGCATATAGTGCATTAAAAACACATATTGTGGTACCCATAAATAAACATTTTTGCTGTTTCTTGCATGCCATCATTCTAGGAGAGGAAATATTTGTAACGACTCTTGAATCCTTAGAATGACAGATTTGTGCTCTCCTGGCAGGAACCGCATATGGAAGTATTTTCACCAGGAACGAAAAATGCGCTGAACTATCTTTTGAATAGAATTCTCGTATATGTATATCGTGAATTCCGTATTAGGGAGAGGCCTGGTGTTCTTCCTCAGATCCGAGCCGATGAATTACCTATGCAGTACCCTCTGACAGAAGCTATTGTGAGAAAACGATTGAAGCATTGTGCAGACTTGAAGGTAGATCTACAACCCATGCTAACATTACTTCTGTAATTGTGTTTGTGCATCTTCTTTTTGTCTTCCAGTTACGAGTTTTTTGGTTTACCATAATTGACAGTCTCCTGCACTCATTTAAACAGAAAATACCCAACGGACCTTTGTTCTATACACAGAGACCCGACTTTCGGATTCCATCAGAAGAGGAACTGAGAAGATTAGTGCCACCAGAGAGTGTGAGTTTTCTCAAAATTAGTTGCACCACTTGTGCGGATCAATTATTTCCTGATGAAAGTTGACAATTATCTCTTAAGAAATGTGTATGGCGTTATGCTGTCCAGTCATAACATTACTGCTAACTTCTATATGAGGCTTGCCAGCTTGATTGATCACACACTCCTGTAAATATCAGTGTATTAATAGTCGAATGGTGTTCAGTAAATTGCTTTTTCGAGAAAACTAGTAGGTCTCACCAGAGGTCCTGAAACTTGTCTTACTTCTGCTTGTTGCGGTGGAAATTCCAGGACCTTCTATGGACACAGTCGATAAGGTGTATCTAGGATGTCACTTTACATCCTTAAAAATTGAATTTAATCTGTCTAGTCCTTGAACTTCCTTATTTGCTTGCCACAGATAGGGCCGTTTGTCAGTTATATGACTAACGAATAATCTTGTAAGGGCCTATTGGCACAATTAAGTTTGTGGACCAATTATGTCTGCCACAGTATTTTTTATTATGGTAATCGATCCCGATACACCTAATTGGTGCACTTATACAAGTTCATGGACCTGCCGTACTAAAAATCAAGTTTGTGGACCGAGTACGACTGAACAGGAACTTTGGTTTATCATTATTTGTTACTTGCCAGTGATTACCAAAGTACAAGGAAACATGCCTTTAGCAAACACTTTGTAAGAAAAAATAATGGAGTATGTACCTTACATCTTCAGTACATCAAAAGCTTGAGCTGATATTGGATGGTTGAAAGAACTTGCGTGATTATAAGTTCAGAACATGTTGATACACCGTTGGAACTCTGGGTGTGTTGCTATTTTTCTGTCTTGTTAATGTCAAACTGCCAAAATGTGTTCACTATGTGTTTATAGTTTAAACTTGCTATTGAGTTTATGGCAACTGAAAATTTCACTCTTTCAGGTCTGCTGTCATGAGAGTATGCTAGCTGGTCAGCATCGTCTCAGGCGCTTAGGAATTCAAAGGCTTAATCAGCCTGGGGGGCTTGCTTCCGCAATGAATCGGCTTCCTGATGAAGCAATTGAGCTCGCTGCTGCAGCGCATATTGAGAGGGAATTGCAAATCACTAGCTGGAACCTTACTAGCAATTTTGTTGCTTGTACTAGTCAGGTAATTCACTAAATGTGTATTATTCATTCATGTATTCAGCGTGCCAGAACAATTCTTTTTCCTTTTAATGATAGGTTTTGGAAGTAAAACCACTAGGCGTGAACGACGTAGTTAATAGTTAATGTGTTCTAGACTGACGATAGGTAAACTTCATCTATCATTATTTGCTGAATTGACACAAGAGAGAATGAACAATACAACCATGTAGAAACATGAAAAGACTCGCAAGATGGAAATGGTATGTAAGTGGCCGATTCTAGAATGGTATTACATTGTATATACTTTGGGGTGCTATTTTCGGTCCTGTTTAGACTGATGCTACATGCTGTGTACATGTTTTAAATGACTTCTTTGTAATAAAATAAAGTTATGTATGTTGTTAATGCTCCTTTCCTAATGGTTTCCTTCAAGTGTTCTAATTTGATTTTCTTGGGTGTATGCAGGACAGAGAGAATATAGAAAGACTAGAAATTACTGGTGTTGGTGATCCATCTGGCCGTGGTTTAGGATTTAGCTACGTGCGAGTAACTCCAAAAGCACCTGTCGCCAATTCAAGTCATAAGAAAAAGTCTGCTGCAGCCAAAGGTACCACTGTTACCGGAACGGATGCTGATCTCCGCAGGTTGAGCATGGATGCAGCCCGAGAGGTACCATCAAGCCTAATGATTTAGCAGTACTATACTTTCATGTCGGTCAGTAACCCACGTGCTAGGCTCCATCCAACTTAAGGGATATAATCCCCTCAACACTGTTAGTTAGGAAGTTATATTTTCAACTAGAAAGTTTCTCTCTACTAAAGGCCCTTAAGACAACTAGAGATAAGATATTTTCTTAGTTACAAGATTGGCTTAGATTCGATACAGCTCTTTATAAAGAGGCTTCTTACCTATATTTTCGTTAAGTAGTACTAAAATCGGTGTTCTGTCTACTATGCTCCTCGCCAATCCGTAATTTAACCCCTCTCCCCAAATAGCCGTGCCACCTGGCCATACTTTCGGTGGTATTTTCGCCTTGGGGTTCCAGGCTTGACATGACATAGGATCAAGGAACTTGCTTCACTGAGAACACATATGAGATATATGTGCATTGATAGTCTTTCAGATTCTTATTATTATTATTATTTTATTGACTGGTTTATAAGAATTTTATATGCCTATCCCTTTACAAAGTGGAACAATTACCAAGTGTGGCGATATGGCTCCTGGGCTACAAGTAGCCTGTTTTTGAATTTTTGAAAAGTTCAAATTGAAAGCTTAAAAATCAATACTTTGCTCTACCAGTGTCTATAAATTTCAATACGAAATACCACGTATTCTAGCCTCAGCGAAAATAAAAAATATGCAGATCTGGGCGTGAACAGTGCAATTATTTTTTTGTAAAATTTGTTCGATTTGTCTCTTTTGCTGAGCCCAAATTACAAGGTATTTCACATTGAAAATTGGCATGCTCGTAGTGTACATGGTTGACTACATCCAGATATTTAATTCAGCAATATTTTGGAATTTTGAAATCAGTTTTTCAATTTTTTTGAAAAACAGGCTACCTGTAGCCCGTACACCATTACGACTATTCGAACAATTACCTCCGTACGTTCAAAGAAGGAATATATTTGCCAAAATGCCATTGTCTATGACAAATAAATAGTGTGACCAACTCCCACAGTGATTTCACTGGAAGAGAATCTGCCGTATTCATGCCTTTTTACACTTTATAATTACTAATGCTTGCCATTGATGTTCCTGTAAACAGTTACTTCTCAAATTCGGCGTTCCAGACGAGCAAATTGATAAGTTAACAAGGTGGCATCGGATTGCTATGGTGAGAAAGCTTTCAAGTGAGCAAGCAGCGTCAGGAATTACTATCGATGAAATTCCAGTCAGTAAGTTTGCACGTGGACAAAGGATGTCTTTTCTGCAGCTTCAACAGCAAACTAAAGAGAAATGTCAGGAAATATGGGACAGACAAGTTCAGTCACTCTCGGCTATGGACGGTGATGACAATGCCAGTGATACAGAAGCTAACAGTGATCTGGACTCGTTTGCTGGGGATCTTGAAAACTTGCTAGATGCTGAAGAATTTGACGATGACGATGTTGGTACTGCAGACCTGAGGAGTGATAAAGCAGATGGAACAAGAGGGCTTAAAATGAGAAGGTGCCCTACTCAAGCACTACCGAACGAAGAAATTCAAGATGACGAAGCAGAAGCTGCATTAGTAAAAAAATTGCTCGAAGGTGGTTATTTCATAGTTTTGCTTTCCAAAGATCAACTTTAGTAGTTATGATTAATGGACTATTGTTTTGCAGAGAGTGGGAATGACACAAAGAGAAAGAAGCAGCCTGCGGGAACCTCTATGTATAATCAGGGTGCCAGTAAAATGAAGCAGGGTAAGGTTGGGCAAATGACTAAATCGTCTGGCTATGTTAGTGCATCAACTCCAAGGGAGAGCACACCAAGAGGAGCAAAAGAGGTATCAGAAATTCATCTCTAAGTTCTGAGCCTAGTCTTGGCTGTTGCTGATTAATTATCTTTCGCCATACAAGCAGAAACAAACTCTCATAGAACCTATATGACTGCACACAGGTCGAATATTCTTATACTGAAAGTGGTTTACCCTCAAATCTTAAAACTAAGCCGATGGTTGATGCAAATGATATCATTCTAGTTAAAAAGGTATGTCCAGAGCATGATTGTGATAAATGTATCATTTTTTTGTACTCTGCTGGAGACCATTGAATTTCATGTGTATTTTCTATTTTTCTACTTGGTTTGCTAGAAGCTGTATTTGAATACATACGTTTGTGTGTCTTTTTTAATTACCCCCTCCGGTTCCATAATAGTTGCCATTTTGGACACATCCTCCAAAATTTTAATTTTGTCATTAGTTCACATTAGAATATATTTATGTAATCTAAAAATTTCTTTATTCTGAAAGTTCTTTGTGAGACAAATTAAGCATATGATTTCGAAATATGTGATCATATTATTTTTAAAGATACTAGTAGTCAAGGTTCTGAAAAGATTGACTTTCGTTGTGTCCAAACAACATATTCTTGGGAACTGGAGGGAGTAACTTTTGCTTGTTATCATACTGAATGTTTGATAGTTTATAGATCTGACACAGCAAAGAACTTGCACTGACACCATATGGTTGTGTTGTACTGGTCGTGTAGTGGTTTTAATACAACAACAAAGCCTTTGTCCCAAGCAAATTTGGGTAGGCTAGATATGAAACCCAATTGAAACATATGGAAACCAAAGAGTGAAAGAGAGAAAAGAGTAAACAAAGTACAAGAGAGTAAATTAAGGTACCGGCATATGGGTTGCTGATTCCCATACAGTCATTATCAAGAGCCAAAACTCTACGTACATTCCAATCCCCCAACTCCCTTTTTATAGCTTCCTCCCATGTCATCTTTGGTTGTCCTCTGTCCCTCCTAGTATTTTCCCTACCCTCTAAAATCCCACTATTAACTGGTGCTTCTGGAGGCCTCAATTGGATCTGCCCAACTTACCTTTTAGCTTTTGCGAGACCTTGTGTAATGGACCTAACATTATCCAAAGATTCTGTGATGGAGATTGTTACAATCTTTTGAAATACATACATGCAATAATGTTTATCTTACCCTACAACCTGCCCAACTTTCATCATCTTGACTCTTCAAGGTCAGGATAAATTCACTAGAAAAAAAGCTAAGAATGATAAACAATGGGGCAGTCAGTTGCCCCCTTCAACTCCTGCCCGAGTCTACCAAGTGCCCTTAAATCCAAAAACTTTCACTTTACATCCCTCTACTCTCTAAGCTGGTGCAAATCACCCTCATTCGCTATACTATCCTGGTTTTGGCCGATGTGACACATACGTCGGACACATATTGATGTTATGTTAGCTGTTACAATAACTAGCTGATGAGTTAGTGAGGTGCGAAAGTTCATGTTTGTACTCTTGTGGCAATTCAAGCTAATGCCGCTGTGAAGTCTTTTCTTGGCTTTGCCAGATACCTGTAAGTTAGGTGTGAATGTTGCTGTGTAGACTAATTGTATACTTGTCTTGACGAATCTATGGTACATGTGTTTAACTTCTTAACTTGTTTTAATAGGAGTAACATTTAGTATAATGCTGATCTTATCTTCCCTTCTTGATTCTTATGTTGCATGCATTTTCTTATTTTAAGGAGAAGAGGCAGGGAGCAAGGGGGGACAGTCTTGTATGCGGGCTTGTGGTCAGGTAGGGCATAGTAGATTGAATTACTCGTGTTCTGGAAATATTGTTTCCTGACTTTGTGTGTCACATTGTTAATGCTTAGCTTGGACACATGCGGACCAACAAACTGTGCCCCAAGTATGGGGAGGATCCAGAAACCTCAGAAATGGATGCCATTGTTGTAAGTCATGCTCAAGCAAAGACACTAGGCAAGAGGTTGGTAGCCAAGGTTTCTTCTGATGTTCCTGAAACCGAGGGACCAGAAATCATTGAAAAGATCAAACCAGTAAAATTCAGATGTGGGGCACCTGAGAAGTCCTTGGAGAGGAACATGTCAGTGGCAGGTTCGTTCGTTTCTGATATACGTACAATGGATTCTACAGATTTGAAATCTACTGGAAAGGTTGGCAAGATCAAAATATTCAGTAAGATTAAATCTGAAGATTATCCTCCTGATACCCCTAAGCCGTCAGTTGTAATACGGCCTCCTGCTGAAGCACAGAAGAATGCATCTCGTAAGAAGGTCATTATCAAGCAGCCTAAGGGGCATGTAGACCCGCAAAGGGCTATTGAAATTAGGAGTAGCCAGGAGCCAAGGAAGATAAGGAAAATTGCTGAATTATCAAGCTTTGAGAAGGCTAACAAAGAGGAAGATCAGTGGTATGCTGGAGAGTCCAGCCAGATGACTTCCTCTGATAGGTTGGGTTCGGAGGCTAATAGGAAAAACAAAGTTATGGGAAATGATGAATCCTGGAGAGCTTTTCAAGAGCAGCGGGAGAGACAGGAACAGAGGTTAATTGAAGCTAGGATGTATGAAACAAGCAGGGAGGAAGAGCTCCAGAAGGCAAAGAAGAAAAGCAAGAAAAAGAAAAAACATGAATTTCGAGATGACGATGTTCTTGATCACCGGCCGTACAGAAATGACAGAAGGGTACCTGAAAGGGATCGAGCAGCGAAGAGACGTACTCCGACTGATATGACAGAATACGCTCGATCGGCCAAGCGGCGCCGAGGAGGAGAGGTAAATCTCTTCACTCATGCTTGGTGGAATTGTGCACTGTTTTAATAATGCTTATCAACAGCCTTTTATGCTGATTTTCTTTTTTCGATCAGAGTTACTTGTGTCCAGCTTTGTTTCCGCTTTTGTTTTCTGCATCCTAGAGTCATCCCTAGCTTTTTCTCAACCAAAGTCTCACTCGTATATGTTATCTCAAAACAATAATATTGCTTCTCTGAAGAGATGAAAGCACATGATTGAGAAAATCACTTGGCTGATGTATCCCATATGTTTTGTTTTCTGTTCTCTCAGTACTTCAGTTTGATAATTGTTTTAAAGATCGTTTGTCATGTAGTTTTTCAACGATTTATTTTTATGTAGAGATTGCTACTTCGTCACATGTGTGCTACTCTCTGAAAGAACGGACAGAACCAATCGATGTCTGTTTATTTGCAAGACCAGGAATCTGTACTGAATTGGTTGTGTGCATGCATCCTTATGCAGGTTGAGCTCTCCAACATACTGGAAAAGATAGTCGACCACCTGCGTGACCAAACCTCCGTATCGATACTGTTCCTCAAGCCGGTGACGAAGAAGATCGCCCCCGACTACTACGACGTAATCCAGCGACCGATGGACCTGGGCACGATAAGGGACAAGGCGAGGAAGATGGAGTACAGGGACAGGGAGGAGTTCAGGCACGACGTGGCGCAGATTGTGGTGAACGCGCACTTGTACAACGACACGCGACACCCCCACATCCCGCCGCTGGCCGAGACGCTCCTGGAGCTGTGTGACCACCTCCTCCGGGAGAGTGCCGACGTGCTCGACGACGCGGAAGACGCGATTGAGGGGTAGGAGCACAACAATTACAAGATACACCGTATCATCCTAACGTAGATTGGTAGTCAGGGAGGGGGAAGTGCTTGACTGTTGTACCTTCTAGCGACAAGGGGAAAGCACAGCTGTACATTCTTTTTAGGTTCTGGCGAAGTGGCGATGGCGGTGATGCACATGTGATTCGGGCGAAACCCAAACTATTTTGCCTGGTTCGTGTTATAGGGCGTCGGGAGTCGGAGTGTACACAAGAAGCTCTAGGCTAGTCATCGAAGCAGGGCCCGCTGTAACTATTTGGCATCCTGCTGTAAAAAATGTAGCAGAATAACTCTGTCAATATTCAGGTGTTGTAGCTGTACATCCCAGGTGAACGATTTTGTGTCATGGATAAAGATGCAGAAAGGTCAAGCAAAGCATGCACGTGCCTGGTTGCACCCGGTCCAACTACTATTCTTTGGGGTCCTCGGTCGATGTTATTCGTATAGAGGTTGTTGCACTGCAGTCTGAAGTTCTGAACTATTATTAATCTGATTCAAGGCCTAATCAACTGATATCTGAGCCGTTTAATTGTATCGGTAGTGCATGGTTGGTGAAGGTTATTGTGTGATAAAGGTAGCTGTACAAAATCAAAGTCAAAGCATGTTGAGTTTTTTGTTTGTAAGAATTGTACAAGTTGCTTACCTGCTTTGAAGACTTGGTGCGTATAGTTTGAATGGAGAGTGATCGATGGCTAGGCCTGGTGATGTACAGGAGAAGTAACCATCTTCTTAAAATATGCGTTACCCCGTACGCTTTCTCTTGGTGCCATAAGATAATGTACGCATTTTTTCTTCAGGATGTTGACCTATTAACAATGCACAGGAAAAATATTATCATTATTTGTTACTGAAATGAATACTTTACCGATTTCCAAAATTAAGCTTAAAATAACTTTTTTTAAACATCTAAGCTTAAAATAATTTGGTTTTTGGTACAGTGTAGCAGTAGGACGACGCATAATTTTAGACTGGACGAATCACACAAACAAACGAAAGCGTGTTGCATTTGGCGGTGACGAACCGGCGAAACGGGCTACGTTTTTCTAATCCCAAGATTAGTGACGACGACGCTTCAGTCGGCCATGGTGGAAGACCCGGCTCATCCCATGCGCGTCCAGATCATCATATTGTGATGTACCTACAAGCTGCTAATAACTGCACCACCAAACCATGATGACCAGTTCCAAATTCCAATCACTTGCCCTGCAGCTGCAGGCTTATCTTCCTCGTTGCTGCCTCAAATTAATCTCTCCCGTGAAATAGTAGCGCTCTTGACCGTCGTCAGGTCAGTGTTTTCAGAAGCTAGCCATGGCCGGGTCCTCTCACCGGCGTTGCCAGCTGGTCGTCACGCTCCTCCTCGTCGTCGTGTTCGCGTCCTTGCACGCCAGCTCGGCGGCGACGCTGGCCGCTGAGCGTACGCGGCGGAAGGACCCCCTCGACGGCCTCCAGCTTTACGCCGGCGGCTGGAACATCAGCGACAGGCACTACATCGCAGTAAGTATAAGTTCCAGCTCTTGCTGTATACTCTCCTTCCTTCCTTACTTTCCTGCACTTGTACGTCGTGCTCACGCCGCCTTTTACGTCGTTGCTTGATGCAGTCGGTCGCGTTCAGCGCGGCGCCGGTGTTCGCCGTCGCGGCGGTCTGGCTCATCGGCTTCGCGCTCGCGTCCCTCGTCGCCTGCTGCTGCCGGTGCTGCCGTGGCAAAACAGTCAGCGACTACACCTACTCGCGCAAGACCTTCGCCGTCTCCCTGCTCCTCGTCCTCGCCTTCACGGCGGCGGCCGTCGTCGGGTGCGCGGTGCTGTACGACGGGCAGGGCAAGCTGCACGGCAGCACGGCGGCCACGCTGCGGTACGTGGTGAACCAGTCGGACGACGCCGCGGCAAGCCTCAGGGGCTTCGCCGGGTTCATCGAGACGGCCAAGGCGGCCGGCGGCACGACCGTAGCGTTGCCGCCCGACCTCGGGAGGAAGGTGGACGAGGTCGCGGCGAAGGTGGGCGCGGCGGCGGACGAGCTCTCCGCGCGCACCGCCAGCAACGCGCACAGGATCCGGAACGCGCTCGACACCACGTATGTTTCGTGTACATATCGATCACGACGAGGTAGCTGATGATCATGGTGATGATACATGGCCTGATGATCTTGGTTTTCTATGATTGCAGAAGGAAGATTCTGATCGGTGTGGCAGCCGTGATGCTGGTCTTGGCGTTTCTGGGGCTCGGTGAGAATTTTGTTTTCAGGATACAGAGAAGACATGATTTCTTTCAAACAAGAACATGCATGATTTATTCAGAAAAAATATTTTCCAAAATTTGCTTGAAGTTTTAGTTGAAATCATGCTAAACTTTTTAATGAACTAAATTTTGTACAACCTCCGATCCATATTAATGGACTCAACTTTATCTAGATACGGATGTATCTAGTTAAGTGTTTAGACTAGATGCATCCGTATCTAGACAATGTTGAGACCATTAATATGGATCGGAGGGAGTACCATCAATGCTAGCTTAAGTGTGCCGTGTGCGTGCTTTCTTGACTCTGCAGTTTTGAGGGACCTAGTCAACTACAAATTAGCAATACCTTTTTTGTACTTCCTGTAGTAACCAAACAGTTCCACGCCAAATTAGCAAAACCATTTGTGCCAAATTTGTACATGTTTAATTTGGATATGACGCGACTCGGTCATATTTGTACATGTGCCAAATTTGTACATTACAACTTGCTCATATTTCAGCTGTTTGGAGTCACATCTATGCCAAATTTGCACTTCTTCACGTTACAATTTGAACTGACTCGGCCAAATAAAAATTAGAAGAACCATTTTGTAATCCCTGTAAAACCAATCAATGTCACCTCAAATTACCATAAATCCAATTTTCTACCGTGGCCAGACTTATTCTTGTTTCAGCTGCTTGTGATTACCATAACATTTTTTCTCTGTTGTCAATGTGTTGCAGTGTTTTCGTTGGCTGGGCTGGAGTCAGTCGTTCGCTTGTAAGCAAAACATCCACCTCCAGATTTACATATTCTACTTACTTGTCCACCAAGACCTTCACATAATTAGAGTACTAACGAAATTCGAACTGTTGTGATTTAATTTGCAGCCTTGTGTTTCTGGGATGGATCCTGGTTACCGCGACATTTATATTGTCCGGTGTTTTCCTGCTCTTGCACAAGTAAGCTTGGAAATCATCATAACATATACTATTGCGTACTACTCCCTTGGTTGCGAAACTAGACCCTTAAATCATTTAAGATGGTGTGACTCTGTTTTACATAACTAGACCTTTTAATCCGGGTACACATATCCAGGCATGAAACAGGGGCGAGTCAAATTGGAAATAGAATTTACCAAAAGTGTCAAGTTTGAAAAAAAATAAGAGAGAAATGAGGAATTCTATTTTAAATTTATTTTTGTAAATTATGAATCCGTAGCTGAGCTGACGTGGCCTTCTGCTCTATTTCAGCGTGGTCGGGGACACTTGCGTGGCCATGGATGAATGGGTGCTCCGCCCACAGAACAACACCGCCCTTGACGACATCCTCCCCTGCGCCGACGCGGCGGCAACCACCGAAGCCCTGCGCCGGAGCAAGGAGGTGAACCAGCAGCTGGTCGACACGCTCAACGGTCTGCTCTCAAGCGTCGCCAACGCCAACAATGTCTCGTCCCGAGCCGGCCCGCCGCTCTACTACAACCAGTCCGGCCCTCCGGTGCCCCTCCTCTGCAACCCGTACCGCGCCGACCTCTCCGACCGCCCCTGCGTCGCCGGCGAGGTCCCAGCCGCCAACGCGCCCCAGGCGTGGCAGCGCTATGTGTGCCGCACTACCACCGCGCCGTCAGCTGGGGGATCAGAAATATGCGCGACGGTGGGCCGCCTCACGCCGCCGATGTACGTCCAGGCGCTGGCCGTGGCCAACGCGAGCGACGGGCTGGTCGGCTACGGCCCGGTGCTTGCCGGCCTGGCGGACTGCACGTTCGTGCGCCGGACGTTCGAGACGGTCGTCAAGGACAGCTGCCCCGGGCTGAGGCGGTACAGCGGCAGGGTGTACCAGGCGCTGCTCGCCGTGGCGGTGGGCGTGATGGCGGCCGCGGTGGCTTGGCTGGTGCACTCCAGGGAGAGGCGGCGGCGGCGCGAGGCCGTGAGGTTCCGGGTGTCGCCGTACAGGCTGCCCATCGACGAGAAGTCGCTGATCAAGAGCCCGAGGCGGCCGTACAGGAGAGCCGAGAGCGGCGGCATGACGAGATAGATCACAGTGGCATGCAGTGGCGGAGGCAGGAATTGAGACGAGGGGGGCGAACAGTAAAAGGTGTGCCACCGGCGATTTTTTTTTTACAACACATGTAATCCGCAATGTAAATAAGTCGAAGTCTCACAATATTATAGCCGAAAGTGTCCACAATTTCATATTGCATAAAGCACAAGTATAAACTGACTACATAAAAAATAGTGCTACATTTTGATAAGAAGATAGTACCATACCATTAAGTTGAATCCATGTTGATTTCAGAGGTAGCATATTCATCAATTGGTCTCCGAATTCCAGGATCGGCAACCACATTTGCTAGATCAAAAATTTCAGAAACATTTGCTTGTTGAGTGTCCTACAATATTGAAATCAAAACCAATCTTTGAGCAATCTCCTGCACACTATTACTCACTAATCACTATACAAGTAGACATCAAATATAAAATCTCAAATCGAAAGAAGAAATTAACCTGCTCATGGCATGTCCTCTTGAGATTTCTGGAGGCCTCGTTTTCTTCCCGAGCTAGAGCCAGGAACTGGAGCCAGTAGGCCTCGTCGTCCATCGGACTATCAGAGCAGCCGAGCCGCCGGAGCAGGGCCGGCCGCCCAAAGCAGAGACAAGGCGCAGCTGCGCTGGGGCAGGGACTGGCGGCGGGGCGTCGGGGCTTCGCGGCGGGCAGGGCGTGGGATTTGCGACGGCACGAGTCAGCGGAATGGAGCAGAGGGAGGAGCGACGGGCTGGGGAATCAAGCAGGGGAGAAGCAGGGCTGGGGAATCGAGCAGGGGAGGAGCGGCGGCGGATCGAGCACGAGCAGGAGCAGGGAGCAGGGCGGAGGCGCGGAGCGAGCTAGGGATTGGGTTGGTGGGGAATCGAAGAAGCGAGGCTGCGAGGGGATCGACCGAGGCAGTCCTGGACCGAGGGGAGCGAGGGTTTGGTCGAGTCAGACTAGAGACGGTCGTTCTACCAGTTTTTTTCTTTTTTTATCCCTCACTTTGATGTATATTGAGCGTAGATACATACTGAATACCTATAGTCAAAAAATCACAAAAGTTGAGGGGGGGCGGCCGCCCCACCTCGCCCCCCTGGTGGCGCCGCCCTGGTGGCATGTATGTAGTTCTGGGTAGAGTTCGAGGATTTGTGGAATACAGAGCTTTGATGGCAGTAGGCAGTAGCATATGACGTATTCAGGCAGGCAACCCGCCGTGCGAGTGCGACGACGTTCGACTTGGCTGGACAGGATCCACAGAGTCACACTTTAACCATGCATCAACTTATCTGTAAATATATTCAAATAAAAAATACGTGATATATTAGGTCACGATACAATGGAGAATGCTTAGAGGGGTGTTTACAAAAATAAACCAACATTTTTCCTAAGCACTGGTACTTATTTGCATAGGAAAGGTGCCTAGTTAGGCATCAGCCTAGTGTAAATAAGCACCCGCGCTTAAAAAAAAACCGGTTTATTTTTATAAGCATCTCCTTAAGCATCTTGCATTGTACATGTCCTTAGGATGCTAGTGACCGACTTTGGGGCCAGGCTAGAGGGAACCACCACTTCAAACTTCTTTTTGGCGGTTTAAGTTGTAGATACTAGCTAGGTGTAAGAGCATCACCAACGGGGCCACTAAACGGGCCCGTAAACATTTTATAAGGGCAGGAGGCAAACAATTTATAAGTATGAAGTGTATCCGCCAAAATAATTTCGAATGAGGTTCGGGATGAATAGGGATTTGCTCGTTTGCATTGTGCATAAAGTGGACGTTCGTGATGATTACTTCAAAGCACCAATATTGGACAAGCACAATATGAGTCACCCCCCACGTCCCTCCCGTGGGGCGATATAGGTGGAATCCTAGACCCCTACCCTGCCACCACCTCCTCCTCACATCTCCTCGCCATCGCTGGAGAGTGCCGCCGAGGAAAGCCCGTGCGGCTTTGGGAGCGGCATGGTTTTGAGTCGCCACATGAGAAGCCAATGTTCAAACTTGCCTTCCATGTGTCGATTCTGAAGTTTCTCCGCCCCACGTGTCGTCGTCGAGACTTTTCTAGAGTAGTCATCAAGAGTTGTAAGCTTATAACGAACACCACCAACAGAAGGTTTAAGATAAGGTCACCACAAACAAATCAGCATGTGCATAATCTGATATACTTTTAGTGGTATAAACAAAAGCATTGAACTTTACGCTCTTGTACTTAGAGAGATGGTTTCTGTCGTTCTGGCCATGCCTGGCATGTGTAGTGCGTGTATCATGTCATCATACATCCTGATTTGAATGGAACCAGTGCCCACGATCTTAGTGGGTTATTATCTCTCGTACACACAACATATCTACTATGCACAAACTTATAAGAATTGAACCAATCTTTGTTCCACCATATATGAAACATTCATTAATCATTATCATAAACACAGTCAATAGAAACAACATGGCAATCACCTTGATCGCAATTATCTTTTTTTAGAAATAAAGGACTCCGCCCCTGGTTCCATTTTAATAAATGCAACCACCATCCTTATTACATCAGTTTAAGCATCGAAAAAGAACTAAAAGGAAGACTTGGGAAGCTTGACGTCCTCCAACAGAGCTTCACAAGCGCGCCCCTGTAGCCATCTCTTCAGCATCTCCGACGGTGGATCATTCTCCGACTTGGTGCCACCCAGAGCCCGCAACAACACCACACTTAAGTCCAAGCAATCCTGAGTAGCTCCCCCCTCCTGCAGTCCAGTTTCTGAATGTTTTGATCCAGCAAGCTGGAATGTTTGTCCATGCACAACAGTTTCCAGCTTCTGCGAGTTGCAACCAATCTCCGCAGAATTTCCTTGACACTTGGCCATCTTAGCCCCTGAAAGCACATTTCATTTCTCACATTCCAAAGACACCATAAACAGTTAAACACTAGTAGGAAAAGGCCTATTAGTGGCGCCACAAAAAACCTTTTTGTGGCGCATGGTGGGTGCGCCACTAAATCCTCGCCACAAAAATATTACGTCGTGCTCACGCTGCCTTTTACGTCGTTGCTTGATGCAGTCGGTCGCGTTCAGCGCGGCGCCGGTGTTCGCCGTCGCGGCGGTCTGGCTCATCGGCTTCGCGCTCGCGTCCCTCGTCGCCTGCTGCTGCCGGTGCTGCCGCGGCAAAACAGTCAGCGACTACACCTACTCGCGCAAGACCTTCGCCGTCTCCCTGCTCCTCGTCCTCGCCTTCACGGCGGCGGCCGTCGTCGGGTGCGCCGTGCTGTACGACGGACAGGGCAAGCTGCACGGCAGCACGGCGGCGACGCTGCGGTACGTGGTGAACCAGTCGGACGGCGCGGCGGCGAGCCTCAGGGGCTTCGCCGGGTTCATCGAGACGGCCAAGGCGGCCGGCGGCACGACCGTTGCGTTGCCGCCCGACCTCGGGAGGAAGGTCGACGAGGTCGCGGCCAAGGTCGGTGCGGCGGCGGATGAGCTCTCAGCGCGCACCGCCAGCAACGCGCGCAAGATCAGGACTGCGCTCGACACCACGTACGTATGAATATCAGGATATGTCCATGGATCAAGTGCTGAGATACCGATGATGATGATGGGCATGAACTGATCTAGTTTTTTAATGTCTTTTTGTGTGTCTGTGATCGCAGAAGAAAGATTCTGATCGGTGTCTCTGCCGTGATGCTGGTGCTAGCGTTCCTGGGCTTGGGTGAGAACGAGATCCCGGAAAGAATACGCGATTTTTTTTTTCAATCTGTCCTTTTGGCTTAAGTTGCAATTGATTTTGTTCAAAACATGCTCGATTTTGCAATAAACCTCCTCGATCTTTGATCATCCAACTGTCCTCACTGTCACCTCAATCTATGCGTAAAATTTATAAACCGAACCTGTCGTCGAATTTGTGCTGACGTTAGACTTGTTCACGTGAGTACACTACAAACTTTAGCTAGGTGACTCAGTCAGCTACAACTTAGCAAACCCAATTTTGTAATTCCTCTAATAAAGCTGCACGCCAAACTCAATTAATCAAACAGGCCGTCTTCAATGCAACTTGTTAGCTCGTACAAATTTCAGCTTATTTTTGTATTACGATAACATTTTTCTCTCTTCGACTTAATTGCTGTAGTGTTCTCCTTGGCTGGGCTGGAGTCAGTTGTTCGCTTGTAAGCACAGAGAACTTCCTCTCGAGATTACATTTATTCTTCTTACTTTTCCCATGCATATAAGAGTGTTAATGAAAATCCAATTGTTGTAACTTTGCAGACTAGTATTTCTGGGATGGATCCTTGTTACTGCGACAATTATATTGTCTGGCGTTTTCCTACTCTTGCACAAGTAAGCACAAGTAAGCGTGCAAATTAATGTTCCAAATTATTTAAAATTCTAGCATTGCAATAAGTTGATCTTCTTTATTTGACCAAGTCTAAACTACAAATGCATGCTAATACCGACAACAACACATATATATTATAAAAACGTTATATATGATGAATCTGTCAAAACTAATTTCCTGTTATTGATGTTCATACATTTTCCCATACACTGGTCAAACTTATCGAAGTTTGACATAGGACAAAGCTATAACTTAAATTGAAATAAAGGAAGTAATTAAACCTTTTTTATATAAGATCTCTCTATCCGGGTACATATATTTATTCTTGAAGCAAGGGCAGAGTTAGGCCGGAAAAAACAATGTGGTCAAATGTGTCGAGAGATGTGAGTGAATTACAATTTTTTCTGAAATCATACTTGCTAATATTTGATCAAGTCTATAGAAAAGCTGCTAATATCGACGACATCAAATATATGTGGTACCAACATAATGGTTTTGCTGAATTTGACGTTACAAATTTCTTACACCATCTGTACCGAATTATATATTTTTTGTATATTTAAATATAGATTACATATGAACTGAAACATCTTATAATTCAGAATATAAAAAATATTACATACTCGATAAACTTCAAAATATTTTTACCTCCATTACAGATAAGAATGCCTACATATTTGAAGTCAAACAATGCAAAGCTTACCCATATTTATAAAACCTGCAACCAACTATATCTAGTAATTTGAAATGAAGCAGGGAGTAACGTTGATTTTATATAACTAGATATTTCAATCGGAGTTCACATATCTTGGTGTGAAACATGGGCAAGTTAAATTGGAAGAACAATTTGACCAAAAGTGTGACCAAAAGAACAACCTCTACTCATGTCTCAGTGTTGTAGGCGACACTTGCGTGGCCATGGAAGAATGGGTGCTTCGCCCACACAACAACACCGCCCTTGACGACATCCTCCCCTGCGCGGACGCGGCGGCGACCACCGACGCCCTGCGCCGGAGCAAGGAGGTGAACCAGCAGCTGGTCGACACGCTCAACGGTCTGCTATCCAGCGTCGCCAACGCCAACAACGCCTCGTCCCGAGCCGGCCCGCCGCTCTACTACAACCAGTCCGGCCCTCCGGTGCCCCTCCTCTGCAACCCCTACCGCGCCGACCTCTCCGATCGCTCCTGCGCCGCCGGCGAGGTCTCAGCGGTAAACGCGCCCCAGGCGTGGCTGCGCTACATGTGCCGCACTACCACCGCGCAGCCTGGGGGATCAGAAATATGCGCGACGGTGGGCCGCCTCACGCCGCCGATGTACATCCAGGCGCTGACCGTCGCCAACGCGAGCGACGGGCTGGTCGGCTACGGCCCGGTCCTGGCCGGCCTTGCGGACTGCACGTTCGTGCGCCGGACGTTTGAGACGGTCGTCGCGGACAGCTGCCCCGGGCTGAGGCGGTACAGCGGCAGGGTGTACCAGGCGCTGCTCGCGGTGGCGGTGGGCGTGATGGCGGCCGCGGTGGCGTGGCTGGTGCACTCCAGGGAGAGGCGGCGGCGGCGCGAGGCCGTGAGGTTCAGGGTGTCGCCGTACAGGCTGCCCATCGACGAGAAGTCGCTGATCAAGAGCCCGAGGCGGCCGTACAGGAGAGCCGAGAGCGGCGCCGGCGGCCTCATGACGAGATAGATGACGGTGGCATGTATTCAGTTATGGGTAGCGTACGTGTATTCAGTTTTGTACCCCCTCCGTGCGCCGTGCGACGACGTTCGAGTTGGCTGGACATCATCTAGAGAATCAGACCTGACCATCAACTTATGTGTAAATATATTCAAATAAAAAATAGGCAATATATTAGGATGCTATAGTGTATTTCACGATTGACCGACTTTGGGGCCAGGCTAAAGGGAGCCACCGCTTTCAAACCTCTTTTTGTCTGTTTAAGTTGTAAGTTAGGTGTAAGAGCATCACCAACACGGCCACTAAACAGACCTGTAAACATTTTACAAGGGAAATAGGCAAACAATTTATAGTATGAAGTGTATCCGCCAAAATACTTTCGAACGAGGTTCGGGATGAATAGGGATCCGTTCGTTCTCATTGTGCACAAAAGTGGACGTTCGTGATGATTACTCCAAAGCACAAAGATTGGACAAGCACAATATGGATAATCCCCCACGTCCCTCCCGTGGGGCGATACAGGCGGAATCCTAGACCCCCTATCCCGCCACCACCTCCTCCTCCCATCTCCTCGCCATCGCTGGAGAGCGCCGCCGAGCAAAGCCCACGTGGCTTTGGCAGCGGCAAGGTTCCAAGCCGCCACATGAGAAGCCAATGTTGAAACTCGTCTTCCATGTGTCGACTCTGAAGTTCCTCCGCCCCACGCGTCGTCGTCGAGACTTTTCTGGAGTAGTCATCAAGAATTGTAAGCTTATAACGAACACCACCAACAGAAGGTTTAAGGCAAGGTCCCCACAAACAAATCAGCATGTGCATAATCTAATATATTTTTATTGGTATGAACAAAAGCATTGAACTTTACGCTCTTGTACTTAGAGAGATGGTTTCTGCCATTCTGGCCATGCCTGGCATGTGTAGTGTGTGTATCATGTCATCATACATCCTGATTTGAATGGAACCAGTGCCCACGATCTTAGTGGGTTATTATCTCCCGTACGCACAACACATCTACTATGCACAAACTTATAAGAATTGAACCAATGTTTGTTCCACCATATATGCAACATTCATTAATCATTATCATAAACATAGTCAACAAAAACAACATGGCAATCACCTTGATCGCAATTATCACTAGAAGCAACATAGACCTTACCATAACCATCGGATTTGTTTATTTAGGTTGATGCGTAACATTCCTTTTCTCTTTGACGCAGCTTCCAACAATTCTCAGTGACGTGGTTATCTTTCTTACAGTACCTGCTAAAGGAAATGCTGCAATTGTTATAACTTTGCAGCCTAGTATTTCTGGGATGGATCGTTGTTACAGCGACATTTATATTGTCTGGTGTTTTCCTCCTCTTACACAAGTAAGATTGCAAATTGGCATATGGCATGACAATTTTTACTAACTCTGTTTTGTATAATAACTAGACTTCTCTATCAGGCTACCCATATTCACTTTATTTAGAGCGTGAATTCCATTTTATACCCCTACTTTCACATTTTTATGCAAATTACCCGGAGTACCACATTTAGTGAAATTGATAGGTTTTACCCTTTCTACTGTGGGAACACTATGCCTGGTGGGTCCTGGTCGTTAAGTATAAATGGTGTGCCACACTTTTTTTCTTGAACATTTTTCCTATGCTGGAATGGGTTCACCTGACTTACTCAGAATGACCTAGACAAAGCACTGGGACTCGTGACTTTTCTTTCTGCGCCCAAACCGGTTTGCCTCACCTAATCCAAGCCGACCAAGATTGAGTTGCACCACTTCGTCTGGCCGGTTTGTGTCAATGGAGGCGAACCAGCTTGGGCACAGAAAAAACACGAGAGAAACCACAAGGTGGTTGCAAGTTGCAACGTGCACCTATCGAATCACTCTAACAATCTCAAGGAGAGGTAAAAACTGACAAAACTCTATATTAAATATGGTAATCGAGATAAAGGTACTAAGTAGAGTAATTGGTCTAAAATGTGGAAGTATCTCTACTATATAATGACGGACGTCGTACATACGTCGTGGCACTTATGCGTTTTGGCCCCTCACGAACATGGTAATTAACCCGCAGTCCAGATGAGGTCTGTACATCTTCTCGTTCCACAGCGATTTCCGAGCGAGGAGGCGCTCCTCGACGCCGCCACCAACTCTGCCCGCGAGCGAACACCCGGTCGAGGTCTTTCGCTTCTTCTCCGAAGCAGGACGGCTCCTTGACGCCGCCGAGGTCTCCTGCTCCTACCCCGATGCCGGGAGGCTCCCTCCGGCCATGAGACCGGGGTGGATGTCCGCTGAGCCCCACAGCCTGTCCACCTACACCGCCTCATCTGAGTTCGTCCAATGCAGGAGCTCGCCCGACCCAGCAGTCGCCTCCTGCAACATCGCCGCTAAGCCGGTCCCGGCTACGTCACGCCTGCTCCCGACGGCCATGGATCATGGATCCTGGCCCAGGACCCCACCATCGAACAGGACCAGACCGTGCGCCATCCGAGCTCCAGGAGCAGCACCGCTGGTGCAGGCCTACGCCACCGCCCTTGGGATCCCCCATCACCTCCGTCGATGGAGGCTCCCTGCCTGTTGCCAAGCGGCCACGCCGGTTTGTCCCTAGCTTTCCCCGGGCTAGGGGAGACGACCCCGCTGCTCTCAGCCCTGCTCACGATTACCCAGTTGTGTAGGCATCCATGATGAGCTTGTTGGTTAACTGTTGTGTTCCTTTTCTTTGGCTGTTGAGAACAGTGCTGGTGCTACTGAAGATTTTTGCTCTCTGCCTATCGATGCTCTCTCTTCATCGTGTCCTCAGGTGTTTGTTCTAATGTCTCAGAGCGATCAGTTGTGACAGTTGAGCAAAAAGAAGATGTCAAGCTCAAAATTGTCTTCAAATGAGTAGTTCAGAGTTCTAGCCTGCATCGATGCATGTGAGGGGACAACTAATTTCAGTTACTTAGTACTTCTTCCATTCCTACCTTGTTCGCTGTTGAGGATAAGTTTGATAGAAGCTAGCTATCCATCCAACCACAGTTCAGATTAGTATTCTTAAATTATGTATTGTCATTCTTTATCAGATTGATTTGCTTCTTCAAACTCAGGTGGACAAGGAGATGTGGACCGCCAGCGGCGGTGTGGGCAAGGCCCTGTGGAGGTTGCTGGCGAGGAGGAACATCCTACCCTTGTTGCCGGGAAGAAGGCGGACTCAGAGGCCAACTCGTGAAACAGTGGCATGTTATCGGTGGTCTATAAGATGACACCTTGTGTACTTAATATCAGTACGCAATTTTAGTCTGGTTCTGTCTACATTTCTGTATGTCACAGTCATACCTTTTGCGTTAGGCTTGTGATGCATTTTTTTCTATACATTACATGACAGAATGCATCCTTCTCCCTTTTATTTTTTATATATTAGAATTACAATCTGTTTGTATGCTTTCCTGATGTTGAATATATATACTGAGGGCTGATATGAGCAGACAATTCAACACCGGTGCTGACTTAATAAAACAATGAAACTGTATTGTTTTCAAATGTAGAGAACTGAAACTGTGAACCACATTCCCTGCAAGGTGCCGCCGGTCTGAAGCCAAAGATACTGAACTCTAGGCCTTATCTGAATATACCACGGCTGGCACTAAAGGTGCTAACAGAGTTTGTTTCCATGCTTATAATTGGTCATCACCTAAGTGTTGGCTCTCATGTGATATAATTAACAGCCTCTTGTTTCCCTTCCCTATTTTTTTACTCGTTCTTTCATTTAAGCACACGTTCAGTTTTAATTCCTCGGGGGTTGCTCGGAGTGCACTTACATTTTCTTACTCTGAGATTGATTTGGTTGTGGGTCAGACAAAATAATGTGTGATACTTTTGAATACTAACGATGTATTCAAATAAAATTAGAATGTAAGCGGTGAGTATTTTTTGTTACTTTTGTGAGTATTGTTGTGTAATGGCAAATGTAAGAGAATTGGAATCTGAGAGAAAGCCATCATACTCTGAAACGTTGATATAGAAACAAAATCAAATATTATTTCAAATCTTGGATGTTAAATTTATTTTAGACCCGTTGCAACGCACGGGCATTTTGCTAGTAATAGGTAAAAACTAGAACTCACGCTTATTTGAAACTGTACGTACTAGGTTAGGGCATCCATATTTTTTTCAATTGTTAAAAAAAGACACATATATATTCTATTGTTGTAATTGGCCATATGAAAATATTAATACTTTATATCATTACTATAGTTCACTGCTCCTTCTTTTGTACTAGGAAAAAACAGTGGAGCCTGAGTTCTAGAGGACACGTTTTTTTAAAATAAAATGTTAAAAAACACTGAACTTTTTCTAGAGATACATACAAATGTTTTTTTACAAACCTATAAAATTGTGTTCAATAATATATTGCATTTTGGGATACATAAAATCATTAATATTTTGGGATACATTTTTGCTCAATTTTTTTCTTGTGATTTTCTATCGTCAACTCTGCAATCCGAAAGCTGATGTGGCCTCGACTCTGTTTTAGCGTGGTAGGCGACACCTGCGTGGCCATGGAAGAATGGGTGCTCCACCCTGCAGAACAACACCGCCCTTGACGACATCCTCCCCACCGCGCCATCAAAAAATGAAAGGGGTTTACAACTTATCCCATGTGGTGGCTTAAAAGAGGTATATATAGCAGTGGTGACCATGTGGTGGGGGGGATCATCCCCCCCCCCCCCCCCCCCAGCATGACTACATCTTCGGCTCCCGAGGCGGCCAGACCTGGTCGCTGCATCGTCGTCCTACTGCAATCCAATCGGCGGGGGTTAGCTGGTTAGGCTGAAGGCGGAGATGCAAAGCAGGAGGCTTAGGCAGAGAGCACATGTAGAGAAAGATGCTTACGTGAATCAGAGATGTCATCAAAACACAACAGGTCAGGGTGGTGGGAGCACCATCGATTGGGAACCACGATGGGAGGGGGGGGGGGGGGGGGGGGGCGCTGATTTGGATATTCAAAAGGTTTACGAGCTAAGAGAAACAAATTATAGGTACTTAGGTAGCACCACAGGAAAAGGAACAAATTAATATTCTCAACTGAATTTGAAACATGTGATTGCAAACATTCACTTTAGTTAGTGTGTGTAAACTTGAGATAAAAATCACAATTGATTGATTTCGACTCCATCAAACCTGAACAAACAAGACAAAAGTTCAGATAAGAAAAATTCCATGCAGTAAAAAAAAAAGATTTTTCACCCAATTTTTGCAAGTGCTTATGTAGTCAGGTAGTATCACATAAAGAGGCAGGAGATCATGTGACTGCAAACAATTGCTAATATTGAGCTCGGCTGAATTTGAACATGTGACTGCAAACAATTGCTTTAGTGCGTATATCACTATAATCTGCAATACAGGTTTGAATTCAGTTGCAGGAGTTCATATACTACCTAGGCATCTAGCAGTATAACAAACTTCCAACTAAAAAGAAGAAAGAACTAGGGGCATTGGTAGTGAGAACCAACAGGCAACAAACCAGGTGCCGTCTTACCATCCTAGTACAAAATGGGTCACAAAAAGGAAAGACATACAAAACAGGGTGCCCCCTCTAATTCAACTTATAGAAATGATAATACGCAATCACCTGAAAAGTAGCCAGATAGTGTAATAGGAAGTAGCAGAATAGAATTGCCAAATTGCTAATATTGATCTCAACTGAATTTATAGCATGCGACTGCAAACACGTAGTTTGCAATACAAGTTGGAATACATAGCCGGACAAAGGAACATGAACACAAAGGAATCAGTCTTTGAGTCATACAGGATTGGTACCTTCGTGTTGCAGGAGAACAAAATTTCTAACAAAAAAAGAATGAAACTGGGGGTATTTGTAGAACTGTAGCGAGAACCCGCACAGTAGGTGCCCTCCTCCATATCAGTACAAAAACGAGGCACAAAACGGCAAGGCGTACAAAACTGGGTGCCCCCTCAATTTCGATCTTACAAAACTGGGTGCCCCCTGTATTTCGATCTTACGATATTAAAAAATGTATAATTGTACATCGGCATTATGAGACGGCATGGCAAAACGCGCGAACTGCTTCTAGAGTATGTATGTATGCCAGGCATTATTATGATGTATTCACTGGTCCTTTGGCATGGATGTCACTGCTGCTCTTGCATCACCATCAGCGAAACATTGACTTCCGCCTCAGCTGAAGAAAACGAAATTTCATCAGATCATATTTTGGACTACCGGAAATAAATAAAAACTCGTACTTTGAAGATAGGAAAAAAAAAAGAAATTACGTACATCGGTGCTGTGTCCGCACTTCTTCTTGCGGCAGTTGGTAGACCTCGGAGGAAGGCGTGCATAGCACCTGTATACGAATCAATGGCGGATACATACATGTCAGGCCGAAATATATGGAAAAAAGCTAGCATGTAGTATATGCACGTACTTGCGGCAGATCAGCTTGTCCTTGATGTAGCTCTGGGCAAGCGCTCGGAGGTTGGGCTCGAATCTTCCTAAGCCGCCCCGGCACCAGTGTTGGTGGACTCCGCCGCGGAGGCCGAGCGCGAGGTGCAGCGTCGACTCCTTGGAGACGCCGTAGTCGGCCAGCGTTTTGCCGTCCTCGTCGTCATCCAGCTGCTTCCCGGCAAAGACGAGAGACGGCAGCTGATCATCATCGAGGCTGCTGATGATTCGTCCTTCCGCTTTGTCCTGGATCTTGGCCCTGACGGTGTGGATCGTGTCGCTGCTCTGGACGTCGAGCGTGAGAGTCTCGCCGGTGATGGTCTTGACGAAGATCTGCATCGTCTCCACTTGGGTGGCGGTGGTGGTGCTTCGTGGGGGTGAGCGGAGGAGCGCCACGGACGTAGTATATATTGTATAGCAAATTGATGGATGGGAGGAAACGGAAACGCGGCCGCTACGAAACCGAGTAGGCTAGGGTAGCGGGAAAAAGTGATCGCCACGGCAATACGGCATGCAGCTTTACCGGCCTGTTTGGAATTTTTTTTCTTGATCCGTTTGGAACTTTGATATCCCTTTTTTTTTGAGGGAACGGAACTTTGATATCCCTACTGATGCACATTAGAGAACAATCATCAATAGTCGGCAAATCACATGATAAAATGGGGAATTGGGATGAGAATTTGGATGAGGAGCACAGACAATATGGAGATGTGAAGATTCAGATTTCGATTTCACCATCACATTGTTGTCCTAGGAACCCTAGAAGGCACAGCATGAAAGGAAGAACAAAGAAATGAGCATTGCCAAGTGAAGCTCTGTAGACTACCGTGAGTCCGTGACACATATTGTAAGCAAGGCAACCACATGTACAAGATCTCCGAGCTATTGAATCGAAACAACGTTGATCTCGAGAATTATGAACCACTGAATCTGAGCGATAATGATGACGAAAGTTCAGACAGCAAACAAAGGTTTTTCACCCAATTTGTCCATATTCAAGAGTTTACGAGCTAAAAGAACCAAATTATATAGGTACTTGGGTAGTGTCACAGGAAGAGGAAGAAAACATCCACTTTTCATGTAAACTGCAAATGGCACCCTTTACCCCTCAAAACATTGGGTAAGTTCAAAACTTTAGCCCGAGTTCTGCTGCATGCTACAGTATTATTTTTATCCTGGGTTGTCACATTTAACTCGCTATAGCAAGATTATTAATAACTAAGAAAAAATGTGGCTTGGAAAATTAACATCAGCTAGCTTACCCACACTAGTCGACTGATACAAAGTCTCAATTTAAAAGTCACATTACAAAAGAGCAGTCATATCGCTGCTTACACTAACTCGAAGCTACAGGTAGCATGAAAGGAAGAACAACACAACACGACCGCTGCCAAATGAAGCTATGTAGATTGCCATCCCGTCATCTTGTAGATAGGTCGATCATAGGTGCTGAGAACTCCACACCATTGAAATCCCAACCACTTTAAACTCGCAATGCTGATGTGAATATCTGATTACGACTCCATCGAACCTGAACAAACAAGACAAATGTTCAGAACAAAGAAGATTCCCACCCAATTTTCGCAAGTGCTTAGGTAGTCAGGTACAAACAGGAAGAGGCAGGGCAGCATTGCCAAATTGCTAATGTTGATCTCAACTGAATTTGAACATGTGACTACAAACAATTGCTTTAGTGTGTTTATCACTGTAATCTGCGATGCAGGTTCGAATACATTGCCGGACAGAGTGAACATAAAGGAATCATACATAATTGGTACCTTCGTGTTGGAGGAGTTCATATACTACCTAGGCACCCAACAGTATAACAAACTTCTAACTAGAAAGAAGAAAGAAACTGGGGGCATTGGTAGCGAGAACCAACACACCAGGTGTCATGTTACCATCCGAGTACAAAAATGGGTCACAAAAAGGAGAGACATCCGAAACTGGGTGCCCCCTCTATTTCAATCTTAGAATACATGATTTCAGTCAATCATGTCCAGCAATATGATTTGCTTTGAGATTAGCAGACCAAATTTTTTTATGAGGTTGATTTCAGATAAACAACATAGCGAGATAAAATTTGGGTTGCCCGTGAGCACAAGTTGTACTTGTTTAGAGCAGTTGCTCATGATCTTACTTGTGACTGTACCAGTTATGCGGGTTTATTTCAAAACAACATCCCGAGATAAAATTACACATGTGAAGATGACTAAACGAAAAAATTCTGCCTCTTTATATCTATGAAACGAGGAGTGTATCCAAAGGGAGATGGGGTCTACACTTGCATTTCTTCTACGTTAATCTAGTCTTTTTTGCAATCCCACGAGGATCCCTGTATGAAACCTACCACTCAGAAATATTTGTCTTGACCTAGTGTTTTTCGCAATTCCATGAGCCTGATGCATAAACTACACATAGTGTGCAAGATCTTTTCTCTGTCAAATCTCATTCAGTCACAATCACAATTTGAACAAACAAGACAATCTATCAGGACTAAATGTTTCCGGGCACTTAGCTTTCCTACGAGCACAAGAAAATAAACACTACTAAATCATTTAAATAAGCGTTATCAGTTGTAAGCTGTGTGACAATTATGAAGCGAAGGAGATAAGTAGGATGGAACAGAAATTTTACCACTTCATATTGTCGGTGAAGACAACAACGATGGTGGGAAGTTGGTATATATGTGTGTCCAGGAGTTGCCTTGTCTCGTGCAAACCCTCTGAAGCTTCAACGTCTTGATGTCCATTGAGAAATATTCAGTAAGTGGATTCTCTAGACACAAGGCTTCTGTCCTTTCCAAGAGCAAGTACCTCTCAGTTGCATTTGTGATACAATAAGGGCGTGTTTGGTAGCCCGGTTCTACCCAGAAAATCTCCCCCCACCCCGATTCCAGTTGTTTGGTAGCCCGTTTTGGCTTCCTCAGCCGAGCCCACCTCATACGGAAAAGGCCTCTCAGCCCTGCCCGTGAGAGAAGCTCGATTCGAGCTTCTCCCCTCAGCCCTGCCCAGTTCATCCAAAAAAATTCGACGCGTGGGACCCACCGGGCCGTCGTGCTGCCCACTCCGCTCCACACCCGGCCTCATTTGCCCCCCGAGCCTTCTCTCTCAACTGCCTCTCGCGCTGCTCCCGTCGCCATTCCCGCGGCCCCGTCACTCGCCGCCGCCCTGCCGGGCCTGCCGCCGCCGCCCAGGACCGCCTGCCGCCACCCAACGTCGACCGCCGCCGCCTCCCAGCGTCGGACGCGTCCCAGAGCTCGTGCCCGCCAGAGCCATCCGCCCCGACGCCACCAGAGTCTACCGCCGCCTACCGCCGTTGGCTCAGCGCGCCCCGACGGCGCCAGAGCCCCCCCGCCGCCGCCAATGGCTGGATTCGCCGCCCCCAGTGCCGCCTCCTCGTCGCCGCGTTCGAAGACCACGAGCTCAGCCGCTGTGTGGTCGCCGGCGAGGTGCTCTCCTCACGGGCAGGGCTGTCGGGACTTGATTGCTTTTTTTCTGTGTATCCAAGGTCTTTTGTGTAAAGTTTAGGACCTGTTTGTAATTTAAACTTCTGGATTCTAGTCTCAGCCTGGCTGAACACACCCGGCCCACCAAACAACGTCTCGTCTCATCCTGTCTCAGCACACCCAGGCCACCAAACACTTGACAAAATCTCAGCCCAACTTGTATCAGCTCAGCTCGGCCCAGTTGGGAAACACATGTTGGGCTGACCCGGGCTACCAAACACACCCTAACTGTACCCAGAATCTAGCGAGATTGTCTTCTCCATCTGACACTGGCTGGGACTCTCGCCTTTGTTTCGCGCAATGGTGTAGCTGAGATCAGATGCAGTTCCACGATGGAAACCGAACATCCCAAGCCTGCCCTCCCAAGTCTCCACAATGGCTAAACCTCGTGTATTCCAGTCTCCAGGTGGGAGGTCAGACATGGAGAACTCCATCCTCCTGATGTCAAGCACAAGCAACTTTATGCTATCAATGACTAACCAGTCCCAGTAGAAGCAGCCATAAGCATAATGGCCCCTGAGGAAAAAAGGGCTCGTCTCTGAGATAACGTCCGACTCACCCTTGCCCCGGACCAAATCACCCTAGGCCTTGGATGCGGCAGCTGTCCATTGTCCGGTGCTCGAAGAGAAGACGAAGGCGGACAGATTAATCTTGCAATGAAACATACACATCACTCTGAATGTTGTCTCTTCCACCTCCTCACCAAGTGGAACGAGGAAAGGCTTGCACTGGGGCCTGGGGACTGAGTGCTTCCCCGAAGCGATTAGGTCGTCGGGCACCGGGGGAAGCAGGACGTACCGCCGGTGCAAGGGGTCGCACACCACGAGCTCCCTGAAGAGTCTGAAGACTGGTCTGTCCTGAGCCGCTGGGTGGCCATCGAGAAGGACGCGGCCGTCGCGCATGTCCCGGACGGTCCAGTAGCAGTGGGAGGGGAGGAAGGTGAACGAGAAATCTGCAACGTGTTCGACCGCGCGAGCGCCGGGTGCAGAGGGGTTGGGCGGGAGGGCGGGGTTGAATCCGTCGCGGTCGAGGAAGCCGATGAGTGGCGGGGCGTGGAGGCGGCGGAAGCTGCGGAGAAAGGAGAGGTCGGTGACGAGTCGGCGGAAGGAGACGCAGGTGGCGGAGGTGCGGGCGAGGTCGTCGGCGGCGGACAGCCGGAGGAAGATCTCCGCCAGGAGGTGGTCGGGGATCTCCGTCAGACGCGACGCGATGTTTTTGCTGGTCGCTATTGGAGGGGAGGAGAGGAAGTGGTGGACAGCCTGGACGGGGAGAGCCGACCGTCGGGGGCGGCCGCCGGGAATCGTCGGCGAGCTAGGAAGGGGAATAAGCTGGCGGCTGTGTGTGGGTGCTGCTCGACTAATACCGTATTAGGTTTCAGGCTCGACTAATACAAAAAAACAACTCGTGTGGGTCCTCCAGCATGTGGATGTTATTTGATTTTTTTATTCCACCCAATAAAACTACTCCCTCCGATCCATATTAGTGGGCATAGCTTTGTCTAAATTCATATGTATCTAGTTAAGTATTTAGACTAGATACATGTGTATCTAGACAAAGTTGTGCCCACTAATATGGATTGGAGGAGTAGAATTTTTGAAATAATTATCTGAAAATCTAACATTAACTCTAGAATGACATATACAACGGGCTAAAAAATCCACTTTTCATAACGAGCGAGTTTTTCCACGATAAGGTAACACAGGCGACGAGTTTTCGTATTTCCATCACTTCCCCTTTGCTTTGTTTGTCTTATACTAGTATACGTGCACGTGCAACGCACGTCTTCAAAGCGAACATGGACGAAGCTGAATGATTACATTTTTTACATAAGCCAAAACCATGAAAACCCCGAAAACTAATATGGAAACAAAAATTGTCAGAAATAGATGTAAACCAAATACATTGCACTGCCTAGTACAAACATCACGCTGAAGGCACCAGTCACATAGCTACTTTGGTAACATTGATCAGAAGCAACTTTTTGCGTACTATTTTGTTTATGTAACTAACATATGAGCTAGCAAAGACATAGCTAGATAAAGTGACTACAGAGTACAAACACCAATACTTTTCATTATATTATGATATGATTGGCACATTACCCAATTTATGTCAACATATTACATATTAGTAATGTGCTCCCACCATATTTGCATCTCGTATTAAAATTTTAATTTTTGGATCGCTCGCACCAAATTGGACAAAATATTCTGCATAAGTAATTTATATACTGATTTCAATACATTAAAAGATAAGTACACTACAAACAATAACTTCACAATACTTCTAATTACAGAAAACAATTGTACTCTCGTGACAAAGTAATGTACACTTCTGCATAATAGGAGCAATTATCCAATTGATGTACTTAATTAAGATGGTCACATTACCGCACAAAAATAGCAGAATACAACAGTTCAAGAGCACCCATCATGCATATCTATATCAAAGTTCTGATTTCAGCCAATTCACTACACCGTTAACTGTTGCACCATCAAACTTTACTTTGAATCGCATGCTAACAGACTAACAGTGAAGAATTATCAAAACTGCATGTACACTGAGCTGAAGATGAATCAGTGTGCTCTAATTTCAGCAACGTTGTAGAAGCCTGGAGAACTGATCTAGAGCGATGATGGTAATTCATAGGGGCAAATATTGATGGACATGATCTCCCAGCAGCCACCCAAAAAGCAGCGGCGCTGCGTTTGAAGCCCAGGACGCATCAACCAGCAGCAATAGGCACGGTTATTGCCCAGCTCAGCCGCGTGGGCGGTGGCGCATCATTGCGGACCATCACCGGTTGCCGGATGCGTACTGTCGATTGATCGGCTAGATTCCTTGTTGTCTTTTTGTTGAGGGGAGCAGTCTTCGTGTTGAATAGGAGACGGAGAGCGTCCGTGGTCTGGTGGGCAGCCGTAGGACATCCTCCTCGGAGGACGCTGGGGCATTGTTGGAGCGGATTTCCTCGCCGGGGTCGCGTATGTGGTCTGGTGGGCGTCCGCCGGCGATGCGGTGGTGGATGGAGGGAAGCCCGTGCTAGGAAGAAACGAGCGGATGTGCCCAGCTGACAGCTTGGCCCGGAGCGCTCGACGAATTCGGCGGCGGATGGATGGCGCATGCGCTTGAGAAAGTTGTGCCAGACCAGCGGAGCCACGCCAACCGCCGTGACGACTCTTTTCTTCCTCCTGACCCTGACTTGTACATCGACACCAGTCGCACCCTGGATGCTTGGTCGATCGGCGGCCCTTTCGTCCCGTCCTCGTGTGCAATCCGTCAAGGCGTCAAGCGGGCACTCTAGCTACACGGTGAAACCACTTTGTCTACAACCAATCTACCGGCCAGGAAGCGTTCGGCGTCTGGCCGCAGAACCATGCCATCCTCGTTCTCAGCCGCCGTCGCCAGAGGAGACCAGACGCATGTCCTGAACCGGGGTCGCCGCCATCGTTTGTTTCGCTTCCCATGGTCAGATCGATCACGCCGAGATGATCATCTATACACGTTATTTCCGGGCTCGATCTGTGTTGCAGCCACGCTAAAACAGGGAGCGGTGTGTTTAGTGGACCAATTTGGCTGGGTCAAAGTCGGTTAGAGTTCCTTTCCTCTTAGGACTCGTCGGGGTGAGTCGAGCGATCGATCGGATGAAAACCTGCCACGTAGGAAACAAAAAAAAGAGGCTGGTTCGTTTCGTGTGCCCATCGCCTCGCTTGTTTCTGTCGTTGGCACAGTCCTCAAAGGAAAGAGGAAAACGTTAAGTCCTGAGTAGTTTTGCTCGTTTGCCTCCCTCGGAAATAGACTCCTGATCGTTTTGCAGGTACGGTGCAGAGAGTCCATGACTCCATGTCGTGTACAAACCGACAATTTGGATCATTGATTGGAAATTGAACGGACAAGATGAAAAGTGTTTGCTGCTCGACATCGGGACAATCTGGTTCGCTGATTAAAAATTGAACGGACAAGATTTAAAGTATCCCAACATGTTTGCTCTTTTAATAGTAGTATAGAAGTATAGATATTGGCACCAAAACGCGGGAGAGACCACTATCAAAGTTTGAAGCGCACTTTCATTTTCTACCATGACAAGTTTATGTTTTGATGGCGATGATGTCTCGTGGTGAACATGGCGACATTGCACGAAACGAAAAAATTCACGCACCTACGTGTTTGAGGTCCAATCTGGAGGATTAATGGATCCTGATCACATGGTTTCTCTGCTGACCCTCCACCTGACTTGGCAGTGTTGGTGGCGACGACGGAGCCAAGTGTGGTTTGGTCATATATAGCAGCGGTTTGGTAACTTGCATGTTCCAAGGAGTGTTTCTTTGTCCATTGTGTGTCCATGCGATTTACCAAAACCTCACAGGTTTGTTTAACCTGTGCATGTTTAATTTTCTGCAGCTGGCCTAAATTGTGGTGAAACGTTGAGACGCAGAATATTGTAATGACTTCAAAGAATCTCGACATCATTTTAGCTTTGTCATTTATCTTTGTCTTCTGTGTCAGTTTGCTCAATAAGACGTATTGTACTTTATTTTAAGCCAATATTATTAATCTTTGCTAGAAAACAGGCACAATTACAAGTTTCTGCATAGTTGTTTTCCTCGTCAACAATATCCAAGGTAAAAAATGTAAACATGTGAAAATAAAACCTAAACAAACCATATATTCCCAATAAAATCTTTATTAATTTCTTGTATATACACTCCATGTTGTTACTCCATGCGTATACAAACATGGTCAGCCAAATAAAAGAAGTTCCTGTTGGATATTTATGATCTTCGGCTAAAGACGAATCTGAAGTCAAAAATCACGACTGCTGCAGTACTGCTATAGTAAGTCGGTGCTACAGTAGGTCGGTATGAACAGTGCCCTGATCGGGGGCAATTCTCGTCCAACCAAGTGTCGGTCCCCCTGGTGTGCAATGCAACTATAAAAGGAGAGAAAGAGAATAGAGGCTGGTGGCTGCTCTAAGTGACACTACATCTCTTTCACACCCTAAAAATTCAACCTAAAGCTCTCTCCTTGCTCACCGATCAGAGCAACGCATTGAAACACCAGGAAGGACCAGAACACACCCTGCACAAGCTCTAATGGAAGATCTGATGATGGGAACACTTCAAGATCAAGGTAATTCTGCTAATCTTCCTTTTGTGTGGCCTAAGCTTAAGCTAGATGATCCTCAATCATCCGACAATGGTATCATAGCAGTTAGCTTTAAGCTTGAGCCCTTTTCTAATCAGATCATGCTTGATCTGTTCTTGTTCTTGCTAAAGATTAAGTTTTTATCATCCTTATGTTGTTGTTTTGAGAGCACATATTTTTCCTTATGTTTTTGTGAGCTAATATGCGCTCAAGCTTGTTATCTGATCTAGCATGTGCTCCATTAAGTTGTTTATGCAAGCATGCTGCTACTGTCAACTTCATGCTTAAGTTCTCATGATGCCCATGTATGAAGATATATTGTTCTTCCTGTTACAATAAGTAAGCTTTATTTTAGCCCTAAAAAAATCTCTTGAGTCCTAGCCCTTACAACACTAGAGTGAATCTGGGGTTTCAATTTAAGCAATTATGCAGAGGGGATTAATGTTATCATGCAAACCCTAAATTAAATCCCCAAATTTTGAAACCCTAGAACTGAAATTTCATATTTTTCTCCTGTAATTAAGCTTGTGGTTTCGGTTTATGTAACGAATTGATGGGGAAAGAAGCAAATTATGCATGAATCTTGATGCTTTTCCCAAATCCGAGACCCTAACTCAAGCAATTACATGATTCCCTTATGTTTTAATCTTGTGGTTTCGGTTTATGCTAATGATTTAAAGGGGAAAATCAATTATGTGGCTTCCTAAGATGATTCTCCCCAATCCGAAACCCCAAGTTATGAAATTCCCCAAATTATGAGAAATCCTAACCCTAATGTTATGAACTAATGATTATGATGGTGGCGGATTTTACCTTATGGGCCTCGTCGCCGTCGCTGGCCACGGCGGCGTCGGAGCCATCTCATTATGCTGGCAGGTGTGCTTGGGCTCACACCCAAGCCACCTCGCCATCCGCTGCACCGGACCGTGGCGGTGGTTCCTCGCGCACTCGTTGCCGATTGAAGCCCGCCGCGGTGTCGGACCTGGTGCTGGTCGTCGACGCCGACACAGGGATGCCCGCTCGCGCGCCGCCGCCTCGCAAATGGGCACCGCCCGGAACCGCTCGACAGAGCTGCGCGCTGGCCAAAGCTGCACTCAGTTCCGGCGAGTGGACCCGGACAACGCCGTCGTCTTCTTCCCGTCGCACGGTGCTCGTCGCCGTCCTCTCTCTCCAGCGCTTGTCGCCGTCGGGAGCAAGAGAGGAAAGGGGAAGGGGCGAATGATGTTAGGGTTCACGGGGTCGTGGCAGCGTGCTGGTGTTGACCAGGCGCGCGCGATCCCGGCCATCAGATCGGTACCCGATCCGACGGTTCGCGGTGGTTGCCGCAGTCAAATGGGATGTGGCCCAAATGAAAATAAGGGGGAGCAAAGGCTGGGCTAGGCCAATTTCGGCCCATTTTCGGCATAATATTTTTTTATGCCGAGAAAACAAAAACTTTGAGCTGGATAATTAAGTTTTGGGCTGAAGTAAATAAAGTTTTAAAGGGCTAATTGAATAAGGTTTGGCTAATTGAATAAGCTTTTAAGGATAATGCTTATGTTTCTAAAATCTTATGCTTATTAATGCTAAGTAATTCGTTAGTGTTTTATTTTGTCATCATGCTCTTATGTGCCATATTAAGTTACTTTTAATGATTTTATTATGCTTAGTAAATTACTTTATGGCATTAGAATTATTATGATGACTATTACTATCATGATGTCATAATGTTTATGCTGCAAAATTAAATTTATAAATCCTCCAATTAAGCATGGCTTATGTCCGTCATTCTGACCAAAGCTGATTGGCGGGCATTTTGACCATGAAAATTTGTTGGTCCGGTTCGCTTCTGCCCAAAGCTGATGTGAGCCGATTGATGAAAGAATTATATATGTGAGGATTTAGTTAAGTGTAGTTCTTATGACCACAAAATATTATTGATTCTTACCCATATCTGGCTAAAGCTGTTTTGGGTTCGATCAGTAAATAAAGTTCATAATGTTACGCTTGTTAAAGCATCCAATTCATTTTGCAGCACCTAATGTCTCTCCTATTGCCGGAATAATCAATGGCATAAGGCAATTAAATGATAGCAATTATGTTTCATGGAAGGAGAAACTTTATGATCACTCAAAGTTTCCTCAAATATTGATTATGTTCTCCTTCATGATCTTGCTAAAGTACCGAAAGAAGGTACTGAAAATATGATGCCCTGAAAAGGGATTATGATGATGTGAGAAAATTAAGTGGAGGATTTAAGTTAAGTCTTTTGATCTCACATATACTTAAGTTTTGGGCATAAATATACCTAAAGTTGACTCTTCATGGCTATATTTAATTAAACCATGGATTGCCATGTTTAATTGCCCATAAATAAGGTCTCTATCTTTAAGCCATGCATGTTCTATAAAGTTGTTTCTTTTAAATGTCTCTAATTAAATAAAGTGTGGTTTGTGTTTGTCATTCTGGCCAAAGCTGATTGATAAACACATGACCACAAAGTTTTATTGTTCTGGTCCACAGACTAGTTCAATAAAAGAAGTGCATAGAGACATGATTTTAGTCAAGTGTGGCTGATACTTGTCATTCTGGCCAAAGCTGATTGATAAGTATCTAATCACAATATTTTGCTGGTCTTGTCCATTTCTGGCCAAAGCTGATATGGGCTAGATCGTGAAAGAAGTTTAAGAGGCTATAAAGTGTGACATTTATTTGTTATTCTGGCCAAAGCTGATTAACGAATATTTGCTCACAAATTTTGTTGTTCTGGTCTATTTCTGGCCAAAGCTAATGTGGATCAGATCAACAAAAGAAGTTTATGATCTGGGAAAATTGCATGCATAAGGCTTACAGACATAATGAAATAGGCCACAAATATTTATGTACCTTCGGGGAATTAAGCTAAAAGACATAAATTGTCTTAGATACGCTTTTGCTATTAAGTGCCTCTGATTTATTCCCAGATCAATCAACTGATGAAGTTTTCAACATTTATGATCATTAAGTTATCCCTAATTAAGTTAACTCCAATTAAGATGGAAATTTTGGTTGGAGATTTAATGATTATATTGGGATAAGTTGTGACACATAGATTCATTCTGACCAAAGTTGATTGGATACATGTGTCATACCCTAAAGATTTATGTTCTCATGAGGAATTATGTTATATCAAAGTTTGTGATCATATCCCTATTGCTAATGTTTTTTATAATTCAGCATAAGTTTTTTGGCTGATTTTAGTACCTTCACAAGAAATGAGCTAAATTCATTAGCACATCATTCCATGAGGTCATAAGTAATGAAATATATACAAATGTAATAAGCTCTCATTAAAGAAACCGTGATTATTAAAGTATTGACAAGAATCTAATGGATTTCTTGTCTATTAATGTTTATTGGGAGCAAAACCCAGTAAGAATCTGGGGAGTGTGCTAGTAAGGATCTAGGAAAATAATTCCTAGTTCTTTCATAATAAAGTTTTTCTAGCATTAATGGAGAAGTAATTTGAAGAAGCTTCTCAAAATTCTATAAGATTATGTTGATCATGAAAATTCTCATGATTTAATTATGGAGCTTTTGAGTTCACTTTATTATGTCATCTACAATAACGCACAAAAGTGGACTGTGATAAACACTTTAGATAAAGATGCTATATGCATAATGTTATTATGGCCTCATAAATAAGAAAGTTTTAAAGAGATGTCTTAAAGATGGAGTGGAGACTAATGTTTAAAGCTACTGGAAGTTTTCCATTAGCATAAATTAAGTTCATCCTCCATTCCAATAATGTGATTTGTGCTACAAGTTTTATTGACTTCTCTACTAAAGGTGGAATATTTATTATGGAAGTTTGTCGAAATGTTGAGCTATGGCTCAGTCCACATTTCGAGGGGGAGAGTTGAACTTCCCATGAACTTAAAATTAAATTAGAAGCACTTCTTCTAATATGCTTATATTCCACCACTAAGGCATTTTAAGTTTATCCATCTCCTAAGGGCATCATTATTGCTGAGAATTTTCTCACGTATTCGTGCCATGATTCCTAAGGAAGATAAAAAACTTTTGATTATGCTCTCTGTAAGGGTTCTCCTTAATCATCTAAGGAGGATAAGTAGAATTATGATACTCTGAAATGGAGTATGATGTTGAAAATTAAGAGAGAGAGAGAGCAGTCAAATGTTGCATGTCAATTAAGAGCTCTATCATGGACATTATGAGCAGAGCTATTTCTAACTCCCAGATCATCAAGGATCACCTTGACTTAAGGATCATTTTCCTAATTGGTCCATCTAAAGTTTAAGCAACGGGTCTCATCAAAAGACTTGTTGATATGTAATGTAATTGGGAGTTTGAAAGAAAGACGGTACATGATTACCAAAAACCTTTCTTTATGAAATAAAGAATTAATGGTGATGATCAATTGTCCTTGAGATAATAGTTCAATAAGAAATTCTGATCAATCAATTTTATGTTAATTATGAGCAATAGGGATATTGCATAAGACCCGGGAGTTTTCTCTCGGGGTTGATAAGTTCATCTTGGTGACGTTCTGTAAGTTATTAAGACTCACTAAGATTGGTCCATTAAAGGGGAGTATTAAGTTCACCCTAAAGTTTATGTTTACTCCCTCAAGGGCAATAAGTTTTTCCTTACGTTGTCACTAATACTTAAGTTATTATGTGCCCTAAAGATCTTGTGTCCGGGATATCTTGGTAGACATAAGTCCGGGTCTGGACCTCCCGGAAAATACTTAAGAAAAGCTTTGCCTAGTTGGCACAAGCACTAAAGTAATTGTGTGATAATATATCACATTAAGGGATTACATGCTCACATTCAAGAAACAATAATGACCACCAAGTTGTGGATCTTTAAGGTATTCTGCAAGGAGTGAAAATCTTTTTCAGTTCTATCCACAAAAGTTTCACACTTGCAGGGGGAGCCATATTGTGGAATGGCTTCACCAAAATTCTTAAAGGCATCGTTAAAATGAAAATTAAATTGTGGCATGTTTCGATCCCTATGTTTTAAGATATGGATTTGTGTCCCTGATCCATATAAATTTAGGAATAAGGAATTTTATTAAGAAATTTATCCCGGGACATATTATAAGAGTGCAGTCTACTCGAGTAACATGTCAAAAGGTTCCTGCCATACCTAAGACATTGTGAAAGATTGAATACAGAGTCAATTATGTTCAAGGCCTTGATGAATTAAGTTTTGGTGTTCAACAAATAAGTATTAGATTTACGACATAAGGGTTGAACACATATAAATTAAATTTTGGGTGCT
Source organism: Poa pratensis (assembly GCA_947311845.1). Lineage (NCBI taxonomy): Eukaryota > Viridiplantae > Streptophyta > Magnoliopsida > Poales > Poaceae > Poa > Poa pratensis. Next base: position 4,446,070 of record CAMZMU010000080.1, on the reverse strand, counting down.
TGTATGTAAGATATTAAGTTCTAAGCACCATATTTAAGAGGCTTGCCTTCTAACGTTGCCGGCATTAAGTTTATGTGACAGCCTATTATTAAGGGACTAATTATGACTCTGAAAACATATCTGTGTTCTCTCATTAAGCGCGTGCATAAGGTCAAGTACATTTGTATATAAGAGAACCAACTGCACTTTTGGGACCATTATGACACATCTCCCCAAACACTAAGAAGGATTTCTCTCTTCGCTGGAATGATGTACTGTAGTCAATTAGTTCAGCGGTACTTAATTGACCGTTGTAATTTATTGTCTCTGTATAAGTTCCGACAAAGGGACGAACTCATAAGCTTTCCACTAAAGTTTAAGTTTACGGAGCTCCTAAGTTAAAGAAGTTCCATTTTGATATGAGGTGGTATATTGTAGTAACTGGGTTCTGCAGTACTAAACAACTGACCGCAGTAATCTTTTTGTCTCGTATGCCATTTCATTGATAAGTGGGCTTATAAGTTTAGCCTTACGATCAAGGGGGAGAATGTTGGATATTTATGATCTTCGGCTAAAGACGAATCTGAAGTCAAAAATCACGGCTGCTGCAGTACTGCTATAGTAAGTCGGTGCTATAGTAGGTCGGTATGAACAGTGCCCTGATCGGGGGCAATTCTCGTCCAACCAAGTGTCGGTCCCCCTGGGGAGAGAAAGAGAATAGAGGCTGGTGGCTGCTCTAAGTGATACTACCTCTCTTTCACACCCTAAAAATTCAACCTAAAGCTCTCTCCTTGCTCACCGATCAGAGCAACGCATTGAAACACCAGGAAGGACCAGAACACACCCTGCACAAGCTCTAGTGGAAGATCTGATGATGGGAACACTTCAAGATCAAGGTAATTCTGCCAATCTTCCTTTTGTGTGGCCTAAGCTTAAGCTAGATGATCCTCAATCATCCGACAGTTCCAGCACTCACGCCTACATCTCGCTGGGCCTACACTCTGCTTCACACTCTGCTTCAGCTCGTCCTACACTATATATTCATGAGATGACCAGTGCAATACAAATCCACAAAGTGGTCGGGGAAAAAGCTCCAATAAGGTCAAAATATATGGAGATTGTCTACAAGAAACAGTAATCCTTTTTAGGGGAATTTACGAGGTTTATTAACAAATATATCATCATGGTTACAAGCATCATTTCTAAGATTCTTCATAACAAAACAAAGGAGCATCAGCCACCCAAACCTATGAGAAAACTAACTGGGAATTAAACGCAAGCTCGCAGAACATGGTAATTCTCAAAACTCGTCCTTTTGTGCTTATAAGCTGGATTTGTCTAAGGCTTACGATAGAGTGGACTGGCCTTTCTTGGAGAGTACATTGCAAAAAATGGGGTTTTGTCACCGGTGGGTGCAATGGATAATGGCTTGCGTGACCACGGTGAAATATTCTGTCAAATTTAACGGAACCCTTTTGGAAGCTTTTTCTCCTACGAGAGGACTTAGACAGGGAGATCCTCTGTCCCCGTTTCTCTTCTTGTTAGTGGCAGATGGTCTCTCAGCTCTTTTGCAAAAGGAAGTGGAATCTGGAGGCCTAACTCCTATTAAAGTCTGTCGAAATGCACCTGGTATTTCTCACTTATTATTTGCGGATGACACTATGCTCTTTTTTAGAGCGAATGAGGATCAGGCCCACCGAGTGAAGCACGTTTTAGAGATGTATGCAAACGGAACAGGACAACTCATTAATCCTTCTAAATGCTCAATTTTATTTAGCAAAGCCTGTTCAGTGGAGTCACAGGAACAGGTGAAATCCATCTTGGATATTGTGCAACCTGTGTTTGAACCGAAATATTTGGGGCTGCCAACTCCGGATGGGCGCATGCACAGAGGCCGGTTCCAAAGTTTACAGGCTCGGTTAAGTAAGATACTAATGGAATGGGGAGATAGTTTGCTCGCGCAAAGTGCTAGAGAAGTTCTAATAAAGGCAATTGTTCAGGCTATTCCTACATATGTCATGGGCGTCTTCAAGTTACCAGCATCGGTTTGCGAAGATCTCACTCGCCTAATCCGGAACTATTGGTGGGGTGCTGAGAATGGCAAGAGGAAGACACACTGGCTAAGTTGGCCGAAGCTCCTACGACCAAAACAACAAGGTGGTCTAGGATTCCGTGATATGAGAATTTTTAATCAGGCCTTACTTGCGAGGCAAGCATGGCGTCTACTTTTGTTTCCTGATAGCTTGTGTGCTAGAGTGTTGAAAGCACGGTATTACCCCAATGGTAATCTTATTGATACAGTATTTTCAGGGAACCCATCAGCTACATGGTCGAGCATAGCACATGGTCTGGAGCTATTAAAAAGAGGCATGATTTGGCGTGTCGGCGATGGGCAAAGCATCCGTGTGTGGCGGGACAATTGGCTACCTAGACATTCTTATATGAAGGTATTGTCGCCCCAAAGGAATCGACGTATTCGTCGTGTCTCAGATTTATTGGATGGTCATGGTAACTGGAAAGAGGACCTAGTCCGCACTAATTTTAGCCCTGTTGATGCGGACCTTATTCTGAAGCTTAAACCATCACGGCGTATGAGCAAGGACATTCTAGGCTGGCAACCTGAAAAATCAGGAGTATTCTCTGTCCGGAGTGCATACAAGCTTGCGCTCAATGATTCACCGAACAATGCTCATTTCCAGCCACTAGTCCCGAGCTGATGGCTCTAACCCTTGTTGGGTGAAAATTTGGAGTGCTAAGGTTCCGCCCAAGGTGAAAACATTTGCATGGAAGGCCGCTTCAGAAGCCTTGGTACCTGCTTTCAGATACAGAGTTACAGGTCAATGCATATGCATGGTTTCAATCAATCCTGATCTCGTCTCCTGCACAGATGATCGATGGGATTCTTCTAGTCGCATGGCGGGTGTGGTTTGCTCGTAATGAAATCACCCACGCCAAACCCTTGCCATCCATTGAAGGCTCTAAGCGCTTTCTTGTGAGTTACCTAAACACAATCAGTAATATCAAATCCATGACTACTGATGATATGATTAACAGTGAAATTGTCTGAAACACCCTTACAATCATGAAAACGAGTGTTGTTGTTGATTTACGTGTACTCCCTCTGTCCTGGTTTATAGGGCTCAATTAGCAAATCTCTTTGCTCAAGGTGGTAACTTGTTGGAGCTAAAACATTGCATGCATTGGTGGATAGAGCCAACCAGCCAATAATTGAGAGGCATTTAATATAATTGTGCCTAGGAGGTGAGAGAGTTTTGGGACAAATTGTTTTTGTGACTGTGCCCTATAAACTAGGACGAAGGGAGTAATAAATAACATATTCATCACTACAAATTCATATCCATACAATTACGGTTCACGAATATATATTTATCCAAAATACGTTTCCATTACAATCAACAAATAATCAATTCGTGTACAGATTGAAATATCGAATCACACAAGAAGCATCTAACAGCAGCAAGTATCTACTGAGCAAGCAGCAGCAAGTAGCATGAAGCATCTAACATCACGAACTACAGAGCACAAAGCAGGGTCGGCCAAAAATAGATCAAGCAACAATTCGTGTACAGATCGAATCACAGGGTGGGCCGGCAAAAAGAATAGAGAAGATGCGGGCAGCTCCGGCCGGGAGGACGGCGCACGAATCCGGCGGCCCAGTTGATCTGAACGGCGAGGACGACGAGAGAAGGTTGAGGACGGCCGACAACGGCGGGCAAGGCAGGAGGTCAGTGGTGCGATTCGGGCGGCCAGGTCGATCTGGCAGCTTCCTCACCTCTGCCGGCGGCGATGGGGTAGGGCGAGGCGCCGTTCAGCCGACCGGCGGCGGGAGGAGCTGCTTCGATCTGCTGGCCGTGGCAGGAAACGGGCTGGGCGGCGGAGAACGACGATAGGGGAAGGAGACGGGCGGCGGAGGACAGGCCTGGGGGAGGAGCGCCGGCGGCGGGACAGCTGACAGCGGTGAACCCCGAGCGCTCGCTCGGGGGAAGAAGAAGCGATGCGGGCTGGGCCGCCGGGGCGATACCTTTTCTTTTTTGTCCCGTACGTGCTATTAGAAAGGTATGTTTGGGTCGGACCCTTGGGTGGCAGTATCTTCGTAATATTGCGAAACAACATGTCCAATTATCCATAGTGTTTCGGGAGTTAAGGGCGAAGCCGCGGGAAGCACCTCCTCTCGTGCTTTTTTTCGTCTGCCTATTCGGCCAGTGGCTTCGGCAAAAGCCTACCGCCACCGCGATCCCTTTGGCAGGTCCGGCCTGCTTTTTTCGTGGGAAGCCGAAATAAGCCGAAACAAAAGGGTCCTGAGTCGCGTGATTTTTTCCTTTGTGTTGCCGAAATGGGCCTTGGCCGGTAACAACGTGTCCAGATTTCAGGCCCGGCATCTCAGTCCGGAGTCTACCAACTTGTCCAAAAAAAGATAAGCAACTTTTTTTTTACAACTCACGAGATACAACAACAACAACTGTCGCACGGGAACACTTCAGCTGAAAATTGTAGTGGACTAACCAGTAAACTTGGTTTGCAGATTCAAAGTTTTACTGATAAGTGACATTTTTGTCAGACCTGCATGCTGGATGTGATCCATGTAGACATCATCATGCATGCAAGGTAGAGGAGCAATAACAAAGAGTATGTTGCTTACGATAGTGTTTGCCTGGAGTTGGTTATCAGTTCCGCCGGGATCGTTTTTACACTTAATTATTTAATAACTATCATAGTTATGAAAAAATCACTTCCAAAAAATGTGAACTCTTGATTTCAATGTAGGCAGGGAACAACCACATCGATGTTCACAGGTAACCGGAAGTAGACTTAGCATGAAGCTTTGTAAATTGTATATGCATCATTTTGTAGGCCACAAACATGATCACAGGTGCGTGAACTACATGCTATTGAGATCAGAAAACCCTCCGCAAGATGGGAATGGGAGGAGCTTGTGAAGTGGGGTGCGATTTGTTGCTGTGTAGCAAAAAAAAATGTCGTGAAGTATAGATCATCTGATATTGCAGAAGTTGGAGTCTTAGCATAACCAGGGTGATGAGTTTATGTTTGGCATTTTTAGCTTTATTTTTATCGTCTTCTCTGTAATAAAGCCGCACAGTATTTGCTGCAAACTAGCGTGTTGAGTTGGAGGGTCCTGATGAACATCCACTTTCCCAGTAAAAGCAAATGTGTCGACCTTTACCAAATGTTAGCCTTAGTCCAGCTGCATGCTCCATTTTGGGTTAGCAAATTTTCATATAGGGTTGGTCAACAGTTCCACTGCCACCGTTTCGGCACTCGGTCACATTTCTCTAAAACCAATAACAATTCTGAAAAAGGGCACTGGGTAAATAAACATAAGCTAGCTGTACCCACGGTTGCTGATTGATATAAACTATCAAATTGATCTGTCACATTCTTAGAGAAGGAGCAGTCATATTGATGCTAATACTAACTTAAAGCTACAGATAGCATGAAAGGAATAACAACATAGACACGACTGCTGCCAAGTGAAGCTCTCTAGAATGCCATCTTGTAGAATAAGTCAGGTCACAGGTGCCAGAACTCCACACTATTGAAATCGCAACCACTTTGAACTCGCAATGCCGATCTGATTACGACTCCATCCAACTTGAACAAACAAGACAGAAGTTCAGAACAAAGAAGATTTTCCACCCACTTTTTGCAAGTGCTTAGGTAGTCAGTTAGTATCACAGGAAGAGGCAAGATACCATTGCCAAATTGATAATATTGATCTCAACTGAACTTGAACATGTGATTGCAAACAATCGTTTGTGTGTTTATCACTGTAATATGCGGTGCAAGTTGGAATTCAGTTGCATGAGTTCATATACTACCTAGGAATATAGCAGTATAACAAACTTCTAACTACAAAGAAGGAAGAAACTGGGGCAATTGGTAGCAAGAACCAACATGCCAAGTGCCGTCTTACTATCCCAGTACAAAAATGGGTCACAAAAAGGAAAGACGTACAAAACTGGGTGCCCCCTCTAATTCATCTTATAGAAATGTTAATACACAATCACCTAAAAAATGAATGAAACTGGGGTATTGTAGCGAGAACCAACACAGTAGGTGTCGTCTGCCATCTCAGTACAATAAGGAGCCAAAAAAAGGAAAGACATACAAAACTGGGTGCCCCTCTATTTCAATCTTACAGAATATGTAATACACATGGATTTCAGTCAATCATCTCAACCAATATGATTTGCTTTCAGATTAGGAGACCAACAAATTTTATGAGGTTGATTTCGGATAAAACAACATCGCGAGATAAAATTTGGGTTGCCTGTGAGCACAAGCTGTACTTGTTTAGATCTGGACAGAGTGCCAGAGTCGTCCCCATCTAGCCAACCTTGAGAGTCGACCCCCGCGCTCCGTCGCCGCTCCGTTCCTTCTTTCTCTCCGGCGGCGTTGCCGGCCGGCGTGAAGATGGATCTAGAGGCTGGCTTGCTCTGTATATATTAGCTGTAGATCTAGTACTAGGGTTTGCCTATATGGCGTGTGGCTTTATGCCGGTGTGGAGCTCGCTGCCGGCGCTTCCGAGCTGCGTCTGGTGGCTTACGGCGACGAAATCTCCAGCGGTGGCCGCATGGTGCGGCGGAAAGCTGGTGGTGGCAGGGCCGGAGTCTCCGTCAAATAAGCTCGTTCCTTCTGGCGTCCTCTGTGATAGGAAAGTGCCACAAAAGCTAAAAGGCAAGTTCTATAGGACGGCGATTCGACCTGCGATGTTGTATGGCGCAGAATGTTGGCCGACCAAGAGACGACATATCCAACAGTTAGGTGTAGCGGAGATGCGCATGTTGAGATGGATATGTGGCCACACAAGAAAGGACCGGGTTAGGAATGATGATATACGTGAGAGAGTTGGGGTAGCACCAATTGAAGAGAAGGTTGTCCAACACCGTCTAAGATGGTTTGGTCATATAGAACGTAGGCCTCCGGAAGCGCCATTGCACACCGGACGGATAAAGCGGGATGAGAATGTTAAGAGGGGTCGTGGTAGGCCAAACTTGACATGGGAGGAGTCTGTTAAGAGAGATCTGAAGGATTGGAATATCACCAAAGAACTAGCCATGGATAGGGCTGCGTGGAAGTTAGCTATCCATGTGCCAGAACCATGACCTAGTTTCGAGATCTTATGGGTTTCAACTCTAGCCTACCCCAACTTGTTTGGGAAAAAAGGCTTTGTTGTTGTTGTTGTTGTTGTTGCTTCATCGACGTCTCCGAGCTGGCCGTCACGGTGGCGGCGCGAGGAGACTTTTTGCTGGATCTGGTGTTAGTTGCAGATTCCCCTCTGCTTGGTTCATGGCGAGCTCCGACGGCCTTCAATGGCTATTCCGGCTCGACATCCTGCGCAGGTCGGGGCGTGCCCCCCGCCGATACTCCTTCTTCGACGCCAAGGCCTCGCTGAGTGCGGCGAGCGGCAGATGCGGCGACTTCAACGGGACTCTTGTTCCTAATCATCTTGTGCAGGTGAATCAGCGGCTGATCTACTTCTTCTCGTTCCCCACTGGGCTTCCGGCGGTGCGACGGCGAAGACTTGGACGGTGGCGGATCTTGAGCTGCAGACTCCCTCAGGGTTGCGTGCGTAGTTTTCTTTTTGCTCAGAGGAGTTTCTGTAAAAGGGGTCTGGATAATTCCAGTGTACTGCCGATGTATTCCATGTTTTATTAATCCAGATGCAGTTTAAAAAAAAAAAAACTGTACTTGTTTAGAGCGGTGGCGCGGTATCTTATTTGTCACTGTACCAGTTATGCAGGTTTATTTCAAAACAACATTGCGAGATAAAATTACACATGTGAAGATGACTAAACAAAAACTTCTCTGCCTCATTATCTATGAAAAGAAAAGTATCCAAGGGAAGCGGGATCTACACTTGCATTCCTTCCACGTTAACCTAGTCTTTTTCGCAGTTCCACGGGAATCCTCGTATCAAAACTACTCCTCAGAAAAAATTGTCTTGACCTACTGTTTTACGCAATTCCATGAGGATTGATGTATAAACTACGCATAGTGTGCACGATCTTTTCTCTTCCAAATCTCATTCCCTTAAAAAAATTGCAATTTGAACAAACAAGACAGTAAATCAGGATTAAATGTTTCCCACAAGCACAAGAAAATAAACACTACTAAATCATGTAAATAAGAGTTATCAGTTGTAACAATAAACAATCAAGCATTAGACAAGCTGCGTGATAATTATGAAAGGAATGAGATAACTAGGACACAGTAGAAAAAAATTTACCACTTCATATTGTCGGTAAAGACAACAATGATGGTGGGAAGTTGGTATATAGGTGTTTCCCATACATATTCCTGCCTTCTGCACGAAACCTCTGAAACTTCAACGTCTTGATGTCCATTGAGAAGTATTCAGTGAGTGCATTCTCTAGGGATGACATTTCTGTTTTTCTCAAGAGCAAGTACCTCTCTGTTGCACCTTCGATACAGTATTTGTACCTAGAATCTAGCGAGATTGTCTTCTCCATCTGACACTGGCTGAGACTCTCACCTTTGTCTCGCGCAATGGTATAGCTGAGATCAGCTGCAGTTCCACGGCAGAAACCAAGCAACCCAAGCCTGCCCTCCCCAGCCTCCACAATGGCTAAACCTCGTGTAATCCAATCTCCAGGTGGGAGGTCAGCCATGGAGAACTCAATCCTCCTGGTGTCAAGCACAAGCAACTTTTTACTCCTGATGACTAACCAGTCCCAGTAGAAGCAGCCATAAGCATAATGGCGCCTGAGACGAAAAGGCGGGACTTGTGACAAGATGTCCGACTCACCCTCGCCAACGACCAAATCAGTCCAGGCATTGGATGCGGCGGCTCACCATTGTCCGTTGCTCGAAGAGAAGACGAATGCAGACAGCTTAGTTTTGCAATGTGCCATCCAGATCACTCTGAATGCTGTATCTTCCGCCGCCGCAGTCTCCTCGTCGAGGGGAACGAGGAAAGGCTTGCACCGATGCTTAGGTACCATCTGATAAGTTTCCTTAACTGTTAGATGGGTTCCCTTTTGCTGATGACAGGAGATGAAGGAGATGTAGTCGTTCCAAATATTCAGGCCTTTTACTGGGTTCCGCGTGTTTGAGAGTTAAGTGGACGAACGCAAAATGTCATGGCTGCATGCATCGAATTTAGTGATTTACTATGGGATGTAATAATGTGGAATGATGACCACTGGATTTTATTTGTTTCCTACGATTTGTAATATGGCCGAATGCACGATGCACCCCAGATTGTCTTATTGCTATCGTTTGTAATACTATGGAATGATGAACACTGAATCTGGTTGTTTCCTGTCGTTTCTCGTTTGTAACATTGTTGAATGATGAACGCCCAACTATTTGATTGCTAGGAGTTTGATGGGTAAGCATGACGGTGGCGCAATGCATAACTTAGCTTCACAGAATGGAGCCAACGCTGTAACCCTGCTCCTGACCTTGAGTATTTCATTCATCTTCAATAGGATGCCAAGGTTTAGTGATTGCAATCAACGTGTACTGTATTCAGTATTCACCATCAAGGACGACGATAACATTTCAGTTGAGCTTTACCCACAGTTTCTGATTGATACAAAGTCTCAAATTCAACTGTCACATTCTTGGACAAGGAGCAGTCATATCGCCGGTTACACTAACCCGAAGCTACACGTGGCATGAAAGGAAGAACAACACAGAAACGACCGCTGCCTAGTGAAGCTCTGTAGATTGTCTTGCTGTCATCTTGTACATAAGTCGATCACAGGTGCCAGAACTCCACAATATTGGAAACGCAACCACTTTGAACTCAGAATGCCGATCTGATTATGACTCCATCCATCGAACCTGAACAAACAAGACAAGAGTTCAGAACAAAGAAGATTTTCCACCCAATTTTTGCAAGTGCTTAGGTAGTGAGAATGGATAGGTTGAACACGGGGGCATATGCACCCGTCTAGGCACACATAGAACCTGTAGATGCACTCACGCAACTTTTTTTCTGATTTTTTGAACATTTAAAAAATGTTTTTTGAAAACGGGGCATATGCACCCATGTTCAAATGCCTATTTTCCCTTAGGTAGTCAAGTAGTATCACAGGAAGAGGCAGGACAGCATTGCAAAATTGCTAATATTGATCTCAACTGAATTTGAACATGTGACTGCAAGCAATGGCTTTTGTGTGTTTATCACTCTAATCTGTGATACAGGTTGGAATACATTGCCGGACAGAGGCAAGTGAACATAAAGGAATCTGTCCTGAAAAACTTGAGTCATACAGAATTGGTACCTTCATGTTGCAGGAATTCATACACCACCTAAGCATCTAGCAGCATAATAAACTTCCAACTAAAAGGAAGAAAGCAACTGGGGGCACCAGGCAGTGGCAGAGCTTGGCCGGAATTTGAGACAGGGCCAAGGCTCAAGAAAAGAGCGCACAAGCTTGTAAGAGGGGCCAAAATATTTTTTTAAATAGGTAAATGGGCCATTTACTAAGAGATGCTTCAGTAAATTAGATTGGGCAGGGGGGGCCACAGCCCACTTTGGCCACAACGTAGCTCCGCCCCTGGCACCAGGCACCGTCTTACCATCCCAGTGCAAAAATGGGTCACAAAAAGGAAAGACGTACAAAACTGGGTGCCCCCTCTAATTCATCTTATAGAAATAGTAATACACAATCACCTCAAAAGGTAGTATCACAGGATTGGCAGAATAGCATTGTCAAATTGCTAATATTGAGCTGAACTGAATTAAGAACATGTGACTGCAAACACTGGCTTTAGTGTGTGCAACATTGTAATTTGCAATACAAGTTGGAGTACATAGCCGGACAGAGGAACGTGAACTCAAAAGAATCATTCCTGAAAAACTTTAGTCACACGGGATTGGTACCTTCGTGTTGCAGGAGAACAAACTTCCAACTAAAAAAATGAATGAAACAGTGGGTATTTGTAGCGTGAACCAGCACAGTAGGTGCCGTCTGCTATCTCAGTACAAAAATGAGCCACAAAAAGAAAAGACATACAAAACTGGGTGCTCCCTCTATTTCAATCCTACATAATAGGTAATACACAATAGATTTCAGTCAATTATCTCCACCAATATGATTTTCTTTGAGGTTAGGAGACCAACAAATTTTATGAGGTTGATTTCAGTTAAAACAACATCACGAGATAAAATTTGGGTTGCCTGTGAGCACAATCTGTACTTGTTTCGAGCGGTGGCTCAGGATTCTTATTTGTGACTGTTCCAGTTATGCGGGATTATTTCAAAACAACATAGCGAGATAAAATTACACATGGACTAGACGAAAAAATTTCTGCCTCCTTATATCTATGAATCGAAAAGTGTATCCAAGGGAAATGGGGTCACACTTGCATTCCTTCTACTTTAACCTAGTATCCACGATGATCCTCGTTTCAAAACTACTCCTCGGGAATATTTGTCTTGACCTAGTGTTTTTCGCAATTCCATGAGGACTGATGCATAAACTACGCATAGTGTGCAAGATCTTTTCTCTTACAAATCTCATTCCCTCAAAATTACAATTTGAACAAACAGGACAATATATCAGGATTAAATGTTTCCGGGCACTTAGCTTTCCTACGAGGACAAGAAAATAAACACTACTAAATCTTTAAATAAGAGTTATCAGTTGTAAGCTGTGTGATAATTATGAAGGGAAGGAGATAACAAGGATGCAATAGAAATTTTACCACTTCATATTGTCGATGAAGACAACAACAATGCTGGAAAGTTGGTATATATGCGTAGAGAGTTGGTATATATATAAATGCGATCCGTGCCTTGTTTCGCACAAAACCTCTGAAGCTTCAACGTCTTGATGTCCATTGAGAAGTATTCAGTGAGTCGATTCTCTCGATGTGAGGCTTCTGTCCTACTCAAGAGCAAGTACCTCTCTGTTGCATCTGTGATAAAATATCTATACCCAGAATCTAGTGAAATATTCTTCTCCATCTGCCACTGGATGGGACTCTTGCCTTCGTTTTGTGCAATAGTATAGCTGAGATCAGATGCAGTTCCACCATGGAAACCAAACACCCAAGCCTGCCATCCCCAGCCTCCCAATGGCTAAACTTCGCCAATGCCATTTTCCGGGTGGGAGGTCAGCCATGGAGAACTCCATCCTCCTGGTGTCAAGCACGAGCAATTTTTTGCTTAAGTTAAGCAACCAGTCCCAGTAAAAGCAGCCATAAGCATAATGGCGCCTGAGAATTTTAGGGGGGAGTTGTGACATGCCAAGGCCCAAATCACTCCAGGCTGTGGATGTGGCGGCTCGCCATTGTCCGGTGCTGGAAGAGAAGACGAATGCGGACAGCTTAGTTTTGCAATGTGCCATCCAGATCACTCTGAAAGCTGTATCTTCCGCCGCCGCCGCAGTCTCCTCGTCGAGGGGAACGAGGAAAGGCTTGCACCGATGCTTTGGTACCATGGGGTCGTCAGGCACTGGGGGAAGCAGGATGTACCGCCCGTGCAAGGGGTCGCAGACCACGAGCTCCTGACCCTCAGTGGTGCCATTTAGGAGGACGCGGCCGTCGCGCGTGTCCTGGACGTTCCAGCGGCAGTGGGAGGGGAGGAAGGAGAAGGAGAAGTCGGCGGCGAGGGCGGGCGGCGGGCGCGGAGGGGTGGGGCGTGAGGGCTGGGTTGAAGCCTTCGCGGTCGAGGAAGCCGAGGAGTGGCGGAGCGTGGAGGCGGCGGATGAAGGACCGGTCGGTGACGAGGCGACGGAAGGAGGCGCAGGCCGCGGAGGCGCGGGCGAGGTCGTCCGGGGCGGGCAGCCGGAGGAGGATCTCCTCCAGGAGGTGGTCGGGGATCGCCGTCAGAGGCGTGGCCATTTCCCGGCCGGTCGGCAGAAGAGGCGGCCGCCGGGAACCCTAGCTAAACCGTCGGCGAGATGGGGAGAGGCCGGCTGTGTGCTGCTGGAGTTGGAGAGTGAGCGAGCCGAGTGATATTTTTGCTGCTGAAATGGGCTTGGTCGGCAAGGATGTGTAACGGGCCATGCATTGGGCCAATTTCTACTGGCCTCCTCTGCAGCTCGTCTACTCTCCAGCATGTCTCCACTTGACCTATCCGAGATTTTGATTTTTTTTTTTGAAAACGGGCAACATTGCCTCAGTTATTAATAAAGGAGGGGAATTGACCGGTTCATTAACGGGGAACCGGCCGAAAACCGTTACAAGTGCACCAATGTAACCAAGACACCAGATTGGGCAGACCCGGCCAACTTGGCTACCCACATGAATCACACACCGCCAAGGAGAAAAACACCATCAAGGTCATCACCGAGCGTCATCGTCGTCACTCCTCCCCGAGCAAGCGATTCCGACTTCACCTTGGACGACCACCGACGACGTCCTCGCCACAGCCGACGCCGAGAACCATGCCGGCCTATGCCAAACAGTTGACCCAAAGCGTCGAGGAAGAGGCAGCTCCGACTTCGACGAAGAGCTTCACCGGAGAAAATGCACACCTTGCATCGACGGAATCCGCGAGGCCGCAGTAGAAAAAGTGTCATCGTTGCCAGCCTGCCGCCCCGCGACACGCTGCTCCGACTTCAGGACTTCACGGCGGGACGCAACACGGACTATAGGTGACGAAGGACATGCCGCGACTCGGCTCCGCTCACCATTGTCATCGTTGCCACACAACTCGCAACGCCACGAAGCAATCAACAGGAGTTATGCGCTGGGTCGTGAGATTTGACACACCATACTGGACGTGATCTGTGTAGGCATCAGACAAACAACAGGACCGGCGACTGGTTCACTGGTTCGTCGGTCATCACATAGGAATTTTGAACTGTCAAGGCTTGTCATCACATAGCACGTCAAAACAACTGGTCTGATGCCTCCGTAAACTGCTACTCCTCGGTGTTGCTGGTCCTTGCACCGGTCTAGACGCTACGACGAGTCGACGACAACCACGCCCCATGAACATAAGTCTTGATCTTCACAAAAGGTAGTTCTTCTGCCACTGAAGGTATGATTTCTTGAACCCTGTCTTCCCATTGTGCCACCACTTCCAACTTTCGTCGAAATATAACAAAAGGTAGTTCCTTTGATGTCTTCTTTTTTTCGTTGCTATTAGCCGTTGAGATGGCTGCTCTGTTTCTGATAAGTTTGCTTAACTGTTACATGGGTTCCCCGTTACATGGGTTCCCCTTTGCTGATGACAGGAGATGAAGGAGATGGAGTCGTTCCAAATAATCAGGCCTCTTCGTCAGGTTTTAGACACTTGGCTTATGCCGTGTTTGAGAGTGACGCGGTGATGTGCTCAAACTAGGGGCGAATGCAAAATGTCATGGCTGCATGCATCGAATTTAGTTGTTTACTGTGGGATGTACTAATGTGGATATTATTTGTTTCCTACGATATGTAATATTGCCGAATGCATGATAGACCCCAGATTGTCTTATTGCTATCGTTTGTAATACTATGTAATGATGAAATTATTCGGTTTCTAGGAATTTTGTGGGTAAGCTTCACTGAGTGGAGCCAAGTTCTAACCGTGCTCCTGAGCTTGAGGTTTCAATTCGTCTTCAATAGAATGCAAAGGCTTTAGTGATTGCAATGCCATATGTGTACTGTATTCAGTATTCATCATCAAGGAGACAATAACATTTTAGTAGAGAAGAAATGTGGCTTGTAAATATACATCAGCTAGCTTTAGTTACAACAGTTGTTGATTGACTGAAACTGTAATTTTATTATAAAATAGTTACCCTGGGAACACTAGCAGCCATATCGTGAAAGGAAAGAAACGAGCACTGCCAAGTGAAGCTCCGTAGACTACCATGAGGCATCTTGTAAGCAAGGCAATCACGGGTGCGAGATCTCCAAGCTATTGAAATCGAAACCACGTTGAATTCAAGAATGATGCTCGGATTACAACTCCACTGAATCTGAACAACAAAGACAAAAGTTCAGACAACAAACAAGCTTTCCCACCAAATATGTCCACATTCAAAAGTTTACGGGCTAAAAGAAACAAATCATATAGGTACTTCGGTAGTGCCAGTCACATTCTTCGACAAGGAGCAGTCATAGTGCTGCTTACACTAGCTCGAAGCTACACGTGCCATGAAAGGAAGAACACCACCGAAACGACCGCTGCCAAGTCAAGCTCTGTAGATTGTAATCCCGTCATCTTGTAGATTAGTCGATCACAGGTGCTGAGAACTCCACGCCATTGAAATCGTAACCACTGTGAACTCGTAATGCCGATGTGATTACGAATCCATCCATCCAACCTGAACAAACAAGACAAAAGGTCAGAACTAAGAAGATTTTCCACCCAATTTTTGCAAGTGCTTAGGTAGTCAGGTAGTACCACAGGAAGAGGAAGGATACCATTGCCAAATTGCTAATATTGAGCTCAACTGATTTTGAACATGTGACTGCAAACACTTGCTTTAGTGTGTTTAGCACTGTAATTTGCGATACAAGTTGGAATACATAGACGGATAGAGGAACGTGAACACAAAGGAATCAGTCACATGTGACTATCTGACAGAGCACCCGTGTATTCTCAGTCAAAAAACAAGTAGCAAAAAGCCAACACCGATCACTAATGTGGAGATACTTAAATGCGTCAGGGTCAGAACTGTACTTAGTTGCTTCCATGAGGAAAAAACTAATATATGCAAATGGAGACCAAGAAAATATTCAGAATACAGGGTGTGAATATTTATAACTTCTATGAAAGATGGAAAAACGTACAGGAAAATGGTGACCAAGAAAATTTACATGGTCATGAGCTGGCAAATACTTTAACGCATTAGTTCTGGCCATAGAAAAGTTATGTTGGTAAGCAGATTAGAAGAGCATTAACTTTGAAGAACATTTCTTGCAAAGGCAAGTTCCGAAGTTTATATTCAGTAAGCTCCAGTCCAGTCATTTGTGCAAGTACAAAATTGAGTAAGAAAATTTCAATCTCTCATTATAAGTTGTGTAGAAGACTAGAAGGTTAGTAAGTACAGGGTATTATCAGGACCATTGCAAACTTGAGGATATAACGTGCTCAACTCTCTAAGATATTACTCACAGTGCAAACTTGAATAGTTCACACGAAAAGTTAAACAGTACCTTGTTTTTATGCTATTGTATTCATGTTATATCCGAAAAAGGAGTAGGTTCTGTCCATGTTAAAATTTGCTACACAAAGACTTGACCCAAGATAAAACTGGAAATCAAACTTAACATCTAAAGATTAGCTTGTTTTGAATAAGAATGTTGGAAGAATCACATACTAGTTCTGAATAAGAATGTCGGTTTTGTGGATCTGGCAGGACCACCTCCGCAGGCTGGGAAGTGGGAACCGAGAGTTGAAAAAAAAACATTACACTAGTCTCGAAACTATCAGTCGTATTTTGACACTACAAAACACCGCGGCAGAAGGATTACTACAAGCATCACAACAAAACGGATTACTCACAGTTCACGAACCCTGAGCAATGAGGCTGGCGGCGAAGCCCAACAAAGAAGTTGTCATGAATGAGGTCAGGGGCCAAGATAGATGGCGATGGCACTAGACGATCTGACATATCCGGCCAGGAGACGTCTTCAGCTGCCGAGGCCGCCAGACCCGGTTGCGGCATCGTCATCGGGGGTTAACCGGTTAGGGCTGAAGGCGGAGAGGCAGAGCAGGAGGCTTAGGCAGAGAGCACATGCAGAGAACAATGCTTACAGGAATCAGATATTTCACCGAAACACAATGGGTCAGGGTGGTGGAAGCGCCATCGCTTGGGAATCAGCATGGGAGGGGGGGGGGGGGGGGGGGGGGGGGGGGCCGATTCGACGCAAATGACGGGTTGGGGAAAGGAATCGAACATAGTTGTAGGATACATCGGCAGAATTTGGATATTCGAGAGGTTTACAAGCTAAGAGGCACAAATTATAGGTACTTATAGTATCGTAGGGAGAGAAACAAATAAATGATCTCAACTGAATTTGAAACATATGACAGCAAACACTCGCTTTAGTGTGTTTAGCACTGTAATTTGCAATAAAAATTGGAATACAAAGGAATACAAAGCCGGACAGAGGCCATGGGAGCATAAAGGAACCAGTCCTGATTCATACAGAATTGGTACCTTTCTGTTGCAGGAGTTCATATGCTACCTAGGCACCTATCAGGATAACAAACTTCTAAATGAAATAAGAAAGAAACTGGGTGTGTTGGTAGCAAGTACTCTTAGGTGCCGCCTGCCATCCCAGTACAAAAACGAATCACCAAAAAGAGAACACACACAAAACTGGGTCCCCCCTTATTCAATCTTACAAAATTAGTAATACATGCTCACCGGAAAACTCCTTAAGTTTCAGTCAATCATCTCAACCAATATGATGAGCTTTGAGATTAGGAGAACAATATATGAGGATATAAGAGTAGTTGAGATTGACTGCAATAAAGAATAGTTGCCTGTGAATGATAAGCACTCCCTTGGATCTTATGAGGTTGATTTCAGATAAAACAACATCACGAGATAAAATTTGAGTTCACTGTGAGCACAAGCTGTACTTATTTAGAGCGGTGGCGCAGGATTTTATTTGTCACTGTACCAGTTATGCGGGTTTATTTCAAAACAATATCGCGGGATAAAATTGCACATGTGAAGATGACTAAAAAAAACTTTTATGCCCCCGGTGCAAGGGGTCGCTGACCACGAGCTCCGTGAAGATTGATCTCTCCTGGCCCTCGGGGGTGCCATTGAGGAGGACGCGTCCGTCGCGCGTGTCCTGGACGGTCCAACGGCAGTGGGAGGGGAGGAAGGAGAAGGAGAAGTCGGCGGCGAGGGCGAGCGCCCGGGCGCCTGACGCGGATGGGTGGGGCGGGATGGCGGGGTTGAAGGCGCCGCGGCCGAGGAAGCCTAGGAGTGGCGGGGCGTGGAGGCGGCGAAATCGGCGGATGAAGGACCGGTCGGTGACGATTCGGCGGAAGGAGACGCAGGCGGCGGAGGCTCGGGCGAGGTCCTCTGGAGCGGGCAGCCGGAGGAAGATCTCCGCCAGGAGGTGGTCGGGGATCCCCTTCAGCGGCGCGGCCATTTCCCGGCCAGACGGCAGAAGAGGCGGCCGCCGGGAACCTAGCTAAACCCGTCGGCGAGATGGGAGAGGAGGAGTGTGCTGCAGTGCGAGTGCGTGGCTGCGTGCTGATGTAGCTGCAGTCGACATTTTGCTGCCGAAATGGGCTGGATCGGCAAGAATGTGTAACGGACCGTCCACTGGGCCAATTTCTACTGGCCTCCTGTGCATCTCTACGAAGCTTTTTGAGTCTACTATTCATTCAGAACGTCTAATTCTCAAAAAAAAAATCATTCAGAACGTCTCCATTTGCTCAAAAAAAATCAGAACGTCTCCACTTTCTTGTTTTTTGTTTTTAGCATCTATTTGAGATTCAATCCACTCTTCTTTTTTTTTGCGAATTATTTGAGATACAATCCTAAGGAGTCACAGGATGTGATCTGTGTAGGCAGCAGACATGCAAAGGTAGATGAGCAATAACAAACAACCGAGTCCAGTTGCATGCTGCTTACCTAGTGTTCATCTTAGGTTAGTTATCAGCAGTGGCGGACCCAGAAATTTCTCAAAGCCCGGGCAAACATGCTTAAAATGCCAGTTTTCGAGCATAATTACTGTAGCAATCACACACACGCAGGCAGGGGCGTCGCCGGCAAGCCCGGGCAGGGGCGCTAGATCCGCCGGTGGTTATCAGTTCCGATGTGACCGGCTAGTCACTTACAACCTCCGTTTCTAAAATCATGGCCTATAATCTTTTTTTAAAGTCAAACGATGTAAAATTTGACCAAAATTTTCAAAACAAATATGAACAACCATGATACCAAATCAATATCAATAGATACATAAAGAGATATATTTGCATATCATACCAATAAAGTATTATAGGTTCTTGATATTTTTTTTCTAAAAACTTAGTCAAAGTTTATATCATTTGACTTTTGAAAAAAATATACGGCTTGTTTTTAGGAACGGGGGTAGTAATTCTTTATAATAACTCTATTAAATTGAGGAAAATGTATTTATCATGTAGGATACCTCTCAAACAGATTACACACCGCTCAAGTCTGATACCGCCAACCCCAACCGTAAATTGATCCTGTTACTAGAAGGCTAACTAGCGAGCCCATCGACGTCTCAAGCGAACCCTTCGCTCCTGACCCCTTCCTGCTTCAGCGTCGGTCTTCTCCCTAACGCGGTGATGGTGGCTGCTGAAAGGACAAGGATGTCGCTAGGGGGGGTGAATAGGCGATTAAAACTTTTCCGGTTTAGGCTTGAATAAATGCGGAATAAACTAGTGTTTAATTTATCAGCCCACAACCTAAATATACTAGGCTCAACTATGTGCACCAACAACTTATGCTAAGCAAGATAAGCAACAAGGTGATAGCAAGATAAAGACTTCAAGCACGAAGGTTATCACATGTAAGTGCATAAATAAAGAGCTAGGGTATAGAAATAACGAGGCACACGGAGACGATGATGTATTCCCGAGTTCTCCTTTTGAGGGGAGTACGTCTCGTTGGAGGGGTGTGAGCTCACCACAAAGGCCTACTCACGCCACAAAGGCCTCACCCTATTCTCCGGTGAACTTTCGCCACAAAGGCCTAGTTCACTTCCACTATTGAATCCTTCAAGGCGGAATCCGGAGCCTTTACACACTAAGGTCGGGGCACACATCCACAACTTAATTGGAGGCTCCCAATATTACCACAAAGGCCGTCTAGGGTCCAAAGACCAAGAGAAACAAGCTCACAACTTTTCACTTCCACGAATCCACGTGGAGATAGCAAACCGATGCAACTAATGCAAATGGCAAGAGCACGAGTGATCAAATCTTCACTCTCAAATTCCAACAAAGCAACAAATGCTTATGGGGGAATAAGAGAGGAAGAACAAAGTAGGAGAATCACAAAGAACTCCAAGATCTAGATCCACTAAGTTCTCTCACTAAGAGGAGAGATGGATTGGTGGAAATGTAGATCTAGATCTCCTCTCACTTTTCCCTCAAAGATATGCAAGAATCATGGGAGGAATTGAGAGATGGGCAAGCTTTCCAAGGTCAACAATGGGGGAGAGAGAGAGAAAGACATGCTGCCTCAAGGTAGAAGAAGGGGAGGGGTATTTATACCCCTCCCAAATAGAGTCGTTGGGTGCTGCAGAAAAACGGGGGTCGGATATTCCGGTTCAAGTTGGGGCCGGATCCCCGGAATAATCGGCCTCCAACAAATCTCTGGCCCAAATATCCGGTGCACTCCAGAGGGTCGCGCACGCGGGCGCAACTTTCCTTAGCAGAAAATCCACTTGGGCAAACTTGGGGACCGGATATTCCGGCCTGAACCAAAATATCCGGCCCAAAATATCCGGGCCATACCAGTGGCTCGGCATCTTGCCTCGTTTCTTCCTTGGCCAAAAAACACACAAAGGGCAAGCTGAGGACGGATATTCCGCCCCAACCTGGGACCGGAATATCCGGTTTTTAGGCTGAAGAAACAATATAAAACAACAATAACTTTTGCATACAAACTCCAAATGAGATGAAACCAATTTTGTTGGAAAGGTAACGACAAGAGCAACCCATACAAAAGGAAATATTAAGAACCATAAATAGAGTAAAGTTACCACCATGGGAAGGTGTGGAACTTTCCTCGAGGATAAACCGATAATATTTCCACCACCGAAAGCGCAACAAGTTTTTCATCGGACTCTGCTTTCGATGATCTTGGGCTCGTTGGAATCGCAACGAAGAGCTCCACAAGATCATGCAGAGAAACATCATAGTCCATTATGTGAGGAGGAAGCCACAAGTAGAGAGTTTGACCTCTCTTAGAAAAGACAAACCGGTAAAACCTCCACCATAAAAAACGCAACAAGATATTCATATGAAATCCGTTTTCGATGAACTAGAACTTGGTATGGAGATGAACACAAGATATAAATTCTCACATGGATAAAATCCAAATAACAAACAAGAAATAAGATATGCCAAGAATGCAAAGGTTTGAGCTCTCTCCAATAGATACGCTAAAGCTCATTGAGAGCGCCTCTTGATAGTACGGCATCTATCCTATAACCCGGTCTCCCAACTATCATGAGACGGTAAAATAGAAACCATATCAAGATCATACCTTTGCCTTGCGCATTCCACTTGAGCTAGATGAGGAGGATCTTGATCTCTTCAAGTGGACCATCTTTCTTGAATGCACTCTGCATGGTGAAGACTTGCAAATTGCTCCCCATACACAATATGGGAGAGCCCATCTTGGGCACATCTTCACTTGACCATTTCTCCACATGGGAGGCAAGATTCAAGCATATGATATCTTCTAGATCCTCATCTTGAACTTGCACAACTTGCACTTGATGACGATCACCACATGACGCCATACTCCATGGGTTATAAGAAATCTTCCTTTTGATGCAATCCCATGGAAAGATACATGGTACATCTTTTAGCTTTGTGTGTTGATCAACTTGAATCCACTCTTTCACTTAGCCTTGATCAACCTTGTATCTTTTCTTCTTTCTTCATAACAATGATGTCTTGAAGGTGAACATTGATTGAAGCAAATATAGCAGTAGGTATTTCACCCAAAACTGCGAGTGTCGTGTTCCCCACAGAGACTAGGCAATCAACAGTCAAGTTTCGTCTAAAGCTAGATGGGAGTTCAAAGCAACAAGTTTTAACTGACGACAGGGTTTAAGCAGTGTTCAGACAGGTGAGATCCACATTTAAACACAAAAAGAAAGTGGCTTTTTGCTTGTCAGGCAAAAATACTAGCAAGTGGGGGGCAAAGGAAAGATGTTGCAACAATCCGACGTGTAGGGACTAGCCATACACGCCACAGATCAAACTACACATGAGCATAACAAGCAAAATCTCAGGATCAACAATGAGTTGTGTCACTCAACTTACTGTAACAACTGAATTTAGCAAGAATTACACACACATGTATTTAATCTGAGCAAATCACTACCAAACAACCACAAGTTCAACACAAGATTTGGTTCCACACACGTCACAACACATGTCTTTGAACGAAATTCAGAGAACAAGAGAGGAGAGAGAGAAAGAAGTGGAGTCAACCAATCGTGCTTCAGGCTGATGAAGAGCAGCACGTGTTGGTGGAGAGGAGCAGGTCTTCAGGTCGTTCTGCCCTGAGGCAAAGCGGCAGCAGCACGTTGAGGAAGGGCAGCTTCAGGTCGTCGATGTCCTTGGCGTCCCGGCGACCTTGGCGACGAGCAGATGGTGAGCGGTGGTGGTGAAGCAGCTCGTGGTGGCGGTGCTGGAGTAGCGGTGGCGCATCGTCGCGCCTGCCTGGCCGCGGCGGCTGCCGAAGACAGAGAATATGGGGTTGGGGGATAGAAGTGCCAGGCCTGAAGGTGCGATGGAGGCTGTGGCCTCTATTTCTCCTCGATCTGATCTGCACCTTTTTCAACTTACTCCCTCTTCTTTCTTGATTTCTGCCCAAGAAGATCCTTGCAATTTTCTGTCCAGGTCCTCACTCGTTTAATGGATGTTACTAGCAGGTCCTTGGAGTGAAGCAAATCCATGTTCAACCTTGGTGTAGAAGTTTGGTGCCTTTTCGCACCATTCCTGCAAATATGGCAGCAAGGCTGTAAAATAACTCAAGTAAATAATATGGTTTCTTAGTTACAATTTCAGTGCATAATTAATCAAGAAAGCTTCAAATGCAAGTGAATTGTGCACATAAACATGCTTGCAATATAGATACAAATGCCACTGATCAAATCCCCACACTTAAAACTTTGCTTGTCCTCAACTAAAGATAATGGAAAATCAAATTACAACAACTGAAAATGAACAGTGACCTTTCTTGAAGATATATGGATCCATGTGGTTATGACTCATTTCTAGGTTTAAACTTATGAATTGCGCATGACAAATTCAGAATGAGATTTCAGTAGAACTTTCAAGTGCTTCAAAGTTTAAAGACATTGAACTACTAGGATACTCTACAAGCAATAAAGTTAAATAACATGATCCAAACAATAGCCAGAATGCAAAGATGTAAATGCTGAGTTAGAGCGTCACATGCCACCGATCCCTAGACCATGGCATGCTAATGCTAATGCAAATGTTAGTATGCAAATGATTTTTTAGTTAGTTTAGTTAGTGCGTCACATACTACAGACCCGAGGCCATAATATGCTAATGCTCAAAATTTGAGTGCTTCATCCTTTTTAGAGGATTTCTGCAAAACTTGGTTTAGGTTAGTGCTTCACTTACCACAATCCCGAGATAATGGTAGCTAATGCAAAACTGTTAATTTGTAATCATGGAACTTGAAATGTACTTTCATGAGTTAGTGCTTCACATGTCACCGATCCCGAGATCATGACATGCTAACGCAAAATTGTTAAGTAGGAAGGCTACTAAGACGATCATGGTATTCAGCTTTAAAACAGAATTGAGCATCCTAGAAATTCAAATATTTTAAGCAGAGGAGCAGAAGAATTGGTGACTGATTATTTTATTCTAAATACATGTCTTGCATTACTCATAAGCCAATCCTAAGAAAGATTCATAAGTACATGAAAGCTTATATACAGAAGATCAATCACTGAAATTTTTCAAATGATGTAGTAATCGATTTTCAACATTTTTAATTTAATAGGACTAGGAACATGCAATCAAATGAATCTCCCCCACACTTAGAATTTACACAAGTAGTGACAAATATTTGGGGTAAGAAACAGCTCACCGGGCACAAATTGTAGCAGCTCACAACCTTCTGCATCCTTCTCCTCATGCTCTCTTCACTCTTCTCCTTGGTCCACTCGATAATCCCCAAGAGCAAGGAATCACTGTAGCACAATTCGATAAGTATTTGAGTGTCGAACCCACGAGGAGCTGAAGGTAAACTATCTATTCTCTAAAGCCCTATAACCCTCTTATATGGCCTTTTATGCAAAGCAATAAATATGAAAGGATAACTAATGGAAGCAAGTGACGTGGAATGGATTTATCTAGTAGCAAGTTTCTCAAGCAAGTTTCAGACACAGGTTTCTTAGAGCAAGTTTCTCTCAGCAGTTTTCTCAAGCAAGTTTCTCAAGCAGCAAGTATCAAATATCTCAAGTAGCAAATATCTCAAGGGAGCAAATGTTCTAGCAATTGTTATTTCATTCGCGTGGTTGTCACAATTAGTGAAGCACATGTTTCAGTCTTAGTTGTTTCTTTTAGGTGGGAGCCATAAATAGGTGTAGCCAAGTAAATGAGCAATAACACAACTCTTATGATGGATCTCATGGCCAAATAAATGTGCAGCACAAGAATTATTAAGACATAATTGTCCCACCATAGCCTTAAGTTCTAGGGTCCCCCATATATATCCCCCATAAAGTAACTTCAAGTCTCAGACACCGGTTTCTCTCTACTCCGACATGTCCTACTCAATCCATTACGCTACGGTGATCACCTTACATGCATTCCCCAACATATGCGTGCACTCATATATTGTACATAAAGACAATCATAAAAGATAACAACACTTGTATGCAACCAATCAACGAACTATTTCACAAGTGCCATGAACAAATCACTTCTCAAACACAGATGGGAGACACAATAGATCAAGGGAATAGTATATTGCACACACATCATGTTTGCCAAGAGTTTACAGTGGGGAGATGGAGATGATCTTGCTGTAGATGTTGATGATGAACACGCCGGAGGGGGGTGGAGCCCTCCGGAGGTGATTCCGGCGGCGTTTCCCCCCTCCGATCTTCTCCGGCGGCAGCCTTCTGACTCTCTGTTTCGTGGTTTTCTGTTTCTCCGCCGCCTCCTTTCGCGAAACGCCAGGAGACCTTTTTTATAGGCGTTTTTAGGTCAAGACGAAGTCGGTGGACGAAAGATCGACGGCCACGGAGCTCCGAGGTGGAAACGAGATAGGCCCACGCGGCCATGTACTTTAGGCCGCGTGGGACCCTCCCATTTCCAGCCTGTTGGGCTTCTGGTCTTCAATTTAAGCCCATTGCGTTCGTCTCGAAAATTCTGAACCGTGCTCTTTGACCTTGCCCTTTTTGGAGTCCCGAAGCTCCCGGAAAGTCTGAAACACTAAAAAAGACGTTTTCTGGAAAAACAGGGTTAATTCCAAATAAATGGGAAAACTATGAAGTATTCCCAAAATCATTATAAAACATTGATATAACCCTTATATGATGCAAATATGATTGGAATATAAGCAATTAAAGTGCAAAGTTCATGTATGCATTTTACATGCATCAACATCCCCAAGCTTAATCCATGCTCGTCCTCGAGTATGAAGATGATAAAACTAACATGGACTTTGCAATTTAATACTTAACAATGAATATCAAAGATGATTACTATTGCTACATATAGTCAAATGATTCATTCTTCAAAGGAGTAGCAATATGCAAATAGTTTATGAAGTGATATCAAGTATTCAAGACAAGGATGTTCATTGATAGTTCACAAAGTGTAACATAGTAGCAAGTAATATGGAACACATGTATGCATAATGATAAGTAGAACATCCTACAATGGTCATAGAGTGTAGATGGAAATCTGAATATGATAGGTGTACACTTTGGAAAGATGTATATGTGAGTAGAGGTAAAGCATGCATAAGTTTCATCCAACTTCCAAACTCTTCTACTTAAGTTAATGATTGCAATAAGGTATTCATTGGTGTCAAGCTCTCATTGCCCCTATCATAGCATCTTGAATGATTAAGTTAAAGTGAAAGCAAATATGAGTAGTGTGCTTGACAAAGTAAAGGTTGGATGTCTCATGCCCCTTGAATACAAGTACCTACACCATGATTACTCAACTTAGGAAACAAAGCAAGTTCAAGTTATATATCATTGTAAGTAATAATAGTATCATCAAGAGCGTCAACTGGGGTACCTCTTGTCCCAGGATATGGAACAAGCCCATATCAAAATGACAAGACAAACAAACAAGATGAAAAACCTCAACACCCTTTTTATTTACCATTGGAATAGCTTTTTATTGTAAGGTGCGTCATAGATAATTCACCATAGCATGTAAGTAAATTTCCACCATGAATAATGCATGGCTTAGATTAGCGGCCCAGGCGTCTCTCTAACCATTTATACAAACTCATTTAAACTTCTTCATTTCCACCTCATTTCACCATGATAGGCATCCATAAACAAAAGTACATGATATCAACTAAATGAGATGAAGGAGCATGTTGAAAGCTTTGCATGTGACAGCACATATGGGCTAACTCCCAACCTCGAACATTTATCAAGCCACTAGCATCATAATCTTAATCACAATGGGTCATGTTTTATTTATTGCAATGATAGTAAAATGTGCATCAAGTTCGTGAGAGCTATATAACCAACTTTTCCCATGGCAATCAATAACATAATCATTTTCATTCAGAGGTATAGATAACACAAATATCATGATGAACATACTCGGAATAGCATATAGCTAGTAGGTAGATATGGTGGACTCACTGGAATAACTTTGGTTGAAGGTGTTGGAAACAAGTTTTTGCTTGTTGGAGTTTTTGGGCTAGCAAAAGGGAGAAAGTTGACCATCTAGATGCATGCATGAGTGTCCATAGAACTAACTAATCCATGTTAAACAAAGTGAAATAACTTTCAGCATCAAAACATGAATAAGTGATAACTCTTGATAAAGCATTTACATATTATTACTCATTAATAAGCTCATGAATCATGCAACTATATGTATCATTAAAAATCAACTCAAACATCCCTTTTCCCATCATGATAATAGCATCCAACATATTTCAACCCATATTTCCAGTAGCTCTCTCATATATAATTGATAGTGTGGTGGTCTCTCAAGACTCAAACAAAAACAAAAACGACGCTCCAAGTTTATGCGATAAAGTGTTTTGATCGAAAAACAGAAGTTGGACGTGTGCAAACCGAGAGTGTGTAGGTCCAGCGGGGTTGTCTTCACATCCCCAAGCTTATGGTCTTCACCATCCTTGGATAGCTCTTGGTGCATCTCCTCCAATCCCTGTGAAAAAACTTCAAAACACCGTTTCTCCCATTCTTTTCTGTGGGGTGCATTAATAGTGATAAACAAATAGGTTTCTTGCTGCATATAATCCTTGAACAAAAATTCATATGAGATGTCCAGAAAGTGTATAATGTTGTATGCCTACTCATAAACTCAATTGGATCAAAAAGATTCAACTTAAAAGCTCAAAGCATGCATCAAACAAAATGGGACAGAATCTGTCCAGAAAAACAGCAGCAGCAAAACGTATTTTTCTACCCTACCAAACTTTCTCGAAAAATTCCGAAAAATTCATGCATACAGAGGATGAAAAGTTGCAACTACAGTTCAAATATGAGCTCATTCGGAGTTACAGAATAAGAATTAAAAATCATACCGTGCACAGATTCGTGCAGGAATAAAATCTCCGAACTCAAATAGCAACTTTTCAAGACCAAATGGGTAAAACTTGGCACTTTATTAAAAACTCCAGAAACTAACTAGACACAAAATCTCTTGTTACAGCAAGAGGACACAAAGAAAAATCACACACAAAAATAACCGGGTTGCCTCCCGCAAAGCGCTTTCTTTATAGCCATATAGCTAGGCTTCTTACTTGTTATCAAGATGGTTGGAGTGAGGTGGCTTGGCATCCCCAAGCTTAAATTCTTGTATGTAGGGTGAGCTAGGGGTAACATCCCCAAGCTTGAGTGTTTGTCCCTCTTGATCTTTGTTCATCACCCTCAACTCTTCCACTTGAAAGTTCTCTTCACACAAAACTCATCATAAAACTTGATTAGAGGGGTTAGTGTCTCCATAAATAAATCCTCATAGGTACAGCAAAGACATATCATGAGTTGATTCTAAACATTAACTATTGTTACTATGGTTGCGTATTGTTCATTGATCAAAAGAACCACACAAAACACAAGTAATGAGCTAATGCAAAATAAAGACAGAATCTGTCAAAAACTGAACAGCCCGCAAAGAGTGAATTTTCAGAGGCACTTACGTTGCTCAAATCAGAAAACTTTGAACTAATGAAATGTGTGATAATAACTAGATTGCTGTCGTAAATTTTCAGGTCAAAATTCCTTTTCTGTGATTTTTAACATTTTTCGCAATGAAGCTCAGGAATCTGTTTTCTGGACAGCAAATCACTATTGTTAAATCCTACCTCTCAAAAGAGGTTATTCTCTCCATAAAAATGAAAAATAAGATACAAAGGTGATGTTACAGTAGTAAACAAGCACCTTGACTCAAAACCAAAAACCAAACTGAAGAAATCAAAAAGAAGCAAAACCAAGAAAGGTTCAAGAGAAACAAACAAAGAAGAAAGAAAATATTTTTGTTGTTTTTGATTTAGCAAAAAGGCAAAAGAAGAAGCAAATATATACAACTTAAACACTCTTTTTATTTGGTTTTAACTTTGGGAAAAGTTTTAATAATAGAGACTTTGCAATGGTTCCATTGGCATGAACAACACATGTTCAAGGTCGACCCCAACTTCTCCATTACTCATCCTTCTCATTTACTTTCCCAAATTTTATAAAAAATGAAAATCCTAAACTAATTGTCACAAATCAGTAGGTAAAGATATTTTACATGTTGTAAGGATATAAAGGTGTGCTCAAACCGAATAGGAAGTTAAAGCATAAGGAACACACCACAGAATATCAAACCATCAACTTTTAAGTCTAACTCTTTTCCTATGCATTGGCATTTTATATATGAATAAATAGCAACAATTTTGTGATAACCAATGCATGTAGTGATCAGTAGCTTGCATTTTAAATAACATAGAAACATAAAGAGGATTCTTATCTCTTCCTCTCTCATAATAGTTGCAAGCATTAAAGTTAAACATACCCACATAGTTTTGAATAGAATCACCACATAAAGACTTATCATCTAATGAGCATAATGGATCATCAAACTCAATTAAATCACTTTCATCCTCAACGGCTTCCCCAAGCTTAAACTTTTCCAGAGCATTAGCAATAAAGGTGTTCAAAGAGTTAGTACCAAAACATGAGTGTTATGCAAATAAAATTTAATTTTCTCCTCAAACACTTCATGTCCTAACTCAAGATAGATATTATACAACTCTAAATTTTTTTGGTTCTTTTCCATTTTCTAATTTTTTTGTTTTAGATTTATATGTTAGTATGCAATGCAAACAAGAATAAAAGTTTAGCACAACGCTCCCCGGCAACGGCGCCAGAAAAGTACTTGATAATCCCCAAGAGCAAGGAATCACTGTAGCACAATTCGATAAGTATTTGAGTGTCGAACCCACGAGGAGCTGAAGGTAAACTATCTATTCTCTAAAGCCCTATAACCCTCTTATATGGCCTTTTATGCAAAGCAATAAATATGAAAGGATCTAATGGAAGCAAGTGACGAGGAATGGTTTATCTAGTAACAAGTTTCTCAAGCAAGTTTCAGACACAGGTTTCTTAGAGCAAGTTTCTCTCAGCAGTTTTCTCAAGCAAGTTTCTCAAGCAGCAAGTATCAAATATCTCAAGTAGCAAATATCTCAAGGGAGCAAATGTTCTAGCAATTGTTATTTCATTCGCGTGGTTGTCACAATTAGTGAAGCACATGTTTCAGTCTTAGTTGTTTCTTTTAGGTGGGAGCCATAAATAGGTGTAGCCAAGTAAATGAGCAATAACACAACTCTTATGATGGATCTCATGGCCAAATAAATGTGCAGCACAAGAATTATTAAGACATAATTGTCCCACCATAGCCTTAAGTTCTAGGGTCCCCCATAATATCCCCCATAAAGTAACTTCAAGTCTCAGACACCGGTTTCTCTCTACTCCGACATGTCCTACTCAATCCATTACGCTACGGTGATCACCTTACATGCATTCCCCAACATATGTGCACTCATATATTGTACATAAAGACAATCATAAAGATAACAACACTTGTATGCAACCAATCAACGAACTATTTCACAAGTGCCATGAACAAATCACTTCTCAAACACAGATGGGAGACACAATAGATCAAGGAATAGTATATTGCACCACACATCATGTTTGCCAAGAGTTTACAGTGGGGAGATGGAGATGATCTTGCTGTAGATGTTGATGATGAACACGCCGGAGGGGGGTGGAGCCCTCCGGAGGTGATTCCGGCGGCGTTTCCCCCCTCCGATCTTCTCCGGCGACAGCCTTCTGACTCTCTGTTTCGTGGTTTTCTGTTTCTCCGCCGCCTCCTTTCGCGAAGCGCCAGGAGACCTTTTTTATAGGCGTTTTAGGTCAAGACGAAGTCGGTGGACGAAAGATCGACGGCCACGGAGCTCCGAGGTGGAAACGAGATAGGCCCACGCGGCCATGTACTTTAGGCCGCATGGGACCCTCCCATTTCCAGCCTGTTGGGCTTCTGGTCTTCAATTTAAGCCCATTGCGTTCGTCTCGAAAATTCTGAACCGTTCTCTTTGACCTTGCCCTTTTTGGAGTCCCGAAGCTCCCGGAAAGTCTGAAACACTAAAAAAGAGGATTTCTGGAAAAATAGGGTTAATTCCAAATAAATGGGAAAACTATGAAGTATTCCCAAAATCATTATAAAACATTGATATAACCCTTATATGATGCAAATATGATTGGAATATAAGCAATTAAAGTGCAAAGTTCATGTATGCATTTTACATGCATCAGATAGGTGGGCTGCTGTTCCTATATGTCATACTTGGGTTTTCAAGCCATCCAGGGGAATAATTGTTGTGGTATGAACCATGCTGTTGAGCAAAGTTCATGCCAAAACAATCTGGAGTGGGTGAATAACCACCACACTGACAATCAGCGGGTGTATGGCCGTGAATACCACAAATGTGACATATAGGAGCAGCATGAGGATAACCATAGGAATAATGATCTGAATGCATAGGCCCATCATCTAAAACTATACCTCGCTCCAGCGCTAACTGATGCAATCTTTGAGAAAGCTTACTTTCATGTTCTTGAATTTTTTCCATAGTAATGGAGCAACCGTTCACCTGTCCATGATGATCTGAATGGTAAGCCATATCCAAGGTGAAACTGGTTCTATCACAACCTGGGAAAAACAAAGGAGAAACAAAGAGAAACACATAAAATGACTAGAACAAGGGTTAGAGGTTAAAAATATGCACAAAAAGCAAACAAAGACCTAGTCTATAGCCTAACTCAATTGTTCGACGCTAGTCCCCGGCAACGGCGCCAATTTGATCGAAGCAAATATAGCAGTAGGTATTTCACCCAAAACTACGAGTGTCGTGTTCCCCACAGAGACTAGGCAATCAATAGTCAAGTTTCGGCTAAAGCTAGATGGGAGTTCAAAGCAGCAAGTTTTAACTGACGACAGGGTTTAAGCAGTGTTTAGACAGGTGAGATCCACATTTAAACACAAAAAGAAAGGGGCTTTTTGCTTGTCAGGCAAAAATACTAGCAAGTGGGGGCAAAGGAAAGATGTTGCAACAATCCGACGTGCAGGGACTAGCCATACACGCCACATATCAAACTACACATGAGCATAACAAGCAAAATCTCAGGATCAACAATGAGTTGTGTCACTCAACTTACTGTAACAACTGAATTTAGCAAGAATTACACACACATGTATTTAATCTAAGCAAATCACTACCAAACAACCACAAGTTCAACACAAGATGTGGTTCCACACACGTCACAGCACATGTCTTTGAACGAAATTCAGAGAACAAGAGAGAGAGAAACAAGTGGAGTCAACCAATCGTGCTTTAGGCTGATGAAGAGCAGCACGTGTTGGTGGAGAGGAGCAGGTCTTCAGGTCATTCTGCCATGAGGCAGAGCGGCGGCAGCACGTTGAGGAAGGGCAGCTTCAGGTCATCGATGTCCTTGGCGTCCCGGCGACCTTGGCGACGAGCAGATGGTGAGCGGTGGTGGTGGTGCTGGAGTAGTGGTGGCGCGGTGGCGCCGTCGCGCCTGCCTGGCCGCGGCGGCTGCCGAAGACAGAGAAGATGTGGTTGGGGATAGAAGTGCCAGGCCTGAAGGTGCGATGGAGGCTGTGGCCTCTATTTCTCCTCGATCTGATCTGCACCTTTTTCAACTTACTCCCTCTTCTTTCTTGATTTCTGCCCAAGAAGATCCTTGCAATTTTCTGTCCAGGTCCTCACTCGTTTAATGGATGTTGCTAGCAGGTCCTTGGAGTGAAGCAAATCCATGTTCAACCTTGGTGTAGAAGTTTGGTGCCTTTTCGCACCATTCCTGCAAATATGGCAGCAAGGCTGTAAAATAACTCAAGTAAATAATATGGTTTCTTAGTTACAATTTCAGTGGCATAATTAATCAAGAAAGCTTCAAATGCAAGTGAATTGTGCACATAAACATGCTTGCAATATAGATACAAATGCCACTGATCAAACATGAATATCCAAGCCATTTTATTCTTCAAGACATACTTACAATATGCTCAACTCTACATATGATCATTCTTCATATAAATCCCTGAATAGAACATTGGTCATCATATAATCTTTTTGAGTCCAACACATGAACTCCAAGTATTTCCTATGGACAAGATCTACAAGAATATCTCAATGTAAACATTAGTCCATGAGGATTGTCATTACCAAAACCACATATGGGGGCACCATGCACTTTCAGCCGCGGAGGTCCCTGATCTCCCCCTCAACTTTCTCTGTGTCACGAGAAACGCGCCGCTCGAGGTGGTAGAGCTACAACATAATGCTAGGGGGTTGCTCCTTGTGTTCATGTGAAGATGGGATAGCTGCAGGCGTCAATTGCCATTTTTCCTATCTAAACAAAGATCATATAGTAATTAAGCCAAGAAAACGGTTGGGATGGGGGGCAGGGCCTTCTTCTTGTACATAGTTCCGCCACTAGCTAGAGGAGCAGTAGGGGTGTCATGGGAAGAGCACTGGCGGCCACCGAACTCCTTCACTAGCCAACGATGGTGGCACACTATCTGCCCCAGGTCTTCCTCTATCACGAGCAATGTGCTAAGCGACGAGGAGCAGCGTGTTGCGTGAGGAGCAGTGGTGGGCGTCAATCCCCTTTAGGCCCCGTTTGTTTCTAGTAGTTTATAGGGGATTAGTAGGGATAATCCCCACAGGGATTGGGTGAAACCCCAACCTTCACCCAATGCCATCAAATCCCCATTTATGCCAAATTCACTAGGTAGGGTACCGTATTGGGTATTGGATAAAATACACTAGAGTTTAGGGAATTCTAGTGAAAAGTGGGGATAATACCGACCCAAATACTGTAGAAACAAATGGCCTTTTGGGGATATGTGGGGATTCAGGATTGG
The DNA here is from genome assembly GCA_947311845.1 of Poa pratensis. Taxonomy (NCBI): domain Eukaryota; kingdom Viridiplantae; phylum Streptophyta; class Magnoliopsida; order Poales; family Poaceae; genus Poa; species Poa pratensis. The sequence continues at coordinate 4,412,754 of CAMZMU010000080.1, read as the reverse complement.
GCCGGGATTATCCCCACCAATCCCTGAAAAAACTCTAGAAACAAATGGGGCCTTAGTGCTTGAGGAGTTGGGGTAGCGCTTCTTTTCGGGATCCCACACGGTTGCTCTGTTCCTCTCTCCAGCCGTCCACCACTTTCCCTCCGGATGATTGATAGGGTCTCTCTACTACTCTTGGGGTTTAGCTTACAGATCTTGGTCCGGATACAAGAATTCAGCACTCTATTCTTGAATTACAAGCAGAGGAATTGGGGATCGGGAGAGAAGAGCTGGGGATAGAGGAGAGAGCCGCCTTGTTCGTGATCCAACAGGATACCGTCATCTCCGTTTCTTCTCCTTCAAGTAGAGTCCAGTCTACTGCTGGTGTCGCGCTGGTCTTGGGCCAACCCAGCTTGGGCCCGTGTAGCGTGGGTTGGGCCTGTTATCTCATTGCAGCCTGCTGGTAGCGTCAGAGCTGCTGACAATCCCCCTCCTTGAGTTCCAGTTTGTCCCCAAGCTGGTGCCGCCGAGAACCTGCGACGGAGCTTGTCGACGTCCTCCCAAGTTGCTTGAGTAGTGGAACCGTAGTTCCAGGTGACGAGAGCTTGTTGTCGAGGAAGACCAGTGCTTGATGAAGAGGATCGATGATCGAGGATCTTGTCAGGGAACCATGCTGCAGCATCCGGGAAACGTGATGGAGATCCTCCAGATCTTCCCAGGTCGCCTCCTGTTGGGGGAAAGATAACCCGGTAGGCCCAAGGCGGGAAACTACGACCCGCCAGGAGGAAAGACTGGCGAGGCCCACCAGATCATCATGGGCCGGGCTACATTGATGGACCGAGGAGTTTGTCGGTAACCCGGTGTAAACAAGGGAAGTTCTAGAAGATCCGGAGGCGGTATGCGAGACTTGGAGGCCAAGATAGATGAGCTAGACTTTGTTAGGACTCCGAGTTCGGGCGTGACCCGGCCTTACCTTGTAATCGACCAGGAGACCCGGGTATCTATATAAACCGGCTCCTGGGTCATATAACGGGATAGACTTTAGACGTACAAGCTTTACAGCGAGAGAGAACCCTTGTAACCTAGACTCGGAACCCGCCGGTGTTGTTATCCGCCGGGTGATCGAGATCGATATCAGAGTAAAGAAACACCAGGCTGGAAGTAGGTCTTTATCTCCAATGGAGAGGCTGAACCAGGATACATCCTTTTTCTCTAGTGAGCTAAACAATCTCCTGAACGCTACGACAGCCTTGCCTCAAATCTCAAGTTACCACCCGGTAACATCTGCCGTGACAATAACACGACAGTTGGCGCCCACCGTGGGGCAAGCGTCAAAAGGCGTTATCATCACGGGAGAAGCTCTGCGAGGCATGCAGAACCTGGCCATCGGCCGGGTCATGATCAATCTACAAGGAGAACACATCATGGACGATTTCGGGTGGAGCTCGGAGTCAGATTCACTGGAGACCGGCTCAGTCGTCCCGATCGGGCGGATCAACGTCTTCGTGGGGATGACAGGTATATCGAAACCGCCCTGCAATTTTCTGATTCTGTATCTGAAGCAGGAACCACCGTTCACTCGGATGGAGAGGAGTCAGTTGGGACGAGAGATCGAGTCAGGAAACACCGTGCAGGGAGCCGGGTCAGAAGAGCGGCTTGGGCTCCACGTGGCCAGATCAATGATGATACAGAGTCGATCTTGGAATTGTTTGAGGATCGCTATGGATACGGGATAGAGGAGGAAGAGTACGAATCAGAGCCGGGTCCGGTGCGCCGGGCTGCAGTCTACACCGCCCCAGCAATCAACACAGAACCAGTTCCAATAACAACTTTGGCGGTAGTAACCCAGCCGGGTCAAGCGGCGCCGGGTTTGGCGATCAGAGAGCCAGTTATTCAACAACAAGTTAACCAACCAGTTATCCAGGAGCAACAGCGGGTCGGAGTAGATGGAGAACGTGCATCAGTTAGTACCGAGTCAGAAGCTACAGCGGCATACAGAAACACGTTTGGATTTTTGGCGAACAGGGCAACGGGTCAAGGAACATCAGCTTTACCTAACCCGCCCCCGCCGCGATTCCTTAGTGACCTGCCAATTGCTCCAGCAGCAACAGCAAATCCTGTGACCCCAGCAGCGGCAGCAGCGCAAGTCAGGGCGACAGACCCGCTCGCATCACTTACGAGCAGCAGATGACGTCGTTACAACGGCGTTTTGATCAGCAAGCGGCGCTGCAGCGGCAGTTGGACCAGCAGGACGAGTTTTTACGGCAAGCGGCAACAGCACTAGAAAATCGATCCAGAGAACAGCAACAGAGACAACAGAGTTTGATTGGCCGTGGTGTGTACATTAACCCGGCTAATCTATTCCAGACGCCGCAGGATCAGTTGATTGGAGGAGCACCTGCAGTTCAAGCTACAGGACAGGTGACGGCTAACCCGCCGGCCCCAGCGCAAGCCGGGTCACCAGTTGTACCAACCGGAGAGCTCGCAGAGATACTGGAGCTATGCCACCACCACAACCCAGATTTCACACGCCTGCGGGTCATTACAGTAACCCGGCTGACAACGTATACGCGGCTATAGTGGCACTAGATCGTATTCCATTGGACGATTCACCTACAGACATAGAAGCAAGACGTGCCATTGACATGCTACGAACGGCCGTAGCCCAGCAAGCAAATTATCCGCATCAGAAAAGCGCGTTACATTCAACATCTTTCCACAGCCATCGTACCAGGAGTCGTCACGGCGAGTCACCAAGGCCAGCCGGGTTAGCAGCCGCAGGGCAGCAGGCTCCAGCGGGTCAGCAAAATCAAGCACCACAGCAACAACCGAGACAACTGGCTCCAGGCATCAAGAGCTCAGGCCATAGTTGACAGCTCCAGGGCGAGGCGCGCACGAATTTACAACCCGCCGTGGCACCTGCCGGAGGAGCCGGAGAAATCCCACGGGCGGGTTCAGTATCTAATCAGCAAGTAGCAAGGGCAGGCCATATTGAAGTAGCATCATCAGTGGCGGGTCCCAAGTGCCTCATCGATTCCATCAGATCAGAGCCATATCCAGATAAGTTCAAAGAACCCAGTAAAATTTCAAATTATGATCCTAGCATAGATCCCGAGACATGGATAAATAGTTATGAGATGGCTATGAGTATTCGTAATGCATCTGAAAATATTTGTGCAAAGTTTATGTATCTAATGATGAGTGAAGGTGCAGCGAAGTTGTGGTTCAACACTATACCAGAGAAATCCATCAGTTCCTGGAGCCAGCTGAGGGCGGCTTTCATCAAGAACTTCCATGGGACGTGCAAGAGGTTATACACAATTGAGGACCTGGATCGGTGTGTACACAGAAAGGGCGAGTCAGCACGCAATTGGATGCGCCGGATTACAGAGATCCTCCACTCATCTACCAATATTTTACCAACCAGTGCGATGTCAACATTGGAGAAGAATTGCAGATATGACCCAGTTGTTCAGAAAATGAGTCGCATGAGGAATAGCCCAGGAGCAAATGATATAACCATGGGAGAGGTGTTGGACGCAGCTAACAAGCATGCTTACACAGATAAAACCAAGGATGAAACTGAGGAAGACAAAGGAAAGGGTAATGTGAACAACGGAGGAAGAAACAACAACAACAACAACAACTATCACAAGAGGCCACACGCAGAGGACAACTCAGATTTAGTTGCAAACGCGAATACCGGGTCAGCAAGACCCAGAACAGATGGAAATTTCAGAGGAAACAACTACAATGGGGTAACAACAACCGTGGGCCACCGCGTCCCCCGGGTCACTTTGATCCGATGAAGATGCCGTGCCCGCGTCACAGTCGCGATGGCAGACCCGCCAATCACTCCTTGGAGCAGTGCGTGGATCTGCAGAGATGGAAGAATATGGAAATCAGAGGGTAATGCGCGGCGCAGGAAACGGTGGAGGACCCGGCCGCGGAGGTAACCCGGCTAATGGTCCCCCACCCAATGCTAATCCAGAAGCCGGCAACCCTGACAACAATCAGAACAGAGAAAATCAAGGGGTTATCAGGAAAACCCGAAGCGACTTGGCGGGTATCACGTTCATACGCTCAATACATCAAAGAAAGAGAAAAAGTTAGTCCAGCGTGCAGTTAACACGGTTTCAGCGGCAGTACCGAAATATTTGAAGTACTCGGAAATTCCGATCACGTGGAGTAGAGAGGATCACCCGCCCATCATTGAAACACCGGGTCTTCTCGCTTTGGTGGTTGCACCTCAGGTGGCGGGTTATGTCCTGAACAAAGTTTTGATGGATGGAGGCAGTGCTATCAACATCTTGTACTACGAGACGTTCTTGCGTATGAATCTTAAAAATCACAGTTGCAGCCGACCAACACCATATTTCATGGAATAGTACCTGGGAAATCACATAGCCCGGAGGAAAAAATAACACTTGATGTTGCGTTTGGTGAGTCCAAGCACAAGTTTCGCATGGAGAAAATTACTTTCGAAGTTGTGAAGTTGGAGAGCCCGTATCATGCTCTCTTTGGAAGGCCCGCCTTTGCCAAATTCATGGCCAGGCCGTGTTACGTGTATCTACAATTGAAAATCCCAAGTTCCAACGGAGTTATACTATTCATGGAAGCCGGGAGATGGCGGCTCAGTGTGACAGCGGCGATGCAGCTTTGGCAGAACGGGCATGTGCAGAGGAGGAGCTGCGGTACTACAAGTCTCAGGTAGACCCGGCTGATAGAACCGTGTTACAGAGAACCACGGCTGAAGAGAAAGAAAAGTTCAAACCCGCCCAAGATACCAAGATGGTTGATTTCACACCCGGCGATTCTTCTAAGCAGTTCGCCGTGGGGTCCAATTTATCTGACAAATAGGAAAGCGCGCTCATCGAGTTCATCCGTGAGAACAGGGACGTTTTTGCATGGACACCTAGTGACATGCCTGGCGTACCTGCCGAACTCGCTGAGCACAAATTACATGTTAACCCGGGTGCAAAACCCGTCAAGCAAGGTTTGCGCAGATTGAATGAAGAGAGGAGAAAGATTGTGGGAAAAGTAGAATGAGACCACACCACCAAGCCTTGTTTCACCATACCATTAGCCTGTTTACTCCAGCGATAATCCTGCACGCTAAGAGGAACTTGAAACACATCAGTAGCCTCGGGAAGTGAAGAGGACACCTGCTTGAGGTGTTGCTTGGCTGGCTTGAGTTGGGAGACATGGAAGACAGGGTGAATCCTTGATTCATCCGGCAGCTTCAGTTTATAAGCCACAGCTCCGATGCGAGAAACAACTTCATAAGGACCATAGAACTTGAATGAAAGTTTGTGATTCGCCCTTCTGGCCACTGAAGACTGCACATAAGGTTGCAGCTTAAGATACACCTTGTCTCCCACAGCGAAACTGCGGTCAGATCTTTTCTTGTCCGCTTGCTTCTTCATTCTCAACTGGGCCCTGTTCAAATGCTGTTTAAGAAGGTCCAGCATGACTTGTCTATCATCGATCCAAGTTTGCACATCAGTTATAGGAGTGACCTCCAATGGAGTAAGACCCAATTGCCGAGGCTCACGGGCATAGAGAGCTTCGAAAGGCGATTTTCCCAGAGAAGAATGTGTGCTGGTATTGTACCAATACTCTGCAAGAGAGAGCCATCTGGACCATTGCTTGGGATAGGCGTGAGAAAAACAGCGCAAGTAAGTCTCTAAGCATTGATTGACCTGCTCCGTTTGACCATCCGTCTGCGGATGATAAGCTGTGCTCATTCTCAGCTTAGTTCCAGATAATTTGAACAATTGTTGCCAAAACTGACTGGTGAAAACCTTATCCCGGTCCGAACCAATGCTTGTGGCATTCCATGTAGTTTGAAAACATGATCAATGTATGCCTGAGCAACTGATTGTGCAGTAAAAGGGTGTGAGAGAGGAATGAAATGAGCATACCGCGTCAGCTTGTCGACCACAACCAGAATACAATCAAAACGAGATGATTTTTGTAGCCCTTCGATGAAGTCCAGGGAGACGACGTCCCAGGCAGCGTCAGGAGTGGGCAACGATTGAAGCAGTCCTGGTAGCGAGCTCTGTCCGGTTTGGCTTGCTAGCAGACAGAGCAACCTTGCACATATTGCTTGATTGTTGCCCTCATTCTTGGCCACATGAAATGTTGCTTGATTCGTGCATAGGTGACAGGGAACCCAGAATGACCACCGACCGGGCTATCATGCAGAGAGTTGATAATTTTCTGATGCAAAACAGGGTTGTTGCCTAGCCAGATTTTATTCTTGCATCTGATGATTCCCTTGTGCAGAGTGAAGGTTCCATTACCAGGCTGTACAGCCAATTCAGCCAGCAGTTTCTGAGCCTGTGGATCATTGGTGTAACTAGCCAACACATCATCCAGCCAAGCTGCTGACATTCAGAGAGAGCACACAAATCAACTCCTGGTTCATGCGATCTTCTAGACAGAGCGTCTGCTGCCCTATTGTCAGGTCCCTTCTTGTAACAGATCTTGTACTGAAGTCCCAAAAGTTTTGTAAAGGCCTTGTGTTGCCAAACAGTTGTTAAACGTTGTTCCTCCAAGTGAACTAGACTGCGCTGATCAGTGCGGATAATAAATTCACTCAACTGTAAGTACGGACGCCAGTGGTCGACAGCAACTAGGATCGCCATGCACTCCTTCTCGTATGTCGACAGACCACTTGTCCTTGGTCCAAGAGCCTTGCTAAGGTAAGCAATGGGGTGTCCATCTTGTTGCAAAACAGCACCAATACCCTTGTCACAAGCATCAGTTTCAATGACGAAGGTTTTGTTGAAATCCGGCAGCGCTAGAACTGGTGCAGTCACCAACGCATGTTTCATTCGGATGAAAGCTTCTTCACACTCCTGTGTCCACAGAAAGAGTGTTCCCTTCTTTAACAACGTCGTCAAAGGTCGACAAATGATTCCAAAGAACTGCACAAACTTTCTATAGTAGCCAACCAAACCCAAAAAGCTGCGCAACTCTTTGATGTTCATGGAGTAGGCCAAGCCAGAACACAGCTGATCTTCTCTTCTTCAGTTGCCACTCCTTCCTTACTGATCACATGACCGAGATACAACAGTTTTTGTTGTGCAAAAGAACACTTTGACTCCTTGACTTGCCATTTGTCCTGCTGTAAAAGTTTCAGCACTGCTTCTAGATCTTCTAAATGTTGTTCCAGTGTTGGACTGTACACCAAGATGTCATCGAAGAATACTAAAGCACATTTTCTCAACCAAGATTTATAGCCTTCTGGAAGGTAGCCGGGGCACCTGATAACCCAAACGACATCACCTTGTACTCGAAGTGTCCTTGGTGTGTCTGAAATGCTGTTTTGTAAGCTTCTCCCTCTGCTAACCTGATCTGGTGATATCCAGCTCGTAAATCCAATTTAGAGAACCATGCTGCTCCGGAGAGCTCGTCCAATAGCTCATCTATGACAGGAAGAGGAAACTTGGTTTTACAAGTGAGCGCATTAAGATGCCTGTAATCAATGCATAGCCTCCATGTGTTATCCTTTTTTTACTAAAATAACAGATGACGAAAATGGGCTCTTGCTTGGTTGAATTACGCCTGAATCCAGCAGTTCTTGCACCTGCCGCTCAATCTCATCCTTCATGGCCGGAGCATGCCTATAAGGACGTATAGAGAAGGGCTGAGCGCCGGGTATGAGTGGAATCTGATGATCACAAGAGCGTTCAGGTGGCATTCCTTTTGGTTCCGCAAACACCTCTTTATACTGATCCAGTAAGGCCTTTGTGATTTCAGACGAATTTTGTTCTTGTGCTACTTCCACTTGACAGACTTGCACCCAATTGCCTTCAAGTACTATATCATTATCCAGTGAACTGTGCAACAACTTCTTCTTGTTTGTAGGAACTGTTGCTGGTAACATTCCTTGGAGCTTGATCACCACATCATCCTGTTCAAATTCCAGGTACTTCTTCACCCAGTCGACCTTCATTGGACTGTAAAATTCGAGCCAATCCATGCCCAATATGATATCATAGCTGCCCAGAGGGATAATCTTCAAATCGCCACAAAATTGATACCCTTGAGATACCCATTGATAGTTAGGAACTGAGTGAGTGCAAGCTAGCTCGCCACCGTCTGCAACTTTTACCTTCAGCTTCTGAGGTAACTGCCTAGTGATTTTCCTGTCGGACACCAAGCTTTTGTTGATGAAAGACGAAGAACTGCCAGAATCGATCAGCAACTTGACCTCCTGTCCTTCCCACAAGCCTAATAGCTTCAAAGCCTTGGATGATTCCTTGCCATTCACTGCTTGACAAGATAATGCTGCTACCAATTCAGTAGCTGCTGCCAAATTCTGTTGTTCATCGACCGATTCAGAATCCTCACATTCTAGCATCTGTAGCAGTTCCTCTACTACATGTAAAGACACTGATGTAGGACATTTGTGGTCCCGCCCAAAACGTTCACCACAAGTGAAACAGAGGCCTTTGGCCCTGCGATAAGCCTTCAGTGCCGACAACTTATCAGGATCAGAACGAGCCTGGCTGCCTCTGTTCCTCTTCTGTTGTCAGCAACACGAAATCCCCCATGGCCTGGTGGAGCTGGAAGAGTAATGGTACTCCCGGCTTCGGATTTGCTCGGCCTTGAAAGTTGTCAAAACGACAAAACTTCTCATTTTTGAGTCCTTCAGAAACCTCCTCCTGCAGCAGCGCAAGAGAGCATGCCGCCTCCAAGTCCACAGGCTGCTGAATGATGACCACTGCTCGAATATCCTCGCGCAAGCCCTCGACAAACCTCGTGAGAAAATACAAAGGGTGTATTGCTTCAGAGTATGACAGTAAATGGTTCATTAAAGAATTAAATCTATCCACATATTCAGCTACTGTAGAAATTTGTGTAGCATGGTAAAACTGCCTAATCAATTGCTGGTGTTGATCTCTACCAAACTTGGAACAAAGAAATTCACAAAATCCTTCCCAATCTAAACCTACAAGCTTCTTTTGCACAGATTGAAGCCACACCGCCATGTCACTGCTAAAATTGAGCGTAGCCATGTGTAACCAAAAAGACCTATCAACTGAATACATATGAAAGTATTGCTCGCACAAAATTCTCCACAACCTAGGGTTCAGACCATCGAAAATTGGGAAACTCATGGTCGGAATATGCTGACTAAGAGCACCAGACGTTTGAGAGGCTAACTGATGCTTCAGAGGAAAAGTGAAGGCAGAAGCGAGAGGAGACTGAGTCGGACCTGATACCGGGGCCACCGACGTGGATCCGAAGAACCCAGACGATGTGCCCCGGTTGAGTGGTGACTCGCCGTGGCCTTGCCCAGGGGTCGCCCCCAACTGCGCCGCACCCAGAATTGAAGGTCGCGCCGCGCCAGGGGGTGCGGTACCCGGCGCCTGCGGTATGTCGATGGCGACGTGTGGCTGCTTCGCGAGCGCCGCCTTCTGGAGCTCGACGACCGCCGTTTGGAGCTCGTTGACGCGAGCTTCTAACTCCGGCTTCCAGGACGCAAGGTTGTCCACCTTCTCGCCGATCGCCGCGACGGACTTGGTGATGTCGCCCACCACCTCGCTCATGAGGGACCTCATGAACGTCTTCGTCTCCTCGTCCATCGCCTCCTTCCTCTTGTCCGATCGGGTCTGGATGATGGATTTAGGCGGAGGGGCCAGATTCGGTGGTGGAAATTGGAAGGGAAGGGTGGAGGGTTGGCTCTGATACCAACTTGATAGGGTCTCTCTACTACTCTTGGGGTTTAGCTTACAGATCGAGGTCCGGATACAAGAATTCAGCACTCTATTCTCGAATTACAAGCAGAGGAATTGGGGATCGGGAGAGAAGAGCTGGGGATAGAGGAGAGAGCCGCCTTGTTCGTGATCCAACAGGATACCGTCATCTCCGTTTCTTCTCCTTCAAGTAGAGTCCAGTCTACTGCTGGCGTCGCGCTGGTCTTGGGCCAACCCAGCTCGGGCCTGTGTAGCGTGGGTTGGGCCTGTTCTCTCGTTGCGGCCTGCTGGTAGCGTCAGAGCTGCTGACAATGATATGCTAGGTATACGTTTCCACACTGAATTCTTGTTCATCGCGTGGCCCCTTTGCATAAGTGATTATTTCTTGAATGCACATTGAGATCTCTTGCAGGCTGCTCCAATTCTGAACTTTGATATTTTTGTTCCACGTGGTTAATGCACTTTGAATTCTGAATGTTCCGATTTCTATTTGATGGTTGTAAATCTCTTCAAAATTCAAAATTTTAAAATTTTAAAATTCTAAATTCTAAATTTTCGGATGTTTTTATGCTCTTCAAAGTTTCCTAACTCCCAGCTTTGTGTTATACTATGAGGAGAAAGTTCTTAACCAAACACTATAATGTAATCAAATACCATTACCAAGTGGAACCAAAAAAGAGAGGAAAAGGCCCATTATACCCACGGCCCCACAGTAAAATTGATTTTCTTAACATTTACGTTAATGCCATTGAAAACAAACACAATGGTGTTGATTTTTTCGTTGCACCTGATATACAAATACAACAACAGTGCAACGAAGAAGAAGGCCGTCGATTCCCGCGTGCTGGCTTAACCGTCAGCCAGTATGGGCTCGGGGGAGGAACCCCCATGCTGGCCGACCATCAGTGATGTCGCGCTGACCGCAACACGTCGAGACTGGAGCTCCCGCGTGCCGACACCGCACCCCGCAGTCGTGGCCCGCTTAGGCCCAGATCTGGCCCAGCCGCCATGCGCAACCACGTGTCGCGAAGCAGCCTCCACCGCGGCCCTCCACACCGCCACCATGCGTCCTCCCTGTGCCGCCAAACGCCGCCGCGCTGTCCTGGACCACTGCCTCCACCCAGGCCGAAGACCCTCATGACGAGGCGCCGCGGGCGAGAGAGAGCTCCCACCTCCGTTGGCGGCGGCGCGAGCTTCGCCTGGTCGCATCCTCCGGCGGAGGCGGAGGGGGGGATGGGAAGGGGGGACCGTCCGGCGGCGTCTAGGGATTTGTCCTCCGGTGCCGCCCGAGCGGGACTATGGTTTGTGATAATTTGGAATGATGACCACTGGATTTACGAACCCAGATTGTTTGATCCCTATCGTTTGTAACACTATTGAATGATGAAAATTGTATGTTTTTGTTTCTTGTCCTTTGTAACATTGTTGAACAGTTTCGCCGGTTCCCGTAATTAACCGTGCATTGTATGGGTTTGGGTCCGGTTTCCCCTTCTAAACTGGATCAATTCTTTCTTCTAATAATGCAATGGCAGAGCTCCTGCCGGTTACAGTAAAAAAAAACATTGTTGAACGATGAAGGATTAATTATTTGATTCCTATCAATTAGGGTTACCAAATTGGGTAGGTTAACCGTGAGGCCTGTTGCGTGCCTATAAGAGAGCTGGGTTGTACCCAACTCGAATATCTCATTTCTGCCATTTGCGTGCCTATAAGAGAGCTGGGTTGAACGAATTATCTCTCATTTCTGCCATTTGCGAATATACAATATTGTAGACAATATGATATTATACTGAAGCTTGAACCCTAGCGAGCTCAATTCTGTCCCTAAGGCTGACAGTAGGCATATACTGAATGCTAAGGCTGTGATGATTGCATTCAAGGAGACCAATACTTAACACCTCGCATTTGATCTTGAATACCATTTACACTAGAACTGGAATTAGTGAAAATTGGATCCAATGCCCAATTTTTGTCTGGATGTTACACCGAACAGTACAGGAATACGTTTTTTTCCTTGACTCATAAGTTGCAGTCATCAGGGTCCATCAATAATTACACGGAGACATCAATAATTACAAGATTTACATCGATGATTAATTCTAGTAAAACGTTGTCTATATACCATTCGTTGGCCTGCTGTTCCTCCTTGAACACGTTCACGACTTCCGAGCAGACCTGCTGCTTATTGTCAGCGAAGGAGCACTTGTTGATCTTCACTTCTTCCACCACTGCATGTATGACTTCTTGAACCCTGTTTTTCCATTGCGCCACCACTTCCGACTTCCGATGGCATATTGTCGAGGTACCCGCCAACGATGGCGCCTTATGCGAAATCCACTGTCTTCTTGTTCATCTGAAAGAGGTCATCAGCCATCCCTCCTTGCTCCTAGCGCGCTACAGATCTGCAGGTTTTCGTCGACCCCAGTAAACGAGAAAGAATCTTTAGCTTGATGCGACATACATCATACATGTATAAGCATCAACTCAGCAAGACCTATCAGATCTCTAGCTGAATGGAAAGAACACACATTCATCACGAAACAACAAGCATGACTTATGCATGTGACTATCTGACGGAGCACCCGTATATTCTCACTCAAAGAACAAGCAGCCCTGATGTGGAGATACTTAAATGCATCAGGGTCAGAACTGTACTTAGTTGCTTCCATGAGGGAAAAACTAACATATGCAAATGGTGACCAAAAATATAATCAGACTACAGGGTCTGAATATTTAACTTCTATGGAAGATAGAAAATACGTATATACATGCAAATAGTGACCAAGAAAATTTGCATGGTCATCAGCTGGCAATTATTTGATGCATTAGCTCTGGCCAGACAAAAGTTATGTTCGGTAAGAAAAAAAGAAGAGCATTAACTTTGAAGAACATTTCTTGCAGAGGCAAGTTCCGAAGTTTATATTCAGTAAGCACTTGTCCAGCCATTTGTGCAAGTACAAAATCGAGTAAGTAAACTTCAATCTCTCATTATAAGTTGTATAGACGACAAGAAGGTTAGTAAGTACAGGGTATTGTCAGGACCATTGCAAACTTAAGGCTATAAAGTGCTCAGCTCTCTAAGATATTACTCCCGGTGCAAACTTATACTTATTTTTAAGCAGCTGGGAGCGCCACCGCTTGGCAGTCGGGATGGGAGGGGGCAGCGCCGATTCGACTCAAATGACGGGTTGGGGCGAGGGTTCCAACATAGCACTCGCAAACACTTTCTTTAGTGCGTTTAACACTGTAATCTGCGATGCAAGTTGGAATAGATAGCCGGACAGAGGCACGTGAACCTAAAGGAACCAGTCCTGAAATCTACAAAATTGGTACCTTAGTGTTGCAGTTCATATGCTACCCAGGCACCTACCAGCATAACGATTAACGAACTCCTAACTAAAAAATGAAAGAAACTGGGGCATTGGTAGTGAGAACAAACACTGTAGGTGCTGTCTGCCATCCCAGTACAAAAATGAGTCACAAAAAGGGAAGACATACAAAACTGGGCGCCCCCTCTAATTCAATCTTACAGAATTGATAATACACAATCACCTGAAAACTCCTTAAGTTTCAGTCAATCATCTCAAGAAATATGAATTGCTTTGAGAGTAGAACAACGAATTTTATGAGGCTGATTGCAGATAAAACAACATTGCAAGAGAAAATTTGAGTTGCCTGTGAGCACAAGCTGTACTTATTTAGAGCAGTGACTCTGGATCTTATTTGTGACTGTACAATTTAGGCGGGTTCATTTCAAACAACATCGCGTGATAAAATTATACATATGAAGACAACTAAAATAAAAAAATCATATCTATGGAAAGGAAAGTGTATGCAATGTAAATGGGATCTGCATTTGTATTCTTACTAATGTCCCTTAAAATGGCAATTTGAACAAACAAGATAACAGATCAGGATCATGTTCCCGAGCTTAGTTAGCTAACCCACGGGCACAAGAAAATAAACACTACCAGATCATGTACAAAAGAATCATCAGATGCAGTAACAAACAATCAAGCATTAAACACTACCAGATCATGTACAAAAGAATTATCAGATGCGGTAGCAAACAATTAAGCATTAGACAGTAGTGTGATAATTATGAAGGGAAGGAGATAACTAGGCCGTAATAGAAATTTTACCAATTCATATTGTTGGTGAAGACAACAACGATGGTGGGAAGTTGGTATATATGCGGGTCAAATACGCACGTCGCATATGCGTGTCTTGTTCCGCACAAACCCTCTGAAGCTTCAACGTCTTGATGTCCATTGAGAAATATTCAATGAGTCGATTCTCCAGATATGAGGCATGTGTCCCTCTCAATAGCAAGTACCTCTCTGTGCACTTGTGATACAATATTTGTACTCATTATCTAGCGAGATTGTCTTCTCCATGTGAAACTGGCTGTAACTCTCGCCTTCGTTTCGCGCAATGGTATAGCTGAGATCAGATGCACTTCCACCATGGAAACCGAATACTCCAAGCTTGCCCTCCCCAGCCTCCGCAATGGCTAAACCTCGCGCACTCCATTCTCCGGGTGGGAGATTAGCCATGGAGAACTCCATCCTCCTGGTATCAAGCACGAGCAACTTTTTGCTATTTATAATCAACCAGTCCCAGTAGAAGCAGCCATAAGCATAATGGCGCCTGAGAAGAAAAGGGTGGACTTGTGACATGATGTCCAACTCGCCATTGCCAACGACCAAATCAGTCCAGGGCTTGGATGCAGCGGATCGCCATTGTCTCGTGCTCGAAGAGAAGACGAAGGCGGACAGCTTAATCTTGCAATGTGCCATCCAGATCACTCTGAATTTCGTATCTTCTACCGCCGATGTCTCCTCCTGGCCGAGGTGAACGAAGAAAGGCATGCACCGGGGCTTGCGTATCATGGGGACGGGGTGCTCCAGGGAAGCAGCTAGGTTGTCAGGTACTGGGGGGAGCAGGATGTACCGGCGGTGCAAGGGGTCGCAGACCACGAGCTCCGTGAAGACTGGTCTCGCCTGACCCTCGGGGATGCCATCGAGGAGGATGCGGCCGTCGCGCGTGTCCTGGACGGTCCAGCGGCAGTGGGAGGGGAGGAAGGAGAAGGAGAAGTCGGCGGCGAGGGCCAGCGCCCGGGCGCCGGACGCGGAGGGGTGGGGCGGGATGGCGGGGTTGAAGTCGTGGTGGTCGAGGAAGCCGAGGAGTGGCGGGCCGTGGAGGCGGCGAAATCGGCGGAGGAATGAGCCGTCGGTGACGAGCCGTCGGAAGGAGACGCAGGCGGCGGAGGCACGGGCGAGGTCGTCCGGGGTGGGCAGCCGGAGGAGAATCTCCGCCAGGAGGTGGCCGGGGATCGCCGTCAGCGGCGTGGGCATTTCCCGGCCGGTCGGCAGAAGGGGCGGCCGCCGGGAAACCTAAACCGTCGGCGAGCAAGCTGTGTGCGAGCTCTGCTCCCCCTCCGACCGGCCGAGAACTGGAGGACCCACGGCCCGCGTCCCTGCCGCCCGGCGCGAGAGCTTCCACGCGCTGCTGCTGCTGCTCTCCGGGGCGTGGAACCCGGGGCTCGGCTTCTCGGATCTAGGACGACGGTGGCGGAGGTGGTGGACGGCGTTGGAGGAGAGAAATGGGAAACTGCAGACCCACGTGCGTGCCTCGACATTCCACGCTGGTGCTTCTAAAGCTCTACGAAATGGCGGGTGGTGCTGCAATTAATTAGAGCTGCGAGCTGGAGGAGCTGGAAAAAGGCAGGGGAGGGAGAGATCAGGGCAAGGGAAAGGTACAGGAAAAACCACCCTGGACGTTTTGGGAGGCTCGGCGGCGGCGAATCGACCGTGACTGTTGTTCGGGAAGACGACGATTGGAGGCCGCTGATTGTACTCAGTAATTATTTCCGGGGCTGAAGAAGATAGTACGTACTGTAGTAAGCTTCTTCGTTGGGTTTAGACACTTGGTTAGTTGGTTTGTTGATTCTGGCGTATTTGGACGAATGCACAATGTCATGGCTGCATATGTAATAATAATGTGGAATGATGACCACTGGATTTATTTGTTTCCTATGACTTGTGACATTGTCGAATGCATGATGAACCTCAGATTGTTTGATTACTATCGTTTGTAACACTATTGAGGGATGAAAATTGTATCTCCTTTGTAACATTGTCGAATGATGAACGATTAGTTATTTGATTCCTAAGAATTAGGGGGTTGTGATGTTACCAAAATGGGTGGGTAAGCATCCTGACCTTGAGGTTCTCATTAATCTTCGATACAATGCTAAAGCTGTAGTGATTGCATTCAACGTGTATTCATCGTTAAGGAGACAATAACTTGACACCTCGTGAAAATTGGATTCCATGCCCAATTTGTCTGGATACACAGAATACTAAAGGAATACGTTTTTAACCAATCCTATTAGTAAAATGTCATCCATACACCATTCATTGGCTTGCTCCCCCTCCTTGAACACGTGTGCAACTTCCGATACAGATGAACTACTGATGCGTATCGTCAGTGAAGGAGAACTTGGTCTTCACAGAGGGCAGTTCTTCGGGTACGACTTCTTGTTCATCCATTGCGCCCCCAGTTTCGACTTTTGTCGTCATATTGCTGAGTTACCTGCCAACGATGTTGCGCCTTATGCGGAATCCACTGTCTAGTTGATCTGGAAAGGTCATCAGCCGTCCCTCCTCGCTCCTAGTGCACCATGAATCTGCAGGATTTCATCCAACACAGTAAACAAAAAGAACCTTCAGCTCGATACAACATACACCATACATGTATAAGCATGAACCAAGCAAGACCTATCAAATCTCTAGCTGAACGGAAAGAACACATTCATTACGAAACAATAAGCATTAGTTATACATTTGTGACTGTGACAGACCACCTATGTATTTTCAGTCAAAAAAACAAGGAGCTCAAGCCGAACACCCATCATTGATGTGGAGTTAATTAAATGCGCCAGGGCCAGAAATGTACTTATATTAGTTGTTTCATGAGATAAAAACTAATATATCCAAATGGTGACCAAGAAAATATTCAGACTACAGAGTCTAAATATTTAACTTTTATGAAAGATGGAAAAACTTTTACATGCAAATGGTGGCCAAGAAAATTTACATGGTCATGAGCTGGCAAATATTAAATGCATTAGGTCTGGCCACACAAACATGTTTGGTAAGAAAAACAGAAGAGCATTAACTTTGAAGAAGATTTCTTGCAGAGGCAAAATCCGAAGTTTATCAGTAAGCTCTAGTCCAGCCATTTGTGCAAGTACAAAATCGAGTAAGAAAACTTCAATTTCTCACTATAAGTTGTATAGAAAATTAGAAGGTTAGTAAAGTACAGGGTATTGTCAGGACCATTGCAAACTTAAGGCTACAAAGTGCTCAGCTCTCTAAGATATTGCTCCCAGTGCAAACTTATATGTATTTTTAAGCAGCTGGGAGTGCCACCGCTTGGGAGTCGGGATGGGAGGGGGCAGCGCCGATTCTACTCAAATGGCGGGTTGGGGCGAGGGATCGAACATAGCACTCGCAAACACTTGCTTTAGTGCGTTTAACATGTAATCTGCGATGCAAATTGGAATAGATAGCCAGACAGAGGCACGTGTAAAGGAACCAGTTCTTAAATCTTAGAAAATTGGTACATTTGTGTTGCAGTTCATATGCTACCCCCACCTACCAGCATAACGATTAACAAACTCCTAACTAAATGAAAGAAACTGGGGCATTGGTACTGAGAACAAACACCATAGGTGCTGTCTGCCCAGTACAAAAATGAGTCACAAAAAGGGAAGACATACAAAACTGGGTACCCCCTCTAATTCAATCTTACAGAATTGGTAATACACGATCACCTGAAAACTCAAGTTTCAGTCAATCATCTCAACCAATAGAAATTGCTTTGAGAGCAGAACAACAAATTTTAATAGGTTGATTGCAGATAAAACAACATTGCAAGAGAAAATTTGAGTTGCCTGTGAGCACAATCTGTACTTATTTAGAGCAGTGACTTTGGATCTTATTTGTGACCGTACAATTTAAGCGGGTTTATTTCAAACAACATCGTGTGATAAAGTTATACATATGAAGACAACTAAAAGAAAAAAAAATCATATCTATGAAAAGAAAAGTGTATGCAATGTAAATGGGATCTGCATTTGTATTCTTACTAATCTCCCTTAAAATGGCAATTTGAACAAACAAGACAACGGATCAGGATCATGTTCCCGAGCTTAGTTAGCTTACCCACGGCAAGAAAATAAACACTAACAGGTCATGTACAAAAGAATTATCAGATGCAGCAACAAACAATCAAGCATTAGACAAGTTGTGTGATAATTATGACGGAAGGAGATAACTAGGCCGTAATAGAAATTTTACCATTTCATATTGTCGGTGAAGACAACAACGATGGTGGGAAGTTGGTATATATATGTGTGTCCAATACATAAGTCGCATATGCGTGCCTTGTCTCGCGCAACCCTCTGAAACTTCAGTGTCTTGATGTCCATTGAGAAATATTCAGTGAGTGGATTATCTAGATATGCGGCTTATGTCCTTCCCAAGAGCAAATACCTCTCTGTTGCATCTGTGATAAAATACATGTATCCATAATGTAGAGATATTGTCTTCTCCACCTGACACTGGCTGGGATTCTCGCCTTTGTTTCGCACAATCGTATAGCGCAGATGCAGTTCCTCCATGGAAACCAAACATCCCAAGCCTGCCCTCCCAAGCCTCCACAATGGCTAAACCTCGTGTACTCCAATCTCCAGGTGGGAGGTCAGCCATGGAGAACTCCATCCTCCTGGTGTCAAGCACAAGCAACTTTTTGCTATTGATGACCAACCAGTCCCAGTAGAAGCAGCCATAGGCATAATAGCGCCTGAGAAAAATAGGCTGGACCTGTGATATCCTGTTCGACTCGCCCATTCCAAGGACCATATCACTCCAGGCCGTGGATGCGGCGGCTCCCATTGTCCGATGCTAGAAGAGAAGACGAAGGCGGACAACTTAGTTTTGTAATGTGCCATCCAGATCACTCTGAATGGTGTATCTTCCAACGCCACAGTCTCCTCCTTGTCGAGGGGAACGAGGAAAGGCTTGCACCGATACTTGCATCATGGGGAGCAGGTTCTCCAGCAAAGCGGTTAGGTCGTCAGGTACTGGGGGGTAGGATGTACCGGCGGTGCAAGGGGTCGCAGACCACGAGCTCCGTGAAGACTGGTCTCTCCTGACCCTCGGGGGTGCCATCGAGAAGGACACGGCCGACGCGCATGACCTGGACGGTCCAGCGGCAGTGGGAGGGGAGGAAGGTGAACGAGAAATCTGCGGCGTTTACGAGTGCGCGAGCGCCGGCGCGGAAGGGTGGGGCGGGAGGGCGGGGTTGAAGCCGTCGCAGTCGAGAAAGCCGAGGAGTGGCGGGGCGTGGAGGCGGCGAAATCGGCGGAGGAATGAGAGCCGTCGGAAGGAGACGCAGGTGGGGGAGGTGCGGGTGAGGTCGGCCGGGCGGGCAGCCGGAGGAACATCTCCGCCAGGAGGTGGTCGGGGATAGCCGTCAGCGGCGTGGCCATTTCCCGGCCGGTCGGCAGAAGAGGCGGCCGCCGAGATGGGGAGAGAAGCCGGCTGTGTGCGGTAGCGCTGGAGTTGAGTCGAGTGATTTCCATTCTTTGTTGCCTATAAATGGGCTTGGTGGCAATAATATGTAACGGGCCTCTATTGGGCCTATTTCTGCTGGCCTCATCTGCAGCTATACGAACCTTTTTTTTTCCGTCTCTTCTTCCACACGTCTCGACCTTTTTTGTTTTATTTTTTGTTTCTTGAGATTCAAACAAGAGGAGTTACACTATGTGCGAACGGGATTTTGATATACTGGATGTGATACGGGCAGAGGAGCAATTACAAACCTAGCTGCATGCTGCTTACACCAATGTTTATCTTGGGTTGGTTATGGGTTCCGTTGTGACCGTTTAGCCACGTAATTCTGATAATAGCTTCAATAAATTAAGAAAAAAATGTATTTTCTCATGGGAAACAGACATGATCACAAATGCGAGGACTACACGATAGTAAAATCGAGACCCTCAAACGACATGGGAACGTGAGGAGCGGCTGGATTTGGGAACGTCTTGCTGTTTTGTAGCTCCTGTCATGACGGTGGCATTTATCAAATCAATCCTAGTAAAATGTCATTCATATACCATTCATTGGCCTCCAGTCAGAGGACCTGCTTATTGTCAGTGAAGGAGCACTTCTTGAATCTTGATCTTCACAAAAGGTAGTTCTTCTGCCACTGAAGGTATGATTTCTTGAACCCTGTCTTCCCATTGTGCCACCACTTCCAACTCTCGTCGAAATATAACAAAAGGTAGTTCCTTTGATGTCTTCTTTTTTTCGTTGCTATTAGCCGTTGAGATGGCTGCTCTGTTTCTGATAAGTTTGCTTAACTGTTACATGGATTCCCCGTTACATGGGTTCCCCTTTTCTGATGACAGGAGATGAAGGAGATGGAGTCGTTCCAAATAATCAGGCCTCTTCGTCAGGTTTTAGACACTTGGCTTATGCCGTGTTTGAGAGTGACGCGGTGATGTGCTCAAACTAGGGGCGAATGCAAAATGTCATGGCTGCATGCATCGAATTTAGTTGTTTACTGTGGGATGTACTAATGTGGATATTATTTGTTTCCTACGATATGTAATATTGCCGAATGCATGATAGACCCCAGATTGTCTTATTGCTATCGTTTGTAATACTATGTAATGATGAAATTATTCGGTTTCTAGGAATTTTGTGGGTAAGCTTCACTGAGTGGAGCCAAGTTCTAACCATGCTCCTGAGCTTGAGGTTTTAATTCGTCTTCAATAGAATGCCAAGGCTTTAGTGATTGCAATGCCATACGTGTACTGTATTCAGTATTCATCATCAAGGAGACAATAACATTTTAGTAGAGAAGAAATGTGGCTTGTAAATATACATCAGCTAGCTTTAGTTACAACAGTTGTTGATTGACTGAAACATTTTATTATAAAATAGTTACCCTGGGAACACTAGCAGCCATATCGTGAAAGGAAAGAAACGAGCACTGCCAAGTGAAGCTCCGTAGACTACCATGAGGCATCTTGTAAGTTGTAAGCAAGGCAATCACGGGTGCGAGATCTCCAAGCTATTGAAATCGAAACCACGTTGAATTCAAGAATGATGCTCGGATTACAACTCCACTGAATCTGAACAACAAAGACAAAAGTTCAGACAACAAACAAGCTTTCCCACCAAATATGTCCACATTCAAAAGTTTACGGGCTAAAAGAAACAAATCATATAGGTACTTCGGTAGTGCCAGTCACATTCTTCGACAAGGAGCAGTCATAGCGCTGCACTAGCTCGAAGCTACACGTGCCATGAAAGGAAGAACAACACAGAAACGACCGCTGCCAAGTCAAGCTCTGTAGATTGTCATCCCGTCATCTTGTAGATTAGTCGATCACAGGTGCTGAGAACTCCACGCCATTGAAATCGCAACCACTGTGAACTCGTAATGCCGATCTGATTACGAAATACGAATCCATCCATCCAACCTGAACAAACAAGACAAAAGGTCAGAACTAAGAAGATTTTCCACCCAATTTTTCCAAGTGCTTAGGTAGTCAGGTAGTACCACAGGAAGAGGAAGGATACCATTGCCAAATTGCTAATATTGAGCTCAACTGATTTTGAACATGTGACTGCAAACACTTGCTTTAGTGTGTTTAGCACTCTAATTTGCGATACAAGTGGGAATACATAGACGGATAGAGGAACGTGAACACAAAGGAATCAGTCACATGTGACTATCTGACAGAGCACCCGTGTATTCTCAGTCAAAAAACAAGTAGCAAAAAGCCAACACCGAGCACTAATGTGGAGATACTTAAATGCATCAGGATACATAGACGGATAGAGGGCCTTTCTGCTTTTGTTCCTGCTGTGCTGTCTCTCTGGTTTGTTCCAGCGAGTGTCCACGTCTGTACTTTGGTTTTATCTTTTTAATGGAAACGTGGAGACTTGTCAAAAAAAAAATTATGTGTCGTTGTCATAGGTAGGCGAGACTTCGTGGTCTCTCGAGCTTGATTCAATAATCAACATACACAGAAGCAGGGCCATAGAGTGATGTAGAGAGAAGAGGGCAAAAAAAAAAGAGTGATGTAGAGAGAATACCAACCACG
This sequence comes from Poa pratensis, assembly GCA_947311845.1. Taxonomy (NCBI): domain Eukaryota; kingdom Viridiplantae; phylum Streptophyta; class Magnoliopsida; order Poales; family Poaceae; genus Poa; species Poa pratensis. The sequence continues at coordinate 4,390,881 of CAMZMU010000080.1, read as the reverse complement.
TCTTCTCTCCCTGACCTTCATTGTCATATAGAGAGGCTTCGTCCATTGTGAACTTCAGGTAAGTGTCTCTCTAGACCATGTTGTATTAATCGCGCTGCAAGCTGAGCATGAAGATCTAGCATCTTTGATTCCATCTCTCATCGTTTATTGGCTTAAATTGTTTCCATTAATGTCAACCGTGTTCAGCTCCGTGGCTATTAGTTTGGTCTATTATCGATCTTATAGCAAATTTTGCATCTTTCTACTGTAGGGTTTGATCGCTTCAGTGGATCCGTTTGGTGCTCTGCAGACAGATCGACCATCTCTATGCAGGTCTTAAGCCTCGAGTAGGTATCACTTGGTTCCATCGCCCCAGGCACATTCCATAAATTCTACTTGACCAATTGATTCTGATTGCTTTGTGTAGTTAGAGGAATGGAAGAAAATATGCTTCAGAAAATACTTGATGGGAACATGAAGCCCACAGATCTGTCATTCGAGACTTTACGGAATATCACAGATAATTTTTCAACAAATAGAATAATCGGAGAAGGTGGATTTGGAACAGTTTACAAGGTAATATGACTGTTATTTTTTTGTGAGAAACTGGTATTTTCTTGAAACCTAAAGATCTCAGCTTGAGTACCTGCAAAGTTGAGTATTTTGGGTGATGTATGTTTGTACCCAATTTTCTTGTATTGTGATATGCTTTGTCTCTAGTGACGTACATAAAACTAAACATGACGTGAATTGGATGCTCACAAGAAATACTAAATATATAGGGTGTTCTCCAAGATGGGAGTGCCGTTGCTGTAAAGAGGATTATGAGCAGCATGACAATCGATGAGAAGCTCTTCCGGCGTGAGGTTGACAGCCTGATGGAAGTCGACCATCAAAATATAGTTAAGTTTCTTGGATTTTGTTCTCATACAGTGCATAAAACTGTGAAAAACCCAGAATCCCCAGGATATATTTACGTTGAGCAAAGAGAAAGACTGCTCTGTTTTGAGTATATAAGTAATGGAAGCGTCCATGAACATATTACTGGTATGCTCGTCTTTCATCTGATGCAACTCTTCTCATCTTTCTATTATCTGATTATTTTGCTCTCCATTTGAGTCACGTACCACATAGTAAATTAATATATAAAGCTGTTTTCATGCATCGTGCTTTTTTTTTCCTTCCACAGATGAATTGAGAGGACTTGAATGGGATACACGATATGAAGTAATCAAAGGAATATGCATGGGTTTGTATTATCTACACATGAAAAAACATATTATTCATATGGATCTTAAGCCTGCCAATATACTATTGGATAATCAAATGGTACCGAAGATTACAGATTTTGGTCTATCTAGACCCACCGAAAGATCACAAACCACGAGTGTGAACCATTTTTCATCACCGTAAGCTACAAACTGATACAACCATTATCCATGCACCCTCTTATATATTGTTATGTCGTAATGGGTGAGTGTGTCATATTTAATGCAGAGGATATGGCGCTCCAGAAAACATTTTTGGTCATGGTAGGATGTCTGTCAAGTCAGATATATATAGTTTGGGTATCATAATTATTGAACTTGTGACAGGACATAAGAGCATCTGTGGTGATAATAATAAAGTAAGGATACTTTACCTCACGAAGCATAGCTTCATTTGTTAGATATATTTAAAAAGAATGGTCTTGCTCTTTTCCTAATTGCTTTTGATTAATTTGAATACTATCATATATTGGTATATTTATTTAAATCTAAGTTATTCTATATCTCTGATTGCTCCAAGCAACTCCAAAGTTTTTGTAAACTTCATCGAGCTCGCGCGTTCTCAACGGTGTGATCTTCCTTTCACACTCGTCTCGCTCCATCAAAGAAGGCATTGATTATACCAAAATGGCCACAATTAACATGCCAACCATATTTCCATACATCTATCAACGATGTTCTGGCTAGCCAATTTTGTAGGTTGACAGAACACTACCACGTTCTTCCACTCTTGCACGTGTGTCGCACGATCACCAACCGACTTACAACTAGATAAATTTATACTAAGAACACATAAGGGGCCCAGGCTAGGGCCTTCGGAGGGAAATTTATGGTGTATGTACCCTCATGAAGTATTTATCCACACCAACAACATATAGTTCATTTTTTCTAGCTCTACCAAGTACCAAGTACCTAGTAATATGTTTTAGTAGTGATCTTTACAAATGAAATAATCTTTCTAGAATTAAGGTGTATGGTTTGCGTGCTTGCACTATGAAGATTCATATTGTTTAGATGTTTTTGTATATATCACACTATCACCTTTGTGGAATAACAGATACTAAGAAGATGGAGGCACAGATGGAATAAATCAGCAATGGAAACATCAGCAGCATACCAGCAACAAGTAAATAAATGCATAAAAATAGGGACAATGTGTCAGTCGATTGACCACTATAAACGACCTTTTATATCAGATATAATGAATGAAATTGGTGAAATGGAAAGTATGAATAATCTCATCGGGAATGATGATGAACCTACAATTAGCCAGGTAATCTCATAAGCTCCTCCCAAGAACCTCAAGAACCCTATTTGCACGATCTAGTATACTCCCTACATTGTCCTTTAAATGGTATTGTATTGTTTAAATGTTCTTTGATATGTGGTATTCTGACATGTGCAGATAAACTCTGTTTCTTGGGAGGATGACATGCTTGGGGTTGAGCCGCTAGAGCTACGATTTGCTAAGTGTAAACATAACAACGAGTATATATCATCATCATGTTCAGTTGAGCTAAGCAACAATACAAATGGTTGTATTGCCTTCAATATTCAGACGACCAGCCCTTTGCATACTTCATAGACCCAAACAACAATATTGTGAAACCGCAATCAAAGCTTAGCGTGAACATAACATTGCCAGAAGCTACACAATATCATAATAAGAAATACAAAGAGCAGTTCATTGTGCGGAGCACTAAAGTTAATGAGGACCTTGATGCTAAGGATATTAATCAGGATATGTTTGATAAGGATAAAGATGTTGATGAAGTTAACTTGGAGGTTGTTTCTCAAGCCCAGTTGAAGCCCCATCATGTACCCTCATATCTGAAGAACCCTGCAAAGAGGTAGGTAATATGTGTCGGTTCAGTTCACACAAGGGACCAGTTGGAGGGAAAGTAACGTGCGACTATAATAACTAAAACTTGTGCATGAATAAGAGCGTGTACCAACTATTGACTATAATAATCCAAAGTTGATGCTTAAGCAGCAATTAATCCCATTTCAAGATGAGTACTCCTACTACCTATTAGTACTGTTACTATGGGAGGTCTTATGCTATAAGCAGCAATTAATGTACACGAGTTTCAGTCCCTTCGATCTACAGCAAAAAGTGCTTTGGGGCCCTTTGATTCAAAGGATTTCCATAGAAAATTTGTAGGAATCAAATCATTTGGAATTTTTCCTACGTTGGTCATTTGATTCATAGGATTGAACCCTATACGAATTTTTCCTAAGGAATCCTTTGCACTAGGTTTCATAGGAAATCTAACATCCACTCAAAACTCTTTTTTTAGAATCTTTTACTTTTCCTGTGATGGAATCAAACAAACTTTTGTACATATCAAATCCTGTAGGATTAGAGTGGACATGACATTGCAATCCTATGATTTTCCTATTTCTGTGTTTTTAGAATCCTACGAATCAAAGAGGCCCTTAGATCCATAGTATTACTCTAGTTTTCCATGTCCGGACTATATCTAGCTAGTAGACTCAAGAGGAGACCGAACCTAATAAAATGATTTTGTATGTGCCCTAGTCCAAATATTTGGTCAGCTTATGCCTATGTCTTGTATTCTTGTGTATATACCAGGGTCTCCATGCCCTCGCGGTGAATTCGTCGAGCGAGAGGTTCATCTCCCTCCCTGGTCCCAGTTCAGGTAACTGTAAATCATGAGTGGTCATCAAGATATATGCATATGATACTAAATATTACATGTATAATTTTACTTTTTGGCGAAGTATATGTATGAATGAATGGTCGATGATATTGGTGTGCAGCGAGGGGTCCGTTCGACGTGGTGATTGTGTACGCATTTGACTGCTCCACGTCGACATCGGCCTGGTACGCAGTGGACGATGGGGTATTCTGGTTGGTGCAAGAGAAGCTGGCCAAGTTTCCTGACAGCTGCTTTGGTTACATCTATGTTATGTTGACCGGTAACACGTACACGTCTGACATGAAATTAGTTGACCCGGCTGAGACCAGGGCAACTGGCTACACGGGCTTCGCTAGGCGCAGGGTCACCTGCACCAAAAACATGGCATGCGGCCTCTCAGAGGCGCATAAAATGATCAGCAACCGCGGACACCAGAACGGCATCATATTGCTCTTTTCCGATGGGCTGGAAAATAAGGGAGGCTTCTTTGATGGAGCTGAAAACTTCATCTCCGAAGTGCCGGTCCACACATTTACCCTCGACGGGGACGCATATAACCATGTATGTATACATAGAATCATAGCTAATCAGTACTACCTTCGTCCCTAATTATAAAACGTTTTGATAAACTAAATTAGATTACCAAAACGTTTTATAATTGAGAAAGTATATTGTAAACCATGTTCTCAATTACAAATAACTTTAATTTATTCCTATGCATTGTTGTGCATGTGCTAGGTTCTCCACTCCATTGCGGCCAAATCTCCAGGCGGGAAGTTCCACACCAACCCTGTTCCGGAAAGGCCCATTTTGTCAACGACCTTCTCGAAGCTATTGGATAACATCCTTGGTGGCACCCCAATGGACGATGAGAAGCCTCCTAATCCCATTTCAGGTAAGGCCATCCAATCCAATCTGAGTTCACATCAACAATATGCATAATATAAGATGTGTGAATGACAAATTGTCCATAATGGTTTGCAGGAAGGGGCCACTAGACGTGGTTATTGTGTATGCTTTTGACTGTACTGACTCGACCCCAGCATGGCACACTGTGGATAGCGGGGTCTTTTGGTTGGTCCAGGAGAAGCTCACCCACTTCCTTGACAGTTGCATGGGTTACATATACGTCATGTCGGCCCCTAACACATACACGTCAGACATGAAATTAGTTGACTCAGCAGAGTCAAAGGCGTCGGGATACACAGGATTTGCGAGGCGCAGGATGGCCTGCACTAAAAACATGGCATCCGGCCTCGCCGAGGCCCATAAAATGATTAGGAACCGCGGGCACCACAATGGCATTATCTTGTTCTTCTCCGATGGATTGATAAACAAGGGAGACTTCTTTGATGGAACCGAGAACTTCACCTCCAAAGTACCTGTCCACACATTTACTCTTGGCGGGGACGAATATAACCAGGTATATATGTGTCAAGTAAGAACTGCTTCAGTCAAAACCATTGCTTAATTATTAACTAGTTCAACATATCCTATGTATATGCTAGGGTCTCCAAGCCATTGCGGCAAAATCTCCCGGTGGCACGTTCAACCCCCTTCCAGTTCCTGAGAGACCGGAACTGTCAGCGTCCTTCTCGAAACTACTGGATAGCCTCCTCAGCGGAACCATGAAGGATTCAAATTAGCAACAGTATATATAGGTCGAATGTGAAAGCACTCCATTTCCGACGTCTTTTTGTTCATTTCATAAGATGAATATGCACAAAAATCTCCTATAGGGATACACAAGGAAATAATACAATTGGTCAAAATGGATAATGATGATCATCTCCATACCATTTTGCATTTCTCGACAAATATGATATGTTTGGCTATTCTAGTGGTTCTTTTTCCTGACTAAAGAGGAACTTGTCATTTTTATACTTGGGTTCACAAATTCTTCTATAATTTAAGTGACTGAAATTTTGCTAAAAAGAACTTAAATGACTGAATAAAAGATTTTTTCTTTTTTATTAATTTGTTGGATTTCACTCCACTTGCGGTTGGGAAATAGTAATTTGTTGGGTCTACAACGCTCTTGGATTGCTCCTAATGTGATAATTTTCACTATTTTTTTGTATTTTTCCAGTAATTCTAGATACAATTAGTGAGTACCACTACCCTATGTATGAATTAATTGCATGAATTTGTAGAAAAAGATGATTATAGCCTTGGTGAAATGTGATCGAGATACTAGACAGTCACGGTGCTTGGACCCGTTTCTCTCCCCCGCTACAGTACAGGAGAGGCGATTTTCTGAACCCACCCGCTCGATCCACCTCGCCGGCGGCGATTCGCTGGTTCCCCCTCCCTCCGCCGGCCGCTCCGGCGGCGGGAGGGTGGGGGAACCCCGGATCTCGTCGTGTACATAGTGTAGGCTCGAGTAGGTTGCTTGCCGGCGGCGTTGTGGAGGTGGCGGCGCGGCCGGTGTGGCGTTTTGTGGCGGTGGTTCCCCTCTTCGATGGCGGTGCTTTTCGGAGCTCCGCTGCGGATCTGCCGCCCTGCTCACGCTCGCAGCTCGTAGGAGCTGCCGTGCGTGCCCTTCCCTCACCGGAGTCCGAGGTGCGGCGGATCCGGACGGTGGAAGCTACTGAGGAGTTGGTGATGCGCAGCAAGGCGATGGCGGTGCAGGGTGGAGGCTCCTCGGAGCTGAGGTTCGTCGACTTCCCGTCCGCAGAGGGTCTCCTTCCAGTCCAAGCTTGTTGTGGAGGAGCAGCGGCGGCGCGCCAGCGGACGGCCTGTTCGTCGCCGTCGACATCGGGGTCCAGCTGGACTTGGTTGTAATTTTCTCTTTGTTCTGGATCTGTCTGTAAGGACCTTGTTGCAATATCATCAGTTCTTTCCCGCAAAAAAAATGTGATCGAGATGTAAATGAGAAAATGAATCGAACTTTGTTCTTTCTATTGATCACTTGGGTATATATATACAAATAGAAGGGGCACCGACATGGTGAAGAGGCGGTAGGCATCTGTACAGTTAGAGGGAGGCGACCGTACCGACAAATGCGTCTATATGACGATTGGACATAAAGCAAGTTTATTTCTAAACTCCCCCGTGTACAACACCGTCTTGTACAAAAGCATCGTTGATTTTGAAATATTCCTATTTATAATGATCATCTTAAATAACTCCTCCAAAAAGCTTGTGGGAAAAATATGAGGAGAGTAGTGTATGATATGTTATTAAAAATCATTCAAACCTAGTGGGAAAATAAGGAGAAAATGGTATAACATATAATGGTTATTGTCTTTTTGTTAACTCATATGATAAAACCTTATACAAAGGAAACCCGGTGGGCAAAATAGGATGTATGACATATAATATTGCATTGATATTACCGCACTGAAAAAAATTTGAGGTCATGGGACTCGTATAACCTCACGGAGGGTTAACGAGGCCCACTAGGAATTGGGCAGCCTACCATGACGACTCGGCGTACCACAAAGATCAGGATGCCTCATCAACTTGGAGAACAAGACAAGTCAGGATTACTTGTTCTGGATCCCCGGGATATGATTCTAACCGACTCAGATCGGATCTAGATGTATCTCTTCAGATGGAGGACGAGAAGGGGGGATGCCGAGTCGTGACCTTACACTTCACCCTTTGAAGACTTCGGCTTCAACCTCAAACACGACCACCATAGCGGAATGAAGACTCCTCTCGAGAACGCATCTGAGCATAAGGAATAGATCCGGCCACAAACATGAGTATGGTTTTTACTGGTCAATTGTTTCTCGGTGCCTAAACCTGTATAAAGTTGTCTCCGAGTGCTACCACATATCGCCCTCTTCTCTCTATTGTCGGTAAAATCTCTTGCAGTTGGCAACCACCGTGGGGCAGGTTTGTTTATATCTACAAAGATCTTCGATGGATTTCTACATACAAGGTCCATACTGGTGGCCTTCTCTTCGCATCGCACCGAGCCAGGTCTTCCACTTTGGATCCTAGGATTTCATCGCCAACACTGAGGCGGGAGGGCTCGGTTGAACCCGTCGTGATCATATAAGCCGAGGAGTGGTGGGGCCTGGAGGCCACCGAATCGGCGGAGGAAGGACCACCCAGTGACGAATCGGCTGAAGAAGACACACATGTGGCTGAGGTGCGGGCGAGGTCGCTAGGGCGGGTAACCGGAGGAAGATCTCCTCCGGAAGGTGGTCCAATATCTCCGTCACGTGATGCACTTTCTTGTCGGTGGCCATTGGAGGGGAGGAGAGGTAGTGAAAGCCAGCCGGGACAGGAGAGTCGACCGTTCAAAGGAGCCACCGGGAACCATCAACAAGGTTGGGAGGGGAGGAGCCGGCGGCTGTGTGTTGGGTGTTAGTGGACTTAGGAATGGGAATTGGCAGGTAAAAATGTGCCCAGGTTTCAGGCCCGACATCGCAGTTTAGAGTTTCGACTACCAGACTTACAAGAAAAAAAATCTCATGTGGATACTCCCGAGATGTGGATTTTACTTTGAATTTTCTTTAAATGAGTAATTTAAAATCTAACATTAATTTATACGGTGATATACATAATGGGCTAAAAAATCCATGTGCTAGCCGAGTTTTTACTCCGTAAGTAACCTTGCTGCCGACGAGAGGAGCTTGGTTTCCATCCGTGTTTGTGTCGGTTCCCCTCGCCCTCAGTTGTCTTTCTAGCACGAACAACACATACGAAGTTTATATGTCCTTGGCAATGATGTCTGGGTGAAGATGGTATCCCATGAAATAAAAGTTTCAGGCCCCGCTTGGATGGACCGTTTTTTAAGCAATACCGACGGAGATTTTCACGGACCATGGAGGTCCTGCGAAAAATACGGCGCGAGGACAGGAAATATTACGGCTCAGTAAATACTCCCGACATACCAAGCGGGGCCTCACGGATCTATTCCCATCTCGGTGTGGCCCTTTGCGTTTTACAAGGCCGATATACGAGAGCATGTGGTGTTTAGAGCATCTCCAGTAGATGATGCAAAATAGGGCACCTCTTTTTGGTTATAGGGCACCAACTTTTGGTGTTTAGGGCACGAAAAATTGATTTGCTCCGGTGGATGATGTATTTTAGGGCAAAAAACTTGATTTGCTCCGGCGGATGATGTAAAATAGGGCACCAACAATACAACGATTGCATATTTCAAGTTTGCGAACTACATATTTGAACTAAAAACATGCAAATTTAGCCGAAATTCGACACTTCTAGTACCATACTTCACTTCTACTGCACTTCTACTACATTTGTACTACTACGTTTCCACTAGCCACGCTACTCCTCGTCGGTAGTCCAATCGAATGAGGAGGAGAAGGACGACTCCACCTTCACTGTCGGGGTTATCACCACCGGGTGGCAATCAAACACCTCAGAAAAACATTTACCGGATGGCCTCCCGGCAGCCCAGAAGCCTGTGTCGGCTGCTCCCGCCAGACGGCACCCGGAAGACGTCGTCGTCTGCTCCCGCCAGCCGGCGCCCAGAAGCATCCTAGCAAGATAAATATCTCCAGACAAAGCCGTGTGGGCTCGGTGTCCTACCGAGTCCCCCGGTCAACCCATGACGCTGCAAACAGTGAACAGCGGCTCGGTGCTGTAGCCAACAGTGCCCAGCCGCCGACATCGACAAGACATAAAGGAGCCGGAGTTCCCGCTGGCCGCACACGGACACCGTGAACAGAGGCATGCTCCTGTAGCCGACAGCCGGGCGGCTCGGCACTGCAGATGACCGTTACGCGGGCCCTACCCGCCAGCCGACACTCTGTTGTAGCTCGGTCCTCCAGCCCCTATATAAGGAGGGCCGGGAGCCCCATGGAAGGGGTTCGAAGGTTCGCACTTTCGCTCGGTTAACACATACACGAGTTACTTCCTCACCCGGTTCTACCAGAAGCATAGCATACAGTTCAAGGAGCACCTTTGTAACACCTTGTGGTCATCGATACACGAGTTCTAGCAGGAGTAGGGGTGTTACCTCCACACGAGGGCCCTGAACCTGGGTACGTCTTGGTCTCACCTTGCTCGTATCCAATCCCGAGCGAGCACCGTCGCTTGCGCCATTCCGGCTCCACCCACTCAAGTCATCTTCTGATGGCACTGCGGTGCGCAAAACCACGACATTCACCGCCGTCGAGGGGCCGGCCTCGTCGGTCTTCTTCTTCGCCGCCGCCGCATCCCTCGCCCAATAGAACTCGAGCTCCGCCTGCACATATTCCGGATGCACCTCTCGCAATTTAGCCATAGCCAACTCGTCGGCTTCACGGACGGCGAGCAGCCGCATGGCGCGGCGGTGCTGCCTCCGCTCTTGTGCAGTCGCAACCTGCACCTCCGGCGCGAGCCACTCCGCCTCCTGCCGGGTCACGTCGGGGAAGTTGAGCTCGGACTTCGGCCGAGCAAACCTCCACGCGGTGGCGTCGTATGTGCGGGCGGCCATCTTCGGCATGTCGAAGGTGCCGAGCCACACTCGATGGCCGTCGCTTGAGATCTCGGCCGCGTAGTGGCCGGACGACCGCAAGCGCACCCCGCGGAAGCCGGTGCTGCTCAGCACGTGGCGGCGCGCGGCATCTTGCGGCGGCGGTCGTGCTCGGTGCGGCGGCGGTAGGAGTCGTAATCGGCCACGCGACGGTGGGAATCGGCGGCCGCGCGGCGGATCCGGCTTTTGCTCGGTGCGGCGGCGGGGTATTCGGCCGGAGATGGACGGAATCGGCGGCGGCGGGGCGGCGTGGGGCTGCGCGCGGGAGGGGAAAGGTGACTTTTCAGCTGGCGGTTGAGCTGCGCGCGGCTACCGCTTGGATATGCGGCATCCCAACTAATGATGTATATATAGGGCACGGAAGCTACATTTTTTGGGCGTGATTTAAAATTTTACATCACCAAATGCATATACATCATCTGCTGGAGCAGATTTTTTTGGCTTCGGTAATGTAAAATTCTGTTTTTTGGACACAGGCCCTAAAATAAATAGATCATGTACTGGAGATGCTCTTAAGACCAGCCGATCAATGGCCCCTCATTTTGCGGTTTGTCGTACACCTGGGTATATCTTAGCAGTGTTGGTGGCCATGATAGTGTCAAGTGTTGTTCGATCAGATGTTCTCCAATTTCATCTTTGGTTGCTCCGAGTCTTCCTCCATGAAAGACGTCCAAGTAGTGACAACTTGTATTGTAATGGGTTCGTTTCTCCGGCCACTGTGCGTTTCTGCTCATTTGAGCGTGTGGTTCATGCGACTTTTCAAAACCTTCGAGGGATAGTTCAGCTGTTTGGCGCCCTCTACTGACACGAAAGGTGAAGCTTAATATGATTACTTCAGAGAACTCAATGTAATTTGTTTTATCATTGATTTATTTTTTGCCGGTTTGCCCAATCTTTATTTCACTTATAATAATAAATAAAGTCACATAATATGCTCAAGCAAAACTTCATGCAACCGAGCGAAAGCCTTGCCCTGGTAGCCGTCCAGGGCAGGCGACGGCGACGCCCCCGGGGCGCCGCGTTCTTCTTGAAGGCGTCATTGAGGTGATGTTCTCGCTCCTCCGCCCAGAAGCTTCCGGGGGAAACCTTGATCCCACGTGGGATCAGGCGAGGGCGGTGTTTCTGCGTCGTTTGTCTCTTGGGAACTCGTCTTGGATGCTCCGCCGGCCGGAGGGACCTGTAGACAGTTGGTGGTAGGCGGCGGCGAGCTGCATGGCGATCTTAGCTACTTCGGACAGACGGACGCGGCTTCAGGATCGGTGAGCTCCGGGTGAAAACCCTGCACCGTGTTGCCGGCGATGGCGGCGTTCTCGGACGTCGTTTCCCCTCCTTGGAGGCATCGTTGTGGAGCCCTTTCACCACCCTTGTGGTGTTTGCCGTGTTCGTGTAGTTGGCTTTGTCTTGCTTTTCTTCATCGGCTAGGTGGTGTGCGGCCCTAGGGCCGACATGGATGTCGGAGCGGCGGCTCCGGTTCTCGCCTCCGCCGTGTTGTGTTGAGGTGTGTGGGTGTTGGCTTTGGTCGCTTGGGCGATTTGGTCGTCGACTCGTATGGAACGCGGCCTTGGGGCCGGTGTGTTGCGTTTTTGTGTTGTATCGGTTTTCGGCCAGTTTTCCTTATAAACAATTCACTTCTTCTATATCAATGAAAAGGCAAATCTTTCGCCTCGTTTCAAAAAAAAATTCATGCAACCTTAGAAATCATGCACAGTTACAAATTGTTGTATGGTTGTCTTCCATGTCAAGAATATGAATATCCAAAGTAAAAAAATTAAACATAATCTTTACTATTAAAAGGGAGTTGGGGTCCGTACTTTGTTACTCCCTCCGTATCAAAATATAAGACTTTGCAGCTATCTACCACACACATGTATGTAGACATGTGCATGTCTACATACATGTGTGTGGTAGATAGCTGCAAAGTCTTATATTTTGATACGGAGGGAGTACCTCCCAACTCCCCCGTTCCCCCGACTGATCGTCGCTTCTCATCGCTAAAAAAAACAGATCGGAAAAACCCAAGGTAAAAAATAGCGTGCTATAGGAAATAGCGTCGACCTCCTCCAGATGCTATACAAGTTATAGCATGCTAATAGCGTGCTATGTTTCAAATAGCGTTTTGAAAAATAATAATATGTATAGCTCAGAAATAAAGAATTTCAACAAAAATAAAAATATAGTCCAAAAATATTAGAATAATATATGCATAACCACATATAAAAATTGTTCACCATATTTTTAGAAGCCTAAGATCAACATCCCACAAAGCAACACTATAGTATAATATTATTTATTCAGAATCTGAACATTAGTGATGTCATCTTCCGATTTAAAAGATGATCCAACAGATTACGGCTCATCACCACTACAAATAGGTAGCAACTTCTTCTTACTACTAATTGGAAAAATCAATCCTTTGAGCCGATAGGCTAGAAAATAATAGCGTGCTATAACGCTATGACCTTTTAGCGCAATATAGCATGCTATTTTCGTGAATAGCGCCATAGCGAGCAAAAGTTATAAAATATAGCGTGGACTCTCTCGATATGTTATAGCGTGCTATTAGCGCCGAAATAGCGTGCTATTTTTTTCCATGGAAAAACCTCAGCCTTCCTCCGTCCCTCTCTCGCGTGCTTCGTAAAATTCCCTGATCGCTGCCTAGCCCAGCCAACGCCTCGGTGTGGACCGGCCCAGCTGTGCTTCGCATAGCCCAGCCAACGCATCAGTGTGGACCGGCCCAGCTAAGAGCCATCTCGCCAGCCAAGTACAGCCCTTTACCACGCAAAAAAAAAAGTACAACTCTGTACGTCTTGTACGATTTGATGCACCCACAAGCAAAATTAACCAAGGCTGTAAACTTGTTGGGCAGCAAGCATTCTCAGGCCATCTGCGGATTTTGTTTCTCTGCCTGGTGGGTCCACACCATGCGGTGGAAAGTAAAAAAAAAACCTACCCTCGCCCTATCCTTCTCTTACCCGCCGCTGCCGCTGTGCTCTACGCCTCCTCGAGCACTGGCCTTCTTGTGGATTCTCTCTTCCGGCGACGCCCACCGCAGGAACCAGCATTCCGTGAGGAATCACCCCATCCTTGCCGCCTCTGTCGTCTATCAGGGGATGTGGGTGGTAGGCTCGCAATGGCCAGCGACGGCGACGACACGGGCGTGATGAGTTGTCGTCGGTCCTCCTCACGCCCCTCTTCGCCGGAATATTTGTCCATGCCCGGCTGTGGCGACGGCCGTCCATTTCCTCTCTATCCCCCTGGTTCACCTCTCTTTTTCGTTGGAATTTCCTCTCCTTTCTCTGTCATTGGCGGTGGGGAACGGCCGCGCGCCGCAGGACCGAGATTCTCGCGTGGTTCAGGCAAGCGCTCTTGGTGGCCTTCGTCGCTGTTGTGGCCGCCGTGGGCTCATGCGCCGGCGTCCACGTCTTCGGGCGTTCCCGGTGATGCCGACAGCGTGGCTGGGGCTCTTCTCTGGGCGGGCGGCGCGCCGGCCCGTCTTCCTATTCGAGGTTTTCGTCTCTGAAGATGCCGGCCAACAGCGCAACGGCCTGCCCTCTGGGAGGAGCACTGTCGTCATCACCAGGAGGAGTGCACCATCCCCGGGAGGTGAGCTGGTCTCAGCTTGCGCCACCGCTGCTCCTCTCCCTTCTCAAGGTTGAGGTAAAGTGGAGCCGAACTCCTGTTTGATTTATTCGATGGAACAAATAATCTTTGTGCAGATCCGTTTTATCTATGCTTAGAAGGTGTTTGATGAAAATCCTAGCTAAGATTAGTGTATGTAATATTTATGTCTATCTAGATATTTGCAATCTTGCAATTAAGGTACCAGGATGTTAAGAAGAGAGATTTCATATGACCTTGTTTTCTATACTTCTATCCTTTTTCACTAACAATGAACATGTTCTTCTTTTTGTTTGGTTCAGCTAGGCATGAAGCACAAGAATGTTTGAGCAGAAAAATATGATCCAGCCCGCCTCTGCCCCGTTGCCGTCAAGCTCGCCGTCCAGCTCTCCGTTAAGGTCGATTCGAGGTCGCCGTCCGGCAGCCACGCCAGTCTTCCCTTTCCAAGCCCCGTCTTCTTGGAAGCAATTCGCGCCGCCGGCAGAGCCCTCCGCTAGGAGTGTGCTCGCGTGAAGTTCCGGGACGAGGGAACTACACGAGCGCGACCATCAGATCAGGACGGGACAGTGCGAGAGCTCGTGCTGCAGCACGAGCAGGGCCGACATGTGCATTCAGGCCTTTTGGCAGGGTGACATCTCAGGTAGCCGCCGCAGCAGCAAGCGGTGGACTGCTGTGGGCTTGGTTCGAGCTGTGCAAGTCTGGCAGGCGGCCAGTCCTTCCGTCTAGGCGGCTATTGTAAGTCTGGCAGCTCCTTCTCCTGAGGTTTTGGCCGCTTAATTTTTTGAATTAGCCATTTGTGATTTAGCACCTTGGGTACTGGTTTGGTGACTGCTTATTACTAAGTATATGAAAGCTGAGCAAAATCGCGGCATGGCCGCGCTCCGGGTACTGTTCATCTACAGTGTTGAACAGTACCGCTGGTCATTTTGCAAAAAACTCCTAAGTTAGCAGAAAATTGCAATACAGTCCTTCCTACATATAAGCTAGCCCTAACCCTAAATCGCAAATTCCTCTCACTTTCTCACCCGTCTGCCTCATCCGAACAGACAGGGATGCCCGCCGCGCCGCCACCACTTCCACGTCGCCCCTTCTCCTCTGGCGGCATGGAGAGGAGCCCGACGACCGCCGGCGACTGCGCCGCCGCCGCAGCACCTCCGGCCGCCGGCACCGCCTCCAGCCCCAGCCGCCCGCGCCGCGGTGGGGGCCGTCCCTGCCATGCTCCTCCACGTCTCCCTCTTGCCATGGTCGCCCATGGCCGTATCCTTCCGGGGTCGCCGCCGGTCGCTCCCGTGCTCGGCTTCCACCCGCCGTGCTCGACCTTCCCCTGCTCCGGCCGCCCTCCTCCTCTACGCTGCCGGCCGCCGCCTCCCGAGGTACCGCGTCCTCCGCCGCGCAGCTGACTACCGATTCCCCCGCGCGCTGGTCGTCCCCGCTGCTCCGGCGAGCTCGGCCGTGTGTGACGCGAAGAGGAGGCGGCCATGGGCCTCGCGATGGCGATGGGGAGGACGAGCCAGGGGCTGCAGCGGATGCGCAGCCGTTGGCCTCGCTGGCCGCGCTCGCTCCACGACGAGCCCCATCTGGAGGGCGAGGCGCACGCCGGGTCGCGGAAGGCGTCGGCCGACGAGCTCCAGCCCAGTCATGGACTTGAGCCTGCCGTCGTCTCCGGCGGCCTCTGCTCTCTCAATCCCTGGCAGCGCAGACGCCGGCGCGCAGGATCACCCAACAAATCTCTGCAGCAACGCCCTTTCTAGACAAATTGGTTTTGTACATGTATTTCAGCTCTCATATATATTGCCTAGAATATACGCACTAGGGAGAACAAGCTGGGGCGGTCTGCATGAGATCAAGTTTGTGCTGATATGGATAATTGTTATGTTTAACTACAGCCATGATTTTCCAGTATATGTTCAGTGCTGAGATCAAATTCTGTGACAAATGAATAATGCTCCTATCTATGTATCTGGACTGATTTTTTTTTACCATGCTTTCCGTCAAGTGAAGCATCTGTTCTTATTCTGTTCACTGGAATTTTTCAATAAACTAAACCTCTTCTTGATTTGTTTGCAGGCCCGTCCTTGCCTGATTTTTGTTTGCCCAAATAGAAATTGAACTGAACCTTTTTTACATAACAATTGAACTGAACCTTGATCAGCCCATGGTTGAGCAATGGAGCAGCCTGAAAATTATGTACAGCTAAAAGGTCTGGCCCTACTCTTCTCTACTTACTTACATCTGACTCATTTGTTTTTCCTGCCAAGACATGATGAGTCTCATATTTGCAGATGCTTCTCTGAATCGTATTTTCAACTTCTTATATGTGATGTCAAAATCTGAGCAAGCAACAGGGAGCTTACAAGACCAGCCAGGTATTCAAATGAAGCAATAAAGTTGGGAAATCTGATGTGCTTCAACTTATGTCGGTAAGATGAATTGCATATGTCAACAGCAAGAATTGGAACATCTTAAGATATTCCTAGGTTTTATTTGGTCCTATTCAATTTGAATATGCAGTTTCCTTTGCATCAGCTGTTTCTAAAGAGGGAAAGATCTTGATGGTGCCTAAAATAAGGTACTGTACACCTTCTGAAAACACAAATAAATTGCACTGGACTCTCCTGTTTCAGGTTGGCTGAAGCTAAATATAGATGCTTGCTTCATTGCAGGCACTAATGAGGGATCTTCGGAGGGCAGTGTTAAGAGACTCCCACAGACTCAAATTGTCAGGCTCGTGAGCTAGCTCAGACCAATTGTGATGCATGGAGTTCACGTGTTCTGTATGGCTCTGTTCCAACCTGCACGTTCGATATTGCTATGCGTGATTGTGATAAAATTTTGTTGCCTAATTACAGCCCGGTTAAAAAGCAAGGTGGCAGGTTCTGCGATGTTAAAATCTGAGTTCGCTTGATTTAACCCATAGGTCGTCATGATTATGTGTGAAAAACTGTCCACAATATATCAGTTGTTTTGATTTTAAGTTGTCCTCATTATTTTTGCAGCCGCCAGTATTTCTTTTTTTTGCATGATGCAAGAGCTGCTCTGTCCGGTCGCAAGTGGAAGATCATTAAAAAAATGCTTCTCTGAAAACATGTCTGCTCCCCATCTCTTATACGTTCTTACTCATAATTTTGGTGGCTATTTGATTTCCCTGTAGCCGTTCTTATTTTCTGTACCTTTTGCAGGTTCTCATGGGGATCCCCTGGGTGTTCCTGGACTTATGCTTTAATTGATGGGTACGGTTCATCTGACGGGTGTATATTATACTGTGAGCAACTCTACGATAATTCCAGCATCACTTTCAATTCAGTTAGGGATATATATTTTGAGCTAAGCATATATATGTTGGTTCTTTTTTCTCTAATCTGTAGTTGGTCCACAAATGTGTGGCCAGCAAGGAATTTCAGAGGTTTCTTTTGTTTTCCAAGATTATCTGCACACCTGCCGTTAACTCCTAGATGGCCTAATTGTGATGCCATTTATTTGCACTGCGTCATTCAGCTTGTGGGATCTGAAACATTACTCATTCAGTTTGCGACAACTAAAATATGTATGTCAATATTCTTCCCGTACTTGAAAACCCATAATGGGAACTTTGCATCCTGTCTTGCTGCAAATGTCAGAACTACCTGTATCTTGCCACAATTATCTTCTTCTTAGTTCTTAGCAGTACAGACTAAAGGGAAATATATTTGTATTACTGTATTTTACTTTCAGCTAGCACTGCAATGTTGCACATGATAGACATGGAGAAAACCCATGTCTCTTCTTTTCTAACGGTGCATTTTATTTTCCATGTATATGCATAACATTACTATTTAGACAACTCTCGGCTCATGAGGTCAATGTCAACAGATTTGAAAGAGTAGTTCGATTGAGCCATTCTTGGTTAAATTTACACATATATATACATTCTTACGAAGAAAATTAATTCCTAGAAAATCATTGGTACCTCAAGGATCTTGCTACTGAAGCATTGCCCTTGCCTGTACTTATTCATGTATTTTTCATTCTTTTTTCCTTTTAGATGCATGGTATCTAGATTACAGCCTCTTGCTACTGGATTTCTATGTTTGTTTCTTCTCGGCTTATTCTTACCAATACAACATCTTTTTGTATGGAAATGAACGAATTAATCTCAGAATTATTGTTGCAGCGCAAGAGGTGGTTAGAGCTGCTGGAGATGTTGCTGGGTGAAGAATCTAATGTTAGAGCTAAAGAAACAGGGTGAGGTGATTTCATCCACTTATTCTAGCTTTGTTTGGTCATAAATTGTGTCATGCTTTCCTGTATGAACACCATTATTTGGGTTGCTCATATTTTCTATTATTCATTCGAAAAATATTGTCAGCCAATTGTTCAATCGAGAAGACAACCCCTGACTATTTTCCTCTGTTGCCCATAGAATCAAGAATCAGTTCACTTGAATAACATTGCAAGTTAATTGTTGAACGATATAGAACTGTGCCAACTTTTGTGGAACCGGTCTTTCTTTTAGCAGATTTTGTTAGCCTGTAATAGGTGCCACCCTGTTACAAGCGCGATGGAGACAACCGCTGGGAATTAGCATGACATGTAAGTATCATTTTATTAATAGGACACATTTACAACTTCATACAAATTGACATGTAATATTGCAGTTACAAGTTATATGTGCCACCCTGTTACAAGCACGATGGAGCTTTAGTAGCTATTGGGCACCTTATAAGTAGGGTCTGAAATGAAGATTTTGTTAAAAACAATTGTTGTTATGACCCTATATAAAGTGCCAGTCTTACTAAGTGACGCCGTTGATTCATTCTCTGCTTTGTTATAATCTTCGATGTGGTCAAACTAAAGTCACGTTTTGCATGCTCCATCACTTTTAACAGAGTTGATGACTTACAAGAGCATAACAACCCAAGAAACATTAGCCAGGGAAGCCATGCAAGAGGTGCAGTCTATGCCCTTCAAATTAGTGGATATGATCTCAGCTGAGATCGAGGGGGAAGAAGAGATAGTGAAGAAAAAAGGAGACCTCCGCCTGCTGAACAGACACGATGCAGCGGGAGCTCTCAGTGGTGCTATCATGTGGAGGCGGCACATGCATTCTATGGTATGCTGGTCAGACATAAGTTTTGATAGCATCTCATGTTTCAAACAGTGAAAGTAGTGTTCAGTTTTCAGACCATTTGATGTTTGAAACAGTGAAAGTAGTGTTCAGTTTTGTATACGAGTCATAGTTGCTTGGTTTGGAATCGAACAATATATTCCTCCACTTGGAAATATAGGCAACATTCTCTCCATTATTTTGAATGGTACTTGGCAAAAATTATTCTACATGAGCGTGTGCAGAAGAAATATGAATGCTATCTGGGTTAACGCCTAAAAGGAAAGTTGTGATAATTAGTACTGTGGTTATATTTTCTGTTTGTTTTCACTAGCAAGTTGTAATGGTCTTTCAGCAAGTATAGTATATATTCAGGGTTAACCTCCATTATAAAATATATCCAGTTTTATCCTTCTGAGGGGCTTTGGTGCAGTACACCAAGAATGACTCTGGGAGGAGGACTGCTACTCAATGGCTCCAAGTATAAGACAACTCTGAGTTGGAGCATGACTCCTGATTGAGACATGGCACATGGCAGGAAAAATACATAGGTAAATAGAGTTTGATTAAACTGCTTATCAAGTCAGCGTACAAGTATATAACCACAAAATATTTCTTTCCCGTTGCTATTTGGATAGACATTTATACATCATATCATACATTTTGCAATTACCACTACACACTTACATCCACATAATTATACAACAGTTACTACCGGTACTTAAAACATAGCGTATATTCTTCAAAATTACAACATTCAGAAACATTTTACTTAAGCCGTACTACACTTCCTCACTAGATAGCATATGCATCATACCTACAACGAAAACAATCAGACACTATTCTATTTACACTCCAGCTAAAACAATCAACAACAGCATACACCGCCAATAAAAACATTCAACAGAGGCGCGGCAGCATACACTGCCAATAAAAACATTCAACAGAGGCGCGGCGTGACGCCGCGTGAAATTCCACTAGTTTAGGTCAAAGGTGGGACGGATTCATGAATCTTACTCTTTCCAGGAAAACTTAGATTGTAAATTACTTTAATTAAGGGCTAGGGCTAAGTAGGACAAGTTATTTCGATATCCGCACCATGGATTATCCATTATTACTATTTGCAGATGGAAATGCAACGTCATTAAACATAACATACATGACTGCTCTCAGTTGTACTTGGTCAAAATATTAAGCAAATAAACTAAATTGTGTACTTTTCTGACCGAACTATGAATATTTGTGATGGCTTGACATATTGTCTACAGTAGGCATGGGTATCTCATTGAGAAAAGGCTCTTCATTCGAGTGAAAATTGGTCACTGTGCCATTAAGTACCTTTGTTTACTTTTTCATTGCGTGAGAGCTAGGTATAGTTAGTGCTTACGCAATAAATTTTTAGAACAAGTATTCCATTATATTTGCTATTTAGCAAATTATTTTATTGGGTTGCTCATTTCCTACACCAAGTTTCAGGCTTTGTTGTTCATCACTATTTTGATTACTGCACTTTTTTTTTTTGAACGCTTTGAAGGTATTCTCAGTTTTTCACAAACTACTGTTTTTTGTGTAGGAGTTAGGCCAGGAAAAATAAGTATCGCAAAGGGAGCATTAGGCATAGCTAATACTTTTGATAATTCATGCACCCATTTTTATTAAGTATGCATTTTATGACAAGAGAATCGCCTAGGAAGTTAGCGTGTATAACTTTCTGGTTTTAAGTGCAGTAATACAGTGCAGCATAAGATCCAAAATAGGTCCACTAAAATCATCTGATATTAGGCAAGATTTAATATTTCGCAACCTACTGGGTCAGACCTAGAAGAATCCTTAGACAATTGTTCATTGGGAGGTTAGTTGTTATGTATTCATCACATTCAGTCTATATAGTTTATAGCTAGATAAATCTGTTGATAGGGCCAAATATTGCTCCATCTGCCTTTTGGTATAATATAATTTTACCTTATTTTCGTCTGACTTTTTGTGACCTCACACTCATTCTGTTTAATATTTCCAGTTGCCATTTTTGTATTTTCATGGTTATGGGTTTTTACAAAAGGCTGCACTTTGCTTTAAATATCAGCGGTTGAACTCTCTTGATGTATATGTGCTACAACCAATCTAAACTGCAACCAATGAAAAAGTAGCTTCTTTACAAATGTGACATGTCAGCCTTTGTCTCCTCTTCATGTGGGTTTCCCTTTACTTTTCAGCAATCCCAAACTGTCCCTCATGTTTTCATACTCAGCTTCTTATGTCAGCTTCAGAACTTGGAAATGGGAATCAGATAGGGAGCTGGATTTCTGAGTGAAACAAGGATATATGCACGTACAGATACAATGGAATTTATGTACAGCAATTTGCTGAGGTATGGTACTGCACTAATTAAATAGCTTCATGCTCTAGATGTCATTATTGTTTGTTGTTCCTGCCTTAGCTTATTGTTCGTGCAATTTATCATGTAGTGTCTAAACTAGAATATATCAGTTATGAATATATTGTTAGTTACAAGATATTTTTTAAATATAGGTAAGTATGATATAGGAGATAAAATTGCCTATCACATGAAGATGCAAAAAAATTAGGAGAGAAATCTTATTGGGAGTCCCCCTATAGGGAGATATATGGAGATGTTATTGGGCCTCAAGTGGACTTTCTCTAAGTTGTTGTAGGAGGGAGGATGGTTGTAGGGAAACCGAGGTAGGGATGGTGGGTTCTGGTCATCGCATGTGTGGACTGCAGTGCCGTGGAGCAGTGCCTTATGAGAGGCATTTTATATCATAACCTGTACGTATCCACCAAGGATATCTGCAATGGCCAAAAGAGTACAAATCTTGGTGAATTGTAACATTAGAACTTTCTTTTTGCTGCCTTTTGTTATTGTAGGCTATCTCCAATCTCTACTATATAATATCGTTAGAGGTGATGGTTGGTACGTTTTTTGAAATTCCCAATTTACCCCTGCATCGCTAGGCAAAGTTAGAAACTATTACGCTTATGCCACCGCCAAGTGGCATGATCGTTTCGGTATTCTCTCCCGCATCGAGCTTCCAAGCACGGCTGCCGTCTCCACCAAGGAAGAGAACAGGGCACGCTTCCACCACGACCTACGGCTCTGCTCCTCCTCAACAACTTTGGTGAGGCAAGCTCGGCCGCCGGCCTCCTGATGCTCGCGGTGATACGGGCCCCGACCTTCGCACAGAAAAGCTCGCCGCCCCTGACGCGCAGCATCCCCGAGCGCCGCCGGAACTTATGCACCGCCACGATTCTCGCCAGCCACCGCCGGATAGATCGCGCCGCCGTCGAATCAGGTCTCCGCAGGCTCATCTGCCTGTTCCGTTGGCCGATTCAAGGAATACCGCCTCTGAATCGCGACCACTCCACTCCTCCTCTGATTTAATTTGCTATGCCGCCAGGACCTTGGTCCACCGCAGGGGATTGCTGCCTCGACCTTGCGCCGCTGCCAGAAGATCCTCATGGTCTGGATCGTCCTCCACGGTGAGCAGTTGCTCCGCTCCAGGCCCTCCCGTACCCCAACTTTCTCCTTTACTATCCAATTGTGAGGTCCCTTCAAGTCTCCAGTTCCCCAATTTCAAGGAATTTCCTTTTTATCTGTTTCAAAATTTTGTATGTTCATTTTTGTTCTTCCGCATTAGAATTTACCACGTCTTCTAGAAATATAACATTCGATATTTTCTTGCATTTATATTGTTTTAGTAAGGACTATAAGTCTCTAACTGTTCTTAGTTGGATGTCCGTCAGATGAAATCTTCCACCATGCATTGTTCTGGACTATCTTCATGTCCAAATTTTCTCCCCGATGTATTAATAATTTAGTGATACTTTACTACTAAGGTAGTGGGTGATTGCTGATGAGTGACACTCGATTCTACATGTCATTCTAAGGCTGCGTATCAGCTTTTCATGATTTCAAAGCTATCATCTAAGGTTTGACCTTAATCTTCCTAATATTTAATCCCAAAAACCTGTAGCAACTTGAAGACAAATATACCTAAATGCTAGGAGAAATCCTATCAGCTAATGAGCTTCGGGGGATGGTTGACTCTACAAAAGCACAGGTTATATTTGTCTCAGAAATAAATAGACAGATTTAGGATATGGAAAATTTATTTTGGTTTCTTCATTGCACATGCAACATGGTCATGGTGAAGAGCAGAGCGTGGGAGTTGAAGATGAAGCTACTCCTAAGCAGGTAAAGGTACGAGTGAGTGAAGGCAGTGTCTTTGCATGTCCTGATACTTTGTATGGTTGAAGAGCGGAGAAATTCAGTAGCTAAACCAGGCCCAAGATGTATGATGGTGATGCTTAGGCACCAGTTTTGACATCAGTATACATTAATTAACTTGACTGCAGTCTCTATTGGGCAAATTGCGTCTTAAGCAGATAGAATAATACTGTCTTCTTCAAGTTCTGAAGGAAGGTGTCTACAGGAAATTAAATTTTGTTCAAACCTAACCCTGTATGTCTCATTGCTAATTTCAGAAGGCGTCGACGTGGACGGAGCGGCGGGAGTAGCATGAGCATACAGGGGTGTCTGCCTCCAGCGTTTAGATGACAACCCGGTGTCGGGATGGCAGGTATTGTGTGTTACCGAGAGGACCCTGCTGCGCCGCTGCGTGTGTGATAGTTGCAAATACTGGCAGAGAATATATATTTTTTCTGATGAATTTTCAGATTTTTCGTTGCAACCAAATGAGTCATCGTCCTATCTAGAGTTCCTTGACGTCGTGTATCGAAGGGGAATATTAGCAAAATTCGTGCAAACAACGTCCCCAATTTAGACAAAATGTAATATTTTCTACAAGGTGTAACCACGAGAGCGTATTGTTGATGCATTAATTTTCACTTCTTAAGTCAATATTTTTTTACGCTTTGTAATTTTAGGAGATAGGATAATTATTTCATCCTTGTATCCATATACTTTTCTTGATATCCCGTAGCAACGCACGGGCACTCAGCTAGTATGATTAAGGACAAAATTTCTTTAGTATTTCTGGAATACAACACTAGCATTTTTAAATTGGTTGGCTATAGGTGGTATTTTACATTTCTGCACCAATGGCAATTGAAGAAAACGACACGCATTTAGTTCTGTGCACAACTGGTATTTTACTTAGGCAATGCTAAGTGACTAAAAGTTGAACGGAGTATTTATTTGTTGATGAAATACTTGAAAGGATGCATGAATGAAGGTTACCTCCCAGGATGACATGATCACATGATTACATTATTTTTGTTGCCCTGCTAAGATTTTATTCTGTACTCAACTTATGGAAACAATTAGAACCTATTTTCATGACGCCGAGTTTAAGGGTTGATATTGATGAGTGCTACACCAAACTCAGAACTGTTTTCAAGTTATTTTGGAGGAATGACAACATTCCATGTTCCCTTGAGTTGATACCTTCTTAAATTTGAATAGTTTTTTCTTCAGCAAAACAAATATCCCATGATTAGTATCTGCAGATGGTATTATTATATCGTATTTTTCTTTTCTGAACATCATATTAAGACACGCATAACCATTCAGACCAACAGGTTGTGGCACGGTTCAGATTTTTTGGCAACCGTTTTGTTTTGTTTGGCAACGATTAATTCCTAAAGTTTGATAATTTGTGCCAAAAGAGCTGATTTGATTTCAGACCTTTAGATATTTTTGCTGGCTATGGACATAAATGAGGTATTTGGCACCTCAACACTATGATCTATTGTCAATTATATCTTCGAAATGCAAGGTTGTGTTTAGTCTGTTTCTAAATTAGTTTAAGACTCTTATGTTCTGGGAGAGTGGTAACATGGTATCATTGTTTCTATCTAATGATACATGAGGGGTCGACAGTGGTAATCAGCCTCTTAATCAGGGGCTTATATTTTTTGTTTCTTTTTATTATCACCTTAAAATCAATGATGACCAAATGGGTGCCATTTGACCTTTCTTTTTGATGTTTTCAGTTATTGGGTGCCGGTGGCAGGAGATCAATCGGATATCTTAGCAGGGTTTACATTATCGGAATGATTTGTATTCACCTATAAATTTACAAAGCAAGTTCAATATTCTGCTTCATGTTCCTTGTGATTGTTTGTTTGCCATGAACAACGAGGAATGTTCGAGACTAGAAAAATATATTTTGTGGTATTTGTGTGGTAAAGTTCTTTACATTCATTCCACCGTCTATTTGTGTTTCTAGACTTCAATAAAAGCATAGCTCTATATATTCTCTTAGTGCTAAGTTCCTTATGTTCATTTAGTTTAGGTTTTCATCTTATATTGTTGACAACTGAGCTTTTTCTCTTACCCATTCAGCGGCTGACGTAACATAGTTCTAACTTGTAACATGTACGCTCGATGTGTATGTAGCCATTCAGCCGAGTAGAGTCCTACACTAATAGTGAAAGGACTCAATCAGTCTGTATCACTTGTAAACATACATAGCTAGGGTGTTCCGAGAGAAGCACTACAAGCAACGCGTCTCGACCTGAGTCCACTCATCTCGTTGGAACCCCGCCGACCGCCGTGAGTCCGCCACCGTTTTGTCGACCTTGCCAGAACCTCGTTATCTCACTATGAGTTTGCCGCCGTCTTGCCGACCTTGCCGGAACCCACCGTCTTGCCGTGAGTATGCCACCGTTTCTTCGTTCTGCCGAATTTGCCACAACGCTCATTCCACACTGTTTGGACCCGCATCAGAAACGGTAATCATTGCCTAATCTTCCTCATGTGTGTTGCATGCTTAATATTTGGTAGACGTCGCGGTTTTGGACGATCTTGCTGGAACCCCGTCATCTCATCGTGAGTTTGCCGCCGTCTTGCCGACCTTGCCAGAACCCGCCGTCTCGCCGTGAGTTTGCCGCCGTTTCTTCATTCTGTCGGCTTTATCGAAATCTCGCCGTTCTGCCGAATTTGCCGCAACGCACTTTTCGCACTGCTTGGCCCCGCATCAGAGACAGTAAGCATTGCCTTAGTTAATCTTTCTCCATGTGTGATGCATCCTTAATATTTGGTAGAGATTGATGGATACTAGCAGCTCCATATCATATGCTCTCTTGCCTACCACCCGATATAACGGTATGTTCCATCCTTGGTGTCTCTTTGGAACCATCCTCGCTTCCAGACACCATGCTGCATTGTTCCTTGCATGTTTGAGACTAAGAAGAGGCAGCCATTGCAGTTTAGAGCAGATAAGCACTAGACATGTAGTTCTTCGGTGTTTTTCATCTATGGAAAAATAAATGTGGTGCCATGTAGAGAACAAGGTGAGCAAATGTGGAGTTTCGCAAAAAAATGTAGGACAATATAGAGAATGAGGGTATGACATAGTCTTCTAATTTATTTTATTTACAGATAAATCCCTACTTTATATGTTCAGCCCTTGGTTAAGAAAACCTCGCAGGCCCTCCAGCGTATTGCATTTGACCATATAAAACCATCATGCTCTTTTGACTCTGTAATTTAGCCTGCTTATTATTAATATTTTAAACCTCTAATTTAGAGAAAACATATATGCTATATCAAAAGGTATTCCTAAATTGCATAATGAAAAATTATGCACCATTTTACATCGTGTAAATTTACAATTTGAATCCCTCATGTCACGGCTCCTTTCACCCAGACACATACTAACTCTAGACAGCCGTGGAGGACTCTGACTCCCCCGATAGCCTGATGGTGCACTACAGGCCCGGGCTCTCCCGAGGCGGCGTCCCTCGCTCCTCCCCCCGGTTCCGCCTCCGTCGTGGGTCACGAACCTCGGCATGAGGACAGTCTCGACGGAGAGGATCCAGTACTCCGTAGCGAAGCACAGGCATTGTGCTAGTTACCTATAAATGTAGTTACCTATAAATGTCCAGTAAACGGTATAATACCGAAAAAACTGTATCAATTTCTCGCGTATACGCTCCAGCTTCTTAATCTCTCTGCATACCAAAATGGCAAAAGATATACGTACATTCATGGTCAGACAAATACAAATTAAAATTTGCAGCACGCACGCCTACATCTCTTTGCCCGTGCCGGAGCACTGCCCGCCGCCGTCGTCGTCGTAGGAGAACCATGTACCCGTAGAAGCAGAGCCGTAGCACCCAGACGCGGCATCGTAGTAATACCCCGTGCTGCCGCTGTAGTAGTAGCCCGACGCCGGATCGTACACGTAGTCCCAGCCCGCGACGCCGGTCCCCTCACCATCTTCCTCCGCCGCCGCTTGCTGATCGGGATCGACTGCCTGTCCACCGGCCGAATCTGCCGCCGTTTTTGCGCAAGTTCCGTCATCGTCCACGTCTTCGTCTCCAAACATGTCGACAGTGGCGGCGGCGGTACTTTCGGCTTCGTAATATCCTCCGTGGTCCTCCTGCGCGGCGGAAGCAGACGCACGGCGGCGGCGGCGGCCGTACTCGTAGACCCAGGCCGCGCGCTCGAACGCCTCGCGGTCGTGGGAGTAGGCGTCGAGATCCCCGCGCTGCATCAGCTCCGCCGCGGCGTCCGTCAGCTCGTCGAACGCGCGCTGCGTCGCCCCGTCCATCCTGCTGCTGCTCCCGCGGGCGCCGGCACCGGTGGTGGAGGTGGCCGCGCCGGGGAAGCGACCCTCTGTTTGACCGCTCTCCTTCAGCCGCCGCAGGGCGCGCGGCACCGTCTCGCCGGGCCAGAGGAGGCCGACGATCCGCTTCTGGATCTCGAAGACGGCGCGGGAGGAGACGATGTCGTCGATGAGGCCCTCGTCCTCCTCCTGCTTCAGCAGAGCCTTCCTGGCGCGCTTCGTGGCGGCGGGAGCGGCGGCGTCGTCGTGGGGGCCCAGCCACGCCTCCTCCTTCGTGCCGCCCCGCGCCGCGCGCTCCACGAATCTGCCGTTCTCGTCCAGGAAGGAGCTGTCGTCGCGGGAGGAGGTGCCGCCGCCGTCGTCTCCGGCTGTGCCGGGGAGCGGCCGCTTGGTGCGGCGCGGCGGCTGGTCCGTTGGCGGCCCCATGGCTAGGGTTTAGTTGGGATCGGAAACAAGACAATCCAGGAGAGCCTGATGAGAGGATCATATATGTACTGACTGACGGACCCGTGTTGGAGTTCCAATCAGTTTCAGACTCTGTACGTCGGCGGAGACCGAGATCTGAAAGACTGAAACCGCCTGATTTAACATACAACAGCTACAAATATATACCCCTGTAAATAACAGCTATTTATACATATATACCGAGGCTATACAGCATTCCAGAGCAAGTTTGAACAAATGTGATTCTTGGGCTACGGCTTCTGCCCGGAGAACATGATGAACGACCTCTGCACCTTGCTGCTGTAGTTCACCAGGCCGCAGGATCTGCACAGGTCTTCCAGCTCACCTTCCGTGAAGAAATTGTAGCTGCCGTTCACAGGTCCAACAATCTGCAACACAAAGCAGAGACGGCGCATCAGGCTAGCTAAACCTCAGCTAAGCAGAAAATATGTAGTACCACTCCTAGACGATCGAAACGAGTTCTTTTACCTGTCTTAGTGGCCTTAATGCGCCGGCAGAGAACGGGCCGCTGTTCCTGGGGGAGGATAAGAAGGTTGTCCCCACAAAGACGCCGCCGGGTTTCAGCACACGGCTGATTTCAGCTACCTGGTTGTTTAAATAGCAGCAGGAGATGTCATGCACAATTATGAATGAGTTCATATGACAAAAGAGAATAACTGGACCAAGTGCTGATTAGCTTAGCAGGAGAAATGTAAAGGATTTGCTTTGTTGAGCTGGCCAAATGCATAGTATTTTGGTATTGTTAAGGCTTCAGAAGGAATTACATCCGAAATGATTAGGTTATCATCTGATGCCATGGTTCCAACCTTCCAAGTGCACTAAAAGCTTGCAGCTGAGATAACTTGAGCACAATCTGCCCAAAGTTTTACAAAGCATACTAACTAAGCACTAAGCTATTGCAGTTGACTTTACAAAATAGATTGGACAGTCAACTATTCACAGAAATAGAGGACACTATTTTCATGTAATGCCCACAGTGGTTTAAAGTTTAAAGATTGTCTTATTATTCAGTGGTTTTACTTCTGTTGCGGGGAATAAAATCAAATATGAACCAGGTTACAATACCATAGTCACTTTAAACAAAGGTGGAAACGAGACAGGTACTATACCGCATTTGAAGGGGATGGCCAACAGTGGATAGCGGCTCCAGCGTGAATGGCATCAATTGAACATGAAGCAAAAGGGAGCCTCGAAATATCAGCCCTTACAAGTGCGAGGTTCCTGCAGAACCAAAAGAGTAAGTATATGCCAGAAGCATCAGGGAATGCTGCTGTTCAATATTCAGGATTACTTTACTGTACTTGGAACAAAACAAAACGTTTTGAAGTTGTTCCAGATGGAAATAATAGAGTATATTATCAAATATTATTGAAATAGATGTTGGACACATAGATCAGTCTTTTTGTGGTATTGGACTAAAACAAACCACTAGCTTCCACACATAATTTAGTGATGGCCCAAGTTGTCTAACTGACAGTTTGTTACACTATTGACGGTTTGTTCAGTTGGATGTTGCTAGACATTTTTTATGTCTTTCAGGAAAAATCCAAAAATTAACAAGAATTTCCAAAAATTAACAAGAATGAAAGCTCACGTGTTTAGGGGGGTATCGTCTTCCTTGATGTATTCATAGCATTGGCGGAGCATATTCTCAGAAAAGTCCAAAGCAATCACAGCTGAGTATGTCCCGGAGTTTGCAAACTTCCTTGAAAACAAGCCACTGCCGCAGCTGACATCAACGAGTACACCACCAGCGACTGGTTGGAAATAATCTTGAGCCATTTGGAACTGATAAAGCCAACAGCAGATCATAATTATATTCATAAACATCTGAATAGTTTCTCAGCAAGAAAGAATGGGATAGTTTTTGGTTGCAACACTGAAAAACGAAGCATTTACAAGCCAGGACTTAGCAGGAGGAACGTGTCGAGAAGAAGACACCTGTCCGGAGAGGTGCAAAGGAGAGCTGCGAGAGGAAATGCAATTCAAAGGCAATCCTTTGTTGTTATCTGGTCCTTGATAGAAAGAGGACCTTATGAAACCTACGGATCACTGAAATAGCCTAGCTTTCCAAGCCAAGTGACCTTACTTACTGTAGTGTTAAGACCCACGGGGAGAAGCTATAGCTTTGAGAGTTGCTGAATTAGTAGCTGTAGCTATGAGAAAGGAGTAGTAACACCTTAACACCATGGAACTGAACAATGAAAAGGCTTAGAAGGCTACAAATGTACCTCTTCATCACGACCAGGGAAGCCACTCCGATTGAAGTTTTGACGCCACCCTCTCTCGTAAAGAAACGAGACGAGCGGGCTCCTGAACAGCTCAGTTCTAGCAGGCTTCAGCTCGCTGTATTCTTTTGTTCCCGACGTGACAGTGAGATCCAAGAAGATATCTTTGCTGGTGAATGATTTGTTGCATTTTGAACATTTGAATCCAGACCTATAGATTGCAGACCTGGGACACGCCAAAATCAAAAGGCACCATAAGTTATAATTCAGCAAAAATATGCACGAGAGATGAAGGTCGTGGACTTGGACATACAAGTTCATGCCTGGCGGCCCTTTCCTTATCAGCGGTTCATAGCAAACAGGGCAAGCAAACACCTCAGTTTTTGAAACGTCATTCTGCTCGGTTTTGATATCCTGAAACTTTTTAGAGAACTACAGTAAGTTTTACACAAAAGAAATAAAGTTCCATCTCAGGTTTATATCAAGCAACTACTCCCTCCGTTTTTTAATATAAGATGTTTTAGCTAGCTCACATGTTGACTAGGTGCACACCCAAATAAGTGTGCATACACACTAAAACATGTCTACATACATGTTGACACATGTGAATATGGACAAACGCTAAAACATCTTATATTTAGGAATAGAGGGAGTAGTATGCAAGAGATTCCTTTACGCTTAACGGAACCCTTTCAGTAACTATGCAAGAGATTCCTCCATTCCACAATATAAGCCATTGTAGCAAGCTGTAAAACGGCTTATATTATGGAACAGAGTTATATTAAACAAGCTGTTTCTTGACCGACGCATACATGAGCACCTTGTTACAGAGATTAGGTCTCGGGTGTGGGTACAAGGTATATTGCAGAGATCAGGCATCCATAGATGAAATACGACAAGAGAAATTCAGACATCGGCAGGTGGCAGCTAACCATAAGCACCATGTTAGCAAGTTTAGTTGTTGAGTGCTACCACAAGCTGGCTCTCAGTTTTCAGGCATCCTATACATGTAATGCAACAGAAATTCAGACAACAACAGCAAACCATTTCACCAGTCTACCGTGCGAGGTTCAGTCTTTACATGTCACGCCTATAGACCAGCACTGCTGACCACTACTCGCATCATCTCCCAGAACTGAAAAGCTGTGCTGACTAATTTGAGTCGACTGATTACTCTGCTAAACATACTAATCCAGGTCCCCTGCAATCTGCTAAACATACTGATCATCTCCCACCTCGGCATAACAACAAACACTTTGTGTGCCGCGACGGCCAGTGTTCTCCCCTTCTCTAGTGCACAGCACATAACTGATTCAGGAAGCAGCTAGACAGACTGACTGACGGAGGGGCACGTACCGGGTCGACGGCGATGGCCGCGGCGACGGCCACCCGGCGAGCCGGCAGCAGCGGCAGGCCTGGGCTGCGGCGGAGGCGGCGGGGGACGCGGGCGCGCCGGAGCGACGGGTAGGGGGAGCAAGAAGCCGCCGCCGCCGCTCTCATCGCGAGCTCCATGGTAGCTGCAATCGAAGCAGTAGGCTAGTAGCACGCTGGAGCTGGAGGCTGGACGCGCGGTGAAAAGGGAAAGAAAGAAATGCTCTTTCGCAAGCTCCGGCGCCAAGGGTGTGGTGGGCGTGTGCTCAGGCGTGGCGCCTCGCACATCCGTTCGCGCCAACTTGGCTGTGTTGCGCTCGTTTTTTCTGCCTTTTTTTCTGCGAGTCCGGTTTGAGTTCGCATCGGCGTGCACTTTGGGCCTGTAAATCTCAAAGTACACAACCCGGTGTCGGGATGGCAGGTATTGTGTGTTACCGAGAGGACCCCTGCGTGTGTGATAGTTGCAAATACTGGCAGAGAATATATATTTTTTCTGATGAATTTTCAGATTTTTCGTTGCAACCAAATGAGTCATCGTCCTATCTAGAGCTCCTTGACGTCGTGTATCGAAGGGGAATATTAGCAAAATTCGTGCAAACAACGTCCCCAATTTAGACAAAATGTAATATTTTCTACAAGGTGTAACCACGAGAGCGTATTGTTGATGCATTAATTTTCACTTCTTAAGTCAATATTTTTTTACGCTTTGTAATTTTAGGATATAGGATAATTATTTCATCCTTGTATCCATATACTTTTCTTGATATCCCGTAGCAACGCATGGGCAGTCAGCTAGTATGATTAAGGACAAAATATCTTTAGTATTTCTGGAATACAACACTAGCATTTTTAAATTGGTTGGCTATAGGTGGTATTTTACATTTCTGCACCAATGGCAATTGAAGAAAAAGACACGCATTTAGTTCTGTGCACAACTGGTATTTTACTTAGGCAATGCTAAGTGACTAAAATTTGAACGGAGTATTTATTTGTTGATGAAATACTTGAAAGGATGCATGAATGAAGGTTACCTCCCAGGATGACATGATCACATGATTACATTATTTTTGTTGCCCTGCTAAGATTTTATTCTGTACTCAACTTATGGAAACAATTAATTTTGTATCCCTTTAATTTTCTCATTGATCATCCCAAAAGAACCTATTTTCATGACGCCTAGTTTAAGGGTTGATATTGATGAGTGCTACACCAAACTCAGAACTGTTTTCAAGTTATTTTGGAGGAATGACAACATTCCATGTTCCCTTGAGTTGATACCTTCTTAAATTTGAATAGTTTTTTCTTCAGCAAAACAAATATCCCATGATTAGTATCTGCAGATGGTATTATTATATCGTATTTTTCTTTTCTGAACATCATATTAAGACACGCATAACCATTCAGACCAACAGGTTGTGGCACGGTTCAGATTTTTTGGCAACCGTTTTGTTTTGTTTGGCAACGATTAATTCCTAAAGT
The DNA here is from genome assembly GCA_947311845.1 of Poa pratensis. Classification (NCBI taxonomy): domain Eukaryota; kingdom Viridiplantae; phylum Streptophyta; class Magnoliopsida; order Poales; family Poaceae; genus Poa; species Poa pratensis. The sequence continues at coordinate 4,357,736 of CAMZMU010000080.1, read as the reverse complement.
TTGATAATTTGTGCCAAAAGAGCTGATTTGATTTCAGACCTTTAGATATTTTTGCTGGCTATGGACATAAATGAGGTATTTGGCACCTCAACACTATGATCTATTGTCAATTATATCTTCGAAATGCAAGGTTGTGTTTAGTCTGTTTCTAAATTAGTTTAAGACTCTGTGTTCTGGGAGAGTGGTAACATGGTATCATTGTTTCTATCTAATGATACATGAGGGGTCGACAGTGGTAATCAGCCTCTTAATCAGGGGCTTATATTTTTTGTTTCTTTTTATTATCACCTTAAAATCAATGATGACCAAATGGGTGCCATTTGACCTTTCTTTTTGATGTTTTCAGTTATTGGGTGCCGGTGGCAGGAGATCAATCGGATATCTTAGCAGGGTTTACATTATCGGAATGATTTGTATTCACCTATAAATTTACAAAGCAAGTTCAATATTCTGCTTCATGTTCCTTGTGATTGTTTGTTTGCCATGAACAACGAGGAATGTTCGAGACTAGAAAAATATTTTTTGTGGTATTTTTGTGGTAAAGTTCTTTACATTCATTCCACCGTCTATTTGTGTTTCTAGACTTCAATAAAAGCATAGCTCTATATATTCTCTTAGTACTAAGTTCCTTATGTTCATTTAGTTTAGGTTTTCATCTTATATTGTTGACAACTGAGCTTTTTCTCTTACCCATTCAGCGGCTGACGTAACATAGTTCTAACTTGTAACATGTACGCTCGATGTGTATGTAGCCATTCAGCCGAGTAGAGTCCTACACTAATAGTGAAAGGACTCAATCAGTCTGTATCACTTGTAAACATACATAGCTAGGGTGTTCCGAGAGAAGCACTACAAGCAACGCGTCTCGACCTGAGTCCACTCACCTCGTTGGAACCCCGCCGACCGCCGTGAGTCCGCCACCGTTTTGTCGACCTTGCCAGAACCTCGTTATCTCACTATGAGTTTGCCGCCGTCTTGCCGACCTTGCCGGAACCCACCGTCTTGCCGTGAGTATGCCACCGTTTCTTCGTTCTGCCGAATTTGCCACAACGCTCATTCCACACTGTTTGGACCCGCATCAGAAACGGTAATCATTGCCTTAGTTAATCTTCCTCATGTGTGTTGCATGCTTAATATTTGGTAGACGTCGCGGTTTTGGTCGATCTTGCTGGAACCCCGTCATCTCATCGTGAGTTTGCCGCCGTCTTGCCGACCTTGCCAGAACCCGCCGTCTCGCCGTGAGTTTGCCGCCGTTTCTTCATTCTGTCGGCTTTCTCGAAATCTCGCCGTCCTGCCGAATTTGCCGCAACGCACTTTTCGCACTGCTTGGCCCCGCATCAGAGACAGTAAGCATTGCCTTAGTTAATCTTTCTCCATGTGTGATGCATCCTTAATATTTGGTAGAGATTGATGGATACTAGCAGCTCCATATCATATGCTCTCTTGCCTACCACCCGATATAACGGTATGTTCCATCCTTGGTGTCTCTTTGGAACCATCCTCGCTTCCAGACACCATGCTGCATTGTTCCTTGCATGTTCGAGACTAAGAAGAGGCAGCCATTGCAGTTTAGAGCAGATAAGCACTAGACATGTAGTTCTTCGGTGTTTTTCATCTATGGAAAAATAAATGTGGTGCCATGTAGAGAACGAGGTGAGCAAATGTGGAGTTTCGCAAAAAATGTAGGACAATATAGAGAATGAGGGTATGACAGTCTTCTAATTTATTTTATTTATAGATAAATCCCTACTTTATATGTTCAGCCCTTGGTTAAGAAAACTTCGCAGGCCCTCCAGCGTATTGCATTTGACCATATAAAACCATCATGCTCTTTTGAATCCCAGTCGATCCCTTAGGGCTTGTTTGATTCAAAGGAACTTCATAGGATTCTTGTAGGAATTTATCCTATAGGAATTTTTCCTTTGCTAGTGGTTTGATTCATAGGATTAGTTCCTATAGGAATTTTTCCCATAGGAATCTTTGTACTACTTCCTATAGGAATTCTAACATCCACTCCAAGCTCTTTTTACAATTCCTTTGGTGGAATCAAACAAAGTTTGGTACAAACCAAATCCTATAGGATTGGAATGTACATGACATATCAATCCTATACTTTTCCTATTCCTATGTCTTTCCTACCCTACAAATCAAACAAGCCCTAACTCTAGACAGCCGTGGAGGACTCTGACTCCCCCGATAGCCTGATGGTGCACTACAGGCCTGGGCTCTCCCGAGGCAGCGTCCCTAGCTCCTCCCCCGGTTCCGCCTCCGTCGTGGGTCGCGAACCTCGGCATGAGGACAGTCTCGACGGAGAGGATCCAGTTCTCCGTAGCGAAGCACAGGCATTGTGCTAGTTACCTATAAATGTCGTATAATACCGAAAAAACTGTATCAATTTCTCGCGTATACGCTCCAGCTTCTTAATCTCTCTGCATACCAAAATGGCAAAAGATATACGTACATTCATGGTCAGACAAATACAAATTAAAATTTGCAGCACGCACGCCTACATCTCTTTGTCCGTGCCGGAGCACTGCCCGCCGCCGTCGTCGTCGTAGGAGAACCATGTACCCGTAGAAGCAGAGCCGTAGCACCCAGACGCGGCATCGTAGTAATACCCCGTGCTGCCGCTGTAGTAGTAGCCCGACGCCGGATCGTACACGTAGTCCCAGCCCGCGACGCCGGTCCCCTCACCATCTTCCTCCGCCGCCGCTTGCTGATCGGGATCGACTGCCTGTCCACCGGCCGAATCTGCCGCCGTTTTTGCGCAAGTTCCGTCATCGTCCACGTCTTCGTCGTCTCCAAACATGTCGACAGTGCCGGCGGCGGTACGGTCGGCTTCGTAATATTCTCCTTGGACCTCCTGCGCGTCGGAATCAGCAGACGCACGGCCGCGGCGGCCGTACTCGTAGACCCAGGCCGCGCGCTCGAACGCCTCGCGGTCGTGGGAGTAGGCGTCGAGGTCGCCGCGCTGCATCAGCTCCGCCGCGGCGTCCGTCAGCTCGTCGAACGCGCGCCGCGTTGCCTCGTCCATCCTGCCGCTGCTTCCGCGCGCGCCGGCGCCGCCGGTGGAGGCGGACGCGCCGGGGAAGCGACCCTCTGTTTGGCCGCCGGTCTGCTTGAGCCGCCGCAGGGCGCGCGGCACCGTCTCGCCGGGCCAGAGCAGGCCGACGATCCTCTTCTGGATCTCGAAGACGGCGCGGGAGGAGACGATGTCGTCGAGGAGCCCCTCGTCCTCCTCCTGCTTCCTCAGAACCTTCCTGGCGCGATTCGTGGCGGCGGGAGCGTCGGCGCCGTCGGCGGGGCCCAGCCACGCCGACTCCTTCGTGCCGCCCCGCGCCGCGCGCTCCACGAAGCAGCCGTTGCCGTCCAAGAACCCGGTATCGCGGGAGGAGGTGCCGCCGCCGTCCTCTTCGGCCATGCCGGGGAGCGGGCGTTTGCTGCGGCGCGGCGGCTGGTCCGTTGGCGGCCCCATGGCTAGGGTTTAGTTGGGGATCGGAAAGAAGACAATCCAGGCGAGCCTGATGAGAGGATCATATATGTACTGACTGACGGACCCGTGTTGGAGTTCCAATCGGTTTCAGACTCAGTATGTCGGTGAAGACACGAGCCCGAGATCTGAAAGACTGAAACCGCATGATTTAACATACAGCAGCTACAAATCTACTCCTCTGTAAATAACAGCTATTTATACATATATACCGTGGCTATACAGAGTCAGTTTGAACAGATGTGATTCTTCAATTGGGCTACGGCTTCTGCCCGGAGAACATGATGAACGACCTCTGCACCTTGCTGCTGTAGTTCACCAGGCCACAGGATCGGCACAGGTCTTCCAGCTCGCCTTCCGTGAAGAAATTGTAGCTGCTGTTCACAGGTCCAACAATCTGCAGCACAAAACAGAGACGGCGCATCAGGCTAGCTAAACCTCAGCTAAGCAGAAAATATGTAGTACCACTCCTAGACTGTCGAAACGACTTATTTTACCTGTCTTAGTGGCCTTAATGCGCCGGCAGAGAACGGGCCGCTGTTCGTGGGGGAGGATAAGAAGGTTGTCCCAACAAAGACGCCACCGGGTTTCAGCACACGGCTGATTTCAGCTACCTGGTTGTTTAAATAGCAGCAGGAGATGTCATGCACAATTATGAATGAGTTCATATGACAAAAGAGAATAACTGGACCAAGTGCTGATTAGCTTAGCAGGAGAAATGTAAAGGATTTGCTTTGTTCAGCTGGCCAAATGCATAGTATTTTGGTATTGTTAAGGCTTCAGAAGGAATTACATCCGAAATGATTAGGTTATCATCTGATGCCATGGTTCCAACCTTCCAAGTGCACTAAAAGCTTGCAGCTGAGATAACTTGAGCACAATCTGCCCAAAGTTTTCCAAAGCATACTAACTAAGCACTAAGCTATTGCAGTTGACTTTACAAAATAGATTGGACAGTCAACTATTCACAGAAATAGAGGACACTATTTTCATGTAATGCCCACAGTGGTTTAAAGTTTAAAGATTGTCTTATTATTCAGTGGTTTTACTTCTGTTGCGGGGAATAAAATCAAATATGAACCAGGTTACAATACCATAGTCACTTTAAACAAAGGTGGAAACGAGACAGGTACTATACCGCATTTGAAGGGGATGGCCAACAGTGGATAGCGGCTCCAGCGTGAATGGCATCAATTGAACATGAAGCAAAAGGGAGCCTCGAAATATCAGCCCTTACAAGTGCGAGGTTCCTGCAGAACCAAAAGAAGAAAAGAGTAAGTATATGCCAGAAGCATCAGGGAATGCTGCTGTTCAATATTCAGGATTACTTTACTGTACTTGGAACAAAACAAAACGTTTTGAAGTTGTTCTAGATGGAAATAATAGAGTATATTATCAAATATTATTGAAATAGATGTTGGGACACATAGATCAGTCTTTTTGTGGTATTGAACTAAAACAAACCACTAGCTTCCACACATAATTTAGTGATGGCCCAAGTTGTCTAACTGACAGTTTGTTACACTATTGACGGTTTGTTCAGTTGGATGTTGCTAGACATTTTTTATGTCTTTCAGGAAAAATTCAAAAATTAACAAGAATGAAAGCTCACGTGTTTAGGGGGGTATCGTCTTCCTTGATGTATTCATAGCATTGGCGGAGCATATTCTCAGAAAAGTCCAAAGCAATCACAGCTGAGTATGTCTCAGAGTTTGCAAACTTCCTTGAAAACAAGCCACTGCCGCAGCTGACATCAACGAGTACACCACCAGTGACTGGTTGGAAATAATCTTGAGCCATTTGGAACTGATAAAGCCAACAGCAGATCATAATTATATTCATAAACATCTGAATAGTTTCTCAGCAAGAAAGAATAGGATAGTTTTTGGTTGCAACACTGAAAAACGAAGCATTTACAAGCCAGGACTTAGCAGTAACACCTTAACACCATGGAACTGAACAATGAAAAGGCTTAGAAGGCTACAAATGTACCTCTTCATCACGACCAGGGAAGCCACTCCGATTGAAGTTTTGACGCCACCCTCTCTCATAAAGAAACGAAACGAGCGGGCTCCTGAACAGCTCAGTTCTAGCAGGCTTCAGCTCGCTGTATTCTTTTGTTCCCGACGTGACAGTGAGATCCAAGAAGATATCTTTGCTGGTGAATGATTTGTTGCATTTTGAACATTTGAATCCAGACCTATAGATTGCAGACCTGGGACACGCCAAAATCAAAAGGCTCCATAAGTTATAATTCAGAAAAAATATGCACGAGAGATGAAGGTCGTGGACTTGGACATACAAGTTCATGCCTGGCGGCCCTTTCCTTATCAGCGGTTCATAGCAAACAGGGCAAGCAAACACCTCAGTTTTTGAAACGTCATTCTGCTCGGTTTTGATATCCTGAAACTTTTTAGAGAACTACAGTAAGTTTTACACAAAAGAAATAAAGTTCCATCTCAGGTTTATATCAAGCAACTAGTATGCAAAACATTCCTTTACGCTTAAAAGAACCCTTTCAGTAACTATGCTACTCCCTCCGTTCCACAATATAAGCCGTTGTAGCAAGCTGTAAAACGGCTTATATTATGGAACAGAGTTATATTAAACAAGCTGCTTCTTGACCGAAGCATACATGAGCACCTTGTTACAGAGATTAGGTCTCGGGTGTGGGTACAAGCTATATTGCAGAAATCAAGCACCACGTTAGCAAGTTTAGTTGTTGAGTGCTAGCACAAGCTGGCTCTCAGTTTTCAGGCATCCTATACATGGAAGGCAACAGAAATTCAGACAATCTCCCAGAAATTCAGACAACAACAGCAAACCATTTCACCAATCTACCATGCGAGGTTCAATCAATCTTTACATGTCACGCCTATAGACCAGCACTGCTGAGCACTACTTGCATCATCTCCCAGAACTGAAAAGCTCTGCTGACTAGTTTGAGTCGACTGATTACTCTGCTAAACATACTAATCCAGGTCCCCTGCAATCTGCTAAACATACTGATCATCTCCCACCTCGGCATAACAACAAACACTTTGTGTGCAGCGACGGCCAGTGTTCTCCCTTTCTCTAGTGCACACAACCGATTCAGGAAGCAGCTAGACAGGCTACTAGAGGGGAACGTACCGGGTCGACGGCGATGGCCGCGGCTACGGCCACCCGGCGAGCCGGCAGCGGCGGCAGGCCTAGGCTGCGGCGGAGGCGACGGGTGACGCGGGCGCGCTGCAGCGACGGGTAGGGGAGCAGGAAGCCGCGGCCGCCGCTCTCACCGCGAGCTCCATGGTAGCTGCAATCGAAGCAGTAACACGCCGGAGCTGGAGCCTGAGCCTGGCTAAGAAGGAAAGAAAGAAATGCTCTTTCGCAAGCTCCGGCGCCAAAGGAAGGTGTGGTGGGCATGGGCTTAGGCGTGGAGCCTCGCTCGTCCGTTCGCGCCAACTTGGCTACAGGTTGCGCGCGTTTTTTCTGCGACTCTGGTTAGTCTTGGTCCGATTTGAGTTCGCATCGGCGTGCACCTTGGGCCTGTAAATCTCCAAGTACGTAGCCCAGGAGACCTTATCCTGCTCTCCTTCAACACGCCGCCGCCGCTTCCGGTTGATCTCCGCCTCTAGTCGGCCGCAGTACCCATGGATTACACGGAAGCCTTGCCGGACGACGCGCTCGCAGGCATCCTCCGCCGTCTCCAGCCGCGCGACCTCGCCGCCTCCCGCTGCGTGCGCCAGGCGTGGCTGGCCGTCGTCGACGCCCACCGGCTGCTGCTCCCGCACGTCCTCCCGCACTCTCTGCACGGCCTCTTCCTCAACTACAACGGCTACGGACGCCCGCGCCTGTTCGCCCGCCCCTCCTCGGCCGCGCAGCCGGCCATCAACGGCAACATCAGCTTCTTGCCACGCTACTACGAAGGGTCGAGCATGATCGCGGATCACTGCAACGGCCTCTTACTGTACCGCGATCTTTACCAGAGGAAGCTCTACGTGGTCAACCCTGCCACTGCACGGTGGGAAGATGTCGCTTTGGAGGATAGCTATGCTACAACGCATCTTGTGTTTGACCCTCTCCTCTCGCCGCACTACGAGTTGTTCTCCGTTCCACTAGTGCCTATGAAAGTACTCCTAGACTCGCTAGCGCATGAAAGGCTCGCCGAGCATCCTCCGTTACTGACAAGGTTTGAATCATTTTTTTTTTATGGTCACCGGGGGGACAAAGTCTCCACCTGAATTTTTTTTATATCAAAGTTGCCTATAAGGTTTTGCAACCTCTACAAGATGGGTTCAAATGAACCAGAGTACACGGGGAGGGACCGGAGAGGAGATAAAACAAAAACAACGCACACCAACACACACAGGGGGGGTGGGGGTGGAAAACAGGCGCACTTGAGAAGCACTAACAGGTGTGCTGCATGACGACCACCACCAGGAAGACGGGCAGGACAGTGCTTTGAGGAGTGCGTCCGACGCCGTCGAAGGGCATCACGGTCCCGAGACATTGCAGATTGCAGCACCACCACTTGCTTGCATGGCGACTACCCCACAAGATGGCGAACCAGGAACGAACGGGGACCAACGAGTGAGACTGGCCTAGCACCGGCTCCACGAACCTTGACCCCGACCTCAGCCAAAGGTTTGAATCATCGCCAATTGATTTGACAGAATGGCCGCCATCCTTGTGGACATTAAATGTGTTCTCATCCAGCACACGACAATGGCATATCAGGTCGTTTGTCCGTGAAGGTGAGGCTACAGGGAGATTCATTGGAACCCATACCTACGTGGGAGGCATTTGGGGGCCGAGATGGCGTTACAATGCGTATTGGCAAGGATCACTCTACGTGCATTATAATGATGAGTTTCTCGTGAGGTATACACCACGGCACATCCTTCCATTATCACTTTTCCAATTCTTGCACGGGCAGTGTTTCTCTTGCATCCTGAATGTTTTTACAAGCATTGTATCACTTACATTGATAAGTTTTTTCCTTTAATGAGTTAAATTTGTCCAGGTTATCTTTGTTAGATTGCAAATACCAAGTAATAAAAGCGCCAATAGATATGGAGAAAACCAAACATGTCCAGATTCTTGGAAAATCGGAAAATGGGGTGTACCTTGGAACCCTACAAGCAAGGTATCAGCTTCGGGTTTGGACCCTCGCCGAATCAAGCAGACGTGTAGATTGGGTGTTGAAGCACCATATTGATCTTGAGTCCTGTGCAATATTATGGTTACGCGATCTCCAAGTTTTTGACAAAACATGGACCATAGTTGATGATGTTTATTATTATGATGATCATTATTATGACGATGAAGAAGAAGAGGAAGAGAAAAAGAAAGAGGTAGAGGTGGAGGTGGAGGCCGAGAAACAGGAAGAGGACGATAAAGGAGGAGTACATACAGAAAACAATGAAATGTTAAGGAGTGAGGATAGCGAATGGAACTCCGACGATGACAATGTTCTGGATACTAATAAGGATTATCATACTTGCTACGACAACATTTCTTTCCTTGGGTTTCACCCCTATAAAGTGGTTGTTTTTCTGGGATTACCATCATTTGTAGGAGTGGCCTATCATCTGAAAAGCTCAAAAGTTCAATACCTCGGTGAAATGCGCCCAAAGGATTACTTGAACTCACCTATAAGTGGCATTGCATGATTGGGGAGCTTCTTAAGCATGCTTCAGAGGGTCCTACGGACATTGGAGTATTTTGGTAATAGTTTAAGGAACGACTGCATAATGTTTGGGTCCTTTTTTTTTTGGCCATCATCTCTTTGAAACTGCTCCTGATTTGTTATGTGGATATCACGCGGTCTGCACCAATTATAATGACTTGTTCTTGTGGGTTTCTACCTATGGTTGCAACAAGTGCTTCCATACATGTTCTGTCGATCTGGCCGCTACATTCCTCTCGTTATTCCTCAAAAAACAAAAAAAACACACACTCTTGTTTACTCACTTTTCGACACGAGTAAATAGGAACGTGCTTCTGAATTCAAATTAAATTTTGCACCCTAGCTTGTGATACTTGCGGGCATATTTCGTGCTAGTATTTTGTGTTTCCAATTCTGAGACAATCTATGCAATTTAAACAACAACTGCTTCTTTTCCGAAGCATAACACGAGTGCCTTGTTAGCAAGTTCAGCTGAGTGTTAGACTGTTAGTACAAGCTAGTTCACACGCATCCAAGGCGACAGAAATACAGATATCAGCAGCTGGCCATTTAGCTCGTTTGATAATCTACAATGCGATGTTCAATCTTTTTACATCTCGAATCCAATGATAAGCACTGCAGTCTCAAGCCGAAAAGCTGAAAATCTCTGCTAAACCTCGGCTAGCTCGAGTACTGACTAACCATCGGTTCTGCCAAACCCTCCCACCTTGGCATAACACCAAACATGTGGTCTGGGTATAGCAATCCGGTCACTGCCTTTTCGAGTAAACACAAGAGGTTTCACTTCCTTCTTGGGAGATATAAATCAGCTAGAGATGTACGCAAGTACCGGGTCGGCGGCGCATGGCCATGGGCCATGGCAGCGCCCGCAGCCCTGGCGCAGGCGTGTGTACTGAAGCGACTGGTAAGAGGAGGAGGAAGCTGCCGCCGTTGCTCTCACAATCACGGTAGCACGCTATAGCTGGAGCCCAGAAGCGCGGGCCGGCGAGCAGAAAGGGTGTGGTGGTTGTGAGCTCAGGCGTTGTCTCGCCAACGTGACTGTTGTGCTCGCTTCAGGAAACACTTGCCTGGTTTGAGTTCGGGTCGGCTACCACTTTAGGTAACGTGGAAATATTCAAGTACGCGGCCCACCAGAACCTACCGATCTTGCACCACCAAGCCGCCGCGGCCGCCGCATCCAGCGTTCTAGGTCATCTTCGCCACTGGTCCGCACCAAGGCTGCGGTCTCCATGGATCACACGGAATCCTTGCCGGACGACGCGCTCGCCGCCATCCTGCGCCGTCTCCGGCCGCGCGACCTCGCCGCTTCTCGCTGCGTGCGCAAGGCGTGGCTCGCCGTCGTCGACGCCCACCGGCTGCTGCTCCCGCACTATCTCCCGCACTCGGTGTGCGGCCTCTTTCTAAGCTACGTCGACCACAATCTCCCGCACCTGTTTACCCGCCCCTCCTCGGCGCAGCCCACGATCAATCTCAGCTTCTTGCCACGTTACGGCAGTACATTTTGTGACGAACTCCTAGACCACTGCAACGGCCTCCTGTTGTTCAGTTGCTGGAGGACGTTCTGCGTGGTCAACCCCGCCACTAAACGGTGGGAAGATGTCGCCTGGGATAGCGGTGATGATGACAACCCACGTCTTGTTTTTGACCCTGCCACCTCGCCGCACTACGAGGTGTTCTTGATCCCGCGACAGCGTGAAATTGGGAGCACGGCCGAGGACCCAAGTGATTCGATGGAATGGCCGCCATCCTTATGGACATTAAATGTGTTCTCATCCCGCACAAGACAATGGCAAATGAGGCCCTTTGTCCGTGAAGGTGAGCCTGCGGGGACAATAGCTAGTGCACGACTAGATTCATTCAGGCCTACATGTCTGGGATGGTCGGGACCGAGGTGGCGCTACAGTGCGTATTGGCAAGGATCACTCTACGTGCATTGCCGTGGTGCGTTTGTTGTAAGGTATACACTCTGGCGCATCTTTGCAAAATCATTACTAGTGTTTCTACAAGCATTGCATCACTCTAGCATTGGTATTGATGACATTGTTTATTGAACTACTAGTAATCTTGCACACACAATGCGTGGCTTTGCTGATACAAGCTCAATAAAGCACATTAATTATAAGACCATTAACAGTGTACTCAACAAAACATAGTACATTTCTCAAGGTCATGCCCTTGACTGGCAGCACAACGAACTCATCACGAGCCCCAAGCTAGGAAATTCTTTTGTAACCACTGCTTGTATTTTGTAAGTTTCACAAATTGTCGATGCAATTTCTACATGCCGATAAGTTTGTTCACATGGTCCAACCTCACGTCTTTGTAAGTAATATCCTACAGCAATATGCAATTTGACACCAGATAACAAAAACTAAGAAGTTAGCCAATCACATTATATGTATCAAGATTTTTTAACGATATATTGTAGAATATTAAATAAAACTTTAATACATGAGACCACAAGGAAAATAATATAAGTCATTCCACAGCGAATGTTAAATATTTGTCATTTGTTAAGAAGCCAATTATACCAAAAGTTTAGACTCGATTATACCCCCCAGAAAATGTTTCCATTGGTACATAGTACATAGCTCCATGGATTTGTTGGCCGGTAGCAAAGGTTAGTATTAGGTAAATAAAAATGAGTAATACATCGTGTGCTAGCAGGAAAGAGCGGTTAATAAAATTTGAAAACAAAGTTGCTTGCCAGTAGCTCTCGCTACACATGATCCGCCAAATCCGGAATCAACCCGGGGACAAGGAAAATTGTGCTCAAAGCTGCTACTGAAATTTTCTGCGAAAAGGTCGCTTCAAATTGCAGCAGCTGAAACAAGGATATCCATGCTCACATCGAGCAAAAACAATGAAATGAACCAGATCGTCTGAGACGGACTTGATGGATAAGATAATATAACGCTGAATTGGAATGAGCTGCATCAGCATTGGCAGTAAATTCTTGTAAAATAAGGATACATAGAACTGAACAAGTCTAGCATGGCAAGCGATGTGATCTGTGTAAAAAAAATCAAAACTGCCTGTTGTGATCTGCAGCGAACACAAGCGGCGGCTTTCCCATCCCTCAGTAGGTAACCCACGTTTGATCACCACACAGCCGCACGGCTCCGTATTCAAGCTTCCTCGCCGGCGCCAGCGGATGAAGTATCAAATCAAGGGGGCAAATGGGTAGGGCAGGGCGGGACGGCAAGCAAAGACGCAATTAGAGGCGCAGGGTGATTACTTTCCTTTTTTATTTTTTTACCATAGTAGACCACGCGGAGGAGATTAGCAGATTCGGTGTTGTTGCTAGCGTGAGATGCACATCGTCAATCTGAGACGTTCAACTTAGATGTCTATACGGTGCAGATTCTTTAGATCTAATAGACTCGTTCTTTTTATGTTAGTATAGATAAATTAACATTTATACAGGTTGTCTTTGTCAGATTGCAAATGCCAAGTAATAAAAGCGCCGATGGATACCGAGAAAACAGAACATGAGCAGTTTCTTGGAAAATCAGAAAAAGGAGTGTACCTTGCAACGGTACACGATACTTATCAGCTTCAGGTTTGGACCCTCACTGAATCAAAAAGACGGTTGAATTGGGTGTTAAAACACCATATTGATCTTGAGCCATGGTCAAAGGTATGTTTAAAGGACCTCCAGGTTTTCGAAGAAACTTGGACCATAGCTGATGATGTTCATCAATATAATTGCTATTATTATGATGAAGAAGAAGATGAAGAGGAAGATTATGATGAAGAAGAGGAACAGGAATATTACGATGAAGAAGAGGAAGATGAAGTGGAAGAGGAAGAGGATTGGGAATGGAACTCCGACAATGACAATGTGTTGAATATTGAAGATGGTTATCCTGAAATCGGCTGCGGCAACCTCTCCTTCCTTGGGTTTCACCCCTACAAAGAGGTTGTTTTCCTAAGATTAACTAGATTTGTAGGAGTGGCTTTTCACTTGAAAAGCTCAAAAGTTCAATATCTAGGAGACATGCGCCCAAAGGATTACACTAGGGCACCAACAAATGGCATATACGAAGCATTCCCATACACCCCTTGCATGATTGGGGAGCTTCTTAAGCCTACATCAGAGGATCATCGCGGACATTAGAGTATTTCGGCAACAGCATAAGAAACGGCACCCTTGATGTTTTGGTCCTCTTTGTATTTTTATTTTTCCCTATGGTCTCTTTGAAACTGCTCCTTGTTTATTACGTGGATTATGTGCACTGCAATATTGATTATTTCTTGGTCTTGTGATTATAAGTGGCATCAAGTGCATCCATATTTGTTCTGTTTGGCCGCTTAATTACATTCCTGTTGTTATTACTCAATGAAGAAAGAATAATATTCCTCGATCTTATTTATTCAGTATTTTTATCATTCATGTAAACAAGCACTGCAGGCCATGGCTCACATCATGTCCCAAAACTGAAAATATCTGCTAAACCTTGACTAGCCCGAGCCGAGTGGTCACTCACTCACCATCGGTTCTGCCAAAGCCTCCCACCTTGGCATAACACCAAACATGGGTGTGCAAGCGCAGCAATCTGTTCTGGCTTCTTCAGAAAAACACAACCGGTTCCAACAAAACATGCAAGGGCAGAAATACAGATATCAGTGAGAGACGTGCATGTGCATACATGCCGGGTTGACGACGATGGCCGCGGCGACGGCCACCCGGCGAGTCGGCGGCGGCGGCATGCAGGCCCCGGCCGCGACGGAGGCAGCGGGGGGAGGGCTCAGGAGTGGCGCCAAGCTGTTCCGATCACGGCAACTTGACTGTTCCGCTTGCTTCCGGAAACGTTTGCCAGGTCTGAGTTCAGGTCGGCTACCCACTTTGGGTAACGTGGGACCTATAACAGAACCAAGACATGACAGCTGGAAATCTTCAAGTACGTTTCCGTCATCAAGTACGCAACTCAACAAGCCTCTAAGCGAATTGTTTTCCTGCAACACGCGGCCGCCGCTTCTAGGTCATCTTCGCCACTGGGCGGCACCAAGGCCGTCGTACCCATGGATCACACGGAAGCCTTGCCGGACGACGCTCTCGCCAGCATCCTCCGCCGCCTCCGGCCGCGCGACCTCGCCGCCTCCCGGTGGGTGCGCAAGGCGTGGCTCGCCGTCGTCGACGACAACCGGATGTTGCTCTCGCATGTCTTCCCGCACTCGTTGTGCGGACTCTACATCAACTACATCGACTATGAAAGCCCGCACTTGTTTGCCCGCCCGTCGGCGCAGCCTGAGATCGACGGCAATCTCAGCTTCTTGCCCAATTACAGAGATATGACAATCTTGAATCACTGCAACAGCCTCTTGTTGTACCGTGACGTACGCGGGTGGCTCTCCGTGGTCAACCCCGCCACGAGGCGGTGGGAGGATTTTCCTTGGAAGGATCTAAATGGTAGACCACATCTTGTGTTCGAACGCCTCGCCCCACTACGAGGTGTTCTCGATTCCGCAAGTGCCTCAGAAAGTGTTCTTGAGCTCTCCACCACATGATTTGATAGAATGGCCACTAACCGTGTGGACGTTAAATGTATTCTCATCCAGTACAAGACAATGGCAGATGTGGTCATTTGTCCGTGAAGGTGAGGCTGCACTAACAAGAACTAATGTACAACTGGATCCATTGGATCCCATATCTCTCTGTTTGGGGGACCCAGGTGGCGCTACAGTGTATATTGGCAAGGATCACTCTACTTGCATTGTCATGGTGCATTTGTTGCGAGGTATACACCATATCACATATTTTCAAAAAAAAATTACGAATTCTTGCATTATTAGTTTTTCTTGCATGTGAATGTTTTTAGAATCATTGCATCATAATGGCATTGACATTGATGAATTTTTTGTAGCCTGGATTATTAACATTTGTTGTGCAGATTGTCTTTGTCACATCGCAAATTGCCGATGGATTCTGAGGAAACCAAACATGCAGAGTTTCTTGGGAAATCAGAAAAAGGGGTGTACCTTGCAAAGCTACACAGTAGCTGGCACCTTTGGGTTTGGACCCTCACTGAATCAAGCGGACAAATGGATTGGTTGTTGAAGCACCATGTTGATCTCAAGCCCTTGACACGGATATGGTTACACGACCTCGTGGTTTTTAATAAAACATGGACCATAATTGATGATGAATATGCTCATTGTCGTTGAGTGGCTTATTACTTGAAGTTACTTGAAGAGCTCAAAAATTCAATATCTGGGTGAAATGCGTCCAAATGATTACGTCCGCTCACCTACAAACGGCATATATGAATCATTTTCGTACACCCCTTGCATGATTGGGGAGCTTCTTAAGCATGCTTGAGAGGGTCCTCGCGGATATTACAGTATTTTGGCAATAGCTTAAGGAACATCACCGTGATGTTTGGGTCATCCTTTTTTATTTTTATCTATTCTCTTAGAAACTGCTCCTAGTTTGTTACATGGATGTCACATATCTGCTCTGCACTATCGATTACTGTTTGTTCTCGTGAGTTTCTACTGAAGTGCCAACAAGTGCATCCATATTTATACACTAGGCCCGGGCCCGTGCTTCGCTACGGGAGGGAAAACCGAGTTTCAGTTTGGATTTAAATTTCGTAATGAATTGCTTGTGAATCGTTTTAAAAAGGAGAGAAAATGGCAGTGGATTAATAGTGCCGTTAAATCATTTTCCAAATTTATAACTTTGGTTCCACTGGACAGAGGATGCATTTCTTGACATTTAATAAAAGGATTCATTTTGAAAACATTTTTAGAACTAAAGTGTTGAATTCTACGGTCGAAATGCATCTCTGTATTTTGATCGACTAAAACAGATGCAAAAAGGAAAAGTAATGATGCCAAATTAAAATACATGGTCAGAGCTTTGCATTGATGTAAAGTTTGTTAAATTTGGAGTTGTGGGTTGGAAGTTATGCATTTACAAAGTTTAGTTTGTTCTCTGTCTATTTAAACAAAATTTAGAAAATAGATTAATCTCGGCCGTCCGTTCTAACTTAAACGGACGTTTCAGATTCTTCCGTACCACTTCTAAGACAGAGGACGATTTCACAAATCTTTTAAAATTGGTTTGCCTCAATTCCGAGTTCAAAATCAAAAGTTATAAAGAAAACAGGAAATAAAGAATAAAACAAATTGAATAAAAAAAATGTTTTCGCTGAGCTAGTTGGGCCGCAGCCCAACTGGTCAGACTGCGCGCGTGCAGCCAACGAAACGGGCCGCTTTTGGCCCAGCCGGGTTTTTGCATAGAGGTCCATGGTTTTGTGGTAAATTCTGGATAAGTCAGTAGGGCGTACGATCTGTGAACTGTGGGTTAATTTCCCAGTTTGTCAGGGGTTTTTTTGCAAACTGGTGTTCTGAACCGGTATATTCACTTGGCGGTGGCAGTGGCTGTAATATGTCCGAACAGCCAGGGGCAAAATCGGGAAAAAAAAGTTGGACGACAAGAAGCCTTACTTTCTTTTATAGTAGGTATATATATATAGATATATGACCCCGCTGCATGGCATCAAAATCAGTGGCGGAGCTGGTTCACAAGCGTTGGGTTCAAGTGAACCCAATAGATTCTCCAAATCCTTTACTAATTTTGTATTTCTAGTGCTAATTTAGTTAAATATTACACCAAGAAAATGGAGCTGAACCCAATGGATTGATCAAAATGCTACTGCCATTTTTTTTCATGCTGGTTCAAACAATTAACTTGAGGTCCAATCAGTAGAACTAAATTCTATTATAACATGAGTACATATACGTGCAGATTTGGAAATGCAATGCCAATAGAATTGTTTGGCCCACAACATCCGTGTGTTCATGGCACATATACAGGCATAATGATCGATCAACAAACTGTATTGTATTTATGACGCTTGACGCGCCAACCAACAAATCGGACAACAGCATTTAACACATTGCAATCGAAAAGTTACTCACCTTGTGCCCATCTTAGACCAGAGGCGCCATACTCGCCTGCTCCTCCAGGTCCACAAGCAAGTAGGCCCTCTCGGACTCCGACTCGGCAGCATACTCGTACCGCGGAGCAGCTGGTGATGACGGGCAACAGGAGGCCATGGCCAACATAGCAACGGCACTACTGGACCTGAAACATCCAGGTCACGCCGGACCAAAAGGCCGAGGAGTTGCCGGAGGCCAGACGCACCACATAGCTGGTCGACGAGGAAGTCGGAGGGCCTGAAGAAATACAGGTCGCAGCACGGTATTATGCATAAGCAGGAAAAAAATCGAAAGAATTGAGCACACCTAATTATCACATATCACACTACTACAGACTTGATCTTACAAGCATATCCTGAAGAGAGATGGGAAAAACAATGTTTTTCAGAAACTGCAGAATCAATTCAACTCGCCATGGAAAACAAGCCACAATTTAATCAATGTAGCTTGAACTTTCTTAAATCTTACACACCTACACTTGGCACGAAATTGCCCACTAAGTCAATATGTTGGAATGTGACAGTTTTTCTAGTACCAAAAAAATGTCTTCTTATTGGGAAGTGTTGGATACTGGAACCAATAATGGTTCACAGACTGCAGAAATCAATTCAAGTCACCATGGAAAACTAGACACAGTCTAATAAGAGTAGCTTGAGCTTTCTTAAATTTCACCCACTTATACTTAGAGCCAAAATGCTCAGTAAGTTGATATGTTGGCATGCGATAGTATGTTAATACCCAAAATAAACTAGAAGTTCAGAAACAGTCTAACCAATTGAACTCGCTAATGAAGACTAGCCACCACGATCTTATTAAAGTACTGTGAGCTTTTCTTTAATTTCACAGACATGTAAACTTCCACGCATGGATTACGAGTCGTTCGACTAGTCACGACTAGTCGACGACTAGTCGACGAGTCGCTACCTGGAGGTCGACTCGGACTGTCGACTCGACTAGTTGGGCGAGTCGCTCGACTCGATCGACTAGTCATGACTTATCTTGACTAGTCGCACCTGTTCAGTCGATCGACTAAAAAAAAGGCCCCACATGTCATATATTTTTCCAATATTGCTTTGACTCATGCCCCACATGTCATATTTCCCTGGAATTGCCCAGGTTTTCACCCACTCCCCTGTCCCCAGCACTTTATTTGCACATATTAGTGCTTGTATTATACTAGTATAAGTAATATAATATGATATTTTATAGCAAATATTACTGTATACTCATGTCGACTAGTCAACATGAGTCATGACTAGTCACGACTAGTCTACCAGTCGCTACTCCAGATCGATTCGTCGACTCGTCGACTCGTAATTCTTGCTTCCACGGTACCAGATAGTCACAAGACAAATGCGATTCCATTCCCAAGCACACTGAATAACCAGGATACACACCTACTCTCACTCACCAAACATCTAGACCTCTCTAATCAAAGCAGCCGATGGGACTAGGTAATACTAAATCAAACAAGCAGCCTGATTGCGTTCACCTGCTCGTTGATGGATCCCAGTCGACCGGCAGTGGATGGCCCTGTGCCGGACCGGGGGCTAGGAACGCCGCGGTGCCCTCCGTGGTTCCATGCAGCGCGTGGTGGACGACGGCCCTCCGTGGCTCGCTGTGCCCTGTCGCAGCGTGCAGCGCCTTCCTTCGGCAATGAGGTCCGGCGAGCTCGACGGAGCAGCGTGCATGCGCACACCGGCGAGCAAGCCGGCTGGAACGCTGTGCTTGATGGGCGACCTTTGAACTTGGACCTGTGAAAAATGACATCAATAAGCACACAATTGCAAGTTACGTAGATTCGGTAGAACTGGCATATATATGACAGCATCAAACTCTCTCAAGAAGCTTCTAATATGGAACTTTTTTAACTAAAAAAGAAAGTTACTGTTATTTTCCTAGTTGTTCATTTCTCTGATAAACAGTATTTTTAATATCACAACAAACACATTCTGCTGCACAGTATTTTCTTCTCAGAGCATGGCATGTGTTTGCAGAAAAACAATTTATCTTCTCATTTGGGAAGACCAGAGTATAGCATACCGTAATTCAGTAAGTTAATACGTCAGCGTGCCACAGTAGGTTATTGCCAAAAAAGAACTACTTGATATCGGAAGTAGCTTGAGTTTTCTTAAACCTTACGCACCTACAGTTAACACGAAATTGCTCAGTAGGTTAATATGTTGGCAAGCGACACTATTTTAGTACCAAAAAAGGTATTCTTATTGTGAAATACTTGATACTGGAACCAAACAATAATGGTTCACAAACCACAGAATCAATTCATGTCGCCATGGAAAACTAGCTACAATCTGATAAGAGTAGGTTGAGCTTTCTTACTTCACCCACCTTATGTTTAGCGCAAAATTGCTCCTTTAGGCATGCGACCGTTACTTAGCAACTGATGTACGTGGCCTAAATCGAACTAGCAGCCTGATGGCGCTCAGCTGTTTGTGGACGGATCCCAGTCGACCGGCAATGGATGGCGTTGCGCCCGACTGGGGACTAGGAACGCCACCATCCCCTCTGTGGTTCCTTGCAGCGTGTGGTGGACAACGGCTCCTCCGCGGCTCGAGGCGCCCAGTCGCATCCTGGTGGCCGGTGCCCAATTGGCGAAGCGGTCCGGCGAGCTAGACGGAGCGCCCCGCATCGTGCTATCAATGCATGAGTGTGCTTGCGAGCAAGCCAGCCAGGATGCTGTGCTTGCTGGGCGACCGATGAACTTGTTAACTTGGACCTGTGAAGAATGACAGCAATGCTCCCTCAGTCTTAGCGGGTACATAAAGCACACAATTGAAAGTTACATAGATTCAGTAGATCTGACATATATATGACAGCATCAAACTCTCTCAAGAAGCTACTTATGGACCTTTTTGAAATAAAAAAGAAGATTACTGTTATTTTCTTAGTTGCTCAATTCTCTTATCGCCAAACTCTCTTAAATAAGAACTAGGACTCCAGGTACTACCACACAGCACGTAATTGATGCTACCACTAAGAAGATAATACCACACAACCTTGGCTAGCACAAGACACACACACGGCCAAGGCACAAAGGACACGACCCAGAGCATCATGCAGAACACTATTTTATAGCATGGCATCTACCGATTCAAGCACGTCCAATGAAAAAAAAATGACCTTAGGGTGCCGATGTCGACAAGCTCCCGACCGGCGGCACTGAGGTCGGCGTGCTGGGCCTTCGGGGTAAGCAGCTCGACCTCCTGCATGCTGTGGACACGCCAAACCCGGCCTTCAGGTCCGGCGCATGCTCGAAGAAGACGTGCTGCCTGCAAGGCATCCGCGAAGAGAACACGTCTGTTCCCAACACCCCATGATCATGGCTGATCTCTCCCTGGTAAAAAGGGATGACATCAAAATTCAATCAGTACAGATCCAACTCAATGGAAATTGCTACTAATCAGGGCATGACTAACTCTCAATAGCAAAAACAATTTCTCAGAGCATGGAATATGTTGCAGAAGACAGTCTGTCTTCTCGTTTGAGAAGACCAGAGTATAGCATACCATAATTAGGTTAATGTGTTACCATGCAAGAGTAGGTTAGTACAAAAAAAGAAGTACTGGATATTGGAACCAATAATGGTTCACTGACCTGCAGAGTCCTCAATTAAAGTCGCCATGGAAAACTAGCCACAATCTAATAAGAATAGCTCTTAAACTTCACCCACCTATACTTAGCACGAAATTGCTCAGCAAGTTAACATGTTTGGCATATGCGGAAGTAAGTTAGTACCCAAAATAAACTACTACTCCGTAGTTCAGAAACTGCCTAACCAACTGAATTCGCTAATGAAGACCAACCACCACCATCTAATTAACGTAGTGTGAGAGTTCTTTAATCACACGGACCTGTGAGTAAACTTCGTCGATACTAGGAAGTCACAGGACAATTGCGATTCCATTCCCAAGCTTGCTGAGCCCCAACCACTCTCACTCACCAAACATCTAGACCTGACCTTTAATCGAAGCAGCTGATGTACGTACGTACTACTCCCTCCGTTCCAAAATAGATGACTTTCATTTGTCTACATACAGATGTATATAGACATCTTTTAGTGTGTACATACATCCATATGTGGATATATAGAAGTCAAGTAATTTGGAACGGAGGGAGTAGGTCGGAATAAATCGAAGGAGCAGCCTGACTGCGCTCAGGTACGTACCTGCTCGTGGATGGATCGATCTCGGTCGACCAGGGGCAATGGATGGCCCTGCGCCGGACCTGGGACTAGGAGCGCCGCCTTCCCCTCCCTGGTTCCCTGCAGCGCGAGGTGGACGACGGGACCTACGTGCCGGCGTGCAGCGGCGACGCGGTCCGGCGAGCTCGATGGTGCGCCGCGCATCGTGCTACCGATGCACGCGCGCGCCAGCGAGAATGGCCTGGAAGCCGTGCTTGCTGGGCGACCGGCGCCGCGTATCCCTCGTCGGGAGGGGGCCAAAGACCGGACCTTTCTCCTCGCTCGTGTACGGCCGGAATCCTTGGCGGCTAGGGTTTGTTGCGGGGGCGGTGGATGGAGGGTTCGACGCCATGGAATTGGCTGAGGAGGAGGTGGTGGTGGCGTCGGGGCGGAGCTCAGCGGTGCGAGGACTCGACTGAGATGGCCGGAATCGGCCAGCGCAAGAGGCGGCGGCACAGGGGATCGGGATGGCTGGGAATGAGATGGATGGAGAGGAATGAGGGAGAAAATGACACAAAACCGCCACATTTGTGGGTGAGTTCTAGCATAGCCACCACAATTCAGATTTTTGACACATAAATACCACTTTAGGGGCTAGTGTGGGACGCTGAGCACTGATTTTTCTGTTTAAGCACGCTAACACGTTTTCTGACGGTCTGGACCCACCTGTCGGGTCTACCTGGCAAAATTTGACAGAGCAAAGTAAAAAAATGCCGTAGGGCCCACCTGTCATTGTCTCTCTTCCTCTCTTTTTTCCTGACCCGCACAACGAACGCAAGTCAACGCACACAACCTGCTCGCTCCTCCCCCAAGATCGCCCCAGTCTGGTCGCCGGCCGCCGTCGCTAGTCGCCAGTCAAGGCACTGCTCCTCCGGCAATACTAGATGAAGTCAACGCCGCCCCGTCCCTGGACCGCGCTCGACCTTCCCACCGCCGCCTCCCTGCCCGCACGAGCGCAGGCGCGGACGCCGGCCACGGCCACCTCGTCTCCTACCTACCGCCCCTGGCCTACCTCACCGGCGGCGCCTCCGTCACACGCCGGCTGTGCTCCCAGCCAGAGCCATACTGGCCGCGCCGCCGGCCGCGCGCCCGACGGTCTGCCCTCGTTTCTGTCTTCCCTCATGGAGGTCCGGCGGCGCTCGCATGCGGTCGGCGTCGAAGGGGAGCACCGCGAAGACGGCGTGCAGCCTGGCCGCGCGCCGCGCCTGACCGCACTCGGCACTCGCCCATGGCCACGCGCCGCCTAGCTGCGCTCGCCCGCGGCCGCGCCCGGCGCCGGCGCGTCCGGACGGTGAGCGTGCAGACGACCGTAGAGCAGCTTGCAGACGACCACCGAGTACCCACGTTCCGCCCAGCTCTCGACGGACACGGACGGGGTGGGGGACGCGCAGTCCTGGTCTTAGGCCGCGTACATGAGCTGGTGGAGTCGCCGGTCAGCCTGCGCAACGGAGCAGGCGGGAGCAGCGACCACGCCTGTCGGGTCGGAGCCACCCATGCTGCTCGTCGCGGACGCGTCCAACAGAGCACGACGTCGTCCCTACTCACCCGCGCGGGAGGCTATCAATGCCGGTGTAGTACAGCTGAGCATACGTTCGGCGCGGGCGGCCATGCGTGGCCAGGGACGGTCGCGGGCGCGGGCGGCCAGGGCTAGGCACGGCCGACCGAGCTCAAGGCGGACACGGCGCGGACGAGCAAGGCCACCGCGGAGGCGAGCTCGAGAGTTCGTGGCCAGGCCGAGCTCCGGCGCGCACACGCCCTAGCTGTCCGCGAGAGTTTGCGGTCGAGCTCTGCGGGGTCCCGCGCACGACGGCCGCGCAGAGTACGCAGCCCATCGGCCACGACTCCTTGCACGAGCGCGTTGACCTGTTTTTTCATATATTTTTTGCCAGGTAGACCCGACAGGTGGGTCCAGACCGTCAGAAAACGCGTTAGCGTGCTTAAACAGAAAAATCAGTGCTCAGCGTCCCACACCAGCTCCTAAAGTGGTATTTATGTGTCAAAAATCTGAATTGTGGTGGCTATGCTAGAACTCACCCGCAAATGTGGTGGTTTTGTGTCATTTTCTCGGCATGAGGAGGCAAAGAGGATGATAGTCTGCGCGAAAATTTCGGCAGGATTTGTTGGGCTGGGCCAAATTTCCGTCAAAATGAAATTTCCTTTTGGAGCGCTCGCTCGTGTTGGAATGAAATTTCCTTTTGGCGCCGAGGTACATCACTACATGTATGCGTGTGTATGGAGTACGTACCAATCAAAATGGTCGTGCTTGCATGCACATGTACGAGACTTTTGTCCACGAAAAGGTACGTCAACTGCTTGCACATGTCCATCACGTAAGTACTCCACGAGGGCTTCCTTTTCGTCTCCCACCTTTCTCTCTCTTCGTTCCTTTCTTGAGACTTTGAGTGAGAGTCGTCTGCCGCTTTCCGGCCCCTCTCCTCTCCCTCTCCGGCAGCTCTGCCGGTCAGAGTAGAGGGGGGAGAGGGTGCCCGGCCCCCTTGTCCATAGTAGCTTTAGGTTTCCTGCTTTGGCTTGTGTGGCTTTTATGCTTTACTAGCACAACACCCGTGCGTTGCAACAGGTGAACAAATGAGAAATAATTATTAGAAAAAAAAACCAGTTAAGATCTTACCAAGAGGACTACATTTTCAAAGGAATCCAGATCAGCCTGTGTCGATGCAGGGACGTTTTGAAATATGAGGAGGTGCATAAGATGTTTGACAATCTTTTGGAGGCTTTTGACTTACGTATGGGGCATAGCTTTTTTCATAACCCTTTTTATCTCTTCTGTAGGAACAAAAAATACATATATCTTTTTTACCAATTGCTCCGAGTTATAAAATGTTGAACATAAGCATTATTTTTCGGTCACAAAGGTTTGCACCTATATGATCAACATTTAAACATATCCAGATGTAGACCAACATGAATGATGGTCGCTGCCATCGCCGCTATGCCGCATTCGGAGTACCTCGACTTGGTCGCTTTGTCAATCCCTTAGCCTCACAGTGCGTCGAGCTACATTGTCGCCTGGTTCATGCAAAATGATATTTAATCTGTCATGAAGCACCGGCATTGTGCTAGTAGTGGAAAATTTGCACTTCCTTCATATGAAAAAAAAAACTGTTATATGGATTGGATGAGACAAGCTTGTGGCGTAACACTATTTAGCATAAGCCCGCAGTACAAAAATAATAAAGGACTTCATTTTGAGACAAATTGTCATATGAATGTTTAGACAAGACTCGTGCAAGCTTAGCCCACAAATAGCAAAAACTGCAATTATTTGAGAAAGTCAAGATTAATTTTTTTGGTACTCCATTTGAGAACTGGTACATGAATCGGTGACGAATTTTCTCCTGTGTAGGGAATCGGCAATTGGACCCATGTGACATTGGAAGATAGACAGCAAGGCGATCCACGCAAAAAAAAAAAAAAGCAAGGCTATCAAAAATCAGGTTTGGTTTCCTTGTTCCTTATGTATAGTGGCTCTCGGCGTTTTCTTAGATCATTGGCCCATTAGCGTGGCGATTTAGCGTGGTGATGGCCCATGTTTCTGATCCGGCCGTAGCGAGGCGATGGCCCATGTGTGTGATCGCTGATTCGCTGTCGTAGGCTCGTAGCGAGGCGAGGGGCGACATACGAACGGACGGACACCAACTGCGACGTACGTACGACGTACGTCCACTAAGGATATTATATAGTAGAGATGTTGTTTCGAGCTGCAGATCTGCTGACGCGCGTCAGTGTTTTGCAGCTAGGCATCGCAGTCTTCAGCTCCCAGTGGTGGGGTGGCTGCTGGCCGGCGGTTCCTGGCGAATCTGGTGCTCGTGTGGGCTTCCTCTTCTTTTGGCGTGTTGCTGGGCTTCTGCTCCTTCTAGCCTACTGTGGTGGCGAGGGGAAGGTTCGGTCAAGCATGGTAGCCGGTGGATCTCGAGGAGGCCGGGCTAGCGCCATCGATTCGATCTGGCACGCTGGTGCTATTCTCTTCCCCTTGGCCGGCCGTGGAGGCGAGGGAGGTGGAAGGGGTGGCCCTCTGCTTGCTCGATCTGAAGATGGCGTGTCATGCCTGGCGTGGTCGTCCCGGAGCTCCGACCATGCTGTGGTGGAGTTCTCTTCCGGTGGCTCTCCATGGTGGATGGCATCCCGGGGAGACGAAGCCAGAGGCGCTGGCTCTTGGATTCGAAGCCGTTGCAATCTTCTTCTCCTGCCTCCTCTAGTCTGTGGCAGGATCTGGAGTTCTGACGGCGGGGCGGGTATCAATTGGCAGCGGCGTAGAATCCCTGCTGTCTCGGCCTCCTCCCGTGTTGCGTTGATGTTCGTCTTGCTTATCGCCATGGTGGCGAAAGGAGATGGCGGTGCTGCAGCAGGCGGAAGTTTGCGGCGGCGGTGGAGCGATGGAGCCTTCAGTTTCTCGAGCTTATCTTCGACGGTCCAAGGTGACCGGATGAAATTGCTGGTATGCTCCAGCACCTGTTTAACCTCCGATGTGAGGCCCTTGTCAAAGTCTGCTGTTGTTGTGGTTCGCGTCGGCATCGAAGCAAGTGGCGAAGTCCCCGTGACGGTGTTCGGCGACGGCAAGCTTGACTTTCTGCTGCTCGACGGTGGGGAAAAAGAAGGACTTGTTTGGAATTTTGCATCTTTCAGTACGGTCCTTTCTGCTCCTGTCAGGGACCTATGTGTTTTTTCTCTTTTTTATGGGGTCCTCTATATTATCTTTGTACACCCACTGTATGGAATATAATGAGGCTTCTAGCCCCTTCGGGGGCGCTCCTTGTGCAAAAAAAAATCACGTAAGTATTCAAGCTAGTACTGTATATACCATGGTTGGCACGAGACGAGCGGCGGAAATGGTCGTCCACCCTACCTACACATCCAACTGTCGAGCACAAAACTATGCTTCTTAGTCGATGTCCGGCGCGCAGAGCAAAACCTTGTTGCTTAGAGTCACTACTAGAGCAGCACCGTCAACGACCAAAAGCGCTCGTGGTCACACCCTCCATCGCTGATACCGACTCAGCACCCCTACCTTCTGCCACTGACACCGACTCGGCAACACCACCCAAGTTCGCCCTATACGGCAAGATGAAGATCGGAACACACAAACGTGTCACCTGGACCACCTCAAGAAGATGATATGAGAGGCGGCCGGAGAGCCTAGATCTACCATGGGGAGAGCAGATCTCCGGGACGCTCACATAGTGGCAAACAACATGCATGAAGCTTTTGTGCCAAATGTGTCTATCATATGTAAACATGGACAAAAAGTAGGGGTACCACCGTCAGACGGGGATGCATTAAATCACACGAGGAATGGTCACAAAACCCTTCCCCTTTTTGCATGGGGTCCTAATATGGGTATATAATGACAGTGTATAGAGGAAAAGCCTATACACAAGTCTGAAGTGTAATTGGCTTCACAAACAGGATTACACCGCCCGACACTTCTGGACTTATAGTGAAGAACTCCCACTTCAAATCAACGGAACGAACTCTTGTAAAAGACTTGACTTGCCTATATTTGGCTTGTTCATGTTATTATGACCTATTCTAACAGTAAAAAGAGAGAAAACTCACATGAAATACCACTTTCGATGAAAAGTTAGGGGAGGACGTTGCAAGACCCGGTGTGATAGGGACGCCTGAATCATGCGATAAAGGGTCGAAAACTCGCCTTTTTTCATGGGGTCCTAATTTGGTTATATAAGGGTGGTCAAAGGAAAATCAATACGATAATCTGAAGTGGCACTTACTTCACAAACAAGGCTATTCCACACAAAAAATTGGACTTATAATGCAAAACTCCTACTTCGATGTTACCAGCCAAGCTATTGTAAAAACTTGGCCTTTTATAGTTTTTCATGTTCCTATGACTTATCCTTACATAAAAGAAAGTAAATTCACATGGAATAACCACTTTGTAAAAAAATACTAGGGATAGATGCCACGGGCCAACCGGAAAGGGGGGCGACTGAAATCTCACGACGAATCATCGGAAACCCTCCCTCTTTGGCGTTGGGGGTCCTATTATGGATGCAAGGGAATGTTGTTTCCCAAAAAAGTGTCGAAGCCCTCCCCTTTTGCACGGGGTACCAATATGGGTATATAAGGTTGATGTAGAGAGGAAAATACAATACTAAATTTTGAAGTGACACTTGCTTCACAAACACTACCCCGGAGGAAGATTCCGAATCTATAGTGCAAAATTCTCATTTCGAGGCCACCGACACAACTTATGTAAAAAGCTTGGCGTATTTTTGGTTGGTCATATTCCTATGAGCTATTTCAACATAAACAAAGAGGGATTTCACATGAAATACCCAACATGGGCCATAAAGTAGGGGGTATTTATGTGGGGCTTGTCGAACAGGAAGATGCACAAAAA
The DNA here is from genome assembly GCA_947311845.1 of Poa pratensis. NCBI lineage: Eukaryota > Viridiplantae > Streptophyta > Magnoliopsida > Poales > Poaceae > Poa > Poa pratensis. Next base: position 4,330,045 of record CAMZMU010000080.1, on the reverse strand, counting down.
GACAAACGAGAATGGTCAGAAACCCTTCCCCTTTTGCATGTGGTCGTGATATGGTCATATCGGGGTGGTGTAGAGAGGAAAAACTAGTACACAAGTGTGAAGTGGAACTTGCTTCGCAAACTTGATTGTCCCGCATGAGGTTTCTCGACTTAAAGTGCGGGACACCCACTTCGAGACCACCGGCCCAACTCTTGTGTAATGACTTGACATCGTCACTATTTTGGTTGTTCATGTTATATTCAAACACTATAAAAGATATGAATGTCACGTGATATGTGTCACATGCAATATCCACTTTTGATGAAAAGGTAGAGTGTAGATGTGACGGGGACAAGGGGACATTTAAAATTATGCGAGAATCTGCTTTTTTTTTTGCGTGGGTCCTAATATGGGTATATAGGAGTGGTTACAACTCCTACCTATTCAACACTAACAAGGAGGAATGTCACATGAAATACTCGATTTTGATGAAAAGGTAGGGGTAAATGTGGTTAGTCCCACGGGATAAGGGGGACACATGAAATCACGTGAGGAAGAGTCGAAAACTATTCCCTTTTACATGGGGTCCCAACATGAGTATATAAGGACGGCGTAGAGAGGAAATTATGACACACAACTCTGAAGCGGCACTTGTTTCACGAACATGACTCACCCATAGAGGTTTTTGAAACTTCCACTCCGAGACGACCGACTCAACTCTTAAAATACATTTGTAGGGGTATCCTTAGAAGATAGGAAGCTAGCTCCAAGAAAAGTTAAGGGGAATTCAAATAATGTTGAAGTTTCACTTTTATCTTGTTTCATATTTTGAACTATATATGAGTAAGAGGGACATGCTTAGATGATTTTTCTCATATTTGTACGACAAAAAAATGTAAAGAAGTAATGTTGAACTTTTTGGACCGTGGATTCTGAAATTAATTAATGCCTGGATTATAGGGTTGTTTGTAGCGCTAGTTAATTTTCTCTTCTCGTAGTACATGGAATTTGGCCCGCCCTAAATTATGGGGTGTAATTTTCTTGACCAGACGTTTGATTTATTGTGGCAATAGTTGATAATTAAGGGAATTGATAAGGGAGAGAGTAATCTGGAATTAATAAGGAATGCTAGTTTTTAGGGGATTTAAATGCTCTGGCTACTCGCGTGTCTCCAGCTACACCGTCAACCCCGCGGTCGAGGCGGCCGCCGTCAGAACAGAAGATGTACGTCAGCGTGCTCTAGCAGGTGTTGCGTCCGAAGCTCAAGGTGACATCTCCCTAACGCTTGAGTGCGTCGTGCATGCTGTTTAATCCGCATGATGATCCTCGGACACGTGCTCTACTAGTGCAGCGACACTCCTGGACTTATTGATGCGGGTAGGGTCCCGTCCCGATTTTCACGGATTGACGGCGGATTTGGACGAGTAGTCAAGCTAGTCAAGCTACAAGTAGAGGTCTTGATATAACTCAACCCGAAGAAATGCGTCTTTGGGGTCCCTGCCGGCAAATTGCTTGGCTTTATCGTTTCCGAACGAGGAATAGAGGTCAACCCGGAAAAAATCAAAGCAATCCTCAACATATCCAGGCCCAAAGACCTGAAAGACGTGCAGCGACTTGCCGGCTCGGCGGCTGCCGTCAGTCGTTTCATTAGCCGCCTTGGGGAAAAGGCAATGCCTCTCTACCGGCTTATGAAGAAATCCGACAACTTTGAGTGGACAGATGAAGCAGATGCCGCCTTGCAGTAGCTCAAGCAAGCATTAACATCTGCCCCAATTTTGGCAGCTCCTCGATCGCAGGAACCAATGCTGCTTTACATTGCGGCAACCAACTTGGTTGTCAGCGTTGTCCTGGTTGTGGAACGGAAGACGGACAGGTCAGAGATCCCGGAACAGCGTCCGGTTTACTTCATCAGTGAAGTTTTCTCTGCTTCCAAACAGAGTTATCCTCATTATCAGAAGCTGGTTTATGGTGTTTTCTATGCCGCCAGAAAATTGCGACACTACTTCCAGGAACATTCAATCTCAGTGGTGAGCAAGGCACCTCTGGGCGACATAATAAACAACACGGATGCTACAGGCCGAGTCGCCAAGTGGGGCATTGAGCTCGCCGCCTTCGACATCACGTAGAAGCCCAGAAACGCCATTAAGTCTCAAGCTTTGGCAGATTTCGTTGCAGATTGGACAGAAGCTATGGACGAAGTACCTCTCCCTGAAGAAGCATATTGGATCATGCACTTTGATGGATCAAAAATGGTTCAGGGCTCAGGGGCTGGCGTTGTGTTAAGAAACCCGCAAGGAGACAAGCTTAGCTATGTGCTACAAATTCACTTCAAGGCAACAAACAATGTTGCAGAATATGAAGCACTCCTTCACGGCTTACACATCGCCAAAGAACTAGGCATCCAGCGCGTTCTCTGTTATGGAGATTCAGACTTGGTGGCCCAACAGACACGTGGAACCTGGGATGCAAAAAGTAAGACAATGGCGGCGTATCGCGCTACTGTTGACAAATTCGCTAAATGTTTCCTAGGCTACGAGGTCCGCCATATGCCAAGAGCTCAGAACGAGGCGGCAGACACACTTGCCAGATTGGGGTCTGAACGCAAGAAAGTATCAAAAGATGTTTTCCTGGAACACCTGCACAAGCCATCAATAAAAGGAGTAGACCTCCTTGACCCAGAGGCGGCAGAACCAGTAGAGGCGGCCAGCTACGCCGTCTACCTGGTGAAGCCGGATTGGACGACGCCATATCTGGACTTCCTGACAAATCAGGAGTTGCCGGATGATGAGGTATTAAGAAGGCAGATAATACAAAGAGAAAAGGCATTTACTATAATCAATGGTGAACTGTACAAACGTAGCACCACTGGTGTTTTTCAACGTTGCATTTCGCCAGAAGAGGGCAAGGACTTGCTAGAAGAGATACATGCTGGAGTTTGCGGACATCACGCTTCATCCCGCTCCCTTGTGTCCAAAGCTTTCCGGCAAGGTTTCTATTGGTTGACAGCCAAAGCTGACGCAGAGGAGATAGTCAAAACATGCAGGGGCTGCCAACTATATCCTCGACAGCCACACATGCCAGCTCAGGAGCTCAAGACAATACCCATCACATGGCCTTTCGCAGTCTGGGGCTTGGACATGGTTGGTCCATTCAAGACGGCGCCGGGGGCTACACGCATTTGCTTGTAGCTGTAGACAAGTTCACAAAATGGGTTGAAGCTAAGCCTATCAAAAAGCTAGACGGCGCCACAGCCGCAAACTTTCTGTGGGGAATAATCTCTCGGTTCGGGGTGCCTCACAGCATCATCACCGATAATGGCACCAACTTGTCGCAAGGCGAAGTCGAGGAGTACTGCCACAAGCATGGCATCCGCCTAGATCTTGCCTCCGTAGCGCACCCGCAGGCAAATGGACAAGTAGAGCGTACAAATGGTTTAGTCCTACAGGGCATAAAACCTCGTCTCGAAATACCATTGCACAGGGCAGCTGGGGCTCAGGTGGAGGAATTACAATCTGTCCTTTGGAGTTTACGAACAACCCCAAACAGATCAACCAAGTTAACTCCTTTCTTCTTAGTCTATGGCGCAGAAGCTGTGCTGCCATCCGACATGATGTACGATTCTCCCAGAGTTCAAGCCTACGTCCAGGAAGACGCAGAAGATGCAAGACAAGATGGCCTTGACCTACTTGACGAAGAACGCGATGTTGCCCTCGCACGATCTGCCATCTACCAACAAGGTTTGCGGCGTTATCACAGTCAAAGGGTACGCAAGCGCAGTTTTAGAGAAGGTGACCTGATCCTCCGCCTAATCCAAGACAGGAAAGGCTTGCATAAGTTATCCCCGCCATGGGAAGTACCTTTTGTGGTCAGTAAGGCGTTGCTCAATGGATCCTATTACTTGGTGGATGCCAAGGATGGCTACAAGATGAAGCGAGGCCGCAAGCGCAAGAGGAAGGTTGACGACAAGTACGACGAAACCAAACGGCCTTGGAACATTGAGCAGCTACGTCCCTTTTACACTTAGCAATTTTCAAATTGTAATAAGTACTATATGATCATCATGAAATAAAAGTCTGTGGTTTGCTCATTCAGTTTTGGGATTATGCCATCTTTTGTCTTTTCTCGCAATCACATATCTATTGTCATAAAAGTTACCGAAATTTTTTGCTCAGTGCTAAGGTTCCAACTTTTTTGACATTTGCCATCTGCCGGCTATTAACGCAAACAACTTTTGCACCGCCTAAGTATCGTTATCTGATCGTTTGTATGTGGGTCACCTAGTAGTTTGTTTTTGGCACCAACACGCCGGTTTTGGTCTCTGATTCTAAACTATTTGGTACTAGCCCTGGTTGTCTCAGCTAAAGTAACTGCGCTGCGGTACCGCCAACATGCAAAAAGTCAAGCATACAAAACAGATAAATATTAAGGCGGGCCACTTAAATAAGCCTACCACCAAGTGTAGCATAAGAACTGGCCCAAACATAGTTACATGTGCAGAATAAAACAAGTTTTTTCGCCTTAACAGATTAACGCATCTACTTGGTACACTTGCAGGAGAAGAGGCCTAAGGATTCGCCGCCTGGGTGGAGTCCCCGCCAACGTCTTGGGGGTTGGCGCCGGCAACCCTGGGGCTGGCTCCGCCATCCCGGGGGCTGCCGCCAGCAACCACGGCTTCGCCTTCACCAGCTTCGGGATCCGCCAAGGTGGGAGCAGCTGCGGCGACATGGGGATCCGAGTGTTCTTTGTAGAACTTGCGGATGTCCACCATGTTGGCGACTCGCGTGGCGTAGCCGCGAACAGCCTTCAGCACGTCCGCCATGACGATGGGTTGGTTGTTCTCATCTTCAGTCGGGAAGTACTCGGTGACTTGATGGATATCAGCCTCCGGGTACCACGCCGATGCCAACGCCAACGCCATCTGGGCTCCGCCTCGTGCAGCTGATCGTAGCTGGTCGTCATGCTCTTCCGCCGCCTTATCCAGCAAGTCTGGCAAGGCGTCCAGGTTGACGGGGTCGCTGTTGCCTTGGTCAGGGTAGAACTTGGTGGCAAAAGCCTTGCCTGCGCCGACTATCTGGTTGACAGTTTCGCCAACCTTCAAGATTCGGGCAAGGCGGGGCGAAGTGTCCACCGCGTCACCTAAGTTAGCCGGCAATGCACAATACAAACATTGGTTACACATTGCATTGGAGTATCAAGAATACAAGGCAATAAAAAGATGGAAGGAAAAATTGGCTTACCCAGGATATGCTCGTGGATGGCGTTTATCTCATCCAGGTGGCCTTCAAGGGTCGCATTGGCTAGCTGGACCGCCTTTGACAGTTGGTCCTGCTGCTCCTTGTTGTTCTTGTTCACCTGGGCGAGGTTGTTGCTCAAAGATTCAAGTTGTCCCGACAACTTGCTAACCTCTTCGGCATGGGCAACATCCCGCTTCTCCAGCTCCTGGGCGTGGTCCGCCTTCAACTTTGCCACCAACTCAGCAAGATCTGCAGCTTCGTTCATCAAACCTTGCATGTCAGTGGAGTTCTTGAGAACATCTTGAGCAGTGTTTAGCAATTCTACAAGCAATAAAGAGGCCGACTAAAAACTTGTCGGAAAAGAAAAAGCTAAGGATTGACGGACGAAAAGAAGGCGAAGAATACTTTGTCACTTTCATCTTATTTGCGAGCTTCTTCCAAACTCACAATCTGGGCGTCCTTCAGCTCGAGATCATGCTTCAGTTGGCGGACCTCTTTGTTCTTCCTGCTTTGAGCTTCGAAGAGCTCGGTGTTGTAAGTGAGCGCCGCCTACAACAGAAACGGCAAACTTGAGAACCAAGTCAAAAGACCACTCCGCCGGCTAAAAACAAACTTTTTAGCCGCCAAAGTGCTCGGGGGCTACGACTAGGGTTTACCTCAAGTTTGTGCTGGAGTGTGTCGGTGAGCTCCTCCATGTGCGAGTGCCAAAACTTGGTTCCCTCGTGCATGGTCTTCAAGGTCTTGCAGGGATCGGCAAAGGCGGGACCAGACTTGGAGGAAGAAGCACCAATGTTTTCCCCCATCTCTTCCGCCGCCTCCTGCTTCATGGCCATAAACTTTGCGGCATCATTAGCTATAGCTTCAGCCGTCTTCAAGGTACTGGGGCTGGCGGCAGATTTCTTGCCCGCCATCTTCTCCGCTGCCGTCTCTGCGCTGCCGGCAGCCGCCACATTCTGCGCTGCGTATGTTCCCCGGCAAACAACGACGGGAACGCCAGGTGTTGTCGGCGCAGCGGCTGGAGAAGATCTTGGCGGCTTGCCTCTGCCGGCACCAATCTTCAGGTTGGAGCGAAGCTTAGGCATAGGAGGTTTGCCCCTGTAGACAGAAAAGATACAAGTTCATCAGTAAAATGAGTGTCAAATCACAAAGATAGGGAAAGCAAAAGCCTACTTACCGCCTAAGAGGGACATTCTCCCCCAAGGTCTCTTCATCTGCTCCGGCAGAAGTGACCGCCTTCTTCCTCTTCTCCAAGTCCTTGGTGGAGCCACCTACCTTGCGCTTCTTCGACTTGCTGGCACCGGCGTCGAACCAGTTGGGAGCCAAGTCGTCATCCGTCAAGGTGTGCAGCTGAAAAGGGAAAAGGCAAAACAACATCAATTCAGTATCCAGAGGACAAAGTCAAATCAAAAGACTAGGAGGCTCCGGCTTACCTCTGGTGCTGGGTTGTCATGGGTGTGCATGGCGACGCCTTCGGCCGCCTTCACCGTCAGAGGCTTAATAAGCTCTCTGAGTCGGTACTGCAGCAAGTCCGCGTCAAGGGTGCTGTTGCCAGCATCGTCCGCCTTGTACTCGCACATCTTGATTGGGCGATGGCGGAGCGGCATAATCTTCCTTGACAGCCAGCAGATGACGGTGTCCACGCTGTCAAGACGGGGAGCCACCATTGTTTTGGTCAGGAATTCAATCCGCCTGACGGCAATTCTGAGCTCATTCGACAAGCTGCCGAGTGTAACTCTTACCGTCCAGCAGGCCTTGTGGGTTGGCGGACCGTTGACAAAGCCGGGCATCCCCTGAGTGGTGCCAGGCGTCCTGATGTCCTTGCAGTAGAACTAGGTGATGGTCCAGTACTTCACCGACTCGATGTATGGTATCTTGGGATACCAGTCGGGTTGGCGGCAGTTGAAAGTGACACTACCGCAGGTTGCTAGCGTGCCGCCAGGTATGGTTTGGCGGCGGCAGAGGAAGCAGTATTGGAATAGCTCTATCGACGCCGCTATTCCTAAGTACCCCTCGCACAGCGCTTGGAAGCCGGCTAGCACTAAGATACTATTGGGCGCAATGTTGTGCGGTTGCAGCCCATAGAAGCTAAGGACAGCCAGAAAGAAGGCGGAGAGAGGCAACGACATACCGCGAAGGCAGTGGGACGCCAACACAACGCGCTCGCCGTCTTGTGGATCAGGCACCGCTTCGTCCCCTGGCACCCTCCAGGCGCAGTCCGCCTTGGGTGGCAGGTAGCCGCCTTCCTCCAGCTCTTTCAGATAAGCCGGCGTCATGATTGACGGCAGCCAGTACCTCGAGCCAAGGTCCACCGTCTCCTCTTCTTCTTCCTCGGCGTCGTCGTCGACGGTAGCATCGAGCTCCGTCGCAGTCTCGGCGTTGCTCGCCGTCAGGGAAGGGAGAGGAAAAGTGGGCGTGGTCGCCGCAGGCGCTGCCGGAGATGGAGTTGAAGAAGCTGCCCCGCCCGCAGCCGCGGCGGGGACAGAAAAGGTCACTGGGGAAAGGGTCGCCGTCACCGCCGCCGTCGCGGGAGTGGGCCCAGATCCAGTCAAGGCCGTGGTCGCGGCAGCCGTCGCCGCCGCCGCAGCAACCTGCTCCGTGTTGGTTGCCATTTGGCACAGAGCGCCGCTGGAGTTCGCCGGAGTGCGGATGCAAACTGGAGCGCTCAAGTCTGAGGAAGCAGATGCGGTGGAGAGCAATGGGGAGAAGAAGATTTGCCTCGGAGGTGTCAAAGGGGTATTTATCCCCTATGCTCTGAGATTCGTGCGCGGATCTGGCGGAGGCACGACGGCCGCCACGTGCCCACGATTTGCACGTCGTGGCTGCGGCGTTACTGCTGTCGCCTCGATTCCCGCGCGTAGTGGGAAGTTAATCAATGGCGCATGTCTCAATCCAAACTGTCGTGGGTTGCATGATGTCATCCGTCAACATTTGACGGGTCAGTCAAACTGACAAGACCTTTGCCTGGGAGATTCCTGACAACAGTCAGGCCGTCTTTCCCATGTTGGCGGCATTGCATCCGACAACCTTCAGTCGGATTGCCGCCTAATTCAATTATGGAATGCTTCAAGCTCTTCAGCCGCCAAGAAGAACAAGACGGACAACGCAGAAGATAGAAGATGGCGTCTGGAGAACTTTAACCCTTCCAGGGGCTAATGTTGGGGATATACCAAGTAGGGGTATCACTGACATGGCTAAATCCGGCTAGTCCAGGGTGGCCTGCAATGGTGGAAAAGGCTTTGGCCTACCAGGCGGCCCAGATAGCCGGCACACAAGGCGGACGACGGATGACAAGACGGAGGCCCAAGACTGAAGCCTTTGCCGCCTTACGGACCAAGATGGAAGGCGGTGACTTGCTGGATAGGTTTAGGACTCTGTAGTCTTGTCGGACACGTCTGTCCCTTGTAACCCTAGGTCCAGCCGCCTATATAAGCTGGACCTCGGGACGCCTTTAGGGCACGCAACCAACCAATCGATACACCATCAACTCATTGTAACTTGTAACACGGCCATTCGCCTTATAGTGAGTTATAGCAGCACGTAGGGCTCCGCCACCGCTGTGGAGCCTGAAACTGGGTAAACCGCCGTGTTCAATCCCGACCTCGACGACGTCCACCTTCTTGCCCTACGTTCACCCTCGGCTAGAGGACCCCCGTCTCCTATCTCAGATGCCGATACGACGACAGATATTGTTACAGCAACCATGCATGTTTATGGCTTAGTATACAAACAATCCTTGTATGTTTAGTTTTGTGTATTTAGATCTGTCTTTTCTCTGGTAAATGAGAATTTGTGTGCCTTGTAGCAGTTCACATCAAAACTTATTAAATCATCAAACATGGAGACTAGCGCTACAAAAGGTGGAATTGAAGAGAACAAGACGACCGCTCCGACCACATTACCGAATACACTGCCATTAGGCTTTATGAAGAATATGAGAGATAAATTTATCAGAGGAGGGTATAATTGGTACAGGTGCATTTGGAACTGTATATAAGGTATGGATGTGCCTTAATAATTTCTTCCTTTTATGAAGTTGCTGAAAATGATGGCTATATTTTCTGAAAGGGTATCTCTAAGGTTGAACAGCGAACTTTGCTTGGTGGGATACCATTGCTGTGAATAAACTCATAGAAATTTGCCACTGTTATGAGAAAAAGCACTCACTAATGAGGTTACAAATATTTTAGCTGTAAAACATAAAAATGTTGTAAGGCTGGTCGGCTACTGCCATATCAGCAGCAGCCACTGCAAATCATTTACTGGTTCGTTTAGATGTTGTCATATTGCCCACAATATCTTGATTTTGCTTCCCAATTAGATATGGCAGCAGCCCATAAGTTTTTGTTGTTTTCATAGTTCTGAGAAACTTCTCTTAGTAGGTTCTGTAGGTGATTGTATACTAGAACAATGACTCAGAGCACTAAGCCTTTGGTGAAGCTCTATCTTAAGTTTCTCAAGCTCTTGATTGGTATATTCTACCAACGACCATGCCATATGGATGATTCATCAGACTTCATGTTGTATTGGCTGGCTGCCATATGGAGGGATTGCCCTACGCATAAACATTAAACTAATTCTTCATGAGCCTGTTCAGTATGCGATATGCTAGCCCAATTTGATTTTTTTTTCTTGTTTGTGAGTTTTGTTTTTTAGTAACACAGGAAATTCTATGGAACTTTGCTATAGAACTGCTGATGGTTGGTCAAACTTGAGCTTAGTTTGGTGTGTATGCTTCGCTTTGGGTGTTTGTGTGGTCAGGATTAGGAGGGTCTCAGCATTGTCTGATGTTTTGTGTTTCATTGTGTTTCTCGTGAATGGTAGCTATGGGGATGGTACGATAAGCAGTTTTCAGCTATTTACTATAGGTGGAAATTATTATTGGATGTTATTTTGTTGCCATATGTTCCTTCTGTGATAAAAACAACTTTGTATGCTTAATTTTGTTTTGGCATGGTCTTAATTCTGTGATAAAAGCTGATTCAGTATCATGATTTGGACATAATGGATAGGCATTGCATGTTGAGAGTGGAACAGTATTTGTATTGGCAGTTGAAGTGTTAAGATATATGTCAGAAATTGGGCAGTGTTGTCAAGGTTCACGGTACTTTGTAAAGCTTTGTTTGTGATAAATCATATTTTGAATCAGCGTGAATAACTGACATGATTTTGCAAGATGATATGCTTATTTATCTTGGTTAACTTGTAGGAAGAGGTCTCAGGCTTTACTAATGAAATGGGAGTTGGACGTACCACGTACGTCGTTTGCCTCACCCCCTTTGATGGTCTGCCTCGCCCGCTTCGCTCGCTCCCCATAAAAGAGTAATCTTATATGTTTATTACTATTTTAGGCTGAGTACTTTTTATTGTGTCACCACTAGCGTAATTTGTATTATGTTCTCTTCCATTGAGGAAGTCGTATATTTATTCTGAATTAAGACACTTCACCTGCATCTTGGAAGTATCTTTCTTTGGACCGCCAATATGCTAATTATCTTCATAATGAATTAATGATGGTCACTTTAGAAAAGAGAGAATATTTGTGTGGTGAAATTATATATGATGAACCTCTGGTTCCACTAGCACCAGGGGGTGTTAGTACAGGATGTGCATCTTATGCTAAGGTCTCTTTGCAAAACCTCGCTTGCAACACTGACTACAAGAGGCTGGTCTGGTGCCGCCGACGTAGATAAAGCCCGATTTTTTTCCTTTTAAATGGCTTAAACAATATATGTGGGTTCAGAAATTCGAGCACTATATGGTGCTTAAAACAAAGGGGATTCCATTTCCGTTGAGTGGCAGCGAGATCCATCTCTTGGTGTGGCAAATCTGTAATGGGCGATTCATAATCATGATTATAATCATTTTTTTCCTGTCGTTCTTAATACAAAACTCTCAGATCAATTAGCCTCCATAGAGGAAATAAAGTGCGCAACTCAATAGTTGTCAGCTGAGTATGGCCCGTGACCTCATCATTGGTTGCATGATCTGTATTTAGTGGATATGAGCAAAGTAGAAAAGTTAGTTACAAACCTCTCTGGAATAATCAATATCTTGCTGCAAAGTACACCACTATGTCTTGAAATCTGCTCGATTAATTTTTTTGTGAACTCTTGCTCCATGCATGATCCAACATCCAAGGCCATGGTGAAGTAGAAGATTATTAGCTGCAGTTTGAATGTGTCTTGTGCTCAAAACTTCTGAAGAACTTTGCCCCTATCTCAATTATTATGTCATGAATGCTTTAGTCGAATAAAGGAGCTGGAAAACTGAAGCATGCATCAATCAGAAGGAAAATGGTCCTGACCTCCTTTTTGAATTCTGAAGATCAACACAGATGGTGATTTTTAGAAGAATACTGATGGTGTTGGGTGGGGAGTGTTATCGGGACGATTGGAGAAGCCTGCTGGTGCAAGTCACGATGCTCTACATTCTAAAGCTCTTGCATTGCATCATGCCATCAACAACTTGCAATGGGCGAGCCAAGATGATGTTTGAGACTGACTCTACGACAGATGACTGTTGTAACTATTAAAGACTATGAGACTATGATTTGGCGGCATTAGGAGCTATGTCAGATATTTAGGAGCTATGTCAGATATATAAAACTACAGCCGCCTGTGGGTTTTACTGTTGTTTGTGTTACTTGCCCTTGGACTTGTTGTTCAGTTGTGCAATGTTTAGAGGCGCATGCTGCTTACTTTAAGAGCTGGAATCTGCAAGGCTGGGTCAGGGCAGCAACAACCTGTACTAAACATTGTTGCTGTCCGTCGATGTTATATAAAGGAATGTTTCAATTTTACATACCGTTAGAGATCAATCCTAATTAACAAAAAATTATAATTCACATAAGGATGTATCATACTGAGTTGAAAGATAACAAACTCTTTATTATTTTTGAAGTAATTAGAAACTTTTTTATCAAAAAGATGAAAAAAAAGTCCACATGTCTGCGACTATTAGAGACAAACCAAAATCTGTTGAAAGTAAATAAAGTGCGGGTTACACAATGTGATGATTATTGGACAATGATGGTGCTACTATATTCATATGTGTCATTCTATTAGTTCTTATAACGATGAACATGCAAAATATCGTGCAGAAGTAAAAAAAGAGATTATAACTGGTCAGAAAGGGACACATGGCATGGAGGAAGGGGGCATAGACCTTGTAAAAGACGTGTTTGTAAAAGAGGAAGACAATATAGACAACGATTGAAAATAGAATAAACATTATAAATAATAAGAACATTATGACTAAGAAGTTTTTTGGTTATCCGTAGCAACGCACGGGCATTCAGCTAGTCTTCTCAGTAAGCATGTCTATATTATCAGCCCCGACAAAAAGATAGCGAACATCTTGAGGAACTTCTCGTGTGCAGCCTTGTTCGATTCTGAAGCAATCTCTTCCGGCAACCTCCTCTGCTAAATTAAATCACACAGCAGATCATTTTTTTCGATAAAGACACAGCAGATCATAGATTGTAAAGTAGTCAAAAGCACGTGAAGATTCCTTCCCTCCTAACTGCAGAAATGAGGACGACGGCAATTCATCAAAGTAATACTGAGCAACATCTTCCATTTCCTCTTCAGGCATACTAGTCTTTATATCTTTATAAGGCGGCGTTTTGGGTAGTAGGTTATCTAAAATATATTTTTTCAAAAAGTCAAAAAATTGCAGAAAACAATTCAGATATACATTAGAACATTTTGTGTTAGCACAAAAAATGTCGTGGAGAAAAAACTTTTTTTGTGACCTGTGCAAAAAAAAAGTCTTGTATAAAATCATGTTTTAGCGTCCTGAATTGTATTTTTTGCACAGGTCACAAAAATGTTTTTTTCTTCACGTAACTTTTTGTGCTAACATATGTCTTGAAGTATATTCGAACTTTTTATTTTGAATTTGTTGACATTTTAAAATTCAATTTTTTGGACAGTGGGTGCATCTGCACCGACTACCCGTTATGGATTTCCCTACACTCTTCTGCTACCCACAACTTAACTAGCTCATCACGTTTGGACACGATGTTTTGACTCACGGGTGCAGATAAACCTATTGTGCAAAATCTATTTTTAACGTATTTTAAAATTTTAAAAAATTCAAACAAAATTTTGGGTGTTCATACGAAAATTCTCTATCAATACAAAAACGTTTCGCATCGAAAAACATTTTATGTGGCCGGTATAAAAAAAGAGAAAAAAATGTTAGGTGCACAGGCATTTTTGAACGCCGGGGATTTGTCTTTGTTATACCGGCGGCACAAAATCTCTTTTCATACCGATTGTTTTTTGTACGAACATAGAATATTCATATGTACATCCAAAAAATTTGTTTGGAATTTTTGATATTTAAAAGTCGTTTTTTGATAATGGGTGTAGATACATCTATGAGCCGAATTGGATTTCCCATCTCGTTTCCAATGATGTCCACTGGAAAAAAATACTGGACTTGTGGTAGCACCGAGGCAGGCCATATGGAAATATTCAAGTACGCAGCCCACCAGAACCTACCATAGGGCCCTACGGGAATTGTTCTCCGATCCTGCAACACCAAGCCACCCCAGCCACCGCTTCCAGCGTTCTAGGTCATCTTCGCCACTGGTCGGCACCAAGGCTGCGGTCTCCATGGATCACACGGAATCCTTGCCAGACGACGCGCTCGCTGCCATCCTGCGCCGCCTCCGGCCGCGCGACCTCGCCGCCTCTCGCTGTGTGCGCAAGGCGTGGCTCGCCGTCGTCGACGCCCACCGGCTGCTGCTCCCGCACGTCCTCCCGCACTCGCTTTGCGGCCTCTTTCTAAGCTACGTCGACTACAAACTCCCGCACCTGTTTGCCCGCCCTTCCTCGGCGCAGCCCACGATCGATCTCGGCTTCTTGCCAGGGTACCGCGATCGCTATGCATTCTTGGACGACATCGTGGATCACTGCAATGGCCTCATGTTGCTCCGTAACTGGAGCAGGAGGAGGCTCCAGGTGGTCAACCCCGCCACTAGACGGTGGGATGACCTCCCTTGGGAGCGCAATGATGACAACCCACGTCTTGTCTTTGACCCTGCCATCTCGCCGCATTATGAGGTGTTTGAAATTTATAGCATAGCCGAGCATGAGGAGCCACGTGATTTGATGGAATGGCCGCCATCGTTATGGAATTTCAATGTATTCTCATCCCGCACAAGAGAATTGCACATGAGTTCGTTTGTCCGTGATGGCGAGGCTGCAGGGACAATAGCGACTGTAAGACTAGATCCATTGCGGCCTACATGTGTGGCCTTTTCGGGACCGAGGTGGCGATACAGTGTGTATTGGAAAGGATCACTTTACACGCATTGTCGTGGTGCGTTTGTTGTGAGGTATACACAATACACCGATGGCACATCTTTGCAAAACCACCTTTTCAATTCTTGCACTAACATTGTTTATCTTGTATGTGAATGTTTCTACAAGAATTGCATCACAGTATCATTGACATTGATAACATTTTTTCGTTGTGTAGGTTCTCTTTGGCAGATGGCAAATACCAAGTAATAAAAGCACCGACATGTATTGAGAAAACCAAACATGCACAATTTCTTGGGAAATCAGAAAAAGGGGTGTACCTTGCAACGTTACACCGTAGCTGGCAGCTTCGGATTTGGACCCTCACCGAATCAAGCAAACAGATAGATTGGTTGTTGAAGTACCATGTTGATCTGAAGCCATGGACTCTGATAGGGTTACGCAGAGCCTTCGAGGGATTTGACAAAACATGGACCGTATCCGATGATGATTATGTTCATTGTCACGATTATTATTATGATGATGATGGTGATGATGAAGAAGAAGAAGAAGAAGATTATGATGATTATTATGATGATGATGAAGTAGAAGAAGCGAACGAGGATCACGAGTGGAACTCCGACGATGACAATGTTCTGAATATTGATGATTATGATACTGGCTATCTCAACGAGATCAACTTCCTTGGGTTTCACCCCTACAAAGAGGTTGTCTTCCTGGGATTCCGATCACTAGTAGGAGCGGCTTATCACTTGAAAAGCTCAAAAGTTCAATATCTGGGTGAAATGCGTCCAAATAATTACGTCCGCTCACCTACAAACGGCATATACGAGTCATTTATGTATACCCCTTGCATGATTGGTGAGCTTCTTAAGCATGCTTGAGAGGGTCCTCACGGACATTAGAGTATTTTGACAACAATTTAAGGAACGTCACCCTGATGTTGGGTCATCCTTTTTACTTTTATCCATTGTCTCTTAGAAACTGCTCCTAGTATGTTTCGTGGACGTCATATGTGTGCCCTACAGTACCAAAATTTTTTTTGGTCTTGTGAGTTTTTACTTAAGTGCCAACAAGTGCATCCATATAATGTCCCCGCTGCCTGGCATCAAAATGCTACACGGATAAGTTTGACCCTGCTGTTTGTGATGGTTTGCTTTTAGTTGGCCAAGCAGTAAAGCATCCTATTATTTCAGCAGTTTCAGGAAACACTTGCCTGGTTTGAGTTCTGGTCTACCACTTTGGGTAACGTGGACCTATGATAGCACCGATCCTGCAACACCAAGCCGCCGCAGCCGCCGCTTCCAGCGTTCTAGGTCATCTTCGCCACTCGTCCGCATCGAGGCTGCGGTCTCCATGGATCACACGCAAGTCTTACTGGACGGCGCGTTCTCTGCCATCCTGCGAGCCGCCTCCTGCCACGCGACCTCGCCGCCTCTCGCTGCGTGCGCTAGGCGTGGCTCTGTCGTCGACGCCCACCGGCTGCTGCTCCCGCACTATCTCCCGCACTCGCTTGCTCAGCATAACACCAAACACCTGGTGCGCAACAACTCAGTCTCCCTCTTACTAGTAACCACAACCGCTTCAGGAAGCAGCTAGGTGCCGGTTTGACGGTGATGGCCGTGGCGACGGCTGGAGCTGAAGCCTGGAGATGTGTAGGCGTCCGTTCCCACCAACTGTTCCGGCTGCGATAGATGTTGGTGCCAATTGAGCTTCGAGAAACGTTTCTCCGGTTGAGTCCGGATCGGCTACGTTAATAACGCCGAGACAGGCCTACGTGCGCCACCAGTTAATCTACCTAGTCCACGACCTTTTGTCTACACCACCGCCGCTTCTAGCTGATCTCCGCCTCTGGTGGGTACCAAAGGACGTGATCTCCATGGATCACACGCAGACTTTGCCGGACGACGTTCTCGCCGACATAATCCGCCTCCTCCGGCCGCGCGACCTCGCCGCCTCCCGCTGCGTGCGTAAGGTGTGGCTCGCCGTCGTCGACACCCATCGGCTGCTGCTCCCGCACGTCCTCCCACACGCGGTGTGCGGCCTCTTCGTCAACTATGTCGACTACCACAGCCCGCACTTTTTCGCCCGCCCCTCGGCCCAGCCTGTGACCAATGGCGATCTTAGCTTCTCGCCGGATCTTCGTCGACACATATTTAACACAATCTTGGATCATTGCAACGGCCTCTTGCTCTGCCGTGCCATCGCGTGGGAGACGCTCTCTGTGGTTAATCCTGCGACAAAACGGTGGGAAAATCTATCTTGGGAGGAGAAGAATGCTAACCCACATCTTGTGTTTGACCCTGCCGTGCCGCCTCACCACACTATGAGGTGTTCTCAATTCCACGAGTGCCCATGAAAGTCGACTTGAACTTATCAGGGACGTACAATTTGAGGAAATTGTTTTCATTGCCAAACAAAGTGACCACGGGTGAAAGCATAGAACAAGATGATTTAGAAGATGCATCTATGGAATCATCATTGGAAAAGCACACACAAAATAGTGGCGTCGAGCAGGAGGACCCGCGTGATTTGATGGAATGGCCGCCATCCTTATGGATACTAAATTTATTCTCATCCAGCACAAGACAATGGCAGATGAGGTCGTTTGTTCGTGAAGGTGAGGCTGTAGGGACAATGGCTAATGCACGACTAGATTCATTGGAGCCTAGACCAATATGTTGGGGTAAATACGGTGGACCGAGGCGGCGGTATAGTGTGTACTGGCAAGGATCACTGTTCGTACATTGTCGCGGTGCGTTCGTTGTGAGGTACACATCATAGCACATCTTCGCAAAATCACCTTTTCAATTCTTGCACTAGTAGCATGTGAATATTTTACTAGCACCACATAGCTCTAGTATTGACATTGACATACAATTTTTTTTCTTGGATGAACTAACATTTGGGCAGGTTGTCTTTGTCAGATTGCAAATACAAAGTAATACTATCGCCCATAGATACTGAGAAAACCGAACATCCGCAGTTTCTTGGTAAATCGAAACAAGGGGTGTACCTTGCAACGCAACACGATAGCTATCAAATGCGGGTTTGGACTCACGGTGGGCGTTCGGGTTACCCGAAAATATCGGGTCGGGTAAATCGGGTTTTAAGAAGTTCGGGTTTTGAGAAATGATACCCGTAATTTTGCCAAAAAATAAAGAACCCGACAATTCGGGTACCCGACATTTCGGGTTTGGGTTCGGGTTCGGGTTTTCCCGATTTACCCGAATAGAAGTAGCGGTGACTAATGGGACGCGTCGATGCGGCGGAGGAAGAGTGCGGCCGGGCACGGCGCTGCACCGCTCTGTCACGGCACAGGCTGCCGCCGTGGTGGTCGTGCTGCCCTTGCTGGCTTGCTGCTCTGAGGCGGACGACGGGAAGATGCCAGCAAGATGGCGGCGGCCGCGTTGTGTGCAAGGACGGCCAGGGACGGGAAGATGCCGGCGGCCGCGTTACGTGCAAGGGCGGCCAGGGACGGGAAGATTGCGGCAGGCCAGCGGCCGCGTCGCGTGCGAGGACGGCCAGGGATGGGAAGATGCTGGCGAGTGGCGGCTAGGTCGTGAGCACTGGGCAGCGTGAGTGGGCAGGGATCCAGCGAGAGGATTAGGTTGCGAGGACGGCCGGCCAGCCAGGGATAGGAAGATGTTGGGCTGGGCCTTGCCAACAGGATGAGTTTTTTACTGGGCTTTCTACAAATTCGGGTAGTTCGGGCAAATCGGGTTCCGTGACTTCTAACCCGAATTTGCTGAACTAAATTCGGGTTTTCAAATCTGTTACCCGTTGCAGTGCTCGGGTTGGTCGGGTTCGGGTAGTTCGGGTTCGGGCTCGGGTTTTTCGGGTTCGGGCTTCGGGTCTCGGGTTTTATGCCCACCGTGAGTTTGGACCATCATCGAAGAAAGCGAACGGATACGATGGGTGTTGAAGCATCATATTGATCTTGAGCCATGGACAATGGTAGATTTACGCGGCCTCCGAGTTTTTGAGAAAACTTGGACCATAGCTGATGATGATGTACATTATAATTATGATTATGACGATGAAGAAGAAGATGATGATGATGATGAAGAAGAAGAAGAAGAAGAAGAAGAAGAAGAAGAAGAAGAAGAAGAAGAAGAAGAAGAAGAAGAAGAAGAAGAAGAAGAAGAAGATGATGATGATGATGATGTAGAGGTAGAGATGGAGGAAGAAAAACAGGAACAGGAAGAGGACGATAAAGAAGGGGCACAAGAGGAAAACAATGAAATAGTGATGAGCGAGGATCATGAATGGAACTCCGATGATGACAATATTCTGAATATTGAAGATTATGATGCTCACTACAACAACATTACCTTCCTTGGGTTTCATCCCTACAAAGAGGTTGTTTTCTTGGCCTTCACAAAATTGGTAGGAGTGGCTTATCATTTGAAAAGCTCGAAAATGCAATATCTGGGTGAAATACACGCAAAGGATTACCAGAGCTCACCTACAAATGGTATATACGAATCTTTTCCGTACACCCCTTGCATGATTGGGGAGCTTCTTAAGCATGCTTGAGAGGGTCTCCTTGGAGATCAGAATCTTAGCAACATTTTA
The DNA here is from genome assembly GCA_947311845.1 of Poa pratensis. NCBI lineage: Eukaryota > Viridiplantae > Streptophyta > Magnoliopsida > Poales > Poaceae > Poa > Poa pratensis. The sequence goes on along the minus strand of CAMZMU010000080.1, from coordinate 4,310,982 downwards.
AGAAACGGCAGCCTTATGCTTGGGTCCTCGTTTTTACTTTTAGCTACTCACTCTTTGGAACTACTCCTGGTTTGTTGCGTGAATATCATGTACGTTTCATGCACTATCCAGTATTGTTTGCTCTTATGAGTTTCTACTTAAATGGCAAAAATCTATTGCATCAATATTGCATTCCTCTGGTTTCTTCAGTAATTTTTTTATCACTTTTCGACATGCATAAATAGGCATGTTCTTCTGAGTTCTGAATTCGAGTAAAAAAATGTATGCCCTTGTAGTGCTTGCGGGTATACTTGGTAGTTGTTTCATTAATCAGGTTCAGCTGTGGATTGATAGACGTGCATGGGCGCTGAATTATATATAAATCTAAAATGGTACTATGTTGGGTTGCACAAACATATGCCTAAGTCAAGACAAGTGCAAATCAGGTGTCACGTGACCGAGACGATGATGCTTAATTATTACTCGACCAATAGAGTACTCTATACTCCTTTCCTGTTTAGATTTGTAGCAACATAGCAGGCATGTCATCAAAATGCATGATGGATAAGAATACAATGAACGAATGAAATTAACCTTTTTTTCTACTTCTGCAAGAACATAGGACCCGATGTGGCCTGTGCGTGTTAGGATTATGCTCTCTCTCCCTCCGTCTAGCTATCGCTCCATCTCTCTCCGTCTCTCTCTCCCGAATCTCGCCTCTTGCCTCTCTCACTCTTCATCTTTGAATGTCTGGAACTTCTGGGGTGGGCCGGTAGTTCCGGGGCCGGATATTCTGGCCACTTCCGGCATACATCCGGGGCATAGTTCAGAGTTGCTCCACAAGTGCACCTGAGAGGGTGCCCTGGTTGTTGTATTGCAAAGGGCCCGAACAACCTGAAACTTGAACATCCATGCCAACTTCTGGGCCAATCTAGAGAGTTTGCACAACGCACTAGATAGGTCAGACACTTGAGTTGTCACACCCTGACACAGGGCCTAGTCGAGACAACCGCCACGCGCATATAAACCGCGAAGCCGCATAAACCAGCTAAGTAGGAAAACAATATTGTAATTTATGCAAATAGACATATCCAAATTGGTCTTAATTTACGAAGCATGGAGTTTTTTTTTTTTTTTTTTGACAAGGAACCCAACATTCCATTAAACCACAGGTACGTGTAGCGTGATCGCTAACCACCAACGAGACTACATCATTCGGCACATTATCTGGCCACAAAAGTCCAGCACCATGCGTCCATGCATACCAGAAACTGAACGAGTACGAACTGAAGTTCAGTCTAGCCATCATCCTAGCATCTCGTATAAGAACGCCAATGGCAAGCATGAATTGCTTTTCTTTTTGAGCCAGGGAGTTATTTGGGCCAGGCAGAAGCCAAGGCCCATCTCGGCAGTACACAGTGAAAAGAGACCGACGCCTCCCATTCCAGTCCAGTGACTCGTCTCGTCGAGGGTTCCCGGCGGCCGCCGCCCTCCGACTTCCGGCTCCTCCGCCCTCCAGCGACCGGCCAGAAAATGGCCACGGAGCTTCCGGAGATCCCGGGCCACCTCCTGGCCGACATCTTCCTCCGGTTACCCGCACCAGAAGACCTCGCGCGCACCTCCGCCGTCTGCGTCGCCTTCCGCCGCCTCGTCACCGACGGAACCTTCCTCCGCCGCTTCCGCCGCCTCCACGCCCCGCCTCTCCTCGCCTTCCTCGACCTCTCAGGATTCCACCCCGCCCTCCCGCCCCACCCCTCCGCGCCCGCCGCCGCCGCCGACTTCACCTTCTCCTTCCTCCCGGCCCAATGCGACTGGATCGTGCAGGACGTCCGCGACGGCCGCGTCCTCCTCGCCCGCGACCATGGGAAGGATGAGCGGCTTCCGGTCTTCAGGGAGCTCGTGGTGTGCGACCCCTTGCACCGCCGGCACGTCATGCTCCCCTCGGTTCCCGACGCCCTAGCCACTTCGGTTTTGCACCCGGCGCCCACGGTACGCATGCCCTGGTGCGAGCCTTTCCTCGTCCCCCTCGTCGAGGACGAGGCAGCGTCGGCGGCGGCATTCGGAGTGATCTGTGTGGTACATTGTGAAACTAGGCTGGCCACCTTCGTTTTCTCTTCGAGCACGGGACAGTGGCGAGCCTCAGTGCGCAAGAGTTGGAGTGATTTTCGGGCACTGGATTCACCGCTGGACCCTATGTTTCTCAGGCGCCATTACGCCTATGGCTGCTTCTACTGGGAGTCCACCATGATTGAGAGGAAAGACTTGCTCGTGCTGGACACCCGGAGGATGGAGTTCTCGATCGCTGACCTCCCTTCCAGAGGATGGGGTGTGCTAGGAGTAGCTATTGTGGAGGCAGGGAAAGGCAAACTTGGCCTGTTTGGTATACGTGATGGACCTGCAGGTGGCAAACGTGATCTCTGTTATACAATTAGGGGAAACAAACGCCAGAGTTCCAGTCAGTGGCATATGGTGAAGACAATCTCACTATGTTCTGGGGGTATTAGTCATATCAAAGCTTCAACAGAGAGGTACTTTCTCCTAATAAGTTCTGAGGCCCCACGGCGCGTAGGCTCATCTTATAAGTTGCCAGAACTGGAATATTTCTCCATGGATGTCAAGAAATTACAGCTTGAGAGGGTCTGTGCGAAACCTTTCGGGCCAGCCTTGTCTAGGACGCGCATATATACCAACTTCCCGCCATCACTGTTGTCTTCACCAACAATATGAAATGGTAAACTTTTACTCCATCCTAGTTATTGTACTTCCTTTCAAACTTATCAATCACACATCTTGTCTAATGCTTAAATAGTTCATTATTGCAATTGCCCGTTCTTGTTTACACGATTTACTAGTGGGTAGTTTCCTTGTGTTTGTGGGAAAGCAAATCAAGCTTAGGAGCATAATTGTGATTCCTTGTCTTGTATGGTCTAAATGCTCTTTTAAGAGAACCAGACAAGAGAGAAGATTGTTCACATAGCTCATGCATACACTATTATTCTAGGACTCGAGAAATCACAAATTTTCAGGACTAGTTTTGGTAGGGGTAAAGGAGAAGGAATGCACTTATAGTTCCAGTTTATCTTTAAATTGTTTAACATCAGCAATACAGTCAAGCACGACTCATCTTGTCCACTTCCTTTTCATAAATATAAGGAGACAGAAACGTTTTCTTCACATTAAAAAAATTGTTGTGATGTTTTTGAAATAAATCTGCCTAACTGGTGCTTTCACAAATAACAGCCCGAGTCACTTATCTGAATAGCAAAGAACAGCGTGTGCTCACAAGCTGTTTAATTTGAATCGGCCTCATAAGAACAATTACAGGCTTCACATATATCATTTGTTGACTGTGTCTACTAAGATCCCCTGGTAAATTTCCTTCCGCGACCTATGTTCAATAGTTTTCTATGATACACACCTAACTCGTGGTGTGCGACCCCTTGCACCGCCGGCACGTCATGCTCCCCTCGGTTCCCGACGCCCTAGCCACTTCGGTTTTGCACCCGGCGCCCACGGTACGCATGCCCTGGTGCGAGCCTTTCCTCGTCCCCCTCGTCGAGGACGAAGCAGAGTCGGCGGCGGCATTCGGAGTGATCTGTGTGGTACATTGTGAAACTAGGCTGGCCACCTTCGTTTTCTCTTCGAGCACGGGACAGTGGCGAGCCTCGGTGTGCAAAAGTTGGAGTGATTTGCGGGCACTGAATTCACCGCTGGACCCTACGTTCCTCAGGCGCCATTACGCCTATGGCTGTTTCTACTGGGAGTCCACCATGATTAAGAGGAAAGACTTGCTCGTGCTTGACATCAGGAGGATGGAGTTCTCGATTGCTCATCTCCCATCCTCTGGATGGGGTGTGCTAGGAGTAGCTATTGTGGAGGCAGGGGAAGGCAAACTTGGCCTGTTTGGTATACGTGATGGACCTGCAAGTGGCAAACGTGATCTCTGTTATACCATTAGGGGAAAGAAAGGTGAGAGTTCCAGTCAGTGGCAGAGGCTGAAGACATCTCGCCAGGCTGTGCTGGGGGTGTGCATTATATCAAAGCTTCAACAGAGAGGTACTTTCTCCTAATAAGTTCTGAGGCCCCAAGACACGTGGGCTCATCTCTTAAGATGCCAGAACTGGAATATTTCTCCATGGATGTCAAGAAATTACAGCTTGAGAGGGTCTGTGTGAAACCTTTTGGGCCAGCCTTGTCTAGGACGCGCATATATACCAACTTCCCACCATCGCTGTTGTCTTCACCAACAATATGAAATGGTAAACTTTTACTCCAGCCTAGTTATGTCCTTCCTTTCAAACTTATCGACCAAACAACTTGTCTAATGCATAAATAGTTCATTATTGCAATTGGTCGTTCCTATTTACACAATTTACTATTGTAGTTATTTTTCGTGTGATTGCGGGAAAGCTTACCAAGCTGAGGAGCATAATTGTGATTCGTTGTCTTGTCTCGTCTAAATGCTCTTTTAAGAGAAATAGACAAGAGATAAGATCGTTCACATAGCTCATGCATCCACTATTTTTGTAGGACTCGTGAAGTCACAAAAATACTAGATCTCATAATTTTCAGGAATAGTTTTATGTTAGGGGTAAAGGAGAAGGAATGCACTTATAGTTCCAGTTTATCCTTGTGTATTTCACATCAGCAAAATTCCATACGGAAATCTTTTTCACTTCCTTTTCATAAATATAAGGAGCCAGAAAAGTTGTCTTCACATTAAAGTTATTTTTTGGTGATGTTTTTGAAATAAATCTGCCTAATTGGTGCTTTCACAAATGACAGCCCGAGTCACTGATCTGAATAGCAAGAACAGAGTGTGCTCACAAGCTGTTTAATTTAAATCGGCCTTATAAGAACAGTTATAGGCTTCACACATATCATTTGTTGACTGTGGCTACTAAGACCCTCTGATAGATTTCCTTCTATGACCTAAGTTCAATTGATTTCTATGAAACACACCTAAGCTAGAAGTTTTTTATATACTTGGTACGAACTACTAACTCACCAATTTAGCACGACTTATGATTTCCAGAGCTCGTTTTTGTTGTGTACATTCGTCTGGCTATGTGTTCCAACATGGATTGCAAATTACAGTGCTAGACACAGAAAACTGTCACTTTGTATTCTCATATTTGAGTTCTAGTTGAGATCAGTATCACCTATGGGACAAATGCTATCCTGGTAATGCTCTTGATACTGTTATGCGTAGCCCAATATAAAACTTACAACAAGTGCCGTCACAAATAACAAGCTGATGCACTGCTCTGAATAACAAGAGCAGTGTGTGCTCACAAATTCTTTGATTTGAATCAGCCTCATAAGATAGGTTTCATATTTATCATTTGTTGACTGTGTACCCTGATAGATTTTCCCGTGACCTAAGTTAGAATTTTTTCTATGAAACACACCTAAGCTAGAAGTTTGTTATACTACTCCCTCCGTATCAAAATATAAGATGGTTCTACCTACTTTTGGACCACATGTATCTGGACATGTCTAGATACATGTGGTCCAAAAGTAGGTAGAACCATCTTATATTTTGATACGGAGGGAGTAGTAGTTATGTACCGAGTCCTGCAAAATTAAATTTCCAATTTAGCATGACCTAAGATGTCCAAGACTCGATTTCTTTTTGTGCACATGCCTCCGTCTAGCTATGTGTTCCAACTTGCATTGCAAATAGCAGTGCTAGACATAGAAAAGTGCTACTTTTGCATTCACATATTTCAGTTCCAGTTGAGATCAACATCACATATGGGGCAAATGCTATTCTTATAATGTTTGTGCTACTGTTATATCTAGCCCAATAGAAGACCTATAGCATGTTCCTCTTATCTTGTAAGCGCTTGAATGTGTGTACAAATTGGACCCAAAATTCTTCCCACCATTGTTGTCTTCACCAACAGTATGAGGTTGTAGACTTTCTATTGCGTGACTTGCGTCCTAGTTATGTCTTTCCCTTCGTAGTTATCGCACAACTTGTCTAATCCTTGATAGTTCATTGTTGCACATTTGCACTTGGTCATTCTTGTGTACATGATATAATATTGGTTATTTTTCTTGTGCTTGTGGGAAGTTCGTCAAGCTCATGAACATAATTGTGATTGATTCCCTTGTTTGTTCCGTTTAGAGAGTCATACAAGAGAAACAATCCTCCACATAGCTCATGCATCAACTATTATTGTAGGCCTCATGAATCACAAAAATACTACGCCACAACAATTAATTTCAAGAAATCGTTTTTAGTGTCAATGTAATAGAGAAGAAATGCAAGTGTGATCCAGTTTACCTTTGGAGTGTTTTACCTCAGGGAAAAAAATCATTTCACTCATTGTTTTAGTGTCAAGGCAGAGAAGTTTTAATTTGGTCATCTTCACATATATCTTTTTTTCTCATGATGTTGTGTTGAAATAAATCTGCCTAACTGGAATGGTCACACATAAGTGAATGGCAGCATGAGCGAGCCACTGCTCTGGATAGCAAATCTATGACTTGTTTATTGTGACTAACCAAGACCCTCTGATGCATCTCCTTCGGTGATCTAAGTTAAAAGTTTTTTTTCTTTGAAACTCCCTTCTGATGTATATCCTTCGGTGACCAAAGCTAGAAGGTTTCTTCAGTTAAACTACCCTAACATAGAAGTTTGTTGCTACTTGGTAATATATGAAGTTTCCCTAAAAATCAAACAAAGGACGGCCGAAACAGGGAACTACCAATTTAACATGACCTATTATTTCCAGGACTTTCTTTTTATGTCTATTATTATGCATGCCTCTGTCTAGCTGTGTGTTGTACTCCCTCCGTTCCAAAATAGATGACTCCCATTTGTCAAGATACGGATGTATCTAGACTTGTTACACATCTAGATACATCCGCATGTAGACAAATGGAAGTCATCTAATTTAGAACGGAGGGAGTAACTTACAACACAAAATGCAGTGTAAAGTGCTAAACACAGAAAAGCAAGCCCTTGCAGTCGCATGTTTCAAGTCCAGTTGAGATCAACATCACTAGTGGAACAGATGTTATCTTGCTAATGCTTATATATCTCAATATAAGACCTGTATAACTTGTTCTGTTTAGCTCGTATAAAACTCTTGAATCGATCTGTGTACAAAATTGGACCCAAAATTCTACTCCATTGTCTGAACTTCTGTCTCGTTTGTGCAGATTCTATGGAGCCGTAATCTGATCAGCGTTCTGAATTCAAAGCAGCTCTGATTTTGACAGCGTTGAGTTCTCGCAGAAGTGACCGCCTTGCGTGCAAGACGACACAATCTACATTGCTTCACTTGGCGGTCGCCGTGTCTATTGTTTCGGTTAATTAGTGTAAGATCGTTGTGGATGTTCCCTGCCTAAGTCTGCAAACTAACGGTGGTCATGTCTATGTTGTTCTTCCTATTATGCCGAAGAGCGTGACTTTGAGCTTAAACGTTCCCAATTAATCAGGAACACTTATGTGTCATCTCCTCTAGATTATTGCAACACCTTTCTTGGTTGTTCACTAGTGCCCTGCATCTACAGAGATCATGACCATAATGCAGGCCCGACAAAGCATGCTAGGGGGGTTTCGCAGCCATGACGAGCTCGCCGTTCTTGCCATACTTTGGTCGGAACATGGTTGCGTGGAGGATGCAGTTGTGATTGTTGTTGGCACTGGCATTTCATCATAAGGATCGATCCATGATCAAGAAAGTGGGGATAAGGAATACTATAAGCTAACCAACGGTCCGTGGCAAAGTCACAAACTCACACGTGATAGGAACGGTATCCATCCATCTCCTATACCTTTCGTGGTGCCCCACGCACGAATCACGGCACACCATGCACTGATCAATGTAATCCTAGCTAGGTAGAACACAACACATCAGATAAGGTCGGTTAAACATGCTTTTCAATCCATCACTGCAAAGCCATGTCACATACTTCAAGCGCCAGCCAAAGCCTCTGAAAGTGGTGGCTTAAACTGTAGATATGTCAGAACATCTTCCAAAATGCTTATCAGAAGTTCAGAACTGCTAAATTTCAGTGTCAAGCTCTAAACTAGGCAGGGACACTGGCCACATGACCAACGCCGGTTACACTAAACCGACATAATCCTAAACCTAAACACGGCTAGAGCTCATGAACAATGCGGAAACGATTCATGAGCCGACAAGTGAGTCGTCAAGCGTAGATCAGTTACGACGTCCCGTCTCGTAGGCAAGGCGATGCATCTGCGACCAAGTCCACGCTATCGGGATCACACACAAAAAAATGGAGCTCCGAGGATGAGCAAGTTAGTCTCTGGCTACGGCTCCGTCCAACCTGTGCAAACATGACACTGGATTAATATTCTGAAAGCTCAAACTGTTCATATTCAAGAGTACACAAGCAAAATGGAATAGATTGTGGAGGCTACATAGTACATGGTGTTACATGCAGAAGCACATTTGTCCCGCTAGCAATAATATTGATCTAAACTGAATTTGAGACATGTAACTGGAAACACTCGCTTTTATGCGTTTAGAAGCGTGATTTGCAATGTGCATTGGTTGAAGTCTCTGATACCAAAAAATCGTTATACTTAACCAAGAATGTAGCATAGATATTGTCTCTGATACCAAAAAATCGTTATACTTGACCAAAATTTTTTTGGGGATTGGAGGCTCTGATACCACGATGTTAGCTACTTGATCGGATCACTCGCTATTGTCTCAGGAATTCTTGGTGTAGCGATTACAGACGAGTATTTGGTAAAGGAAAATACAGGAAAGTAAATCAGAGACGCAGCTCTGCCGCCGCCTTCATTGGCCGTGATCCCAAGGATAATCCCACAGCAGGAGAGAACCTTCCTTATATGACGCTGGTCTGGATAGTCGAGGTCATCACGTTGTCCACTCGGGCCCGATGTGCCTTCTGTTGGGTTGGGCCGAGCCGGGGTACGTGCGAGGCCCAGCTCGTTGTTGCTACCGCTTCCTTGATTAGGGGTGCTGACATCCCCTGATCGAGTGAAGTTTTGTCAGGACCGATGAGGTACTTGCGAGGGTGCAATCCAGAGGAGCAAGCTTGTGGATCCGGGCTTCATGTACTCCCTCCGATCCATATTAGTGGACACAATTTTGTCTAGATACACATGTATCTAGTCTAAATACTTAACTAGATACATATGAATTTAGATAAATCTATGCCCACTAATATGGATCGGAGGGAGTACAAGTACAACATGGAGGAGATACTGGATGCATACAGACTCAGCGTCCAGCAGAAGTGAAGAAATCGATGGTGTGCATTGCAGTGCAACTGTGCAAGTGATAATTTTTTTCTGCGTTCTACAGACATACATATACATCTATTAAGAGAAGGAGAACGATATATACATAAGGAAAATAACAGAGCTACGTGACCTATTCGACTTCAGTACTGTAATTGCTAGCGAAAGACTAACAGCTTGTTGTCCGACTTTTGCTCCCGAGCCAACAGAAAGCTGTTGTTGGAATATCCAATGTTGGGTTTTCAATCCGATGGTTCAGCTACATGGAAGCAATTGCAGAGATCTTGTATGTGTTGAATTGGTTATATCATCACTGGAATTGCTGGGGTTTCCATGTGATCAGCCAAAAAATTGTTATACTTAGCCAGGCAGGGAAACATAGATATATGAGTCACAAAATTCTAGCTTAGGCCGGTCTGTGAAAACTTATGTCAACAAAGGAAAAAAATCAGGGGGGTCTCGTCAGCTACAATCAACAAACTGTGAACAAAAATTGGTGCATGGAATTGACCTGAAAATTTGCTGTTTTTTGCCTACACAGACTGACCTGGGTCTATGTTGTTTGGTTCATGCCTGAGAGAACTTATATTGTGTTACATGTGAAATCAATTTGGCTTTCTAATACATAATTCGATTTTGCTTTCCTTTAAGGAGCTCTAGCTTTCAAAGCTACCATGGCAGACCGTCTGCTTCCTACGCTCATAGGAATCTTCCATTTCTTAGCCGTGCTATTATCGGTTATTTCTTCTATGCAATATCACACACCAGCGCTCGTGGTCTTAGACACACCACGTTCTTTGTAATGAATTTTTCAAGGAAAAGAGCCATGGAGAAAACAAAAGAAAAACAGAGCAGAGGGAGCTTTGATGGATTGCAGAAGCCAAGAATCGCGTGCTCCTTGCAAGCCGCGGACCAACAAAACAAGCACGGTGGTTGGGCTGTTCCTATGCACGTCGACAGTAGGGGTGGGTAGACCTGCACGGCCATGGTGGATGGAGCCACGAGCGGCCACCGCAGTAGGCGCAGGCGCGCAGCTGCATGCGAAAATTTCCATCGACACACCGCCGTCCACACTCACCACGCTGCCCTCCCTTGCTGGTCTATTCCGCTGCTGCGATTGAAGATTGGGGCAGATGCATCCGGAAGAAAGAAAAACAGAGGTTGGATAACTGCTATTCTATCTAATGAAGTGGGATTAGCATCTCACGCACAGCTTCTGCTCACCCAGGCCTCAAATTCCGAGCGCCTAAGCAAGGATAATGAAGCTGCCGGGTTTATACAGGCCAAGCTAGAAATTTACCGTCCAGGACACGAACCAAACAGATGTCCTAGGGAAGCTCCTTGTCAGGCACGACATAGCCAGGACACAAACCAAACAGGCTCTGCTTGTCTGTGTGCCCTCTACAATCCTACCAAGATTAATGGTATGCAGTGGCATCCTACAGATTCATTTCAAAACACCAACAAAGATAGAAGTATAGGTGTGAAGAACTGAAATGATTAAAAGTCAAACAAAAATCTTCCAGCCGAGAAGGGGGGCATATTCATATAAGAATTTTCAGCTTAGATTGTACAAACTGAGAGTATAAAAGCAAAATGGGGAAAAAAAATATTGGGGGCTACATAGTATTCAGTACTACAGGCAGAAGCAGAATAGCATCTGTCCGGTGGTAATAGTGATCTCAACTGAATTTGAAACATGCAACTGCAAAAACTCCTTTTACGCATGCAGCAGTGTAACTAGCAATGCCAGTTGGAACACAAAGCCAGACAGAGATATGTAAGCAACAAATAAATGAGTTCTGAAAACAGGATCATGCAAAAGTGGTACCTTTGTGTTGCAGAACTTTTTATATTACCAAAGTAGTCTAGCAAACTTCTAACTTAAGTCAGTTTGAATAAAAAGCTTAGACATTATATCACCGAAGGAGAAACTAATCAGGGAGGCTTGACAGCCACAACCAACAAACTGTGAACATAAATTAATCATCCCAAATAATTGCCGTGATACAGCATTTCCATGATTTCATTAAGCCTAAATGACAATGGATGCAAAAGAGATGTGAAAGATCTTTTCTTTTGTCAGATTCCTCCAAACGGCCATTTGAACAAAAGAAACAACAATTTTCACAATCAATGTTCCCGAGATTGATTAGCTTACCCACAAGCCCAAGAAAATCAAGGTCAAGGTCAAGGTCTAGCTATTACGGAGGCAGGGGAAGGCATGCCTGGGATGTTTGGTTTCGATTGTTTTACTGCATCTGATCTCAGCTATAACATTGCACGAAATAAAGGCGAGAGTCCCACCCAGTGGAAGATGGAGAAGAAGATTTCACTAGATTTTGGGTACAGATATTTTATCATAGATGCAACAGAAAGGTACTTGCTCTTGGTTAGGACAGAAGCCTCACATGTAGAGCATCCACTTGTTGAATATTTCTCAATGGACATCAAGACGTTGGAACTTCAGAGGGTTTGCACGAGACATGGCCTGAATATATATGGGAAACACATATATGCCAACTTCCCACCATCTTTGTTGTCTTTATCGACAATATGAGTGGTAAAATTTCTATTGCGTCTTTCATAATTAGCACAAAGCTTGTCTAATGCTTGATTGTTTATTGTTGCAACTGATAACTCTTATTTACATGATTTAGTAGTGTTTATCTTTTTGTCCTCGTGGTGAAGGTAAGTACCAGGAGACATTTAATCCTAATATATTGGCATTTAAGGGAATGAGATTTGTAAGAGAAAAAACGTAGTTTATGCATCAGTCCTCATGGAATTGCAAAAAGCACTAGGTCAAGACAAAATTTTCCAAATAGTAGTTTTGATATGAGGATCCTCATGGAATTGCGAAATCACCAGGTTAATGTAGAGGGAATACAAGTGTAGCTCCCGTTTCCCTTGGATACACTTATATTTTGTGACTTCCTTTTGTACTGGGATGGCAGGCGGCACTTGTTGTGTTGGTTAGTGCCACCAACACGCCCGGTTTTTTTTCTCATTTTGGTTAGAAGTTAGTTATACTGCTAGGTGGCTAGGTAGCATATGAACTCCTGCAACAGAAAGATACCAATTCTTTATGATTCAGGACTGGTTACTTTTTGTTCCCATGGCCTCTGTCCGGCTATGTATTCCAACTTTTATTGCAAATTCTAGTGCTGCACACACTAAAGCGAGTGTTTGCAGTCACACGTTTTAAATTCAGTTGAGATCAATAATTTATTACTCTTCCTGTGATACTACCCCAGTACCTATAATGTGTTCCTCTTAGCTCGTAAACCTTTTCAATATTAAAATTATGCCGATGTATCCTACAGCTATGTTCGATTTCTCTCCCAACCCGTCATTTGCGTCGAATTGGCACCACCCCCTCCCATGCTAATTCCAAGCGATGGCGTTCCTACCACCCTGACCCGTTGTGTTTCAGTCACACCTCTGAATTCCGTAAGCATCGTTCTCTACATGTGCTCTCTGCCTAAGCCTCTCGGTAGCCGAAGATGTCGTCCTGGACGGATCTGTCAGATCATGTAATGCCCTCGCCATCCATCTTGGCCCCTGAGCTCGTTCATGACTTCTTTGCTGGGGCTCGCCGTCAGTCTCATTGCTCAGAGTTTGTGAACTGTGAGTAATCCGTCTTGTTGTGATGCTTCATGCTTGTAGTAATTCTTCTTCTGTGCTGCTTGTAGTGCCAAAGTATGACATAGTATCGACTATCCAGGCTAGTGTAATGCTTTTTTAACTCTCTGTCCCAGCCTTCGGTGCTGGTTCAGCCAGATCCAGCAAAATCATAGGGCTCCATGCATTGGAAAAGCATGTGATTCTTCCAACACTTCTATTCAGAACAAGCTAATCTTTTAATGTTAAGTTTTGATTTCCATTTTATTTTAGGAAAACTCTTTGTATAGCAAAACATAACATGGAAAGAATCAACTCCATCTGGAATATGACATGTGAACAATAGCATAAAAGCAAAGTATTACAGTACTTAATTCTTCGGGTGAACTATTCAAGAAGTGACCTCCTTAAAAATAAGTATAAGTTTGCACTGTGAGTAAATATCTTAGAGAGCTGAGCACTTTATAGCCTTAAGTTCAGAATAGTCCTGACAATACCCTGTACTTGTGAACCTTCCAACCTTCTATACAACTTACAGTGAGAGATTAAAGTTTTCTTACTCAGATTTTGTACTTCCACAAATTCCTGGACTAGAGCTTACTGAATATAAACTTCAGAACTTACCTCTGCAAGAAATGTTCTTCAAATTCAATCCAGCTCATGGCCATGTAATTTTCTTGGTCGTCATTTTCATGTATAAGTTTTTCCATCTTTCATGTAAGTTAAATATTCACACCCTGAATATTTTCTTGTTCACCATTTGCTTATATTAGGTTTTGCCTAATGGAAGCAACTAAGTACAATTCTGACCCTGATGCATTCAAGTATCCGGCTTGAGCTGCTTGTTCTTTTGAGTGAAAATACACGGGTGCTCCATCAGTCACATGTAGAAGTCATGCTTGTTGTTTCGTGATTAATGTGTGTTCTTTACATTCAGCTAGAGGTTTGATAGGTCTTGCTGAGTCCATTCTTATACATGTATGATGTATGTTGCATTGTGATAATGATTCTTCTTGTTTAATTTACTAGGGTTGATGAAAGCCTGCAGATTCAGATTTATAGTGCACCCTGACGAAAGTCGAAACTCAAAGCCTGCAGATTCAGATTTATAGTGCAATGGATGAACATGGTTCAAGAAGTCATGCCTGAAGTGGTAGAAGAACTACCTTCTGTGTAAATCCAGAAGTGCTCCTTCACCGACAATATATAAGCAGCTGGCTGCAGGTCCAAGTGATGTGGCTCGGAAGTCGTAGGCGTGTTCAAGGTGGAACAGCAGGTCAATGAATGGTCGTATGGATGACATTTTACTAGAGCTGATCATCGATGTAAATATTTTTCATGAACCGAGAATTGATTCGTTGAATGTCTCCATGTTAAATTTACAAAGTTACATGGTTAATCATGAGGAGGTCTTCAGTTGGTTCCATCCAATGAAGCTAAGTTATGCACTGGGCCACCGTTATGCTTACATACCCAATTTGGTAACCTCTCACCTTTATTCCTAGCAATCAAATAACTACGCATTCATCATTCGACAATGTGACAGAGACGACAAGGAACAAATAAATTATGTGTTCATCATTCCATAGTATTACAAAAGCTATGAATCAAACAATCTGGTGTTTATCATGCCTTCACAATAGTACTACGTATTATGAGTTCTTGTAGGTTCTTTGGGCCGCCATTATGCTCACCCATGCATCAACCAGCTTGGTAACCTTCAACTGTAATACCCCCTTATCTCCAGTCTTTCAATATATTTGGATGGGCAAATCACACAGCAGATCATGGATTGTAAAGTAGTCAACAGCACGTGAAGATTCCTTCCCTCCTAATTGCAGAAATGAGGCCGAGAGCAAGTCATCAAAGTAATACTGAACAACATCTTCCTTTTCCTCTTCAGGCAATACTTATATCATTATATGGTAGCACCGAGGCAGGCCATATGGAACGAAATATTCAATAACGCAGCCCACCAGAAAGTTCAGAACCTAACAGAAGCCCTACGGGCATTGTTATCCGATCGTGCAACACCAAGCGCTGTTTGTGGGATACAAGAATATAAGGATAGGCATAATGTTTGTGGGATAAAAGAATATAAGGATAGGCATAATGCCTTGGAAGCGTAGGATTTGGTCTGTAGACCTCGAGCTACGGGAGGTCTGGGTGTCATTAACATGGCGATTCAAAACGATTCGTCGTTTTAAAACATCCGTACAAGTTCTTCCAGCACGAGGATACGCCCTGGGTGAGCATGGTTTGGCAAACTTACAACAGCAATTATAGGCATGGTTGCGTCTTTCTGGTGTTGTGACATCTGCAGTTTGCTCAAAACATTCAGATGTGATTCACATTGCATGCCTAGTATTGGTGTTTTGATTTGTTTTTGGAAAGATTTATGATGACAGGACTTGATGGTGAGTGACTTCCCAGACATTTTTCTTTCGGTCTCGATCCAAAACCAGATGTGCCCCTTAGGACACTCTTTTATATGGCTAGGGACTCGGACAATTACAGCAGCATTTTGCTATTCCTATATCTGAACAAGCTCTGCAGGAACTACATCAAGTGGAATCTATTCTTGACGCCATGAAAGAAGACACTCAAGGTAGACAGATATTTGACGTTTGGTCTTTCCTGAAGAGACAGATGGGGCCTATTCATCTACTACACATTACAAAAAAAAATTTGAAGGCCTGCATGGATAACCCATTTACAGAAAACTTTGGAAGAGCAAATGATTGCCATAACAAAAAGGTTCTGTATGACTTTTTCTTGTGGATCGTTTAAATACCAGAGACATGATGGAGCGAAGTCATTGGCACTTGAGGTTGGGGTATACTGTATACTTCGTAATCAGAATCAAAGGGAGAGCAGAAAGCATCTATTATTTAGTTATTTCTTTGCAGACAGATGTTGGAGGTTACTGGATATTGAATGGGGTAACAGGGGAAAAATACCTTTGCCATGAACTACGTAGCATTAATTCCCGCTGAATATATCCACCTTGCCTAAACTCAAACTGATGCATTTCGTTGCCGCGAAGAATCTCCACTATCTTTCTTTTTGAGTGAACTAGGCTTAACTCAATCCACAGTTCCCTTACAGATATGGTCTGAAGAAACATGGAGGTCAGTTCATTATTCTCAATAAATTGATCAATAGTACCACAAACTATTGCGATAGAAAAGGTAATAGAATTGGGAGTAGTTAAAGGTAGAAATGCTAGGCTCTTAGCATGCTTACAACTAGCCAGCCTAAAAAAGGTTGTGGTACCAACAAGACGTCAGTAGCATTATTTTAGTCGTCTTTAATGGTTGACCTTTTTTTACTGGGTCTTTTAGTGGTTCTAACAAGGTTCATTTGCGAGATATAATTTTAGAAGCGCTGAGCTTTTTGGGCGAAACGTGCATGCAATGCTTTACCGCACAGATCATCTCTACTTGTTAGTTCACAGCTTGTCTTTTTTTAGTTTTGTCCACCATAGATTGTAACTGTTAGAACTAATACATCTAGTGAAACTAGATTAACATGTGACAGACACATAGAACACCTAAAACGGATCTGATAGGGAGGGGTTTAGAGATATTACAGCCTCCAGCAATTGAAGCCATCGTCGCCTGCGTGATGCAGGCAGTAGAGGAAGTAGTCGTCGCAGAGGTAGATGAAGATCGCGAGAACGTCCGGATCCCTTCTGGCCTCCACCGGCACTGCCCTGGAACGGCTTGCCGGGATTCCAGCTCTTCCCGTCGCTATGCGCAGGCCACGATCGGAGTGGGCTAGAGATTTAGCGGAGTCGCAGGACTGGAAAACTAACGAGGGTAGAATAACCAGTCGCCAGCCTCCCCTCTTATAATGTGCGCACGCGACAGGGGAGCCAGAACCATCGTTGGTTAGGGTACCCCGATCAGGGCGGGTTGTTACGTACGAAGTGGGGGGTGAACGTTGGTTCGTGGCCCCTCTTCTTATCTCTTTATCTTTTCTGTTTTGACCTGGTTCAGTTTGAACCGTTAGATCAACCAACATTCTCCCCCTTGATCGTTCGGTTTAAACTTCTTCGCCCATTCTCCATAGGAACAATATACCAAAGTGAGGTGTTACAAACAGCCAATGAAATGCCGTTGAACCTCAACACTTATAGCACATCGGCCTATTTCGAAATGGAAAACATTCTTCTTAATGGGGAGTGGTTCTTTATTGTGGTCCTTTTATTCCAGAATCATAAGGCTTCCAGTAATCCCATGCCGGCAACATGCTTTGTAAAGTATCGGGTGGTAAGCCTTTCGTTAGCGGATCCGCAAGCATACGAGTCGTACTTATATGCTTAACCTCAATTGTTTGATCCTGGATTCTATCTTTCACAACATTAAACTTAATGTCAATGTGCTTGGCAGCAGCACTTGACTTGTTGTTACTCGTATAGAAAACTGCGGGTTCATTGTCGCAGTATAGCACAAGTGGTCTTGAAATGCTGTCAACCACTTTGAGCCCGGGAATGAAATTCTTTAGCCATACAGCCTGCCCAGTGGCCTCAAAACATGCTATAAATTCTGCCTGCATCGTAGACGAAGCAGTTATCGTTTGTTTGGAGCTTTTCCACGATATGGCTCCTCCGGCAAGTGTGAATATATAACCTGACGTGGATTTCCTAGTATCCACACAACCGGCATAATCAGCGTCTGAATAACCTACAACTTGCAGGTTATCAGACCTTTTATACGTAAGCATGTAATCTTTCGTACCTTGCATATAACGCAAGACTTTCTTTGCGGCCTTCCAGTGGTCCGGTCCTGGATTTGATTGGAATCTGCCAAGCATTCCCGTTACAAAAGCCAAGTCAGGGCGCGTACAGACTTGTGCATACATGATGCTTCCGACAGCTGAAGCATAAGGAACCGACTTCATTTGATCAATTTCTATTTGGTTCCTTGGACATTGAAATGTCCCAAACTTATCGCCCTTGACTATAGGAGCAGGTGAGGGAGAGCACTTATGCAAATTGTATTTCTTCAGTACTCGCTCAAAGTATGCTTTTGGGATAGTCCTAACATCCCCTTTGACCTATCTCGATAAATCTCAATGCCAAGGACATACGAGGCTTCACCGAGATCCTTCATATCAAAATTGGATGACAGAAATTCTTGGTCTCGTGCAGCATATCCTTATCGCTGCAGGCCAACAATATGTCATCCACATATAGGACTAAAATCGTGAACCTACTGCCTTTAAATTTAACATAAATGCAGTTGTCCTTACATTCTCTGTAAAACCAAAAGCTCGAATAATCTTGTCGAACTTGAGGTACCACTGTCTTGAAGCTTGCTTCAAGCCATAGATGGATTTCTTTAAACGACACGCTAAATGTTCCTTTCCTTCCACGACAAAACCTTCCGGCTGAGTCATGTAAACATCTTCATTAAGGTCACCATTTAGAAATGCCGTCTTAACGTCCATTTGGTGTAATTCTAGGTCGAAATGAGCTACTAGAGCCATGACGATCCTAAAAGAATCTTTAGATGACACAGGAGAAAAGGTCTCATTGTAATCGATTCCTTCTCTCTGTGTAAAGCCTTTCGCCACAAGTCTTGCTTTGAACCTTTCGACATTCCCTTTGGAGTCAAACTTGGTTTTGTAGACCCATTTGCAGCCTACTCTTTTAGCACCATTGGGAATTTCTACTAAGTCCCAAACATCATTTGAGCTCATAGATTTTAACTCGTCTTCCATGGCAACTTGCCATTTGGACGAATTCATACTTTTAATGGCTTGTTTATATGAGGTTGGATCCTCCACCTTTCCTATATCATTTACATCCTCACTCATGTAAGTGACATAATCTTCTGAAATGGCTTTCTTTCTATCTCGCTGTGATCTTCTCACAGGAGGTGGTGGAGGAACATCATCATTTTGATGATCTTCTTCATTATCTGTATGGTGATCCTCTTCACCTTCTGGATTTTCATTATTATTTTCGGGATCACCATTGGGTTCAGGACCTGAAACGTAAGGTTCAGAACCAACATTACGAGTCACTTTTCTTCGTATTGGCAGAACGAGCTCTTGGATAAGCGGGAATGCAACACACACCCGCTTCTCCTCAAGGTCGATCTTTCTTAATTCAGTGACTTCATTATCTTCAAAAAATACCGCTTGTCGAGTCTCCACAAACTTTGTGGTATGATTTGGACAATAAAAGCGATATCCCTTTCCCCTATGAGGGTATCCAATAAAGAAACAGCTAACTGTTTTGGATCTAATTTCTTAAGTTGTGGATTGAATATTCTAGCTTCAGCGCGACAACCCCACACACGCAAATAATTCAAGCTCGGCTTTCTTCCCGTCCACATCTCGTAAGGTGTGTTCGGTGCTGACTTAGTGGGAGCAAGATTTAAAATATGTGCGGCTGTCTTTAATGCCTCCATCCATAGGCTTACTGGCAAACTTGCATGACTAAGCATACTTCGCACCATGTCCATAAGTGTGCGATTTCGACGCTCAGCCACGCCATTCTGCTGAGGTTCACCAGGCATTGAATATTGGGCAACAATTCCATTCTCAGCAAGGAACTTGGCAAAAGGTCCTGGAATTTGCCCATAAGGAGCATGTCTACCATAATACTCTCCCCCGCGATCAGATCGTACAACTTTTATTTTAACATTCAGTTGGTTCTCAACTTCGGCTTTGAATATTTTGAATTTTTCCAAAGCTTCCGAACGATCACGTATAGGGTAAATATACCCGTATCGGGAAAAGTCGTCTGTAAAGGTGATGAATGAATCAAAACCATCTATAGACTTAACATTAAGGGGTCCACATATGTCAGTATGAATAAGTTCTAGGACTCCCGTAGATCTTACTGCACCTTTCTTAATCGTTTTTGCGTATTTTCCTTTTATGCAATCGACACATTTGTTGCATCGGAGAAGTCTAATGGAAGGAGTACATCATTTTTAATAAGTCTTTCTATTCTCCCCCTCGAAATGTGGCCCAAACGACAGTGCCACAATTTCGAAGAAGTACTAGCACCCTTCCATTTCTTCTCAACATTAGAAACATCACTCACATGCAGAACTGAATCATTCATTGATAACATATATAATTTGCCTCGTCTGACACCGAGGCCAACATTCTTATTACAATAATTCAACTCAAATTGTTTGTTGCCAAACTTACACTCAAACATGTTATCATCTAGCAAGAGACTGAAATCAAATTCCTACTTAAAGTAGGTACATAAAGAACATTATTCAAATGAAGACGAAAGCCGGTGTGGAGCTCCAAGGTGAGTGACCCTACAGCTTCGACATCACTTCAACTCCATTGGCGACTTTAAGTCTTCTTGCCCCCTCTCTTATAGTTTGGATCATACTTAATCCCTGCATGGAATTAGCAACATGAGTAGTTGCACCTGAATCAATCCACCATGTGGTACTAGAGAAATTAACATAAAAACTTTCATCAACAAAAGTAATTTCATCAGTACCTTTCTTTAAAGCCATTTCAGGAACTCTGGACAGTCTTTCTTATAATGCCCTTCTTTCACAAAGAGACACTTGTTGTTTGAAGACTGATCAGTGTCCTTTTCCTTTCCTTTAAACGACTTTGGCACATCCTTCTTGAAAGGCTTCTTTGGCGGCTTGGAAGAACTTGGCCCATCATGTTTTCTCTTGGAGGATCCAACATGAAAAGCTGGTCCACACCTTGCCTCTTAATCCTCTCTTCTTCCTCGACTATCCGTGGGGATATTTCAGCGAGTGACCACTTTTCTTTGAGAGAATTGTAGTTTATCTTAAATTGTTCGAACTCTGAAGGGAGGGACTCCAAGATCATAATCACAAGGAGGTTATCGCTAAGCTCACATTTTAAACCTTCAACTTATTGGAAGCATTAATCATCTTAAGAATATGAGATCTTACATCTCCATTGTTATCATACTTTCCAACAAGCTTCTGAAACAGCTCTTGGGCATAAACCTTTCGGAGCCCTTAAACTGCTCCTCCAAGGCTGCCATGAACTCCTTGGCATTATCTTTCTTGGGAGAGCCCCAATGATATCTGGAGAGATTGAGACTTCATCACAAGCAAGCTACGTGATTAGTCTTCTCCCATTTTTCCATCTTGGAATCATAGGCTTTCTTTGCCTCATCATACCCGTGGCACCAACAACGGGCGCCACAGGTTTGTCCTCCCGCAAGGCATAATCAAACTCATTGAAAGCCAAGCAGAGTTCCATAGAGTTCTTCCAACGAGGGAAGTTACTACCTGTCAAATGCTCGACAGTGTCTGGTCTAAACGGAGCGGAAGCTGAAATTTTAAATGGACGCTCATAAGTATGGCATGAATATAAACATTACGTTGGTAAAAATAAATAAACATGCCAAAATCTTAAAATTCCAACTCTACGCCAAAACACCGTTGGGCAGTAATGACATAAAATTAGAAACAATTTAGGGGAATGACATGTAAAATTAAAACAACGTTGGTCAGAATTAATTTTACTGTCATACATTCTCAAAATTAAACATCAAAATTAATCTAAAATGGAGGAACTTCATATGATGTCTAATTTGATAATTCAACATTTAAACATGCTAAATATTCTAAACAAAAAATCTCGTTGGTTCATTTCGTCCAGAATAATAACATATTTCAACTCATGTTTTAGGCAATATTATTCTGTATTTAAAACAGTGCATAAAACTGAATTATAAAACTTAAAAGGTGCACTGATAAAAAAACAGAAACTAAAAGAAAAAACTTTCGGACAGAAAAACTACTGCCCAGCAGAAAACTAAGTTCGGGCCGAAGCCCAGCCTCAGAATCAGCCCAACAAGCCACCGAGGCCCATTAACTTGCCCGCCTCGTTCTGGACCGTCGGATGAGATCGGACGGCCGCGCTTGCGTTGCGGTGGAACTTATCGGTGCCTCGGTCAAACCAGAACCCTAATCCCCAATTCTCACTCTCTCCCCGATTCTTTCACTCGCAGGAGAGGCGGCGCCATCGGCGACCGCGCTGCTCCGCAGCTTTCCCGGCGATTCCGGCGGCCGAAGCCTCGTTCCCGGCGGCGCTTTGGCTCCGCTCGGCGGAGCAGCGTGCAGCGGATAGAATCCCGCGCGCTGCTCTGTCGAGCGTGGCCTGTGCGTCGCGTCGTTGGTGCGAGTAGGAGGAGGTGATGCGCGCCGTCAAGCGGCGCCCTCCGGTGACGACGGCGACGACCGGCGCGGCGGCCGACGACGGGTGCGTCCGTTCCGCGACAAGCGCGTCTACCGCGCGTCCTTTCCGATGGGAGGGAACGGCGTCGCGGGGCCGTCGCCCTCGTGCTGCTGTGGTGCTGCACGGACCCGAAGGTGAGGCGACGGTCCGGCGTTCTTAAGGTGCGATTAACTCTCGATTTGCTGCAATTTCTTGCCAATTTTGGGGTTCATTCTAAAAGGGGAATTTTTCTAGGGTTTGGGATTGTTTTCGGGCAGGAGGGGATTTGATCCTTTTTCTGCAAAATTCGTACTCCCCTCCTTCTAATTTGTTAACTAAACTTGATCTATATCATTAACAGTGCATGTTTAGGGAGCAATTAGACTAATCCGAGACTTAAGCATGAACTTAATTGCCTAAAACATGAACTTAATTAACCAAACCATGATCGACAGATCCTAGTTAGGGTTCTAGTGCCATCACAGAGGCGTCTGATACCAATGTTAGAACTAATACATCTAGTGAAACTAGATTAACATGTGACAGACACATAGAACACCTAAAACGGATCTGATAGGGAGAGGTTTAGAGATATTACAGCCTCCAGCAATTGAAGCCATCGTCGCCTGCGTGATGCAGGCAGTAGAGGAAGTAGTCGTCGCAGAGGTAGATGAAGATCGCGAGAACGTCCGGATCCCTTCTGGCCTCCACCGGCACTGCCCTGGAACGGCTTGCCGGGATTCCAGCTCTTCCCGTCGCTATGCGCAGGCCACGATCGGAGTGGGCTAGAGATTTAGGGGAGTCGCGGGACTGGAAAACTGACGAGGGTAGAATAACCAGTCGCCAGCCTCCCCTCTTATAATGTGCGCACGCGACAGGGGAACCAGAACCATCGTTGGTTAGGGTACCCCCGATCAGGGCGGGTTGTTACGTACGAAGTGGGGGGTGAACGTTGGTTCGTGGCCCCTCTTCTTATCTCTTTATCTTTTCTGTTTTGACCTGGTTCAGTTTGAACCGTTAGATCAACCAACAGTAACCTGTATAGAGCTAGCCTCAAACATACATGTTTTGATCAATTTGACAGGCTTCTATAATTGCTAAGTCTGATGGATTGCGAGGGTTTGTCAAGATAAGAATTGTGAGTTCCTTCTATAAGTTAATACCTGAAATGGTTTTTCCAAAAATATCTGACATCTGTGACGGCGGTGGTGCCAGGAATGATAGCTCAAACTCTCAAATCAAAGCCCAACCTGAAGAGAACACCTCACCTCTGAAACTTTCATCGCAAACCTGTCAAAATGCACATCTTGCAATATGCTCATTACAAACAGATCAGAGCCAGGAACAAGCTGGTCAATGCCATATAGCATGACTCATAACCTAGATTGCGCATACCAGGAGTTATCCATGATTTAGTAGTAACCGTAGATTGCACAGTCAACATGAACTGACTTAAATGTCTATCCTTCCTGCCGAGTCAACATGACAAACTACGCACATGTCTCTCTACCAAAGTTAACACAGCGAACTACTACTTAGATGTCCTCCAGATTGTTTATTGCCTTTTGGATGTAGTCAGTAGGAGGGAACTGACGATAGTACAAAGCTTCGATCTTGCTTTTCAACCCCCTGTACATCATGAAGTGTATGTCTGTCCTCAGTAGTTCATCATCCATCACATACTTTTTGGCACCTAATCCTTCCAGAATTGACATGTCTTCTTTGGTCAGCGGCAGTGCATTTTTAATGTCAAGGGCAAGAGCCTCACCTAAATGCACTCCGATCCACTTGATGTCAGGAACAGTAAGACCCACATTGTCAAATGGCTCCTCCGATGATCCAAACTTGTAGGTACAAAAGATGGAAAGCCCCTCTGGATCCGGATTGACAAGCGCATACACAGGGACAGCCAGACAATCCTTAAGTTTGCGCAAGAAAGCTCGTGCCGTGACACCTGGTTGCCCATCGCCGCCTGTGACGAGCACACAGCCAAGATCTTTGCGAATCTGCCCACCTTCCGCATGGTTAAAAATGTCAAAAACAGAATCCCCCTGGACTACTAAAATGAACTTGACCTCTGCACCTGGCATGACTCTAATCTTAGAGAAGCCCTTCTGTATCCGAGCTCCTTCAGGGCCCAACGAGCTGCAAGGGAACTCTTTGCCATCTTCTCTTGTGAATATTACTGGCCCGATGACAATGCCCGGATTCAGTTCATACAAATTGAAAGATGTCCTTGTGCACTCCAGCAGGCAGCATATGTCCAGCTGGGCGTCATCCACGATCCTCTTGTCCGTCTGGAAGAGCTCATCCAAGTGGCACATAGAGTCGCTGCACGTGGGATTGTCCCTGAGGAGTCCATTCTGGAGATGGGAGAGCACAGCCGTGATGACCTTAGCCCAGCGCGAGGTCGCCGGATCGCCGACCGCGCAAGAATCGACCTTGCCGCCGCGGCGCAGGCACACCTGCCGGAGCAGGGGGTCGTACTCCTGCTGCTCCAGGTCCCGAGACGGAAGCTGGTAGGACAACCTTTGGTGGGCGACGATTTTGACTTCCCTGTGCTCCAGCCCCACCACGTCCTGGTGTTAAGTAGTCTAGCCTGTATACTTCTGTCTATACATTGTATTGTACGTGTACTCTGATCCTATTATAAATAGTGATGACGTGAGGGCCTTTGGTCCCACGCAAACCCTAACAATCCTATTCTGAAACTTGGTATCAGAGCCGTGTTTCCACGTGCCGCCGCAAGCCCTTCTGCAGCGCGCGCGATCGATCCGCCGCCGTGCGAGCTCCCTCTCCGCCGGCGATGTCTTCCGCTCTCCAGTTATCGGACGCGGCCGGAGTGCTCGTCTCCACGTCGACGCCCGCCTCCGGTGGCGCCATCGCTCCGACGATTCCCGTCCGCCTCAACCACAACAACTTCATGCTGTGGAAGGGACTCCTCTTGCCCAACCTGTCCGGCGCCGGTCTCCATGGTCATCTCGACGGAACCGTTGCAGCGCCGGCCAAGGAGGTCACCCAGGGAGAAGGCAACAAGGCCGTGACCATCCCCAACGCTGCCTACCACCATTGGTGGATTCAGGACTAGAGGGTTCTCGGATTCCTCCTCAGCACCATGGAACCAACCATCGCTGCTCAGTTGATCGGCAGCAAGACTGCAGCCGAGGTGTGGACGTCCGTCCACGCCATGTTCGGCGCTCACAGCCGCGCGAACGTCCGACACATCAGACGTCAACTCCAGTCCCTGCGGAAGGAGGACAAACCCGCGGCTGAATACATGCACATGATGAAGTCTGTAACATCCCAAATTTTATAACCAAGAAAAACTTAGTTTTACCAGACCCAAAATTCAGAACCAACAAAAACTTTTGAAAATGTTTCACTGATGATTGTGTTTTCCTTTCCATTGCTATATTTGAACTTGTGTGACTTGTTGTTTAAGTTGTTTGACTAGTAAATATAAGACCCAACCAATATAAAAATATATTTAACTTTGGTGATCATGTTATGACAAGAAAGTATTCCATATATCTTTTCCATTCTTATTTTGGCCAACTCCATTTCAATGATACTTGGTTTACTAATACCAGTATTTGAGAAAGTAAAAGTATTTCCAAAATTATGTGTTTCCATAAGAGTCAATAACACCATTGGTACATAAACTTTACCTCTATGTGCACTTTCATACAAGAACTTTATTTTTGTGGCACAGTGGTACATAAACTTTTGATGCGGATTCGTTTTTGGTCCAGACCAGTGAGGATGCGACACGTGGAACTGCCAGCTCGGACGGGGCACACGCCTGCTCATTAACACTTTTACAGATACCCCCCTGAATTGTAAATTATTTCTGATACGGTGCGTCCTCTTAGGAGACAAAATTCACAAATCGAGCAGAGGCGACGGCGACGACGAACCCTAACTCTAGGGTGAGTGGCGGCAACGGCGAGGGTCGATTCGAGGCAGCGGCGAACCCTAACTCCAGGGTGCTGCGGAGGCATGTCTTCTTCACGCGGTGCGGAACGGCGGTTGCGCTGGGCGGAAGAGATGGGTAAAGGCAGTGGCGGAGAAGGAGCGCGGAACGGCGGCGACGGCGAGGAATGGGTGGAAACCGCTGTGGTTTACTGGAACACGGAGCGGGAGGTGAAGCCGCCGGTGGTGAAGGTAGGTAATTTGTCTCTGTTTCTTGTGCTTCATTTCAGTCGTGAGTTGAGCTCTGTTCTTGTGCTTCATTTTAGTTAGCTCTGTTCTTCAATTCATTACAGCTTGCGCCCAGTTCTGAGAATTTCTTGAAGACAGATGCAGGAGAACATGAGAAGCAACAGAGCAAAATTGATGAACTTGAAGATATGATCAGAATTATGAAGCTTGAAATGAAAGAGATGAAGAGAGATCATAGAGCTGAGATGAGAGGGAGGGATAAGAAGAAGGTCTTGTTTGTGTTAGTTACAGCTAGCTTTGTAGTTATGTACTGTGTTGCAGCACTGTTAGTTAGAGGCTTTGTTTGAGCTTTAGAAGCTAGAGTTTGTGTACTGATGTTTCTACTCCTGTATCATGTCGAATTGATAAAATGCAAGGATGAATGAAAGACCTTTTTGTTCAAACTCAGCACATAGAATCAAATGATAGGAATAGTTCATGGTTTCAAATCACATAATCTGCTGTTCCTGAATCATAACTCAATTTGGGTCCTTTTCCAGTGAAGTATCCATTGTGCTCCACTACTAGGGTGAACAAATCGTCATTTGATTCTGGATGAAACACTGAAAAATTGAGAAAATTCAGAAAATTTAGTGTTAGAAATATTCAGAAAATTCAGTGTTAGCAACTGGCGCCTTAGTTATCACAAATCTAACGCAAAAAGGCAGAATTTTTTTGTCTAGTACTGATGCCACAACATGTAGCAGTGCTATGCGATACTAATTTGTGCATAAAACACTGAAATTTAGCAGCCAATTTGGCTTCCGGCGGACACGCACAGTAGGCCGAAACAGGGCACGAATTTTCTCTCACCCAAATAAGGTAATCCTCCTACAAACCCTTTCCGCACTGTTATTATCTATCCAATTGTTGATTTCATCGAGATTTTCCAGCAGGAAACGCCTCGATCATCATAGCGCCGTCGACCTCGCCCGCTCACGTAGAAGGAACCACGGGAGAAGAAGAGGGATGAAGCAACTGCAACGTACCGTAGTCCGGATCTTCCGCAAACCACGGCCGGAGCTGCACCTCGGGCGCCATTGGCACGAGTCTGGCGGCGGCGCAGCAGCCGCTGCAGCGGACGGCGTCGTCGTCGCGAGAACAGCGGAAAGAGCTGCGTGAACTGTTCGTCGTGATCGTGTAATATAAGGTATGGACCTGTTCGTGATGAGCCAGGGACCTGTTCGTTATTTCTCACGGACCTGTTCGTTATTTCTCATGGACCTATTTCTCAAGGACCTATCCGTGCTACTGAAACTTAACCCTGGACCAATTTGCAAAGTCCAAATAAGCAGCAAATTTCTACTGTGGCTGCCACATAGGCAATTCGGACTCATCTGACCAAATTTGCACATAGGGGTAGAGTTTGTGTACCACTGTACCACAAAAATAAAGTTCTTGTATGAAAGTGCACATAGAGGTAAAGTTTATGTACCAATGGTGTTATTGACTCTTTCCAAAATTATGGAGATCTATATGCTATCTCCTACCTATTTCCCAACCCTGGTATTTTGCAGGTGTATACAACTCCCATCTTATAAACTCTTATTTTCACTCCATTTGAAAATAACACTAGTGGGAAATATATCACCCAAATATTTCCTTTTTCAAATCTCTTCGAAAACTATTAAGTTATGAGTGGAGATATTTCCTAAACATCATCTTGTCATAATTAGGAGTGGTCACTTTTCCCCAAGATAGCATTGTGGAAATGGTGGTATAATTAATTCTTGTGGTTTGAATTATGTGGACTTGGTTGTGATGTTGATCTTGTTGTGACTGTTTGCTTGTTGGACTTATGGTTGTATTGATTGCTAATTCTTGTTTTATTGTTTGCTTGGGTGAATAATTACACCAATATACTTGAGTGTTAAGTTGAAAACCCACTGATCACAAATGTGGAATGTGACTTGAAAACAAAACAAGACCTCTATGATTACTTACACCCTCAAAATAAAATCTTGATTAAAAGAAATGATCTTATCTAATTTCCCTCTCTACCTAATTCTCTATTTTGTTATAACAATTATTCTATCTTATAAAATCCAAGAATGAGATGATAACCATCTCATTATCATATCACTCTCTCCTCAAAATATCTAGTCTCCAAATTACAAAGATATTTCAATTTGTCAAATGGGTTTTTACCAAAAAAATAATATATTTAAAGCCCTATGAACAAATATAGTTCAAAACATTTTATTTTGACACACCAATTTTTGTGGAGCCTCTACGGGTATTGGGGAGGCAACATGAATATTTTCAGATTTTGTAAAATGTTTTAGTACCTCAAATAAATCCCTAAAGAGCTACTGTTTTACAAAAGGAATTAAAAGAAACTGAATCAGAGGAATACAGGGAGGTGTAGGGGTTTTCCGCAAAAGCTTCAATGCCATAGCCTTCCTGTAGCGACGTGCTGCCCGGGGCCCCCTCCGCTCCACCGTCGCGCCGTCCGCACGTCGCCGTGTTCCCTTGTCGAGCGAGGTGGATAAGGACGCCTCCGGAGCTCCCTCTCCCTCTCTCACCTCAGTTATTCTCCCCCACCTCGCCTGCTCTCTCTGCTTCTCTCTCTGCGAAGCCCGAACCATATCCATGGATGCCGTCGCGCATCGCCAGCGATTGGAGCCTCCCCGAGCAAATCGAAGACCACCAGAAGATCCGCCTCGTCTCACTCTTCTTCCTCGAGCAATGAATCGATGCGGGAGGCCGTGAATCGAGCGGGGTATCTCCATCTGCTTCCGCTCCGGCCGCCACCTTTCCAGGAAGCTCACGAGCAGTTCCGTCCACCATTCTTCGCCATTTCTGCACCCTCGTGATCCCCTTCTTCTGCTCTACCTCATGGACATCATCTTTTCTTCTTAGGGCACCGGAGACGCCGACGCCGTCCTCGCCTGCTCCCTGCTCGATGCCTCGCTCTGTCGTGCGCGTGTCGGGAGGAAGGAGAAGACCGTACCCGTTCGCCTCGCGTGCGTGGGCCGCTGGCTGGGCCACTTCCTGCGTAGCTCGGCCGGATCTGGGCCAGATCTGGCCCGTTTCTCTTTTTTTTAGTAGATCTTTATCTGCTATTATTTCCTGTTTAAATTGCAGTGTAGTTTTAATTCGATTGTGGTAGATCTGTGATAGATATTGAAGTGATATAAATTTTGTAGAGTTTCTGGGTGTTTCTTAAGTAGGTAGAACTGGCTGTTTGCAAAAATATATTTTTAAGTGCTGTCTAGATTAAATCTTGTAAAAAGTATCTTTTTCATTAAATATTTAATATCCAGAGTTATACAACTCCAAAATTGGCAAACTAAAATGCTATGGAAAGCCTGAAGTGATACCTTTCCAGATCTGTTGGCCTTGTGTGCAAATGAAACCTAAAACAAAAGTTCTATTCATTCTTGTAAACACACCAGTGGCTCTTTGGTGATTTTTGTAGATTTTTGTGAGATGAATTTTGGAGTTAAACCAATTGGCTTGTCTTCTATATGTGTAGGAGAACATATCCCTAGCTTGGTTTGAATTTAGGAGTCACTGATTGACTGTGGTGCTAATTATAAGGTTTAGGCCTTTTTTTGCCTATTTTATTAGACCTTTATAAATTGTGTGTCATAACTTTATTGTTACAAATGTGTTTCCTAGCATGTGTATGGTGGTAATCCACTGTTGTGACATGTTTCCTTATTTTACTAGCATGTTAGGGGAAGTACTTGTGAGTCATGTATTTGTTAGAGTTTTATTCCCTATATAGTCTTCTCCTATTATTTAGGAATTACTATGCTTATTTATTGTGATGCTAGATTATTTTGTGTGATTAATATGTTTGTCTTGCTTGTTAAACTTGGTTGTCCTTAAGTTGAATACTATCATAGGTATCTGATTAATGTCTCCACCCTAGCTGGGTAAAGAGTTGTAACCTGCAGATAAAATTTAATGACTTAACTTTTGTCTGACGTATTTCCTGTTTAGGGAAAAATGTTTGTTAGGTACCTTTAATAGAGGATGTCTTGGTGCTCTATGTTTTTAGCATGTGTTTGACGTTATACTCCTGTTAGTATAATGCCCTTGTGATGTTGTCTGGGTAAATTGGCTTGTTAAGTAAATTTGTTTTATTCGCATATAGATAAACATGTGGTTATGTGATGTTTTGCTTGTTTAGATTAATTACCTGTTAGCATCTAGCTAAGTGTGGTGGTTGTTGTTTAGTGTTTGTTTTTAGGTTAACTCGTATCCTTTATTTATGAGTGTTGTAGCTTTAGTAAATAAGTAGTGCTAGGCTTGTTATTAAGGCAGTTTTCCTTGAAGTGTTTTTAGAGTAGCTTTTAGTTTGTTGCTTGATTAAACTAGTGCTATGTTTATGGTTTGGTTTGCTTATTGTGTGTTGTTTTATTTTCATGTTTGCGACGCTAGATATAAACGCTACCGGAGTGGTATTTGGAGAGGATTTATCGAAGAAGGATGGGAGTTATTTCTTTGATCAGTGAGAAGAAGCCCAGGAACATTATGCTGGAATCAGGCAAGCTACTCTCTGAGCTTGCACCCCAAATATATGCATCTACTTTGATAACATGATTTACTCTTAGCAAGATTTATAAAACCTTTTCAAAAAGTATATGGAAACTATTTTGCCAGCCTATGTAGAAATATAAGATAGTCTATATAAAATTATAGAATGGGAAAAATAATCTTGGTTTGTTCAACACTCCTTTGAAAATACTTGTGTGGTTATGGAATGCCGAGATATCGGTGTTGAAGTGGAGAAATGGAGAATGGTGATGTTTATGGAAAATGCACAGTGTCCTAGTACTATGACGACCAATCTTACCCTGTACGACCACATTTACCCACATATGGGAAAGGGCTTAGCTATACCTGGGCATGGGCAGCCCGGCCCGAACGGCCCGACGCTACCCGGCCCGATAATCTCGGGCCAGGACGGGCTTGCACATCTTACCGGGCTCGGGCCTAAAAATCGGGCCAAATAGACATGTCGGGCCGGGCTCGGGCCTAGCCAAAACAGAAAATCAGGCAGGGTCGGGCCGGGCCGGTCGGGCTTTTTCGGGCTTTGTCGGGCTCGGGCCGGGCTCGGGCCCGATCTCTGCAGCCCGACTGTCGGGCCGGGCTGGGCTCGGGCCTAGACTTTTCTGCGTCGGGTTTTTTTAGGCCCGGCCCGAGCCCGGCCCGGCCCGAAAAATGCTCAGGTATAGGCTTAGCCATATAATTTGCTCATATTAGTATGGGATGCCTCATCGACGGAGATGACTCCGTTATGCATGAGGGGATGGTTTGATGACCTACCCCTGACCTGGGTCCTCGCTCAAACTCTTTGAATAGATAAGGAGGAGGATAGAAGGATGTCCCCTATACACCGCCAGGCAAAACCTATGAGTCCTCACACTTAGATTCCGACGGGCTGGGTTAAGTGTTGATGCAAAATGTCATATGGGCAGAGTCCTATACTAGCATGAGCAAAGGACAGGCTATGGTCGGTGACTCAACTTCGCATACACCTTGTATGGCGAGACGTGCTGACACGATGAGTTACCGGATGGATGTGGGAAAAGTGTGCTACCTCTACAGAGTGTAAAACTATTCGAATAGCCGAGTCCTCGGATATGGACAGTTGGGAGGCTATCCTAAGACTATGTGCAAGTTTTGAAAAGAGTTGAGTTTTAAAGAAAAATGAAGTGAAGAATGTTTTATACACCTATACCAACGGATCCGTATGAGGTTGATGAAGGAAAGTGGACCATGACGGGCTATGGTCGGAAAAAGGAGGAGTTTTGGAGAAACAGATAAAATGGTGATTTTCCGAGAAAATATTTTAAAAGAGACTTCTTATCATTTTTTCGACAAAGATATATTTCAGGAAAAGTTTTAAAGAGACTTCTTACAAAGACAGATTTATGGGAAAAGTTTTAAAAGCCTTCTTTCCTTTTCAATAACGATATAGAGGTTTCAAAACAAAGTTTTATTAAACAAAAATCTATCCTTCTCTTTTTCAACAAGGATATAATAATGTAATTCCTTTAGAAAAAAATCAGGACGGGAGCTCCCGCAGCTTTCTAGTCAACTTCTGAAACGTTTTTCCACATTATCCACTCCGTTCCTGATAATTACATCCCCACTGCCACCGTGAGCCCGACCTGGCGACTTTGGTTAGCTTAGCTCGCTTCCTTCCCTTAGCTAGGTACTTGCAGAGTCAAGTCATACTACATTTCACCCAAATATATTTTTATTCAAACTAATTTATATACGAAATATGTGCGTATAGATGAGTAGGTTCCATTCCAATGATCAGTTTTGAGTTTTATAGATTGTACCTTCTTAATTTTGGATCAAAGTTCGCATCATTTGCTCATTGTTAGCCAAATTCGATCAAATTTGTCACCCTTTAAAATTTCGTTTAAAATTTCCTTTCACGAGTAAATCAATTTCTCTGTTTTCCACGACTTTCGTGTTGTAGTTTTTCGATTTGCCGGACAGATATGAATAGATCTTGTAGGTTTATATGTACGCGTTTACCACTTATGCTTATAATATTAGTCCTCGCTGCTGTCACTGTTTCTTGGCGCCGATGTACAAGATCTCCTCTAGTGATATGGTCTGGTCCTCCACCAAATCGCGCCGTCAGAGAATTGACCGGGCGTACAAGAACTCACAAAGTCTGTGGCGAGGTGGCCGCGCGCGGCGAAGAGGTCGGCGATGACGGCGGACATCTGAGTAGCCACAGAAAATAGAAAACAACACTCGAATAATGCTTTGTGTAGACACTCGAGAGTCCATTCATTAGGTCATTCTATCAATCAGCTGGTGCGCACATCCTGCACAAAAGAGAAGATTGTGTGCAGTGTTCTGCGTGCACGGGTAGCTAGTTAGCATGCGGAGCGAGCCTGTTGGCCATGTATTGACAGTACTGGTTTGCAGGATGGTGTGCAGTTGCATGTAGATAGGAGGCGGAGCAGGGAGGGGCCGCCGGCCGGGTGAAATTTGACAAAATTAACCTTTTGGTGAAACTTCAGCAAAAAATAACCCTTTTTCGAAAAAAAATCTAAAACTAACCCTTTTGTGTGGCTCCCGCCACGGGGGCGCCACACATGAAGGTGCAACGCCCCAGCCCAGGGCGCCACACCTCTGCCAGCGGGGCAAGGTGGGCCCCAGCCTTGGTTAAGTAGCGCCGGAGCTGGGGGCGCCACACCTCCATGTGTGGCGCCGGTTGCTGGGGCGCCACACAACGATATTGACTCGCCCAGCCCGACCCGACCCGCATCTCACCTCAGTCGTTCACTTACACAGAAAAACGAAAGGAAGAACAGAACAAGGGCGGCGGCTGCGGTTCCTCCTCTCCCCTCTCAGATCCACACCAAATCCGCACCGATCTGAAGGGATTTGGGCTCCCCATCGTTCCTCAAGGTAATCTCCTCCGTTCCCCTCAGTTTCATCCAATAGATGTTTCAGATTTGTCCGGTGTTTGCCACACTAGGTGAAATCTTAGTTCATCCTAGATTTCGAAATTAGTATGGCATGAGGCTTGTTTTTTGATCCCCTAGCATTTGTATGGCACTTGTAATAGTTGTGAATCATGTGGAGAGTTGATTTTCATTTTTAGTTAATTCGGTATGGATGTGTGATATGAAATCTACGTTTATGTGAGGTGTATTTGTGGATGTAAAAGTGGTTCCCAATGTCTACATACTACTGCTGTGGCATGTTTGTATGGAAAGCTCCGAGTTGTGTTTGTGCAATATCTTGACTGGATGCTAAATCTCGAGCTTGTGTATTATTTGTTCCATGTTGGAAGAATGTTTTCATGTTGACAGCTAGTGATGAGTGGTTGTTGTGTAGGTTGATAGTAAGTAACAATGCATGAAACAGTAGCATTTTATTTTTGTAGGAAAGTCTGCTGCCATCTAGTTGATATGACATGATTATCTAAACAGTGTACTACATGCTCACCCAGATTTTGTTCTAGAATATGATGAAGCTATGGACACTTGTCGCCGATTAGTGGACATTCATCCCTGGTTGATGCTTGACCTAGCTCTAGAGTAGGAAATATTGTTTGCGTATATGCTCTACGTTTATGTGAGGTGTATTTGTGGATGTAAAAGTGGTTCCCAATGTCTACATAATTTTTATATGTGGTGTATGTGTGGATGTGGTAGATGTTCTATTGAAATTGAAATTGCTTGAGGTTGAAATGAATATTGAAATTGCTATCTCTTACTAGTGGTACTTATTTCAAATATGTAGGATGGAACTGCTCGAAGAAAAGTATGATAAGAAGCACCGTGCGAAAAAAGATTGCGGAGGGGAAGGTAATTTGTAATGTTTTGCATTTTTTAGATGTTAGTTCATATTCTCTATTCGGTATGGACATTGTTGTAACGTGTAATTATTTTTTTAGGAACTTGCCCCCCTTCGTTTTCGGTCTCACGAGGCCTCCTTGCAAAGTACTGAGAAGGACAAAGGCATGCCGTACGACGAGAGGTACACCGAGTACATCGAGAAGCTTGGACTCCTTCCATTCATCCAGCTCGTGTCTCGGTCCACGCCAAATTTCAATCCTTCGGCCATCACTGCTCTTGTTGACCGTTGGAGGCCGGAGACACACAGCTTTCACCTCCCCACCGGGGAGATGACGGTGACTCTCCAGGACGTGTCGATGATCCTGGCACTCCCCATCACGGGCAAACCTGTGTGTTTTAGCACCGAATCTGATGGGTGGGCGCGAGAAGATGCACAGCCTTATTGGTGCAGCTCCTCCAGAGAAGGAAGACTCTAGCAAGGATAGACTCTCCGCCGGTGCCTCATTTGTTTGGATCAGGCAAAACTTTGCTAAGTGTCCTGAAGGGGCTGATAATGTGGTCATTCAGAATCATGCACGCGCATACGTGTGGTACGTGATCACGAGGACTTTGTTTGCTGACAGTACTTGGCGGAACGCTCCGTGGATGTGGCTGAAGGCGTTAACTCGTTGGGAGAGTAAACACAGCTGGGGTACGGCTGCGCTTGCTTACTTGTACCGACAGGTAAATATAGTTATTTTGTTTTTTCTTTCATGTGTGTGCAAAACTTATGAGATTCTAACATGTGTAGCTATATGTGCAGTTGGATGATGCGTGTCGTAGGTTCAGCAGGGAGGCCGGTATTGGTGGTTCAGTGCTTCTGCTTTCGGTTTGGATGTGGGAACACTTCTCAGTTGGACGGCCGGAGGTTTTGCCATGGAAGCCGTGGAACGACCATGACCATCCCAAGAGGCTTCGGGAGGCTACATGGGCGTACAAGTGGGATGTGGTTGCGGAGTTTACCGGTGACCAAACTAAGGAGTATAAGCGGTACACCAACGAGTTCGACTCGCTGACCCCAGAGCAGGTAATAATTGGAATGCTTTCATTCAATCGCAAGCTATCTTAAATCCGAACTGCACATGCTGAAATGGGTGCTATGTTATAGGTGACATGGCAGATATATGGTGTCGGGGAGAGATCTGGTTGGAATGCGGAATTCTCCCTAAACCCAAAGTGTCTCGAGGAAGAATATCTTTGGATGATGCAGTGCCCATTGATATGCTTGTATGCCGTTGAGTTCCACCTTCCACATCGTGTGATGAGCCAATTTGGGTTGTATCAAACTACACCGCCAAAGTGGATAAACACGATGTTTTCGTTGCACGAGTGAGGCTCCAAATCTTGTCTTACCAATCTTATGTACTAGTGTAGTTACTAATTTTTTATTTGCTGACCATGTAGATTGGACCGGCGCCGGCAGAGGAAGGTGACAAAATGGGATAAACATCATAAGGACTATATCTCTACATTCAATGCCGAGTTGAAGGCGGCAACAGAAAGGAAGGTTTATATGCGGGATCGCCCCAAGTACCGTGAAGAGGCATTCGATGCATATCTTGGTTGGTTTCTAGCACGTACCCGTGTCCGTATATGCCCCCGGCTTATGAGGAGCTTTTGGAGGACATGGACGATGATGCTATTGTTGAGCTCTGGTACAACAAGGCCGTAAGACGCGGCAACCGAACTGATTTCGCTCCTGTGATCAACTTTGTGGTAATTTTTTGCCCAATTTATTTTGTCTCATCATATATAGAGTTTAGTTGTTGACATGTTTGTCTTCATAGCGCAATGAGATCGAGCGCCAAGCGGGTGATGCCGAGGAGGCAGCCATGTTACCTCGTGGCAAGAAGGGTGATACTGCCGTTAGGGCATTTGTGAAGGTAATTTACGTGATCTCCGGTTCTTGCATAATTTGTTGTTCATTTTTACTAAGATATTGCTTTCGCAATGTCATAGCGTGCCGCAACTCGGCTACGGACTTTAGCGCATTTGCTTGGTTGTCGCGCGGATGATGCCACGCCGACCCGCTCGAGGTCCCCTTCAACCCCTACCCGTGGTGATGCTTCTAGTTCTAACCCTCATGAGCCCAATGATGAGGAGGTTGAGGTATGATGAATATGCTACATGTTGGTCACCCAAAAATGATTTCGTCAAACTCACCCATGTATGATTTCTTTCATTTCTAGGGGATTTTGATGGTAATATCGACGATAACATGACCTTGCAGGCGTTTCAGCGCTCCTTCCACTTAAGGTCCCGGAAGAAGGTTGTGAGGCGTTACTCACCAGACGACTACCTCAACAAAAAAAAGGGGCCTGCTGCGGAGGAGGATGAGGACGAGCAGTCCGACGATGACGAGTCTGATGATGCGGAAGAGCACGTGTCAGAGGATGAGGACTTGGACAATCAGGTGGCCGTGTAAGAGCCGGTGAAGAAGCTGCGGTGTAGGAGGAAGAACGCGGATCCGGCGCCGGCTGAGCCTTTGAGGAGGATAAGGAAAAGGATAAGCACTAATCCTAACTAAATAGCTCATTAACTACATCTAACAAAAATCTAACCCTAACCTACAATCAACATCCCAACACTTCATATCCATCATACCCACACACATTGACCAATATTATCAACAAATAACCACACATTTCTCCTTATATCCAAATTCTAGGGTTTCCAAGAATTTGGCAATGTCACCAAATTGAAAGATTTCTATTGGACAAAAACAAGGAGGATGGGGGAGAGTACCTTCTTGCACGTAGGGGAGCCGAAATCCACGAAAAAATCTCACCAAAATGGATGGATTTGAGGGGGGGTGAGTTGGGGGAGAAAGAGGGAGAGAGGGAGGCTGTGAAACTCGATTTAGTGCATAGTGTGGTGCCCTTCACTCCAAAACGTAGGGCACCCTCCAGGTAGTTTGGTTTCGGTAGTGTGGCGCCCCTCAATGCGGCGCCACATGTCAAGGTGTGGCGCCCTAGCCTCCGGCGCTACTTAACCAGAGCTTGGGGCCCGCTGTGCCTCGCTGGCAGAGGTGTGGCGCCCCAGCCTGGGGCGTTGCACCTTCATGTGTGGCGCCCCCGTGGCGGGAGCCACACAAAAGGGTTAGTTTTAGAAATCTTTTCGAAAAAGGGTTATTTTTGGCTGAAGTTTCGCCAAGTGGTTAATTTTGTCAAATTTCACGCCGGCCGGAGCGTCTGGCAGCGGAACAGAGACAACAATGGCCGGCGCTAGACTGTCACGCTCGCGCGAGGAGGCAGGCGGCGGCAGGAAAGCGGGCCGACGTTTGGCCAGTGCCTGCTGGCGCCGTTCGTTAGGAGCACTCGCTAGCGGCGGGCCGGCGGCAGCCTCCGCCGACCGAGGTAGGGAAGCTCTCGGCAATCTGGACAGAGAGGTCAACGGTGACGTGGAGACAGAGGTAGACGAGGCGGAGTATGGCGGCGGTGAGGATGAGTACCTGTGGCCGGGAGTGGGAGGTACTGTCAATGTATCCGCTCAGATCAAAACTTATTTGATCGGACGTTCCACGTGAGTCCGCGGAAAAGGTTTTATTCTGAACATAGAAATTCCGAAAAAAATTATAATAATGGTCCCACATAATTTTGTTACCGATCCCACATAATTTTTGGTACCGCGGTACGTTCGGTACAATCAATCTGGTACCGTATATTTTTACACCGTTAGATCAGGGTGGATTAACGGTTCTTAAAAATGCCAACCATTCTAAAACTTGTATGACATTTTTTAGCTGTCAAGATTTTGAACAAACCGCCACGCTTGATGAAGTCAACATAGCAATATTGAAATTATGAATATCTCGAAAGCCTAGGCCACCCCTTCCCCTTTGGCTGTACCAATTTCTTTCAACTTATACAGTGTATCTTGTTTTCTTTATCTTGCTGGCTCCACCAAAATTTCGCTATCATTGCACTCAACTCATCCGGAAAACCCTTTGTTAGGTAGAAGCATGACATACGAAAGTTTGGAATAGCCTATGCCACGGCTTTGATCAAAATTTCGTTCCCAGCACGTGACAACAACTTTTCCTTCCACCCTTCGATAGCCTTCTAGATCTTGTCCTTAATATATGCAAAGGTCTTCTTCCTTCATCCAACATAAACTGGCATTCCAAGGTATTTTTCATTCCAATTTTCACTTGTTATTTCCAGCTCGGCTTTAAACATACCTCTAACATGTTGTTTCGTATTAGCACTAAACATAAGGGACGACTTCTCAATACTTATGCACTGCCCGAGCAATTTTCATACAACAATAACATGTCCTTTACAGCAGCAGCCTCTTCCTGTCGAGCCCACATCAACAAAACCGAAATGTGTTGCCTCCCTAGTCGAAAGGTTAAAGCTTTTATCGACACAATGCCATAACACCTAATGTATTGTGGACCATGTCGAGAGACCACCCACGACACTGATATCTTGTGACTGTCTAAAAGACATCCCTCATGGAGATCACAATGTATACTATCTTCCCGCAATTTATTGGTGGAGCTCAACACAAAACACTCTTTTGCCGCAACTTTTAATCTCGCTAGCGCAAACGAACGACACAATTCAGCCGAGGTCAAAAGGTCTGAAGGACGTCGTAGGCCGAAACCCCACCATGGCAACCGAAATCAACCGAGGCGTCGTGTTCATCGCCATCTTGGCACTATTGAGACGCCATTAACCTATGCCGGACGCCATGGGTGATTTCTATTGAGTGTGTGGACCCGACTTGTCAAGGAGCGCCATGACAATATAACGTTAATATACTGAAGTCCTACCGACGACATGAAAACTATGATGTTTTACATGGCAAGGAGCATACACGCAACATAAAAATAAGTAGCTAGCTTGAAAACTCGGAAACCACAAATAGGCTGATCTTTTGGCTTCCCTTTTTTCTGAAATTCAAAAATCATATTTCAAAGTTTCAAAAAGAATCTGAAAAATCCTAGACATAGATAACGATGTACACTACCAACGTACAAAACAAAATTCCAATTTCGCACCCAGTATATATACACTTGGCATTTACAAAACACATAACACATTTCAAAATGTAAAAAAAAATCGAAATAAAATATCGCCAGACACATCTTCACATTCTAGAGATGAAGTTAAGATGAACTGTGATCACTAGACCGTCTTTACAAGCAAGCACGTGTGCACGAAAGAACCATCTTTGAAATCCAAAGCCAAAACCAAAAATTATTGCAAAATCTTATGCGAGACCACAAAGAGCAAACAATACATACAGGTACACACATACAACTTTACCTGCTACTCCTACCTACTTCTATACAAATGCAAATACGAAGCCTAGCAACACTTATTACACAAAAATCGGCTGTACCGCAAAATGCACGCAATCTCAACAAATCTGTAGCACGAGAAGTCGCTCGATCGATCGATCATGAGAATCATATCAACGGCCTTCGTCAATTACGGAGCTCAGGAAAGGCGACGAGCCGCTCGTCGAGTCGGGCCTTGGCGCTGAGCTCGACTGCCCACTGACACCGGAGCTCATGTGGCTGGTGTCGCCGCCGCCCTTGATCTGCCACTCCGTGATGTAGCTGGGCTTGCTCACCGAGTCAGGCGCCTCAATGTCGCCTGTGAGCATCGCCACCACCCTCGACATGGGCGGCCGCTGGTGGGGTGAGCCCTGGGTGCAGACAAGCGCCACCTTGATGGCCCGGAGCACCTCCTCGCTGTTGAACTCTTCGAGCCTGGGGTCTAGCATGTCAAAAGGGTGGTTGTCCTCGTACAGTTCCCAGACCTGAAAGCGTCGAGATGGTACACACTCAAGTTAACGTGTTTCGCAAAAAAAAGTGCTTCGATGAAGTTCTATTCCGTGAAATAGATCGTTTAATTAACCAATAACAAAGAAATCACTAGGGCCTAGAGTTCCACCCGGAGCTTACCCATTCGAAAATATACACCTTGTCTTGGTCCGCCTTGGTGTAATAATTAGGTCTTCCAGCTAAAGTCTCCAGCACCACAACGCCAAACGCAAACACATCAACCTTCTCTGTCATATGGCCTCTCATGGCATACTCAGGTGCGAGATAACCACTTCACAAATGAGAGGAGAATCGCCATTAGCATACCTATGGAAAACAGTACATGAACGTAAAGGTCGGCAAAATAGAAATGCACTTACAATGTGCCAGCAACTTTCGTGCTGATATGTGTCTCCTGGTCATCATAAAGTTTCGCGAGCCCGAAATCTGAGATCTTAGGATTGAGATTGGCATCAAGTAAAACATTGCTGGCCTTTATGTCCCTGTGCACAACACGGATGCTAGATTCTTCATGAAGATAGGCCAGACCTCGTGCAATGCCTAAGCATATCTCAAAACGTGTTGGCCAGTCTAGGTGTGACTTCCCTTTTCCTGCAAACGGAGGTTTAAGTTTTTAGTTGTCTATACTAAGCCTGAATTTGCAGATTTGTAGCTGCGTCAATCAACAGAATTTGTACCAAAGAGAGCATGGTCCAGGCTTCCATTCTCCAGGTACTCATAAACCAGCAATGGTTTATTGCCCTCAAGGCAGCAACCATACAACTTCACGAGATTACGGTGTTGCACCCGAGATAGTTTCTATCTCCGTCGCAAATTCCTTTTTCCCCTGATGAGATGATTCAGACAGCTGCTTCACTGCCACGAACCTACCATCAGATAACTTTCCCTGCAAAAGTGCAGCATTTTCAATGAAAGTTCTAGGTTACACACTGTTAAACATCATTTACTGAGATACACTGAGATAAAGCCCACCTTCTTTTAGGAATTTTACAACAAGTACATGCGGAAACTAAACATATAAAATATAACTCGTATAACCAGGTCTGTCTTCTTAAGTTCTAATGTTTACTTATTCTAGGAGTACTAGCTTATCGGAAGCTACTTCCAAAACAAAAATCATAAAAAATTCAACACTGCAAGTACATGGTGAACTAACCTTATAGACAGACCCATATCCTCCTTGACCAAGAAGGTTATTAGAACTGAAATTTTCAGTAGCTGACCTTAGTTCACTATAACTGAGGACATTAGGTCTTCCCACAATACTGTAGTTCTGCAAGACATCACAAAAGATATAACAAGCTTACTTCGACTAATCCTTTGCTCAGTCAGAATATAGAAAGGTCCAGTATATCCCATACCTTCTTGCTCCAATGATAGTTTTCTCCTTTTCTGTATCGACACAAAGATTGCGGCAAGTGCCAATAATCCTAAAACTGCCACACCAACTATAACTCCCGCAATCACAGCTGTTTTACTACCTTTCTTCTTTGCCGCAGCATTACGCACTGTAGGGGTGAAATCTGACAGAAAGTCCACTTGTTAGAAATGTCATGTCGAGTCAGTATATTTCAAGTGAGGTTGAATGAAAGGTCCGATTATGTACGCTGATTGTATATTACATCTTAAATGTCAGGCTACACATGTATTATGTATTTCACTTCTGTAAAACTTCCTTTACAGAATCAAACCCCATACCTAGTATTCCTGAGTAGTTTAATTAGTATACTTAATCCACTAGTTCTCTTGTGAATCTTTAACCAGTGTAATAGTTAATAAAGTAGAGGCAATAGACAAATTGATACTTTTATCCAACTTTTCATTTATTTCGATTAATAATGTCTGAATTCTTTAGTTTGAGCAGAGACTAACTGGATGTGATTTCACTTTCCATGGTACTGAAAATAGAATGATGAAAACTTCATAACAGCTACGAGTGCAGAGAGGACTAAATGAAACATAGACACTATCATCCCTCATCTTTCATATCGATGTTCTAGTATTTCTGGTTGCTTTTTATTTCAAGACGAATAACATTGCATTCAGCATAACTGTATTATGTGTTTCTACCACACTAATCTGTAGAATATATGGTAGTCGGTAAAAAGACCAATATTTAGGGATGTACTTGGTGTTGCACTCAAAGCTGAGATCGCAGGCCCGTAGTAGCCTTGAGTAGGAATGCAGCAAGTGCCCTTGCCAGCCCAGAAGAGATGAATCTCAAGAAAGTTCTTCGTGACAGGAACAATGTACTGCTTCCTAACAGCAGTGTAAGATTTCCCGCCTGCCGCCTTCCTTATGTCAAAGTTCTGCTCTTTACGCACACCCTATAACAATAAATTCAAGAAAATAAAATATTGACTGGGTTATAGGCTAATAGCATGGGTTATCACTTACCACGAGACAGGAACCTACCTGGACATATATATCGAAAACCCTTCTCCCTGTGCTCTTCCAAGACTGACCTTCTGTAAAGTCGAACTCTGCAAATTGAAGTGTAACTGTGTAGTTTCCATTTTCAAGCCCAATACCAAAGTATCTTAAGGATGATGGCGACATCCTTGCACTCCGGAACAGTTCTGTATCAAGTGTATTCACAAACTGGTGTGAACTGGAGATTGTATAACTTCCATTGTTGCATCCATGAACTTTCCAACGTTGCTAACACCCCATGTTGGTGCTCCTGTAACATAAATTGACGCAGCTCCAAGACTGGCACCATCAGGTTCATATACAGAATTATCTGAGCCTGATACGGATTGCGTACTGCCACAGTCCACAGCGAAGGAAGAAGCTGCAAGCAGGTTAATTATTTAATACTGGTATTAGTTTAGTAAACTTGCAGTTGCGGGTCTATAGTTCTCGAGTAGGCGCATGCTTAAAATTTCAAAATGCAGAAGTCTCACACTGTGGAG
The DNA here is from genome assembly GCA_947311845.1 of Poa pratensis. NCBI lineage: Eukaryota > Viridiplantae > Streptophyta > Magnoliopsida > Poales > Poaceae > Poa > Poa pratensis. The sequence continues at coordinate 4,267,689 of CAMZMU010000080.1, read as the reverse complement.
AACCAAGAAAACATGGTGTATTCCGCTGAAGGCACCCCCACCCCGTAGGTAGACTGCAAATGTAACAAAGTGACATTTTGAACCCAAAATACAAGCTGAGGGAACCTACTTATCAACTTGAAGGTCTTCAGGAGATACTGAAATGTTGACGAACCTGTTACTGGAACTATCTGCCACGAAATTGTTTGTCACGAGATTCCTAAATAGGATGAACAGCAGGAAAAGATTAGAATGCATTGGTCATACCTTATTACAGCATAGTTAGGACTTCTTTGCTATAGCTTAACTAGAAAACTTAAGTTACTCCTAAATAATGGCTCGCTTTTGTGCTAGGAGGCATAGGCATTATAACTTTTTATATAAATACTGACTGGATGCAATAAAACAGTCTTTCAGATTTAGCAAATAGAAATCTAGCTTATCTCATGTGTTATGTGTACATACAAGCCCAATAAGTCAGCCCAGGAGCCTAATTTAGATGAAATGATTTGGTTCAGCCTGTAATGGGAGTTTCAGAACTTGGAACTTACAATTGTGAGTTTTTAGCCCAAGAAGGAACGCTTCCAGAGAGCTGGTTGTAAGAAAAATCTCTTCAAAATAACAGAATGAGAACACCATTAGAAATTGCATAGATAACTCACTGCTTTTATTGTGTAAATAAAACTGAACCACATTACATACAAATTGTTAAGTGATGATACTTTTGAGCTTGGAAGGCTCCCCGAAAGGCTATTATTCCCTAGAAATCTAGTCACAACAAAATTTATAAAGATTAGCAAGAAGAATGATGAAAGTCTTCCTCTCGTACAAATACACTTTGCAAGTTAAGAGAGTCCATACAAGAAGGCGAGTGAGTTCAGATTCAACAAGGTTTCCGGTACTTGTCCTGTGATATTATTGAAACTCAAATCCCTATAATAATAAAAAAGCAAGAAGGAAAAGATGTCATCAGCCAGTGTATACCATAGTAATGCATTTAAATATCTTACATGAAAGGCATCATTGTCGCAATAAAATGCTTACAGTAACTGTAAACTCGTGAACTTCGAAAAGTCTATTGATACGAGCTTATCAGATATCCTACAGTTCCTCAAAACCCTGCGTATTACATTTTCAGGATTAAACTTGGAGAACTGTAGTTTGAGCCATTAACTGAATGAAAGGTTATGCATACAGGGTGCTCAAAGATGTCAGATTACTGAGGAATGCCAGTGAAGAAGAGCTCCCATTTAATATATCACCAATCCGTCTGCACCACAGAAGTAGATTATTAGTTTTCCATGCTACAACCTTACATATAAGAATTTCATTTAGCTACTGGCAATAGGCACTTACAAACTTGACAATTGGCCAAGATTGGAAAGGGTAGCTGGAATTGGACCTTGAAAAGAATTGCCTTGAAACCTCCTGAAATCCCATAGTTCTAGTTAGTCATACATCATTTCCTGACGAAGGCAGCAACCTAGTAGTGAAGAACAGGTGTATCTATTCCTTGGAAGAAAAATAAAGTGAATTCAATGCTTATTGATACTATCACCTTATCTGAAACTAGCAACCATCTAATGGATAGTCGGCGAAGGAAGATGCTGTTTATCGAGCACTCATCTAATATCTGAGACCTTAAATGTGTCAAGCTTCATACGCTGACCACTATTCCAAACGACCGATCTGATGAAAAGCGCGTGTGACGGGGAGACAAGTCAACACGTGTATACTCAGAGGTATGGCTCAAGAGGCCAATACGTGGACGGAGGGGGCATCAGCAATTTTTAGGAAAATTGTGCGTCATACCGGACTCGAGACCTTGGCTCTGATACCATGTCAAGCTTCATGCGCTGACCACTATTCCAAAAGACCGATGTGATGGAAAGGGAAAGGGTCGTACAATCCACTTATACACTTCAACAAAATGGATTGTTTCTTAAGAGGCCACAGATGGAGATTCAACATGTTCAGGAAAGACTATAGTAACTAAAAAAGCTATCTCTGGCACTAAGACAGTTATTACTTAAAATGAATCTCTCACTTCAACGCCAGTTTATGTTTTACACAAACAAAAGCTCAGCTTGTAGATAACCATAGCAAACTGCACAAATATTCTTTGAAACCTCCCTGCAATAAGTATTCTTTGAAATTGTGTAAACAACATGAAGTATCTTCATTTTTTGCAGAATTACTATGACTGTGAACAGAATGATCTTACAGCTCTGTCAAATTACTCCAGCTCCCAATATAATCTGGTATTTGCCCAGTAAAATCATTATCTGATGCCCACCTAAACAAAGAGAAGAGAGCTACATAAGACTGAATGGCGTGGAACATTATAGTATATCAACAAAAAATCAACTTAGGCACACAAGTTTTTCATTTTCATAAGCTTGGAAAGTGATGATGGTAGTGGACCACTAAGGCCAGCACTATCAATGTACCTGTAATTGAGAAATACAGAGTACAGATTAGACAAGGAGCTGACTAATCCAAGCGAAAAGACAACTGGCTTGGCGGAAGGAAAATAGAGTCCCAAGAATTCAGTAAATACGTACAGTTGCTCAAGGTTTGCCAGGTTTCCCAGTTCCGAAGGGAGCGGACCACTAAAATTGTTTCCGCTAATGCTCCTAAAAATATACAAAAAAATTCCAGGTTAGACATGCAAAGTTTATATTCTAAAAACTAAAAGGCATGAAGGCTATCAGTAGAGTTACCCTTCAAACCGAATTCGACTCTAAAGTGGTATGCTAAAATGCAGTCATAAAGTTATTAAAATACATTTCTTACAGTGATACAAGTTTGGTAAGGTTCCCCAGCTCCGGTGGTACAGGTCCGGATAATGCATTGATACCAAAACTCCTTATGTGTTGAAGAGAGGAAGTGTGAGATAAAATGCCAAGAAATAAACGTATTCATTTCATGCAATCATGTTTTGAGTTGTGAATCTCACATGTACTGCATATTCGTCAACTCCCTGATGAACGATGGCAAAGGCCCTGTCAGGTAATTTTGTCCTAAATCCCTGAAACAAAATCGAAGAAGATATGAGAAATGGTTGAATTTGGTGCGAAACTGGAATATTATGACGTCGCCACAGGTAAAGAATCTTATTCTAGGCTCCTCAAACCAAAACAAACTTCTCCAAGTTCCGAATACAGAATATTATCTTCTGGTGTGAAAGTTGAGAGCTCGTACAGACTGGTCAAGGCTGTGAGGTTCCGGAGCTCTTCCGGTATGGGGCCGGCCGCGTCCACGGCGTATATCCTCCTGCATCGCAAGCATCCCATCATCAGCTAACAACGTATCGATCTCTTTCATTGGTCCGTTCAAGGAACGAAGCCGCCGGCTGGAACTGGCATTTCATCGAACATGCTGGGCGCGGTAGGTGGGGGGCCTAAGAGAAGAGTAGCACTTACAGCTTTGTGATGCGGCAGGTGCCGGATGTGGTGTTGCAGAGCTCGCACTTGATGGCCGGGTTGACGGGGGAGTTGCCGTCGATGTCGGTGTTGTCGGTGGCGGTGCCGGTGCAGGGGTCGCCGCTGATGTTCCATGACGGGCCCGCCTTCTGGCCGAGCTTGGCGAACACCGCGTTCACCGCCGCCGCTGCGAGACCGACGGACAGACAAATAATAATAAGAACGGGTCAAAAAGACATCCACGTCGTCCCTCAGCCGTCGGATGGGGATCTCACGGTCGGGATGCAGCGTCAGGAAACCGCGAGCGAAATCGGACGCGGTTTCTGACTTTTTTGCCTGAATGAAGGAGCAAAAGTCAAACGCCGAAATGGCAGCGACGCAGACGACGTGCTAGGAGGGAGCCGATCGAGACGTGCGGAGCTTATCGGAGCGGCGGCGAGATGGTGGGAGATCGGGTGATGAATGAATCCGGGGGGAATTTTCAGGACAAGAGGTAGCAGCGGTTGGTGACTGAAACAGAGGCGAATGAATCATTGGCGGCGAAAAACCAGCTAATGTTGCTGGGAAAGCTCGTTGATTTCGGGAACGAACAGGTGGGAAAACCAGCAGTTTGGATTCATGAAAGGTGGAGATCGAGCGCGCTCACCGTCACCCGGATCGGTCGTCATCGTCGTCGTTTGCTGAGCTTGAGAACGGGCAACCGCCGCGAGAAGCAGCAGCGAGAGCGCGGCGCCATGGAGGCCGCCTCATCTCGCTCCCTACCTAGCTAGCTCTCTTTCTTTCTACTCGAGCTTAGCTTAGCTTAGCTCGTCCCCCTTGTGAGTTGTGACTCCTTCCGGGACAGAGAGGGGGGAGAGAGGTGGTGAGGTGAGGGATGAGACATGAGAGCTGGGACAATAAGAAGAAGAAGAATTCTTCCTTTTCCCCTCCCCGTCACTGTGCAGGAGGAGAGAGGCGATTTTTGGGCGAACTCCGTCGATCCGCCGTGCTCGCCGCTGAGCCGCGGGATTCTCCTCCTCCGTCGGCCGCTCCGGCGGCGGGAGGGTGGGGGGATCCCCGGTTCCGGCTTGTAAATACGGTAGGGTAGGGTGGGGATCCCGCCGTCGGCGCCGTGGAGAAGATGGAGCTGGTGGTGGGCGGTTTGGTGTCGGAGAGGCCTTCTCCGGCGGTGCAGCTCCTGGGGGCTCGCCGTCGTCGTCCCCGACTTGCGGGGGCTCGAGGCCCGGCGTGGTGCTCGAGCCCTTCGGTTCCTCGTCAGATCCGTGCTGGCGGCGGATCTGGCGCCTGGAACTCAGGGCTGGGCGAGCTCGGCGGTTCTTCTCTGCGTCGACGTCGAAGACAGCTGCGGCAAGGTGGAGAAGCTGGAGAGAGGGGGCACTCGCCGTGCCCGTTCATCGGCTTAAGCTCCGTCGCTGCGCGGCGGACGAGCTTTGCGGCGATCTACATCAGGAAAGGTGCTCTCGGGGCGCGGTAAGAAGGAGGACGGCGGCCTTCGTCTTCGACGCCGGTGGAGCTGCTGCGATCTGCTCTGGCTCTGTTCCCCTACATATGGTGTGCTGTATTTCGTTCCTGTGCTTTGTACTTTGTACTCTGTACGTCGTATCTTGTTGAATATACGTAGGCTTTCAAAAAAAAAAAAAAAGAAGAAGAAGAAGATAAAGTTAAGAGAGGGACATCTGTGTATGATTTGAAGGCCACTTGCACAAGTAGGTCCTACGTACGACGTACAAGGTTGCAAGAAGGCAGGGGCAACTTGGTTCCTTCTTTATACCCAATTGCCCCAAGTGAAATTTAAAAAAAAAAAAAAGGGAATGGAGGGCAGGGCAGCTGCAGGTCAGTCTTCCCCGCCGCCGTCCCCCACATGCGACGATGCGAAGAAACCGCTGCAGGGACGAAGACGAAGGGTGCCAAGCTGGACACGACAGCTTTCAAATCTGACCTTGCGCGGCGCCGCAGAACCATAAGTGTCTTGGACGACTTCTTAAGACATGGAAGGATCTTTGGTTGACTTCTTATGGTGTGTTGGTGGTTACTTGCGACCGGTGCTGCCGTGACATACTGACATGGATGGATGGATGGATGGATGGATGGATGAATGGATGGAGGATTCAAACGCCGAAAATATCATCAGAGAAGTCGACGTGCCTCGGTGCCTGGATTTGACCTTCCGATCGAGACATCCGGAACGAGCTGGTTTCTTGGAGCAGCAAGCAAGGGCGTGTGTTCATACTTGCTTGCGGGCGGTTGCAGATGAGGGGAGGGGAAATCTGGAATGAAACGAGCCGTGGAATGAATTGCGAGATTGATATTCAGAGGCAACCTTTGTTTCAAAAAAAAAGAAAAACAGAAGAACCATAGTGAGAGAGCGTTTCCCGGCGTTCTTCTCCATGCATACGATCAATACAGAGGTTAATAACCGGGTCATTCGTGGCTCCGGCCACGAAAACCCGCGCGTTGGTGATGAACTGATGATGCAGGAACGAACAGAACAGCGTGGGTAAGAAAACGAAGGCTTGAGATATACAGGGAGGGCGAAATAGGGCGTGCGTGCAGCTCACCGTCAGCCGGATGGGTCGTCAGCGTCGTCTGTTGAGCTTGAGCGCGGGAAACCGCCACAAGAAGCAGCAGAGAGAGCGCCGCGGCGCCATGGAGGAGCTGCCTCCCCCGCCTCATCTCCCTTGCTCTGCCTACCTGTCTGTTCTAGCTTAGCCTAGCTCGGCCCCTCCCCTGTGTTTGCCCGGACAGAGTAGAGAGAAAGAGAGGTGGTGAGGAATGAGAGAGCCGGGACAATTAAGAAGATAAAACCACTGAAAAGAAAAGGGACATGTGTATGGTGGGGCACCGACACATTGTTCACACGACGAGGATCGATGGTATATTATACGAGTATATACACATCATATAGCCAGGTACACCCAACTGTACAAAGGCTGAAAGGCCAGAGCATATCCAACGGCGGACAATAGAAAACCGTGCACTCCAATACCGGCGGAGAGGGGACAAATGGCTCCCGAGCTAAGTCGAAATTAGTTGTATTGTGGGATGGACAAAAATGACAAATGGATGCATTCGGACATAGTCCTATAAACTTGATTTTTTACACGATTTGTCTTTTATGCAGCTCAAAATACAACGAAAATTTGACACGCCAGATTAATTTAATGCGGCGACGGTTCCCTAGTGGCGCGTTCGCATCTTCGTCGTCGGAATCAATCGGCTCCAACAGCCACCTACCGAATATGGAGCAGGCGTGGATGGCGGACTACCCCACGTGTTGTCGTCGTTGCACCACCTCAAGGACGGGTGGGAGCAGGGCCGGCTCTGGGCCAGGGCAGCAGGGGCGACGGCCCGGGGGCCCGTCCAAATAGGGGCCATATTTTATATGCAGTACGTATATAGTATATAGAGAAAAAAACAAAAATACAAACGATCGCTTCGAGCCCAGCGTCCAGGAAGGCAAGAAGGCAGTCACGCGTGAGCAGGGCCGACTCTAGGATTTCAAAGGCCCCGGGGCGAGCTTCACCGATGGGCCCAAACACACACAAAAAAACATCGACACAGGAACATATATATGGTTATAAAAACTGGTAATTCTTCATTTGAATCAAACGTGTGATGTTTTTCTTGACTTTGTTTCAAACAAGGATCATAGAAGCTACAACGCATAAAAAACATATAGAAATAGCATGCTAACAAACCTCCACTCATGAGAAACGAGACTTCCGTGCATTTTTTGACGCAAAATCATGAATGACAGTGTCAAGATCAATATTGTCCAGCATATTCTTCTCGATACAACACATGGCCAAACCATTCAGTCTTTCTTGGGACATTGTTGACCTCAAATAATTTTTCAATAGCTTCAGTTTTGAGAAACTTCGTTCAGCCGATGCAACAGTCACAGGTACAGTCAAGAGGATACAGAGGATACGATAAGCAATTGAGACATTTAGATAACAATCCGCAGCTCTAACAAACTCAAATATCTGATCCGCTGACATGAGTGTGTTTGGCAATGTCATCTGTAGCACTTTTAGTTCAGAAACAAAATCATCTAAATCAACATCTGCCGACTTACCATGAGTGAAAGTGTTGACAAAATTAGTGCAACGTCTTCTCAGATCATTGTCACCCAAGGACTTCAGTTTTTGTGAGTTGAACAAGAAACCAAATATGTTGCCAAATGACTTCAGTTCTTCAAATCTGCTAGTCAAGGAAGCAATTGCAACATCAATGATGACCAGAAAATATTTAACTCTAAATGATTCCACCTCAATAGATTGCGCATCTTCATTCTGGTCATTTTCTTCACTGCCACTAATTTCATCAAAATGTCTTTTTCTGGTAGTACGTCGCTTTACAGGAAATGAAGGTTGTACACCCATGTCATGGCGCCATGACATGGGTGTACAACCTTCATTTCCTGTAAAGCGACGTACTACCAGAAAAAGACATTTTGATGAAATTAGTGGCAGTGAAGAAAATGACCAGAATGATTGCCATTGACATGGGTGTACAACCTTCATTTCCTGTAAAGCGACGTACTACCAGAAAAAGACATTTTGATGAAATTAGTGGCAGTGAAGAAAATGACCAGAATGATTGCCATTGACATGGGTGTACAACCTTCATTTCCTGTAAAGCGACGTACTACCAGAAAAAGACATTTTGATGAAATTAGTGGCAGTGAAGAAAATGACCAGAATGATTGCCATTGACATGGGTGTACAACCTTCATTTCCTGTAAAGCGACGTACTACCAGAAAAAGACATTTTGATGAAATTAGTGGCAGTGAAGAAAATGACCAGAATGATTGCCATTGACATGGGTGTACAACCTTCATTTCCTGTAAAGCGACGTACTACCAGAAAAAGACATTTTGATGAAATTAGTGGCAGTGAAGAAAATGACCAGAATGAAGATGCGCAATCTATTGAGGTGGAATCATTTAGAGTTAAATATTTCTGGTCATCATTGATGTTGCAATTGCTTCCTTGACTAGCAGATTTGAAGAACTGAAGTCATTTGGCAACATATTTGGTTTCTTGTTCAACTCACAAAAACTGAAGTCCTTGGGTGACAATGATCTGAGAAGATGTTGCACTAATTTTGTCAACACTTTCACTCATGGTAAGTCGGCAGATGTTGATTTAGATGATTTTGTTTCTGAACTAAAAGTGCTACAGATGACATTGCCAAACACACTCATGTCAGCGGATCAGATATTTGAGTTTGTTAGAGCTGCGGATTGTTATCTAAATGTCTCAATTGCTTATCGTATCCTCTGTATCCTCTTGACTGTACCTGTGACTGTTGCATCGGCTGAACGAAGTTTCTCAAAACTGAAGCTATTGAAAAATTATTTGAGGTCAACAATGTCCCAAGAAAGACTGAATGGTTTGGCCATGTGTTGTATCGAGAAGAATATGCTGGACAATATTGATCTTGACACTGTCATTCATGATTTTGCGTCAAAAAATGCACGGAAGTCTCGTTTCTCATGAGTGGAGGTTTGTTAGCATGCTATTTCTATATGTTTTCTTATGCGTTGTAGCTTCTATGATCCTTGTTTGAAACAAAGTCAAGAAAAACATCACTTGTTTGATTCAAATGAAGAATTACCAGTTTTTATAACCATATATATGTTCCTGTGTCGATGTTTTTTTGTGTGTGTTTGGGCCCATCGGTGAAGCTCGCCCCGGGGCCTTTGAAATCCTAGAGCCGGCCCTGGGTGGGAGCCGAGGCTCACCGCCATCGAGGAGTCAATAAAACATGGTGCAACCGGCCACCGTCGAGTAGACGTGCCGATGAGAGGTGAATGACTAGATCAACATCGCAGTCGGTGATGACAATGATGGCGGTGGCGTGAACGACGGCAACAAGCTCGACTACTCCGCCTTCGCCTGTCACTACATCTAGGGTTAAGTTTAGTTTTATTAGTTTAAATTTTATTCAAAACTCATAAAATATACTATACTAAAATTTGAATGAAATGTGGCCGGATTTATTTCGTTTCCTAAGTTTAAGAAAAATATTGCAAGCGCCGCTGGGAGTTGCGGAGATGCTCTCACGCAACTTGGTCCTCCAGTCCCAGGCAAATCGATAAATTTGACCCTTTTTTTAATTCATTTTATAAAATGGACCAAATTTTCAAAAAATTGCGAATCTAACCCTTTTGCACGGCGCCCGCCCCTAGGGCGCCGTGTTCTACTATACGACGCCGCAGTCCAAGGCGTCGTGAACCTCGACACGTCGGTCAGACAGGCCTCACGGGTCGTGACCACGGCGCCCCGGGTCAAGGCGTTGTGCTAGTGACCACGGCGCCCTAGTCTAGGGCGTTGTGCTACCGACGCCAACTTAACAACTACTTATCTGGTCCAGGTAGAACATGAAGTATGTTGCACCCCAGTGGTTTGTGGTTAGCTCTATTTTCCACTAGGTCTTGAGTTCAAGTCCAAGTTTTTGCATCATTTTTTCCTTCATTTTTTTTGTTGTTTTTACTTTTGCAATCAATCAACATATACAGTATAGTATACAAATATAAAAATATATTTTTTATTTTCTGCTTTTTACATAAGAAGGCAACGTTGCAAATTATAAAAATTTCTTTCTTTCTGTTTTTCATATAAGTAGGCAGCTTGCAAATTTTGCAATATGTTATACATAATATAAAATTAATTTTTTGTTGACTTCTGATTTTCACATAAGTGAACAACGTTACAAATGCTTATATAAGCACATGTACGATATGTGTTTTCTTATAACATATGTATATGGTGGTTAAGTGAAAAAAAATCGGGATATATTTTTATGCAAAATATGGACTCACGACCTACCAAATTAAATAACACAGCTCAGACCACTTTAGTAGTGCAGAATATGTGTAATGATTCTAAACCAGGACCTCCTTTTACACAATGAGCCTAAAAAGTAAAAAAAAAAAAATATTATATTACACATTACAAAATTTGCAACGTTGCCTACTTATGTGACAAACAGAATATAAAAAATATATTTTTATGTTCTGTATACCATACTGTATATGTTGGTTGACAGCAAAAGAAAAAACAACAAAAAAAATCGGAAAAAATGATGCAAAACTTGGACTTGAACTCAAGACCTGATGGCAAATAGAACTGACCACAGACCACTGGGGTGCAACATACTTCACATACTACTTGGACCAGATAAACAGTTGCTAACGTTGGCGCCAGTAGCACAACACCCTAGACTAGGGCGCCGTGGTCACTACCACAACGCCTTGACCCTGGGCGCCGTGGTCTCGACCCGTGAGGCCTGTCTGACCGACATGTCGAGGTCCACGACGCCTTGGACTGTGGCGTCGTATAGTAGAACACGGCGCCCTAGGGGCGGGCGCCGTGCAAAAGGGTTAGATTCACATTTTTTTTGAAAATTTGATCCATTTCGTGAAATGAATTAAAAAAGGATCAAATTTGTCAAAATTGCCCCAGTCCCAAGTGGATCGACTTTTGAATGGCCACTTTAGCTGGCTAGAACGTGTGTGGCTTCGATTATTAGAGGAGTGCATAGCCTGGGATGTTGGATTAGAATTTGATGGATGATGATGCGCATGACCGAAGAAGCCGCCACCACCACCACCCACACATGGAACAATGCGGACGCGACCGTTGCAAGCAAGGGGGAAGAACCAAAGAAGCTGCCGAAGATGTACGGACGGGCAGCTTTGTTGACCCTTCAACGCGCGCGTGTCCTGTCTTGGACGAGTTCTTTATAAGACGGAGAAGGATCTTTGTGCTGGCAGTGGCATGACATGTCATGCATGGATCGGCAGTATCCAGGAACAGCGGTTCAGCCGTTCAGGTCGAACACTCCGTCCGAATTTCAGGGGAGATGAATGAAACCAGGTATGCTCACTGTCGGAAGGATCAGTGCCTGTCGTTGGCGCCGCCTGCTGACCATGGGCAACCGCCGCAAGAAGCACCAGCCGGAGCGGCGCGGCGCCATTGACGACAGTTCTGGATGTCGTAGGAAGTTGCAAGCTGGACAAATGGACGGCAGGCGCGCGGCAGAACGAGAAAACTCCTCCTTCGTTCTTTCTTCTTTTTTCTGTTGGACTCGTCGTCGTCCATTTTTTCGTGCGCCTTGGACGAGTTCTTTGCAGTAAAGAGAAAGATCTTGTGTTCAAAAAAGAGGAAGACCTTGGTTGACTTGTGTTGTTGTGATGAATAATTGTGGCAGGTGCTGGCATGACATGGATGGACAGATGCAAGCAGGGATACACATGTTTACACTTACAACTTTCTATGCTGCTCCTCCTAGAATTGCTCGTACTGCTTAATGCAACTGCGTACGAAACCTCTTAAGCAAAAATACGGACGGTAACGAGACCACCCACAAAATGGATGCGTTCCCAAAGAATCTGTACCACAAGAAGTAGCATTAAACCGATCGATGACCACAGAGATCATATCAACGGCCTTCGTCGATGGCGGCGTCCAGGAACGGTGACGAGGTGCGCGTGGGCGCCGAGCTCGACTGCCCGCTGACATCGGAACCCATGTAGATGGTGTCCCCGCCGCCCTTGATCTGCCACTCCGTGATGTAACTGGGCTTCGGCACCCAGTCGGGCGCCTCGATGTCGCCGGTCAGCATCGCCACCACCCTCGACATGGGCGGCCGCTGGTGGGGCGAGCCCTGGGTGCAGACAAGCGCCACCCTGATGGCCCGGAGCACCTCCTCGTTGTCAAACTCCTCCAGCCTGGGGTCTAGCATGTCCAGAGGGTGGCCGTCCTCGTACAGTTCCCGCACCTGAAAGCGCCGAGGTGGTAAGCTAAAATGCAGCGCATTAATTGTGTTTAGGTACTATAGTAAAAATTGAGCGGACTAAATCTTGAACTAGTCGACTGCAGGTCTTCGACATGATGCAAGCACTCACATATGCCAAGTCTGTGTTGAGAGGGTTTGATTTAAAATTCTCTGAAGGCTTGTGAGCTCTACGTTTCCAATACTTAGGAGTAGGAATTTCACTATAGGTTTTACTGATAACAGATAGAATACTAGGGCGCCTGGAGTTCCTCCTTGAGCTTACCCATTCGAAGATATAAACCTTGTTTTGCTCCTCGGTAGTGTAATAGTTTGGTCTTCCACCTAAAGTCTCCAATACCACAACCCCGAATGCAAACACATCAACCTTCTCTGTCACATGACCTCTCATGGCATACTCAGGTGCAAGATAACCACTTCACAAAGGAGAGGATAAACGCAATTAGCATACATATCAAAATAGTAAGTAAACCTAAAGGTTAGCAAAACATAAATGCACTTACAATTGCCAGCAACTTTCGTGCTGACATGTGTCTCCTTGTCATCATAAAGTTTTGCAAGCCCAAAATCTGAGATCTTAGGATTGAGATTGGCATCAAGTAAAACATTGCTGGCCTTTATATCCCTGTGCACAACACGGATGCTGGATTCTTCATGAAGATAGGCCAAACCTCTTGCAATTCCTAAGCATATCTCAAAGCATGTTGGCCAGTCTAGGTTTGACCTCCCTTTTCCTGCAGATGTGGATTTAAGTTTTTAGTTGTCTATACTAAGCCTGAATTTTAAGATTTGTAACCGGGTCAATCAACAGAATTTGTACCAAACAGAGCACGGTCCAGGCTTCCATTCTCTAGATACTCATAAACCAGCAATGGCTTATTGCCCTCAAGGCAGCAACCATACAGCTTCACGAGATTACGGTGCTGCACCCGAGATATAGTTTCTATTTCCGTCGCGAATTCATTTTTACCCTGATGAGATGTTTCAGACAGCTGCTTCACTGACACAAATCTACCATCAGTTAACCTCCCCTGCAAAAAGGCAACAACATTTTTAGCAAGGAAGAAGTTTTAGGTGCCACACTGTCAAACATCATTTGCTCCAGAGTCCAGATACACTATGTGGAGAAACTAAAAATACAAAAAAACTTGTATAGACAGGTTTGCCTTCTGATATTTACTTGTATTACTAGCTTATCGGAAATTACTTTCAGATGGAAAACTTTAAAGGAAATGCAAGACTATGTATGGGATGAACATACCTTAAAAACCGACCTGTATCCTCCTTGACCAAGAAGGTTGTTAGAACTGAAATTTTCAGTAGCTGACCGCAGTTCCCCATAGCTGAGGACATTAGGTCTTTCCCACAATACCGTACAGCTCTGCAAGACATCACAAAAGATATAACGAGTTTAGTTCAAATGCTCATTTGCCCAGTTAGAATACAGTGTGGTCCTAGTATATCACATACCTTCTTGCTCCAACGATAGTTTTCTCCTTTTCTGCCTCCAAACAAAGATTCCAGCAAATGCTAAGAATCCTAAAACTGCAACACCAACTATTGCTCCCGCAATCACACCTGTTTTAGTATGTTTCTTCTTTGCCTCAGCACTACGCACTGTAGGGGTGAAATCTGGCAGAAAGTTTAGTTGTTAGAAATGTGATGTCAAGGTATGATTATATGTAAACTGGTTGGTGTACTACGTCTTAAATGTCAGACTATACACACTAGGAATTTCACTTCTCTAAAATTTCCTTGACAGATCTAAACTTAGTATTTTTAATTCACTAGTTCTCTTGTGAATGTTTAACAATGTAATAGTTAATACGGTAGAGGCAATAAAAAAATTGATATTTTATCCAACTTTTCTTTTTTTTCAATGAACAATATCTGAATCCTTTAGTTTATGCAAAGTCTAACAGGCTGTGACAAAAAAAATCCATAACAGCTACGGGTACCTAAAGGACTAAATGAAGTATGTGTAGTATCAACCCTCGTTCTCATATCAAGAAATCTTTTTGTAGAACGTTCCAGTTTTACTCGTACGCTCGAACGCATTGCACGTTGATAATCCCCAAGAGTAAGGAATCACTGTAGCACTATTCGATAAGTATTTGAGTGTCGAACCCACGAGGAGCTGAAGGTAAACTATCTATTCTCTAAAGCCCTATAACCCCCTTATATGGCCTTTTATGCAAAGCAATAAATATGAAATGATCTAACTAATAGAAGCAAGTGATGTGGAATGGGTTTATCTAGTAGCAAGTTTCTTAGAGCAAGTTTCTCTCAGCAGTTTTCTCAAGCAAGTTTTTCAAAGTAGTAAGTAGCAAAGATCTCAAGTAGCAAAAATCTCAAGGGAGCAAATGTTCTAGCAATTGTTATTTCATTCGTGTGGTTGTCACAATTAGTGAAGCACATGTTTCAGTCTTAAATGTTTCTTCTAGGAAGGAGCCATAAATAGGTGTAGCCAAGTAAATGAACTAAACCCCTTATGATGGTTCTTATGGCCAAGTTAATGACTGCACAAGAGTTATTAAGACATAGAAGTCCCACCATAGCCTTAAGCTCTAAGGTCCCCTATATGTATCCCCCAATAAAGTAACTTCATGATTCGGTCTCAGTACATGTCCTCCCAAGTCACCCTCACTCCATTACCTTACCGGTGATCACCTTACATGCATTCCCCAACATATGCGTGCACTCATATATTGTACATCAAGACACTCATAAAAGATACTCCCTCCGTTTTTATATACAAGGCCACTACCACAAACTCATTTTGCCAAACAATCAACGAACTATTTCACTATTCCCATGAACAAATCGCTTCTCAAACATAGATGGAGAGACACAATAGATCAAGGGAAAAGTATATTCACTACTAGGGAAAAGCTTATAGGTAGGTTGGCATTCTGTGGCGCACCCTTAATCGGTGCGCCACAGAACGCCACAGAAATTATTTCTGTGACGCACCAGGATTGATGCGCCACAGAAAGTCACATTTCTGTCATATTTCTGCGGCGCACCTGGTGCGTCACAAAAATATGACTTTCTGTGGCGCACCATCCCACGTGCGCCACAGAAATGCCACATTCTGTGGCGCACCGTCCCACGTGCGCCACAGAAATCTGACTTTCTGTGGCGCACCGTGTCCTGTGCGCCACAAAATTGTGCTCATTCTGTGGCGCATATTATATGCGTGCGCCACGGATACATTTTAGATCTGAGATCTCGATTTGGATATTTCTTTTCTATACTCTCTCTACCTTTATCTCTCTCCACCTAATCTCCACACTCACGCACAGCCACACACACCACGTACGCACGCTAGCTCTCTTCTCACTCCTGGCCACACACCCAGCACCACGCACGCAGCCACACACCACCACGCTGCACACAGCACCACGCTGCACGCACGCATCCGGTCCCCCGTTTTCTCTGCCTTATCTCTTCCTCTCGACCTCATCAACGCAGATGCCTCTCGACCTCCATGGCGGCCAGCAGAGACGGTGACGGTGGCTTGCCGCCACAGGCGCCGTCGAGTGACCCAGAGCACGTGGGCCGCGTCTGCGCCGCCATCGCGGACGTCATCACGGCCGGCGCTGACGAGAACATGGAGGCAGCGCTTTCTGCGATGTCGCTGCCATTCTCCGAGGCGCTCGTGCTTGCTGTCCTCGCGCTTCCGTCTCGGCCTTCGACGCGCGGGATACGCTCGTCGCCGCGGCCTTCGGCTTCTCCGGCCACACCCTCCCGACCGCCAGCCGCCGCCGACCCGGTCCCTCCCCTGCCCAGAGTCCTCGCCGTACGCCGCCACTGCTGCTGGCGTCGCCGATGGCGTCCTGGGAGCGGCTCGCGCCCTCGCCGATGAGCTCCCCTCCCCAGAAGCACACCATCCCCGCGCGCATGAGCCCCCTGAACCCCATCCCGGCTCCTCTCCCTGCGCCCCAGCAACCCCCTCCCCCGCCGCCATCGACGCCCTCCCGCGGCCGCTAACACCACCGGAGCCGCCTCGCCGCAGGACTGGTTCCGCCCGCGCGACTCCGACTCCACCTCCGGCGGGCGCGACGCGGCGCGCGACCCGGGCGTGCGCGTCAGGGCCAAGGACGGCGGTGCCCAGGAGGGACGGCGGGCGGGGATGCGGGCGAAAGAATCTTCGGCCGCGCTGCCAGCATTTTTTTTAAAAAACACGAAAAAAGCTTTCTGTGGCGCACCTAGCTGGGGTGCGCCACAGAATCTTCGTTTGTATTTTGTGGCGCATATGCTAGGTGCGCCACAGAAAAAAAACTTTTGTGGCAACATAACTGTGGCGCACCCTATATGCGCCACAGAAAGGCAAAAGGGTGCGCCACAGATGACCTGTTTCCTAGTAGTGATTGCATCATACATCATGTTTGCCAAGAGTTTACAGTGGGGAGATGGAGATGATCTTGCTGTAGATGTTGATGATGAACACGTCGGAGGGGGGTGGAGCCCTCCGGGAGGTGATTCCGGCGGCGTTTCCCCCCTCCGATCTTCTCCGGCGGCAGCCTTCTGTCTCCTGTTTCTTGGTTCTGTGTTTCTTCGCCGCCTCCTCATGAAACTCCTCGGGGGGCTATTTTTATAGTCGGTTTTAGGTCAAGACGAAGCCACGGAGACAAAAACGGACGGCATCGGAACCACGAGGGGGAAACGAGGTGGGCCCACGTGGCCAGGTACAGTAGGCCGCGTGGGACCCCCTAATTCCCAGCCTGTTGGGCTTCTGGTCTTTAATTTAAACCCTTCGCGTTCGTCTCGAAAATTCTGAAGCGTGCTCTCTGACCTTGCCCTTTTTGGAGTCCCGAAGCTCCCGGAAAGTCTGAAACACTAAAAAAGACGTTTTCTGGAAAACATGGTTAATTCCAAATAAATGGGAAACTATGAAGTATTCCTAAAATCATTATAAAACATTGATATAACCCTTATATGATGCAAATATGATTAGAATATGAGTGAGATAGTGCAAAGTTCATGTATACATTTTACATGCATCACACGTCGCCTGATTTGAATCACTCGACCCCGCTTACTTTCTTATCCACACGCTCGTCTCTCCGCACCCACTGGGAATGGAGCTTGGATGTGCCGTTAGAGATTAAAACATTTTTAATTTTTGGAATTAGAGTGAATCTTGATAACATCTACAGTCTTGTTTTACTTGTCTTACTTGCATGCATGGACATTCTGTAGTTACTCCAAAATAAATAACCATTGCCACATAGTCGTGCCCTTTTCATATTTATGCTCTAGTATTGTCGGTTGATTTTATTTCAAGACGCATAATATTGCATTCAGCTTAACTTTAATATGTGTTTCTACCAAGTTAATCTAGAGAATAAATGGTACTATCTCTGTCCCCAAATATAAGAAATTTTGGTGGACTAAAACAGCTCACCAAAACGTCTTATATTTGGGGACAGAGGTCGTCGGTAAAAAACCATTATTTCAAGTCAAGGATGTACTTGGTGTTGCACTCAAAGCTGAGATTGCAGGCCCATAGTAGCCTTGAGTAGGGATGCAGCAGGTCCCCTTGCCCGCCCAGAAGAGATGAATCTCAAGAAAGTTCTTAGTGACAGGAACAATGTACTGCTTCCTAACAGCTGTGTAAGATTTCCCGCCTGCTGCCTTCCTTATGTCAAAATTTTGCTCCTTACGCACACCCTATACAAATAAGAAGAAAGATATGACACCCTATACAAATAAGAAGAAAGATATGATTGACTTATAAGCTAAGAGTAATGTTTGTCACTTAAGAACGGGAACCTACCTGGACATATATATCGACTAGGTAATATGCCCATGCGTTGTAATGGGTGTAAAAACAGCCTTGTGGAGGCTTGCAAATACAAGTTATAAGCATCGAGTTCAAATGTAAATATTTTCTTGAGCACACACAACTGAAGGAAATTCCTCCCCCTTGGTGATTGAAAAATCTTTGGACAGGTTCATAATCTTAATACCCAGTGCGACAAACGATCCACTCTTCACTGCTCCATCACTCGTGCTCTTCCTAGCTGCCTCCAGCAAGCTGGTGGGCTCGACGACGACGTCACAGGAGCACTTGCATCCAAAACCACCACTGAAGAGGCCCGCTCCATGCTTCCTGAAGCTCCTCTCCATGGGTTGGTCGCCTGCTCAAATCTTGCACTCATGTCGCTGCCGCGGTGAACTTAGATATATGGGCGTGGCTTCTGCTTGAGAAATTGTAGAGCTGCTATAATTGCTTCCGATGGTTATGCATTATAGATTATGGAATGGAAGTGCATCCAGACTAAATAGATAGTACCTCGGCTTGGCAGTATGTTGTAACCCTTGGCGATCAGATCCTCGAACAAATTGGTCCTCTTGTTCAAGGGTTCGCCAATGGTCAGAAAAACTATTAGTTAGCATGAAATGAAACACTTGCAAGGCTTCATTAACGATGTATAAATTGACAACAAACCAGTGTCTAGAGGAAGAACCACTTGTCAGGAACCACCTCACCTCATCTGATCTTCTCGAAAACAATTGATAAACAAAATTTTGTGAAAGAGTTGTAGTTTGAACTTGCTCTTATTTTCAGTTATGGGGAATGGCATAAGAAAAGTACAGACTCCCGAAAAGTTGAAATTGCACAAAAGAACCCATTATTAGTAAATAATACCAAAAGCCTATGTTCATGAAATACAGACACCTATGCAGCCTAGATAAATCCTTGGATCTTAGGTTTCTTGCAGTAGACTATTTAGCATGTGGTCCTATATTTAATGTAATCTATGAACTGTTTATTTTCATCAAAACATCTGATGGAGAATTGCAGCTGCTAGCCTGCAGCAACGTAGACACAGATCCTCGCTGATCCATATGTTATCGGGCCTAACTCCTAAGCAGTCTCCTCTGTAAGCCAGATGAGAAAGAAAGTTTAATATTGAGTAAGCTATGTGATTCGAATGCATGCACAATCTGTCAAAACTGCAGCAATCAGACTAACACAACTACGTCGGTTGAATTGAGGTACCAAGATAGCTTTTCTAGAACGCATTCGTCTAGCATCTTGTGTCAACCTTATTTGCAAACATGTGGGAACAAAACGAAAAAATTCAACGATAAGGGCTGGAGCGAAAGGAGCAATTATCTACGCTGAGCAGCCCGAGCATGACAATGCCTTTCTCTGTCTTGGAGTTGGACGATGCCTTTACGGATCACACCACTGGCGGAGCTCAGTGTAATCGAGACTGGGTTATGGCCCGCCCAGGAAAACCCAAAACAATGAAGCATTAGAGCTAAATTTGGCCGTGAAAGAAGAAAAAATATGCTCTTGTTTGGGCTGGCCCGCCCAACAATATCTGGGGAGCTCCGCCAGTGGATCACACCTGGGAGATCTGCGCTTCAGATATGCGCCAAACCAATAGATGGTCTGCACTACGATTGAATTAGTTAAGATATTGATAACAAATTACCTGCCATCTCTCCAATATGTTATTAAATTTTGCTAGTTGATTTTAGTGACTACAGTGTTAACTTATTCAAGGATGATGCGCTGGTCGCTTTTATTCAAGGAGGGTGGCAAAGACATAGCGTGCATGTGCTGATAGGAGAAGGCAGGAATGTCAGTTTTCTGTCAAATTTATAGTCATTAAAATAACATGAGATTTTAGATGTGCTCCTTCTCCGGAATTGTTTAACCAAAGAGGTAGACTTCAAAATTTCAGACACGTGAAGTGATTAAAAAATATGGATTATAAACTCATGTTATTGCATGACTGCAATTATGAGTTCCAGAACATTCATTCTAGTGATATCTTATGTCATTAAAAATTACCTTTGATACTATAAAAATTGAATTACTGTGTTGCAAACTGCAAAGGTAAACAATGGTCTTCCCCGTGCTAAAAACAAACTAAATTACAAAGAATGTGATTCCGGAATTTACACTACAGGAATGGCCACCTATGCCGACGGCCTTTTGCCGTCGGCATAGGTCTTTTTACCGTCGGCACAGGCTATGCCAACGGCCACCGTCGGCATAGGTCCGTCGGCATAGGGCCCTGTAGGCACAGCCCAGAAACCCGTCGGCATAGGGTCTGGCCGTCGGCATAGGCTATGCAGACGGCAAAGCCGTCGGCACAGAGCCGTCGGCATATGTTTCCAAAATTATTTTTTGAATTTTTTAATTTAAAAAAATGTTTTATTATTATTTTTTTATTTTCTAATTTATGTTTTTTTATTTCGAAATTTCCAACTTAGCCACACACAATTTCTAATTACATATTAGACACTTAATCATTAGTCAAAGTACTTACCCTGGTCAAACTTCCCGTTCGGTCACCCATCCTGAAACTGCTCCAGCCCCAGCACGCTTAACTTCTGAGTTCCTTTCAAATTAGCTATCAAATGAGATGTTAGAACTTACTGCTATTAGTATCTTATCAACCTTGTTAACCCATGTGTCATGATGTTACACTTTTTATTGTTTAAATTTTGAAAATTTATTTGAATGAATAACAATAATTATGTAATATTATTTTGTGAATAAATAACAATAAAATTTATTTTACTTTATTTTCTCCTCTTTATTTTATTAATATGAAATAATTCATATCTTTAGATCCGTAAATCGAAATTTAACAAATAAAATTTCTAAGTCGATTAGAAAAATGAGAGGAATTCAAATGTGCAATCCATATTAAGATCCATCCAACTCTTGCAAAGTTTCCCTTCGTTTCTCCCGAAGTGGGAGTTTTCAGATATAAGTCCACCAACTTACTAGAGAGAAGTGACGCCGGTCACACACCAGAGTAGGATCTTGGACATGTACAACACCCAAAACACTTGTATACATATGGTATGGAACCATCTAGGTTTTGGTGGGTTTTCGACGCTCTGAAGCCCCGCTTCGGCAAAACCTAGACCCGCTGAAAACAAATTCAAAGTTTGTGTGTACCCCTTTAACAGAGTCAAAAATTGAAATCGTTTGGCATGGAGTAATTTCATGTGTACTAGTTTCTAGGATAAATGATAAACTTGAGTTTTTAACCTTGTTTGCAAAAAATTCCTTCACAAAAAGGTGTATCATCTATAAACATGTATAGGTTTCATGCTAAATGACCAAGTTATGGTCATTCAAGTGGCATAGTTTGTGATAATGTTCCCATATTTGACACATAGATGTATAATGGTATGACAAACAATGTTCCAGAACTGAGTTTTTTCAAAATAGTTTTATAAATATCATTTTCCATTTTTGAAGTGTAAAAAATGACTTTTTTGTGAAGCAACTACATCAAATATGGTGCAAAATGGAACCCATCAAAATTTATCACAAATTATACCATATTTGATGGATAATTCACAAATATTACAAATTTTCTCGCTTTCTACCTAGTTTTCCCCTCTTTAATTGACTTTATGTTGATTTTTCGAAAGTAATTCAAATTTGAACTACAAGTGTGTGATAGTTTGCTCTGATTTTTTTGTAAAAATCATATTAAGGTTCACAAATAGTGATTATATCACAGAACTGTCCATAGTTCTTGGAAATTTGTCCCCTTTAAATGAATGGTTGTGGTTCCCATATTGACCATTCTTTCAAAAAAATCAAATAAATTGAACAAATACTCAAAAAACGAAATGCTTTGGCATGGAGTCCTTTTATGTGTACTAGTTGTTAGCAAAAATGATAAACTTAATTTTTGACCTTGTTTGCAAAAAATTCCTTCACAAAAAGGTGTATCATCTATAAACATGTATAGGTTTAATGCTAAATGACCAAGTTATGGTTATTCAAGTGGCATAGTTTGTGATAATGTTCCCATATTTGACACATAGCTGTATCATGGTATGAAAAACAATGTTCAGAACTGAGTTTTTCAAAACAGTTTTATAAATATCATTTTCCATTTTTTAAGTGTAAAAAATGACTTTTTTTGTGAAGCAACTACACAAAATATGGTGCAAAATGGTAACCATCCAAATTTATCACAAAGTATACCATATTTGATGGATAATTCACAAATATTATAAATTTTATCGCTTTCTACCTAGTTTTCCATCTTTAAATGACTTTATGGTGATTTTCCGAAAGTAAATAAAATTTGAACTACAAGTGTGTGATAGGTTGCTCTGATGTTTTTGTAAAAATCATATTAAGGTTCACAAATAGTGATTATACCACAAAACTGTCCATATTTCTTGGAAATTTGTCCCCTTTAAATGAACGGTTGTGGTTCCCATATTGACCATTCTTTTAGAAAAATCAAAGAAAGTGAATAAATACTCAAAAAAGGAAATCCTTTGGCATGGAGTCCTTTTATGTGTACTAGTTGTTAGAAAAAAATGATAAACTTGAGTTTTGACCTTGTTTGCAAAAAATTCCTTCACAAAAAGGTGTATCATCTATAAACATGTATAGGTTTCATGCTAAATGATCAAGTTATGACCATCATCGTGCCATACTTTGTGATAATGTGTCCATATTTTACACATAGGTGTGTCTTGGTATGGCAAACATTGCTGCCAAAACAATTTGTTAAAATATCATTATAAATATCATTTTCCATTTTTTAAGTGCCAAAATGACTTTCTTTTATTAAGCAAATAGAAAAAATATGTTGCAAAAAGTCATATACATGGTGATATGGATGTAATATCTGGATTTCTCTCATTTTTTTAATCAATTTAGACATTTTATTTGTTAGATTTCGATTTATAGATTTAAAGATATGAATTATTTCATATTAAACGAAAACAGGAAAAAAAACATAGCTGTGCCGACGGCTTTCCCGTCGGCACAGCCTTGAGGGACCTATGCCTACGGCAAAGCCGTCGGCATAGCCTGGTGCATATAAAATGAAAAATAGGAAAAATTGAGAGGGAACTATGCCTACGGCAAAGCCGTCGGCATAGCCTGCTAGACCTGTGCCGACGGTAAGGCCGTCAGCATAGCCCACTGTGAATTTTTTTTGTCTTCGGAGGGTCTATGCCGACGGCCACGACATTTAGCCGTCGGCACAGAGGTTGGCCGTCGGCACAGATCGGCATTCCTGTAGTGTTACCTTGCGGCATTCAACAGCTAGGTTCTCTTGATTGTAGCAAATAGCTTCACAATGTCATTTTTCACGTCTCCGATCTGATGGCATGATACTAAAAATTAAGATCCACAATAATAACTAACTTCAAATGATACACATTTGTAAAATCAGATGAATGGAGGTTGTGGCGGGTAATTTAGAATGCTATAAGCTGAGAGTACAAGCAAAGAGTATATCAACCTCAGCATCAGACAGTGAAACAACTGCTAATGCTTCTAGTGCGAGACCTTCCAGTCCCGGCCCTGCTTTCGAGCGCCAGGGACGGGGGAGGACGAAGACGTAGAAGAGGGAGGCCACGCTGCATGCCGCCGCAATCCACAGCTAGGCCGCGCCGCCCCCACGTTTTGTACGCGCGGACGCGCCTGCATGCACGGAATTCATTAGCCAAACGAACCAATCAAATCAGGGAAAGAAAAACAGAGATCGATTCGGGACGCACATACATGCACGGAATTCAGGCATGGTACTCACGGAGGCTAGCTCCCCAACAGATCAGCACTTCCTTGATCGCTTCTGACATCCCCAGACCATCGGATCATTTTAGAAAAAAAGCATACGATGCCCAGCTTTGAATTAACAAAGCCCCCGAGTCACCAGCGGCAAATACAACATGCTGATACACAACTTACAAGCAAGAAGCATCACAAGCAAACAACAGATAAAACAAAAAAGGCACAGCTTGAGATGCTAATGCTAGAGCCCAAGCACACTACAAGCAAGAACTTGACAGCACCACCGAGACCCAAGCTGATGGATGAGGCCGCCATGAAGAAGAAGCGGCAGAAAAAGGCACCTGCACCACCGTGGCTGAGCAGGACCTCCAAAGTTTGAACCCTCACCAGCCAAAGTGCCGCTGTTGCCGTAGAGGGGAACCCATTCCCCTCTCGCCCAGGCTCGAGGGCGCCGACCCGTCGACAGACAGGGGCAACACTGCTGGGAGAAACACGAAACCCGGCACCCGTCAATCAACACGAAGATGTCGTCGCCGGACATGTCAAGCCGCCACGGCTACCACCATTTCCGCATTGCACGACCACCACCCCTGCAATCCCCCGGACGACGCCTCCAGGGAGGGGAACGACGTTGCAGCGCCGCCGACGTCCAAAGGGGGAGCGCGGCTTTCGCCCAAAGCATGGAGGAGAGTTAGGAGGGGACATATACCTCGACAAACACCTTCGAGAAGGAGCACGGCGCCCGTGGGCGTCGCCGTTGTCGTGGCCCTCACGGCCAAGGGTTTCCCCCGGTAGCCAGTCAGCAACTCCAACCGCACTGCACAGCACGAGAACTGGCAGGGAGACGTGCAAGACGAGAAATTGGGCAGCTTCTTCCACAGATCAAGAACCAGGCCCCGCGACCTCCAACCGCCAAAACCTCGCCGCACACGCAGCCAAAGGAGAGGACAGCATGCACAAAGACGCCACCAGCCGCAAGATCGACGCCAAGATCGACGCCGTCCCTTCCACCCGAGGCCGCCGCCCCGGCATCCAAACTCCCCCGAACCAACCTCCTAAACCACCGAAGAACACAGGGGACTGAAGCACAAGGCACGACGCAAACCAGCCGCCTACAACCCGATGAAGACCAAGCAGAACCGAGCCAGCAGGTTGGGGAGAGAGGCACACCGGGAGGAAGGACCCCTGTCCCCCTCCTCACCTCACCCCGGATCTGGTGAATCGAAGGTCCCCTGACCAGATCGAAGCCAGACCCCTGCGCGAAATTCCTGGTCCAATCCGCCGCTTGAAGCACAGGGGCCGCCTCCCATGGAGGACGGCGGAGGAGAGCGCGCGCCAGCGAGCCCTGGAGAGGCCCAGCTTCTTCAGACGCCAGGAAGGCCGGAACGAGAGCGCTCCTCACGAAATCGAGTGGATCACGTGGAGAAGGCCTCGCCGCCGCCGTCCTCGAAGGGAGCGCGAGTTTGCCCCCGGCCAACTCCGGAGGCGGCGAGGGGGGGGGGGGGGGGGAGGAGGAGAAGGGTTGTGGCGGCTAGGGTTTTGGACGCCCACGGTGTCGCCCTAGAGGAGCGACACGGGAGGCAGAGCGGAATTTTTTTTTCAACCATCGATCATCAAATTGCATAACGAGAACCAATAGGATAAAATAGAGTAAAATCCCCCAGCATCCTCAAGCACGACGGATTACAGCCCAGATCCGTCCAAATCGATGCAACAAGAAAATAATTCGAGAAACGAAATTTGTTCAGAGGCGGATGGATCCATGAGGACAGGCAACTGGAATCACGTGGAAGATTCGATGGGGGAGAAGCTAATGCGCCGCTGTGCTCTCGCGGTAGCAGTCGCCACTCGCGACGCCTCCATCAGCACTTGCGACGGCAAGCGCCTATGGCGCGACCGCGTGAGGTGCCGAGCTTTTGGTGCAGGGTGGTGAACATGGGGACGGGGGCAGTGCCGAGGAGGAGTCGGAGCCGTTCGAGGCCGCTTTGCGCCGGACACGGGTGAAGGACGGCGGCTCCATCTTGAATGGCGATGGGGAGCACGAGGTGGGTATGGAGCACATGGCGCATTGGGCTTTGCTGTAGATCGGTGGCAGGGGTGGCGGTGGCGGCGGCGACGTAGGATGGATGGGGACACGAGCAGATAACTCGCGCGGCGTGAGGGGGAACGATGGACAAATAGCTTTTCGTTGCTGATGGGTGTTAAGGAAATCGCGTTAATTACTCCTGATTGATCGCTGCTGATCGTTACCTGATGCGAAACCGGATGGGAGGATGTTGGACGAAAAGGTGGACGAAAATCTTGACGTACGAGAGGAACCAAATAGTAACTTTTTAAGAACTAGCTAAATGCCCGTGCGTTGCAACGGGATTAAAAAAATTATCGGCTCATGACATTATGTTTGGAATGTGTGATGTTACAGATTTATTTTTGTTTCTTTTTTCAGACTAATTACTACTTCACAGTTGACAGATTAGATATGAACATTTAGTTGAAATATCTATCTGGGCCCTCTTAGGCAAAGCAAATTTAGTAATATCCATTAAAAAAACTGTAATAACATGAAAATTTAGTTGAAATATCTATCTAGCCCCTCTTAGGAAAAAAATTAGTAGAAAACAAGGAAAACGTTGTTAACTGATAGGCTTCAGTAATCTGATACTATGGAGCCTAGAACCTGGAGCACTGAAGTCTGACGCATACATTACATTTGCACAAAGCAATGATGGATTTATTGAAATGTATATTGAAAAATCATAATGTGGATGCTTTTGAAAAGTGAGCAAACACAATCTATTGCAAAAAATTCACCGCAGATTGAAATTAGATGACCATGTACATACTACATGTTACACGTTAGCTGAACCAGACAATTACTGTAGGGGGCTTTACATTTTCCGACAAAATTGGAGATGAACTTATCTCTAGATCACAAACTAACCCTGCCCACCTGTCCGAAATATTAAATCTGAACCCGCCTCTTACATACCACCAACTCAGCTAAACCTGGTCTGCAGGATACACCATTGTGGAGGCCTCGAAGTTTATCTTGCTAGTTCATGTTCCACCGAATCAGAGTCGAAGCCAGCCCAATCAAATTGTGCTTCCAGATCAAATATAGGCTCTGCGGCTATGCCATTGACCTCTGTACTTGAAGTAAGTGAGTTATATGACCAATCCATGGAGGCCTAAACTCGCAAAAGTCGCTAAATCAATATCTGATATAAGTATGTAGAATCTGACAAGATTACATAGTACGTGGTTACCTGACTTGTTTAGAACACATTCACAACCACAAACATGAGGAACCTGCAAAAGTGCTAGGAATCATAGTGAAGGATAGTTGCATAGCAAGTGGATTTTGGTTAAATCCTGCGATCGTACATTAAATCCAGTTACATTTTTTTAGATAAAGAGCATATATTAATATCGAAAAGATACCAATTACACCCAGCCTCTGCAACAACGCATTGCCCTAGCGGCGGGACGAGATCTAGAGGATGGGGGGACGGAGGCGGCGGGACGAGATCTAGAGGATGGGGGGACGGAGGCGGCGGTGGGGTCTCCCCGGTGCGGCGCGGCGCGGCGCGGCGCCGCCACACGGGGGAGGGAGGAGGTTAGGTTACGGAGGAGGGAGCCTCCGGAATGGAGGGTGAGGGGATATGCCAAATCCAGTTACATGAAAGATCACTAACATACTCAGAACAACCATCTACAACCATCAAATCTAACTGAAGTTACCTCCAACATAAAGTATCTCTCTTATAATCATCTTGTCATCTACAGTTTAGGGGTACAAATTTGCATAAGCTTTACCATTAGTATTCTACAATCCCGTGTTACCCCAGATATTTATTGGAACATATGACATGCATGATACATGAGACATTAAGCAAGAAAGGAGAAGGACGGGAGATTAAGGTGAGAGTGATTCCTATAATGTTCTAGAATGTGATTTCTCCCAATCCCCGATTAAATAAGATGAGGAATACCATTTGCTGTAACCTGCTAGTCGTCAACTCTTTCTGTCAATTATGCTGAGGGGACTCGTGTGCGTTGGGCGACGAACACCACACGCGGCACTTGCACAGCCAGAGGGATGCCGGCCCCTCTCCTTTACTCCTCATCCTCTGATTGCTCCTTGCTGACACCTGCAATGTTTACAGCATATAAATAGCTAAGTTGCATGTACAAACTGTGTATGTTGTAGTTCATAAATGAACAATTTCAGAAAATATGGAATCTAGACAGGAACAAACGTCGCATCGAATACACACATTTCAGATGATACAAAGATTATACAACATGACGGATAGATCAAATAGTCTTATGACTCCATTTAATTTCCGACTGTGAACAAACAGTAAAATGACCCTGCTTGTTCTACACTGCAGCTGATTCCTACAAGGATCTTAGCTCAGCCAAAAAAATGAAGAATTACATATAGCCAATAACAATTGAATCTTTCTTCTCCTGTCAGTGTGATGAATGAGAATGTATAAAAGAATGGTCAGACTGTATTATCGACTAATAGGAATGAATCACAATGTTGACTTGAAGTTCGTTTACACAGTAAAGAAGATCAGTTATTGCTTCTTCACGGCCCTGTGGAGAATGTGAAGCTCTGGTGGGTTTTACTGCATCACCATATATCAACCATTACATTAAATAACCTCCCAATAAAACATGGAGTATCATGGGTTTCAGAGAGGGTTCTGCTATTGACCAAACCATGGTCCGCTGTAGTAGTTTGGCAAATTAATTCATATCCTACCAGATGTGCGGTCTATGTGACCCTAACCATGGTGGTAGCATTCCACTTACAAAAGTTTCAACTACTGTATGCATGAATACAGGGTTTGGAAGAGAGAGATACCAACCAAGAGGGAACTGCCATCAGCTGCTTGATACCAAGGGAGAGAACAACCAGTAGCAAATTTTGATGCCTCTCCTCGCTGTGTTGGTGGACGCAGTGCAACTGCAAAATCTCCTCGCTGTGTTGGTGGACCGCAGTGCAACTGCAAAATTAATTGGTTCTCTGCTGTAATTAGTCTCTAGCCAATGACTTCAGCTCGATCCCTCAGAAACAAAGGCAATATATTCACGGATGTTTGTGTCTGAAATCGCATCGCGACATCAACCAATGCAAATAGAGCTTAAAGTCACAACAAAGAAGTAGTACATGTCCAAATGAAATAACATAACGATTTCCATGTAGCCAGTAATCTAGAAACAGCTGAACTATAAAATATTGTCATCCATAATGACAAATTGATAACACATGAAACCAAAATTTAAACTTGCATCGCATCATCTTTCAGTAATATATATGTGAGGAAATATCCAGGAAACATATTATTCCAGGGTCTAGAACACATATCTATTGTTTACCGGTTCAAGAATAAAAAAGCTCCGTGCCAAGACACCTATTGTATTCCGAAATTGGTATGCGAAAAGAGCAAGCGTTGGGGCAAGGTCAACCTGACAAACAAGTAACAGGACAAGTCAGTGTTAGTATCTTGAAATACTATCCCGTTGGAGTACATTTTTCTTCAGCATGAGTGTACGGGCAGAGAACTGAATGAGATAAACAAAACGAAAACTCAGAACCCTAGCCCTGAGCCCTGAGTCACCTGCTCATCTTGGTGCCGCGGATGGCCAGGAGGTTCGCGACAGCTGCATCGTAGGGAGCGCGTCCCGCGCGAGGCAGATCTGCTCCACCGCCTCCTGCAGGTGCGCCGCATAGGCCTGGTACTCCGCGGCCTGCACACGCAGCCCCGAGGCCTCGATCGCCGCCGCGCAGGACCATGCCTGCAATGCCGTTCGAGCCACGGGAAGAGAGGCAGACGCGCAGTTCATAGAATGGAGCAGTCCTCGCGCCGCCAGTTACTGTCGAGGTTCAGCCTTGTCGTCCTCTTTGTTCAAGAACAAGCGGTCGGGGAGATGTTGTGGGGGAACTGGAGTGAGGAGATGAACGCCTTCGTTGGTTCCTGGTCACCGGCGCTGGAGGAGACGACCAAGGGCGGGCGGCGCTAGGGTTTGAGGAGGGACAGCGCCGCTGCTCTTTCCGTAGCTCTAACGGGATGACATAGCGGGTGAATGAAACGAGAGTCACGGGCTCACGGCGGATCGAATCAAGGTTGGCTGGATTCTGTTGGGCTTGGCCCATTCGTCTGCGCAGGAGGCGAGTGGAGAGACGTCGGACGAAACGCGACTGAGTGCGGGTGCGGCAGACGAAGGAACAAAATTTTCTTTTTAGATAGTAGAGATAGAGAAAACCCTTCTACCTCTGCTCTTCCAAGACTGAGTGTCTGGGAAGTCAAACTCTGCAAACTGAAGTGTAACTGTATAATTTCCATTCTCTAGTCCAATACCAAAGTATCTTAGAGATGACGGGACATCCTTGCACTCCGGAACAGTCCTGTATCGAGTGTATTCACAAACTGGTGTGAACTGGAGATTGTATAACTTCCATTATCTGCATCCATGAACCTTCCAACGTTGCTAACACCCCAGGTTGGTACTCCTGTAACATAAACCGATGCAGCTCCAAGAGTGGCACCATCAGGTTCATACACAGAATTATCTGAGCCTGATAGGGATTGCGTACTGCCACAGTCCACAGCGAAGGAAGAAGCTGCAGGCAGGTTAATTATTTAATACTGGTATTAGTTAAGTAAAATTGCAGTTGCGGGTCTATAGTTTCTCGAGTAGGCACATGTTTAAAATTTAAAAATGCAGAAGTCTCACACTGTGGAGAACCAAGAAAACATGGTGTATTCCGCTGAAGGCACCCCCACCCCGTGGGTAATAGCCTGCAAATGTAACGAAGTGACATTTTGAACCCAAAATACAAGATGAGGGAACCTACTCATCAACTTGAAGGTCTTGAGGAGATACTGAAATGTTGACAAACCTGTTACTGGAACTATCTGCCACAAAATTGTTTGTCACCAGATTCCTAAATAGGATGAACAGCCGGCAAAAATTAGAATGCATTGGTCATACTTTACTATACCATATTTAGGACTTCTTTTCTATTGCTTAACGAAGAAAACTTAAGTTACTGCTAAATAATGGCTCGCT
Source organism: Poa pratensis (assembly GCA_947311845.1). Classification (NCBI taxonomy): domain Eukaryota; kingdom Viridiplantae; phylum Streptophyta; class Magnoliopsida; order Poales; family Poaceae; genus Poa; species Poa pratensis. The sequence continues at coordinate 4,236,857 of CAMZMU010000080.1, read as the reverse complement.
TTTGTGCTAGGCTGTAAGACTAGGAGGCATAGGCATTATAACTAGGAGGCATAGACATTATAACTTTTTATATAAATACTTACTAGATGCAATAAAACAGCCTTTCAGATTTAGCAAATAGAAATCTAGCTTATCTCATGTGTTATGTGATCATATAAGCCTAATAAGTCAGCCCAGGAGCCTAATTTAGATGAAACGATTTGGTTCAGCCTGTAATGGGAGTTTCAGAACTTGGAACTTACAATTGTGAATTTTTAGCCCAAGAAGGAACACTTCCAGAGAGCTGGTTGTAACAAAAAACTCTTCAAAATAATAGAGTGAGAGTACCATTAGAATCTGCATAAACACCGCACTGCTTTTATTGTGTAAATAAAATTGAACCAGATTACATCCAAATTATTAAGTGATGATCCTTTTGAGCTTGGAAGGCTTCCTGAAAGGCTATTATTCCCAAGAAATCTAGTCACAACAAAATTTATAAAGATTAGCAAGAATAATGATGGAAGTCTTCCTTTCGTACAAATACGCTTTGCAAGTTAAGAGAGTCCATACAAGAAGAGGAGCGAGTTCAGATTTAACAAGGTTTATGGTACTTGTCCTGTGATATTATTGAAACTCAAACCCCTATGATAATAAGAAACGAGAAGGAAAAGATGTCATCAGCCAGTGTATAATCCATAGTAATGCATTTAAGTATCTTGGATGAAAGGCATCATTGTCGCAAAAAGATGCTTACAGTGACTGTAAACTCGTGAACTTCGAAAAGTCTATTGATACGAGCTTATCAGATATCCTACAGTTCCTCAAAACCCTGCATATGACATATTTTGGGGTTGAACTTGGAGATTTACAACTGTACTTGTAGCTATTAACTGAATGAAAGGTTATGCATACAGGGTGCTTAAAGATGTCAGATTACTGAGGAATGTCAGTGAAGAAGAGCTTCCATTTAATATATCACCAATTCGTCTGCACAACAGAAGTAGATTATTAGTTTTCCCTGCTGCAAACTTCACACTTAAGAATCACGAGGGCTGCTTCGGTACACCCCCCCCCCCCCCCCCCCCCCCCCCACACACAAAACTCAAACTTGTTTTTCCAGAAGGTCATATCCAGTGCCCTGTATACCACGTATTGCTATACCGTATGCCACAGCTATATCCACCCCACGTAGTTCTCAAAAAAAGAAAACCACCCCACGTCCCACTCCTCCTGTTCGTGATCGCAATGGAGCCAGAGCTGCCGTGGCTGTCCGGCCGTGTTCTGTTGTTTTTGGAGCACCACGGCCGACAAAGGATGGACTGTACGTGAGAACAACATCTGGGTTTCGCAACCCTAGCTCGCCTGGCCTCCGATCCTTGCCGCCGCCGGCGTTCCATACAGCACCAGTCGCTGTCAATCCTTCCAGCCGCGGTTGACGTCGATCGTGTAGGCCGCGCTCGCCGTAGATCATGCCGGCCGTCGCACGGGTCAGCGTCGCTCTTGCGGGCCGCAGTAGCCGTAGATCATGCCGGCCGGCGCACCAGTCGCCGTCGCTCTAGCGGGCCGCGGTCGTCGTGGATCCTATCGGCCGGCACCGGTAGTCGATAACACGGGTCAGCGTGACTTTTTTCCGTATACACAGACGGTTACGTACACGTACAGAAGCGTACACAACAATTGGGCCATACGAGTTATTACAGGGCCTTAATACGACTTGATTAATTTTTGTTGGGTACGGATCAGTAACAACGTCATTGTGTTTGGGTTTGGACGAGTTTTGTTTTTTTGGGGGGGGGGGGGGGGGGGATGTACCGAAGCAGAAGGCAAAAATCACATTTAGCTATCATCGCCAGCATTAGGCACTTATAAGCTTGTCAATTGGCCAAGATTGGAAATAGTAGATGGAATTGGACCTTAAAAAGAAGCCTTGAAACCTCCTGAATCCCATATTTCTAGTTAGTCATACATCATTTCCTGACCAATCCAGCAACCTAGTAGCGAAAGAACAGGTGTATCTATTCCTTGGAAGAAAAAGAACATGAATTCAATTCTTATTGATATTATGACCCTATCTGAAACTAGCAACCATCTAATTGATAGTCGGCAAAGGAAGATGCACTGTCTAATATCTGAGACCTTAAATGAACTGTTTCTTAAGAGGCCACAGATGGAGATTCAGCACGTTCAGGAAACGCTCGAGTAACTAAAAATGCTATCTCTGGCACCAAGACATTTACTATTTAAAAAAATATCCCACTTCCACACCAGTTTATTTTTTACACAAACTAAAGCTCAGCTTGTAGATAACAACAGCAAACTGCACGAATATTCTTCCAAACCTCCATGCAGTAGTATTCTTTGAAATAGTGTACACAACATGGAGTATCTTCATTTTTTGAGAATTGGTATGACTGAGAACAGAGTGATCTTACAGCTCTATTAATTTACTCCAACTTCCAATATAATCTGGTATTTGCCCAGTAAAATCATTATCTGATGCCCACCTAAACAAACAGAAGAGAGCGACATAAGATTGAATAGCGTGAAATATTACAGTATATCAACAAAAAATCAACTATAGGCATACAATGTTTTCATTTCCGTAAGCTTGGAAAGTGATGATGGCAGTGGACCACTAAGGCCAGCACTGTCAATGTATCTGTAATTGAGAAATACAGAGACAATACAGATTGGACAAGGAGCTGACTAATCCAAGCGAAAAGACAACAGGCTTGGCAGAAGAAAAATAGAGTCCCAAGAATTCAGTAAATATGTACAGTTGCTGAAGGTTTGCCAGGTTTCCCAGTTTGGAAGGAAGCGAGCCACTAAAATTGTTTCTGTTAATGCTCCTAAAATACACCAAAAATTCCAGGTTAGACATGCAACATCATAGTTACCCTTAAAACCGAATTTGACTCTAAAGTTGTATGCTAAGATACAGTCATAAATTTATGAAAATATATTTCTTACAGCGATTGAAGTTTGGAAAGGTCACCGAGTTCCGGTGGTACAGGTCCGGATAATGCATTGGAACCGAAAGTCCTTATATGTTGAAGAGAGAAAATGTGAGATTAAATGCCAAGAAATAAATGTATTCAATTGATGCAATAATGTTTTGAGTTGTGAATCTCACATGTACTGCATATTAGTCAACTGCCCAATGAACGATGGCAAAGGCCCTGTTAGGTAATTTTCTGCCAAATCCCTGAAACAAAATTGAATTTTGTTAGAAAATAGAATATTATACGGAACGTCTTTGTCAATTGAGCACAGTAGAGTATCATAGCCACTATTAAGTAGGTAGCTGATATTGTGGACGGTTTCACTAAATGAAATCGCCACAAATAAATAATCTTATTCTAGGTTTCTCAAATGAAAACAAACTCCCCCATGCTACAAATATAGACTATTAATTCCATGTGTGCAAGTTGAGATTCATACAGGTTGGTCAATTCTGTGAGGTTCCGGAGCTCTTCCGGAATGGGGCCAGCCGCGTCGAGGCTGTGTATCCTCCTGCATCCCAATTCCCAAGCATCCCATCATCAGCTAACAACTTATGGATCTCTTTCATTGGTCCAAGGAACGAAGCGGCCGCTGGAACTGGTATTCCATCGAACAGGCTGAGCGCGCGGGTGGGGCCAAAGAGGAGCACTTACAGCTTGGTGATGTGGCAGACGGAAATGTTGCCGGTGCCGGGCGTGCAGACCTCACACTTGATGGAAGGGTTGACGACGGCGTCGCTGTCGTAGTTGGCGTTGTCGGTGGCGGTGCCGGTGCATGGGTCGCCGCTGATGTTCCTTGACGTGCCCGCCTTCTTTCCCAGCTTGGCGAACACCGCGTTCACCGCCGCCGCTGTGAGACAAACAAAAATAAGGGTTAAAAAACATCCACGGCGCGGCTCAGCCGTCCGATAAGCGAACTGACGGCCGAGAGAGAGCATCTAGACTACGGGAAAAAAACACTAGTGAAATCTGGGTACATATGTTGTACGCATCGCTATATTTGCTACAAAGAGGGCATGCTTCTATGTTTTGCTACAACCAAATTAAGGTCTGTTTTTCTTTTTGCTACACTAGCGTGTTAAAGTGTTGTCACGAAAATTTGGAAATGTAGGGAACGAAGGAAACCAAACCAGCAGAATTTGGTAAAACTGACCATTCATACGCCGACGGTATTGCCGTCGGCGTAGACATCGCCAGGGATGCCGGATCGGGGCGCATCGACGCGCGCCGTGCTGCCACGTCTCTCCATACGCCGACGGCATTGCCGTCGGCATATAGATCTCAGGAACGCTCAGGATGAGGCCACGTCGCCCTCAGACGCCGATGACAGTACCGTCGGCGTATCCGTTGCCACGTCATCGCCCAAATCCAAAGCTGTTGTGGGCCCCTCGTCCTATACACCGACGAGGTTTGTACGTCGACGGTGTGAAGAGCTCGTCGGGGTAGTTATACGCCGACGGTGAGTTATACGCCGACGGTCTACATGTGTACGCCTACGGGGCAGTATCCCGACGGTGATACGCCGACGGCATACGTATAGTACGCCGACGGTGGCCGGCCGTCGGCGTCTTGCTTCTTTCCCGTAGTGCATGGCGAGATGCCTACGGTGGCGAGAGGCTGCTGTACATGTCCTGAGATGATTTTTGCATGTGCATGGGCTAGCTGACTCGCATGCATGGCTCCTGGAGTGATTTAGGAGGAAGAACAGGTCATAGCTAGTGGTTCGTTAGCTGCATGTAGTTAGTCAGTTAGTGGGATTAGCGCATGCGTGCGTGCTGCTAGGGTGTGTGGCCTCTAACTGTGCGTGTGTGAGGCTATTAGGGGCGTGTTTGGTAGCCCGTGTCTACCAGAGATTCCCACCCCACCCCAGATTTGGTTGTTTGGTAACCCGCGTTACCTCTCTGGGCCATGCCCATCGGATACGGAAAACCCCCCCGGCCATGCCCGCTAGAGAAGCTCGAATCGAGCTTCTCTTCTCAGCCTGGCCGAGGTCATACGAAAATAATTCCCACGCATGGGCCCCACCCACGCGCCGCGACGCCAACGGCCAGCCCCGAAAAAATGCTGGGCCATTCGCCCCTCGTCTTCTTCCCTCCCAGCCCGCACGGAGGAGAACCACCCACCGCAGTCTTGCACGCGCCGGCACGGAGGAGGGCCACCGCCGCCACCCAGCTCGCGCCGGCACGTCGGAGGGCCGCCGCCGCATCCTCGCTCCGCCCGGTGCCTCCTCGCTCCGCCGGCGCCGCCAGGAGCGAGCTCGCCGGATCGCGCAGCCCATGGAGGAGGACCACCGCAAGGTCGTCACCCAGATCGCGCCGCCCATGGAGGAGGACCACCGCAGCATCCTTGCGCCGCCATGGAGGACCGTCATGGCCGCCTCGTCATGCCGCCACGGAGCAGGCAAGCGCCAGAGATGAGAAGCTCACCGGAAGGGAAGTTGAAGGACTTGATTGCTTTTTTTACTTTCTGTCCAAGGTCCTTTGTGTAAGATGTTGGACCTATTTGTAATAGTTGTTTTCTGGACTCTAATATCAGCATGTCCAAGGCATACAACCTACCAAACAACATCTCACCCCAACTAGTCTCAACATATACAGCCCACCAAACAGAGAAGAAAATCTCAGCACAACCCGGCCCATATCAGCTTGTCTCACTTGGGAAAGACTTGATGGAGTGATACGACCTACCAAACACACCCTAGAGGACTGTAATCAGCATGTTTGCTTTCAACAGAATATAGACAAGAGAAAAGCTCGTGGTCGTGCGAGGCATCAGGCACTATGAGGCCAAAATCTTTGTCTTGTGTTCTCCTGTTCGTGAAAGAGAGCCGAGCGATTTGGCTCCAACATGGATTATTAAGAATGCAATCACGTATCAAAACAACCACGAAAAAGGCTCCAAGAGCGGATACAACTTAGAGAAATTGATATTGTTTTAGAGAATTGTTGGCATGGAAGTAAAAAGTGTGTCTTCTGTCATAAAGACGAAACAATCAAACACCTATTTTTTGAGTGCAAATTTGCTAGTTTTATATGGTCCATCATCCAGATTCTTCTGAAACACACCTCGGAGAGCTAAGGGACCCGACTGATAATCCCCGGATATCAACGGTTGATTCTGATCAAAACAGAGGCGAGATTCCCCGATGACATTGATTTTAATATCCAGGAGGACGAAATCGAGAATATGCTCACCGTCAGCCGGATCTGTTGTCGTCGTCATCCGTTGAGCACGCGGAACCGCCGCGAGAAGCAGCAACAAGCCATGGAGGAGCATGCGCAACCTCATCTTCCTCTCTCCCTCACTTTACTTTGCCTGTGTGTCTGTTCTCTCTTATAAGCTTAGCTTGGCTCGTCCCTTCTGAGTTCTGACTTCTGGAATATATATAGGAGAGGTGGTGAGCGATGGTAGAGCCGGGACGATAAACCTCAGAAAGAGACGTGACTAGGTAAACGGCGAGGATAGATCGATACGCCATGCATGTAGCCAGCCAGATAAGGAGTCTTGTGTTGACCTACTACACGAAATCACAAGACTAGCTCGGGCCGATACAATTTTTTCTGCTCCTCTAGGACTTAATTACTCTTTGCGTAGTCTGCTCCTCTCGCTGCTCGATTAACTTCTAAGTTTCTCGATTAACTTGTAAGTTTCTAGCTGCAATTTGCCAGTTTTTAGTATGTCTAGTCATCTGACGATGACGTTACTACCTAATACGCACTTGCATCGTTATTTTAACCATGTCACTTGTATGCGCTTGCAAATTGCATCGTTCTTTAATCCTGTCCTATGCCAACTCTCATGAGCCCACCTCTCTTCCGCAGCTTGATTAAGCGAATAGTAGGTAATTTGTTCTAATCAACCAACAACCATGCATGATTAACTCTGTATTGCAGCCCGGACTCATTGACCAGCAACTGCAGCACAGCTACCGTGCGAGAAGGGCCGAGGCATTTTTAGCCGAAGTCCGACTTGCATGCTCATTATCCTTCCGTGGGGCGTTGAGGAAGGCCATCGTTCCTCTATGCAAGCCTTCTCGAGGTTAGTGCTCTTGCCAGTTGCCATTACTGCTTTGCTCTAGTAACCTGATGGTGAATCTCAGTAATCAGTATGTCTTATTTGTTCAACCTTTTTGCTGTTGTGGCGCGGCCGATATGAGGGGGCTTGGTCCTGTTCACAACGTGCTCCGTGCAACTATAAATCTTGGTATGATTAGATTACAAGCGCCGTCCTTCTACATATATATAGTTGTAGTCGCTTGGTGAGGACGGCTGTGTGTGTGTCCCTCTGTGGAGGTTGTACCCGTGTTCTCTTCCTGTTCAATGAAATAAAACGCAAACTCTTTTTACGTTTTCTCGAAAAAAAAGGGTTAACATTCTGAATTGTTTGATATTGGCATACTGCCAAGACAACAAATAGACTTATGATACATATGGTGGCTGAGGTATCCTCTGAGCACTTCTACCTTCCCTGAAAGAAATGATTAATTAGGAGTGACTTGTAGCTGTTATTTTTCTTGGTGTTTAAACAAATTAAACCAGAGCTGATTCATTAGACTGTCTAGGATGATCTAAATTCTTTTGTGTTTTCTAAACATGACAATTGGATCTATAATTTAATTTTAAAATCCTGATACAACAAAATGATTCTTCCCTGTTAATCACAAAATAAAGTTGCTGTGATTTTTTGTTGTGTATTTGAAACCGAGAGAAGCGCACATGTAAATGACGTTAATTCATTGTCTTGAATTATAGCAATCTCGACGTACACATAGCATGGATTCTTCTGAATGCTTTTTATGGAACTATGGATTCAAAACCTTGTGATTTCTTATTTGGCAATTATTTGCTCAGAGCAGTAAGGGCTGAGTAGTTGTGAGTCGAGCATCAGGCGGTAGGTTATTAGTTTGAACCACTTTTCGCTTATAAATTTTGCGGATGTTCAGTTCAAACGAGGATCTGTTGCACCGGATAAGATGTGCATTAAAAAATCTTTAGTTTGATATCATAATAGCTAAGTTTTTGGTTGCAAAATAGCTAAGTTTGACATCATATCCAACGGCGAACAAAAGAAAACCGTCCACTCCAATACCGGCGGAGAGGGGACAAATGGCTCCCCAGCTAAGTCGAAATTAGTTGTATTGTGGGATGGACAAAAATGACAAATGGATGCATTCGGATAGAGTTTTAAAAACTTGGATTTTTACCCGATTTGACTTTATTAGTTTAAATTTTATTCAAAACTCATAAAATATGCTAAAAATTTGAATGAAATGTGGCCGGCTTTATTTCGTTTCCTAAGTTTAAAAAATATTGCAAGCGCCGCTCTTACGCAACTTGGTCCTCCTATCCCATGTGGATCGACTTTTGAATGGCCACTTTAGCTGGCTAGAACATGTGTGACTCAGCTCCGCCACTGTTGATAGATGATGCGCAGGACCGAAGAAGCCGCCACCACCACCACCCACACATGGAACAATGCGGACGCGACCGTTGCAAGCAAGGGGGGAAGAACCGAAGAAGCTGCCAAGATGAACGGACGGGAGCAGCTTTATTGACCCTTCCACGCGGGTTCGGATCCCCTGAAGTTGGACTCAACTCCACGCGGTGGAGTTGGGCAAATCTCAGCCTTCATATTAGACTAGTCACAGTGGAGAGTATCATATACTAGTATCATGCACATGATACTAGTCTATGTTACTAGCTCCACAATGGGTAGTAACATATGTGTGGTATCATATAATAGTGCATTTATTAGGTTGTAGACTCATATTGCATTGAAATCCGTTATGTTACGGTATCTACCTATGATACCACTATCACATCTCTCATCATTAATTGCAGTGCCACGTCATCTTTTTGCCAACATGGCATATATGATACCACCTATGATACCACCATTGTGGCTAGTCTTAATTGTTCCTAGGGCCCGTTACTTCACGATGAGTCCGTCTGCATGACGCGGCTGCACAAGGCCATGTACCACCCGCAGAACCTGTACCTGGCCAGCTACCTGCTGCACCTGGACGTCGGCGCCGGCGCCTACGAGCGCGCGCGGCTGGCCGAGTACGTCCGGTCGGAGCGGTGTTCATACGTGTCGCCGTCGTGCTCCGCGGCGCCCTATCACGCTCCAGGCCTCAGACTACCTGCTCGTGACGCAGGACGGTGAATAGGGGATTGCGATCATAAGATGTACTCATTTGATATTCCAAATGATCTTTTAATGGTGGCGTTGGGGCGTTGGCGTATGCGTGCGCAGACTTCCTGCACGCCCTCTCCGCCGTGTCGCGAGACCTCAACTTCATCGATCAAACGATCACAGGACAGACTTAGACACCACGCCGGCGCCAGTGGTCGTCCTCGACCAGAACCTCTCCTGCAGACCACCAACGCCGAGATCTCCTTCTCGTCGGGGCAGCGCGGTGGCGGTACAACGCCGTGGTGAGCAGCGAGGCGGCTTCGCTGGCCGGTTCGGCGACGGCGACGGTGAACAGGCGCTGCTGTAGAGGATAGACCAAGAACTGATGCGGTGCCCGCTCGATGGCGTCACACCGGGATAGTGGTGTGCTGGCGGCGACGAAGAGGCCGCGGCGATGACTGCTCGGTCTGGGGCGACAATAGGAGGGCTGAGATTTGAGTCCAACTCCAGGGGATCCGAACCCTTCCACGCGCGCGTGTCTTGTCTTGGACGAGTTCTTTGTAAAACGGAGAAGGATCTTTGTACTGGCATGACATGTCATGCATGGATCGGCATGACATGGAATAACCATGATAAAAAGTTCAGGACAAACAAGCAGAGTATACTACAGTAATATGCGATAATGCAAAGCAAAGCAGTATCCAGGAACAGTTCAAGACGGTTCAGCCGTTCAGGTCGAACACTGTCGTGGTGGGAACACGGCAGATGCCATAGGTATGGCTAAGATGGGGCCGAATGCTCGTTGGGGGAATCCGGGAGGGTTTATGCACTCTCGAAGTGCACAAGCAAGAACACACAAGAAACCGCAAGAACACGAACGAGAAGCCAAGAAACCAAGAACACAAAGCACACCACGATGTACCCTGCTTCGGGGCCCTCGTGTGGAGGTAAACCCCTACTGCAGCACTATCCTACTTGATGTATAGCTCAAGGTGACAAGTACAAGCTGCTCCTCGAGCTGTATGATGATACAATGGTGAGAACTTGAGGTAGAAGATGAAGCTACAACGGGGGAAAAAGGAACTCCGAGCTCTCTCCGCTTGAGTCCGGGTTTCCTGTCTGTATCTCCTTCTCTCCCTTGGTCGATCAATTGATGCCTCTCTCCTGCAGGAGGGGTGGAAGCCCACTTATATAGGCCAGCCGAGTTACCGCTGTGCCCCTCGCTGAACACTGTAGCCATGCCTCTGCTTTTGTCATCATTGTACTCCTGCCCGGGACAGGACAGGGCCTGCCCATCCCCTGCTGCATAACGGCAGAGCTAGGATGTCCCCTCTGACAGAGACAGGACGTAGCTACGCCGTGCTACCTCGTAGCCTTTTCCCCGGATCTCGCGTGGTCAGCGGTCAGAGACGTGCAGCCCCGCCGAACCCGGGGCACGCCTCTGCCAGGCTCCGTGGCAGACGCTCCCGTGTCAGGCGGGAAGTGACAGGAGCATTGACTCCAGCCCGACCTATGGTTCCTTGCCTCGGGTCTTGCGCTTAAGATCTTTACCAGGTCGGACCTTGCTTCCTCCAACCAGCTTCTCCTGCACTCACCATACGAACCATAGCACCGAGGTAGTTAGGTCGGCTGATCATAGCTCGGATTATGAACCTCGGCCCATGCCAATCGGGGCACCTCGGACACCTCGGGCCAAGATAGGTCGGCCTTTATATTCTCCAGGTCAAGACGAAGCTCAGACACTCCCAGGCCAAACAGGTCGGCCATTTCCGTACCTCGGCATATCTTTAAACTCATCTTTATGCCAAGCCTTGACCCTACCCGGGGGTAGCCCCCCGACATTAGTCCCCGAAGCTGGTGCGGTCCTACGACCTCGGATGGAGGGCCGTAGCAGGTTCAAAAACAAACAAGGCACCACCTTCAAAACCGACCTTAAACACAGCTCTGCCGAGGTATTTCCCACAGACCAAAATCTAATCCGAGGTTGATCTGCAATCTGAACTTTCCGAGCTGTTTGACTCAGCGCAGTCTTGCCTCAAGATCTTCCGAGGCACGTGGCGAAGAATCTCTGCCCGAACCTCGAAATCCGGACCTTTGAAAGACAGGTCCTGACCATACGCCGCCTACGTCAGCCGGACCCACCAAACAGCGCATATGTGCACTCAAGCGTTTTGACCTATTTGACCGCCCAACGACCCCTCGGTTTTCGCGCTGAGCAGCACAGAAGATCCGAGGCTGGCGGTTGCCATTCTGCGGCCCACGATGTGGCCGATCGTGCGGCCACCAACCGCGCAGCCGCTCCTCCGCGCACACACGATCCCACGCCTCCCCGGTAACCGCGCGGTAGTGCGCATTTAACCGCACGCGGTAGTGCGCCGTTACTGCTCGCGGTTATAAATAGGGGCCCGGGCAGGACTTCATCTCCTTCCCGTTCACTTCGCCGCTTCGTGCCCTCTGCCTCTAGCGCCGCCGTCGGGCCTTCGCCGGTGACGTGCACCGCACCTTGCGCCGCCACACCGTCGTTCTGCAGCATAGTTCCGCACCGCCGTCAAGCGCCTCGCCGCACCGGAGTACGCGCACTGCGCCGTGCGCCGTAGACTCGCCGCCGATCCTTCGCGCTCTTCACCGGTGAGTTCCTCGTTTCCCCTCCATTGCCATTGCCATGAACATGTTCATCCTTCGATGAACTCGAGGATCTTGATGAATCCGATGCTCTACCTTTGCACTCCTTTAGCCATTTTAGATCTCATCTAGACTTGTATCAGACGCACCCGTAGCACTGTCCTTTTAGCTTGGCCCCTTGATGAACTCGATTTTATTTCCCTTTTTAGCTCACCGGTAGATCTTTGCTAGTATCTTGCAGTGGTAGAAACGTGTTTCCCGCTAAAACACACTTTGCCTGATCTTAGCTTCAAACTGACCGACGTATACACCTCGGTTTAGGACTTGGTTTAGCTATGTCTTGTGCTTGTCCGAGGTATTCACCCCGGCTCTCCTTTTTCTTCTTGCAGGATACTGAAACATGTCGGCAATTGTTACCTCGAACCAAGCCGAGGTTCCTGCCAGCGAGAGAGGCAGATGGGATGGCTCGGACGTCACCGACGCCGATATCACATGGCTCAAGGAGACCCATCGTATCCCAGCCGGGCTATTATATCGGCTGCATGTTGGGGACGGCGAACCGATCACTAACCCCGGCGAGAGAGTGGTGTTTCTCGCTCACTTTGAGCGCGGATTCGGACTTCCTGCTAGCACGTTCTTTCGAGAATTCCTGAAGTTCTTCGGCTTGCAGCCGCACCATCTCCCTGCTAACGCCGTGCTGCAGCTATCATGCTATGCAGCTTTCTCTGAAGGATATCTCGGCCTCTGGCCGAGCATTGAGGGCTGGGCCAAGTACTTTCAGCTAAAGAAGCAGAGCATCCCCAATAAAGAGGTGGTGAACAAAGATATGACTGCCTGCGGCGCAGCCTCTATTTCACCTCGGCTGGGCTCCGAGTTCCCACGGATCAAAGGCCTGGAGAGCTGCAAGAAATGGCAGCGAACCTTTTTCTATGTGAGGAACCCCGGCGCTGACAACTCATCAACCTCCCGGACTTCCAGCTTGGATCCCACGGCTCAGCTCAACTGGGACTTCAACCCGGAAGACAGTTACGCCGAGGTTCAGGAGATCCACAGCTTCATGCTGGACCTCAAGAAGAGAGGCTGGGGCGCCGATGATATCCTCCGGACCTTTGTGGACCGGAGAGTCAGCCCCCTACAAGACCGAGCCCACAAGATCTGCCACATGGAAGGTCTGCTCGATCCCAGTCGGATCAGCTCTAAGGCGCTTTCCAAGGCCTCAGTTCGGCGCCGGGTCAAAGCCATCGCTCAGACCGAGATGGACGAGGACTGGACATGGGGCGTGGAGCCTCATGACCGAGCAAATCTTCCGGAGAAAGTAAGTATCTATTAATTTTCCGAGCTTACACTCCGGTTTGGCACACCTCGGTTGCCTCTTAACTTAACTCTTTTTTGCCACTCCTGCAGAGGTTCGGCCGGCAGCTGATCGAGGACGGCCCGGAGCTGTCGAACTGGGCGCCTGCTCGCCTCGCCCTGGAAGGTCTGGAGACTGAGGACCCGGACAATGAGGATCATTTGCCGATCCCCAAGGCCGTTCCGAGGTCCGCCCCAAAGCCTAGCTCCTCCAACCCGGGTAAGAAACAAGCTCCCACTTCCATCAGAGACTGGTCTGACGACGATGATGACGATTGTTACATCGTGGAGCCACCACCAATAGACGCCCTTCCCATTTCATATGCTTTTCCTTCGGCCCCTCCAGCTCCCACCTCGACGAGCTCCAAAGTTGCTTCTCGGAAGCGCCAAGACATGAGCAGCTCGGGGGCCGAGGTTCCTAAGGCACCGGCTGCCAAGCGCACCAGGAAGACCTCGGTGAGGCACAAGAAACGAGGCCCCGTGGAGGAAGATGCGTAAGTCACGTTGCTCCTTTTTACTTCTCATGCTGTTCCGAGGTTAACTTTTTATACTCTAACTTAATCTTTTCTTTTTCGTATAGCCCGGCTCGGCAGATCAAACAGAGCCACAGCTCGATACATTCACCACTGCCTCCAGTGGTTGAATCTCAGACAACCGAGTCCGAGGTTGACCTCGGCAACCCCACCAGAAACTCTCCTCCAAGACAGTCCATTGACCTCAGCAGTCCGGAGAGGACCATTTCCTCCCCGGTGCGTGTTACCTCCGCCGAACTTCCACCGCCGAGCTCTGACTCCGCTCCCCGCCGAGATCGGGACTCCTCCGCCTCAGAAGGATGCGGAGACAGATTGCGCCAAGACTCCGGCTAAGACCGTGCTGGAGCCTCGGCTCTCCCCCAAGTCTCAAGCTGCGCGCAACCAGCAGCATCAGCAGCAGAAGAAGCAACAACAACAACAGCAGCAGAAAGATTCAGCTCGAGTTGCTGAGACCCCCAAACAGCCACAGCAAACTCCGACGCCGCCACCGCCACCGGGCCCCAAGGCTGTGAGCACCCAACTGGTGCCACATGTTCCTGCTCCTGCGCCGAGGTCCACCTTGACCAAGACCGCGCCTTCGAGCTCTCAGGTCGCCACCTCCCGAGCTCTTTTTTCTGCTACCATCCAGCCGAACATCAGCAGCTGGGAGGTCGGGCCACTCCGGACCAAGAGCGGGAACAGCTTAGGCTCAGAGAAGCATTACGACATGGACTGGAACTTGGCTGATACTGCCGAGGTCTCCTCGAATCCGAGCTCTGAGCATCCAGTTGGACCTAGCGCCGTGCTCCAGTCCATCTACAACATGCAGACTGCGGTCCTTGATTGCAGTAAGAAGGCCTCGGTAAGCTTCTTTACGCAACTCTCTTTCTTCCTTTGAAACCAAATGACAAACATACACTATTCCTAGTCCCCGAGATTCGGGTTGAGCAATTGACACTCTACCGAGTTAAAATTGCTCGGCTTGAATCTCAAAAAACTTGTCATTTCTCGCATCCTGAGTCCCCGAGGCCAATGCCGAGTCCCCGGGACTCAATTGGGCCTCGGGTGCTAAGAAGACTTCGGATTTCTTCGAACTGATCTCTCTATCTTTTCAGGATTGTAACAATGCTCGGACAAAGATCTTCAAGAACCTCCTGCTGGATCACAACAGACTGAAGAAGTCTTACCGGACTCTCCTATCCGCAAAGGAGCAGAGCGACAAAGAATACGCCTCCAAGTTGAAGACAGCCGAAGATGAAATAGCTCGGCTGCAACAAGAGCTGAACCGGGCCAATGAAGCCAAAACTGCTGTGGAGGACGTTATGAAGGTCAAAGACCAGGCTGCCGAACAGCAGCAAGAGCTTGCCAAGACCCTGGAGAGCCGCGCCACCTCGGCCGAAGCCGAACTTATCGCCCTCCGAGCTATATCGAAAAGCTGGTTGTCCGAGCTCACTCGGATTAATCACCAAATGGACAGTAAGTCTCTTTTCCCCTTTTCCTTATTTTCTGCCGACCTACCCCGTGCCACCGTATGCCTTATTTCAGCGACAGCCTTTTTGTCTTCTTCAGAGAACTTTGAGCACTCCAAGGACAAGGCTATCCGCGAAGTGCAAGCAGCTCGGGCAAAGAGGGCTGAAACAGAAACCCTCAGCGAAGACTGGGACATCCAAGACCACCTCGTTGCCCTTAATGCTCGGATCAGGCCGCTCAGGGCCATTGGAACCAAGGTGGTTGATGCTGCTATCGAGGTCCACCGTGCCCTCTGGCCCAAGGTTAAGACTCCCACTTGCATCGACGAGCTCGCCACGAAGCTGAAAGGAGCCGAGGCTAGACTTCGGGAGTGGAGATGCTCATCAGCTCGGGCTGGCTCGGACCAGGCCCTGAGGTTTGTGCTGTCCTGGTATGAATCTATTGAGATCCATACGGTCACCTCCCTGCGCAAGGGCTCTCCTTGGAACACAACTCCTGATGGTATTGCGAAACGCCAAGCAGCAGCCGACCTCTTTGCTAGCTATGCAAACACCCGGACCTTTGATGACGGGCGCCTCTATTCTGAGGATGAAGAGAGCTCGGACGAGGAAGAAGAGTCCGGTGACGAAGCTGCTGAAGGAACTGGTGAAGAAGGCTCTGACGGCGAAGAGTTTGATCTGGACGAGCCTCAGAGCTCCAAGGGCAAGGCCGGCAAAGCCGTAGCCACCGAGGTGATCTCCCCCGACGTGACGGACACCCCGGCATCCACTTCAACAACCGAGGTTGCTTCCGCGACCAAGGTCGTTCCTTCGCCCGAGGTTCCTACTACCACAACTTCGGCGGCCGAGGTCTCCGGTTCCGAGGCCTGAATTTGTCTCAAGAAAAACATTAAATCCCCGGTATGCCGGGTTCAGATGTAATAGACCTTAATGTTACCTTGCTACCTCTTAATTATCTGCTATCCGAACCATGCTTTTCTAAGAATTTATGCCGAACCCTTTTGGAACGAGTCCCCGAGTTCACTTTCGTGTTTACTATACTTGGCATTCTTTGCTCTTGTCTACCATTTTGGCGTTCGACAGTCGAGTCACAAGATTGTTGTTTATAGCATACAGTACTTAGCAAATGCGAGGTGTGTTTCAAAATCATCCGACATAAATGAAAGGTAAAGACAGGGGTTAGTAAACGACACATGCCGAACTATATTTTTGGACCGAGTCCCCGAGTCCATTTTCATGTTTCCCACGTTTTTTCATCTTTGCTCTTGACTACCATTTCGGCGTTCGTCAGTCGAGTCACAAGATTAGTTACACAGCATACATTACTTGAAGTTTGAGACGAGGTTCAAAATAGTTCGGCATATGAACGAAATTGACAAACAGAAATAAAACACAAGCACAAGAGCGAGGCAGTCCCCGAGCTTCAACCTCGGAGTGCCGACATTTCATTAAGGATTAACCGAGGTACATACATTGCCCTTCATGAGTAGAAAGGTCGGAGTAGAGCTACATTCCATGGTCGCCTGACCTCTGATCCGGGGTTGTCCAGCCCATCTTCCTTGGTTCCTGCGCATCTATAAGATAGTACGAATCATTGAGCAGAGCTCGGCTCACAATGAACGGTCCCTCCCATGGAGGTGACAACTTGTGCCGACCTTTCTTGCGCTGCACCAACCTCAGCACCAAATCTCCCTCGTGAAACACACGAGGGTTGACACTCCGGCTATGATAACGTCGGAGACCTTGTTGGTATATTGCTGACCGAGATGAGGCCAATTCTCTAGCTTCCTCAAGCAGATCTACTGCATCCTCCCGAGCCTCTTTTGCCTCGGCTTCAGTGTACATTGCCACTCTGGGCGCATCATATTCGATGTCAGTGGGTAGCATAGCTTCTGCCCCATAGACCATAAAAAATGGCGTATAGCCAGTTGATCGATTTGGCGTGGTCCTTAGACCCCACAGTACTGCTGGTATCTCATCTATCCAACACCCCGGCGTTTTCAGCAGTGGTTCAATGAGCCGAGCCTTGATGCCGGCCAACACTAGAGCATTTGATCTTTCCACTTGTCCATTAGACTCCGGGTGTGCCACCGAGGCTATGTCCAGCCGGATTCCCTTGTTCATGCAAAACCGAGCAAATTCTCCAACAGCAAAGTTCGTGCCGTTGTCCGAGATAATGCTATGGGGGTACCCATATCGCAGAATGATCTCCTTCAAAAAGTCACTGCTGAATGACCATCCAACTTCCGGATTGGTTTCACCTCGATCCACTTGGTGAACTTGTCCACCATCACCAGTATGTGCGTCATGTTACCTCGGGCTGGTTTGAACTCTCCCACCATATCCAAACACCATACCGCAAACGGCCAAGTGATAGGAATTGTTTTGAGCGCCGAGGCTGGCATATGCGTTTGCTTGGCAAACCTTTGGCATCCTTCACATCTCCGGACTATGGCCTCTGCATCAGCAAGAGCAGTGGGCCAATAGAACCCATGCCTGAACACCTTGGCCACCAGAGCTCTTGTGCTGCAATGATGACCACACTCTCCTTGGTGGATCTCCAAAAGCATCTCCTTGCCTTCAGCTGGCTCGACACACCGTTGCAACACCTCGGTTACGCTTCTTTTATAGAGCTCCTTGTTGATGATGGTGTACGCCTTGCCCTCCTTTGATTCTCCTAGCCTCGGTTGTGTCACTTGGCAAGCTTCCCTCCGTTATGAACTTCATGATTTGCTCCGCCCACTCCGGCACTGGGTGCAAAGGAAAAAGTTCTCGTCCACCTCCATTGGTTCGGCCACCATAATCTCCTCCATTATTTCCTCCACCATCCTGCGACCAGTCCCCGAGTCTTGATGAGCAGTCCCCGAGGTTCGGTGCGCAGTCCCCGAGCTCTGCCACGCAGTCCCCGGGTCCGACCAAACGCATCCGACGTCTACCTCCATTGGAACAGGTCCGGGCTCTTGCTCCGCCGGGATGAAAATAGATTCGGATTCAGGAGAAGGTTTGATTGAAGGAGTTCTCAAGTGATTCAGGGCTACCCTGGTGGTACTGCCTCTTTAGATGAACCGAGCTTTGACAACACGTCGGCAGCATTATTTTCTGTCCGAGGTATATGCCTGTACTCACACCCTTCAAAGAACCCGGATATCTTTTGCACATGGAACCGATATAACGCCATGTTGGCATCCAGAGCATCCCAAGTTCCAGAAGATTGTTGCACCACCAGGTCGGAATCGCCGAAGCATCTACACGCCGGATACCGATCTCCTTCGCCACATTGAGGCCATGGATTAAGGCCTCATACTCCGCCACATTGTTTGATGCTGAGAAATGAATCTGCAGCACGTATTTCAGCTGATCTCGCTTCGGCGAGGTGAGGACTATTCCAGCCCCCAGCCCGATCTTTGTCTTGGACCCATCAAAATGCATTTTCCAATAATTATAGTCCGGCCTGGGTGGCTCATACTGCATCTCGGCCCAATCACAAAAGAAGTCCGGCAACGCCTGGGATTTAATTGCATCTCTTCTCTCATAATGTGGTGCATATGGAGACACCTCAATCGCCCATTTGGCAACTCGGCCAGTTGCATCTTTGCACCCGATGATCTCCGAGATTGGAGCTTCGCACACCACCGTCATGGGATGCTCCTGGAAATAATGCTTCAACTTCTTGACCGCCAGGTAGACACCATACGTCATCTTCTGGTAGTGAGGGTAATTCTGCTTCGAGGTAGAGATCACCTCGCTCAAGTAATACACCGGTCTCTGCACCGACCTGCCACCTTCTTCGCGCTCCACCACCACTGCCACACTTACAACTCGGTTTGTGGCCGCAATGTAAAGTAACATCGGCTCATTGTGCAATGGTGACGCCAACACCGGGCAGTGGACAACATCTTTTTCAGCTCATTGAACGCCACGTCGGCCTGCGGGGTCCATGTAAACCCGGTACTTTTCTTCATGAGCTGGTACAAAGGTAAGGCTTTTTCTCCAGCCGACCTACAAATCGGCTCAACGAGGCTAGGCACCCTGTGAATTTCTGCACATCTTTCAAACACTTCGGTAACTTCATGTTCTCAATAGCTCGGATCTTGGCCGGGTTAACCTCGATACCTCGGCTAGACACCAGGAATCCAAGCAACTTTCCAGCCGGGACACCAAAGGTGCACTTGTCCGGGTTAAGCTTCAACCGATATTTCTCAAATTCACAAATGTCTCCTCGAGATCCTCGAGGAGAGTACGTTTCTCCTTAGTTTTGATGACGATATCATCGACATACACTTGCACATTTTTGCCCATTTGAGAGTGCAGGCATTTCTGCATACACCTCTGATAAGTTGCCCCGGCATTTCTCAGACCAAAACACATGACACGATAGCAATACGCCCCATACGGGGTAATAAAAGCAGTCTTTATTTGATCCTTTGGGTTCAGTGGTATCTGGTGAAAACCAGAGTACGCATCGATAAAAGACAACAGTTCACAACCAGCAGTGGAATCGATCACTTGATCAATCCGAGGTAATGGAAACGGATCTTTCGGGCACGCCTTGTTGAGGTTAGTGAAGTCAATGCACATGCGCCACACCTTGACCACGGCTGGCTCGTCTTTCTTCTTTTCCACCAAGACCGGATTGGATATCCAGTCCGGATGCAGCACCTCCATAATGAACCCGGCTGCAAGCAACTTAGCCAGCTCGTCCAGCACCACTTGTCTTCGGTCGTCTGAGAGACGACGGGTCGGTTGCCTCACCGGTTTCACCTCCGGCCTGACAAATAAAGAGTGCTCTGCCAACTCCCTCGGAACACCAGGCAGGTCCTTAGCCGACCATGCAAAGATATCCCGATTCTCACGGAGGAAGTGACAGAGCTCGCTTTCCTATTTCTCGCCCAGCCCGGTCCCAATGATGGCCATGCTCTGGGTGCTCCGGGTCAATGGGGATCTTCTTGGTCTCCTTGGGCACCTCGAATGCTGCAGTTGAGTCCGGGCTCATCAGTCCGGACATGCCGAGCTGTGTTGACTGCGCCATTGCCACCACTTGATGCAGCTTCTTCTTCTCAGCTGCGATCACCAAAGACTCGGCCAGATTAGACCCCGCCGAGGCACACTGAATGGCTCGCTTGTAGTCACCCGAGATGGATATGATCCCATTAGGCCCTGGCATTTTCATCTTCAGGTATGCAACATGGGTGGAAATCATGAACTTGGCCAGAGCCGGCCTTCCAAGCAATGCATGGTATGCACTCTCCAAGTCCACCACCTCGAACTCGATACTCTCAACTCGGCAGTTATCCTTGGTTCCAAATGCTACATCCACCCATATCTTGCCCATGGGTGCACAGGAAACGCCAGGCACAATCCCATGAAAAGTACAACTGCTTGGCATCAACTGATTTGGCGATATGCCCAATTTCACCATTGTGTCTCGGTACATGATGTTGATGGCACTGCCATTGTCCACCAGAACTCGGGTGAACCTCACATTGTTGTAGGCCCACACAACGTCGGATCTACCACCAGGGCATACTTTCCAGGGCTCGGCATGATCCGAGGTGTGTCTTTCCTGCTCCAAGTGATCTCCTGCTCAGACCAGTTCATATAGGTCGGCACCACCGGCATTACTGCATTCACCTCCATGGCACGCCTCTGCACACTCTTCTTGTCAGTTGGCTCGGTCACAAAGACCACATAGCTCGCATGAGCCTCTCTATAGTCATTTCCGGGGTATTCATACTGCTGACTTGGTCCGGCACCATTTGTTGTTATTACCTCGGACATTCACAACATTCACGGGTCTTGCTGCTGCAGGCCTCGGAGGAGGTGCAGTGGTTATCGGGGTAACATTTGCTCCGGACAGATTGGGTTAGGCCTCGGCTGAAATCTCTGAGGTGGTCCTCTCTGTTTCCTCCGGCCTTCGCCCCTTCTTCCTGATTCTGCGGTTCCAGCTGCACTGCCGGGTTGAATGGTTGGCTGGCTTGCGCGGGTCGGTCGTATGGTAACGCAAGGACCATCTATCATTGATTCATAAGTCAAGGGTGGCTCCGGGTTCGGACTAAATGCCGGACCATTGATTTTGGCCTCTGGACACCTCCAGCTCCGGGCTGATCCGGGTTCACCGCTGCAACTTGGTTCGAGGTGTATGGGTAGTCCGGCTCCCTCCTCTTTGTCCGAACTCTTGGCGGTCATTACACCTTGGTCCGAGCCGGTTGTTTATTGGCTCCCTCCTTCTGTTACGTGCCACTGCCTCTGCTGCTGGCTGCATCGGATCACCCAGAGCATAAGAATCTGCAATCCGGATTGTCTGCTAGGGATTTCGGCATATCTCTTTGGAGCCTCTGCCACAGCATGCTGCCATGTCGACAACCATCTGCAAACCAGGAAATGGCCTGTGCCTCTACAACTCCTTCACAGGAATTCCGAACATTGCTCCACCGAGTTAAGAATTCTCGGTCAGTTTCATGATCATCTTGCTTACATGCTGCCAGGAGCTGAGGTCGGTTTGGCCTCTTGTATGTACTAGCAAAGTTGCTGTTAAACGCCAGCTCCAAGTCTATCCAGGAGTTGATACTATACTCCGGCAAATTATTCAGCCAGATCCGAGCTGGACCTTCCAACATGTGCGGGAGATACCGGACCGCCCATCGGCGATTGCCCCCCGCTATGTGCACCGAGGATACATAATCTGTCAGCCAATCTTGCGGCTTGGTGCTCCCGTTGTATGGCTTGGTGTTCCGACCTAACTGGAACTGAGATACTGGCGGTGGTGGCTCCTTCATGATCCGAGGTCCAAAACACGCCGGACCAGGAGGGCCTTCCTCCTCCAGTTGCTCGGACAAGTAGATTCTATCCAGCTTGTTACGAACATCGCCTGGAGCTAACATCCGAGCTCCTATCCGAGGTCCCAACGCCCCATCCACTCTGTGGTATCCAGCTCGCGCCATGGCCGAGTCTCCATCATCATATCGGTCATCGCCTTGACCGACGTTCTGAGGTTGCTGAACATACTCCGGCTCTCGCTGATATTGCCCCTGCGGCCGGGGTTGTTGCTGATACCTCGGGGGCGGAGGTGGTTTACCTCGGCCAGCCGACGCTGCTTGCCCGCCATTCTGATTTCCCTGACCGGAGTTACCCTTAGCTCGGCTTGCATTACCTTGGCCGGGGTTTCCCTTAGCTCGGCTAGCATTGCCCTGGCCCACCTTCTGCTTTGCTGCTAACACCGGATCATACATCTGCAGCTGCTTGTTCTGACCCGAGGTGACACTCCGGGCTCGATCGGCTCCTCCGACGAGTGGAGACGAGGCTTGCCCCTTGGACACCTGACTAACTGGCCTAGCTGAATAAACCATCTGAATCACCAGCCCCGGCATATGCTCTGCGGAGAGCCTCATTCTGCTGGTTAGCTACATACACTAATTCATTGACTCGCTTCTGCTGCGCACGCCATGCATCTCCAGTCAACCCGGATAGCTCGGCCCTGCCTGCCTCGGCAGCTCTGAGGTTCTTAGCAGGGGAACTATATACCGGCCTTCCAGTCGACACGCGACTCTCACTCCTAGCCGAGGTGGTAGGTCGAGCCTCCCTGTTTATCTCATCATTGAGCCCCTTGCCTCTCTGCCGCACCTCGGCTCCCCTATTTGTATCAGCTGCTACCGGGGTGAAGCCATTCGCTGCATTGTACTCACGCAGATCTCTATTGAACTCATCTCTAGCTGCATCATTGCTACAGCCTCCTTTGCAACAGGACACGCTTTGCCTCTAGGTCGGCCACAGTCACTACTACATCCACTCCTGGATTTACTGGGTCTGCCAGTGTCTCCACTATCTCTACCAGGGTCGCACCTCGGCCCTGCACCTCGGGGGTACCAGGCAACTCTTTCTCTAGCCTGGGCTTTGCAGATCTCACCTTAGCAACCTCGGCCGGCTTGGATTTGCTGGCATCTACTTTGCCAGCGGCATCAACCGGACCGGTCATCATCACCTCCACGCAGCTCTCGGGGCGAGTGATACGCCGACCTAAAGCCGCGAGGAGAGGAGTTTCGTCGTCCACGAGCACCTGCTCCGGGTACTCGCGAACAACCTCGACAGCAACGTAGGTGACGAAGCTGCCGAGCATCATGGTGAAGCCATGCTCGGGGAAGGGCTTGCCGGCGAAACACCCCGCATTGTCGCTGATGAAGGTGAACTCACCGATCTTGGCGATAAGCCCGGAAAGAACACGCTCGCCTGAGCCCGTCCGGATGTAAACTCCCTCCAACGCCTCAATCTGCCCCACGGTGGGCGCCAACTGTCGTGGTGGGATCACGGCAGATGCCATAGGTATGGCTAAGATGGGGCCGAATGGTCGTTGGGGGAATCCGGGGAGGGTTTATGCACTCAAGAAGTGCACAAGCAAGAACACGCAAGAAACCGCAAGAACACGAACGAGAACCAAGAAACCAAGAACACAAAGCACACCACGATGTACCCTGCTTCGGGGCCCTCTGTGGAGGTAAACCCCTACTGCAGCACTATCCTACTTGTGTATAGCTCAAGGTGACAAGTACAAGCTGCTCCTCGAGCTGTATGATGATACAATGGTGAGAACTTGAGGTAGAAGATGAAGCTACAACGGGGGAAAAAGGAACTCCGAGCTCTCTCCGCTTGAGTCCGGGTTTCCTGTCTGTATCTCCTTCTCTCCCTTGGTCGATCAATTGATGCCTCTCTCCTGCAGGAGGGGTGGAAGCCCACTTATATAGGCCAGCCGAGTTACCGCTGTGCCCCTCGCTGAACACTGTAGCCATGCCTCTGCTTTTGTCATCATTGTACTCCTGCCCGGGACAGGACAGGGCCTGCCCATCCCCTGCTGCATAACGGCAGAGATAGGATGTCCCCTCTGACAGAGACAGGACGTAGCTACGCCGTGCTACCTCGTAGCCTTTTCCCCGGATCTCGCGTGGTCAGCGGTCAGAGACGTGCAGCCCCGCCGAACCCGGGGCACGCCTCTGCCAGGCTCCGTGGCAGACGCTCCCGTGTCAGGCGGGAAGTGACAGGAGCATTGACTCCCGCCCGACCTATGGTTCCTTGCCTCGGGTCTTGCGCTTAAGATCTTTACCAGGTCGGACCTTGCTTCCTCCAACCAGCTTCTCCTGCACTCACCATACGAACCATAGCACCGAGGTAGTTAGGTCGGCTGATCATAGCTCGGATTATGAACCTCGGCCCATGCCAATCGGGGCACCTCGGACACCTCGGGCCAAGATAGGTCGGCCTTTATATTCTCCAGGTCAAGACGAAGCTCGGACACTCCCAGGCCCAAACAGGTCGGCCATTTCCGTACCTCGGCATATCTTTAAACTCATCTTTATGCCAAGCCTTGACCCTACCCGGGGGGCACTCCGTCCGAATTTCAGGGAGATGAATGAAACCAGCAGGTATGCGCACTGTCGGACGGATCAGTGCTTGTCGTTGGCGCCGCCGCAAGAAGCTGCAGCCGGAGCGGCGCGGCGCCATTGATATGGAGGAGCTGGAACTCGATGACGACAGTTCTGGGTGTCGCAGGAGGTTGCAAGCTGGACAAATGGACGAGAAAATTCCTCCTTCGTTCTTACCTTTTTTTCTGTCGGACTAGTCCTCGTCCATTTCTCCGTGCGCGCGCCTGCCTTGGACGAGTTCTTGTAAGAAAGAGAAAGATCTTGGTTGACTTCTGTTGTTGCGCTAAACATGGAACGATACCCGCTGCAAATTTCATAAGAAATAATGGACGAAATATAAAGTTGACTAGAGAAATATGTAAGGAAATAAAGTTCAGGCAAAACTAATTTCGGTGTTCCCCCAAGCCCCAACACATGATTTAAACCCACCAAACAACCGGCCACACACGCCGACAACAGGAAGCCTCGGATGCGAGGGCGAGCTACGAAAGTCACTGCGGCAACGATGACAAGCGACGGATAAACATTAATTACAGTTGGTGGAATTTTGCTTTACAAAACTATAGATCAAATGTGGTAGGTGCTGGCATAACATGGATGTACAGATGCAAGGATACAGATACACACGTACACTAACTTTCTATGCTGCTACTCATAGAATTGCTCCTACTACTTAATACAACTACGAAACCTCTTAAGAAAAAATACTAACTGTAGCAACACCAGCCACAAAATGTATGTGTTCCCAACGAATATGTACCGCAAGAAGTAGTCTTATACCGATCGACGGCCATAGAGATCATATCAACGGCCTTCGTCGATGGCTGAGGCCGGGAACGACGACGAGGCGCGCGCGGGCCCCGAGCTCGACTGCCCGCTGAAATCAGAGCCCATGTAGCTGGTGTCCCCGCCGCCCTTGATCTGCCACTCCGTGATGTAGCTGGGCTTCGGCACCCAGTCGGGCGCC
This sequence comes from Poa pratensis, assembly GCA_947311845.1. Classification (NCBI taxonomy): domain Eukaryota; kingdom Viridiplantae; phylum Streptophyta; class Magnoliopsida; order Poales; family Poaceae; genus Poa; species Poa pratensis. The sequence continues at coordinate 4,211,408 of CAMZMU010000080.1, read as the reverse complement.
TCGATGTTGCCGGTCAGCATCGCCACCACCCTCGACATGGGCGGCCGCTGGTGGGGCGAGCCCTGGGTGCACACGAGCGCCACCTTGATGGCCTGGAGCACCTCCTCGCTGTCAAAGTCCTCCAGCCTGGGGTCTAGCATGTCCAGAGGGTGGCCATCCTCGTACAGTTCCCACACCTGAAAGCGCCGAGGTGGTAAGCTAAAATGCAGCGCATTAATTGTGTTTATGTACTATAGAAAAAATTGAGCGGATTAAATCTTGAACTAGTCGACTGCAGGTCTTCGACATGATGCAAGCACTCACATATGCCAAGTCTGTGTTGAGAGGGTTTGATTTAAAATTCTGTGATGGCATGTGAGCTCTACGTTTCCAATACTTAGGAGTAGGAATTTCACTATAGGTTTTACCGATAACACATAGAATACATGATGCGCCTGGAGTTCCTCCTTGAGCTTACCCATTCGAAGATATAAACCTTGTTTTGCTCCTCGGTAGTGTAATAGTTTGGTCTTCCAGCTAAAGTCTTCAATACCACGACCCCGAATGCAAACACGTCAACCTTCTCTGTCACATGACCTCTCATGGCATACTCAGGTGCAAGATAACCACTTCACAAAGGAGAGGATAAACGCAATTAGCATACATATCAAATAGTAAGTAAACGAAAAGGTTAGCAAAACAGAAATGCACTTACAATGTGCCAGCAACTTTCGTGCTGACATGTGTCTCCTTGTCATCATAAAGTTTTGCAAGCCCAAATTCTGAGATCTTAGGATTGAGATTGGCATCAAGTAAGACATTGCTGGCCTTTATATCCCTGTGCACAATACGGATGCTAGATTCTTCATGAAGATAGGCCAAACCTCTTGCAATTCCTAAGCATATCTCAAAGCGTGTTGGCCAGTCTAGGTTTGACCTCCCTTTTCCTGCAGATGTGGATTTAAGTTTTTAGTTGTCTATACTAAGCCTGAATTTAAAGATTTGTAACTGGGCCAATCAACAGAATTTGTACCAAACAGAGCACGGTCCAGGCTTCCATTCTCTAGATACTCATAAACCAGCAATGGCTTATTGCCCTCAAGGCAGCAACCATACAGCTTCACGAGATTACGGTGCTGCACCCGAGATATAGTTTCTATTTCCGTCGCGAATTCCTTTTTACCCTGATGAGATGTTTCAGACAACTGCTTCACTGCCACAAATCTACCATCAGTTAACCTCCCCTGCAAAAAGGCAACAACATTTTTAACAAGAAGTTTCAGGTGCCACACTGTCAAACATCATTTGCCCCAGAGTCCAGATACACTACGTGGAGAAAAAAAAAACTTGTATAGACAGGTTTGCCTTCTGATATTTAATTGCACTACTAGCTTATCAGAAATTACTTTCAGAAGGAAAACTTTAAAGAAAACTCAAGTCTATGTATGGGATGAACATACCTTAAAAACCGACCCATATCCTCCTTGACCAAGAAGGTTATTAGAACTGAAATTTTCAGTAGCTGACCTCAGTTCCCCATAGCTGAGACATTAGGTCTTCCCACAATACTGTACAGCTCTGCAAGACATCACAAACGATATAACGAGTTTACCTTAAATGCTCAATTTCCCAGTTAGAATACAATGTTGCCTAGTATATCGCATACCTTCTTGCTCCAACGATAGTTTTCTCCTTTTCTGCCTCCAAACAAAGATTCCAGCAAATGCTAAGATTCCTAAAACTGCAATGCCAACTATTGCTCCCGCAATCACACTTGTTTTACTACCTTTCTTCTTTGCCGCAACATTACGCACTGTAGGGGTGAAATCTGACAGAAGTTTACTTGTTAGAAATGTGATGTCAACAGAGTCTGTATATTTCAATTTTCAAGTGAGGTTGAACGAAAGGTATGATCATATGTAACTGGTTAGTGTATTACGATCTTAAATGTCAGACTATACATGCATTAGGAATTTCACGTCTCTAAAATTTCCTTCACAAAAATCTAAACTCATACCTAGTATCCTGAGTAGTTTCTTTAGTATTTTTAATTCACTTGTTCTCTTGTGAATGTTTAACCAATCTAATAGTTAATACGATAGAGCCAATTTAAAATTTGATGTTTTATCCAACTTTTCATTTATTTCAATGAACAATATCTGAATTCTTTAGTTTGCGCAAAGCCTAACAGGCTCCGACAAAACATTCTATAACAGCTACGAGTACAGAAAGTACTAAATGAAATATGTATAACTTATAGTATCAACCCTCATTCTCATATCAAGAAATCTATATGTAGAACGTCCCAGTTTTACTCTTACGCTCGAACACATTGCGCGTCGCCTGATCTGAATCACTCGACCCCGCTTGCTTCCCTATCCACACGCTCGTCTCTCCCGCACCTCACCAGGAATCAAGCTCGGATGTGCCGTTAGAAATCAAAACATTTTGAATTTTTTGAATTAGAGTGAATCTGGATAACTTCTACAGTTTTGTCTTACTTGCATGCATGCAATGTGTAGCTACGTTGCATGTGGGCGTTCTATAGTTACCACTAAATAGTCGTGTCCTTTCATATTGATGCTCTAGTATTTTCGGTTGATTTTATTTCAAGACGCATAATATTGCATTCAGCTTAACTTTAATATGTGTTTCTACCAAGTTAATCTTGAGAATAAATGATACTATCTCTGTCCCCAAATATAAGACGTTTTGGTGAGCTCTTATATTTGGGGAGAGGTCGTCGGTAAAAAACCGTTATTCCAAGTCAAGGGATGTACTTGGTGTTGCACTCAAAGCTGAGATCGCAGGGCCGTAGTTGCCTTGAGTAGGGTTGCAACAGGTGCCCTTGCCAGCCCAGAAGAGATGAATCTCAAGAAAGTTCTTAGTGACCGGAACAGTGTACTGCTTCCGAACAGCTGTGTAAGATTTCCCGTCTGTGGCCTTCCTTATGTCAAAGTTTTGCTCCTTACGCACACCCTATACAAATAAGAAGAAATATATGATTGGCTTATAATCTAAGAGAGATGTTTGTCACTTAACAACGGGAACCTACCTGGACATATATATCGAAAACCCTTCTACCTCTGCTCTTCCAAGACTGAGTGTCTGGGAAGGCGAACTCTGCAAATTGAAGTGTAACTGTGTAGTTTCCATTCTCTAGCCCAATACCAAAGTATCTTAAGGATGATGGCGACATCCTTACACTCTGGAACAATTCTGAATCAAGTGTATTCACAAACTGGTTCGAACTAGAGCTTGTATAACTTAAATTGTTTGCCTCCATGAACTTTCCAACGTTGCTAACACCCCATGTTGGTGCTCCTGTCACATAAATTGACGCAGCTCCAAGACGACTGGCACCATCAGGTTCATATACAGAATTATCTGAGCCTGATACAAATTGCGTACTGCCACAGTCCACAGCAAAGGAAGAAGCTGCAAGCAGGTTAATAATTTAATACTGGTGTTAGTTTAGTAAAATTGCAGTTCCTGGTCTATAGTTCCTCGAGTAGGCGCATGTTTAAAATTTAAAAATGCAGAAGTCTCACACTATGGAGAACCAAGAAACATGGTGTATTCCGCTGAAGGCACCCCCACCCCGTAGGTAATAGACTGCAAATGTAACAAAGTGACATTTTGAACCCAAAATACAAGATGAGGGAACCTACTCATCAACTTGAAGGTCTTCAGGAGATACTGAAATGTTGACGAACCTGTTACTGGAACTATCTGCCACGAAATTGTTTGTCACCAGATTCCTAAATAGGATGAACAGCAGGCAAATATTAGAATGCATTGGTCATACCTTATTACAGCATAGTTAGGACTTCTTTGCTATAGCTTAAATTGAAAACTTAAGTTACTCCTAAATAATGGCTCACTTTTGTGCTAGGCTGTAAGACTAATACCTCAATTCACAAAAACTAGGAGGCATAGGCAGTATAACTCTTCATATAAATACTGACTGGATGCAATAAAACAGCCTTTCAGATTTAGCAAATAGAAATCTAGCTTATTTCATGTGTTATGTGTACATACAAGCCTAATAAGTCAGCCCAGGAGCCTAATTTAGATGAAATAATTTGGTAGCCTGTAATGGGAGTTTCCGAACTTGGAACTTACAATTGTGAATTTTTAGCCCAAGAAGGAACGCTTCCAGAGAGCTGGTTGTAAGAAAAATCTCTTCAAAATAACAGAATAAGAACACCACTAGAAATTGCATAGATAACTCACTGCTTTTATTGTGTAAATAAAACAGAACCACATTACATACAAATTATTAAGTGATGATCCTTTTGAGCTTGGAAGGCTCCCTGAAAGGCTATTATTCCCAAGAAATCTAGTCGCAGCAAAATTTATAAAGATTAGCAAGAAGAATGATGAAAGTCTTCCTCTCGTACTAATACACTTTGCAAGTTAAGAGAGTCCATACAAGAAGGCGAGTGAGTTCAGATTCAACAAGGTTTCCGGTACTTGTCCTGTGATATTATTGAAACTCAAATCCCTATAATAATAAAAAAAGCGAGAAGGAAAAGATGTCATCAGCCAGTGTATACCATAGTAGTGCATTTAAGTATCTTACATGAAAGGCATCATTGTCGCAATAAAATGCTTACAGTAATTGTAAACTCGTGAACTTCGAAAAGTCTATTGATACGAGCTTATCAGATATCCTACAGTTCCTCAAAATCCTGCATAATACATTTTTAGGATTAAACTTAGAGAAACTGTAGTTTGAGCCATTAACTGAACGAAAAGTTATGCATACAGGGTGCTCAAAGATGTCAGATTACTGAGGAATGCCAGTGAAGAAGAGCTCCCATTTAATATATCACCAATTCGTCTGCACCACAGAAGTAGATTATTAGTTTTCCCTGCTGCAAACTTCACACTTAAGAATCACATTTAGCTATTATCACCGCAATAGGCACTTACAAGCTTGTCAATTGGCCAAGATTGGAAATAGTAGCTGGAATTGGACCTTGAAAAGAATTGCCTTGAAACCTCCTGCAATCCCATATTTCTAGTTAGTCATACATCATTTCCTGACAAATGCAGCAACCTAGTTGTGAACGAACAGGTTTCTCTGTTCCTTGGAAGAAAAACAAAGTGAATTCAATGCTTATTGATACTACCACCTTATCTGAGACTAGCAACCAATTAATGGATAATCGGCAAAGCAAGATGCACTGTTAATCGAGCACTCATCTGATATCTGAGGCCTTAAATGGACTGTTTCTTAAGAGGCCACAGATGGAGATTCAGCACGTTCAGGAAAGGTTCTAGTAACTACAAATGCTATCTCTGGCACTAAGACATTTAGTAAGGTTTTTTGCGCTTTGTGTTTTTTCGGTTTACTTCTTTTTACGCTTTTCTTAGTCTCTCTTGAGACTCTCCTGTAAAGGAACGCTTTCTATCTAATCGAATGGCAGAACGCCTGCCTTAAAGCCTAAGAAAAACTATTTAAAATGAATTTCCCACTTCAACACCAGTTTATTTTTTACACAAACTAAAGCTCAGCTTGTAGATAACAACAGCAAACTGCACGAATATTCTTCCAAACCTCCATGCAGTAAGTATTCTTTGAAATAGTGTACACAACATGGAGTATCTTCATTTTTTGAGAATTGGTATGACTGAGAACAGAGTGATCTTACAGCTCTATTAATTTACTCCAGCTTCCAATATAATCTGGTATTTGCCCAGTAAAATCATTATGTGATGCCCACCTAAACAAAGAGAAGAGAGCTACATAAGATTGAATGGCGTGAAATATTACAGTATATCAACAAAAAATCAACTATAGGCATACAATGTTTTCATTTCCGTAAGCTTGGAAAGTGATGATGGCAGTGGACCACTAAGGCCAGTACTGTCAATGTATCTGTAATTGAAAAATATAGAGACAATACGGATTAGACAAGGAGCTGACTAATCCAAGCGAAAAGACAACAGGCTTGGCAGAAGAAAAATAGAGTCCCAAGAATTCAGTAAATATGCAGTTGCTGAAGGTTTGCCAGGTTTCCCAGTTCGGAAGGAAAGCGAGCCACTAAAATTGTTTCCGTTAATGCTCCTAAAATACACCAAAAATTCCAGGTTAGACATGCAACATTTATATTCGAAAAAGCATGAAGGGCTATCATCATAGTTACCCTTAAAACCGAATTTGACTGTAAAGTTGTATGCTAAAATACAGTCATAAATTTATGAAAATATATTTCTTACAGCGATATAAGTTTGGAAAGGTTCCCGAGCTCCGGTGGTACAGGTCCGGAAAATGCATTGGAACCGAAAGTCCTTATATGTTGAAGAGAGAAAATGTGAGATTAAATGCCAAGAAATAAATGTATTCATTTGATGCAATAATGTTTTGAGTTGTGAATCTCACATGTACTGCATATTAGTCAACTGCCCAATGAACGATGGCAAAGGCCCTGTTAGGGAATTTTCTGCCAAATCCCTGAAACAAAATTAAATTTTGTTAGAAAATGGAATATTATACGGAACATCTTTGTCAGTTGAGCACAGCAGAGTATCATAGCCACTATTAAGTAGGTAGTTGATATTGTGGACGGTTTCACTAAATGAAATCGCCACAAATAAATAATCTTATTCTAGGTTTCTCAAATGAAAACAAACTCCCCCATGCTACAAATATAGACTATTAATTCCATGTGTGCAAGTTGAGATTCATACAGGTTGGTCAATTCTGTGAGGTTCCGGAGCTCTTCCGGAATGGGGCCAGCCGCGTCGAGGCTGTGTATCCTCCTGCATCCCAATTCCCAAGCATCCCATCATCAGCTAACAACTTATGGATCTCTTTCATTGGTCCAAGGAACGAAGCGGCCGCTGGAACTGGCATTCCATCGAACAGGCTGAGCGCGCGGGTGGGGCCAAAGAGGAGCACTTACAGCTTGGTGATGCGGCAGACGGAAATGTTGCCGGTGCCGGGCGTGCAGAGCTCGCACTTGATGGATGGGTTGACGACGGGGTCGCTGTCGTAGTTGGCGTTATCGGTGGCTATGCCGGTGCAGGGGTTGCCGCTGATGTTCCATGACGTGCCCGCCTTCTGGCCCAGCTTGGCGAACACTGCGTTCACCGCCGCCGCTGTGAGACAAACAAAAAAGGGGTTAAAAAGCCATCCACGTCGCGGCTCAGCCGTCCGATAAGTGAACTGACGGCCGAGAGAGAGCATCTAGACTACAGGAAAAAAACACTAGTGAAATCTGGCAAAGTTTCTGATTCCGACTTTTCTCTTGGAGGAGCAAAAGTAAGTAAAAGAGCAAACATTTGAATTCTAGAGACCTAATGGGGCGATGTGTGGGTTGTGTGCCCTAAGGACGTCCGCGGTCCGTTTCTGTCCGAAAATGACCGGGGCCAGGAAAAACCCAGCCCATCGGCCCGACGCATTTTGTCCGAGCTGTCCGCGGCGACGCAAACGCGGTCCAAATTTGGGCGCGGTTTGCGTCGCCGCGGACAGTCCGCTGTGTCCGCGCGTGTCCTCCCTTTTTTGACCGGGCCCCGCGCGTCAGCGACCGTTGCCTTCGCTTCGGCTCCCGAGGCCGCGACGACTCGAGGAAAGGCTGCGCCGCGCCGCTTCAGCGTCTGCGCCACCGCCATCAATGGCGATGCGCCACTGCGCCACCGATCAGCGCCCGTGATCAATGGCCTGGAAGACCACGTCCTCGGCCTCCCTTTTAAAGGGACGGCGAGACGAGGCCAGAACCCACAACCAAAACCCTAGCCACCTCTCTTCTCGCGCCTCCAACTCGACACCATGGCGCCGTGGCCATTCAGGAAGCCCAAGAAGGAGTCCGACGGCGCCGGCTCCTCCTCCTCACGCCAATCGCCACCGCCCAAGAAGGTCAGGGACCGGCCGTACATGTCGGTTTCCTTTGCCACGACGTTGTGGAAGAAGAACAAGGCCGTGCCAGTGGAGGACGTTCACCTGCCGGGTGGCTGGCACCTCAACTCGAAGAGGGTGTCGGTCCCGCCGGTACCACCGCGCGGTGAGGAGCGCACCGTCGAGATCCACAGCCGCCGCCGTCTCCTGCCCGACTACCTCCGCAGCGACGTGCAGTTCCACCCTCAGTCCGAGTGGTGGGATCGGCCTGCCGCCGAACGCGACCCGAGGAGGCACGCCGGGCTCCTCGGGGAAGGAGACTACCCCTACGGCGCCGTGCGTTATCGGCCGCCGAGCGCGGCGCAAGGGGGCGCGCCGGAGTGGCAGCCGCAGCAGTGGGAGCCTCAGCAGGAGGCGGCGGAGGCGGAGGAGGAGGAGGAGGAGGAGCAGGCGGAGGACGTGCTGCCCGTGGCGGAGTTCCAGCCGCCCGGGCTCAGCGAGGAGGAGGCCCTCCAGCGGGCGATCGACGAGAGCCAGCTCGAGGAGTTCAGCCGCTGGGACGGCCTTCTCAACGCTGAGAGCCTCCGCCTTGGAGGCAGGCGGGGCGTCCAGCAGCCGCTGCCGCCGCTGCCGCCTCCTAAGACGGAGGTCATGGAGCCGCCGCCGCGGTGGTCGCAACCACCGCCGCCTTCACGGCCGCGATGGGCGCCATGGCCTGAGGCGTCGTCACTGCGGCGACGTGGTCCTTCCGCTGGGACCCGCCGCCCTTCTACGACCTCACCGGCGACAACGACGAGGAGTCGGCGCCGGCGGCTAGCCCTAGTTTATTTTCTGCATTTATTTTCGCGTCCTAGAATGTAAAATGTCTATTAATATTAAATCGCGTCCTAAAAAAATACATCGGGCCGCTGGGCTGGGGCGCGACCCAAACGGACATTGAGCAGACATAGCCCATTTGCTGTCCGTGACCCGACGCAAACAGACCAAATCGGACACGATTTGGTCCCAAAATGCGTCGGGCCGTTCGAGATGCCCTAAGACGTCGCACGATATTACTATGCAAAGTTAAGTGCGCTCTTTCCTCATGTGACTAATTTTTCTATAGTAATATCGTCCCCTCCGTCGGATCATATCAGCTCGTCCCTCTCTTGACTCCTCTCCTCCTCCTCCTCCTCCTCTTTTTGGGAGGTCAATCTTCTTGCCTGATACGGCAGGTTATTACCACCGAGAGTTAGTAGCTCGGTCCTCTATCGCATGTGCGCAGCCATTGAATGGCCACTTCTTAACTAGCTTATTTTGCAAAGACTTCCTTAGGTAGCTGCCTGATGGAACACGTGTGGCTCCGTTTATTAAAGGAGTACTAGCTAATTCAACTCTAAGGAGGCGAAATAATTTTGAATGAGCTTTTGTTGACATTTTTGTTAAGAAGTGCTAGTATCTTATTACTAGCACTTGCAATGTCTTCAACAAAAACATAAGATTTTTTTAGCGAATCAAAGCTTTATTACCCGCATCCGGCATCAAATTAAGTATTTTTAGTTTTATTTCTAGGGATTGCCAATAAAATGCTCGTTTGTTAGAGCGACAGAGATGAATCTCCGGTTCCATTGCAAATGAAACCTGCAGGGAGGTCCTACCAGGGATTTGGTTACCGATCGAAATACCGCAGTTACCACCGGTAACCGGATTTCTCGGTGCCCCCGGTAAATGCGTTTACCGGACGAAAAATCTCAGAGCATTTGAATTTGAACCGATTTCGTCCTTTAAAATCATTTTTATAATTATTTTTGATGTTTTAAGTTTGAATTTCAAAATTTGATTGAAAATTTCGATCGGTAACCAACCGGTATTTTCCTGGTAACCACGCTTACCGTAAATCCCAACCCCCTCCGAGATTTTTTTAGAACCGGTACCCAAAACCTTGGGTCCTACTACAGTAGAGTTTTTTGCAGCACTGCAGCCACAAGCCAGCATAACTCAGCAAATCTTTTATTTGCATAATCCAAGGGCGCATCACCCCGGCCGCCGGCTGCGTCTCTCATGCGGAAGGAATCGGCAAAATATCCATTCCTCTTGCATACTTAAGTACTGAAAGCACAAGGCGGGTGATGTAGTGTGGTTAGAACAATTCAAGCACGCCATAGCTTTTATTACATTAATCCCTATAGTACACGGTTGACTGTTGATTGGGGCGTCCTAACAAATAAATAAATAGATTAGGAATGTTAATCCTGCTTTGCCGCTGCCGTGGTTGGCTATGTGTTGACATCCCTATCAGCATGCTATCATCACAAGCATATAGGAAATTGCTTCCAATCACATTCCGGCGATATTCTTTGTCCACATTACTATTACTAACTATATGAAAGAGCAACGATATGGCGCTCCCTCCGCAGCCCGGTTACTGTTCATTCTACAGTTCAATGAACAGTGTTGAACAGTGCCGTGTGGTCCCCACATGCCAGCCACACACCACGCCGGCGTTCCACAAATACACCCCTCGCTGCCAAAAAATTGCTCCGCAGCCCAGAGATTTACGAAGCAAAGGACCTACTTCAGATTACAACAAAATTCGAGGTCTTTTATGCGAAGAAACGCCCCACAATTCCCCTTCCTCGCCTCTCTCTATCCCTCCAGTACCGATACAGCGGCGGCGGCGGCGCGGTCGATTCCACGGACACGGCCCCTCCCCACGCCTCTTCCCCCGCCCGCTCGCGCCCATGGCGATGCGCTGCCGCCTCCACGCTCTCCTCCCGTTCGACAGCGCCGACGCGCTGCAGTGAGGGGCTGTCTCCTTGGAGCAGGGGAAGGCGCGGTGGTCGGCCTTCTCCGGCCGGGCCGCCGCTGTTCGCCGGCGTCGTCGCGACCTCGAGGCCGGCCGAGATGGCCGCCCGTATTTTGTCCGGCGAGTTCACCGCCCAGGGCCCGGGTCAGTTCTCCATGCTCCATCCTGTACCGTCCCTGTGCGTTTCTTCTCCCCCTATTGTAGCTCCGTTCTGATTGGATTGGCCGGAGTGGATTTTCCTCAGATGGGTCGCCTTCCTTGCGACGAGGCTGGCTAGGCTCCGCCCGCCGGGGAAGCTCGCGGCAGGGCTGCTCACCAAGGCCGCGGGCGGCAGCACCACGCGGAGGGGCCTGAAGCTGCCCCAGCTGACTGGGTCGATTAGTTCGGTCGTCGGGGAGGCCTTCTTCATCCTGCTCTACGACCTCTTCCTCACCTATGGCGGCGACCTGAAGCTCCGCATCCCGTTTCTTACGGTAAACATGACCTCCTTCACGTCCTCTCCTCCCTCTACTTAGCTTACTTTAACGTGCAACAGCTTCTATCCTCATGGATGTGGCACCTCAGGTGCGGCAAGCCACTCCACACCATTTTGGTCTTCTAAAGCTCATCTCAAGTGAGCCAGATGTAATGTTGAAATCTTTAGTAATGTAAGTGCAACATTAGGGAATGATTTACATAATAATATTTCCTAGCTGCCCCTATACTTGAGAATTACTAGACTGATTTCATGTATTTATTTTCATTTCTTTTTGTAGAATCTGCTGCACATGATATCGTGGAGGATTAGTTATTGCTGCTGAGCGACCATCGATGGACTCGACAGTCAGTGAAACCAACAAGATAGTGGCAGTAATAATGATTTTTGGGGTATTATTTACTAAACCTTTGTATCAATTGTTCTATTATGCTTGCAGCAAATGTTTTATTTATTTTTATTGATTCCCCTTTTCAAAGTTGGTTCTAAAGTCGTACCATACCATGCGAGTAAAATGGCTGACCAACAGGGGCAAGATAAATCAATATTTCTGGTCTCTGTTGGTCAGACACACATGTGATAGTTGAATACAATTTCCATGTGATAGTTGAATATCAATTTCCATGACAGTGTTGCTTGTGCAATTTAAAATGAGATTTTTTTTTTGTAATCCTTGCCACGTATATGATTTTCTTGACATTGTTGCTTGTGCAATTTGCAGTGACAAAAATGGAAGAGCGTCTCAAGGCGAAAGTCCGGGACTGAATGTAAACTACAGTGCCTTCGACCTAAAGAAAGAAAAGTAGAGGCAATGATTGCGAAGGTGATGTGATTACTCTGAAATTATAGCTTTTTTTTGACTTACTATCCTTCTGAAATTGAAGTAGCCTTCCATTTTGGTGTCTACATGTAAACTATTTACCTATGGCGATTGTGTTGATGCTTTATTAGTATTTATTTCCGATGTTATTTTAGAAAAACAACACTACCTGTCCATCTCTTTGGCTCTTAAAGCCTGCAGATTTAGTTGCCTTATTCGCTGATTGTACTTTCCCCATGTCACCACACAGCTACGGAGTTATGTTCAGACTGGTTCCGCAAGCATGTGTGCATTATATGGTATAACTCATTAATCATTATGTGAGCCGAGTTTACCATGCATGTGATTTCTGTATGCATGCACATAGCATATTTTTTAAGCCATCATATGTGCAAGGTATGTGATGATGAGATGCACTATATTATTAGTGCAAGTGATATAGGGTATGATCTTATTTATCATTTAATTTTGTGGATGCATTGACCTTCATGAAAGGAATGCATGGTTTAATTTTAATCTCTACGGGAGATTATATCTTACGATATGAGAGCTAATTGCATACATGCCACTTTATATTTTAACTCATGTTTAGTTTTAAATATGCCTTCACCTATATGGAGTGCATGTCATGAATTTAGCATGTACGTTGATTTTCTACATGCACGAATGGAGCATGGTGATTTATCGTCGTTCGTACTATCACTACTATAGCATAGAATGTACGCTCATAGTGCAGCCAAACAAGAGTATGCATCAATTTATATATTTTATGGACATGAAGTAGATTGCCTACTCAGTTTAGTTATATGATGCTAAACAATGCATATAATAAATATCATGTATCCTCTTTGAATTCTTCCTTAAAGTTGTTTCAAACGCTCCTCCTGCAGTTGCAGCTAGGTTGTCGTACAGATCGAAACTGGACTCCGAGACCATATGGAGACGGTGCAGCTCAGGGGTCAGCTCTATCTCTGTTCTACTGATGCATGTCTTCTTGGTCAATTTATTATACAGAACATATGTTGCTTCAATCGAAGAAGCTTCTGTTTCCTGCAGTCAGTTGACGTCTTTACTCGAACTGTAGGCTTTTGAGTTCTACTATCAGCCAACGAGTGAGTGTCATTATCCCTGTCTTCGAGCATTACGGCCGGTATTTATTCATTACTTGGGTATATCTTTCTTTTGAAAATAAGTTGTATGAGCTATTTATCGTCTAACAATTAATTCCATTTGCTTCTATCCATGTTTGTGTGCAGATTTCAGAGTATGCATGCAATTGAAGAAGACCCCTCCCTTCACTATGTTGAATTACTTGCTATGTCTAGAGAATAAGAGAAATGCAAGGTAATTATCTGCATGTTTTTCTGCATTCTATTTGTGTGCTGGCTGAAAGCTTTTTAATATGATCTGTTCTTAGTGCATTCCATGCTCTGAGTTATGCATGTGCACACTTGTGCGAAGTAGCAGTAGATTGACGCCGTCTAGACATGAATAATCTTTTTTTGTTCATTGTATACTTTAATCATTATATTGGAGATATAATGGATCCAAGAAGGGGACTAAACCTGCGCTTTGGCATATATAATTGATGGTTGGATGTATTGTGTTGCCCTGTTAAAAGAAGACTAATGAGAAAAAGAGATATGTTATGGAGTTGCAAGAAATTTTAGAAATCTGTTAGATATTGAAACTGTTAGTCCAGTGTCCGACCAGGCGATTATGGGGAAGAATCACCTAGCGTTGATCAAGGGCCAGTATCCTTATTTTCTCTCATTGTTGCTTCTTGCGTTGGAACCTTTGTCAGTAAGCACCGCTTCTCACATCCTGATAGTAAAATATTCTTGGATGTTCTGTCCTGATATTAGCTTAAACCGAACTGGTTGAAACTTTGTTCCAGTTTGGAAACTGATGTCCACGATAATAGCAATGTAATTGCTGGAATTGGTGATTGGTCACATATGAGATTTCTTTTATTGGAAGGGTGAAGTAATGACACTGTCATTTAGAATATGGCCATATGGGAGGTAGTATATGCTCTGTTATATTTTGCAGGTTTTCTTTGCGCTTTTTTCTTTGCAAGGGATCGTCCTGACTAACATTTTGAAAATTCATGGACAATATCAATTTGAACCATCGGTTTGCAGGTCCTATTTACTAAAATATTAATTAATTTTTTTTTCTTTTTTCGAAAAGGTAATTAACTTTTCATGTGGTTTCTTTCTTCTTTTTAGTATCTGTAAGGCTACTGCGGTGAAATCAACACTGGCATGCAAACCTCACGTGAGATCAAAGCTACAAGAAAAAGAACGGATCTAACAATCGAGGCACTTATTCAATATTCATTCAGTATACATAGTTAGTGGTGACATAGTTACAGAGATTGTACGGAATGGTGTTGATTTAGATTGCGGTTTGCTAAGTGTTTTTCATGACAGTGTTGTTGCTTTTTTTCCCGGGTTACCGCCGCTTAATTGGATGGCTACTGAGGTAATATACATCAAGTTTAATAGAAACAAACGATCAACAAAAACTCTCACCAAGGGCGCGGCGTGCCGCCGCGCCAAATTCCACTAGTTGGGAGATGAGAGCGAAGCCGCCGCAGCCGCCGCTTCCAAAGCTGCGGTCTCCATGGATCACACGGAATCCTTGCCGGACGACGCGCTCGCCGCCATCCTGCGCCGGCTCCAACCACGCGACCTCGCCGCCTCCCGCTGCGTGCGCAAGGCGTGGCTCGCCGTCGTCGACGCCCACAGGCTGCTTCTCTTGCACACTCCCGCACTCGCTTTATGGCCTCTTTCTAAGCTACGTCGACCACAATCTCCCGCACCTGTTTGCCCGCCCCTCCTCGGCGCAGCCCACGATCGATCTCAGCTTCTTGCCAGGGTACCGGGATCGCTATGCATTCTTGGACGACATCGTGGATCACTGCAATGGCCTCCTATTGCTCCGTAGCTGGAGCAGGAGGAGGCTCCGGGTGGTCAACCCCGCCACGATACGGTGGGATGACCTCCCTTGGGAGCGCAATGATGACAACCCACGTCTTGTCTTCGACCCTGCCATCTCGCCGCACTATGAGGTGTTCGAAATTTATAGCATAGCCGAGCATGAGGAGCCCGGTGATTTGATGGAATGGCCGCCATCTTTATGGACATTAAATGTGTTCTCATCCCGCACAAGAGAGCACATGAGGTCGTTTGTCCGTGATGCCGAGGCTGCAGGGACAATAGCGACTGTAAGACTAGATCCATTGCGGCCTACACGTGTGGCCTTTTCGGGACCGAGGTGGCGATACGGTGTGATACGGATCAACGTGATTCAAAAGGGTTTTAGGCCCAATCTTTCACGGCGAACCAAGAAACAATAAAAGATAACTTCGATCGTTGAGCAGATTGGATCTACTCCACGATACGCAAACACAGATTCAAAGAATCAGCAATCAAAACCTAACTCGATCTCGGAGCCCCATCCTGGGTGAACCTCACGACATAAGTTTAAATCTCAAAACATAACCTGTGATACAAGGCCGGCGGTCAAACCCTTTATATGGGGGACTCCAAAAACCCTAAAACATAACTCGGACCCACTTTTCCTAAACAGAAAATAAAACAACGCAACTAAAAATAAAATAACTCTTGGATGCACCGCAATCTCCACGACTGTAGGTGGACCCCAGCCCGCCTCCTTCAAACACCAAAATCTCCACGGCTGAATCCTCCTAGTACCATCGATCTGCTCTGGTGGACGTGACCGAGCAAAGAAATAGCCGAGCTGATCTCCTGTATTTGTTCTACACGGAAATGTCTCAGCTGTCTGGTTATGATCCACGAACAAGAATTGGTGCCTGCTAATCAAAGTCCTGGACCCACCTGCATGCATGCAATATTCTTGATCGCCTACTACATGCTCATGCGAACCAATCTTTTGTACAGCCATGGCATGCATCATACGTAGTAATTCTTCTACATCTTCATTCTTAAGCCGAAGATATTTTAGAATAATACCATCAATCATGGGAGACGCCTCATCACAGTGTGTATTGGAAAGGATCACTTTACGTGCATTGTCTTGGTGCGTTTGTTGTGAGGTATACAACTTGGCACATCTTTGCAAAATCACCTTTTCAATTTTTGCACCAGCATTGTTTTTCTTGTATGTGAATGTTCTTTAAGCATTGCACCAAACTAGCATTGACATTTATGACATTTTTTCGTTGTGCAGGTTGTCTTTGTCAGATCACAAATACCAAGTAATAAAGGCACCGACAAATATTGAGAAAACCAAACATGCACAATTTTTTGGGAAATCAGAGAAAGGGGTGTACCTTGCAACGCTAAACAGTAGCGGGCAACTTCAGATTTGGACCCTCACTGAATCAAGTAAACTGATAAATTGGTTGTTGAAGCACTGTGTTGATCTAAGCCAATGGAAAAGGATAGGGTTACGCCGTGGCCTCGAGTTGTTTGACAAAACATGGACCATAGCGGATGATGATTATGTTAGTCATGATTATCATTATTATTATTATGAAGATGAAGAAGAAGAAAAAGGAGGAGAAGCCGATGATGATTATGTTTGTCATGAAGATGATGACTATTATTATTATTATGATGATGATGATGATGATGATGATGAAGTGGAAGAAGCAACTGACGAGAAATCGTGACTGGAACTCCGACGATGACAATGTTATGAATATTGCTGATTATGATACTGGCTATCACAACGATATCAACTTCCTCGGGTTTCACCCCTACAAAGAGGCCGTCTTCTTGGGATTTACATCACTAGTGGGAGTGGCTTTTCACTTGAAAAGCTCGAAAGTTCAATACCTAGGTAAAATGCGCCCAAACGATTACACTTGGGCACCTACAAATGGCATATACGAAGCATTCCCATACACCCCTTGCATGATTGGGGAGCTTCTTAAGCCTGCTTTAGAGAATCCTCGCGGACATTAGAGTAACAGCTTAAGAAACGGCGCCCTGATGTTTGGGTCCCCTTTTTTTTTTGGCTATCGTCCCTTCGAAACTCCTCCTAGTTTATTACGTGGATATCATGTTCCCTGCAATATTTGATTATTTTGTTGTCTGTGAGTTTCTACACAAGTGGCAACAAGTGTGCATCCATGCATGTTCTGCTTGGCCGCTTAATTACGTTCCACATGTTATTCCTCAATAAAGAAAAAAGATTCCTCGATCTTATTTATTCACTATTTTTATCACTATATAATAGGCACGTACGTGCTTCTAAATTCGAGTCAAATTTTGCACCCGACCTCTTGTGGTACTATGCGGACATATTTGGCGGTTGTTTTCCACATATTTCTTGTGGTACTTGCGCTTGGAGAAACGTTTCTCCGGCTGGAGTCCGGATCGGCTACGTAGGCCTATGATAACACCGACGCAGATCTCTACGTGCGCCACCAGTTAATCTCAAGTACCAAGTCCCGACCTTTCTCTTCGACACCGCCCGCTTCTAGCTGATCTCTGCCTCTGGTGGGTACCAAAGGCCGTGGTCTCCATGGATCACACGCAGACTTTGCCGGACGACGTTCTCGCCGACATCCTCCGCCCGCCTCCGGCCACGCGACCTCGCCGCCTCCCGCTGCGTGCGCAAGGCGTGGCTCGCCGTCATTGACGCCCATCGGCTGCTGCTCCCGCACGTCCTCCCGCACGCGGTGTGCAGCCTCTTCGTCAACTACGTCGACCACAACCGCCCGCACTTTTTTGCCCGACCCTCGACCCAGCCGGCGATAAACGGAAATCTTAGCTTCTCGCCGGATCGTCGTCGATATGAATTTTGCACAATCTTGGATCACTGCAATGGCCTCTTGCTCTTCCGTGCCATCGCGTGGGAGACGCTCTCTGTGGTCAACCCTACGACAAAACGGTGGGAAAATCTACCTTGGAGGGAGGAGAATGCTAACCCACATCTTTTGTTTGACCCCCCGCCTCACCACACTATGAGGTGTTCTCAATTCCACGAGTGCCTAAAAAAGTCGAAAGTTTGGGTAAATTGTTCTCACTACCAAAGGAAGTATCCACGGGTGAAACAATAGAACAAGATGATTTAGAAGATGCATCCGCAAAATCGTCATCGGAAAAGTACACACAAAATAGTGACGTCGAGCAAAAGGATCCGCGTGATTTGATGGAATGGCCGCCATCCTTATGGACACTAAATGTATTCTCATCTAACACAAGACAATGGCAGATGAGGTTGTTTGTTTGTGAAGGTGAGGCTGCGGGGACAATGGCTAATGCACGACTAGATTCATTGGAGCCCAGACCAACATGTTGGGGTAAATACGGTGGACCGAGGCGGCGATATAGTGTGTATTGGCAAGGAGCACTTTTCGTGCATTGTCATGGTGCATTAGTTGTGAGGTAAACACCATAATACATTCACCTTTTCAATTCTTGCACTAGTAGTGTTTTCTCTTGCATATGAATATTTTTACGAGCGTCACATCGCTCAAGTATTGCCATTGATATACATTTTTTTTTCTTGGCTGAATCGACATTTGGGCAGGTTGTCTTTGTCACACTGCAAATACAAAGTAATAATATCACCGATAGATACCAAAAAAACGAACATCCACAATTTCTTGGTAAATCGAAACAAGGGGTGTACCTTGCAACGCTACACGATAGCTATCAGATTAGGGTTTGGACCCTTATCGAAGCAACTGAATGGATACAATGGGTGTTGAAGCACCATACTGATCTTGAGCCATGGACAATGATAGATTTACGCGGCCTCCGAGGTTTTGAGAAAACTTGGGCAGTAATCGCTGATGAAATTGTACGTTATTATGATGATTATAGTCATTATTGTGATGATGAACAAAATGACAAAGAAGAAGAAGAAGAAGATGATGATGATGATGATATAGAGGCAGAGATGGAGGAAGAAGAACATGAACAAGAAGAAGATGATAAAGAAGGGGTACGAAAGGAAAACAATGAAATAGTAATAAGCAAGGATCACGAATGGAACTCTGATGATGACAATATTCTGAATATTGAAGATTATGATGCTCACTACAACAATATTACCTTCCTTGGGTTTCATCCCTACAAAGAGGTTGTTTTCTTGGCCTTCACAAAATTGGTAGGAGTGGCTTATCATTTGAAAAGCTCGAAAATGCAATATCTGGGTGACATACACGCAAAGGATTACCAAAGCTCTCCCACAAATGGTATATA
Source organism: Poa pratensis (assembly GCA_947311845.1). Taxonomy (NCBI): domain Eukaryota; kingdom Viridiplantae; phylum Streptophyta; class Magnoliopsida; order Poales; family Poaceae; genus Poa; species Poa pratensis. The sequence continues at coordinate 4,192,295 of CAMZMU010000080.1, read as the reverse complement.
CGAATCTTGTCCGTACACCCCTTGCATGATTAGGGAGCTTCTTAAGCATGCTTGAGAGGGTCTCCTTGGAGATCAGAATCTTGGCAACAGTTTAAGAAACGGCAGCCTGATGTTTAGGTCCTCATTTTGTTACTTTTAGGTTTTAGCTATTGTCTCTTTGAAGCTGCTCCTGGTTTGTTGCGTGAATAACATGTACGTTCCCTGCATTATCCATTATTGTTTTCTCTTATTAGTTTCTACTTAAGTGGAAAAAATCAATTCCATCAATATTACGTATATGTATACATGTTTCTACTTAAGTGGCAAAAATCAATTGCATCAATATTACGTATATGTATACATGTTCTGCTTGGCCGCTTACATTCCTCTTGTTTCTTCAGTATTTTTTTATCACATTTCGACATGCATAAATAGGCATGTTCTTCTGAGTTCTGAATTCGAGTAAAAATTGTACGCCCTTGTAGTGCTTGCGGGTATACTTGGTAGTTGTTTCATTAATCAGGTTCAGCTGTGGATTGATGCTTATTACTCCAGCAATAGAGTACTCTATACTCTCTTCCTGTTTAGATTTGAAGCAACACATAGCAGTCATGTCATCAAAATGCATGATGGAAAAAAAAGATGGTAGTAATTTATGCAAATAGACATATCCAAATTGGTTTTAATTTATGAAGCATGGAGATGTGAACGTGACTTGAGGCATCACGCCTCTGGCAAAGCATGAATTGTTTTTCTTTTTGAGCCAGGAGTTATTTGGGCCAGGCAAGCCATGAGGAGGACTGCAGACAGAAGCCAAGGCCCATCTCGCCAGTACACAAAAGAAAGAAAGAAAAATAGATCTCCAGGAGCACAGCACAAAGCCGACGCCTCCCATTCCAAGTCCAGTGACTCCAGTCTCGCCGAGGGTTTCCGGCAGCCGCCGCCCTCCGACTTCCGGCTCCTCCGCCCTCCGGCGGCCGGGAAAGAAATGGCCACGGAGCTTCCGGAGATCCCGGGCCACCTCCTGGCCGAGATCTTCCTCCGGTTACCCGCACCAGAAGACCTCGCGCGCACCTCCGCCGTCTGCGTCGCCTTCCGCCGCCTCGTCACCGACGCATCCTTCCTCCGCCGCTTCCGCCGCCTCCACGCCCCGCCTCTCCTCGCCTTCCTCGACCTCGCAGGCTTCCACCCCGCCCTCCCGCCCCACACCTCCGCGGCCGCCGCCCGCGCGCTTGCCGCCGCCGCCGACTTCACCTTCTCCTTCCTCCCGTCCCAATGCGGCTGGATCGTGCAGGACGTCCGCGACGGCCGCGTCCTCCTCGCCCGCGACCATGGGAAGGATGAGCGGTCCCCCGGTCTTCAGGGAGCTCGTGGTGTGCGACCCCTTGCACCGCCGGCATGTCCTGCTCCCCTCGGTTCCCGACCCCCTGGCCGCTTCGGTTTTGCACCCGGCACCCACGGTACGCATGCCCTGGTGCGAGCCTTTCCTCGTCCCCCTCGGCGAGGACGAGGCAGCCTCCGCGGCGGCGGCATTCGGAGTGATCTATGTGGTACATTGTGAAACTAAGCTAGCCACCTTCGTTTTCTCTTCGAGCACGGGACAATGGCGAGCCTCAGTGTGCAAGAGTTGGAGTGATTTTCGGGCACTGGATTCACCGCTGACCCTATGTTTCTCAGGCGCCATTACGCCTATGGCTGCTTCTACTGGGAGTCCACCATGATTGAGAGGAAAGACTTGCTCGTGCTTGACACCCGGAGGATGGAGTTCTCGATCGCTGACCTCCCATCCAGAGGATGGGGTGTGCTAGGAGTAGCTATTGTGGAGGCAGGGGAAGGCAAACTTGGCCTGTTTGGTATACGTGATGGACCTGCAGGTGGCAAACGTGATCTCTGTTATATAATTAGGGAAACAAAGGCCAGAGTTCCAGTAAGTGGCATATGGTGAAGACAATCTCACTATGTTCAGGGGGTATAAGTTATATCAAAGCTTCAACAGAGAGGTACTTTCTCCTAATAAATTCTGAGGCCCCACGCCGTGTAGGCTCATCTCTTAAGATGCCAGACCTGGAATATTTCTCAATGGATGTCAAGAAATTACAGCTTGAGAGGGTCTGTGTGAAACCTTTCGGGCCAGCCATGTCTAGGACGCGCATCTATACCAACTTCCCGCCATCGCTGCTATCTTCACCAACAATATGAAATGGTAAACTTTTTCTGTATGTTAGTTATGTCCTTCCTTTCAAACTTATCACACAACTTGTCTAATGCTTAAATAGTTCATTATTGCAATTGCCCGTTCTTGTTTACACGACTTACTAGTGGGTAGTTTTCTTGTGTTTGTGGGAAAGCTAATCAAGCTTAGGAGCATAATTGTGATTCCTTGTCTTGTATGGTCTAATTGCTCTTTTAAGAGAACCAGACAAGAGAGAAGATTGTTCACATAGCTCATGCATACACTATTATTCTAGGACTCGAGAAATCACAAAAATACTAGACCTCATTAGTTTCAGGAATAGTTTTATGGTAGGGGTAAAGGAGAAGGAATGCACTTATAGTTCCAGCTTATCCTTGAAGTATTTCACATCAGTAAAATTCAGTACAGAAATCTTTTTCACTATCTTTTCATAATATAAGAAGCCAGAAAAGTTGTCTTCACATATAGTTTTTTTTGTGATGTTCTTGAAATAAATCTGCCTAACTGGTGCTTTCACAAATAACAGCTCCAGTCACTGATCTGAATAGCAAGAACAGCGTGTGATCACAAGCTGTTTAATTTGAATCAGCCTCATAAGAACAGTTATAGGCTTCACATATATCATTTGTTGACTGTGGCCACTAAGACCCTCTGATAGATTTCCTTCCATGACCTAAGTTTAATTGATTTCTACGGAACACACGTAAGTTTGAAATTTTTTATATACCAATATAGCACGACATATGATTTCCAGGGCTCGTTTTTTTGTGTACATTCGTCTGGCTATGTGTTCCAACATGGATTGCAAATTACAGTGCTAGACACAGAAAAGTATCACTTTGCATTCACATATTCGAATTCTAGTTGAGATCAGTATCACCTATGGGACAAATGCTATTCTGGTAATGATCTTGATACTGTTATGCGTAGCCCAATATAAGACTTACAACAAGTGTTGTCGCAAATAACAAGCTGATTCACTGCTCTGAATAACAAGAGCAGTGTGTGCTCACAAATTCTTTCATTTGACTCAGCCTCATAAGATAGGTTTCATATTTATCATTTGTTTACTGTGTACCTGATATATTTCCTTCCGTGACCTAAGTTAGATATTTTTCTATGAAACACACCTAAGCTAGAAGTTTGTTATACTACTAGTTATGTACCGAGACCTGCAAATTAAATTACCAATTTAGCATGACCTAAGATTTCCAAGACTCGGTTTCTTTTTGTGCACATGCCTCCGTCTAACTATGTGTTCCAACTTGCATTGCAAATTGCGGTGCTAGACACAAAAAAGTGCTACTTTTGCATTCACATATTTCAGTTCCAGTTGAGATCAACATCACATATGGGGCAAATGCTATTCTTATAATGCTTGTGCTACTGTTAGACCTAGCCCACCAGAAGACCTATAAAATGTTCCTCTTATCTTGTAAGCTCTTGAATGTGTGTACAAAGTGGACCCAAAAGTCTTCCCACCATTGTTGCCTTCACCAACAGTATGAAGTTGTAGACTTTCTATTGCGTCCTAGTTATGTCCTTCCCTTCGTAGTTATCGCACAACTTGTCTAATCCTTGATAGTTCATTGTTGCACATATGCACTTGCTCATTCTTGTGTACATGATGTAATATCGGTTATTTTTCTTGTGCTTGTGGGAAGTTAATCAAGCTCATGAACATAACTGTTATTGGTTGCCTTGTTTATTCCGTTTAGATTCATAAAAGAGAAACCATCCTCCACATAGCTCATCCATGAATGCATCCACTATTATTGTAGGCCTCATGAAATCACAAAAATACTAGGCCACAACAATTAATTTCAAGAAATAGTTTTAGTGTCAAGGTAATAGAGAAGGAATGCAAGTGTGGTCCAGTTTGCCTTTGGGGTGTTTTACCTCAGGAAAAACGTGTTCCATTGTCCACCACATGTTAAAGAGAGAGTGCATTTGTGAAACCATGAACCCCGGTCCATTTTTAATCATAAGAAACACCTTTCCAACACCATATACCACTTTTCTATTTTCAGCCATCATTAAATCCGAAAATACAAAAATATTTATCATCTTGCATTCATCATCCAAAAACCCAAAAATATCATTTATCATTGCATCCACCATCATTGCATATTCATCTCTTGCTTGCATTGCACATTTATCTTGATATTATTCTTACACCTTGTGCTTGACAACCACAGGTGAGGTTGAGGACCAAAACATCTAACCTTGTTTTGTAGGTAACCAAAAAGAAGGATAAGAAGATAAATCTACCACTTCAGATTCCCCGAGAGTTCGATATTAAACCCTCGAGTCACCCTCGTGGGGAAAACACGTCTTCCACTTACTACACACTCTGCACTTGGAGTCTCAACCTAACCCATTTACTTTTGTTGCAGGTACACCTACGCACCGGAGAGCAAGTGTTTTCTGGCGGTGTAGTTGAACCTCTTCAAGGGCCATCAAGACTGTTTTCTGGCGCCGTTGCCGGGGAATCGTAGCTGAGAGATTTATCCAAGGGTGTGCATCATCGCATTCATCTCACAACAAAGTCAACATCACCAACTTGTGCTAACAACCTAAGCTTGGGGAGGTTGCACCTACGTGAGCACCATCTTATCCATCTTTACTTACAAAGCAATTTATTTGTTTTGTTTGTGTCATTGCATATCATATTCCGCTTGCATTGTCTTCATTTGTAATTCGGTTTACACGTGTGAGACACATTTTATTTTCAGTTTTGCATCAAAAATTAAAAATACCAAAAAAACTTGCTAAAATGGAGAAAAGAACTTTTTGGCCATTTAGTGTTAAGAACTTTCCCCAAGATATGAATATCCCTGTTGATAAATGTGTGGTGGATCCTAATGTCATGAAAATGATTTATGAACACCGTTTTTATGGGAAACCTAAAGAAGATCCTATGTCTCATCTTAAGAAGTTTGATGAAAGGTGCAAAATGTTAAACTTGAGCCATGCTAATGTTAAAATTAAGCTTTTTCCTTACTCCCTGGTGGAAAAGCCTTAGATTGGATATTAAGATGGCCACCTGGAAATTTTAGCACTTGGTTTAATTAAAAGCTGCTTTTATTGAAAGATTTTGTTCCATTGAAAAGATTTGTAACCTAAGACAAGTGCTTATCACCTTTAAACAAGAAGAGGATGAACCTCTAGTGAAAACATGGGAAAGGTTTAGAGGCATAGCTTTTGGAATGGAACATGGTCTTAGAGATTGGATGCTCATGCATGTGTTTTATAGAGGTTTGACTGAAGCCTCTAAGATCTTTTTGGATAATGAATGTGAGGATTCCTTCATGAATACTGCTGCTAATGATACTCACTATTTACTTGATGGCTTGCTTTTGGAAGTAAGAATTAAAGAAAGTTTAGAAAAAGCCCAAGTACCTGAAGATGTCTTTGATGACCGTTATGAAATATTCAACCTATACAATAGGGAAAAGAAAGTTGAGGAAGTTAAAATGCTTAATGAAGTCAAGGATCCTTTGCTTGACTTAGAAAATTGTAGCTTGCATGAATTAATATCTATCTTACAAAAATTTGCAAGTGATCCTTCCATCAACACTAACCAAGCAGGTTTTGGTTCTTATATTGCTAATCATGTCTTGAAAGAAAAGATTGCTAGGTACAACCAAGAGGCTATGATACCACCTAAGCTTGGGGATATGTGGATACCTAAGGTACTAGTAACTATTGGAAAAGAGACACACCATGCCATACTTGATCTAGGATCTAGTGTCTCTGTTTTATCTAAAGAACTATATGAAGTGCTTGAATTGAAAAATCTTGAAAAATGCTCTATTGAACTAGCACTTGCTGATGACTCTATTAAACATGCTTTGGGAAAAGTAAGTGATGTTATGGTAGAGTTACATATGACTTTTGTGCCTGTGGATTTTCTAATCATGGATATGGGGAATAAAACCTCTAGTCCTATTATTCTTGGAAGACCTTTTCTTCGTACCACAGGTGCTATCATTGATTCAAAGAAGGGAATGTAAAGTTTCAGTTTCCACACAAGAAGTGCATGGAACACTTTCCAAGGAAGAGGGAACCAAAGTTCAAGCTCCCTCATGAGCTTCGTCCACAATAAACAACAAGTAAGAAGCCTAGCTATATGGCTATAAAGAAAGCGCTTTGCGGGAGGCAACCCGGTTATTTTTTGTGTGATTTTTCTTTGTGTCCTCTTGCTGTAACAAGAGATTTGTTTTTTAGGTTCTGGAGTTTTTAATAAAGTGCCAAGTTTTACCCTTTTTGGTTTGAAAAAGTTGCTTATAGCGTTCGGAGATTTTATTCCTGCACAAGTCAGTGCACGGTATGATTTTTAATTCTTATTCTGTAACTCCGAATGAGCTCATATTTGAACTGTAGTTGCAACTTTTCATCCTCTGTATGCATGAATTTTTTCGGAATTTTTCGAGAAAGTTTGGTAGGGTAGAAAAATACGTTTTGCTGCTGCTGTTTTTCTGGACAGATTCTGTCCCATTTTGTTTGATGCATGCTTTGAGCTTTTAAGTTGAATCTTTTTGATCCAATTGAGTTTATGAGTAGGCATACAACATTATACACTTTCTGGACATGTCATATGAATTTTTGTTCAAGGATTATATGCAGCAAGGAACCTATTTGTTTATCACTATTAATGCACCCCACAGAAAAGAGATGGGAGAAACGGTGTTTTGAAGTTTTTTCACAGGGATTGGAGGAGATGCACCAAGAGCTATCCAAGGATGGTGAAGACCATAAGCTTGGGGATGTGAAGACAACCCCGCTGGACCTACACACTCTCGGTTTGCACACGTCCAACTTCTGTTTTTCGATCGAAACACTTTATCGCATAAACTTGGAGCGTCGTTTTTGTTTTTGTTTGAGTCTTGAGAGACCACCACACTATCAATTATATATGAGAGAGCTACTGGAAATATGGGTTGAAATATGTTGGATGCTTTTATAAGATTGGGAAAAGGGATGTTTGACTTGATTTTTAATGATACATATAGTTGCATGATTCATGAGCTTGTTTATGAGTAATAGTTTGCAAATTCTTTTTGTAGAGCTATCACTTATTCATGTTTTGGTGCTGATTGTTATTTACTTGGTTTAACATGGATTAGTTAGTTCTATGGACACTCATGCATGCATCTAGATGGTCAACTTTCTCCCTTTTGCTAGCCCAAAAACTCCAACAAGCAAAAACTTGTTTCCAACACCTTCAACCAAAGTTATTCCAGTGAGTCCACCATATCTACCTATTGGCTTTATGCTATTCCGAGTATGTTTAACATGTTGTTTGTGTTATCTTACCTCTGAATGAAAATGTTTATGTTATTGATTGCAATGGAAAAAATTGGTTATATAGCTCTCACGAACTTGATGCACAATGTTCTTTTATTTGCATAATAAAACTTGACCCATTGTGATTAAGATTATGATGTTTGTGGCTTGATGAATGTTTTGGGTTGGAAGTTAGCCCATATGTGCTGTCACATGGCAAGCTTTCAACACGCTCTTCATCTCATTTAGTTGATATCATGTGCTTTTGTCTATGGATGCTTATCATGTTGAAATAAATGTGGAAATGAAGTAGTTTAAATGAGTTTGTATAAATGGTTAGAGAGACGCCTGGGCCGCTAATCTAAGCCATGCATCATTCATGGTGGAAATTTACTTACATACTATGGTGAACCTTCTGTGATACACCTTGCAATAAAAAACTATTCCAAATGGTAAATAAAAAGGGTGTTGAGATTGTTCATTTTGTTTGTTTGTCTTGTCATTTTGATATGGGCTTGTTCCATATCTTGGGACAAGAGGTACCCCAGTTGACGCTCTTGATGATACTATTATGCTTACAATGATATTTAATTGAACTTGCTTTGTTTCCAAGTTGAGTAACACATGGTGTAAGTACTTGTATTCAAGGGGCATGAGACATTCAACCATTCTTTATCAAGCACACTACTCATATTTGCTTTCACTTTAACCTTAATCATTCAAGATGCTATGATAGGGGCAATGAGAGCTTGACACCAATGAATACCTTATTGCAATCATTAACTTAAGTAGAAGAGTTTGGAAGTTGGATGAAACTTATGCATGCTTTACCTCTACTCACATATACATCTTTCCAAAGTGTACACCTATCATATTCAGATTTTCATCTACACTCTATGACCATTGTAGGATGTTCTACTTATCATTATGCATACATGTGTTCCATATTACTTGCTACTATGTTACACTTTGTGAACTATCAATGAACATCCTTGTCTTGAATACTTGATATCACTTCATAAACTATTTGCATATTGCTACTCCTTTGAAGAATGAATCATTTGACTATATGTAGCAATAGTAATCATCTTTGATATCCATTGTTAAGTATTAAATTGCAAAGTCCATGTTAGTTTTATCATCTTCATACTCGAGGACGAGCATGGATTAAGCTTGGGGATGTTGATGCATGTAAAATGCATACATGAACTTTGCACTTTAATTGCTTATATTCCAATCATATTTGCATCATATAAGGGTTATATCAATGTTTTATATGATTTTGGAATATTATTTATTTCCTATTTTTATGGAATTAACCCTGCACAGGCAGAAAACCCTGTTTTGTATTTTAATGTTTCAGGGACCCAAACGTCAACGAAATCACCTGGAAATTTACGGGCGTCAATATTTGGAAGGAAGAAGACTACGGAAAAAGGAAGCAAGCAAACGGAGGCCCGAGGGCCAAACGGATGGCCCACGCGGCCAGTGCTGGCCGCGTGGGACCCACCGTTCGGGCCTCGTGGCTCCGTTGCCGTCGATCTTCGCTCCACCGACATCGTCTTGACCTAAAAACGCCTATAAAAAAGGTCCCCCGACGTTCTCTGGAAGGAGCGCCGCACAAACACAGAAACACCGAAACGGAGATCAGGAGCTGCAGATTGGAGGGGGAAAACTCCGGCGGGGCGCTGCCGGCGTGGTCTCCATCTTCTCCATCGACTTCTCCACCGTCTCCATGATGAAGAGGGAGTAGTCCACCTCTGGACTATGGGTTTGTGGAAGTAACTTATGTATCTCTCCTCTCTTGAGCTTCACTAATTAGCACCGTATGAGCTGCTGAACATGATTACGGTCACCGTTGTAATACCTTTGTGGTGGATCTTTATGAGTTAATATATGTTTGAGATTGCAATGTTTGTTTCAGTTATGAGTATAGATGCATATTATGTACCCCGTTCTTGTCTACTTGTTTTGATCAAGCATGTTTATGAGAGCGTGTGTGGGGGAACGTGTGCATTAGTTGGAGTAACGGGGGGTGGCTAGCAGTGAAGTGAAGAAAGTTCTGCGATCCACTTTGGTATCTTTACCTTACTTTGTTACCTCACTAGGGATAAACTAAAATACCATGCTACCGGGGATGTGGGGTGACCATTGCCACTACTCCATGACTAGATCTAGCATGTTCTTATTTTCACTTCATGTCATGATACTTAATGCTATACTCTGAGTTATCTTAATTACTGAGGTGTTATGATTTAGTTCGCATCTTGGTGGAGTATAAGAGAGGTTAATAACCAAAAGATCTCTATGTTAGGACGTGATGCCCATATATCTAAGTAACTTGTTATCAAACCCTGTGTTGCAATCTCATATGTTAACTGTTGTTGTTCCATTGTCTACCACTTTTAAAGAGAGAGTGCATTTGTGAAACCATGAACCCCAGTCCATTTTTAATCATAAGAAACACCTTTCCAACACCATATACCACTTTTCTATTTTCAGCCATCATTAAATCCGAAAATACAAAAATACTTTTCATCTTGCATACATCATTCAAAAACCCAAAAATATCATTTATCATTGCATCCACCATCATTGCATATTTATTTCTTGTTTGCATTGCAACTATCCTGATATCATTCTTACACCTTGTGCTTGACAACCACAGGTGAGGTTGAGGACCAAAACATCTAACCTTGTTTTGTAGGTAACCAAAAGAAGGATAAGAAGATAAATCTACCACTTCAGATTCCCCGAGAGTTCGATATTAAACCCTCGAGTCACCCTCGTGGGGAAAACACGTCTTCCACTTACTACACACTCTGCACTTGGAGTCTCAACCTAACCCATTTACTTTTGTTGCAGGTACACCTACGCACCGGAGAGCAAGTGTTTTCTGGCGGTGTAGTTGAACCTCTTCAAGGGCCATCAATGTGACACTTATGTAATAAACGTTCATGTCGATACACTTAGAGACGGGCACGCTATCTAATGTTTTAAAACTATGATTTTTTTAGTTTGAATCGGAATTCTATGATGAGCGAAAAAATGATTTTAAAAGTATATGCATGTAAAGCATTTGATTTAGTTAGAAATATACAAGCATTCGTTAAAAACATGGAGAGTTGCAAGTATTTTGTAGCTTTTTGGCATGTCGGTAATATAGAAAACAAGAGCACATGTAAAAACAACAAGAAACTAAGTATTTGGGACGGACTAAACTAAATAAGTTACTTGTGTGCGACTAGCAAGTACTAGTAATTGATGCATGTAAAATGCATACATGAACTTTGCACTTTAATTGCTTATATTCCAATCATATTTGCATCATATAAGGGTTATATCCATGTTTTATAATGATTTTTGGAAATATTTATTTATTTCCTATTTTTATGGAATTAATCCTGCACAGGCAGAAAACCCTGTTTTCGTATTTTATTATTTGAGGGACCCACACGTCATCGAAAAATCCTGGATATTTACGGGCGTCAATATTTGGAAGGAAGAAGACCTACGGAAAAAGGAAGCGAGCGAACGGAGGCCCGAGGGCCGAACGAGCATGGCCCACGCGGCCCAGAAGTCTGGCCGCGTGGGACCCACCCGTTCGGGCCTCGTGGCTCTGTTGCCTTCGATCTTTTCTCCACTGACATCGTTTTGGCCTAAAAACGCCTATAAAAAAGGTCCCATGACGTTTCGCGAAAGGAGGCGGCGGAGAAACACGAAACAGAGAGTCAGAAGGCTGCCGCCGGAGAAGATCGGAGGGCGGAAACGCTGCCGGAATCGCCTCCGGAGAGCTCCACCCCCCTCCGGCGTGTTCATCATCAACACCAACGTCAAGACCAGCACCATCTCCATCACCATCTTCGTGATCCACTTCATCCCCCTCATAGTTTGAGATTGTTTGAACCCTAGCTATTGTCTAAGTACTATTTTACATGTTTGTGAAGTGTTACTTGTCATTGTTTTGTGGGGAGATTATATTTTCAGATTGTGTTGTATCACTTATACCACTGAATCATATCATGTCTTCGCATTGTGAGTAGTTCTCTCATGTTCCCGGGGGCATAGGATGGATTGGCAATGATTTTCACTTAACATGTATTGAGTATTTGGTCAAGTTTTTATATTTTATGGTTATCTTATTGTACAACGCATGGGTGCACACATATGTTGAGTAATGCATGAAGGTGATCACACTAATGTTATTGAATGGGTAGTACATGGGAGGACTGATACGTCTCCAATGTATCCATAATTTCTTACGTTCCATGCTTATATTATACCAATAGCTACATGTTTTATATACACTTCATAGCATTTTTATGCATTTTCCGGGACTAACCTATTAACAAGATGCCACAGTGCCAGTTCCCTGTTTTCTGTTGTTTTTGGTTTCAGAAAAGTTATTCTGCAAACTTTCTCGGAATTGGACGAAACAAAATCCCAGGTCCCTATTTTCTCCGACACGTTCCAGAAATCCGAAGGAGAGACGAAGAGGGGCAGCAGGCCTCTCTCCCCACGTGGCGGCGCGGGTGGGCCCACTGCCGCGCCACCCTTTGGGGAGGGAGCCCCACTGGTCCGCTGACGCCGCCCCTTCGCCTATTTATTCATCTGCACGGGAAAACCCTAGACACCCGATCCATATTTCCGGAAAAGTTCCAGAGACGCCGCCGTCGTCAACCCTAGCTCGGAGGGTTCAGAAGCTCTTCCCGGCACCCTGCCGGAGAGGGGAATCATCACCGGAGGGCTCTACATCATCATGCCCGCCTCCGGATTGATGCGTGAGTAGTTCATCCTTGGACTACGGGTCCATAGCAGTAGCTAGATGGTTGTCTTCTCCAATTGTGCCGTCATGTTTAGATCTTGTGAGCTGCCTATCATGATCAAGATCATCTTATTGTAATGCTACATGTTGTGTTTGCTGGGATCCGATGAGTATTGAATACTATGTTAAGTTGATTATCGATCTATCATATATATGTTGTTTATGATCTTGCATGCTCTCCGTTACTAGTGTAGGCTCTGGCCAAGTTTATGCTTTTAACTCCAAGAGGGAGTATTTATGCTAGATAGTGGGTTCATGCCTCCATTTAACCTGGGATAGTGACAGAAAGTTCTAAGATTGTGGATGTGCTGTTGCCACTAGGGGTAAAACAGCGGTGCTTTATCTAAGGATATTAGTATTGTTTACATTACGCACTTTACTTAATGCAATTTTCTGTTGCTTGCAACTTAATACTGGAAGGGGTGCGGATGCTAACCGGAAAGTGGACTATTTAGGCACAGATGCATGCTGGATGGCGGTCTGTGTACTTTGTCGTAATGCCCAAATAAATCTCATAGTATTCATCATGACTTGTATATGCATTGTTATGCACCTCTCTACTTTGTCAATTACCCAGCTGTAATTTGTTTACCCAGCATGTTAGTATATTATTATGGAGAGACACCACTAGTGAACTGTGGACCCCGGTCCATTCTTTTACATCTGAAATACAATCTACTGCAATCACTGTTCTTTTACATTCTCTGCAAGTAAACATCATTTTTCACACTATACGTCTAATCCTTTGTTTTCAGCAAGCCGGTGAGGTTGACACCCTCACTGTTACGTTGGGCAAAGTAGGTTGGTTGTGTTGTGTGCAGGTTCCAGGTCAACGAGACACCACCACATTTTCTGGCACCGTTGACGGGGAAGTCAACAACTCAGACCTCCCCATCAACAAGACATTTTCTGGCGCCGCTAACACCTTCAGAGCAGCGCCGATTTCCTACTGGTTCGATAACCTTGGTTTTATACTGAGGGAAAACTTGCTGCTGCACTCATCATACCTTCCTCTTGGGGTTCCCAACGGACGTGTGACTTTACACGCATCAAGCACATTTTTCTGGCGCTGTTGCCGGGAGATCAGGACTGTTCTGAGTCAGAAGACCTCTCAATCCCCTTCAACGCCAGGATACATTTTTCTGGCGCCATTGCCGGGGATTTCGAGTTGCTTCTGCAAGGGGAGTCTCTCACACCCAATCTCTTTGCTTTGTTTTTGTCTTGCTTACTTTATTTTATTATTGTCTTGTTTGCATCTTTATATCAAAAACACAAAAAAAAATAGTTCCTTGCATTTATTTTTGTATTTCGGTTTTGTCTTTATTTCTGCTAAAATGAGTACTCCTGAGAACACTAAGCTGCTGCTCCCTGAGTTTGCCTTGAAAGATATACCTGTAGGGAGTGGGTCTATCATTGGAAGAGATAACATTGAAGAATTCTTTAGTCATGTTAGTAAGCTTAAAGATTTTGAAGATAGATCCTTGGTAGAACTTGCCCCCAATTATGAAATTGCTGCTGCCTCTTTAGTCCACATGCTTGAAGCTAGATTTGTTAACCTTAATCCTATAATGCGGCAAATGTTTCTTAAACTTCATGATATGGAAAAGGGAGAAAAGAAAGATTTTGTTTTAGAAACCCTTCTTAAAGAATTTGGTGATGTTGCTAGTGAAGCTAGAAAAGTTTTCATGCGATATAGAATGCTTGGTTATTACATTGATATTGCTAATATACTTGAGAAACTAGAGAAGGAGAGGGTTAAGTACACTAAGGAAACTGATTATGAGGGGAGATTAAAATACCAATTCCCTTTAAACTTGTAGGAATGCATGAGGCACTAGAAAAGAATTTTAATTGGGTTGTGCCTGAAAATTTATTTGATGAGTGAAGTGTGCCTAAAAGTAATGAAAGGGGAGTTTCTGAAACTTACATAGATAAAATACAATGCATTGTTGAGAAAACTTCTAACCTTTCTATTGATGCTTCTTCTCTTGAGAACACTTGATATTCACTTTCTGCGCCTAGCTGAAAGGCGTTAAAGAAAAGCGCTTATGGGAGACAACCCATTGTTTTATTTCTACAATTTTTTTTTTTTGAGTCAAGGTGTTTTCTACTACTGTAGCAATGCATTTGTATCTTTATTTTCTTGCATTGTTGTGCCAAGTAAGGTCTCTAATAGAAAGTTGCTACTAGATTCGAATTTCGGCACAGGGACAGATTTTTGCTGTCCACGGTTTTGAGCGATACTCACTGCAGAAAATTCGAACAATTCTGAAAAAATTCAGGCATGTTCCTCATATATATACGCAACTTTTATTAGACTAGAGTTTTCCCAGCTGAGCAAGTTAAGTGCCTCGAAAAAGTTCGTCTTTACGGACTGTTCTGTTTTAACAGATTCTGCCTTTTATTTTGCATTGCCTCTTTTACTATGTTTGATTGGATTTCTTTGCTCCATTAAACATCAGTTGCTGTAGTTAATGTCCAGGAGCATTGGTAATGATTGTGTCACAGTAGAATATGTGAATTTTTGATTATGCACTAACCCTCTAATGGGAACTACTTTGAGTTTTGGTGTGGCGGAAGTTTTCAAGGATCAAGCGAGGAGGATGATATGATGTGATCAAGAAGAGTGAAAAGCCTAAGCTTGGGGATGCCCCCGTGGTTCACCCCAGCAATATTCATGAAGACTCAAGCGTCTAAGCTTGGGGATGCCCAAGGCATCCCCTTCTTCATCAGCAACTTATCAGGTTTCCTCTAGTGAAACTATATTTTAATTCTTCCACATCTTATGTGCTTTACTTGGAGCGTCTGGGTGCTTTTATTTTTTCTTTGATGTTTTTATTTTCTGAATAAATGGACCCTAGCATTCTTATAGTGATACTATCTTGTTTCATATGCAAATTACTTTGGAGAGTTTTTGTTTGAAATAAATTGATTGGTGTTTGGTTGGAAATAGAAAATGCAACATGTGGTAGATGGTATATCGAAAAGACACATATATAGATCATTGTCTTGTTTTATTTGACACTTGGCAATTGTTTTGAGTTCTCAAGTATTTCATGTTTAAGCTCTTGCATCATATAGTTAAATTCTATTAGTAGAGAACTACCGTAGAGCTTGTTGAAAAATTTGGTTTGCATGTTTGGGATCTCTAAAAGTCTAGATATTTTCTAGTAAATTGTTTGAAGCAACAAGGAAGACAGTGTAGAGTTTTATAATGCTTACAATATGTTTTCATGTGAGTCTTGCTGTACCGGTTTATACTTGTGTTTGCTTCCAACAAACTTTGCTAGCCTAAACTCTGTACTGAGAGGGAATGCTTCTCGTGCATCCAAACCTTGAGCCAAAAACCATGCCATTTGTGTCCACCATACCTACCTATTATGTGGTATTTTCTGCCATTCCAAGTAAATACTTCATGTGCTACCTTTAAAATTATTCAAAAGCTATTACTCCTTATTTGTGTCAATGTTTTATAGCTCATGAGGAAGTATGTGGTGTTTTATCTTTCAATCTTGTCATTTACTTTTGACGGACTTTCACCAATGGACTAGTGGCTTACATCCGCTTATCCAATAATTTTGCAAAAAGAGCTGGCAACGGGGTGTCCAGCCCCAATTAATTACAACTTTCATTAATAATTCTCTTCACATGTTTTGCCCTGATTTATCAGTAAGCAACTTAAATTGCAAATAGACACTCCTCCATGGTATGTGAATGTTGGAAGGCACCCGAGGATTCGGTTAGCCATGGCTTGTGTAAGCAAAGGTTGGGAGGAGTGTCATCCAAAAAGAACTAAATACATGTGTAAACAAAAGAGAAGAGGGATGATCTACCTTGCTGGTAGAGATAACGTCCTTCATGGGAGCCGCTCTTGAAAGTCCGGTTGACAAGGGGGTTAGAGTGCCCACTACCATTCGTTGACAACAACAAACACCTCTCAAAACTTTATTTTTTATGCTCTCTATATGTTTTCAAAACTTAAAAAGCTCTAGCACATGATTTAATCCCTGCTTCCCTCTGCGAAGGGCCTATCTTTTACTTTATTGTTGAGTCAGTTTACCTACTTCTTTCTATCCCTGAAGCAAACACTTGTGTCAACTTTGTGTGCAACAATTCCTATATGTTTACTTATTGCACTTATTATATTGCTTTGTGTTGACAACTATCCATGAGATATACAAGTTACAAGTTGAAAGCATTGCTGAAACTTAAATCTTTCTTTGTGTTGCTTCAATACCTTTTACTTAGAATCTATTGCTCTGTGAGTTAACTCTTATGCAAAACTTTTTGATGCTTGTCTTGAAAGTACTACCTATGAAAAGCTTTTGCTTATATGATTCATTGTTTACTCATTATCTATTTGTTAGCAAACTATAGACCATTGCCTTGAGTCACTTCGTTCATGACATATGCTTTACAATATTATTTGATCAAGATTATGTGTTAGCATGTCACTTCAGAAATTATTTGTTATTATCGTTTTACCTACTCGAGGACGAGTAGAACTAAGCTTGGGGATGCTTGATACGTCTCCAACGTATCCATAATTTCTTACGTTCCATGCTTATATTATACCAATAGCTACATGTTTTATATACACTTCATAGCATTTTTATGCATTTTCCGGGACTAACCTATTAACAAGATGCCACAGTGCCAGTTCCCTGTTTTCTGCTGTTTTTGGTTTCAGAAAAGTTATTCTGCAAACTTTCTCGGAATTGGACGAAACAAAATCCCAGGTCCCTATTTTCTCCGACACGTTCCAGAAGTCCGAAGGAGAGACGAAGAGGGGCAGCAGGCCTCCCTCCCCACGTGGCGGCGCGGGTGGGCCCACTGTCGCGCCACCCTATGGGGAGGGAGCCCCACTGCTCCGCTGACGCCGCCCCTTCGCCTATTTATTCATCTGCACGGGAAAACCATAGACACCCGAGCCATATTTCCAGAAAAGTTTCAGAGACGCCGCCGTCGTCAACCCTAGCTCGGGAGGGTTCAGAAGCTCTTCCCGGCACCCTGCCGGAGAGGGGAATCATCACCGGAGGGCTCTTCATCATCATGCCCGCCTCCGGATTGATGCGTGAGTAGTTCATCCTTGGACTACGGGTCCATAGCAGTAGCTAGATGGTTGTCTTCTCCAATTGTGCCATCATGTTTAGATCTTGTGAGCTGCCTATCATGATCAAGATCATCTTATTGTAATGCTACATGTTGTGTTTGCTGGGATCCGATGAGTATTGAATACTATGTTAAGTTGATTATCGATTTATCATATATATGTTGTTTATGATCTTGCATGCTCTCCGTTACTAGTGTAGGCTCTGGCCAAGTTTATGCTTTTAACTCCAAGAGGGAGTATTTATGCTAGATAGTGGGTTCATGCCTCCATTTAACCTGGGATAGTGACAGAAAGTTCTAAGTTTGTGGATGTGCTGTTGCCACTAGGGGTAAAACAGCGGTGCTTTATCTAAGGATATTAGTATTGTTTACATTACACACTTTACTTAATGCAACTGTCTGTTGCTTGCAACTTAATACTGGAAGGGGTGCGGATGCTAACCAGAAAGTGGACTATTTAGGCACAGATGCATGCTGGATGGCGGTCTGTGTACTTTGTCGTAATGCCCAAATAAATCTTATAGTAATCATCATGACTTGTATATGCATTGTTATGCACCTCTCTACTTTGTCAATTGCCCAGCTGTAATTTGTTTACCCAGCATGTTAGTATCTTATTATGGAGAGACACCACTAGTGAACTGTGGACCCCGGTCCATTTTTTACATCTGAAATACAATCTACAGCAATCACTGTTCTTTTACATTCTCTGCAAGTAAACATCATTTTCCACACTATACGTCTAATCCTTTGTTTTCAGCAAACCGGTGAGGTTGACACCCTCACTGTTACGTTGGGCAAAGTAGCTTGGTTGTGTTGTGTGCAGGTTCCAGGTCAACGAGACACCACCACATTTTCTGGCACCGTTGACGGGGAAGTCAACAACTCAGACCTCCCCATCAACAAGACATTTTCTGGCGCCGCTGACACCTTCAGAGCAGCGCCGATTTCCTACTGGTTCGATAACCTTGGTTTCATACTGAGGAAAACTTGCTGCTGCACTCATCATACCTTCCTCCTGGGGTTCCCAACGGACGTGTGACTTTACACGCATCAAGGACACGTAAACCTGTGGTCTAATACATGAAGTTCCATTAGGAGGAGATTTATATCGGGGACCCTAGAGTTTATGGCTTTGGTGGGACTCTATGTCTTAATAACTCTTGTGCAGTCATTTACTTGGCCATAAGAACCATCATAAGAGGTTTAGTTTATTTATTTAGATACACCTAATCATGGCTCCGTCCAAAGAAGATTAAAACTTGACAAAATATTTACCTTGTTGTTCTAGAAATATCTTTGCCATTAAATCCATGTAGCCCTTGGGAACGTTTTCCACGCATAAGAAACACACACTTGAGCTTGTCCTCTTACTACATAGAGTATTGGGATTTCTCCTTTGAGAGCTTTCACTTGGTACTACCTTTGTCTTGTCCTCTTATAAAGAAGAGGATTGGGAAACTTTTACATCCATCAAACCAACCATCTTGCTCTCTAAACTTGTTTAGTGCATAATCAACTAAAACTTGTGACACTTTAGTTGTAGGGAATAGATAACTTTTCCTTCTTGCTCCTGCGGATCGATACCTTACTTCCACATTGAATTGTGCTACAGTGATTCCTTGCTCTTGGGGATTATCAAGCACTTTTCTGGCGCCGTTGCCGGGGAGCGTAGCGCTTAAGTTTCTATTCTTGTGTGCACTAAACTAAGCTTGGGGAGGTTTCTTTTATATCTTGCAATCATCTAAGCTTGGGAGGTTCCTTTAAACTTGTTTGGTTGTAAGTTCCTAATCACTGTTACTATGGGCCATTTGGATGATTATACACCTGAGGAACTTGCATCATGTACACTTGAGGAACTTGAAATATTAAAGAAGCTGATTATTTCTTTCCTCAAGAAGATGCTTATGCTATTAAACATAAAAAAATAACTCTTGCTGCCATGGAAAGCACTAATATTTTGCAGGAAGAGGAGGATGATGAAAACATAAGCTTGGAAGAGGAAGTATGTGAAGAGGAGATTGAATTGGATGTGTTACAACCTAAGCTTGGAAAAGAGTTGGATCTCCCAACTTCACCATCAACAAATGATAGTAACACTCAAACTCAAAAATCTTTTGTTATTTATGAGAACCCATGTTATGATGAGTGTGAAACTGAAAATTCTATGGTCTATATGATAACCCATGCTATTATGATGAAACCAATAATGCTCCTTCACTTTTAATAATGCTACTAGTGAACTTATGATGATAATGAGGAGTGTTGCTTAAATGAGCTATATGATAATGCTTTAGATGATGTCCTATGCTTATTGATAATCCTCCATGTTTAGAACCTGTTACTATCTATGTGAGGATAAAAATGATATACTTGCTGCTTGTGATAATACTCTCACTCATGAGAGTCCTACCTTGTTCTTGAATTCTCCTAATAACACCATAGAGGAGAAATTTGCTTATGTTGAGAAATACTTGTGTGGTTTGCAATTGCCTTTAGTTCCAAATCTTTGTTGCAACCATGATATTAAACTTGATATTGATCTTAATAACTATTTGAAAGAGGGAAGCATGCTAATGAATTCCAAAATAAATTTAATGATCCTCTTTATGTGCCTAAATTATCTAAGTTGGAAGATTTATTGGTTATATGGTTGAATACACTTCTACTACTTGCAACTATTATGAGAGAGGAGGTGATGAGAACCCTCTTTATGCTACTAATAATTATGGGTTGCAAGTAACTATTGTTAATATGCATTGGAAAACTTATATTATTGTGATTCATTCATATACAAAATGCCAATGCATAGAAAGAAAGTTAGACTTCGTTGTTATTACTTTGTGTTTTTTTTTCTCTCAACTAACTATTATTTTGATCGGTTTGAGAGTACCATGGGACCTGGTATTATGCATGAAACATTTCAAGGAAGAGGGAACCACCAAAGTTCAAGCTCCCTCATGAGCTTCATCTTCAATAAACAACAAGTAAGAAGCCTAGCTATATGGCTATAAAGAAAGCGCTTTGCGGGAGGCAACCCGGTTATTTTTTGTGTGATTTTTCTTTGTGTCCTCTTGCTGTAACAAGAGATTGTTTTTGTTTAGGTTCTGGAGTTTTTAATAAAGTGCCAAGTTTTACCCTTTTTGGTTTGAAAAGTTGCTTATGAGTTCGGAGATTTTATTCCTGCACAAGTCAGTGCACGGTATGATTTTTAATTCTTATTCTGTAACTCCGAATGAGCTCATATTTGAACTGTAGTTGCAACTTTTCATCCTCTGTATGCATGAATTTTTTCGGAATTTTTCGAGAAAGTTTGGTAGGGTAGAAAAATACGTTTTGCTGCTGCTGTTTTTCTGGACAGATTCTGTCCCATTTTGTTTGATGCATGCTTTGAGCTTTTAAGTTGAATCTTTTTGATCCAATTGAGTTTATGAGTAGGCATACAACATTATACACTTTCTGGACATTCATATGAATTTTTGTTCAAGGATTATATGCAGCAAGGAACCTATTTGTTTATCACTATTAATGCACCCCACAGAAAAGAGATGGGAGAAACGGTGTTTTGAAGTTTTTTCACAGGGATTGGAGGAGATGCACCAAGAGCTATCCAAGGATGGTGAAGACCATAAGCTTGGGGATGTGAAGACAACCCCGCTGGACCTACACACTCTCGGTTTGCACACGTCCAACTTCTGTTTTTCGATCGAAACACTTTATCGCATAAACTTGGAGCGTCGTTTTTGTTTTTGTTTGAGTCTTGAGAGACCACCACACTATCAATTATATATGAGAGAGCTACTGGAAATATGGGTTGAAATATGTTGGATGCTTTTATAAGATTGGGAAAAGGGATGTTTGACTTGATTTTTAATGATACATATAGTTGCATGATTCATGAGCTTGTTTATGAGTAATAGTTTGCAAATTCTTTTTGTAGAGCTATCACTTATTCATGTTTTGGTGCTGATTGTTATTTCACTTGGTTTAACATGGATTAGTTAGTTCTATGGACACTCATGCATGCATCTAGATGGTCAACTTTCTCCCTTTTGCTAGCCCAAAAACTCCAACAAGCAAAAACTTGTTTCCAACACCTTCAACCAAAGTTATTCCAGTGAGTCCACCATATCTACCTATTGGCTTTATGCTATTCCGAGTATGTTTAACATGTTGTTTGTGTTATCTTACCTCTGAATGAAAATGTTTATGTTATTGATTGCAATGGAAAAAATTGGTTATATAGCTCTCACGAACTTGATGCACAATGTTCTTTTATTGCATAATAAAACTTGACCCATTGTGATTAAGATTATGATGTTTGTGGCTTGATGAATGTTTTGGGTTGGAGTTAGCCCATATGTGCTGTCACATGCAAGCTTTCAACACGCTCTTCATCTCATTTAGTTGATATCATGTGCTTTTGTTTATGGATGCTTATCATGTGAAATAAATGTGGAAATGAAGTAGTTTAAATGAGTTTGTGTAAATGGTTAGAGAGACGCCTGGGCCGCTAATCTAAGCCATGCATCATTCATGGTGGAAATTTACTTACATACTATGGTGAACCTTCTGTGATACACCTTGCAATAAAAAACTATTCCAAATGGTAAATAAAAAGGGTGTTGAGATTGTTCATTTTGTTTGTTTGTCTTGTCATTTTGATATGGGCTTGTTCCATATCTTGGGACAAGAGGTACCCCAGTTGACGCTCTTGATGATACTATTATGCTTACAATGATATTTAATTGAACTTGCTTTGTTTCCAAGTTGAGTAACACATGGTGTAAGTACTTGTATTCAAGGGGCATGAGACATTCAACCATTCTTTATCAAGCACACTACTCATATTTGCTTTCACTTTAACCTTAATCATTCAAGATGCTATGATAGGGGCAATGAGAGCTTGACACCAATGAATACCTTATTGCAATCATTAACTTAAGTAGAAGAGTTTGGAAGTTGGATGAAACTTATGCATGCTTTACCTCTACTCACATATACATCTTTCCAAAGTGTACACCTATCATATTCAGATTTTCATCTACACTCTATGACCATTGTAGGATGTTCTACTTATCATTATGCATACATGTGTTCCATATTACTTGCTACTATGTTACACTTTGTGAACTATCAATGAACATCCTTGTCTTGAATACTTGATATCACTTCATAAACTATTTGCATATTGCTACTCCTTTGAAGAATGAATCATTTGACTATATGTAGCAATAGTAATCATCTTTGATATCCATTGTTAAGTATTAAATTGCAAAGTCCATGTTAGTTTTATCATCTTCATACTCGAGGACGAGCATGGATTAAGCTTGGGGATGTTGATGCATGTAAAATGCATACATGAACTTTGCACTTTAATTGCTTATATTCCAATCATATTTGCATCATATAAGGGTTATATCAATGTTTTATAATGATTTTTGGAAATATTTTTATTTCCTATTTTTATGGAATTAACCCTGCACAGGCAGAAAACCCTGTTTTGTATTTTATTATTTCAGGGACCCAAACGTCAACGAAAATCCTGGAAATTTACGGGCGTCAATATTTGGAAGGAAGAAGACCTACGGAAAAAGGAAGCGAGCGAACGGAGTCCCGAGGGCCTAACGAGCATGGCCCACGCGGCCCAGAAGTCTGGCCGCGTGGGACCCACCCGTTCGGGCCTCGTGGCTCCGTTGCCTTCGATCTTTTCTCCACCGACATCGTTTTGACCTAAAAACGCCTATAAAAAAGGTCCCATGATGTTTCGCGAAAGGAGGCGGCGAGAGAAACACGAAACCACGAAACAGAGAGTCAGAAGGCTGCCGCCGGAGAAGATCGGAGGGGGGAAATGCTGCCGGAATCGCCTCCGGATAGCTCCACCCCCCTCCGGCGTGTTCATCATCAACACCAACGTCAAGACCAACACCAACTCCATCACCATCTTCGTGATCCACTTCATCCCCCTCATAGTTTGAGATTGTTCGAACCCTAGCTATTGTCTAAGTACTATTTTACATGTTTGTGAAGTGTTACTTGTCATTGTTTTGTGGGGAGATTATATTTTCAGATTGTGTTGTATCACTTATACCACTGAATCATATCATGCCTTCGCGTTGTGAGTAGTTCTCTCATGTTCCCGGGGGCATAGGATGGATTGGCAATGATTTTCACTTAACATGTATTGAGTATTTGGTCAAGTTTTTTATTTTATGGTTATCTTATTGTACAACGTATGGGTGCACACATATGTTGAGTAATGCATGAAGGTGATCACACTAATGTTATTGAATGGGTAGGACCTGGGAGGACACGTAAACCTGTGGTCTAATACATGAAGTTCCATTAGGAGGGGATTTATATCGGGGACCCTAGAGTTTATGGCTATGGTGGGACTCTATGTCTTAATAACTCTTGTGCAGTCATTTACTTGGCCATAAGAACCATCATAAGAGGTTTAGTTTATTTATTTAGCTACACCTAATCATGGCTCCGTCCAAAGAAGATTAAAACTTGACAAAATATTTACCTTGTTGTTCTAAAAATATCTTTGCCATGAAATCCATGTAGCCCTTGGGAACGTTTTCCACGCATAAGAAACACACACTTGAGCTTGTCCTCTTACTACATAGAGGATTGGGCTTTCTCTCTTTGAGAGCTTTCACTTGCTACTAACTTTGTCTTGTCCTCTTGTAAAGAAGAGGATTGGGACACTTTTAAATCCATCAAACCAATCATCTTGCTCTCTAAACTTGTTTAGTGCATAATCAACTAAAACTTGTGACACTTTAGTCGTAGGGAATAGATAACTTTTCCTTCTTGCTCCTGCGGATCGATACCTTACTTCCACATTGAATTGTGCTACAGTGATTTCTTACTCTTGGGGATTATCAGTAATCAATAGAACTAAACACGTAAATCAATCAAGTAACTAAGTGCTAGAAAAATTAAAGAGTAAATACTCATGAGTATAACTCGTGTTGTGTCCTATATCGGTATCACCTCCTTTAACGCCCACACGCCCATGGCATCGTACTCCACATCGTCATGATCATTAATAGCGTGGTTCTCGGTTTAGTGCCTGCCGGCATCACCGGCCCTCCGACATCACCGGTCCTTCGACATCGACATTCTCATCATATTCACCTACATGCTAATTGGTTTCTTAAACAACGTGGTTGGTGTAGTTGTACTTTCTTCACGATCCAACTCGATCAGCGCCGCAACGAACGGGCAGCTCCGTGATCCAATCCTAGTATCTCGGAGGTGTCGTTCCTCGTAACGATAATCAGATTGGATCACAAAGAAAGTAACTACATGAACAACGTTTGTTAAAACATTCCCCTCCGAGAACCTATAATGGAGCCCAAGCTACATGGAGTGTGTTTTTTTTTAAAAATCAAAATCGACAATTTGAAGTTTTCAAAAATCACGATAAAAACGTGATGTAGATATTGTCAAGATCTACAACCGTGCAAATTTCAACTTCAAATCCATTGTATTTTTGGCTACACAAAAAAGACAAACGGGTGGATCTGGGTGGTGAGAAATACATGGTTTTAAAAATTTAAATTTCCCCGATTTGTCTTTGTATACAACCCAAAATACAAGGAATTAATAGTTAAAAATTTGCAAGATTGTAGATCTCAACAATATCTACATCCTAATTTGTTTACCATGATTTTTGGAAACTTAAAAATGTCGATTTTGAATTTTCAAGAAAAAGGGCTCCATGTAGCTCGGGTTCCAAAAATCCACTCTCATTTCCCCTCATGTTATTCAAGGGTATGAATATTTAATCTCTCTCATCTCTCATCTTGGATTTTCGTTTGCATCTCGTAGGAAAAAAGATGTTTTCTATACTACAAGTCCCATCACACTTCTGAGGTCCGCAAAGCAGCAAGGTTGTGATGGGGCTCTCTCTAGGATTGGGCGAGTTGGTAGAAGTCACTTCATCTCTTTGGTGGTGCTGCGGTGGCGAGAGAGGCCGGAGTTACCATGCGTCGTGAAAGATGTTTTTAAATTCAAGTGTATCCTATATTGAAAAAAGGGGCTTAAACAGCTTATAAAGTTAGAGCCGAATCTAAGAAAACTCACGCACCCAATACATGGCACGAACTACTCATGATATCTCCCCGTTCCACCCTTTATCAAAGTACTCCACTTGAAGTTGTTTGTCGGTGTCTAGAAGGCTCCACTTGGAAATTGTTATCGAGCGGAGATTTCTTACTCCCGAGATTCAGTGATCTGTTTATTTTAAATCAAAAATCATATGTGTAAGTTTCTAAAAATATCAAAAAATCCTAAATGTTTTTAATGATGTATCACACAAACGTGTAAAATCATAATGCAAAATTGTTTATATTCTGAACTATATAAAAATGATAAATGTGTGGATATGAGCATACAGTCCCAAATATAGAAGATTTTATCATTTTTCATTGCTAATTATACAAATAACTTTGCACTGTGAATTTACATGCTTGTAATATGCATCATTGACTACATCCAGAGTTTTTTTTAAAAAGCTTGTAAATATTTTTAAATAACAAAATCATTTAAACCCGGGAGGTAAAATGGATTTTAATTTATTATTTCCAGGGTTCTTTCGGACTTAACTCATCTTGTTCTTCTTTCTCCAACTTTACCTCTACATCATCATCATCATCATCATCATCATCATCATCATCATCATCATCATCATCATCATCATCGTCGTCGTCGTCGTCGTCATCGTCATCATCATCTTGTTCATCTTCTTCTTCTTGTTCATTTTCTTCATCAACATAATGATGATTATAATCATAATAATAACGTACATCATCATCCGCTACTGTCCAAGTTTTCTCAAAAACTCTGAGGCCGTGTAAATCTACCGTTGTCCATGGCTCAAGATCAATATGGTGCCTCAACACCCATTGTATCCGTTCACGTGCTTCGACAAGGGTCCAAACCCTAATCTGATAGCCATCGTGTAGCGTTGCAAGGTACACCCCTTTTTTCGATTTACCAAGAAACTGCGGATGTTTGGTTTTCTCGGTATCCGTGGGCGACATTATTACTTTGTATGTGCAATCTGACAAAGACAACCTGCCAAATGTTAATTCATCCAAGAAAAAAATGTATATCAATGTCAATACTAAAGTGAAGTGATGTTTGTAAAGATATTCACATGCTAGAGAAAACACTACTAGTGCAAGAATTGAAAAGGTGATTTTGCAAAGATGTGCTATGGTGTGTACCTGACAACGAACGCACCTTGACAATGCACGAAAAGTGATCCTTGCCAATAAACACTATACCGCCGCCTTGGTCCACCCCATTTACCCCAACATATTGGTGTGGGCTCCAATGAATCTAGTCGTGCATTAGCCATTGTCCCCGCAGCCTCGCCTTCACGAACGAACGACCTTATCTGCCATTGCCTTGTGGTTGATGAGAATACATTTAATGTCCATAAGGATGGCGGACATTCCATCAAATCACGTGAGTCCTCTTGTTCTTCTCCGCTCTCAAACGGCAGTGATTCTGAAATCGTCGAGGAGTCACTCTTTTGTTTATATAGTTCTGATGATGATTTTGTTGACCTATATTCGAAGTCATCTTCTTCTAAGGTTTCACCTGTGAAATCATCGTCTGGCAATGAGAACAACTCAATCAAGCCCGATAAATCTTGTGAGTTCAAGACGACTTTTTTAGGCACTCGTGGGATTGAGAACACCTCATAGTGTGGTGAGGTGGAAGGGTTAAACACAAGATGCGGGTTAGCATTCTCCTCCTTCCAAGGCAGATTTTCCCATCGTTTTGTCGCAGGGTTGACGACGGAGAGCGTCTCCCACCCGATGGCACGGCAGAGCAAGAGACCGTTGCAGTGATCCAAGATTGTGTTAAATCCATGTCGACGACGATCCAGCGAGAAGCTAAGATTGTCAATGATCGCGGACTGGGCGAGGGGCGGGCGAAGAAGTGCGGGCGGTCGTGGTCGACGTAGTTGACGAAGAGGCCGCACACCGCATGCGGGAGGACGTGCGGGAGGAGCAGCCGATGGCCGTCGACGACGGCGAGCCACGCCTTGCGCACGCACCGGGAGGCGGCGAGGTCGCGTGGCCGGAGGCGGCGGAGGATGTCGGCGAGCACGTGGTCCGGCAAGGCTTCGGTGTGATCCATGGCTACCGCGACCTTGACGTCGGAGATTACGTAGAAGCGGGGGCGGCCTGTTGCAGGAGAACAATTTTTTTTTTAGAAAGTTGCAGGAGAACAATTCACGCAGGGGCTTCTATGTTGGGCTGCGTACTTGAAGATTTAGCGGCGGCTATTATAGGTCCACGTTACCCATACTGGTAGCCACCCGAAATCAAAACCGGCCGGGCAAGTATCTCCGGAAGCGATCGGAAGTCAGAACAGTCAAATTGGCGCGAACGAAACAGCCTGAGCCTGGCGCCACGCCTAAGCCCACGACCACACACGCCTGCGCCCCCGCCCTCGTACGCCCGGAAGCTGGCTGGGCCCTAGTGCTAGCTCCCTTCCCCGATTGATCCAACAAGAGCTAGCTAGCTGGTATTGGTCCAAAGATCCATCAAGGGATAAGATTTTAACTATACGGGATTTGCTAGGAGAGAGAGGGGAAAAGTTCAATATGCTGACGTGGCTATTTTTTGATCAGTCAACTTGTGAAGAACTTTGTTTAAAATACAGTCAGATGAAAATTTGCGCAATATGTTGCTCCTCGCCCCAAAGTTGTAGTAGTTTTACGTAATTTACTCACGCAGTTGTGCTGGCATTTACCAACAATTAAAGAGAAATTTCTTTGTCATATAATTTATCAGGGGCAAAAGAGTCTTTTTAATGCTTCAAATGCACTGGATGCATGGCCATATTAGGAAAGAAATGAAATTAAAATGTTAAATTAGGAAGAAAAAATTTCTAGGACTAAATAGGGAAGACGATTTTAAGGAAAAGCCAAATAAGGAATTCTCTCAATAAGTTACTTGTGTGCGACTAGCAACTACTCGTGATCAACAGAACGAACTATGTGCTAGAAAATTAAAGAGTAAATACTCATGAGTATAATTCGTGTTGTATTCTAGATCGGTATCGCCTCCTTGAACACCACCATGCCCCTCGGCGTCATACTCCACATCGATGTGATCATTAGTAGCGTGGTTCTCATTTAGTGCATGTCGGCATCCCGGCCATCCCACATCGACATGCTCATCATATTCACCTCCATGCCCATTGCTTTCTTTGTCATCGCTAAATCCATAAAAATATCAAAGCTACTAACCCTCCACCGGTTTTGTCAATTCGCAGGTCGCAAATCTAGCTTGTCGGAGCCTCCTCTGTGCTAGATCCGACCATGGACTCATTTCTTGCAGTTTTAAATCTATCTCGAGCGTAGCATCTCGGATCTAGAGCTCCACCTTTGAGTCCTTCCATGGTTGGTCATGCCTCTAATGTAGTTAATATATGCATAATTGAAGTATCTTCGCTCAATATGTTATTTACCTAGTGCCTCCTTCTCTTTATGGATTTATTCCATGTAAAATTAATTGTGTATCCGCAAATTTATATAGTTCTCTTCAAAGATAATTTCTTACTCCTGAGGTCCAGTTATCTGTTTATTTAAAAAATAATTCAAAATCACATTTGAAGTTTCTCAAAAATCCATAAAAAAAAAACCTAGGCGTTCTTAATGATGTATCCCTCAATCGTGCAAAATCAAAAAACAAAATTGTTTATGTTATGAACTAAATAAAAGTGACGAGTGAACACGTGAACCATTTTCCCGACAAAAAAAAAGGCCCAAGGCCTATTTCGGCAGCACGCAGCTCCTTCTCCCAGCTCCCGCAGCACACTCCGTTCCTCGACCTCTTCGTTCCCGGCGGCGGCGTCCAGCTCCCGTTCACCCCTCCAGCCAATGGCCACGTCCACGGTGTTCTATCGCCGTCGACGCGGCCGCAAGAAAACGGAGACGACTATCACAGAGATCCCCGACCACCTCCTGGCCGAGATCTTCCTCCGGCTGCCCGCCGAGGAAGACCTCGCCCGCGCCTCGGCCGCCTGCCTCACCTTCCGCCGGCTCATCACTGAAGGATATTTACTCCCCCAATTCCGCCGCTGCTTCCGCCGCCTCCAAGCCCCGCCACTCCTCGGCTTCCTCGACGAATACAGGGAGTTCCACCCCGCCGTCCCGCCGTACCCCTCCGCGCCGGCCGCACGCGCGCTCGCCCTCGCCGCCGACTTCTCCTTTTCCTTCCTCCCGTCCCACTGCCGATGGGTAGTGGAGGACGTCCGAGACGGCAGCGTCCTCCTCGGCCGCAACCACAGAGGAGAAGACAGAGGAGAACCCCCAATCTTCAGGGAGCTTGTGGTGTGCGACCCTTTGCACCGGCGGTATGTCCTGCTCCCATCTGTTCCTGACGCCCTAGCTGCTTCGGTGGAGCTGCCCCCAATGATACGCAGGCCCCTGGGCGAGCCTTTCTTCGCTCCCCTCCTCGGCGAGGAGCCGGCGGCGGCGGAATTTAGAGTCATGTGTGTGGTACATTGCTATTTTAGGCTGGCGGTCTCCGTCTTCGTCTTCTCTTCGAGCACCGGACAATGGCAAGCCGCAGCTTCCAAGCGTATAGGTGATTTGTACCACGCCAGGGGCAAGTTGTTCGAGTTTTCGAAGCTGGATCCTACGTATAACAGGCGCCATTATGCTCATGGCTGTTTCTTTTGGGAGGCCACTATGTTGTGGCGGAAAGAGCTGCTCGTGCTTGACACCCACAGGATGGAGTTCTCGCTTATTGACCTCCCGTCCGAAGAATGGGGTACAAAAGGAGTGGCCATCGTGGAGGCAGGGGAAGGCTGCATTGGGATGTTTGGTATCCATGGTGAAACACGTAGAGGTGGCGGAACTCTCTGCTATAGTACCATTAGGCATGATGAGGAGGGTGAGAGTTCCCGGCAGTGGCAGATGGTGAGGAAAATACCTCTAAGTTCTAGTTGCCAGTACTCTATCAAAGCAGCAACAGAGAGGTACTTGCTCTTAGAAAGCAATGAATCCCCGATTAGCAAAGGCTCATATTTTAAGATGGCAGACTTCAAGTATATCTCAGTGGATGTCAAGACGTTTCAGCTTGGCAGTGTTTGTGTGGACCGTGATTACTCTCGCAACACGTTCATATATTCTGACTTTCCGCCATCGTTGCTGTCTTCACCAACAGTATGAAGTGGTAAACTTTCCACTGCATCTTAGCATATATCATTTTGTTTTGAGTCAAAGTTGCTTAAATGGGACAGTCACAAATAACGATCTGAGTCACTACTCTGAATACTTGAATCGCAAGAACAATGTGTACTCGTAAGCATTTTGGTTCGGATTAGCATCTTCAGATCTTAGCTATAGGTTTGACATCTATCATTTGTTGATGCTGGCTACCAATACCACCATTTATGTTTCCTTCCGTGGCCTAAGTTGTGAATATTTTTCAAACAGACCTGAGTTAGATTTTTTGTACAGCGACCTAAGCTAGAAGTTTGTTATACTACTAGGTAAGACCCCCAGGACTCATTTTTGTATGCTTACATATCTCTTTGTGGGTATGTGTTCGAACTTGCATTGCAAATTATAGTGCGCTAAACAGAGAGAAGCCAGTCTTTGCAGTCACACATTTCAAATCCAGTCGAGATGGATATTCCCTGCGGGACAAATACTGTTGTGATTCTGCTTCTGATAGTCCTGTATGTAGCCCAATATAAGACCAATAACGTGTTCCTTGTAGCTCGTATAAACTCTGGAATTGAATTAATATTTGTACAGATTAGACCCAACATTTTTGTCTGCCGTCTAAAACTCAATTCTGTTTTGTGGTTCAGATTCAGCGGAGCCGTAAAAATCAGACCAGCATTCTAAATCAGATCAGAATTCGATAGCGTGGAGTTTCTCGCAGAAGTGACCACCGTCCCTACAGGATGACCAAATGTGAATCGTTTGGCATGGCTATGCTCATGTGTATGTTCTGTTTAGTTGGTGTAAAATGTTGTGGATGTTCCCTGCCTGATAGTGTGACATTAGAACTGACAGTGCTTCACTTGTCAGTGTTCATGCTTTTGTTGTTCTTCCTTTCACGCCTAAGAATGTGACGGTTGAAATTAATGGTTGTGTGGTAAATCTAGCTGATATATTATATATTTGTGGATGTGTTGTTAACTACAAGCCACATATCTTCTTCTTTTTCAGCTTTAAACCTCTTTATACTTTATTCACTGGTAAATGTGGTTACATCAGACACCAAACAAGTGCAGACTGCAGAACCTTGTTGAGGTGTACATTGACGCCTCCTTCGACGAAGATACACAACGAGGAATGACGGGAGCTTTGATCCGAAATAGCAACGGAACTTTGTATCTTCTAGTAATAACAATCAAGGCTTGGTTCAGGATGCTTTATATGTTGAAGCCCAAGCTCTGAATCAAGGTGCACAGCTCTGAATCCTAGCGCAGTCCCTGGGCTGCAGCAGAGTGATCTGAAGTGCTCCCTGTCCTCGATCGCATGGAGTTGCGGCAGAGGTTTTCGATGATTGTTATGACTTGTCAG
Organism: Poa pratensis; assembly: GCA_947311845.1. Classification (NCBI taxonomy): domain Eukaryota; kingdom Viridiplantae; phylum Streptophyta; class Magnoliopsida; order Poales; family Poaceae; genus Poa; species Poa pratensis. The sequence goes on along the minus strand of CAMZMU010000080.1, from coordinate 4,160,315 downwards.
CTGAAAAATTCCTCACATTCAGTTCAAACATCTTTACTATTAAATGGGAGTTGGTCGTTCGTTCGTGTAACCAGACCGTGGTTCGCTCGATCCCCCGCACGTCGTTTGGATTGCTTTGACCCGCGATTATACTCATGGCCAAGCCCAATCAAACCTCTGACCAACGCCTTTGTTCGCGTCTCTCCGTCCCCGTCTCCTCTATCTCTCCATCGCCGCCGCCACCCAGTACCGGCACCTCCACCGTTACCGCGGCCGGCTACGCCTACTCCCCCATCTCCTGCCTTTCTCGCCGACGCCGACGCCGCTCGTCTCTTCTGTCTCGGTGTCTCCCATGGTGATGCCCTAGGAGAGCCGTCGCCGCCACCGTTCTCCTTCCCCGTCCTCTCAAGGATCGCATGACGCCACCACCAAGACTGCATCCGGCACTTGGCGATGCTCTCATCGTGGATCCCATATCGCAGGAGCCGCCACCAAGATCACGCCTCATGTCCTTGACGCTGCTCTACTTGTGGATCCTGGAGCGGGCGGAGCACCTCCTCCCTGTTGACTGAGCCAGTGGTGGCGGGTGCTCGTGACGTCGCCCTTCATGGACGCGCAGGGTCGTCGCCATTGAAGCAAGGGACTCGACATCGTCGACGATGCCACCTAGGTATCCAATCACCTCCTGCCTCCTGTTTCACTGTCTGATCAGTAAAGACCTAGGATGATAGAACTGCTCCAGCTTACTACTAGGATTGCATAGCCCTCCTATTGCGACATGTCTCATCGGTTTATTTATGTTAAATCTTGACGGGCAGGTCGTCGGCAAGACGCCCATGGTGTACCTCAGAAAGTCATCAAGGGTTACCTTCCTCCTCATTTTTTAAAAATTTCCATCTCGTTTTCGTCCCTTGATGGACCTGTTGATCAGCTAAACCGTGCTCCCGACCTGCTGTGTTTGTTTCAGGATAGTAACAACATTATATCCAACGCCAAAGAGAAGGGCTTGATAACACCCGAAGGTGATTCACCACATCTTATTGCTGTCATTCTAAATACACACCCGAAAAGGTGTATTCATGTGCTTTGGTGTACTCTGTTTATAAAGGGTATACCATAATTATTATGGGGGAAGCCAAACTACCACTAACATCAGGATGCTGGTACTGACCACATGTGTTTCCTTCTGTTGAGAGATATGGTTACAGACACACATTGAAAGATCATGCTGTAGAGGTTATTTTACTGAGATGCACACTCATTCGATTCACATATATTCTCATATTGGTTTGATCTTACTGCAGTGCCCATTAAGTTTTTTCAGTGAAGTTATAACAGAGATTTTCCTCTAGACATGTTAAGTTACCATTTAGTTGCTGACACATCCTCTGGAAAGGTAGATGAGCCTCTCCTTTTACATTTTCTTTTCATTCTTCGCAGAGCTTATATTCTGATTAACGATTGTTACTTCAAAGTTAATTTTGGAAAATCTGATTGATGATTTTCCATATTCTGCAATGTGATTGGTTGAGGCAACTGATAGAAAACTTATTTACTTCACAAGTCTGGGAGTAGTTAATAGCAAAAATTGATGATGGTTGCATGATCTTTATTACATTGATTTAATATTTCAGTGCCCTGGCTAATCAACCAACTAGATAATCTGACTCTCGTTAAATTAGAATGGGTTTCAAGATGCCGCTAGCTGCACTGCATGATGACCTAACTACATAATCTATCGATTATTAGGCTTGTTGAATTTGAATGCTGGCGACCTCCAGGCCGGAATCCTCTCATAACAATTCAAGTCCAGGCAAATTCTACAACTGGACCTGTGCAGATAAAGAAGAACATAATGTGAGATTAGAAGGTACTGACGGTGTATGAGAGACATAGTATTCATACAGTCATGCTTGTTGTTAGTTGCATTTTCTGCAATATTCATTCATCAGTGTTGATGGTTTAACTGTTAGGTGACTAATCATCCTGTCAATCGCTTCTTCTGCCGTACAACTTTTCTTTTCTTCTTTGTTTATCATTCTTGCTTAAACATGTTCTTTAGTGCTGCTATTAATTACTTCTACCGAGGTTAAACTTAGGATAATACCCATGGATTTAAGCGCTACTCCATAAGTTGTACTATGCACTTCATAAGACTTGTTGGCGACATTGAGAACAGATTTCGGCTGGTACTTATCTAACTTCGCATTTATTTGTTTTTATTGGGTTACTGGATGATAACTGCTGATTCCGAGATTATGGGAGTGAGGTGCATATATAGAATCCTGCCTGCAGTTATTTTAAATTGGCTACCGTATCACCACTGCTTTTTTGCTTCACGTGCACTCCCTTGACGGTGATCTCCTAATCTGATGATGGCAGGCTAACTAATTGAACCTTGTAAGGTGCAAGAACTATTTTGTGTACTAATTGAAGTTTTGTTCTTCTTTAAAGTTGCATATTAATTGAGGTTCATTTTGTAATGTCATTGCATTGTTGGTTCATTATTGAGGTGCATATTTGAGGTTCCGTAAATTGCAAATGTGAGGTTCATTTTGTATTTTCATTGCATTATTGGTTCATTATTTCCTTTAGCAAGCTTTTTGGAGCTTTTATAGTTTCTTGAACTAAACACTTCGCGTGCTCTCATTGTTTCCTCACCGATTTGGATGCTATTATATATGCAATGCTTGTACGGTTTTCCATATGGTATATTGCTGTTCAATTTTGATAGTTTCCAAGCATTAATTTGGAGTATGAGGCAGATGACTAATGCTAGCTACTCTCTGGATACTTTAGGAGCTGCTGATTATTTCGGTGTTATCGCTGATTATTTGGCAAGAGGGTGCGTCGGCTCAGCGAAGTGGGTACCGTGACTGTGGTGGACCTCGCCTTCTAGGACAGTTCCCTTGATGCGGCTTTCTTCGATCGCAACATTACACACGAGGATTCCCACGATGGCGAGCCCGAGGATATGGAATGAGCAGTTCTGAGATTGTCTGGCAAAGCAAATTGCGGGAACAACCAGTGCGCATGTTTTACAAATTCAAGATCCTCAAAATGTTCTGAGATTGTCTCAGTTCTTACATCAATGATTTGTCTCTGATCAACATGGCAATCCAGTCCAGTTTGAGAAAATGGAAGAACATTAAAACAACTCAATTGATATGTTAAAGTCAAAGCCCCGTGCACTAGGCTGTTCTGAGTAGTTGTTCTCGAGTATTCTTAGATAATGTTGACATGTATACTGCATGTATCACAAAGCAGGTTCAATTAGTACGTAAGAATATGTAAGAGCTGGCCTATTATTACAGGAATGTTAGCTGTGTACCTATCTTGTTAATTTTGTTCTCTACTGAGTTTCTTGTGTGTCTGAATTGTTGAGCTTTATACTTTGTTTTTTCTTTCCCAAATACTCATCTGCCCTAATTTCATCACATATTTCTAAGGTGGTGCTAAGATCGCTGCCAATAGACGAGCTGCTATGTCGTGGACCAAGTCGAAGTATTTTGATGATTGGTTTATAAAATTTGGATAACTATTGGTCATGTCTATTTTGTAGAGTCAAAGTATTTTGATGATTGGTTTAAGAGATTCAAATAATTATCGGTTATGGAGTAGTACTTTATGTTATTCCGTCGCAATGGCAGCAAAAGGGTGAAAGAGATGAACCCTAGGCGCTCGTGGAGAGAGAAAAAAAGCCTGATGGGAAAAGAGAAGAGATGACCGAATCAATGATCAACCGCAAGAGCAAGATATGTACTTCCTCCGATCCCTTTTAATTGTCCTGGAAAAACAACTAAGCATGTACAAACTCATAGCACAACTCCGAACAGTTATTTTGGATCAGAGGGAGTAGTTTGTTTGAACCAAATTGCATGCTCTTTCGCTTGGTTGGATGTTGTCACCTGTATATTCATGTGCGGCTGAGAAAAACGTTGAAAAGGGGTCCATAGCAACGCACGGTCATTCAACTAGTGTTCCTAAAATGTCTCATTGACCGGATCAAGAATCGTCGGCTTACTGTTAAATATTTTTACCAGCTACACGTATAGAAGAACCCATTTAGTCAGTTTTGTTAGGTCTCGGTTCCGTTAATTGACCACAAAATGATTTTGTGTAATATTTCCATTACGCGAAATTATTAACGTTGAATACATCCTAAAAATAATCATATACTCCGTATTACATCTTGATAGCCCAAGGCCCATTTGGCAGCACGGAGCACACTCAGATTCCTCCAGGCACCACACTGCACACTCCACTCCATCTCCACGAGGGTTCGCGGCGGCTGGCTCCTCCTCCGACTGCCAGCTCTTCCGCCGCCACCACCGCCGGCCAGCTCCCGTTGTCCACTCCTCCACGCCAATGGCGACCTCCACTGCGCGCTGTCGGAGTGGTGGCAAGCAAACGGAGACGCATCTGACGGGGATCCCCGACCACCTCCTGGCGGAGATCTTCCTCCGGCTCCCCGCCGCGGAAGACCTCGCGCGCGCCTTCCGCCGCCTGCGTCTCCTTCCGCCGGCTCGTCGCCGAAAAATCCTTCCTCCGCCGATTCCGCCGCCTCCACGATCCGCCCCTCCTCGCCTTTTACGACCAGGATGGGTTCCACCCACCCTCCCGCCTCACCTCTCCGCGCCAGCCGCCAACGCCGTTGCCGCCGCCGCCGACTTCTCCTTCTCCTTCCTCCCCAACCACCGCCAGTGGTTCGTTCAGGACATCCGCGAGGGCTGCGTCCTCCTCCTCCGCTCTGCCAAGGGCAAGCAGCCCCAGGTCTCCATGGAGCTCGCGGTGTGCGACCCCTTGCACCGGAAGTACGTCCTGCTTCCCCCAGTACCTGACAACCTGGCCGCTTCGATGGCGCACCCTGACACTATACACAAGCCATGGTGCGAGACTTTCCTCGTTCCCCTGGACGAAGATGCGGAGGCGACATTCGGTGTGATGTGGATGGCACATTTCAATACTAGGCTGGCCGCCTTGGTCTTTTCTTCGAGCACCGGTCAGTGGCAAGCTGCTGCATCCAAGGAATGGAGGGATTTGTTCCTTGAACGGGGCGAGTCGACCATGGTGTCACCGATCCACCGTAACTTTTATGGGCGCCATTATGCTTATGGCTGCTTCTACTGGGAGTCCACCAAGATGAACAATGAAAAGTTACTTGTGCTTGACACCCATACGATGGAGTTCTCCGTTTCTGACCTCCCACCCAGAGAATGGTGTACGCTAGGTCTAGCCATTGTGGAGGCAGGCGAAGGCAGGCTTGGCTTGTTTGGTATCCGTGTCGGAACTGGAAAGTATGATCTCTGTTATTACATCAAGGAAACCAAATGTGAGAGTTCTAGCCTGTGGCAGCTGCAGAAGACAATCTCAATAGGTTCGGGGTCTATGCCTGATATCAAAGCTGCAACCGGGAGGTACTTACTCCTAGCGAAATTTGGAGCCATGCGGTCCATAGACTCAACTACGCGAAATTTGGAATATATCTCAGTTGATGTCAAGACATTGCAGCTTGTGAGGGTTTGTACTAAATCTTCCGGGTTTCCCTTTTCCAAGACGTGGATATATACCAACTTCCCGCCATCGTTGTCTTCACCAACAATTTGAAGTGGTAAATTTTCTATTGCATCCTAGTTATGTCCTTGTCTTCATAGTTCTCACAAAGCTTGTGCAATGCTTAATAATTTAATATAATGATGGGTCACTATTATTTACATGATTTACCATTGGTTGATTTTCTTGGGCTTGTGGGTAAGCTAATCAAGCTCAGGAACATGATTGTGACTTGTTGTTTTGTTTGTTCCAATCGCTGTTTGGAGGGATTATGATAAGAGATAAGATCTTTCACATAGCTAATGTATCCATTGCCATTTTAGTCCTATTGAAGTCATGGAGATGATATATTACGACATTTTTAATGTGTATTTATGTTCAAGGTGTAGAAGGAATACTAGTCTAAATCCAGTTTACCTTCCTTGTATTCCACTCACCTCGTGAATTCGTTTTTCAAGGCCTATCTTTTTTCTATATAAATGTAAAGATGCAGAAAAGAAAGATTTGTTGTAGACTTTTAGTATCCTTCTCATCTATAATTTCTAGCTTGGCCTGTAGAACCTTGGCAGCTTCATTATCTTTGCTTAGGCGATCGAAATTGCAGGCTTGGGTGAGCAGAAGCTGTGCATGAGATGCTAATCCCACTTCATTAGATATAATAGAAACCTCTGTTCAGGATGCATCTTCAATCGCAGCAGCGGAATTGACCTGCAAGGTGGCGGAATGGTGAGTGTTGACGGCGGTGGGTCATGGGAGATTTTCACATGCAGCTGCGCCTACGGCCTACGCGGTGGCCGGTCAGAGACTCGAGTCTCTGTCCATCATGGCCACGCAGCTCCACCCACCCCTAATGTCGACGCACATAGCAACAGCCTAACGACCGTGCTTGTTTTGTTGGTCCTCAGCTTGCAAGGAACATGTGATTCTTTGCTTCTTCAGTCCATCAAAGCTCCGTCTGCTATGTTTTTCCTTTGTTTTCTCCATGACACTTTTCCTTGGAAAATTGATGGTAAAGAATGTGGTGAGTCATAGACCACGAGCGCTGGTGTGATGTTGTTGTATAGAAGAAATAACAGATAACAGCACGGCTAAGAAATGGAAGATTTCTATGAGTTTAGAAAGCAGACACTCTCCCATGATAGCTTTGGAATTTGGTTTCACATATAACACAAAAAAGTTCTCTCAGGCGAAGGTTTTACATATAACACAATTTAAAATTTCTCTCAGGCCAAACCACGAACCGAGCAAACATATCCCAAGGCCAGCCTGTCCAGGCAAAAAACGCCTTACTTTCAAGTTACGTCTTGCACCAATTTTTACGAGGCATAACCAAACAAGCTCACACTTTTTTATTGTACTCCCTCCGTTCCAAAATAGATGTCTTCCATTTGTCCAAAAGTGGATGATTTTCTGCTTCTGCCTGTAACACGATGTACTATATAACCCATGTAGCATGTTCCATTTTGCTCATAAAGTAAAAAAATCTTGAATGTGCACAATTCGAACTGAAAATTCTTCGTATCGTCTGGATATTAATTTGTCGTCTTGTATTCCAACTTACATTGCAAATCACACTGCAAAAGGCGTAAAAGGAAATGTTTGCAGTTACATGTCTCAAATTCAGTTCAGATCAATACTACCTGTGGCCTGTGGGGCTAATGTTGCTATGCTTCTGCATGTAACACCATGTACTATGTAGCCTCCACAATCTGTTCCAATAATTGTCAATGTGCACAGTTTGAGATCTCTGAATATTAATTTGTTTTGTCTTCTTTTCACAGATTGGACGGAGCCGTAGCCAGAGACTAATATTCCCATCCCCGAAGCTCCATGTTTTTTGCGTGATTCAGGCCACGTGGATTTGGGCGCAGATGCCATCGCCTCGCCTACGGGACGTCATAGCTAATCTTACGGTTGTTGACGACTCGCTGGTCGGTGCTCATGAATTGTGTCCGCATTGTTCTTCCTTTCATGAGCTGTAGCCTAGGTTTAGAATTCAGTGGGTGTAGCGTAAGCGACGTCAGTCATGTACTATGTGGCTGCTGTCTCCCGCCTAATCTAGAATTCAGTCGGTGTAGCGTAAGTTCTGATCAGCGTCTGCACGATGTACCAAGTTTAAGCAGCCACTTTCAGAGGGCTTTGGCACTTGTAGTAGTAGTAGTATGTGACAGGGCTTGCAGTGATGGATTGTAGACCCTGATAAGCTGACCTTATCTGATCTGATCTGTTCTGTTCTGCCTAGCTGGGATTATATTGATGGATGTGGTGCGAGGTGACTCGTGCGTGGGGCACGAAGAAAGGTACTCCCTCCATCGAGGTTTCACGGATGGATGGATGCCGTTCCTGTCTCGTGCGACTTTGCCATGGACCGTTGGTTAGTTTATAATAGCTAGATTATTATCTCTGGAGATGCTTTGTTGATCATGGATGGAATCGATCCTTATCCCTGTCGGCGGCGCGCAGCCGGATGGATGGATGGGCGTAATAGGCGCGTTGTATTCCACACCCACTTGGCCATTGGCAAGTAGAGTCTACTACCCGATCACATTAAGCGTGTTTATTACTTACTAGACAGAAACATCACCTGCAAATCGGCAATGCAGTTTTATGCAGAAGACTTGGCAAAAGAGTTGCCGACAGCGGAGGCGTCTAGCATTCGGACTGATGAAAACAAAAATCAGTTCACCTGATGGTGCAAGCCGATTTGGTCGAGTCGCCGTCGCCGTTGCGGCAAAATCAGACGTTGATCGTCCGTCCGTCCACTCCGAGCTGGGAAGCCTTTCCTTTCTTTCGGAGGAGTAGCAGCATCAGGTTCGCTCGCGTTCACATCGATCCATTTTACCACACACGCAGAACACACGGGTGCGCCGGCTCCGCCGCTGGCCGTCCTTCGGAGCAACGGAAGAACACAGCGCGCGTTCCCTGTCTCTTTTTAGTCTTTTTCTGCCTTCCTTTCGGCAGTGTGCTTTTTATCATGTCAGGTCAGCGTGAATGAGTATCGGATGCCATCAGTCTCGCAAGGGAGAAAGTATCTATCGGATGTTTGACACTTGACGTGACCTCCCGTAGCGTATCGTGGAGGCACGAGTTGAGCGAGCAGAGGAGCACAAACCTGAGCTACGCAGCCAGGTAGAACTAACAAGGGAAATTTTGCTCTGAACACCGTTATTTCGTGTACTTTGCCTAGACAACCTAATTTTTTATGTCTTTGTTCAAAATCGTTACAATTTCGTGCTCATTTATTGTAACACATCGCATGTAATAAAATTTTGTGTGAATTGACCATGTTACTCTTTGGCCTTATGGACATAATTTTGCGCCTCGGAGTCGAGTATCAGTCCACTTCCACACAGAGGAAAAAAAATCCTAAGGAACCAATAGAGCCCAACCCACGGTTGAGAAGTTATCACGCAATCACGACATCCGAGGGTCTACCTCCGTCACGGCAAAAGAAAAAGAAATATCTCCACCTTCGATGAAAACCATGACGGTTGTGGGTCAAATTACAACTTTGTCGGCAGCGGCTCCTCGCCCCACCCTGCCGTGTTGCCGGCCTGTGGCTCCTCGCCCCACCCCACCGTGCGCCGGCTGCTGCTCCCTGCCTTACCCCGCTGCGCTGTCGGCCCGCCTCTCCTCCCTTCCGACCTGGATCGAGTCTACTTATAATGAGATGTGGAGTGACGGTCCAATCAATGATTTATAACAGTCCAATCTAGCAAAGAGGTCAATATTTCCGTTTTAGTACATGCGGTGTGTTGTAGCAAATTACCTTGAAATTGTAATGATACTGATTAAAGGCACAAAAGTTTAATGTGACTTGGCAATGGACAAGAAATAACAGTGTTCAGGAGAAATGTTTCCCAACAAATAATGTTATGCACATGGTGAGGTGACTCGGAGAGCGTCAGCACAACACTCCTTTTCTCCATGTGCGCAAGCCCTTCTCCCCTTCCTCTTGCCTCCCCTTCCTTACTTCCCCGGGACGGCGGTGGCAACGCCCGTGGCGGAGGAGAAGACGTTGTCTTGGAGCGAGAGGAGACGAGCAATGGATCGACTTAACGGTGGTGGCGAGGGGATTTTGATGTGATGGCCGGGGCGGTGGCCGTTCTTCTTCCTCTACACAATAGTAGAGGAAGCTTAAGGGTGAATATCAAGAAACCGTAAATATGGAGCATAAAAACTCAGAAAATTAGAACTCTTAGGAATTTTTACTTGGTCAAAACTTGCTTACGTAGTACAGTAGTCGACTGGAAATACGACGACTAGTGCCGCTGTTACCGTTGCTACCGTGGGCCGTGCGTTCCAGCTTTGCACTTTGCACAGCGACCGACCGTTACCATCGTCCAGCTTGCACGTGGACCGACCGTTAACGGCTCCCGACATGCGAAATCCCCAAACTGCCCTCCCACGTCTAACCGCACGCGCCCGGGACGGCGCCGCTGCTTGCTTCGCCGTGTACTACGCTTTCCCCTTCCCCACGCGTCTCGCCATCGTCACTGTCCTTATCCGTCATTTTCCGGCGCCCCTATTTAGTCCCCCCTACCCCCGCCCGTCGTCTCCACCAAGCTCACTCACACACACCTCCACACAACCACATCGCCAGTACTCCAGCTTCTTTGTACCCCGCCCACACCATGGACACGGACTCGTCCTCGTCGCCGCCGTACTCGCCCCCGTCCCTGCGGCACAAGCTGCGGACCACCGTCTGCGGCTGCTTCGGCTCGCCGGACAGCGGCGGCGCCGAGAGGCCTTCGCAGAGGGCCAGGTGGAGGAGGAGGGTGGCCGCCACGGGGGAGTTCAGGTACGACCCGCTCAGCTACGCGCTAAACTTCGACGAGGGCGCCGGGAGCGACGATAACGGCGACGAGGCTGAGGCGTTCCGGTACCGGAACTTCAGCTCCCGCCTGCCGCCGTCGCCGGAGCCGGCCGCAGCCCGGCGGCTCAGTGCCGTCGCCATCGCCTGAAGTGCAGCGACTGTTGATGTTTCTCTCCCCCATTTTTTTACTGTAAGCGAGACTGAATTACGCCCGTAAGACTGTAACTGTAACCAGTTGATGAGCAAGGCAGTAGTATACATGTAGTAGGATCGATCATACGAATATATATTTATAGGGAGGTGGATTGTTGTCCGGTGGTTCTCCATGTAACGGATCGTGTACACGAAGGTGGAATATTAACTGGCAAATGCCCCTTTTTTTTCTGGATGAACTGCGTGTGAAATCCACCTCTGTTCTGAATTTGTTAAAACACTCTTGATTCTGAAAGTGTTCGTCTGTGGCCTGGCCTCATCGTTGTCGTTGGTGTCTCCGCGTGCGCTGCGCGTTTTGGACTGTGGATGCGTATCGATGTCGCTGAGCGATGGAGTGAGAAATGATGAGCCTCGATTGCTCTGCAACTTGGCGGCTGGCAAAGACAAATCTTTCGCAGAGTATGAGTAACATTCAACGTCAGAGCAGGACACCTAGAACACAACACTTGTACTGTAGACAGTGAAGCAAAAGCCCCTTGTCCAGGAGTATGACGCCGTGGCCAGCCAGTGAACGAGTCAACAAGAAAAGGCGAGAGAGATCTCCGGCGGGATCCGACGCCGGAGGCGTTGCCCGGTCCGTCCAAACGGTCGCCTTCGTGCTAGCTAGCTCTGTCCTGTGTGAGCTGAACCTACCCGTTTTGCTCTCACAGTGAAAGGTATAAACAGTCTCACTCTCTGAACATGAAGTTCTAAAACGGTCAGCTCGGTTGAACCTCCGACCAGTTCCCACCCCCCCTCCACTCGCCGCAGGCGGACGGTGAGGCCGGCCCTGGCGGCAACAAGGCTCCTCCTCCTTCCCGCATGGACCAAGCGTGGCGTCGGTAGCACCGATTCGGTATGGGGGGGGGGGGGGGGGGGGGCGGCTGTGGCGGTGGCGCCTATGCACCGATTCGGTATGGGGGGGGGGGGGGGGGGGGGCGAGCGGTTCCGGTCAACAAGATTCGGCTGTGGATGGTTGTGCGGTGGTGGTATGGTGGATAGCGGGAAGCTCCTATATAGCGCCAATTAGCGGTGCGTAGATGTCGCGCTGCCTAAAGAGTGGCTTAATGGGCCCAATCAAAAAGTACTTTTTCTTGCGTTTTTAAACCTGGAATACTATTTAAAATCTGAACAGAATTCAAAAAATATTTTTTTACAGTAGGCTAGCCCACTAGGTGGCTCCTTCATGCGGCGGCGAGGCCTCCGCATCGCTAACGCGTGGGATATAGGATTTACCCGCATAGCGTGTGTGGGCGACGTCCTCTTCCTCTTGCTTGTGCGTCGGTCCAGGTTTGGCGCCGCCTCAATTCCTTGCTACCGTGCGCGGGCTGGGCTTCATCCTGGTTCTGACCACCAATGCAGAGCGTGGAGATGTCGCAAACGGGCCGCAGTCATACCCCCTCCCAGTGGATGGTTGTGCGGGGGCTCGCCTCTCCCAAGGCGGGGCAAGGTTAGGTCGGCAGTGCGGACGGGTCCTATCTAGATCAGACCTTGAGATGTGCAATTTATTCGAATGTATCATAAAAAGAACATTTCAAATCTCGTGAATGGTGCACACAATTTCTCATTCATTTTTTTGTCACCTTTTGCTCAACAAAATTTGGAATAAACTAGTGTAGATATTAGTAGCCAAATGTTCTAATTCAACTTGTCCTTGTGAGGAGATAATTACCAGCTCCATTTTTAACGATCCGATTGTGTTCATATATACGAGCTCGCTCCCTTGCCTTAGCATGCAAATAGGCGGTGTTGCGGTCTCCTACCTTCAACCATGAAGACGGGAATGTTGTTTTGTGATAGCTTCTTCTCAGGGCCGGGCCCACTATTGTGCTGGATGTGCTGGCCGCACAGGGCCCCAAATTTTAGGGGCCCAAAATTTTGTATATGCCTATATAGATACTTGGCCTGACAGTGAAAAATATTAGACCCAGCTCTGAAACGCTTTGCCTTTGCACGCCCGCTGGAAAACAGGAAATTGGCCGGCTGCCTTACTTGGGCCCGCGCAACGCAGTGATGGTACAGCAGGCAGCGACATACTCCCTCTGTTTTTTTAATATAAGATGTTTAGCATTTGTCCACATGCACATGTACATAAATATATGTAGACATATATTAGTATGCATGTTCATTCACTTTAGTGTGTATGTAGACAACATGTATAACACATAAAACATTTTATATTAAAAAAACGAAGAGAGTATATCTCAAGAAAAAGTACTGTGAGGCGATTAGCGCTAGTAGGAAATTCGCGAATCACGTGATACGTGAGCCTGTAGGCGATGCCTTCCCCCGTTCCTCTTCTCGCCGGTCACGGCGTCGAGTCCTTGCACTCTTGCATGTGGTTGTCGTTCCAGCGAGTCAGCAACCAGAGTTTCTCTACGCCTTCTCGTGCACGCGCGACGACCGATCGGAAAACCGTGAATTGAATCCAACCAGGTGCGCGCACTGCGTCTTATTTTCTCTGCCCTAGGTGTCTGTGTCTTTCTTATTAATCTCGACCAATTTCTACAAGGCATTGGTCCTTGCTTCTTCGAAATCATTATGAGAAAGCATAAATCCCGGTGTAAAAAAGCGCAAGAGAAAAGAAAAGAAACAGTATATTATTCATTCTCAAAGAGTATGGACAGTTTTATTATAAAAGTATCACAAGTGTATTTCGATAATCAATCAGTTGATGTCGATTCTTCTACCCTTAAAAAAACATTGACCAAGGGGGACGGATCCTCCCTTGATTGTCCGTTGTTAGGCAGAAGTGAGACCTCTCCAGCAGCAGATTGCACGCGCTGAATAGCACCCCGTATTAATTCGGTCCCGCTGGGACTCGAACCCGGGTGGGCTTGGGCGCGCACTCGCAGCCTCTGCCACTGAGCTAGCACTCAGTTCTCTAATTTATTTACAATGATTTTAAGGATCCTTCTACCCTTACACTTGCAATGATTTTAAGGATGGTCAGATAGCAGTATAGCACTCATTTTTACAACCCGGGTTGATCCTTCTACCCTTACACTTGCAAAAAAAAAATTACAATGATTTTAAGGATGTTCAGATAGTGACAGATTATATTGAGGTAGATGAAACATATTGATGTTAACTTGAATAATTCACATGTTGCAAATGTTGAAATATTGAAGATTTTATTTGAAAAGATACTAAAAGAATGATGGTGTTCAAATGACCATTATGCAACCATGAGTTGAATAGGTATGATTTATTATATAGCCAATTGTTATGCGAGATAATATATTATATAAATTATAGTTGTTGGTTAGTTCTTTTTTATTCTTTTTGTCTACTTATATAGGGCCCCATTTTAGAATTTCGCACAGGGTCCCGAATTTCGCCGGCCCGGCCCTGCTTCTTCTCTGCTCAACCTTTGTAAGCCCAGTATTCGTGGCCCAATGCCCCCTGGACTCGTGCATGTATCGTGCCTTGTTGATCTCAAAACAGAAAAAAAAAAACTACCGTGCCTTGTTCAAACCGGAAATGTTTAGCAGCTCCATCTCCTTGAAATTTGAAACCAATCCGAACGGTTAACCTAGATTAGGAGTGCACAAAGACCCGACTCGGCGACTCCATCGTATGGACATGACGAATCGATGTATTGTGAAAAACCTCTAGGAAGCTATCATCTCAAAGACCCCGATCGAGTCTGAGTTTAATATTCTACACTCTTTGTATCTTTGTATCTTGTTATCCCATTATTCATGTATGTATACAGAAGTCTAAAGAAACCGAGATCAGTGAACCCGCGTTCTTTCGAGCCTACTTCTAAAACCTTCCATCATTGTGTCGGATCTTTTCCTCAAAAAAAAAAACCTTCCATCATTCATTCTTCTCCACTTCAACAGATCCATGCTAATACATATTCGTAAAGCGAGGTTCACTCCCGACAATGCGGTGACCCAGCACACCACTGCATATTGTAGTGTACAAGTCGTTGACATAACACCCACGGAAGAACTAATCCGTAAATATTACATCACTCAGAGTAGTACAACACGAAACATTGCGGGTCCACTTTATTACACACTGCTAAAGATTACAAGCCAGAAATGCATAAAAACATCGACGTCTTCCTCTGACATGGGAGGAATGTCTATTATTGCGATGTTGACAGGTGTCAACCTACTAGCGATAGAAAACAGCAAACTAAGAACCATATTGGCTCAGCAACTAAGTAGTACTAGTCTAGTCTTGCTCGGCCAGGTTCCTACTATGATAACTCTATGTCTCCACCTCCTCCTCGTCGGCGTCGTCGGCTCCGTAGGCGATGATGTAGTCGACGCCCTCTATTCCTCCAGACAGATCAGGTGCTTCAAAGTAGATGACATCGGCATGGTATGCTCCATAGTTTCCGTCCACAGTCTCTTCAAAATCTAAGCAGGGGGTACAAAGGGAACGAATGAGTAACATCGTTACTCAGCAAGTTCAGCTTAACGCTTAGATAAGTGGAATGCACTAGCTACCATCTTGACCAAAAAGTCAAGATGTATATGCAAGTGTTGTAAAACATTTTTAGTAAAAGGTCTATTTTATTTTAGAAAACAATGCCCCCAGCCTCCATGGGTCTTGCGAATCACATGGGATTCCTTTCCCGCCGCGACTATAGTTCCCTCCTGGAACAAGGATGTAACAGTCACAATTTCTTTGTTTAACTCTGCAGAGCTGCACCACTTTACCCAACAGCAGACTGGCTCCTTATGCTCCATCAGCACACCATGTGTGCTATAGCCAGAACTCAGGGCAACAAGTCATGTGGAGTTGCTTCCCGGCACAACGCATATCCGCCCATTTGTGACGCGGCTGGTAACTAAGACCATTAGCCCGCCACCCCTCCCGAGCTTCTATTCCAGTCACTCCGTCGAGTGGGAAGGTCACGCGTTTCCACGCAGTTGGCCGCCGCAACGGACGCAACCAGGTAATAGCCTGCCGAGGATATGCGAACGAAGGAAGAAACCTGACGATCCCATCCATAGTGAATCTGTTGGTTGATGCTATCGATACGGCACGTAAGGATCACTGGGCCATGGTTATTAATCCTAGGTATATACTTTCCCGTACAATGGAACCTCCACCACAACATCAATCCGTGGTTCCATTGCCAGCCAACCATAAAAAATATAGCAATTCACATCATTCGAAATAGGTTTTTCTTTTTCATGCAATGCTAATCCATAGTACTTTGTAATTACTTGGTAAAAATAATCAATCAAGGACATGCAAGTTGGAACTTGCCTTGAGACTGATAGGTAGTGCAGTCTAAAGCTTCCGACGAATTGGGACCCTCGTGTTCTGAAAATCAACATAATTGTATGTATGAGACAATGTTCAAAAATCCAAATTTATGCTATTATGCATAGGATGCAATGCTATTCCCCCAGAAATTTATTAAAAGCCTGGATAATTATTTTTTTAAATGGTCTTTCATTCTGATTTTTATTTAGGATGAGTGACATGACTGTCATGATATAGTTCAAATTATACTTTGAACTTAATACATAATTTTTCCCATATTATTTTCTTTGAAAATTAATTTAAATTATTTCAAGTCATTTCCACTTAAGGATCCTTTGAATTTTCCTACAAGAAATAGTTTTCAAAAAATCAAGTAGATATTTTATTTGGATCACTTGTTTTCTGCTGATATTTGTAGATATTTTTAAATTATTTATAGGATTTTATTTGAATTTATAGCGAGTTTTGAAATTCGGGAAATTTTATAAATTCAATTTTTTTGCAAAAAGACCCCTGGTTAAACCAGGTCAAAGGGTGAACTCGGGTCCGGTCCAACCGACCGAGCCACTCTTCTCTCTCTTTCACGCTCGAGCCCGAGCTCGACCTCCTCTGGCTCCCGAGTCGCCATCGCCGTCGCCGCCTCGCTCCGGCCAGCTCCGGCCACCTCCGCCGCCGTGGCTTGGGGCAAAACGACCCCCACGCTCCGCTCTTCCCTTCTGCCCAGGCAATTTGTGCCTCTCTTCCTCTCGCGGTCACATGCAACCCAGCCCTAGGGTTAGAGTTTCGGAGCTGTTTGCCGCTGCTTCTCCTTCTTCTCCGGCGTGCTCACCATGGCTGGGCGCAGAGCTTCGTCCTCTGTGCCGCCGTGGTGCGGTGGTGCTGGTCTACGACCTCCTTGTGCCCCCTCCAACGGTAGCGCGAGCACTGCCTCACCGCCGTGGAGCTACGGCCATGGACGCACGGTATGATACTTTTCCTCCCTCTCTTCTCCTTCTCCTAGTACCTCGACTCGATCTAGATGCTTCTAGGCTTCGGATTAAACATGTATTCCTCTGTTGGTTAGGTTCTTGATGAACAGATGATGATTCTTGATGATTTACTCCTTTATGTGCACTGTCTACGTATTGTGCACCAAGAATGAGATGAATGGTGTAGATCTAGCATGTTTAGATCCTTCCATTACCTCTGGATTCATTGTTGGGAGCATTTCTTGCTCACAGAAGAAGAAAATCTTTTTAGAAAATAAATTCTGAGCTAGAACATGTACTGTATGATCTAGCTGTGATGAAAAATTACTTTAAGCATGATTTAGACAAGTTTTGCTTGCTGTGATGCCTCCTTGTAGAGTTACACAGTAGCTTTCTTGTTTAGAAATGCTTTTTATGCTTTCCTGTGCTTCATCATGTGTACATATGTGCTAAGCACAGCTAATCCAGCTCTGCTGGTTCACTGCCTTGTGTGGAGGTTTGATAAAAAATGAAATAAGAACAGATACTACACTAATGCTATTTTCCCTTGCCTCAAATGCTCAAACAATTGCTACAGCAATCAACTTCACTCCCTTTCCTCTCTCTTTCCTATTTCTTGCACAAAACAGAAGTACTCTGTTGTGCTATTTGCTTTTCTATAGCACCATACCTTGCTAAGCAAGGCTCTGTTAAGAACAGATGCTGATAATAAGCTCTCTAGCTTGGTTCTGTCATTTACAGAACCTGCTTAGTCTCTCTCTAGCAATTTGGGTCAACCTGCTGTTGTTGAGCAGCTTGAGCTTCTGGAAAATGATGTTAACCTGCGTCTTGTGGAATTTGCCTCCTCCTCCTCGCTGCTTCAAATTTCCTAGTGTGTATTTAACTAGATGAAATGGCTTGTGGTGGATGGATTTAGGTAATTTCCATGATGTGCTAGTGGTTTGTGGTTGTTCTTGGTGAAGAACAGATGGAAATGGTGCTACTGGCTCTGCTGGTGCTTGTGAAATGTGTGATTTGTGTTTGCTGCGAGTTGTGTGATCTGTGGCTGTGGTCTGGCCCTCTATTTATACAGATTTGATGATTCCTTGGCTTGTGACACCCGGATAAATGGCTGCGGTGATTCACCTGCTTGCAGTGGCCCCTCTCCACCTCGAGCTGCTTATTTGGACTGCTTTTACACATCTTTTAACAATGGAGATAAGCTCCTGTTGCTCCTGCGCAGTTCATCACCCCTTGGTGATAAACTCTGAGTCATTGTTCTTATCTTGATCCAGATATTTTGATGGTTTGCTTGGCTGTGAAGGAAATGATTTGTGATGTCGGCTTGGTTTGATTATCTCAAGTGTATGTGCAAATAAGCTAGTTCTTAGCTTAATAAGTGGGATTAGGATCCATTTGTCTAATACATTGGCAAATGTGATACCAAATTGTTGCTTTTATTACCATTTGCCTCCTGGTTTAATTGTGGAGTTTGTAAGTTTATGTGTTGCTTTGTTTATAAGATCATGAGATCAAAATGCTCTAAACAACACTAGCTGCCTTTGCTCTTGGTTGCCTAAAATGGTTCTGTGCAGTGCTGCAATTATGCCTTTGCCCTTCTGTTGCCTTTGGATTAATGAGCATGATCTAAATTGATCAGTCCTACTGTTGCCTTTGGATTATTTGCATTCTCCACTACCTAGCCTAATTAAACCATAGTTTTGGTTAGGCTAAAACCAGGTTCAATACAGTAACATGACAGCACCAAATGGTGTTGGCAACATTCTAACACTAACCCCCATTATTTCTTTCTTTGTGTTGTTGTTTTGCAGGTTTGAAGATCTCCAAGACACATGAAGATTTAGTTTAGGAATTTTGTTTCTCTCTTTTATAATATTTCATACTTGTTGCAAAGATGCAATTGTAAATCAGATTGTAATTATCAGTTTGTATTTATATGTAAAGAAATGATCTTGTGTGTGAGAATTGATTCAAATATTTGAAGTGGAAATATATTACTTGTGTTTTTGTGTTGATATTATTTGAAATGAGTTATTCACAATCTTTTGAATTCATATACTTGTGTTTTTGCAATATGTATATTGTGTGTGAATTAAGAATGGAGAAGTTATAGAAATAATTTGAACTTAGGGGTTTATAAAAATGTACATGTTGAAATTTAAATGTTCATTTTCAAAAGATACTACTAAGGTTTTGAAAATATGTCGTAGGGTTCATCGACATCTCTCAACTAACTGTCAATGTCTGACTTCCAGACCATCGACACTCGTCTGATATCGACCCTCGATACTTTTAACACAAAGCGCGAAAATTTTCTAGATTTCACCAAAAGATGCATGAATGCACAAATGAAATTCCTATTTCTACCCTCTCGAGTCCTATAACTGCGGGGTGTTACATTCTCTCCCCCCTTAAATTTAAACTTCGCCCCGAAGTTTCTTCTCTGGTGTACCTGAACAACTGTGGGTAGTTCCGTCTCAATCCCTCTTCTGTTTCCCAAGTTGCCTCTCTTTCAGAATGATTCTTCCATTGAACAAGGCAATACTTAATTGCTCGATTCCTTAACCTTTTCCAATTTTCTCTCAATATCTTTTCTGGCTGTTCCTCATAAGTTAAATCAGGCTGTAGATTCAACTTCTCAAACTCAATTGGTCCTTCTCGTGTTTTCAAACATCTCTTGAGTTGAGACACATGAAATACATTGTGTACTTGAGATAAAATCTCAGGTAATTCTAATTCATAAGCCACTTCTCCCTTGTGACTCAGAATTCTGAACGGTCCAATGTATCTGGGGCTTAGCTTTCCTTTTACTCCAAACCTTTTTACCCCTTTCGTTGGACTAACACGTAAATATACCAGCTCTTGTACCTCAGGCTCCCATGCCTTCTAGTAAGATCAGCATAACTCTTCTGTCTGCTCTGAGCTATCTTTAGTCTATCCCTAATGATATCAACAATAGCTTGTTGTTCCTTGATATTCAGGTGCAAATTCTTTGCTTTCTCCAACTTCAAACCAACAAATTGGCGACCTACATTTCCTTCCATATAAAGCTTCAAATGGTGCCATTTGTATACTCCTTTGGTAACTGTTGTTGTAAGAAAACTCTGCTAATGCCAAGTGTTCATCCCATGATCCTCCAAAATCAAGAACACAGGCTCTCAACATGTCTTCTAAGATTTGATTGGTTCTTTCAGTCTGTCCATCCGTTTGGGGATGATACGCGGTGCTATAACTTAAGTGTGATCCTAGCTTCTTTTGTAACTGTCTCCAAAATGCTGAGGTAAAAACAGATCATCTATCCGATACAATGGTCAAAGGTACTCCATGTTTACTAACCATCTCTTTCACATACTGATCTATTAACACTGCCGCGGTATCTTGCTAATTTATTGCTATAAAATGAGCACTCTTAGTTAATCGATCCACAATTACCCAAATAGCATCCTTATTCTTTCTTGTTTGGGTAATCCTGTGATAAAATCCATACTTATATCTTCCCATTTCCATTTGGGAATAGGTAAAGGTTGTAGCAATCCAGCTGGACTTTGATGTTCAGCTTTTACCTGCCTACAGGTATGACATTCAGCCACATACTTTGCTATTTCCCTTTTCATGTTATTCCACCAAAACACTTTCTTTAAATCCATGTACATCTTGGTACTCCAGGATGTATAGAATAAGGTGTCTCATGTGCTTCCTTCAGGATTACATCCTTTATTTCTGGAATTGCTGGTACACAAATTCTACCATGATACCATAACGACTTATCTTCAGTTTTCAAGGTAAATTCAGACTTTCTACCTTCCTGAATTCTACGGATTTCCTCAGCAATAAACTCATCATCTTTTTGTCGAAAGATAATATTCTCTTTCAATTCCATTTCTATCTCTCCAACAATGTCCATAACTGTAATACTATTCAACTCTTGTCCTTCCCAGATCTCAATTCCATCTCTTTGTATCTCTCTTCTCAACTCCTTGGGCATCCCTTTTTCCATCAAAGGATTACAAGTAACCTTGCGACTTAAAGCATCTGCTACTACATTAGCTTTTCCTGGAGTATAATTAATTGCTAAATCATAATCTTTAATCAGCTCTAATCATCTCCTTTGTCTCATGTTTAATTCCTTTTGTGTGAAGAAGTATTTCAAACTCTTATGATCCGTATATAGTTCACACCTTTCTCCATAAAGGAAATGCCTCCATTGCTTCAAAGCATAAACTACTGCTGCTAACTCCAAATCATGAGTAGGGTAGTTGAGTTCATGTGGTTTTAACTGTCTTGATCCGTATGCAATCACCTTACGATCTTGCATAAGCACACATCCTAATCCATTTTTGGATGCATCACAATAAACTGTGTATACTTTTCCAGTTTCTGATACTGCTAACACGGCTGTTGTTGTCAATTTCCTCTTGAGTTCTTGGAAACTCTCCTCACACTTCTCTGTCCATTCAAATGGTACATTTTTCCTAAGTAATTTAGTCATTGGCCCGGCTATTTTAGAAAATCCTTCTATAAATCTCCGATTGATGGGGGGATGATAACCCGGTAGGCCCATGAAGAGGGAAGCATGACCCGCCAGGCAGGAGGCCCGGCCAGGCCAGCTAACCATCAGCATGGGCCGGGTTATGTTGCTGGGCCAGAGGCTTTGGCGGTAACCCGGTTCAGGAAGGGAAGTTTCTAGAAGACCAGAGGCGGTTCGTGACTTGGAGGATACGAAGGCTAGAAGAGCTAGAATAGGATTCCGAGTCTGGGTAGAGCCCGGGTTCGTATTGTAAAGTGCCAGGAGACCCGGTAGTCTATATAAACCGGTCCTGAGCCCTAGTTGAGAGAACTTTACGATCCAAGCTTAGGCGAGAGAACCACCGAGAGAAACACCACAACCTTGTAACCTAGATCGAGATCCGGCTCTGTTGTCGTAGCCGGGTTATCGAGATCGAGATCAATAACAAGATAGCAGGAAGTAGGTCTTTATCTCCAATGGAGAGGCCGAACCTGGGTAAACCTTTTGTCCCTGCAATGCTAAACAATCTCCCAGACGCTAGTGTCGCCTTGCCCATCAACTCAAGCTACCCCAAAGTAGCATCTGCCGTGTTATCTACCCCACGACAGTTGGCGCCGTCTGTGGGAATCGCGTCCAAAGGTGTCACCATCATGGGAGAAGCAAAGCAAGGAGTAGAGAACTATGTTTTCGGCGAGATCACCCTCAATTCACAAGGAGAGCCCATCGTTGATGATTTTGGCTGGGGGCCGGAATCAGATCTACTTGAATCAGGTGATGTTATTCCAATTGGCAAGTTTAACGTTTTTGTTGGTATGATTGCAACTAGATCTGCTAGTGATGGAGACTATGAATCTGTGTCAGGAGCTGCCACAATTGTTCAATCTGATGGAGAAGAATCAGTTGGTACGGCTGAAGATGAGCTGCCCCTGGACGTGCACGAGGAGAGATCGGGAAACCCGGCTCCAGTCCCGGGTGATGTGGGGGACTATGCAGATTCAGAATCGATCCTGCCCTTGTTCGAGGCCGGTTCGGATATGGAGTAGAAGAAGAGGACGAAGAGGAGCAAGAGTCCGTTCCAAGCCCGGTTAGGAGGGTGGCGGTTTACACTGCTCCTTCGATCAACGCGGGGGCATCACCGTCAACGGTTGTGCCACCAGCTTTTACTCCGGGTCAGCAGCAGCAACAATTGCCACCAGTGTTGGAGCTGGCGGGCCAAAGGGTTGATGGAGACCCGGCTTCGGTATCAGAGGAAAGTGAAAACACGGCGCGTTACAGGAATAGCTTCGGTTTTCTCAATAACCGAGCTCAGGGTGAGGAAAGAAACAATGCAACTGGGACCCGGGCCATGTTTAACAATGGCCTGGTCTTAGATCCAACCGCACTTACGAGGATTGTTACTCCAGAGAACGCAGCAGCAAGAGCTATAGAATTGGATACTGCACGCCGGGCCTTGGAGCAGGTACGCAGAGACACAATGGCAGAAAAAGAAGATATGGAGATTAGGCGAAAGCAATTAGAGGATGAGGAAAATCGTCTCAATGAGATGACCAGGGCGCACCGGAGGAGGCACCAGAGCCGGCTGGCCCCTGGAGAAAACGCTATAAACCCAGCAGTATTGTTTAGGACCCCAGAAGATCAACCAGTTGGTGTAACCCAGGTGGCTCCAGTTGTTAGAGCAAAATAGAACCAGACAGAGGAACAGGAGCAGCTGGGTTGCAGTTGCAGCGGCGCCGGGTCTTCTCGCTGGGGGAGCCAGGGGAAATCCGGGTCTGCCGCCCAGGACACCAAGGTTTCATACGCCGGCGGGTCACTATTCCAATCCAGCAGATAACGTATACGCCGCAACTTTGGCACTAGATCGTATTCCATTAGGAGACTCGCCAGCAGAGGTTGAAGCTCGGCGTGCCATTGATATGTTACGCACTGCGGTTGCTCAGCAAGTTCAGTACTCAAAAGAGAAAAGTGCGCTTCACTCTACAACGTATCGTAGCAAGAGTCGCCATGGGGGAAACCCGCCATTGGCCGGGTTTGCCGCGGCACAGCAGCAAAACCCGCCCCAGCAGAACCAAAACCAGAATAATCAGCAGTATCAACCCGCCCCTGCAATTTCTGTGGCTCAGCAGATAGTCAATAGATCGCGGGCAGGAAGGAGTGCAGCTAATGCAAACCCGGCAGTACCAGCAGCTGGAGCACCACAAGGAGGACCGGGTCCCGTGCCAGCAGCATCTGCAAGTTCGCCGGGTAACATTAATCTTTTAGCAAGTTCTTCCACTTTGGCGGGTCCCAAGTGTCTTTCAGATGCCATTAGAGCAGAGCCTTTCCCTGAGAAGTTCAAGGAGCCAAGCAAGATTGCCAATTATGAGCCGAGCACAGACCCGGCGAGTTGGTTGAGCAGTTATGAGATGGCAATGTGTATACGCAATGCCACAGAGAACGTTTGTGCAAAGTATATGTATTTGATGATGAGTGATGGTGCAGCAAAGTTGTGGTTCAAGAATCTGCCAGAAAAATCTATCAATTCTTGGGATGAGCTGAAAACAATTTTCATCAAGCACTTTCAGGGCACGTGCAAGCGTTTATTTTCCATTGAAGATCTTGATCGTTGCGTACAGAGGAAGGGCGAGTCAGCTCGTCACTGGATGGGCCGGGTCACGGAGATCCTGCACTCTTCATCAGGTATCGAGCCCAAGGATGCAATTTCATCGATGGAGAAAACTTGCAAGTACGCTCCCTTGGTGCAGAAGCTGGGTCGCATGAAGGAAGGACACCGGGTTAAGCCCGTTACTATGGCAGAGTTGATGGATGCGTGCAACAGACATGCAGCCACGGACAAAACCCAGGATGATAGTGAGGAAGAAAAAGGGAAAGGTGCTGCGAACAATGGAGGAAAGAACAATGGCCCGGGAAACAATAACAACAGCAATCAGAACCAGCACAAGCGTGGGCATCAGGAAGGAAACTCAGAGCTAGTTGCAAATGCAAATGCCGGTTTCAGAGGCAAAGGATGGATGGGAATTATCAGGAAAACAGAGGTTATCAGGAAAACAGAGGTTATCAGGAAAACAGAGGTTATCAGGGAAATAATGGGAGTTATGGTGGTGGAAATAGTTATCAAGGAACACGCCCAATGAGCACTGAAGAGGCCTTCAGGATGCCGTGTCCTCGTCATAGCAAGAACGGCAGACCTGCCAATCATTCATTGGCCCAGTGTGTGGATTTGAACAGGTGGAAAAACAATGAGATTCAACGAGCTCTGCAAGGAGCAAACAGGAGTGGAGGACCCGGCCCGAGTGCTAACCCGGCTGCGGGACCTCTAACTGGAGCAAACGCGGTACCAACTGGAAATACAGGACCCGGCCAAAACACAGGCAATCAGGGTGGATTCTCGAACCAGCCGAGGCAACTTGGCCAATATCATATATATACTAGTGGCACGACCAAGAGAGAAAGAAAGATAGTCAAAAGGGCAGTTAATTCAGTGGCTGTAGGGGTACCAAGGTATTTGAGATGGTCAGAGCATACTATTACTTGGAGCAGAGCAGATCACCCGGACGTGGTGGAGCACCCGGGTCTGCTTGCGTTAGTTGTGGCTCCTCAAGTTCATGGCTTTGAGTTAAAGAAGGTTTTGATGGACGGTGGCAGTAGCATTAACATCTTGTACTGGGAAACATTTATGCGTATGGGTCTGAAGGAGTCACAGTTGCAGAAAACATCAACAATATTTCATGGTATAGTTCCTGGGAAGTCTGCTACACCTGAGGGAAAAATTTCATTAGAGGTTGCTTTTGGCGAGTCTATCCATAACTTCAGATCAGAGTGGCTCACCTTTGAGGTGGTGAAATTTCCAAGTCCTTATCATGCGTTGTTTGGAAGGCCGGCCTTTGCCAAGTTCATGGCGAGGCCGTGTTATGTGTACTTGCAGTTGAAGATGCCGGGTCCCAAGGGGATCATCACTGTTCATGGTAACAGAGAAATTGCAGCAGAATGTGACGAGGGAGATGCAGCCCTGGCAGAGCGAACTTGTGCTAGAGAGGAGTTGAAAGCTTACAGGTCTAATCTTGACCCGCAGGATAACAAGGCGCTCAAAAAACCAACAACAGAAGATGACAGGGCAAAGTTTAAAGCAGCAAAGGATACTAAGATGGTGGATTTTGTGCCTGGGGATTCCTCCAAGCAGTTCGCCATAGGGACCAGCCTAACTGATAAATAGGAAAGCGCGCTCATCGAGTTCATCCGTGAGAATCGGGATGTTTTTGCGTGGACACCTAGTGACATGCCAGGCATTCCGACTGAACTCGCTGAGCACCGTTTACATGTTGATCCAAAGGCAAGGCCGGTGAAACAAGGTTTGAGAAAAATGAACGCAGAGAGAAGAAAAGCTATAGGAGAGGAGATAGCCCGGTTGTTGGAAGCCGGCTTTATCATGGAGGTTTTCCACCCAGAGTGGTTGGCTAACCCGGTTTTGGTTCTGAAGAAAAATAACGAGTGGAGGATGTGTATTGATTTTACAAGTCTCAACAAACATTGTCCAAAAGACCCGTTCGCACTGCCGCGCATCGACCAAATTGTTGACGCAGTGGCAGGCAGCGAGCTCTTGTGTTTTCTGGACGCATATTCAGGTTATCATCAGATCAAGCTAACAGGCAGGATTGGGAAAAGACATCGTTCATCACCCCTTTTGGTGCTTTTTGCTACAAAACCATGACTTTTGGGTTGAAGAACGCAGG
This sequence comes from Poa pratensis, assembly GCA_947311845.1. Taxonomy (NCBI): domain Eukaryota; kingdom Viridiplantae; phylum Streptophyta; class Magnoliopsida; order Poales; family Poaceae; genus Poa; species Poa pratensis. Next base: position 4,134,338 of record CAMZMU010000080.1, on the reverse strand, counting down.
AGCAACTTATCAGAGGTGCATTCAAAATTGTTTTCATGATCAGATTGGGCGCAATGTGCATGCTTATGTGGATGATGTGGTGATCAAGTCAGAAAAAGCCGGGTCATTTATCAGCGACCTTACAGAAACATTCAAAAATTTGAGGAAGTACAAGATGAAGCTTAATCCTACAAAGTGCGTGTTTGGAGTTCCAGCGGGAAAATTGCTCGGTTTCATTGTGTCAGAGCGTGGAATTGAGGCAAACCCGGAAAAAATCAGAGCCATCCAAGTTTGAAAAAACCTGAGGAATTGGCAGATGTTCAGAAGTTGACAGGATGTGTGGCTGCGCTAAGCCGGTTTATATCCCGGCTCGGAGAAAAAGCAATACCTTTATACAAGTTACTAAAGAAAACAGACAATTTTGTGTGGAATCAGGAAGCAGACGAGGCATTTGAAGCTCTGAAGAAACAATTATCAAAAGCGCCAGTTCTGGCGGCCCCGGGTCCCAAGGAACCCATGCTGTTATACGTCGCTGCCGGGCCTCAAGCTGTGAGTGCTGTGGTGGTGGTCGAGCGTAAGGAGGAAGGCAAGGAAAACCCGGTTCAGAGGCCGGTTTATTATGTTAGTGAGGTGTTATCAGAAGCAAAGCAGCGCTATCCGCATTGGCAGAAGCTAGTATTTGGTGTTTTCATGGCAAGCAGAAAGTTGAAGCCATATTTTCAGGAGCATCCAATCACAGTGGTGAGTTCAATACCCTTAGCAGATATTATCAGGAATTCAGAAGCTACAGGAAGAATTGCCAAGTGGGCAATAGAGATGGGGCCTTACCACATTGACTATGTGCCTCGTACAGCTATCAAATCGCAGGCATTGGCGGATTTTCTTAATGATTGGACACAGTTGAGTGCACCACCTCTTGCGCCGGGTCTCAAACCTTGGGTTATGCACTTTGACGGGTCTAAGCAGGCACAAGGTTCAGGAGCTGGAGTTGTGTTAACTTCTCCCAAGGGTGATAAGCTGAGCTATGTTTTGCAAATTCACTTTGATTGCTCTAACAATGTGGCGGAATATGAGGCTTTGTTACATGGTTTGCGTATGGCAAAGGAGATGAGCATCAAGCATATTAATTGTTATGGGGATTCAGATCTAGTGGCACAGCAAGTTTCAGGAACATGGGATAGAAAAGATGCAACAATGGCGGCTTACAGGAGAGAGGTGGACAGGGTAGCCGGGTTTTTCTCAGGCTATCAGGTGGATCATATTGACCGCAGGAAAAATGATGCTGCAGATGCTTTGTCAAGACTCGGCTCACGCAGAGAGCCGGTTCCACCTAATGTTTTCTTGGACGAGCTATGGACTCCATCAGTTAAGCCTCAGGGCGTAGAGGAATTGGCGGGTCAGGAAGACCCGGATTCGCAATTGGTAGCAGCAACTCATGAAATTCCAGAGTGGACAGAACCTTATTTGGCGTATCTTTTGCGTGGAGAGCTGCCAGAGCAGGAAGTTATATCCCGGCAAATTGTGCGCCGAGCTAAGGCATACGTAGTTATTGATGGCGAGTTATATAAGAGAAGTGTTTCTGGAGTATTTCAGAGATGTGTGTCTGGAAAGGAGGGCCGGCAAATTTTGAAAGAGATTCACGAGGGAGATTGTGGTCATCATGCTTCAACAAGGTCTTTAGTAGCAAAAGCTTTCAGACACGGCTTTTCTGGCTCACAGCTCAGGCAGATGCAGAGCGCTTGGTGAGTAGATGTGATGGTTGCCAAGATATGCACGGCAAATTCATGTGCCGGCTCAGGAGTTGCGAACAATACCTTGACTTGGCCCTTTGCAGTTTGGGGGCTTGATATGGTGGGTCCTTTTAGCATGTCTCCTTGCAAGAAAACCCACCTCTTGGTTGCCATTGATAAGTTTACAAAGTGGGTTGAGGTGATGCCTGTTACTAATTGTGAAGCAGCTACAGCGGTCAAGTTTTTGAAGCAGATCATACACAGGTTTGGGTATCCTCATAGTATCATCACAGATAATGGTACTAACATGTCCCTTGGTGAGATGGCAAAGTTTTGTGGAAATCAGGGTATACGTTTAGACGTTGCTTCAGTTGCTCATCCACAGGCCAATGGACAAGTAGAACGAGCAAATCAGGAGTTGCTTCGAGGTTTGAAACCACGTCTCCGGGTTCCGTGTCTCAGAGCTGCTGGAGCGTGGGTTGAGGAGTTGCCATCAGTAGTTTGGGGAATCAACACAACACCAAACAGATCCACAAAGATGACCCCTTTCTTTATGGTGTATGGGGCAGAGGCAGTTTTGCCAAGTGATATAATTCATGACTCGCCTCGCGTGGCGGCTTATGTTGAAACAGAAAATGAGCAGACCCGGCAGGATGCTGTGGACCTGCTTGAGGAGCATAGAGAACAAGCACTGGAGAGATCAGCAGTATATCAGCAAGATTTGAGGCGGTATCATAGTCGCCGGGTTAAAACTCGCACTTTCCAGGAGGGAGATTTAGTGCTACGATGGGTGCAATCCAGAGAAGGGATGCACAAGCTATCTCCCCCTTGGGAAGGGCCCTTCATCATAAGCAAGAAATTGAACAATGGTTCATATTATTTGGTGGATGCAAGAGAAAAGTCCGAGTCTGTCAATGACACATCGCACTCTACCTTTTCATTGGAAGAGCGTGAGAGGCCATGGAATATTGCGCAGCTGCGCCCATATTATACTTAGCATGAGAAAGAGATATGAGATGTAAAACACGATGTAACAGGCAGCAGGTTTCAGACGCGCTCTTTTCCTTACCAGGGTACCTAAGGGGACTGGAAGGTTTTTAATGAGGCGGCTTGCTGACCTAACCTTTTCTATCAATAAAGTGAAGGTTGAACAGAAATTTGTGTCCTTTTTGTTCCTTTTTTGATGTTTGATAAGTAGTGTTGCATAGCTCTATGGTTAAGTTTGGCCTTGGGGGCTCGCCCCAAGACCCGGCTTTTCACGGTCATCCGGGTCTCGATGTTTCGTGACCCGGCTGTGCAGTTTTCGTTACAGTATCCATAACTTTGGATTCAGAGGTATGAAGGAGAAGTTTATGTTTTATTTGTTTATGTTTTTGTCATAAGAATAAGTGCATAGTTATCTTTGAGGACGCCCAGAGAGCGTGTCCCACCAGTATGAGGATCAATGGGGTAATGTTGCATAGTTAAGCCATTACTTTATAAACATTGATCCAGGTCTTGGGGGCTCCTACTACAATAGTTTGCAGCTGCAATCCCAAGACCCGGCTTTACGCCACTAGTTTATTCTTGGTTATCTTGCTGTTGAGCTGATGTGACTCGCAATTTTATGGCCTGATTGCTCACCTGGAAATTCAATCAACCATGAAGCCCATTGGGACTTGGTTCGACCCTGTTTTTCTCAGAGAAGTAGCGACAGGGTATCCATGCGAAAGCCGGCTCACAGTTAAAGAAATCAAAAGGGTCATCAAAACCACAGAAGAGGCATATTTCATAGCAAAAGTTTGAGAATAGCATAAAAGTTTCATCAGGTGCATAGGCGCACCATCACAGGCATAGGCAGACAGTGCAAAAGTTATTACAATAAGCGCCCAAAGGGCCGAATAGAGATTGTTTTCTTGCAGAGATAACAGCATCTGCGTAAGTTTTCACGCTTTGGCTTCAGGAGCCGGGTCACGGGGAGGAGAGCCGGTTGGTTGATCTTCGACGGTCTTTGCCGGGTCTTCTTCTTCTTCGGCGGCCGCCGGGTTAGCTCTGGCTCCTTGGTCTCGTCGGTTTCTTTGGCCTTGGTCTTGCGCCGGGTGATTTTTCGAAGTGGCTGGAAGAAGGTTTCATCATCTTCTTCAGCTATCGCCCGTGACGGAGGAGGAATAACTGGCGTAGAGGAGCTGGGAGCAGTGGAGGTACCAGGAGCATTCTTTGCCGGGTCAATAGAATCCTTATAGCTTTGGAGGAGATCGACGCGTTGTGGCTCGTCATCCATGATCTCTTCATCATTCTCATTATATCCAAGCTGTAAGGTGGTGAGCTTCATCTTGCTGGCAATAACAGTGGCAACATGCCGGGTTTGCTTCACAACCCGGGCATAGCACTTCTTATCAAACTCCTTGCCATCAGTGTCAAACTGAGGAAAGCCCTTCATCAGTGGAGCCGGGTTTAGCTGGGGATGGTAGGCCTTTGCCAAGGCAAGACCTCGCATCACCCCGGCCCTGCAAGCTGATCTCTTGAGCAGATGGATCCATTGCGGCATTGTTGACAGATGCCCAAGGACTTCAGTGTACTTGCTTGGCGGGTTCTCCCAGAGCCTAGCGGCTTTGATGACCTCGCAGCTGCCAAAGTACAGCTGACGGGTCAGCGTGTACATGCATTTGATCTTCTCTGCAGCGGTTTTGCGGAGGTTACCATCACGAGGGCCTGTGTAAGAAAAAGTGGAGTAATGAAATTTCAAAAACCGGGTCTGTTTGATCAGTTTAGGTTGAAATTCAAGGAGTAGTGCTTACCCACTAAAGATTCAACCATTGAGGTGATCATTCTTTTTAGCCGGGTCAGCTCGTTGTTGGTTTCATCCAGCTGCTTCTGCAGGGTCTCCTGTTGCTCCTGGAAGTTCTCCTCGTTCTCCTGCATGTCCTTCTTCAGATCGGAGTTTTCTTGTGTCAAGGCAGTAATCTTTTCCTCCAAGGCCTGGAGTTGAGCTGAGTGATTAGCCCGGGTCTCAGATTCAGTCTTGGCAGCGTCAGCAAGCCGGGTAATCTCAGCTGGGCCTTGGCATGGTCTTCCTGTTAAGATGCAAAAAATTATGTTAGTCCCAGGTCGCCGCAGGCGTGCAACCCGGCACTTGGGGGCTACTCAATTTGAAGTTCAATTGTTCAACGTAATAAAGAAGTCCCAGGTTGCTGCAGGCACACAACCCGGCACTTGGGGGCTACAGTGTTCAAAGTTTGATGTGAAATGAGTAAGTTTTAAATGATGGAAGTTTTTTAGTCCCAGGTTGCTGTAAACAGACAACCCGGCACTTGGGGGCTACAGGTTTGAAGTTTTTTCCTAAGGAATGCGTATTGAAAGCACCAAGCTCATCACAAGTGATGAACTTAGAGCTTGGGGGCTACTCAGGGTATAGTTATGCAAGAAAATATAGGCAAGAAGTAAAAATGGGTACCTCATATCGTTTTTGGATCAGGGCGACCAGTTCTGTCTCCAGGGTCTTGTGTTGAGCTAGGCGAGAAAAATATTCATCGCAAAGTGCTGGAACAGACATGGTGTCAGAGCCGGTGAGTTTGAGGAGGAAGCCGGGTTCTTGTTCTTGGCAGGAGTTGCCGGGTCAGCATCTGGGGCTGGCACCTTGGCCAGAGTCTCAGGAGCACTTTGTACTGGAACGTGCCGGGTCCAGTAACCTGCACTTCATCTTCTTTGTCCCAGAGCCTAACCCGGGCGTGAGCAGCTGGGAGGATTCTGGCACCGGGTCAACAACATTTTTTGGAGAAGCCGCGGGGGTTGCTTGCTCCCTTGGCTCGTCCTTGTCCTCTGGTTCTTCTATGTGCCTCCATAGGAGAAGGTTCTGTGGTTGCTGGAGGAGGGGATGCCGCGGGAGGAGATCCGGGTCTTCTTCCATAAAAGCCCTGGCACTGGAACAAAATAATGTCTTAGTTAAAAAGAATGGGACAGTGAAGTATAAGGTATGGAAAAGATATGAGAAGTATTTCTAACCCGGTGTTGATCGGGAAATCCTCGGGTGTGCTAACACCATCCGAGGAAGAATCTGACAAACGAGATGGTTTAGGAACCCGGATCTTGCCAGCTAAAGGGAACTGTTTGCTGGGCGTCTTCTGGATGGATTTGGCCCAGCTTGATAAAGAGCGTTGAGGGATACCTGGGCTCAGGGAGCTTCGCTTGTAGAAGACCGGGTTCGGCGTCTCTTGTTCGCCTCAGCCTCCTTCTCAGCCTCCTTTTCCTGTGGTTGTGCTTAAGTTTAAGATGAGTTCATCATGAAGATTGAGAAAAGAGAATGTGGTACCTTGGCAATGGTGGCCCGGGTCCTCTTCTGAGTTGGAGCTGCAGTAACTTGGGGACCCGGCGCTACGTCAGAAGCCGGGTCTGTGGGGCCTGGAATAAAATTTGCTGAGTTGTCAGTAGAGGTGTCCTTGTTGGGGACTTCGTTGTTAATCAACTGGAGGAAGAGCCGGCCTACGGAGTCAAGCTCACCTTCTTCTTCTTGTTCATCGTCTTCACTTTCTGTGTCCTCTCCGTCAGGAGAGGATGTTGGGGTAAAATCCACGCTCCACCATTTGGAGTCCTGAGAAAAAGCAGTCACGATAAATAACAGTCTATGGATGAGTTTGCCGGGTTAAAGTAAACAAGATGGATTGAGTGTTAGTTTTACCGTGGGGGGTTTGTTCTTGGCACTAAATGGGGCGAGCCCGTTCAGTGCAATGGCGTCTTTCTTCTCGCCAAGTAGTCTCTTGGCATTCTTCACAAGTTGATCATCAGTGAGCGTCATCTCTGAGTAACGCATATTGTCTGTGGTTTCGCAGTGTACTGGCAAATTAGCCGGGTCCTGATGCTGAGTGGCTGGATGAACCAACCGATCCAGCACTTGACCAGATCTGTTCCCTTGAGACCATGGGCGAGTAAAGCTCTGGCCCGGCGAAGAATGGGCTCGAGCTTGACCCGCTCGGCGTCATTGCATAACTGTTCATCTTGGCGTCATATGTTAAACCCGAGTTTCGGAAAGCCGGGTAACGGGCATCGTCAGATTCTGGAGAGGTGTCTTGGCAGTAAAAATATGTGTTTTGCCACCCCTTGGGTGGCTGGCTAGAAGGAGAGCCGGGAAATCGCACTCCCTTCGGCGCTGGATTGCAACTCCCCCATATGGAAGTACTTGATCCTTGCGGGAGGGGTTGCAGTAGAAAAACTCAAGGAACAACTCGAGGCTTGGAGCCATTTGCAAATAATCTTCGCAGAACACCACATAGTTACTGATGTTCAGCATGGAGTTGGGCGCGATGTCTTGAGGCCTAAGGCCGTAGTACTTCAAGACCCGGCGAAAAAACAGGGAACCCGGGGGGCGAAGGCCGCGCTGAACGTGGTCGAGGAAAACCACCACTTCACCTTCCTTGGGGCTGGGGCGGATTTCTTCTCCAGCAGCACGCCATTGGATCTCATCCTTTGGAGGAGCTCGCCGCAATTCACATATTCCTGCAGCATCAAGGTCGTCACTGTGGATTTGGTCCAGTTGACCTGAGTAGCAGCAGGGGCGGCGGAGCCAGATGCACCGGCGTGGCGCTGTGGGGCTTCTTCGCGAGCTTCTTCGCCGCGGGGAGCTCCGGCCTTGGCTTTATCCTTCACCATGGCTGGGAAGCTTTGAGGTTCTCTGAGCGCAACAATGGAGTGTGAAACCCTAGTTCTAGATGTGGATACGGAGAGGAAATGCGAAGCAAATCTGGACAAGATTCAAGTTGAAATCAGTGCGGAGCACGGATGTGGGATAAACGTACCTGTAGATCTTCTTGCAGAGATTGAGAGCTCGATTTGAGATTGGATCCGCAGCTGCTACAGTGCGCGCGCGAGGAAGAAGATGAACTCGGTGGGGAAAAATGACCGTGGTGTCTCCTGGCCTTCTATTTATAGGCGCAGTGAAAACCCTAGGGGTGTTGTGGTAAAAAGTGAAGAGATAAGGATCTTTGACTAAAAGTCAACGACAAACGAATGAGATAATTACGGAGTATTAAATGATAAGATCGTGGTTAAATGGATAAGGATGGAGTTATAGTTGGGAGATAGTTTTCGCTAAGTGCTGAAAGTGAAACCCGGGCGTCGGAACCCGGCAAGGATTAACCGGGTTACGGCGTGAACCGCCAAAGAAACTGGCCAAGTAAAGGAGAAAAGAGGCATGCTCTAATGTTAGACTTGTTATCTGTTGTCTTATGTTTCAGGTGATTAACCCGGCTGGCCAGGATACCAGCTCTGTTCAAAGAAGTAATATTCAAGAATAAGAAGCCGAGCATGCCAACCTGGCAACCAGGTTAATCTGGGGGCTACTGATGGGGGGATGATAACCCGGTAGGCCCATGAAGAGGGAAGCATGACCCGCCAGGCAGGAGGCCCGGCCAGGCCAGCTAACCATCAGCATGGGCCGGGTTATGTTGCTGGGCCAGAGGCTTTGGCGGTAACCCGGTTCAGGAAGGGAAGTTTCTAGAAGACCAGAGGCGGTTCGTGACTTGGAGGATACGAAGGCTAGAAGAGCTAGAATAGGATTCCGAGTCTGGGTAGAGCCCGGGTTCGTATTGTAAAGTGCCAGGAGACCCGGTAGTCTATATAAACCGGTCCCTGAGCCCTAGTTGAGAGAGAACTTTACGATCCAAGCTTAGGCGAGAGAACCACCGAGAGAAACACCACAACCTTGTAACCTAGATCGAGATCCGGCTCTGTTGTCGTAGCCGGGTTATCGAGATCGAGATCAATAACAAGATAGCAGGAAGTAGGTCTTTATCTCCAATGGAGAGGCCGAACCTGGGTAAACCTTTTGTCCCTGCAATGCTAAACAATCTCCCAGACGCTAGTGTCGCCTTGCCCATCAACTCAAGCTACCCCAAAGTAGCATCTGCCGTGTTATCTACCCCACGGCACCGATAATATCCAACCATTCCTAAAAATCCTCGTATTTCTTTAGGATTCCTGGTGCTTTCCAATCTAATACTGCCCTCACCTTCTCTGGATTGACTGCAATCCCTTCCTTACTGATCACATGGCCAAGAAATTCTACTTGATCCAACCAAAATTCACACTTGCTAAATTTAGCATATAATTGATGCTCCCGCAAAGTTTGCAACACAATGCTTAAATGCTTAGCATGATCTTCCTTGGTTTTGGAATAGACCAGTATGTCATCAATGAACACTATCACAAACTTGTCCAAATATGGCATAAAAATCTTGTTGATCAAGTTCATGAATATTGCTGGGACATTGGTTAATCCAAATGATACTACTAAATACTCATGATGTCCGTATCTTGATACAAATCCAGTTTTCGGAACATCTTCCGGGTTAATTTTTATCTGATGATATCCAGACCTCAAATCAATCTTAGAAAATACCCCTGCTCCTCTAACTTGGTCAAACAAATCTTGTATCCTTGGCAACGGGTATTTATTCTTGATAGTCACACTGTTTAAATTTCTGAAATCTCCACACATCCATCGTCCGCCATCTCTTTTATCCACAAAAATTACTGGTGATCCCATGGTGATACACTTTCTCTTATGAATCCTTTGCTTCCAACTCATCCAACTGCTCCTTGAGTTGCACTAATTCCTTGGGACCCATCTTGTATGGTGGTTGTGCAATTGGTGCTGTACCAGGAATCAAATCTATTGTAAACTCAATCTCATGATCCGGTGGCATTCCTGGTAATTCTTGTGGAAATACATCCTGAAACTCCTTTACTACGGGAATTTTCTCTAATTTGACCTCTTTCATCGCATTCAACTGTAAATCTGCACGCAGCTGACTATGCTTATCTCCTTGGTATATTGTCCTCAACCTCATGGTCCTCTCAAAGATACTGTCTTCTCTGCGCAATCTATTTGGGCTCCATGATCAGATAACCAGTCCATCCCTAGGATGACTGCTATAACCTTTATAGGAATTACTAGCAAATCAACGTCGTAGACGCGGTCACATATCATAACTACTTGATCCATTTTGACTTGCATTACTAACAATTTTCCCTCGGCCGACATGACCGTTATGGGTACTTCTAACGGCTGACATCTAATCCCATATGCATCCACAAATTGTTGCGAAATAAAAGATGTAGTAGCTCCAGTATCAAACAAAACTTTGCCTGGATGTGAAAGGATTTTGAGCGTACCGATCACCACGTTGTCGGTGTTGTTGACTTGCTCCAAACTAGTGTAATTCAGCTTTCCATATGGCCTCCCTTTGTTCTTGTCCACCGTGTTCCGTCCAAATCCTCCATTCCTTGGTTTGAATCCTCCTCCACTCTGGTTATCTCCTCCACCAGTTCCACGACTCACCTGTTGATTCTGCTTATTTGGACAGTCAGGCTTGATATGTCCAGCTTGACCACATCCAAAACAGATTTTTTGGGCTTCTGACAATCCTTCATCAAATGTCCTCTCATTCCACAGTTATTGCATATCAAATTGTTAACAGGATTGAAGCTTCGTGGAATAGGCTTCCTTCCTTCAGTTCTGAGCTTAGGCTTAAAATGTAGATTTGGTGGTTGCCTCTGGACTTGGAACTTCCTTGGTTCCATTCTCGCCTTCTTCCTTCTTTCCTCCTGAAGTGCTTTATAGTCATCTTCAAGAGTTATTGCTGCATCCACCAATTCCTGAAATTCCTTTAGTTTCGTCAACCTTAACTGCATCTTCATGAAAGAATTCAGACCCTTCATGAATCTCTTCTTCCTTTTCTCTTCAGTGTCCACTTCATCCAGAGCATACCTTGACAACATGTTGAACGCGTTAACATAACGTCCAACTGGTAAACATTTTGCCTCAGATTCTCAAACTCCCTCATTTTTAACTCCATAATACTCTCGGGAACGTGTGCTTCCTAAACCTCTTCTTGAATTCCTCCCAGGTCACTACATGTCCATCGGGTAAGGTTGCCACAATGGCTTCCCACCAGGATGCTGCAGGTCCGGTAAGCAAATGAGTTGCGTACCTAACCTTCTCCTCATCAGAGCATCCGACTGTGTTGAGCTTCCGTTCCGTATCTGCCACCCAATCCTCAGCATCCATAGGCTCTGGAGCTCTTGCAAATGGTATGGGTCTAGCATTTTGGAAATCTGATAGAGTCACTCCTTTAAGTACTTCATCCCTTCCTCGTCCTGCTGTACTTCCAGCAAATCTTGCAGAAATTTGTTCTGCCTTTCCTGGTCCTGGCGTCTGCCTTCTTCCAACATCTGCATATACTGCATGAAACTTTGCTCCGTAATTGGCCTTGGTGGTGGTGGTATTCCTCCTGCATCTGCAACTTGCTTCTCCTTAAGTTCACGTTCTTGCCTCTGCACTTCACTCTCCTCACCGACGTACGCCATTACCCTCTAGTCCTGTTACATCGAATCAGAACTCTCCATTACATTATGCATATGCACTTCGAGTCCTATTCCATGCACAAGTACTAGTCAAACAATGGAAACAGAAAAATCCAAAGAACGCAAAACTTTTCAAACATATACCATGTATTATACATGTAGGCTTACAAACATGGGTACAGAATAGTAACACACTCTAAAGTGAGTAGGTCTCACTTATTGCTACCAGCGTCCTTACAATACTACGTACAATACCCTATATTAAACATATTACACAGTTACTGCTTCACTCCGTCCCGCTCTACTTCACTTTTCTGCATACTTCCCAGGCTTCCAGTGACAATTATGCCTGGTCCTCCTGAGAATCCCGGGTAACTTCACACTAGTGGTAGGCTGATATTCAGGGTCAGATGGGCTTGCTTCTAATGTCATGTCAGTCATGGCGAAGTAACTATCAAGATACTTGTACGCCGCTTCTTCCCCATCGTAAACATCCTCATCTCCATAACCCTCGCCTCCATCATCGTACCCAGTTGATACTGCCTCAAAGTTATTGAAATACCTCGTGGTTCATCTCCCTTCTCCATCTTCGGGTAATACTTGGTCTCGTACGCATACTTCCATTCCTCATCTTCCTCCACAGAATCTATTTCTATTGGCCTACTTGACTCACCAACTCTAGGCTTCCACCTAGGGGTATGACTAGTAACTTCCGGCTCTCCTGGATCTCCTGGAATTCTTATGGGATCACTCAGTGTACCCTGATAAGGTTTTTCATCCCAACCTGTGGCACTTGGTACTTCAGGTTCCCAACTTTGCCAATCGTTCTCCTCATCAACTAAGACATAGCCAGAGTGTGGTGGTGTATAGTCAGGATAAATTGGGGTATCGGGTTCTACTTCTTCCACATACCTAGCTGGTGTGGGTGGTGGTTTAGTGTATCCCTTCTCTGCTTCATACCTCAGTATATCACACCTTTCCTGAATAACTTCAGGACTAGAGTACTGCTCTATCATGGCTTCTACCTCTCCAGCTACTACTCCGAACGTCTTAATACGCCCGAATCATCTTGAGACAACTGTCCAAGAACTCAGCCACATCACATGGATTAGTCTTCAAGAAAGCCTTATAATCCACTGGACCCTCAAGCCGGCAATTCGCACACGGAATGGCGTTAAACGGTGTTTCCACCAACGCATGACTCTTGGATGTCCTTATATCAGTGACTGCTCTGACAGCAGCAATCTGAAAAGCTACTTCCACATTCTTCGCTTCTCCAAAGGGCATTTTGAATCCCATCTTTAGTTCAGGCGGTAACTTGAGTGCCACACGATACAGAGCTAAAATTGACCCGTCGTAAAAACTCATTACTTTCACTATCACCTTGGTTTTGATACCAAGAAAATAGATCAGTTGCTGAAGCATTTCCGCCCAGCTTCCCCGAAAAACACCCTTGCCCAACTCAGCATCTCTCACACGAACTGACCTCCTGGGACCCGTTTCTCCATCCTAGCTGTTATAGCCAAAAAGGATATCAGAATTGAAATGAAGTAATAATTGCATGATAATGCTATTCTCAAGTGAATATCAATCATAACAAATTAAAACTCAATTCATTCTAAGGCCTCGCACACCTACAGGTTTTCCTTTAATAGGTTTCCAACCTAAGGCCTAGCAATTGCTCTGATACCATCTGCGGTGACCCAGCACACCACTGCATATTGTAGTGTACAAGTCATTGACATAACACCCACGGAAGAACTAATCCGTAAATATTACATCACTCAGAGTAGTACAACAGAAACATTGCGGGTCCACTTTATTACACACTGCTGAAGATTACAAGCCAGAAATGCATAAAACATCGACGTCTTCCTCCGACATGGGAGGAATGTCTATTATTGCGATGTTGACAGGTGTCAACCTACTAGCGATAGAAAACAGCAAACTAAGAACCATATTGGCTCAGCAACTAAGTAGTACTAGTCTAGTCTTGCTCGGCCAGGTTCCTACTATGATAACTCTATGTCTCCACCTCCTCCTCGTCGGCGCCGTCGGCTCCGTAGGCGATGATGTAGTCGATGCCCTCTATTCCTCCAGACAGATCAGGTGCTTCAAAGTAGATGTCATCGACATGGTATGCTCCATAGTTTCCGTCCACAGTCTCTTCAAAGTCTAAGCAAGGGATACAAAGGGAACGAATGAGTAACATCGTTACTCAGCAAGTTCAGCTTAATGCTTAGATAAGTGGAATGCACTAGCTACCATCTTGACCAAAAAGTCAAGATGTATATTGATACGTCTCAAACGTATCTATAATTTCTGATGTTCCATGTTGATATTATACCAATTGTTACATGTTTTATATACACTTCATAGTATTTTTATGCATTTTCTGGGACTAACCTATTAATAAGATGCCACAGTGCCAGTTCCTGTTTCTGCTGTTTTTGTATTCCAGAAAAGCGAGTCTGGAAATATTCTCGGAATTGGACGAAACTTGGACAGAACCTCCTATTTTTCCAACACGAAGACGGAGTCCAGAGGAGACACGGAGGGGAGCCACGTGGCGCCCACACCATGGGGCCACGCGGGCCCCCCTGCCGCGCCGTGGGGTGGTGTGGGGCCCTCGTGGCTCCGCAGCCGCCGCCCTTTCGCCTATTTATTCCTCTCGACGCGAAAACCCTAAATACCCGAGCCATTATCCACGAAAAGTTCCAGAGACGCCGCCGCCGTCAACCCTAGCTCGGGAGGGTTCAGAAGATCTTCCCGGCACCCTGCCGGAGAGGGGAATCATCACCGGAGGGCTCTACATCACCATGCCTGCCTCCGGAGTGATGCGTGAGTAGTTCATCCTTGGACTACGGGTCCATGGCAGTAGCTAGATGATTGTCTCTCCACTTTATGTCTCTCCACTTTATGCTATCATGTTTAGATCTTGTGAGCTGCCTATCATGATCAAGATCATCTTATTGTAATGCTACATGTTGTGTTTGCTGGGATCCGATGAATATTGAATACTATGTCAAGTTGATTATCAATCTATCTTATATGTTATTTATGATCTTGCATGCTTTCCGTTACTAGTAGATGCTTTGGCCAAGTAGATGCTTGTAACTCCAAGAGTGAGTATTTATGCTAGATAGTGGGTTCATGCCTCCGGTAATCTGGGAGAGTGACAATAACTTATAAGATTGTGGATGTGCTGTTGCCACTAGGGATAAAATAACGATGTTTAGCTTAAGGGTACGCGTTAGGTCTAATGCATTTGTTTACTTTACGCACATTACTTAATGCAATTATCCGTTGCTTGCAACTTAATACCAACGGGCGGTATGACAACCTGGCGGTGGATTATTAGTCATAGACGTTGTTGGATAACGGTCTATGTATTTTGTCGTAATGCCCACATGAATATCATAGTAATCATCATGTCATATATATGCACTGTCATGCGCTCAATATTTTGTCAATTGCCCAGCTGTAATTTGTTCACCCAGCATGTTAGTTATCTTTTATGGAGAGACACCACTAGTGAACTGTGGACCCCGGTCCATTCTTTTACACTGATAATACAACCAACTGCAAACACTGTTCCTTTTCATTCTCTGCAATTTACTACTGTTTTCCACACCATACATTTAATCCTTTGTTTTCAGCAAGCCGGTGAGATTGACAACCTCACTGTTTCGTTGGGGCAAAGTAGTTTGATTGTGTTGTGTGCAGGCTCCACGTCAGCGCGCCACTGACAACCTTGGTTTCATACTGAGCGAAAACTGCTGCTACACTGCATCATACCTTCCTATTGGGGTCTCCCAGCGAACGTGTGATCCACGCAATCAAGCATATTTTCTGGCGCCGTTGCCGGGGAGCAGAACCACTTCGGTTCAGCAATCTCCTTGCCTTCCTTCCACACGCCATATTTTCTGACGCCATATTGGGAAGCAAGAGGATTTCTGCAAGGGGAGTTTCGCGCTTCCAATCTCTTTACTTTGTTATTGTCTTGCTTAGTTTATTTTTATTTAGTCTTGTTTGCTTTATTTATCAAAAACACAAAAAAATTAGTTACTTTTATTTTTTTTGAATTGTTATTTTTCAGTCTTGTTATCATGTCTAGCCTTGTTCCTGTCATCATGTCACCTGAGGAAGAGATCTTCACTTTCAAGCAAGGAAGTGAGGAGAGTTTTAAAGATGCTTGGTCTAGAATTTTTGAGTCTTATGCTAAAACTGAACCTAAAATGACTTTAAGCCTGCTTCTTAGTAGCTTTTATTTTGGTCTTGTTCTTTGCTACAGATATGATTTAGATGCTGTGGTAGGAGTAGATTTCCTTCGTTATGATGGGGATCAAGCTTTTAATGCCATAAAAAATGATTACAATTTCTAGCCCTCCAATCAGTAAAATTGATTTGGCTTTGACAAGCATAAGTGATAGACTTAATACTCTTGAAACAAACATATCTGGTCTAAAAGAAGGGTATAATCAAATTTGTGAACACTATGATAATGTGCCAGTAACTTTTGAACCATCGGGATGGGTTCCCTCAGTAAAAGTTGTTATCAATGCTGAAACTTTTCATGCTCGCTGTGATATTATGTCTGAATTCTGTTTAATGCCCAAGGATATCTTTGATTCTTAAATCTTTGGGAGCTTTCCAAATGCGAAGATTGTATAATTTTGGGTGATAATACTATTAAATTACCAAGAGGAGTAGCCGAAGGAGTATTTACAAAACTCCTAGGGATAACAATATCTATTGATTATCTTGTCATTGAATGTGCAGGAGTAGGACAAATTACGCTTGGAAGATCTCTGTTGAAACGCTTTGAAGCAATAATAGATGTGGGCCAAGCCACTATGAATTTCGCCTCTTCATCTATGTGTAACCAAGTATTTCCTAAAGATAAGGGTAAAGTTAAGAGAGCTAAGCGTAAGATTGTTGATGCTTCATCACTTGGAAACACTTGATTCTTACTTTCTGCGCCTAGCTGAAAGACATTAAAAAAACGCTTATGGGAGACAACCCATTATTTTATTTCTGCAATTTTTTTTTGAGTCAAGGAGTTGTTGACTTCTGTAACAATTCCTTTGTATCTTTATTTTATCGCATTGTTGTGCCAAGTATTGCCTCTAATAGGAAGATGATGCTAGATTTAGATTTCTGCGCAGGAAACGGATTTCTGCTGTTCACCGTTTTAATTCTGTAAAATCACAGAAAATTATTTAAATCTGCAATTTTTTGTGCGTAATCCCCAGATAAGTACGCATCTTTCGTTAGTTTAAAGTTTTTCGATCTGAGCAACGTAAG
This sequence comes from Poa pratensis, assembly GCA_947311845.1. Lineage (NCBI taxonomy): Eukaryota > Viridiplantae > Streptophyta > Magnoliopsida > Poales > Poaceae > Poa > Poa pratensis. The sequence continues at coordinate 4,117,986 of CAMZMU010000080.1, read as the reverse complement.
TGCCTCGAAAAAATTCATCTTTGCGGACTGTTCTGTTTAGACAGATTCTGTCTTTTCTTTTTCGCATTCTCTCTTTTACTAGTGTTGAGTGGAATTCTTTTTTAGGGTGAAGAGCTTCACATAACATCAGTGACAGTAGCTAATGTTAAAAGTAACGGTCATGTTTGTGTCCTTATAGAACATGCGAGTTTTTGATTTTGCACTAACCCTCTAATGAGAATTACTTTGAGTTTGGTGTGGCGGAAGTTTTCAAGGGTCAAGAGAGAAGGATGATATAATGTGATCAAGAAGAGTGAAGAGCTTAAGCTTGGGGATGCTCCCATGGATCACCCCAGCATATTTCAAGAAGACTCAAGCGTCTAAGCTTGGGGATGCCCAAGGCATCCCCTTCTTCATCATCAACTTATCAGGTCATCTCTAGTGAAACTATATTTTTATTCTTTCACATCATATGTGCTTTACTTGGAGCGTCTGTGTGCTTTTATTTTCAGTATTTTATTTTTCGTATGGTCAACTTGATTGGACCCCAGCATTCTTGATTGGGAGAGAGACACGCCCGCTTTTTCATATGAATACTCTTATTCTTCACTTATACTTGTTGAGTATTCTTGTCTAGCTATTGCTATGCTTTTAGCTCCTGTTTTCATGCATCTCTTATTCAAAGCTGTTAGTTCTTTTAAAGAAAGTACTCTCTAGCTTCACTTATAATTGTTTGGAGAGTTTATGTTGAAATAAATTGATTGGTGTTTGGTTGGAACAGAAAATGTTGCATGTGGTAGATGGTATAATGGAAAAGCTTACATATTCTTGTAGATCATTGTATTGGATAATTTGATACTTGTCAATTGTTTTGAGTTATCAAGTAGTTCATGTTTAAGCTTTTGTATCATGTAGTTAAAACCTATTAATGAAGAATTACCGTAAAGCTCGTTGAAATTTGGTTTGCATGTTTGGTATCTCTAAGGTCTAGATATTTTCTAGTAAAAGGGTTCGGTTAACAAGGAAGACAGTGTAGAGTCTTATAATGCTTGCAATATGTTTTCATATAAGCCTTGCTGTGTCGGTTGATATCCTGTGTTTGCTTCAAATAACCTTGCTAGCATTAACTCTGTACTGAGAGGGAATGCTTCTCGTGCATCCAAAACCTTGAGCCAAAATACATGCCATCTGTGTTCACCATAACTACCTATATGTGGTATTTCCTTGCCATTCCAAGTAAATTTTTCATGTGCTACCTTTAAACTATTCAAACTTTATTACTCCTATTTTGTGTCAATGTTTACCAAGCTCATGAGGATGGGGTGGATGTCTTTATGTCAACTGTCAAACAGACTTTACCACCGGACTAGCGGCATATACATACGCTTATCCATTAATTTTGCAAAAAGAGCTGGCAAATGGGGTGCCCAGTCCCAATTAATTACAACTTTAACCGCTTAATTCTCTTCACATTTTTGCCCTGATTTATCAGTCAAGCAATGACAAACAGTGAAATATCTGCATGTGTAAACAAAAGAGAAAGAGGGATGATCTGCCTTGCTGGTAGAAATAACGTCCTTCATGGGAGCCGCTCTTAAAAGTCTGGTTGGCAGGGGTCATATTGTACTTTCCATTTTCTGATTCGTTGACAATTAACAAACACCTCTCAAAACTTATTTTTACTCTCTATATGATTTCAAAAACCTAAAAAGCTCTAGCACATGATTTAATCCCTGCTTCCCTCTACGAAGGGCCTTTCTTTTACTTTTATGTTAAGTCAGTTTACCTACTTCTTTCTATCTTAGAAGCAAACACTAGTGTCAACTTTGGTGCAACAATTTTTATATGCTCGTATATTGCACTTATTATATGCTTTGTGTTGACAAATATCCATGAGATATATATGTTGAAAGTTGAAAGCAATTGCTGAAACTTAAATCTTTATTTGTATTGGTTAAATACCTTTTGCTTAGAATCTATTGCTTTATGAGTTAACTCTTATGCAAAACTCCTTGATGCTTGTCTCGAAAGTACTATTCATGAAAGGTTTTTGCTTATATGATTCAGTTGTTTGCTCATTATCTACTTGCTAGCAAACTATAGACCATTGACCTGGATCACTTCATTCATAACATGTGCTTTACAGTATTATTTGATCAAGATTATGATTGTAGCATGTCACCTAAGAAATTATTTTGTTTTTATCGTTTTACCTACTCGAGGACGAGTAGAACTAAGCTTGGGGATGCTTGATACGTCTCAAACGTATCTATAATTTCTGATGTTCCATGTGATATTATACCAATTGTTACATATTTTATATACACTTCATAGCATTTTTATGAATTTTCTGGGACTAACCTATTAACAAGATGCCACAGTGCCAGTTCCTGTTTTCTGCTATTTTTGTATTCCAGAAAAGCTAGTCTGGAAATATTCTCGGAATTGGACAAAACTTGGACAGAACCTCCTATTTTTCCAACACGAAGACGGAGTCCAGAGGAGACACGGAGGGGAGCCACGTGGCGCCCACACCATGGGGCCGCGCGGGCCCCCCTGCCACGCCGTGGGGTGGTGTGGGGCCCTCGTGGCTTCGCAGCCGCCGCCTTTTCGCCTATTTATTCCTCCCGACGCGAAAACCCTAAATACCCAAGCCATTATCCACGAAAAGTTCCAGAGACGCCGCCGCCGTTAACCCTAGCTCGGGAGGGTTCAGAAGATCTTCCCGGCACCCTGCCGGAGAGGGGAATCATCACCGGAGGGCTCTACATCACCATGCCTGCCTCCGGAGTGATGCGTGAGTAGTTCATCCTTGGACTACGGGTCCATGGCAGTAGCTAGATGGTTGTCTCTCCACTTTATGCTATCATGTTTAGATCTTGTGAGCTGCCTATCATGATCAAGATCATCTTATTGTAATGCTACATGTTGTGTTTGCTGGGATCCGATGAATATTGAATACTATGTCAAGTTGATTATCAATCTATCTTATATGTTATTTATGATCTTGCATGCTTTCCGTTACTAGTAGATGCTTTGGCCAAGTAGATGCTTGTAACTCCAAGAGTGAGTATTTATGCTAGATAGTGGGTTCATGCCTCCGGTAATTTGGGAGAGTGACAATAACTTCTAAGATTGTGGATGTGCTGTTGCCACTAGGGATAAAATAACCGATGTTTAGCTTAAGGGTACGCCATTAGGTCTAATGCATTTGTTTACTTTACGCACATTACTTAATTCAATTATCCGTTGCTTGCAACTTAATACCAACGGGCGGTATGACAACCTCCCGAGCTTCTATTCCAGTCACTCCGTCGAGTGGGAAAGTCACGCGCTTCCACGCAGTTGGCCGCCGCAACGGACGCAACCAGGTAATAGCCTGCCGAGGATATGCGAACGAAGGAAGAAACCTCTGACGAGCCCATCCATAGTGAATCTGTTGGTTGATGCTATCGATACGGCACGTAAGGATCACTGGGCCATGGTTATTAATCCTAGGTATATACTTTCCCGTACAATGGAACCTCCACCACAACATCAATCCGTGGTTCCATTGCCAGCCAACCATAATAAATATAGCAATTCACATCATTCGAAAATAGGTTTTTCTTTTTCATGCAATGATAATCTATAGTACTTTGTAATTACTTTGGTAAAAATAATCAATCAAGGACATGCAAGTTGGAACTTGCCTTGAGACTGATAGGTAGTGCAGTCTAAAGCTTCCGACGAATTGGGACCCTCGTGTTCTGAAAATCAACATCATTGTCTGTATGAGACAATGTTGAAAAATCCAAATTTATGCTATTATGCATAGGATGCAATGCTTTTCCCCCAGAAATTTATTAAAAGCCTGGATAATGATTTTTTTAAATGGTCTTTCATTCAGATTTTTATTTAGGATGAGTGACATGACTGTCATGATATAGTTCAAATTATACTTTGAACTTAATACATAATTTTTCCCATATTATTTTCTTTGAAAATTAATTTAATTATTTCAAAGTCATTTCCACTTAAGGATCCTTTGAATTTTCCTACAAGAAATAGTTTTCAAAATATCAAGTAGATATTTTATTTGGATCACTTATTTTCTGCTGATATTTGTAGATATTTTTAAATTATTTATAGAATTTTACTTGAATTTATAGCGAGTTTTGAAATTCGGGATATTTTATAAATTCAAATTTTTTGCAAAAAGCCCCTGGTTAAACCAGGTCAAAGGGTGAACTCGGGTCCGGTCCAACCGACCAACCGACCGAGCCACTCTTCTCTCTCTCTTTCACGCTCGAGCCCGAGCTCGACCTCCTCTGGCTCCCGAGTCGCCATCGCCGTCGCCTCCTCGCTCCGGCCAGCTCCGGCCACCTCCGCCGCCGTGGCTTGGGGCAAAACGACCCCCACGCTCCGCTCTTCCCTTCTGCCCAGGCGATTTGTGCCTCTCTTCCTCTCGCGGTCACACGCAACCCAGCCCTAGGGTTAGGGTTTCGGAGCTGTTGCCGCTGCTTCTCCTTCTTCTCCGGCGTGCTCACCATGGCTGGGCGCAGAGCTTCGTCCTCTGTGCCGCCGTGGTGCGGTGGTGCTGGTCTACGACCTCCTTGTGCCCCCTCCAACGGTAGCGTGAGCACTGCCTCGCCGCCGTGGAGCTACGGCCATGGACGCACGGTATGATCCTTTTCCTCCCTCTCTTCTCCTTCTCCTAGTACCTCTACTCGATCTAGATGCTTCTAGGCTTCGGATTAAACATGTATTCCTCTGTTGGTTAGGTTCTTGATGAACAGATGATGATTCTTGATGATTTACTCCTTTATGTGCACTGTCTACCTATTGTGCACCAAGAATGAGATGAATGGTGTAGATCTAGCATGTTTAGATCCTTCCATTACCTCTAGATTCATTGTTGGGAGCATTTCTTGCTCACAGAAGAAGAAAATCTTTTTAGAAAATAAATTCTGAGCTAGAACATGTACTGTATGATCTAGCTGTGATGAAAAATTACTTTAAGCATGATTTAGACAAGTTTTGCTTGCTGTGATGCCTCCTTGTAGAGTTACACAGTAGCTTTCTTGTTAGTTACACAGTAGCTTTCTTGTTTAGAAATGCTTTTTATGCTTTCCTGTGCTTCATCATGTGTACAGATGTGCTAAGCACAGCTAATCCAGCTCTGCTGGTTCACTGCCTTGTGTGGAGGTTTGATAAAAATGAAATAAGAACAGATACTACACTAATGCTATTTTCCCTTGCCTCAAATGCTCAAACAATTGCTACAACAATCAACTTCACTCCCTTTCCTCTCTCTTTCCTATTTCTTGCACAAAACAGAAGTACTCTATTGTGCTATTTGCTTTTCTACAACACCATACCTTGCTAAGCAAGGCTCTGTTTAGAACAGATGCTGATAATAAGCTCTCTAGCTTGGTTCTGTCATTTACAGAACCTGCTTAGTCTCTCTCTAGCAATTTGGGTCAACCTGCTATTGTTGAGCAGCTTGAGCTTCTGGAAAATGATGTTAACCTGCGTCTTGTGGAATTTGCCTCCTCCTCCTCGCTGCTTCAAATTTCCTAGTGTGTATTTAACTAGATGAAATGGCTTGTGGTGGATGGATTTAGGTAATTTCCATGATGTGCTAGTGGTTTGTGGTTGTTCTTGGTGAAGAACAGATGGAAATGGTGCTACTGGCTCTGCTGGTGCTTGTGAAATGTGTGATTTGTGTTTGCTGCGAGTTGTGTGATCTGTGGCTGTGGTCTGGCCCTCTATTTATACAGATTTGATGATTCCTTGGCTTGTGACACCCGGATAAATGGCTGTGGTGATTCACCTGCTTGCAGTGGCCCCTCTCCACCTCGAGCTGCTTATTTGGACTGCTTTTACACATCTTTTAACAATGGAGATAAGCTCCTGCTGCTCCTGCGCAGTTCATCACCCCTTGGTGATAAACTCTGAGTCATTCTTGAGTCATTGTTCTTATCTTGATCCAGATATTTTTGATGGTTTGCTTGGCTGTGAAGGAAATGATTTGTGATGTCGGCTTGGTTTGATTATCTCAAGTGTATGTGCAAATAAGCTAGTTCTTAGCTTAATAAGTGGGATTAGGATCCATTTGTCTAATACATTGGCAAATGTGATACCAAATTGTTGCTTTTATTACCATTTGCCTCCTGGTTTAATTGTGGAGTTTGTAAGTTTATGTGTTGTTTTGTTTGTAAGATCATGAGATCAAAATGCTCTAAACAGCACTAGCTACCTTTGCTCTTGGTTGCCTAAAATGGTTCTGTGCAGTGCTGCAATTATGCCTTTGCCCCTTCTGTTGCCTTTGGATTAATTGTAACACCCCACTCCTTGGAAGCCAGAAAAAAACATAGTTGTGAGAGAGACAAAAATCAGGGGGAACAAAAACTTTTTGAAATGTTTCAATAATGATAGTGTTTTCCTTCCTATTGCTCTGTTTGACCTGCTGTGACTTGCTAGAGGTGTGATCCTTTCTTGTTTAATTCTTGGAGTGGTTATGCTTGTTTGTTTGTGAGCGTGTGGATCTAGTTAATTGGTAAACCTATCAACATGAGGACTTTATAAAAAGGATCTTCTTCAGCTCCTGTCCTTAGATATCTTCCTAGCTTCTGAAATCTTCCAACTTAGGAGTCATGTTATTGGGGCAGCATCTTGCTCTTCTCATCAATACACCATCAGGGATCTCATGTTCCATATCTATACTTTCCATCCAAGCTATGAAAGTAAATCATGATACTCTCTAACATCTTATTTCAAAGCCCTTTTTTATGACTTTCTAAATTAGTGACTATATCCTTCTTATCTTGGCAGTCTTTATTTAATCACTTCTTAATCTTTTTGAGCTCCATCAAATATTCTTTCCTCATCCTCATGATTTGTGTCTTACATCTAAGGTGGTCAATTTTCTTATCTTGGCCCTTAAAATAGTTTCCTTCTTTTCAAGTCTTGATGTCTACTAAAAGACTCTTGTTTTCCTTGTTTTCAAAAGAAACCTCAAATGTTTTTCAAAGGATTTATTTATTCAAAATCTCTTCTGTGATCCCATATTATATGCCCTCTCATCCCCATTCAAAAATATATGGTTTGAAAACATTTTCTTATTTATTATGTTTTATTTTCCAAAAAGGCCAGGAGTGAATCTTAGAATATTTTGTGAATAAAACTATTTCCAAAATTCTTAGCAAAATCACCCAACATCCTTGTGGTCATTTGTGATCCCTTCATTTAAAAATATTTACCTTTATTATTCAAAACCTTGGAGAGAACTTGACAAAACCTTCTCTGCACCTATCTTCATTCCTGTTAAGAGGTAGCATCTTGGCACCTCTGTCACAACTTGAAAACTTGCTCTTTAAATCTTATTCTTGCCATGGTATTGAAGTAATGTGTTATTACTTCACTGTAAAGCCAAGGGATTTCCTGTTGGGATTTGATATGGTGGTGATATCATGCTCTCATTGTGCTATTAAATAACAGTGCTGAGATGCTGTTAAAACATAGCATTTCTTCCTCTTTAATTCTTCTAGCTAGATCTCTTTTCTGGATGCATTCTGTAGGTATCATCCATAATTGGAGTGAGTACCGTTTTAAAAAAATAATCTCACTCCCTTTGGAATAGTGAAAACCCACAAGATCATCTGTTGAACCTAGCTACTCACTGACAGAACTCTGGGACTTAGAATTTTTCTAAGTCTGAAGCTGGAATTTTCTGAAATCTGTCAATTTGATTCAGATTTCGAATTTTGATTCAAATCTCTACAAAACCTCTCTCTCTCTCACCTGGGCAGATCATCTCCACCCCACCCTGGCCCCACATGTCATCCTCTCCCTAGCCAGCTTGGCACCCTCACCTCTCTCCTTCTTCCCCCGTGGCCAATGGTGGCTCACTTCCCCCTCTTCTCACTGGTCCGGACACATCATCCGACCACCCTCTCTCTGTCCCCCTCCCCACCTCCCACCCGAGCCAATAGAAGAGCTCCAAGCTCACCCCTCTCTCCCCCTCACCCGAGAAACCCTAGATCGGGTGAGGTAGTCAAAACCCCCACCCGAGCCCCCTTCTGTGCGCTCTCCTTGCCCATCACACTCCACTCCCATCCCTCTCTCACTCCCTGCTCTATCTCTCGAGCTCAACCTCTCTGCTGCCGAGGAGAACTGGATTTTCTCTCGGTGCCCGGCGGAGAAGAACGGCCCCTGCCGGCGCCACAAGCCTCCCTCCTTCGCCATTTTTGTCCTCCTGGGATCACCTTGGATGAATCTACCTCACCCGTCCCTTCTTTTTGTCCCAGGTTCCCTGCAGCCGCCGCCGCCATTGACGACCCGTGGAAACCGACCTCGACGCCGCCGTCCACCGGGAGCACGCCGGCGGGATCTTCTGCTGCCCCTGACCTCCCCTTCACCTCCGCATCCGCCCCCAGCCCTCGGAGACCTCCTGCATGCGCCCTAGGTGAGCCACCCTTGCTCGACCGCCATGGCCGAGCTTCTGCTTCCGTTTGGCAGGAAGAGAGGGAGGCGACGAACAGGGGCCGTCAGATCTCTGATCGACGGTCTTGTTTGAATCACGCTGCGTCTAATCCTGGCCGTCGGTGCTCAGATCGACGGCAGCTTACCCGTTCGGTCGCGCGCGCAGCGCCGTGGGCCGGACCGACGCAGTTCGGCCCAGCTCGCCTCAGATCTGGCCCGATTCATTATTTTCCCTCCGTGGTTTTATTCTTTTCTAAGTAGATCTGTTTCTGTCCTGTTACTTTAATTCGAGATGAAATTGTTAAACTTAATATTTCTGCAAACTAAAAATCACAGTGGTACTTCTTTGAGTGTAGAATCATATTCAACTTGCAGATCTGAAAAATATTACTTTGAGTGTCCTTGAAAAATGTTTTGCTATCACTGGTCTGAAACAATGTTTTGTTAATTACTTGAGTTTGGCAGATCCAAATTGAGTGAATCCAATTGTTTTGGAAAGCTATTGACAGTAGCTTTCAGTAGAAATTTGTATCATGTCCTTTGGATGCCTAGAATTAAAGTTGTGTGCATGTGTAGATTAAGGCAGTGAGCACTTGGTGCATTTTTAGTAATTTTTGTGAATTAGATTTTGGAGCAAATCCAATTGTGTTAGTTCCTGATAGTATCCTAGAGTTTAGATCCAAGTTTGTGTGATGTTTTGTTTAGTAGAACTCTCTGATTAGAATTGTTAGTGAAACTAGTGTTTCTGCCCCTTTCTAGATTAATTAAATTAAGTGGTTTATTTTTTAGGACTTTGTGTTTTAGATGTGTTGGTACTGTTGTTAGCAAAATAGAACTGTTTTGTTTGTCTTAATATGTTAGTACTGTTAGTGGCTTGTGTGAGGCTTGATTTGAGTTTAAATTGTGTTGGTTAGTGGTGTTTGAAGTCTCCAACTTTTAGCTAGTTATGCTTGTGTTACTGGGAATTTTGTGTTAGCTAAATAGTCTTTTTAACTAAGTTTGTAGCTTCTGGTTGTGTAGGTTTGTTAGAAGTTCTTAGCCTTGCAAGTTAGTAGTAGTCCCTAAAAGGTGCTTAATCACTACATTAAGCCTATCCTTATGAAAGGGGAGAGTGTGGTGATTGCTAAACTTGTTTGTTAGATAATAGTCTTGTGTCTTGTTTATTGCTTGTTAATTAAGCTTGATGTTTGCTTTGTTTGGAATGCCTTGCTGTACGATTGATTGTGTATTAGTTAGTGAGTAGCATCTCAGTCACCCCTGGTGTGTAGGAGTACTTTAGATATCTAACTTTTGTCTGAAGTATTTCCTTGTGTTTGAATGCCAGTTGTCACTTGTTTGCTTGTTTACTTTAGATTGTTGTCAACCCGCATTCGTAGTTTTGACGGTAGTCCGTTTACTTTCCGGTACCTTAGGACCGCGAGAGGAGGAGCTGTACGTGGGAACTGAACCCGTGTACGAGGAAGAGCAAGACCAGGGACACTTTGCTGAACAAGGCAAGCCACCTCAACCAACCCTTATACCAGTACTTACATAAGCATGTTTTGTCTTCAAGAATAAAATAATGCATGTTTTAATTCTTTTGTGGCGACTTGCCACCCAAAAACTATTTTCAAAAATGTTGTTTGGCCAAAGGATATCTACTAGTTATAATAGGTTTATTAAAGTAAAACTTTACTTGAGAAGCCTTTTTACTGAAGGCGCTATCAAGAAAATTAATTTCTTTAGTTATATATATCCATACTCTCATCTCAAAACTATAGGATGGGGACCTGGTTTTTACGAAAATGTTTTCGGAGGAAAAACCCGAGTCGCTGGGAGCACTCGGAGAGAAAGTGTTTTACAAAACCCGAGATGCTGGGAGCAACCGGAGAAGTTTACGAAAACCCGAGATGCTGGGAGCAAATCGGAGATGCTTACGAAAACCCGAGCTGCTGGGAGCAGTCGGAGAAGATGTTTTTGGAAAACAAAGTACAGCCCTAGCGGATCTTGCCCGACAATTTTAACAGTATAACCACATTACTCCAAAATGGGCACGGGGCCTTTTGGAAGCTTGTTTGTGCTAGTGCGCGCTTTGCCTCAAAATGGCTAGACGGGGTTCGAGTCCCCTGAACCGAATGCCGCAATAAGGATATTGGGCATACACAGTGTGGGGTTAAAGTCCCTACCGGGAAGCAGCGGTGGGTCTCCTGTCATGGCGGTGTGAGACTAGGGGTAACCGGTTGCAAACGGCTAGCTCACTCGGTGCCGGGGAGGCACAAACCCTTCGAGGAGGTCGACCGAGGTACTAGCATCGACATAGTGGAAGTTAGGATTGGCGGTCTGATGGGTGCATGCTGTCTCGGTACAGTCCGTGGTTGTCCACGGCAGACTGTCCATATCTTGTGGTGAAAGTGTACAACCTCTGCAGAGTGTAAAACTATTCGAATAGCCGAGTCCTCGGTCATGGACGGTTGGAAGGCCACCGATCTAGGCGTGCGGGCATTTTTGTTTTAAAAAGGAAAAGTGGTTTTGTTGGAAAACAAGGAGGCAACAAGAAGGTACCTGGGAGGTACGGGTTTTGGGGGAAGACAGTTGGTCTCGGGGAGTCAACTGGTCGGAACCCGGAGAAAGGAAAGAGGGGTATCCCTATCCTATTGTTATAAAAAGGTTTGCAAAAGAATTCCTAAAAATCGTGGGGGCAGATTCTTCTATTCCTGCATTTTTGACAAAGGCAGGGATATGTGCAAACCCCTATGCCCAAAAGCATCTTTTCGAAAAACTAAGCCGTATAGTCGTATATATCAGCCAACCCAGTTTTCGAAAAATGTTTTTCTTCTGCATTACCATGAAAACTTAAGCCTTGAGGGGGATTTTGCAAGTACATCATTGTACTTACGGCTGTGTCCCTGGATATTCAAATGTCCAGATTCAATCGAGGAAGCTTACGACAAGGAAGAGGAGCACGCCGGCGACCATGCCGACTATGCCGTCGAACGCGTCCGGTGGTGACGAGGGCCGACGCTAGTCACGAGCTTCCGCTGTATCTTAGGTAGTTCCGTCCTGCGCGACGATGATTTGCAGACTTGGTCGTGAGACCATGGTGTGTTGTAAGACTTTATTCATACGACTCGAATGATGTAACTCTTGATACCATGTCGATTATGTGATTGCAATGCACTGATCATTGGGATTGCGATCTTTTACATAACGTGGGTACTTCGGACGGTGGTTTCCGAGGGGCCCCTACATTAATGAGCATGATCTAAATTGATCAGTCCGACTGTTGCCTTTGGATTATTTGCATTCTCCACGACCTAGCCTAATTAAACCATAGTTTTGGTTAGGCTAAAACCAGGTTCAATACAGTAACATGCCAGCACCAAATGGTGTTGGCAACATTCTAACACTAACCCCCATTATTTCTTTCTTTGTGTTGTTTGTTTTGCAGGTTTGAAGATCTCCAAGACACATGAAGATTTAGTTTAGGAATTTTGTTTCTCTATTTTGTAATATTTCATACTTGTTGCAAAGATGCAATTGTAAATCAGATTGTAATAATCAGTTTATATTTATATGTAAAGAAATGATCTTGTGTGTGAGAATTGATTCAAATATTTGAAGTTGTGAAATATATTACTTATGTTTTTTGTGTTGATATTATTTGAAATGAGTTATTCACAATCTTTTGAATTCATATACTTGTGTTTTGGCAATATGTATATTGCGTGTGAATTAAGAATGGAGAAGTTATAGAAATGATTTGAACTTAGGGGTTTATAAAAAATGTCCATGTTAAAATTTAAATGTTCATTTTGAAAAGATACTACTAAGGTTTTGAAAATATGTCGTAGGGTTCATCGACATCTCTCAACTAACTGTCAATGTCTGACTTCCAGACCATCGACACTCGTCTGATATCGACCCTCGATACTTTTAACACAAAAGCGCGAAAATTTTCCAGATTTCACCAAAAGATGCATGAATGCACAAATGAAATTCCTATTTCTACCCTCTCGAGTCCTATAACTGCGGGTGTTACAGACAAATTCCTTGTTATTTGTTTGGCACCATCATTCGACATGCGCGCGTCAGACCCACGCTCTCTGTGAGGTTCACTCTCGACAAATTCCTTGTTATCATGGTGACAATTGTTGATCCCATGCTGATATCCATGCGAGATTCTGTATGTTTCGAGCTACGAGAGCAGGCACTACATGTTTTTATGCTAGATGGATGAATAGTTAAAACTTTACGAATATGCTTTACCTAAGTATTACCTCTCGACCTAACAAGGTAAATATCTTCTTTTTTTTGCATGTGAAAAGCGTGCTCTCTTCTTTATTTCCTTTTCCAGGCGAGCGAGCACCATTTTGACTCTCGAGCTCACATGTTCCTATCCGTTTAAAAAAAATTAAAATTTGAAGAAAGTGGCAACAAACATACGTTAGTGCTCTAAATGAAAGGGATCGTAGGCAGAAAACAAAAAAATTCCTAACAACGATAATCTTAAACTAGCCAGGATCTATACTATGCAGATATAGTAATACGCAGGAGATCGATATACATACCCTTGTAGACCGAAAAGCGGGGATCATGCTCCCGCACAAGCGTTGTCGATGAAGCCGACGAAGCTGACCTCAAGGTCGTGTAGAGGAAGAAGACCTCTGAGCGCCACAGGCGTGGTACCTCGCAGGGAATCGCACACGTACGGCGAAGATGACTTCCTCCGGGCTCCGATCCAGGGACGAGCAGCGGAAGACTTGGACCGGAAATCCAGCAGCACGGCGGTGTGCTTTTGGTGGAGAAACACTCACCCCGTACATGACTCCAATTGCGGAGTCACGATTTAACGGGAGAGAGAGAGAGAAATTGGTGTGTCTTTCAAAGGCAAAGGGGCACCCATATATATAGGTGGACGAGGGAGTCCATCTCCCTTAGCTAAACCATGTGGGACTAAACCCCACATGGCCTAGCCGGCCAAGGAGGCAGCCGGCCACCTAGGTGGGCCCCATTCGGCCCACCTAGGGCGGCTAGCCCTCCTCCCTCCCTTTTTTTTCTTTTTCTCTTTTTGGGATTTCCCCTAATGGGCCTCTAAGGCCCATTTAGCTTTTAATGCCTTTTAAATTAGAATTTAATTAAATAAAAAATATATTTAATCATTAATTCAACAAACTAATATCAAATACATTTTATCTAATTAATTCTAGCTCCGAAAACTATTTCGTCGCTCTCCGATCTCCATCGGAACTCTCCCGGAACATTTCCGGTGCTCTCTTTTATTTTCTCTTATATTTCCAATCTATTATAAATGTCATCCTCCCTTAAGTGTGTTACCCTAGCGGTTCGAGATCTCTCCAGACATAATCGAGACACACTCTCCGATTTAATGATTAATTCGTGGACCTTGGATACCCAGAATTAGTCCCTGTGAGATAACGAATAACTTTATCGTTCGAACCTAGACGTCGAGTCTTAAACCTTTTGCCTGGCGATACTTAGCGTGTCCGAGACTCGTTCATAGATATCATGATACCTAGCTTGACCTCGTTATCGACAACACCATCTTCTACTCGTCCGTGATAATATGTCCCCGTGACCTAGTCACATGCTTGCAAGCTTATTTGACATAATCTCACCGAGTGGGCCCAGGAGTATCTATCCTGCTATACGGATTGGCAAATCCCGCTCTTGATCCCTCATCTCAACATACTCCCTTCCGATACCCGAGAGGGACACCGTTATTGTCATACTATATAAGCAATGACGTTTGATGCAATCAAAGCATCTTCCAGGAATAGCGATAAGAATTGATCTCACGGTCAAAGGCGTAATGACTACATCTTACAAATATTGGGTATGTCCATCACATCATTCTACGAGCGATATGACTCCATTGTCAACTGACACCGTTGTCACATAATCGAGAAACCTCGATCATCGATTGCACAATGGACTAGTCACGTAGAGGCTACTAGGGACCTGGTTGTCTACGTACCACACGTGTATTAATGTTTCCACTTAATACAGTTATAGCATGATACAAAAACGTATTATGAACAAATGAGATACGATAAATAAAACACTTTATTAATTGCCTCTAGGGCATATCTCCTTCAGTCTCCCACTTGCACTAGAGTACAATTTATTCCAGATTACAACTTGGTAAAAGCCTAACACCCATAGCATTCTGGTGTTTTACATGCTTGTCTAGTGGAAGAGGCTTTGTCAGGGGATCTGCCACATTCAGATCCGTATGCACTTTGCAAATCTTCACATCGCCTTCCTGTACATACTGTCGTATCACATGGAAGCGTCGGAGAATGTGTTTGGCAGTTGAGTGAGACCTTGGTTCCTTCGCGTTAGCAATAGCACCCGTGTTGTCGCAGTAGAAGGTTACGGGTCTTGCGCGCTAGGGAACACTCCAAGCTCGATGATGAACTTCCTCAGCCATACAGCTTCATTCGCGGCTTCTGAAGCAGCAATGTACTCCGATTCCATTGTAGATTGGGCCACTATAGGTTGCTTCCCGCTTCTCCAGCTTACAGCGCCACCGTTCACCTTGAAAATATATCCTGTCTGTGACTTTGAGTCATCTGGATCTGTGCAGAAACTTGCATCAACGTAACCTGTTACGCCAAGTTCTTCTTCACAGTCTCCATACACAAGGAACATTTCCTTTGTCTTCTTGAGATGCTTAAGAATGTTCTTAACAGCTATCCAATGATCCTTTCCAGGATTACTTTGGAACCGACTCGTCAAACTAAGATGGCATACATCGGGTCGAGTACTTAACATGGCATACATGATCGAACCTATGGCTGAGGCATAGGGATGTTTAGCCATCTCGGCTTTATCATGTGCCGTCACAGGGCACTGAGACTTTCTCAATACCTTATTCTTGATGACAGGCAGAGAACCTTTCTTTGCCGTCTCCATACCGAACCGTTTCAGTATCTTATCAAGATAAGTACTCTGACTTAACGCTAATAGACGCCTTGATCTATCACGATAGATTTTAATGCCTAATACGTATGCAGCTTCTCCTAAGTCCTTCATTGAAAATTTACTGTTTAAATATTTCTTCACGCTATTCAGAAGATCCACATTATCCCCAATTAGTAATATATCATCCACATATAGAACTAGGAACACAACCGAGCTCCCACTCATTTTCTTGTAAATGCAGGTCTCTTCCGCATTTTGGATAAATCCAAAACCTTTGATCACCTCATCAAAGCGGAGATTCCAGCTCCGAGATGCTTGCTTCAGTCCATAAATGGAACGCTGAAGTTTGCATACCTTGCCAGCATTTTCTGGATCGACAAAACCTTCAGGTTGTACCATATACAACTCTTCCTCAATGTTGCCATTTAGGAACGCTGTTTTGACATCCATCTGCCATATTTCATAATCGTAATATGCAGCAAGTGCTAGCAAAACCCGAATAGACTTTAGCATCGCTACCGGTGAAAACGTTTCATCGTAGTCAATTCCATGAACTTGTCGGAAACCCTTTGCGACAAGCCGAGCTTTATAGACGGTCACATTACCGTCAGCATCAGTCTTCTTCTTAAAAATCCATTTATTCTCGACGGCCTTGCGCCCTTCGGGAATCTCCATCAAAGTCCATACTTTGTTGTCATACATGGATCCTATTTCGGATTTCATGGCTTTAAGCCATTTCTCGGACTCGGGCCCTTCCATAGCCTCTTTGTAGTTCGTAGGTTCGTCTTGTTCAATTAACATGACGGTGCAGACCAAGTTGCCGTACCACTCTGGTGTGGCACGTGTCCTTCCAGACCTACGAGGTAGAATAGCATCCTCGACATTTGCTCCCACTCCATCTGTGGAGGACGGTTCCGGAACAGTTTTCGTTGCGCCACTCGGAATTTCGAGTTCAGGATCAACGATCTCGTCGAGGTCTATTTTCCTCCCACTTACTCCTTTGGCGAGAAACTCCTTCTCGAGAAAGGTGCCGTTCTTCGCGACAAACGTTTTGCCCTCGGCTTGGTTGTAGAAGGTGTATCCTATGGTTTCCCGCGGATACCCTACAAAGACGACTTTCTCCGATTTCAGTTCGAGTTTGTTGGGCTGTAGTTTCTTAACGTACGCCTCACAACCCCAGACCTTCAGGAACGACAACTTGGGTTTCTTGCCATGCCATATCTCATACGGTGTCGTTTCTACGGATTTGGACGGAGCCCTATTTAAAATGAATGCGGTTGTTTCTAACGCATATCCCCAAAATGATACAGGCAAGTCGGTAAGAGACATCATAGACCGGACACTATCTAATAGGGTACGATTACGTCGCTCGGACACACCGTTGCGTTGCGGTGTTCCAGCCGACGTAAGTTGCGGCACAATGCCACAGGCCTTCAGATGTGTGCCAAACTCAAAACTCAAATATTCGCCACCACGATCGGATCGAAGGTGCTTGATTTTCTTGTTGAGTTGATTTTCAACTTCACTTGGAAATTCTTTGAACTTTTCAAACGTTTCAGACTTGTGTTT
The DNA here is from genome assembly GCA_947311845.1 of Poa pratensis. Lineage (NCBI taxonomy): Eukaryota > Viridiplantae > Streptophyta > Magnoliopsida > Poales > Poaceae > Poa > Poa pratensis. The sequence continues at coordinate 4,101,048 of CAMZMU010000080.1, read as the reverse complement.
CATCAAATAGATATACCCATATCTACTCAAGTCATCGGTGAAGGTGACAAAGTAACGATAACCACTGCGTGTCGACACGCTCATTGGCCCACACACATCTGTATGTATGACTCCCAGCAAGTCCGACGCCCGTTCCATGAAACCATTGAACGGTGCCTTGGTCATCTTGCCCATGAGGCATGGTTCGCATGTATCGAGGGATCCAAAATCCAACGAGTCTAAAAGTCCATCAGTATGGAGTTTCTTCAAGCGCTTTATACCAATATGACCGAGACGGCAATGCCACATATACCACTAGTACAGAACGACGCATCGGAAACGGGCCAAAAACCCCTTCGGCAACGGAGAAAGGGTCTGTGTCCCCGCCTCTGTCACTGATGTGAAGGCCTTCATTGGTAACGGAGGCCAAAAACCGTTTCCGATGAGGTCTCCATTTGGCAACGGTTGTGCGCAGACCTCCGTTTCCTTAGTTTTCCTTCATCAGATACGGAGTTTGCCATCCACCCGTTTGCACTGAGCATTTCTCATATTCAGTTACAGGATGCCACGTTTACAAATGCCACTAGATACTTAAAATCTCACAGCACAAGCTCAAATACTAAAACGGTAACAGATTTCATTCATATCACAATGTAACTTTACATTTCCATCACAATTTCACCTTTACAATTGCATCACAAGATGTGACAAACATAAGAGGTAAAACGATAACAGATTTCATCTATACTAAGCCTATCATGTCAAAGAACGGAAAGAATATATGATTTCTTCCCTACATCCTTTTCCACAATCCTCGCAGGTGTCACTCTAGCTATCTCTTCTTATCTCAACTTCTTGAGAGAAGGATGTTGAAGCTTTGGACCCTATACATTAGTAAATAGAGTTACAATTGTTAAATACGTATGCTAAAACAAATACACTATGAATTTAAGCAAGCTGAAACGATATCTTACCTATGTCTTGAGGTGGCTCTTATTGATGAACCGGAGCAGCCAACACACGGCTTGTCAACAAGATATTGCGATGTCAGCAGCTTCATAGGATGCCTGACAACGATCATCCTTTCCATGGAGGCCACCACCGGCTCTGGATTTTTTATGCAGTGTCACCGAAATCTAATCTAATACATCACCGATGTGACATTTCGGCGACACTGTATAAAACACTCTTACTTAAAAAAGTATTTTATGCAGTGTACCAAAACGTCACAATAGCGACGGTGGATATGTATGGTGGAGTTTGAAAGGGAACAGCTTGATATCCCTAAATGTAAATATGGATTTATGTTAGTTCTGACACTACTAGATAGAACAAACAATTTAACACAATAATATGAAGTATACAGTAGTATATAGTGTGTCCTGACCTGTGTATATAATTGGAGGCCATTATGGGAAAGTCAACAAACAATACTCTCTTGAGTAATGTTCGTTGTTTGTTCTGTGTCTCCGACTTTTTTATGCAGTGTCACCGAAATAGACTCCTGTTTTCACATGGACTAGTTAGCTAAACTACAACCGGTTGCAAGTGCACAATAGGCAAGTTAACTACATCAAGAAATGATCTAGATAGAACTACCGGATGTGAACTGAACTACTATCAACAAGTTAGCGAAACTACAACCGGTTGCAAGTGCACAATAGGCAAGTTAACTACATCAAGAAATGATCTAGATAGAACTACCGGATGTGAACTGAACTACTTTCAACAAGTTAGCTAAACTACAACTAGTTGCAAGTGCACAATAGGCAAGTTAACTACATCAATAACTGATCTAGATAGAACTACCGGATGTGAACTGAACTACTTTCAACAAGTAAACTAAACTACAACTAGTTGCAAGTGCACAATAGGCAAGTTAACTACATCAAGAAATGATCTAGATAGAACTACCGGATGTGGATCTGATACCTTCTTCACGTCGCCGTTGGATCGATCTAGCAGATCCGGAAGTGGTGGAGGCAGAGGAAGCGGACAGAGCGACGACCTCGCCGTGTCGGGCGAGATGGCGAAGACCTCGCCGTGTCGGGGGACATGGCGAACACCTCGCCGTGTCGGGGGAGATGGCAAAGACCTCGCCGTGATAGCCGTCGTCTGGGCGGAGACGGTGCCGCCACGGCGCCGGCGATGGCCGCAACGCCAGGAGGGCCGCCACGAACAGATCTAGCATGCTGGGACAGAGTGAGGAAACGAGTGTTAAGTTTTGCTCTGTACGCCCATATATATAGGTAAAACATAGGAAACGGTTCTTTAGAAGGACCGTTTCCTTTGTGTTTCTTCCACTGAGGTGTGGGACCTACGCGCCCACTCTGTGGAATTTCTTCTACTCTCTGGAATAATATTTTCCTAATCTCTACTATATGGAGAAAACCACTTATAGGATACTTATATTATATTAGTGATTACTACATTACATACGCAGTACATATTAATAATAATAAAGTAAATTACAGTTAGAGAACTTATAGAACTACTACTAGCTACTTCTTATTTTTCTTGCGCCCTGCTTCCGCGCAATCCTCGTCCTTCTCATGGCCTGGCTTATTGGGGGCCATTGGAGGTGGTGGCGGCGGTGGCAGCATATCGGAGGCGGTGGCGGTCCTACGTGCCCACTCCGGGGCTCCCTTCTTCGGGACCGGCGCCTCCGCCTCGTCCTCCTCGTCGTCCTCCTCCTCCTCCTCCACCTCCTCCTCCTTCTCCTCTTCGGTTGACTCGTCATCAGAATCAACCTTCGGCGGGCCCAGCATCAAGGTGGGATCATGGAAGTTGGCGTATTCGTCGTCGCTCGTCTCCGGCGTCGGTCCTTCAACGGACTCGCTGCTGACGGGGGGACTGTCCCGCGGCGACTCAGTGTGCTCCTGTGTGTCGTTGCTGCGAGGCATCTTCGCTAATCAGTAGGAGGGAGCGAGCGAGCGAGAGAGAGAGAGCAGATTCGGTGGCGTCTTGAGCTAGCAAGGATTGGGGTTTTCAAGAAGTAGTGGGCGGTGCCACTACGCCATGGCATTTACTCGCCTCGCTTCGAATTCCAAGATGGAACGTGTCCACATTGGAAACGGACACCCAAAAGTCTCCGTTGCTATAGAGGCACATATCGGAAACGGAGCCAGAATTAAGACCGTTGCCAATACTATGGGTAACGAAGTTAATACTTTCTCCGTTACCTATGTTGACGGGCCAGCCGCGGCCCAGGTCAGGTTTGTACGCACTGGCCGCGCGGAAAGCGCGATTCTCCATCGTCTAACGCCTGCCGTTTCCATAGAGGGGTATCCGATGTGTCGTTCTGTACTAGTGTACATGGCGGTATCACCACTAAGTTTAATCCTCTTGGCATCTACGTTATGAATGTGAGTACTACGATCGAGATTCAGCAAGAATAAACCATTATTCACAGGAGCATCAACATAAAAGATATCATTCATCGAAATAGCACAACCACTTGATACTGAATTGAATGAATATCTGTCTTGCAACAAGCAAGAACCACTTATAATGTTTACACTCAGAGACGGTACAAAATAATATTTATTTAAAACCAAAACTAATCCCGATGGTAAATGTAGAGGGAGAGTGCCGACAGCCACCACGTCAACTTTTGATCCATTGCCGACGCGCATCGTCACCTCATCCTTCGCCAGGCACCGTTTATTCTGTAACTCCACCTGAGAGTTACAAATGTGAGCAACAGAACCGGTATCAAATACCCAGGTATTACTCCGGGCGCATGTAAGGTAAACATCAATAACATGTATATCACATATACCTTTCTCTTTCCCGGCAATCTTGCCGGCCTTCTTGTCTTCCAGGTACTTGGGGCAGTTGCGCTTCCAGTGACCATCTCCCTTGCAGTAGAAGCATTCCACGCCAGGTTTGGGACCAGATTTGTTGGCCTTGGACTTGGCAACGTGTTTGCCATCCTTCTTGGGCTTCCAGTTCTTCCTTCCCTTGCCGCCAGATTTCTTAAAATCGACGGTCTTGTTGACCATCAACAGCGTGTGCTCCTTCTTGATTTCCACCTCAGCAGTCTTGAGCATCACGAACACCTCAGACAGGGACTTAGTCATGCCCTGCATGTTGTAGTTCATGACGAAGCCTTTGTAGCTAGGAGGCAACGATTGCAGCACCCTATCAATCGCCAGCTCATCAGGAATCTTGCATTCCAGAGCGTTCAGGCGTTGAACGTAGCCAGACATTTTGACCACGTGCTCGCTCACACTGCTATGCTCTTCCATCTTGGCTGACAAGAAGAGCTCAGAAGCTTCATACCTCTCAGCCTTAGCCTGCGACGCAAAGACAGCTTTGAGATCAGAAATTATCTCAAAAGCACTCATCTTCTCAAAGCGCTTTTGCAGGTCGGCTTCCATGGCGTAGAGCATGCCACTCTGGACAAAGGAGGAATCCTCCGACTTGGTCTGATAGACCTTCTTCTCGTCATCGGAGGCGTTGTCTGCAGGAGGGTCACCTATGGCGGCTTCAAGGACGTAGCCACCTTGTGGGGAGTGAGGAGGATCCTCAGGTTGCGGAACCAGGACATGAAGTTCGACCCATTGGTCTTAAGCTTTTCTTTCTCAAAAAACAGGTCTAGGTTAAAGGTGGGGCGAGACATCTACAATGGAATTTGCAAAAACATAAGACTTTGTTCATAAATAATTGAGTTCAAGTTTTTAGAAAATAAACTACAAGAACTCCCACTCAAACGAATATCCCTCTAATCGTTTCAGTGATTACACGACCCTAATCCATTGTGCAACCCCTCATCGTCAGAGCCGGCAACACAACTTCAAAGGTAGACATCGGAATGTCAATCACAACAACTCTGTGACTCATGCTCGACCTTTCGGTCACCGTGTTCCGAGGCCATGTCTGTACATGCTAGGCTCGCCATTATAACCTCAAGCGTAAACGCTTGTGCAAACATGTCTTACACCCACTGTATGCGAACGACGATATGTATGACACCCGATCGTCACGGCCTGCCTCATAACGTAGAACTTTCTTGGTGGTGCACGCCAAAAGGGAGAACACTAATGGTATTTTGGAGGGATCATCTTATATTACTACCGCCGTGTAACTAATATATAACAATATATATATATATATATATATATATACACACAATATAAGATGCACTCAAAAACATCAAATGTAATGCGTCATGATATGGTCTTGCGCCGATGGTCTCCTTCGCGCCCACAGTTTATAAACAATTTAATAAACCTACCTTGACCATATCATATTGCCCCTGCAAAATAAAGTTAGACGCTCTCTACTTTATATTTTGCATATTTTACGTGGCTAGGGGCTGTCGTAAATAGAACCGCTTCATACCTACGAACCTATGACCACAACAACGATCAAATAATTGCATGTTTATTTATCCCTTTCGGGCCCTCCATTGAAAATGCAAGACCAACTAAAGAGAGAGAGACAGACACCCGCCAGCCACATATACGGTACAAGCCGTATGTCAGTTGTGGAACCAGTCTCGCGTAAGCGTACGCGTAAAGTCGGTCCGGGCCGCTTCATCAACTCAATGCCGCCGGAAAAGCAAGTGCACGCTAGAGGGTAGCAAATAAAAGAACGATGCCCCCGTGATAAACACGGGTTCTAAAAGCGTACAGTTATATCTACGCATAGATCGTCTGATACCACTGAAGGGGATCGTAGGCAGAAAACAAAAAAAATTCTAACAACGATAACCTTAAACTAGCCAGGATCTATACTATGCAGATATAGTAATACGCAGAGATCATATACATACCCTTGTAGACCGAAAAGCGGGGATCACGCTCCCGCACAAGCGTTGTCGATGAAGCCGACGAAGCCGACCTCAAGGTCGTGTAGGGAAGAAGACCTCCGAGCGCCACAGGCGTGGCACCTCGCAGGGATCGCACACGTACGGCGAAGATGACTTCCTCCGGGCTCCGATCCAGGGACGAGCAGCGGAAGACTTGGACCGGAAATCCAGCAGCACGGCGGTGTGCTTATGGTGGAGAAACACTCACCCCGTACACGACTCCAATTGCGGAGTCACGATTAAACGGGAGAGAGAGAAATCGGTGTGTCTTTCAAAGGCAAAGGGGCCCATATATATAGGTGGAGGAGGGAGGCCATCTCACTTGGCTAAGCCATGTGGGACTAAACCCCACATGGCCTAGCCGGCCAAGGAGGCAGCCGGCCACCTAGGTGGGCCCCATTCGGCCCACCTAGGGCGGCTAGCCCTCCTCCCCCTTTTTTTTCTTTTTCCCTTTTGGATTTTCCCCTAATGGGCCTCTAAGGCCCATTTAGCTTTTAATGTCTTTTAAATTCGAATTTAATTAAATAAAAAATATATTTAATCATTAATTCAACTAATTAATATCAAATACATTTTATCTAATTAATTCTATCTCCGAAAACTATTTCGTCGCTCTCCGATCTCCATCGGAACTCTCCCGGAACATTTTCGGTGCTCTCTTTTATTTTCTCTTCTATTTCCAATATATTATAAATGTCATCCTCCCTTAAGTGTGTTACCCTAGCGGTTCGAGATCTCTCCAGACATAATCGAGACACGCTCTCCGATTTAATGATTAATTCGTGGACCTTGGATACCCAGAATTAATCCCTGTGAGATAACGAATAACTTTATCGTTCGAACCTAGACGTCGAGTCTTAAACCTTTTGCCTGGCGATACTTAGCGTGTCCGAGACTCGTTCATAGATATCATGATACCTAGCTTGACCTCGTTATCGACAACACCATCTTCTACTCGTCCGTGATAATATGTCCCCGTGACCTAGTCACATGCTTGCAAGCTTATTTGACATAATCTCACCGAGTGGGCCCAGGAGTATCTATCCTGCTATACGGATTGGCAAATCCCGCTCTTGATCCCTCATCTCAACATACTGCCTTCCGATACCCGAGAGGGACACCGTTATTGTCATACTATATAAGAAATGACGTTTGATGCAATCAAAGCATCTTACAGGAATAGCGATAAGAGTTGATCTCACGGTCAAAGGCGTAATGACTACGTCCTACAAATATTTGGTATGTCCACACATCAATCTACCAACGATATGACTCCATTGTCAACTGACACCGTTGTCACATAATCGGGAAACCTCGATCATCGATTGCACAATGGACTAGTCACGTAGAGGCTACTAGGACCTAGTTGTCTACGTACCACACGTGTATTAATATTTTCGCTTAATACAGTTATAGCATGATACAAAAACGTATTATGAACAAATGAGATATGATAAATAAAACACTTTATTAATTGCCTCTAGGGCATATCTCTTTCACTAAATATGTGCAAAATTTCGTGGTGAAAGGTGACATTAGTGGTGCTCTGTGCACTGATTTTGTTTTTTCCACGGAGCACCACAAATATCAGTTCACCAGGAAACTCTAGACATATTTACAATGCTAGCATATGTTTGTTTTCCCTTTTCAGATTCTTTTGAATTGTTTCGATAGTTTGTTTGAATTTCGAAAGTGGGCACGAACATGTGAGCTCTGGAGAAAAAAAAAGGATTTTCGCTTTTCCAGGTAGCCCGACCAGATTTGAGCCCATCGACATCAGAGCAGCACCCGCCTCTGACCGTTGACCCCCGGCCGCCGCCACCGTCCCGTCCCCGCCGTGGCGTGGCGTGCGCGCCATAAAGCCAGCCAACCTCCCCTGCGTCGAAGCTCACCAACCCACCCAACCTAACCCCGCCACCTCGCGCGCGAATGGAAGCCCTCCTCGCCTCGCCGAAGCTCACGACTTCCCCATTCCCCGCCGCCCGTCCCCGTCTGCCGTCGCGTGTCCTCGCCCTCTCCCCGGCCGCCGCCACCGCCCGCGCCCGCCCTCTCCGCTCCGGCCCCAAGGTGCGGCCCGCTCCCCTCTCCTCTGCTCTACCCCGCTTTCCCTAATCTGTCTGCTCTGAACCTGTTCGTCTGCTGTTCTCTTATTCTAAGAGGATTTTATCATCTGTCGTTCGTTCTCAGGGCGCCATTCAGGCGCTGGCGCGGGACGAGATGCTGAGCGCGGCGGAGCCGGCGCAGCGCAAGTCGGTCAACGACGCCGCGGCTGGCGAGGGGATCCGTATCCGCCGGCACTGCCGCCCCACCGCCTCCATGGAGGAGGTCGAGGAGGAGATGGGGGCGCCGCGCAACATCCTCGAGAAGATCGTATGGGACAAGGAGATCGAAGTAGCTGAGGTGTGTTTTTATTGTTCTGTCCGTCATACTCTAGAACAAGAATACTTAACTGCTACAATGATGGCCCACCCTCTAGAACAAGAATACAATTATGGTAATTTCATAAGGTTGAAATATGTGTATGTTCATTGTCAGATTTCAAAGGACTTGGTTGGAATCCATACACATGTATTTTGTCTGGTTGGAACACAACAGTAAATTCGCTTGTTTGGTGAAGAATCCATGCACTGACAATATAAACCCTTTGTCGAGACCATTGCCAATATTACGCCTACAACGGGGATATGTGTATGGAGTCTGGAATATCTACACGTTTGGCTCCTTCCAAACCTCAATGTTAATCCTAGACAAGACACCTTTAGTAACCATACAATCTTCACTGCACGCCTATGAACGATCAAATAAGAGATGAAATTTTGTTCGTGTGCAGTCATGAGTCCTAAAATCCTACAAGTTATACAAATCTACAGACTACACATGTTCACCATATGCTAAAAAAAGAACCTCATCATTGGCTCATCACAGATGCCTTAATATGGTTTGATTTGATTTCTCTTCACATTACTTCTTAGCAAGGAAATATTGGCACCTGTACAAATGCAAAAGTAATTCATAAATATAGACACGTACTTCCACGTGATTGGTGCCAATGTATGAAGGACAAGGAGTCCAATTAAGTTTCATGATCATACCATTTTCTCTAATGGCAACAGGATGCTCCGCAATTTGCGTGGTTCGATTGTGAAGTGCCAAATTGCATATGTTTCATATATTTGATGGCTGCTAATGTTCTTCTACAGGGGCTTACCAGGAATCCTCTGAAGGAGGTGATTGAGTCTGCAGGGAAGGCTCCTCCTACAAGAGACTTCTATGGTGCTTTGGCAGCATCCTACAAGCGAAATGGGGTGCCAGCGTTGATTGCTGAGGTCAAGAAGGCATCACCAAGTAGGGGCGTACTCAGGGAGAACTTCGATCCTGTGAGTTCTGGTCTCCTTCATAGCTGCCACAAGCTCTGGTAATTTCAAAGATTAGCTAAATAACTAGCGTGAATAAATGTTGTAGGTTGAAGTTGCTCAAGCTTATGAAAAGCATGGAGCTGCATGCTTGAGCATCTTGACTGATGAGAAGTACTTTCAGGTTCGTCGTTTGAAACATGAAACTGTATATGTGTCTGAGGATGTTGTATTTACTGGGCAAGCTAAAAAATGTATTTAATTCTACAGGGAAGTTTTGAGAATCTTCAGAAGGTGTGCAAAGCAGGAGTGAAGGTAATGATAGATAGATATATATTCTGTACATGTGAAGAGGATTGTTCTGGGTTACCATTGTTTTTCTCAAGATTCCGTTATATCTGTTGTAAATGCAGTGCCCCCTTCTGTGCAAAGAGTTTGTCATTGATGAATGGCAGATCTATTATGCCCGCTCGATTGGTGCTGATGCAGTTCTGCTAATTGCTGCTGTATTAACTGATCGGGACATAAAATACTTCCTCCGGATATGCAAGGAGTTGGGACTGACAGCTCTTATTGAGGTTCGACATATGCTTCATTTTTTCTTATTGAGGTACTCCTTGCATGTGATTTGATCTTTATAGTCTGCAGAAAACTAAGCTTTTGTTTGATTTTAGGTTCATGATGAAAGGGAGATGGAGCGTGTGCTAAAGTTAGATGGTGTTCAGCTTATTGGCATCAACAACCGCAGCCTTGGTATGAGATTCTTTTGGTGCTCAGTTTGTATAATAATTGAGTTTAAGTATGATGTTCATATTCTATAAATTTTTGACATATCACATTTCCATTTTTCTGAGTCAAGAAATTTCCTTGATGTGATGAATGAATCGGTTCTTATCATGTAAAAAAAAATTATGATGCAGAAACATTCATAGTGGATACTTCAAACACGAAGGCGTTGCTGGCGAAGCACGGCAATGCCATCAGGGAGAAGGGAATATTGGTAATGTCCCATTCTGATGTGTAACCTGTCCTATTTTTATATGCATATTGCATACACATGTTTTGACTGTAGAAAAACATTAGTTTTCCCCTTATTATTTCTGCTCTAGTTGGAAGGCATAGCTGAATGGTTACATGCATACTATAGTTCACATACGACATTAAAGCCATTTTAGACTGAACCCATAAACTTGCAGTCACTTTTGATTACAGTCTGAATGTGTTTGAAAGGCAAGTTTGAGAGTAGAAGTAAAACATGAATAAATTATGCTCACTGAACTCTACACAAATCATGTATTCTGCTGACATTTTTCTCCAACGTTCATGTATGTTCAGGTCGTTGGTGAGTCGGGGCTTTTCACTCCAGATGATATTGCTTATGTGCAGAATGCTGGCGTGTCCGCTGTAAGTTATCCTGTTACTCATTGATTGATCAAAGCTTTTCCTGTGTGATTGTATAAAGCATTTTTCCCCTTTCAATGGTGTTGGCTCACAAAACATATGCTAGAAACTGTCGAACATCCGCGACATTTCGTAGGATATAAACTATACATTTGCAGAAAGCACAACTTTGTTTACTTGTGTAACAAGTACTTGAATGCCTTGAACCGTGTCTGACATAATCGTGCTTGTTGGTGCCGCAGGTTTTGGTAGGAGAGTCATTGGTGAAGCAGGAAGACCCTGGGCGAGCCATCGCCGGGCTCTTTGGGAAAGAACTGTTACATTGAGACAACTAGATCAGGTTTGTTGGTGGTAGACTAGAAGTAGTAGCTGCCAGACCACCCGTGATGAATAAGGTCTTCTTGTTTTCTTTTGGATGAGTAATAAACATGTGATCTTTGTTTATGCCGGAAATAATACATGATCTTTTTGTGGTGAGATAAACATATGATCTGTTCGTTGTGTATCAGGTACAAAGTAAATATGAAGAGTTGTTTGTGTTATAACCTTTTGAGCAAACATCAGCTCTGGTTGTGTTATTATCTATACACAACTGTATTCTTCGTTTTTAGCATTGCCATGGCCCGGATCAAAGTTTTTCCTTTGGGTTTGGTTGGGGTGCGCCAATCCAGAGCTATAGTGCAACACTCTGGCGACGCTGAGGGCCCCAGTGGCATGCCACTGTGACGGGCCCTCCCCCATGAAAAATTAATTTAATATCATTGACCCGTAGGTCCAAATATCAGATATTAAACTGATAAGAACAGATACTACACTTGATCTTAGCCGGAGGCCGAGAAAGGTATGTTTTGGTCGGTGCCTCTGCGTCCCCGTTTATTGCTCCACGAACCGCCTCCAGCGAGCAGGGCTAGCGATATGGGACTACTCGTTCGCCCGGCCAGCAACGCGAGAGTCGGTAACGTGGCTCTCCGACTCCTGGCGTTTGGGGCTAGCATACAGGTTACAAGCCCATCAACAACGCAGCGGCCCACAAGCCTGTTCAAAGAAAGAAAAGAGGAAAAGGATACACAGCAATTTCCTTGAGTACCAATTTATTTTCTAACAATAAACTGAGATTCAAATGGTAAAAATCTGAGCGAGATATCCAGCTTCACGTCCCAACGACCTTGTAAAGACAAGCAGTACCAACCCTGACCCCTTTGGTACATGGAAGAATCTAAGATCTGAACAAAACGTGATGAAAACTACCATCAGGTATTAGCAAATAAATCCATCTTCTCATGGTCTAATTTTTTTCCTTCTTATATACCCAGTGAAGAAAATTTGCATGTCGCTGTCGGCCTTCAGTGGTGCGAGGAGTGGGTCCAGGTGGTCAAGCACCAAAGCCGCGAGGTGGTGCTTGCAAGGAACTCGAAGAAGATCATGCTAAAATATGACCTAGACCGCTAGACGTAAACGATGTCGTTGTCTTCAAGATTGATGCATGCGGCTTATTATTATCTTAGCAGTTGAGAAGGGCTAATTTCCAAATAACTGAACCATCCAAAAATGCCCGTGTTTACATACCTTCCAAACCAATGTCATTAGTCTGTTTGTCTAAATACCTTGAGATGGCCTTGAGGGTGCACTCCCTCCCTATAGGACATGTGCCATGTCACTGAGTTTGATGGACTCGACGGGCTTGAGAGGGGTGGTCATGATGTCGCCTATCATGAAAACTTCACGACATAGGTTGCGGTCCGCTCGACTTCAAGAGTTGCGTGAGACGCGGCTAAGGGACTTGGTCATGATGTCGCAAAAATGAAATTTCGACCAGAATAAAAATAATGAACAAAACTGGGAGTAGAACTCGTAAATGTTGGTTGGAATACAGATGTTTACGTATTACTCCGTATAAATTTAATAGCCATATATTTCAGTAACCAGTATGGACGGTAGGGTTTAGTGAATATAATGTACTGTCCGACTTTTATAAAAGGGTGCATCGAGCTGGGCTGGGCTTCAAGCGCGTAAATCCTTGCTGGGCTGGGCTCTTCGATTATTCATGTTAAACCGTCGGTTTTCCGTGTTTAAACCGACTTAACCGAGAGCCATATGGTTAGCGCTACTGCTAACTGAAACCTTAACCGCAAACCACAAAACAGAATTTTGGTTACGGTTAGGTTTTCTCGGGTTCGATCTCAGTTCGGTTATGTGTAGCGCTACTCGGGAGTGGCGGACGAGCTGATTAATACGTGAAAATAAGGACTCCTAGGAGCAAGCGTAGGAGCAGTGGACTAAAGCGATTCGGAATTAGGCAAAACTGCCGGAATTAATTTCCTATCAGCCCGTGTTGTACGTTCCCTAAAATGGATTCCGCCGCCGGAAGGATCAGTGCTAATCAATGTTGATGCTGCAGTCTTCTCCTCAACTCGACGGATGGGCCGGGAGTGGGTGTCGTGATCCGAGATCAACATGGCCAGTCCATAGTTGCTTGCAGCGAGTACCAGGAGGAGGTCGTGACACCAGAAATTGCGGAGGCGCTTGCCATGCGCCGAGCTATTACTCTCCCAAAAGATGAAGGTTTTTCCAAGATCATCGTCAACTCGGACTGTCTGTCGGTGATCAATCGACTGAATGCGATGCATGAAGATCGCTCGGTGCCGAGCCCTGTCATCCACGACGTCAAGCACTTGGCGGCTTCCTTCAGATCATGTTCTTTTAGACATGTCAACCGAGTTTTAAACATTCCTGCTCATTGCTTAGCTAAATCTTGTGAATCTCTAGTGTGTTCTGTGTGGCGTGGGGTTTTCCCAGATTGTATCCATGAGGAACTTTGTAATGACATTATGATTATGTGATCAATAAAGCCCACGTTTCCCTTAACATTTGTGCTCTAGCTGGGAGGCATAAGTGAATGGTTACATACATAGTGTAGTTAACTTGTCCCAAAAAAACTTTATATGGCATGAAAGCCCTTTTAGATAGTCGTACATCTCAGTTTGTTGAACCCAACTGGCAAGTTTGATACTAGTAAAAGTAAAAAACATGAACTATGCTATACACATGGAACTCTACACAATTCATGTATTTGCTGACGTTTTTCTCCAACGTTCATGTATTTTTAGGTTGTTGGTGAACCAGGACTTTTCACCCCAGATGATGTTGCTTATGTGCAGAATGCTGGTGTCTCCGCTGTAAGCTATCTAATTGCTTATCTATTAAGGCCATTACTTTTCCTTTTAATGTACATAACTTTTGGCCCACATAATATATGCTATAAGCTATTGCGCCGCCATGGTTTTCGCTTTAATTCCTTGAATACCTTGAACCATGTTTGACATAAGCGTTCTTGTTGATGATGTAGGTTTTGGTAGGAGAATCCTTGGTGAAGCAAGAAGATCCTGGGCGAGCCATCGCCGGCTCTTGGGAAAGAACTGTTACATTGAGACAGACAACTAGATCAGGCTTGTTGGTTGCAGACTAGGAGTAGTAGCTGCCAGACCACCTGCGTGATGAGTAATAAACATGTGAGCTTTGTTTATGCGGGAAATAATATGATCTTTTTGTGGTCAGGAATAAACATATGGTCTGTTATTTGTGTATTAGGTACAAAGGAAAATATGAGGAGGTTGTTTGTGCTTTTTACCTATTGAGCAGCTGCTCTTTAGTATTCTTGTTTCTGTAGTAATATTCGGATGGCCCTGATCAAAGTTTTTCTTTGGGTTTGGTTGGGGTGCGCCGAGAGCTATAGTGCAACACTCTGGTGACGCTCGTGGGCCCCAGCAGCATGCCACTGTGACGGTCCCTCCCCCATGAAAAATTAATTTAATACCATAAACCCGTGGGTCCAAATATTAGATATTAAACTGATAAGAACAGATACTACACTTGATCTTAGCCAGAGGCCGAGAAAGGTATGAATTTGATAGTGCCCCTGCGTCGCCTTTTATTGCTGGACGAACCGCCGTCGAGCTCGGGAGAAGAGGTGATTTGTCTATTTTTTCTTTGATGGCTGCTACGGTGGTGCCGAAGAAGATGGATAGGCGTTGGTTTGTCACATAGGTTTATCCTATCTTTCCAGATTTGTAAGATCGGTGTATACGTACTTTGTATCTCGTCTTTTATTTATTAATAAGAATCATATTACCATGAAAAAAAACAAGCTGGGCTAGCGATATGGAACTACTCGAACGAGTCGACATAGATGCGTTTGTTCGCAAGGCTAGCGACGCGAGGTCGGTAACCTGGCTCTGCGTTTGGGGGCCTGCCCAGAAGCCCATTAGCATGTTAGCTGCCCAAGGGCCGTTTCAAAGATAAGAAAAAAGAAAGATGAAGACTGCAACGATTTCTAGAGTGATTTATTTTCAAACAAACAAACTGACACTCAAATGATGAAATCTGGTGAGATTTCCAGCTTCACGTGCCAACGACTCTTTTTTTTTTTTTGAGGGTGACGTGCCAACGACTCTTTTGGTTGTATAAAAAGAAGTAGGAATGTTTCCAGCTTCACGTGCCCAGAAGCCCATTAGCATTGTAGCGGCCCAAACAAGTATAGCAAAACTCTGATTCCTTCCGCTCAAAAAACAAAAGCAAAACCCTGATTCCATCGGGACAATAAACGAACCTAAGATCCGAACAAAACCTGAAGAAATCTACCATCAAGCGGTAACTAAATAAATCCATCGTCGGTTAGGGCGAATACGCCAAACACGCCTACAAGGCGGATTTTGAGGCGGGAACCTATTCTGGAGGCCGTGGAGGATGCAGACAGCCTGGCGGACCCACCAGTGGGGGCTGGAACAGGAGTGGATGTGGACGTGTCGACTCCACCGGCGTCACGGCGTTCTGCCTCGGCGCCTGTTTCACCATCGGACGGGTACGTGACGCCCACCGGCGCCGGAGTGGACAGGGGAAACCTGCGGGCCGTCATCTCGCAGCTCCGGGAACACATCATAGCACCTGTGCTGCCGCTGCCGGACGTGCAGCGAGGAAGGCGGCGCAAACTCTTCGTCGCGGAGGAGGACAGGCGCCGGAGTGCGCGGATCGCAGCTTTGGCGCCGAACAACACAACCACGTATGTGAAGAAGGCGCAGAAGGTGCTCATGCTGCGGTTGGGCATTTGTGACATTGAAGGAGAGCCTCCGGTGGATTGCCTAGCGAGCTATGCGCAGTACTTCCGTGAGCCGCTGTCTGATTCACGTCTTGAGGCCCTGGCGAACTTATTCTTTCTCCAGGCCACAGACGGGCAGCTGGCTTTTGAGCCATGAGGGGTGAGGAGTTGTTGTGGACGCTTATCAATAAGTTTCCATGGATTGTGCGAATAATAACATTGTTGTGTGGAACCCTAGGGGGTTGAATGGCCGTAACAGAGGTACGGTGCTGCGCACCATGGTGGAAGACGCTTCGGCGTCTATTGTGTGTATTGTGGAGTCGAAATTGGCAACGGTGGACCGGTTCACGATCATGGGTCTGTTGGGACCCAGTTTTGATGGCTTTGTGGCACTCCCTGCAAACAACACAGCAGGGGGAATCATCGTGACGTGGCAGTCGAGCCATGTCCAAGTCTCTCGCACGCAAGTGGATATCTTTTCTGTTACGATCACGTTGAGCTTGGATGGGGGAGAACCGTTGTCGCTGACAACGGTGTATGGGCCAACGCAAGACGGTTTGAAGACCCAGTTCCTGGATGAGTTGCGGGCCGTAAGGACTGCTTTCGTGGGCCGATGGGCAGTAACAGGGGATTTCAACCTCATCTTAGAGGCAGAGGACAAAAACAATGGTCGCTTACACCGGCGCTTGATGGGGCGGTTACGTCGCTTCCTCAACGACGTGGAATTAAAAGAGCAAGGGCTCATTGGCCGGAGATACACCTGGAGTAATGAGAGGCGCACGCCCACGTTGGAGAAATTGGATCGCTGGTTTTGCACTGTGGATTGGGAGGAGTTATACCCTAGTTGTCTGTTGCAGGCGCTCTCGTCTGCGATGTCAGATCACTGCGCAATCATGCTATCAACGAACGTCTCATACCAGCGGAAGTCAAGGTTCCATTTCCAGGCTTTTTGGCCCAAAATCAGTGGCTATCAGGAAGCGGTGGCAGCGGGTTGGTACGATGTCGAGCAGCATCCGAATCCATTTGTGGACTTGAGTAACCGGCTACGTTCCACGGCTCGGGTTTTATCTAGATGGAGCCAACGAAGAGTGGGGAACATCAAGGAGCAAATTCTAATGACAAATGAGGTTATTCTTCAGCTGGACAAGGCGGCGGATGAAAGGCAACTGAACCAAGGTGAGTTCTGGCTGCGTGGGCAATTGAAGAAGAAGGTCCTCGGGCTGGCCTCTCTGGAGCGCACGATCGCGCGGCAAAGGTCAAGGATAGGGTGGCTACAGGAGGGCGACGCCAATACCGCGTTCTTCCACATCCATGCAAGCACGCGGAGGAGAAGGAATCACATTTTCAGATTGCGGCGTGGTGATGTGACCTGTACAGAACCTGAAGGGATGTGCAATCTGGCGACGACCCACTTTGAGAATTTGTTGGGTGCCCCGGTAGAAAGAGAGCACAGCATTGATTTGGGGGCGCTAGACTTGCCGCAATTAGATCTGTCGTCTATGGAAGTTCCCTTTTCTGAAGCAGAAATTTGGGAAGTGATTAAGTCTCTACCGGCCGACAAGGCACCAGGGCCGGACGGATTCACGGCTAGATTCTATCAGTCAGTTTGGCCGTTGATCAAGGAGGTCATTATGCGGGCAGTTTCGTGGTTCGATGGAGCGGATAGCAGGGGCTTCGCAAAGGTGAATGAGGCCCTAATCACTTTACTGCCAAAGAAGGAAGGGGCTGTGGAGGTGTGCGAGTTTCGCCCGATCAGTCTGGTTCACAGCTTCGCCAAGATTGTTTCGAAGGCGATGGCGGCTCGGATTGCCAAACCCCTCCCCCAGCTAGTAGACTGCAACCAGAGCGCATTTGTACAAGGGCGAGCTATTCAGGACAATTTCTTCATGGTGAAGCAATCCATCAAAAATCTACATCGCCGCCGCTCACCAGCCTTGATGCTGAAATTGGATGTCGCAAAAGCGTTCGACTCAGTTGCGTGGCCTTTTCTCATACAGGTTTTGAGACAGAGGGGGTTTGGGCCACGAATGCTTGCCCGCCTAGCTACGATGCTGTCCACGGCATCCACGAGAGTTCTTGTGAATGGAAGCGCGGGAGATCAGTTCTGGCACGGCCGTGGGCTTAGGCAAGGAGACCCCAGCTCCCCGATGTTCTTTATACTCGTCATGGACGTGCTCAACGCCATCTTCAAGTTAGCGGAAGAGGCGGGTCTGTTTGCCCCTTTGTCAGATTGTGGAGTGCCCCATCGCCTGTCGCTGTTTGCTGATGATGTAGTTTTGTTCATTAAGCCAGTAGTGGAGGAGGCGACAGCGGCAATTCAGCTGCTTGAACTGTTTGGGGGTGCCTCGGGTTTGCGGTGCAACCTAGCAAAGAGCTTCGCATCGCCGATTCGGTGTGAGGGGATCGACTTACAACCAATCCTGCAGGTGCTTGGGTGCCCAATTAAGCAGTTCCCGATCCAATACCTGGGACTGCCGCTGTCTATTGGGCGCTTGTCAAAAGCGGATCTCCAGCCGCTGGTGGATGGCATTGCGAGACACGTCCCCGCGTGGAAGGCCTCTTTGTTGCAGAAGAGCGGAAGGCTTGTGATGATTGATTCTACCTTATCGGCCACACCAGTATACCACATGTTATCCCTTGATCTCCCTCCATGGTTCTTCGTCTGTGCGGAGAAGATTTTGCGGGGCTTTTTCTGATCCGCGTCGACGGAAGCACGGAGGGGTCAATGTGTCGTGGCCTGGCGCACTGTATGCCTCCCGAAGGATTTGGGGGGGCTGGGAATTAAGAATTTGCGACTGATGAACCATGCGTTGAGAGTGCGATGGCGCTGGCTGCAGATGACGGATGCAGCGAAGCCATGGCAAGGCCTGGAATTCAGATTGGCGCAGGAAGCGGAAGATCTGTGCATGGCGTGCACCCGCTGTGAGTTGGGGAACGGTAGGAAGCTGAAATTTTGGACGAGCAGATGGGTGGATGGGCAAAGCATCGAGCAGATCGCACCCAGCTTGGTGAAATTCGTCAGTCCAGAGGCCTTGCAAATCCCAGCTTGGTGTCTACTCCTCTCGATCTGCGTATGCCGCCTTCTTCCTGGGCAGGACGAGCTTCCCGGCAGCGGAGGAACTCTGGGCGTCCGGGGCGCCTCTACTCCACAAGTTGCACATGTGGTTCGCGCTGCGAGGCCGGCTGTGGACGGCGGATAGGTTGGCGCGGCGTGGCCTTGAGCACCCGGCCGCCTGCCCGTTATGCTGCCAGGAGCAAGAAACTGCAGAACACTTGACGGTGCAATGCTCTTTTGCCCGGGAAGTTTGGTATTCCATGTTGTTGCCACTGCGACTCCACCGCTTCACGCCAACGGCGCAATCTGAGCTCGCCGAGTGGTGGTGTTCGATCTCCGCAGCAGTGCCGAAGCGGAGGAGGAAGGACGTGAGCTCGCTGATCATCTTGGTGTCCAGATGTTTGTGGTTAGAGCGTAACAGCAGAGTGTTCGACAAAGTGGCGTCCATGCCGTGGGTTGTCTGTAAGTCGATTAGAGAGGAATGGGAGCTGTGGCTCAAAGCCAAGCTTTGTGGAGTGGGTGCAGACGAACGCGAGTAGTTAGTTCGCTGGTTGGGCAGGGAATCGCTTGTGATCTCCCCAGCTCGGTGTTGAGTTGTAACAACTTCTTCTCTACCTTAATAAAGAAGACACGCAATTCTCTTGCGTGTTCTTGAAAAAAAAAAAAAGATGCACGCTGGCTGGACAAAGAAGGAATGTCAAGTTGTGAGACGACGAGAATTAGCTAGACGATCGCACGATAGGATTAAAGATAGGATCGAGTGCGAAAATGCAAAGGAGCACACGGCGACGATTCTCCCGTATATTCCACCAACCCGTTTCCAACTAACTCACTTCCGTGAGTATTCCACCTACCGTATGTCTTTCCTCTATATTATATAGTTTTGTATTAAATTCGTATTTTCCTGTATAACATTCCACTGTCCCCCACAAGCTATTAAATTACCATTATATTTCATTGATTGAACTCTTTAATGTCCAATCAATGCCAAATGAGAACATGAATTGCTTAGATTAACTTTTTCACATGAACATCACATCCAAATGTTTTTTTTTTGACAAAAGCAAGATTTTGTATGTGCAAAAAATAATGCCAAACGGGAATTTTCGGCTCTCTGTTGCGACCGCATCCTATTTGCACCAAACACTTTAGTAATACCAAAACAAGTCAAAAAGGACGAATTTGGTTTGACAAATCAAAGATGATCAAGTATATAGTTGTCTCTCGTCAATCTTTTGACTCAGATTTCAATACAAGTCATGCCCTCGATTTTTTTATACCAGTACAATACTTGATCATGTTTGATTCCAGCAAAGGATTCGAAATTATTTTGACCTTTCTGAATTACTTTTTTTTGCATGTATATGGTGCCCATGTACCCGAGTATTTCTCGTGCACAAGCGCACCCTCTACATACAAAAATAATTTAGTGGTAAAAAGGACAAAAAAATCCTATGTCAAAGATCCGCCCATTCTTTTTTAGTATCAACAATGATCAAGTATTATACTCGTATAAGAAGGTTTTCACATGAAATTACATTCATAGTATCCTGCATCAAAGATTCATAAGAAACACTATATACATATATATTTGTCGTCATACTTTTGTATTATTTCCATTAAGTGAATGAAAATCATTCGTTGGGCAAATATTTTTATACAAGTACAATACTGGACCATCTTTTAGTTCTAAAGATATTCATTTTGTTTAACTTATTATGGAATTACTAAATTATTTTGTACATAGGGTACATATTATAGTATTCCTAATGACCATCACTCTAATCCACGTGAATTAGTATGCACGGTAAATGCCAATTAAATCCCATGGATGCACCATAGAGTCAAATGATCGTACAGATCTTAAATGCTATTTATTATCCCACCATTTATCCACAGTGTATTTCTCCTATATTATTTTCCGTATGGTTTTTCCTAAACAACTAATACTAGTTTGTTCACGGATCACGAAGTTGCTACCGTTGTCGGATTCCATCTGCGGTTGTCTCTATATTTCAAAAGTCCGCATCCGGTTCAAGTCCGTGGTTCGAGTGGGACTAAGAGTAGTTAGGCGATTGTGTTAGTGTTAAAAAGGTTTGAGTATTCTTTTCTATATTGATGGCTGAACTTAGAAGGTTTGAGTATTTGACAAAAAAATTAAACAAAAATCCAATAAACTATAATTGATTTAGTGTTAAAACGGGGAGACATGTGGTAGTTGGTTGAAACTCCAGTGGGTAGACACTCCCTTCTCAGGCAACCGTATAGAGGGAGTACTATGCAACAGATATTTTTTCTCCGTAAAACGACACAAAAGTAGGCAACATATTTTGACCGAGGGAACTAACTTAAAACAGACAGGTTGGAGAAGAACTTTTACTAACATATGATATTCAAGTTATTATACCTAAAAAGTAAAATATATGATAAAATATTTTTAAAAAGTACTGTAAGAATTTCTGCTTGTGTATTACTCCATCCGTTCCAAAAATATATGGTGTCTTTAAATCTAACTGGTAAACGACGTATAAATTTTGCCTTGATTTTTACGTATAATATATCCACAAAATTTGTATAATGATATATGTAATGAAAGAATATTGTAAGACGAATCCAACAGTATCATTGATACATTTTCAATCCATATAGTTTAGTATATTAGCGGTCAAAGTTGAGTATCAAAGATCAACACAAAAATAACGTGCCTTGTAATTTGGGATGGAGGGAGTATAGTTCTATTTGGCGGGAGACCGCGCAAACCGAATCGTAAGAAAAAAAGTAAAAATAGAGAGAAAAACATTCTGTGGCAAAATGTAGCCCAGGAGCAGAGCCAGAGCGGGCTGCTGTACCAACACTTCTGCTCTTATTTTAAGTTTTTAACCCAGTCTTTTCAATTGCTAAAAAAACAGTATCTTCAACCAGCTCCGAGACGAACCCGAAAGAGAGAGAGAGCGTGAGGAGATTAAAAAAATTCATTTTATTTTTACAAATAACTTAGGTCAGTTTGCTGAATAAGAGAGAGCGAAAGACTTTCCGCGTAAGAGCTCTTCAAACCTTGCTTGTCCTATCAAAGCAGCGCTGACCCAACACCAAACCCTAGCCGCGGAGGAGCGGAGCCTCGTCCAGGTCGATCTCGCCGGGCGATACCATGGCGCTGCGCAACCTGGCCGCGAAGATGCGGAGCCCCGCCGCTGCCGCTCTCCGCCTGCCGTCACCCCGCGTCTCGCCTCCGGCCGGCGCTCGCCGAACGTTCTTCAGCTTCGCTCAGGTCCGTCCTTCCGTCCCTGCCTCTCGATGGATCGCTAATCTGGAAGAATTTTTGTCTTCCTGTGATGAAAGCGTGCCGATACCAGAATTTCTGTAGCCCCCTGTGATGCATGCGTGCCGGACTGCCGGTACCTAAATTACTCCCAATCTGTCGAGCATCATCTCGTTAATTAGTTGATTTACCCACTTCCGGATCTGCTACTGTTCGTGCTCGGGGTTCCTTGGGGAAAGTATAGCCCTCCCATACTTGCTTGGATTGCTAGTTGGGGCATGGTAAAAATGCTGTCTGGAGACAAAGTTTAGAAATTTACTTCAGTCTGCTTTGTTGTTTCATGCTGCAGAGCAATTCACAAAATGTTGTACAGCATGTAGATGTATCATAAAGAATCCATAGAGTGAAACGCACCGGAGGTCACGAAATTGCGCGAAATGGAAGGATTGGTCACCAAGTTGAAAAAGCTCAAAACTTGGTCACGAAGTTGTGGATTAGCTAATATTTGGTCATTCTGTCAAGACGGACGTTAAGTCGGTGATGTGGGCAGTGTTTTTTTTGCACAAAAATCCTTAAACTTCTAGTTATTCTAATACTAGGTCCTTCTCTGATAAAAAAACGCTGACGTCAGCACGACGTCAGCAATGGCTGCTCCTGCCGAGGAGCGCGGCCGCGCCGGGCGTCGCGACGATGCATCGACGGCAGATGTGTGGCTCGGCGCCGGAGAGAAGGCAGCCGTGCTAGCCATGGACAGAGAGCAGACACCTCGGCACAGCGGCGAGCTCTACTCAGGCACGCAACTAGGAACCGAGAACCAAAATGCGGCGAGCTCGATCAGCTGCTGCCGCTGCGGCCGGCCGGCGCGGCCAATTAAACTAGGCCTCGTATCCATCCATCAATGGTCGTGTGCTAGTTGTAGCTGTGGTACTACTCACATGATGTCGTGTGCTAGCTGTAGATCTCGACCTACCTACGCTCCGTGAGCGCGCACGGCCCCCGCATGGCCTCCCCCCATCTGGTCGTACACCTGCCACCACCGCCGGTGCGCCTCGTCGCTGGTGTAGCACCTCCACGGCTTGAGTCCCAGGTAATGGATGGACTTGCTCGGCACCTCGACGGGGGGTTGGGCGGCGGCGAACAGCTCGCATGCCGCCGGTCGGACGCCGGCGCAGCTTGAGGAGGAAGGGAGGGAGGTCGGGGACCGGCGGTCGCCGGCCAGACGCCGGCCCAGGCGCTGCTGCTTTGCTGCCAGAGGCAGGGATGCGCTTGTGGCGGCCATCTAGAACGGGATTGATTTGGGAAGAGGAGGATTGATTTGTAAATTGGGATAAAGGACTGCGAATTAGAAGAAAAATTAAAAGTTGAAGGTGGTATTTGCAAAAAATTACCGGCAGCGTGACGGCGCCGTGACGGAATGACCAAATATTAGCTAATCCACAACTTCGTGACCAAGTTTTGAGCTTTTTCAACTTGGTGACCAATCCTTCCATTTCGTGCAACTTCGTGACCTCCGGTGTGTTTCACTCCATAAAGAAACTCCCGTGTCTGTTTACATTTCATAAGCTCGAAGTGATGATCCTCAGTTGATGTACATACATAGCATTCTTGTGTACTTTAAGGACGATGACTTTCTTTTTTTCCTGCTTGAATGCCCAGGCTTACCTGCATTTACAATGAGTGGTTGATTTTTTAATAGTTCACATATTGGGCTTATTGACACTAGATGTTTAAACTTGGTTATTGAAATTGTTTAGGATTTTTGAATGTACAATATCTTTTATTTGCGCTTGGCATTTCCATCTCAGCTTCTTATGCTTTGGCTCTTGCAGAGTGGATAGCATGACAAAGGAATCAATTTGGAAACAGCTAGTGAAGTGGAGATCAGACGTCAGGCAGACTTGGTAGGGAAAGAGATTGATGAAACTTTGGAACGTTTGAGGTAAGGTGTTTTCTCTTTTCCAAACACTCCTCTGATCCTAAGTGTATGTAGTTGCCTGTTTGTAACATGTAAGTAGGCATAGTAAGCACACGGTTTCCTTCTTGTTTCTTCTGAAGTTTGATCGGCGAGAAGGTATCAGCGCTTTGGGAGGACATAATTTGGAGCACGAAGTTGTGGATTGGTTCTTTCGCCGCATTAGAGCTCGTGTTACATGTTGACTCCAAGCGCCGTGGCGAGAAGTGATTTGAGACCCGTGACGCTCTATGCCCGAGTAGCTACCAGTTTTGTTTGTCTGATCTGCTGTTCTGGATTTATTACTGCTCATCTTGTGGCATGCGGTTATGTAAGATGAATCCGTTTGTCCATGTGTCTGTCAACTTTCACTGGGCTCTTGTCCTGGAAGAACTACTCTATTAATCCAGATTGCGGTAACTGAAATTCTCATCTGCTGGCCATTTGGCTTGCTGTATATCATGCCTAACCTAACAAGCTTACCATTCACGCACGATTTTTTGTTACATTCAGTAGAAATCTGAAAATTTCCAAGTTAAACACGTTCCTCGCTTGGATTCAGCCCTGGTTGCAGATCGCTGTTGTTTGATTCTCGAAACAACTGTCCTGAAAATCATTATAACATTAAATGTGCAGAAAGTTTTGTTATTTAGCTCTTGAAACAACCTGCGTTTAACAGCTAACACAGCAAATACAACAAGGAGAACATGTTACCAGGCAAAGAACACAGTTCACTGCAACTTCAGCAACCCACTGGCAGCGTTCATCTGCCAACAAGCCACTAGCAATTGTACTTAGTGCGCAAAGTCTCACATGGCAAAGTGGCGCTCACGTCAGATAACACACACATCAGACCAACCCATTCATCAGCATACAAGACATCAAGTGCTTTGGGAACTGAACAGAACGGCGAATCGTCATCTGCCCTCTCTAGTGGGTAACTTTGAGAACAGTAGCCGTCAAGGGAAGAGGTAACACCAGCCAGAAGGACCATTTCAGTAATTTGCTCCACACATTCAGGCTCCGAATACGCTTGCTTTAACAACAGAAAAGGAGGAAAATGCATTAATTAGTATTGGTATAGTTTCAGTCAAAACCATGCATCCATAAATCTCAAATCCTTACTTCATGTCACGCTCATGTTTCTTCGCATCCTTGAGTATCTTCAGGTTTTCACGGTACAGCATCTTAACATCTTCCCCTCGCGTCCACCGTCCACGTCCCTGCTCATCCAAATAAGTGAAGGAAAATTTAAGCTGAGTCGACAAAACAAAAACAAGACTGGATCTGATAGTTAAAGCTATCTTGAATCCTATCATGCCAAAGAGGAAGCGACAGAGGCATAGAGAAAAAAGCACGCACAGATCATGATTAACAGTTGAAATCTTGCTAGCGAGCAGTTCAAGGATTATTTGCATTGTATCCTTCTACATATGTCCTATAGCCTCTCCAATGAATTTAATTGCCTATGAACTCAGACCTGCCGTGCAGTCTTGGCAATCGACCACATAATCGTTACCATATAATGCTTGACTAGTTTGCCGATGGAAGACGTCTAATTGTGGCTAACCAGAAAATTAAGGAAATTAAGGGCTAGCTTCAACAGAAGCTTCGAATGACAGGGAAACTGAACTAAAATCCATGATTGGTCCAAGTACATTCAAACAAGTTGTCCGTGCCATTCTCTAACTACGACCTAACTAAACATGGTTAATTAGTTACTAAGCTAGCAGGTAGTGAAACATGCTATGACCTAACTAAACATTTACCAACTCCAGCCTGACTAAACATGCTATGACCCATCTCTTTGTTGCGTCTACAGAACGTAACAGTAACAGATCTCGTGCACAAGAAACAACGGGCACCGAGACAAGAACATATTAAAACCACTAACTCCTTTTCCAACGTGTTCAAACGATCAAATGGATGAGACGATCAATGACTGCTAGCTCAGGTTGCTGTCTGAACCTAATGAATCGGAGCGGACACCGGCGCGCAAAAGATTGAACAGAAGAGACTCGTAGGTGGGGAAATTAGCTAACGAGATGACGATTCGTCGTACACTGGATGAAATTATGTGTCCGAATACACGGGGAATACAAAATATCTCTCCGATTAGCGATCCACCGATCGCCAGGGACGGACGGGAGGACGAACCTCGAAGGAGAAGGAGGTGAAGAAACTTCGGACAGTGCCGACAGGGGGAGAGACGCGGGGTGCTGGCGACAGACGGAGAGCAGCGGCGGCGGCCGGAGTCCGCATGCTCGCGGCGAGAGTGCGTAGCGCCATGGGATCGCCTGCGAAATCGATCTCGACGAGAGGCGGGGGAGCTAGGGTTTGGTGCCTCTCTCTATCTCTCCTCTTTCGATCTCTCTCGAAACTGGTCGAGCACTCGAGCCTCGGTAGCAGTCGCGGGTATGTAGAGACTAGAGACCACACGTCCACACGTCACACGTGTTCGTCCAGACCTCGGTAACTCTACCGAAGTGGGTTTCTTCCACATGATTTCATATTCCCTTGTTTTTTTAAAGCCGGCGCTTCCGCGGCACTGTTTTACTGTGTCCTTAACAGTGCCGCGGGAGATCCAGTCCGTCCGTTACCGATCCAACGGTCCGCACGACAAGCCCGTGATGTTTTTGCAAAAACACCCCTCACGAGTCAAGAAATAGCTCCGCGTCCCAACCTTCTCACTGCGAATGACTGAATAGTAATTTTAGGAAACAACGAGGGCCTTTCTGGAAAACCGTCATCACATCTCCCCCTCCCCCTCATCCTTCCCGCGCGCCGGCGGAATCGCCGCCGCCACCGACGCTCACCGCCGCCGCAATACTCCACCCCGCCCAGATCGAAGAACACGGGGAGCTTCGCCGTCGCTCCCCTTCTTCCTGGCCTGCCACCGCGTGCCGGGACGTCCGATCGACGCCGGAATCGTCGACGGCGCGTCCGCCGTCCGCCGCCACCATTTCGCTCGCCGCCGGCGAGCCCAGCGACTAAATGGTCCCGCTGCGCCGCCTCTTCGGCTCCCCTCTGCCTCCTCTCGCGCCTCCACGCGATCCCAGAGCCGCGCGCGCGCTCGCGTGCTGCAGCGCGAGCTCTCCATGGCGCGGCAGCCCGCCGGCGGCTGACGTCGCGCGGTGACGTCAGCGCGGGCCCCACTGTCAGTCTCCTCCCATTCTCCACGGGCGATTTTTATTAAAAAAAACATGCGGGTCCCACATGTCATGACTTTCACAATTACAGTAAAATACTGGAAATTGTAAAAAATCATAACTTCTAATTTGTTATTCAAAAAAATGCAAATAATGTATCGAAAAATTTCAAATTCAACGTATTTCCAAACTCTCCACACAAAAGATGCATAAAAAAAAATTTAAAAAGAAAAAAAAACCTGACGTGTGGGACCTACGTGTCACAACTTTCACAATTACAATAAAATGCTGAAAATGATGCAAATCATAACTTCTAATTTGTTATTCTGAAAACTGCAAACAATATATAAAAAAATATCAAATTTAATATATTTACAAACTCTCCACACAAAAGATGCATAAAAAAAAAGATACAAACACAATATTTTCCACATGATAATATTTGACTACATCAGACAAATTAACGTTAATAATATCCTTTTTAAAAACATATTTACAAAAATGTTGCATTCTTAACGGGTAGGACCATTTTACTAAAACAATTTTCATAAATTAAAAAGTGTTCAAGGAAACAATATTATTGAATCTATCCAACTGCAAAACATGAATAAACATATCCGACCAATCAGAAGAAACGAATACTTGCTTTTTATGGCAAAAAACAAACATGTTTTCAAATTCCAAAAAAGGAAAAATATTTCAAAAAAAAAAGTTGGAGAGGATTCTCGCCTCCGTAGCGAGCCAGCGCACCGCGGCATCCAAATGCATTTCCTCTAAATATATGAAGTTAAATTTTTTCACGAATGCTTGATTAGATGAATATTTGCAAACAATACAAATTCATATCCCCAAATATAGATTGCATTTGCACACATTCTCACATAATGTATTTCCTCTAATTATTGAGCTAAATTAAACATCTAACATAAATTTAAAAACTTTCCAAGTTTCCACACTTACTAAAAAAAGGACATTTCCAAATTTGAATTTTACCACACGACATTTCCCAAAATATGAACAATTTTTCGAACGTACTTTTTCGAACGTAAGCTCTCTTTGCATTTCACCAATTTTCAAATTTCCACACTTCTACAATAAAGACATTTCCAAAATAGCCCTTTCTTCTTTTCCCCCCCTTTTTTTCTGCTTCTTTTTAAACTCTAAAATTTAATTAAATTTAAAGTGCAAAATTCTCCCAAATTTCAATATATTCAAAACTAAACAAAAAATTTACGCACATATTTCCAAACTTGAATTTTCCATACCACGGTGTTCCCACTGAAATTTAAACAATTTTTTAATTAGGCAAGGTTTAAACATTTTCTAAATTTCAGTACACCGAGACCCAACCAAATTTTAATGTGGACATTTCCAAATTTGAGTTTTCCACACAGCGGTATTTACAAATATTACCAACATATCAACATGTCTAATTAGGCAAGGTGCAATTAAGCAAGGTATAAAATGTTTCTAAATTTCAGTAAATTTTGACGCACATATTTCAAAACTTGAATTTCCCATACCACGGTGTTCCCACTGAAATTTAAACAAATTATTAATTGGGCAAGGTGTAATTAGGCAAGATGTAAACATTTTCTACATTTCAGTACACCGAAATCCAGCCAAATTTTAATGTGGACATTTCCAAATTTGAGTTTTCCACACGACGGTATTTCAAATTCTGTAATTTAATTAAATTTAAAGTGCAAAATTCTCCCAAATTTCAATATATTCAAAACTAAACAAATTTTGACGCACATATTTCCAAACTTGAATTTTCCATACCACGGTGTTTCCACTGAAATTTAAACAAATTTTTAATTAGGCAAGGTGTAATTAGGCGAGGTATAAACATTTTCTAAATTTCAGTGAACCAAAACCGAACCAAATTTTAATATGGACATTTCCAAAATTGAGTTTTCCACACGACGGTATTCACAAATATTACCAACATATCAACATGTCTACAAAATCTGAGCATTTACTAAACGTGCAAACAATTCAAACATAAGTAGCTCCCCCATTTGACAATTTCAACTAATTCAAATGACTTCACAACATATACATTTTTTTATTTCCAACAATTTTACAATCTAAACCACTTCTGAAAACGGACATTTCCAATTTTGAATAATTCAAAAATTCCAACTGCCTTCCAAATCTAACCATCTTACTAACTAAAAAAAAAATCTAAATAACTTTCTAATCTGACTACTTTTCGAAATCTAGACAATTTTCAATCACGAACTCTCTTTGCGTACCAACAATTGTCAAATCTACACAATTTATAAATGTCGACATTTTCAAATTAGAATTTTACAACACGGGTGCGGCGTGTCACGCCAAATTTACCTAGTTATATATAAAAGATGGACATGACAACCCCCTCTCCAGGTTGCCACGTCACCCCTTTTACTATGGCCGTCGGATTGATGCAACGGACGAACAGGATTGAACCACGTCGACCCCCGCGCGCGTTACTGTTTCTATCAACAGTACGCGCGCATCCGCACCCATCAGCGGACGCCACGTCATCCGGTCAGAGCCGGTGGAACACTTTCACACGAATTTTGGCGCAACACTTTCACAAAAAAAAAAAACCCGTAAAGGACTACTTTGCAACTTTGGAAAATGCCAAGGCCTCCGTGAAAAATCGCCCGCACAACTCGATCCACCTCTTCTCTCTCCCCGCGCGACCCGGAGCTCTCCGGCGCCGCCGACGCGGCGCGCGCCCGCCACGCTCCTCCCGACCTCGCCGCCGCCGTGCCGTCTCCGGCCATCCCGGGCAAGATCGAGGCCGGTCGCCTCCTCAACCGAATCCCGCCATCGGCGCCGGCGAAGGGAGATCTACCGGCCGCAACCCGGTCCTGGACGTCCTCATCGGCGGCGCCATTTGAGGGCACGACATAAGGAGTGACAGCGGCACCACACAAGCGCAGGAGAGGTTCCACACGAGGGCAGCTGCATCCGCCGATCCCCAATCTTGAGGTATGTTCTTCTCCTTCCCCAGATCCCTTCTTCTCCTCTTCTTTTCGACCGGCCGGCCGGGAGCTATCTCGGGGACGACTTAGAAGAGACGCAGCGAAGCAGCAGCCAGCAACCGCATCTCGTGAGGTTCCCGTTCATCCACTCGTGCTGCCTCTGTTGCTCGCGTGCGCGCCGCCGCCGTCGAGGATGGAGATCGGGCGGACCAAGGAGCACCAGAGGATCTCCGCTGACTGGTTTGCCCTCGCTGACCCAGGTGCGTGCGTCGTCTCGCCCTCCATCTCGACCCCACCCCCCGAAGCTCGAAGGATTCAGAGGGAGGCCCGTCGCTGATGCTTCTCCAGTCAATTTCCTGGGCAGCGCTGTCTCTTCCTCTCCATCTTTGCCTACCCACAATTCCTGCGAGAAACAGCTACACGCAAAACTGATGCAAGCATCGTGCTGATTTCCCCCCTATAAACACAGTCATGCGCCTCAATCGTTCGCATCGATTGATGGATCGTGTCCAGTATGGGTTGGCGTCTGCCTCATACACTCGCCGACTGAGCCACCCATCCTGTTTTTTCCTCTTTCCCTGACGTATGCTTCCATGTATGTCACGAGTTTGGATTTGCTAAGGTTCTGCCAAGCTAGGAAGCAGACAAGAAGACGTCCTTGCTGGTCTTCCTCGCTTCTTGCAAACCATTGGTTGTTTGTGCCTTTGTGGTTCTTCCTTGCCTGCCTCTGTTTAATCCTATTCTCTACTCCTTGCTTGCTGCTTACCCATAAGCGTAAGGATAACTTCACTCCTATTTATACGTACACTTCCCATCTGAGTAGATTTTATCTCCATTGAATCGCAACATCTTTTATTTTGTTATTCTGCTTACTTGAACACACCCTCGAATGTTAGTTTGCTTCATCTATATCTGAATTCAATTATGCTCGAATACGCCTTGCATTTAGATTTTTTCTATTCCATGTTAAATATACCTGATTAATTACGGTACTTTTTGAACAAAGTAGAGACGCAAGTGGAAAACAGTGTACATCATATGGAGATTGCCATGTTAAATAATTGTTGAGCATCCTTACTTACCATATCAGATGCAGAATGCATCTACAAAATCCAACAAGCAAGCTGCTGAGCCTTTTCTGACATGAACTCCCACGCACCAGTTCTGAATCAACAGGTTGCTCTGATTATTGCTACGTTCTGCAATGTTTTTGTACTAAAATTGATGCTCCCTCATCCATTCATTTAGAGCCTCTCCTCCAATTATTTCCTATTTGATTTGTTCTTGATTCGCTGAGTAATTAGAGTTATTCATTTGTTTTCACACAGATTTCCCTCTTCCAATTGACCTATCCATCTGCAACAACATCCTTGTGCTCTTGCAAGAGAAAAAACAACTGAAATGAAATTTGAACTAATATTTAATTTTCTGGAAGAGCATGTTGTTTATGACCACCACCTTTATCTCATTGTTTTATTTATTGACTGCCTCTATTTAAACTTCTCTTACATCACTGTACAAGATAAGCTATTGTAATGTGTAATTGCAAGTTTAGTGACGCTCAATAGTATCGCTGTGCAATCCTCAATAGTATTTAAACTTCTCTTACATCACTGCACAATCAAGTTTAGTGACGCTCAATAGTATGCTTAGTAAGATGCTATTAATTCCTGAATTTATTGCCCTCATATGCCGTTTAATTTCAATTAAGCAATATCTTCCAGTGACAGCCACGAATGTGTACCAGTGTCATCTCGCTCATCATTATCCACGACAAGCATCTTATGTATTCTGCAATGTATTGCTAGCCTTTGGTACATAACATCGATCCTTTTTTGGTGCTAATTTCAGATGCCATTGGAGTGGCAACCAGGCAACCTGATGTCGCCCTTTGAGGAACAACCAAGACCCAAAGAGACAAATCTTTATAATAAGCAAAAGGTACACTAACGGTCTGCCACAAGGAAAATGGGCATGCTGACATTTCTTTTCTTCATCAAGTGATAGACCCGCTATAGTAACTTTGTGAGGCAAACATGCTGAAGACCTTGATGTACAATCTCTTTATGCAGAATCCGTTCAAAACAGCAAGGTTGTTCCTGTTTACCGGAATGGTTGTCCTTAATTTTCAAGATACTCATATCCAAGACGCTCACAGAATGTGGTATTGCATAGTGACATTGCTATTTTGTACTCTGAATAGTAACTTATAATATCACATGTCTACTAACATTCAGGAGCACCTCTCTGACTCGCTGGCACTTTAACCTATCGATTGATGTCGATGCCATATGTACTGACCCCTGGCGAAACAAGACCGAATTTTCTTTTGAGTGGTAAAACAAGACAGCAGTTGACCGGTTCATATTCTTCGGCGGGGCGCCATGATCGGCGAAGAGGATCCGCAGGACCACTCTGTTCCCTACTCCAGCGCCCGCCCCCCACCAAGAACAACTCCGACATCAACCTCAACAGCGAGCCACCATAACAGGTGACCAACACCATTGTCTTCTAACAGGGACGGCAACCACAGAGCGACCACGACTTCGATCTGCAAGATGAAGCAGACGTCGACGCTCCATACATCGCCCTCTCACTGCTGCTGAAGATTAAGGACAACAACAGCTAAAGAATCATTTTTGTGTAAGCTGATGCAGTCTAGCTATCTCTGCCTACCAGCACTAGCATATTTTAGAGTAAGCAACTCTGCTCCCGTGTTTAGCAGTGTCCTTACAGTCTACCATGTAATCTATTATGAACATATCTATCAACAACATTATAATCTTCAGACTACATTATAATCTTCAGACTGTTCATTGTCTTTCGCTTGCTCCCAAAACCAGATCAACGTCCCGCTTAATTACACACTCAGATAAATCTTTTTGTCTTCACGGACACGCCGCGCCACATTCCCTAGTAATATAGCTAAAGGTGGTGATGATGGTACGTCGAAAGAGAAAAAAAATCCACCCGATCGGTGCCTTGCACACGTGAAAAGAAAAATAACAATTGCCATCGGAAAAGGAGTCCGGATCGGATCAACACGGCCGGGAAAAGAACAATTGCACATGTTCAGACGCGTCGCACCGCCAGCTCCTTGTCCTGCGAGCCTCCATTTCCATGGGCCTCACCGAGAGCAGCGCCAGGAGAAGAGGTCCGGAGAAGAGGCCTAGATGCCAGGAGCCTGTCGATGTCGCTGTTCGACGTGGTCCGCTCAGTCTCAGAGATGCTCCCCATCAGCCATCGTTGCCTGGCGGGGTCACAACCGCGCTGGCCGCTGGACGCGTCGGCCCGTACAGGCGCGCATGCAAGAGGTCAGGGAACAGGGCGGCGCCCTATAGCTAGGTTGTGTTCGATCAAAAAAAGGCAGTTCAAATACGAATACGAATACAACTCAAATCACCTCCCCAACCGGATTGGCTGTCCCTCCGCATGTCTCTTCAGCCTACACCTCCCCAGCCCGATCGACTATCCCTCCCTCGCACGTTTGTTCCCTGCTTTGTTTCCTCAGGTCTCCATGGGAGGCAGCGAGAGAGCCGGCGAGGTCTAGATGGGCACACGGACGAGAGATCAGGGGAGGGAGGCAAGATGGAATAGGCTGCCGGCCAGGGGAGGGCTGTTGCTATGACGCTGCGGCAATAGGGTATTGGCATGGCAATGAGATTAGCAGGTTCACGGGGCGCGGTGGATACAGAACGTAGTCTAGATCTCAGTGCTAGACTAGATGTGGTGGCAGAGAAATATATCACGGTGGAGACGGAGAGAAACCTGAGAACGAGACGCTAGCTATTAGCACGGCGATGCTAACCAGGTTGCTTCTTTCGGGAGTGAGATATAACAACATGTGGCGCTATCTAACTATTCTGTATGCTTCACTACACAATTTTGTCTTGCGGTGAGAACATAGTCATGGCCTAAATACTTGATCTTAGTAAGTGCTAGAGATAAAAGGAAATAAGTTTTTTTATAAAGAATGGAAGAATCTTGAGATGTAATATTTCATTATATGACTATGTAAATGATCGCTTTCATAAAGAAATCGGAAATAATATTTGGGGTACAAAAAAATTCATCTGATCTGTAACATACTTTGTCAACTTTAATTACATGTGCCTTAAAAGTTCGGATTTTTATTTGAGTGCTTAAATTTGCCAATGTTCGATGTTTTTGTTCATCCATCATTCTACATCATAGGCGTTGACTTAATATTACATTTTGATGGTGAAATCTACAACAGATAAACTTTTAAATGATCTTTCACACCCTCCTATGCATGTGCGTACCCAAAATTAATATATAATAAATTTGGATTTAGGTTGTATGATTTTGTTATTGAACACATTTGTTTGTTCGTAGCAACGCACGGACACTTAGCTAGTGTAAGAGAAGATTACAAAAAGTCCTCACGGAAACTATAAAAGACATGGTGCAGAGACAACTGTCCTAAAAAACATCACATAAAGAACCCCGTATAAAAAAAAATAACATAGCTCTTGGAGGACCAAGATGCGGACGCCCGAATCAAGAGAAAATTCCTTATTTGACACTGGCTTAAAACTTGGTTCCTTATTTGGCCCTGGACAAATTTTCCTTCCTTATATGACACTGGCCTAAAATTTGTTTCTGACACTCTAGTTCATGTTGTACACCAACGGTGTTAAAGAGAGACATGAAAAGACCTTTTTACCCCTAGTGTATAATGTGACAAAAATATGTACATGATTATACCTGCATTATAGCTACAATACTGTTACGTATTTGGTAATGCTTAAATGACCAATCGACACCACATAACCTGATCAAGGAACAAATTTCAATTCAAAATTTGGTTCATCGAATTCTATTCAAAAAACAAAAATTTGGGCAGAACCTCCCCTATTTTTTATGCCAGATCTCAAACAATTCATATATATGTACATCACATCGCTGTTCCAACATACATCAGTCCAGTTCACATGTATTACATCCTGGTTCACACATGAGGTCAAATCCACGCATACATCGGGTGAACAACACAAAAGAAACTCCAAAATAACCATTTGCATTAAAGGAAAACACATGGGAATCACAAGCTGGGACCTGAAGCCGACACTCCATCCCCGCCGTGGCTCAAGCCCACATTCACGCCCAGTCGCCCAGCCAGAGATGAGCCCGCAGACGCGCCCTGGGATCAAACCTTCATCTGCGGAGATTTGGCCAGGGGAGAGTGGGATCTCCCGGGTCACATCGTCGCAATACAGCCAGGACCAAGTGGACCCCCTCAGAAGTATCGGATTGCTAAGTGGCTGGCATCAGAATCCCGCGGGTAAAGCAGCTTCAGGGTCTCCGGACCGGCACGTGCCAGCAAGATTGACGGGTCATCAAGCAAGGAACATCCGGGTTCAGAAAGCTAAGACAACCGTAGGGTCTCCGGACCGGCGTCTCTGATACGCAGCAAGTCGCCGGATCACCAGTTGGGTGGTCTCCGGGTAACTCGAGCAAGTAACACAATGGTCTCCGGACCGGCGCAAGCCAGCCAGTCATGCCCCTAGTCGGCATTGGAGGCTATCTCGGTTGGAAGCCTTGTCCCCGCCAAGAATTGCTGGGCAAGGCAGAATTATGTCTGAAATACGGCATAGAAGACCCGCCTGGCGGCAGCGCGACTAAACGATTACCGAGGTAGCCTGAAGGAATCAAAACGCGAGCTAAGTATAAACGTGCTTGCACGGGCTTGTTCCCGGGTACATCTGTTTTATGTGCTTTGGCTAAGGCGAAAGCGGGCGTTCTCCTGGGGCAGCGCCTTCGCGATGACACTGTCAGTTTCCCTCGGGCAGTGGAGTCGTGGGCTGAGGTCCGTGCGGTCAGGAAACGGTGGGTCCTTTGGGGGGTTGCGCCCTGTGTCAGCATTTCGGACCAGTCTGAATGCCCACGGCTGGTTAGCGCTCACACCTTTGGATCCTTCCCGAGAGCGTTAAGCCCCCACGAGTATAATAAAACTTATATACTTTGGGAAGAAGTTATTTACATTCAAAAGCATGAGTTCATAAGCCAGTTGGCAATATCAGTACAAAAGCATGGTTCACGGCCCTTGGTATTGTCCTTTTCAGGACTTCACAGGTTCACGGGTCGTCTTCACGGGAAAGGCGCTCCAAGATTTCCTCCACCTGGCGGGACACGTCTGGAGGAAGCGGCGTCTCGGGTTCAGGCGCCTCTAGCTCAGACAGCAAAGAAAGCTGCGGATGCCGCTGACGAAGTGCTGTGACAAACCGGGTCGTCACCTGCCTCACTGCCTGTTCCCCAGCAAGGCGAGTAGCTCTGCTAGCCTGCTCCTTGATACCCTTGATGAGCGAGGCCACGTACTTCAAGAACCCGGGATAGCGGACGAAGGGTGGAATGGTCGGCCATGGAACAGGCGGAGAAGGCACTCCCAAGTTCGTGAACTCCCTCACGATATCCAAGGACCCGTGGTTCATCTGGAGCAAGATGTTGTTATCATCGCGGCGGTGGAGTGTGAATCATCGCTGTTCTTTCTCAAGTGTGTCTCTTGCTTCCGCCAGCTCGACCTGCACTATTTCAGCTGGTTGGACACCTGCTCGTGTTGATGCCACGCAATCTGAGCTTGAGATTTGGACGCTTCCATCGCCGTTCGCCCGTCAGCCAGCTCCTTTGCCTCCTTCTTGCGAAGGACGGTCATGCGCGCATCTTTATCCTTCCAGAAATCGTTCGCCTCGCCCAGTTCCCGGATCCTTCTTTCCATGGCGATGCGGCCAGCCGTGGCCTCTTGCTTGAACTTCTCAGCTGCATTGAGAGCCTGCTTCTGCGCCTCGATCGTGGCAGCCATCGCTCGACCCGGGCGGACAAGCTGTCTCTTTCGCCCCTAGCTCTCTGGAAATCCTTGGCGGCCTGTTCTCGCCTCTCCCTCTCGCTCTTGAGCTCGCTCTGGAGTTTGGAGACCTGCTTGCCTAGTGACGAGACGGCTCTGCTTTTGGCTCGAAGGTCATGTTCGACCTCGCTGCGAGCCCAGCTAGCCACGTTCTCCAGGCCCTGCTCAAAGCGGTCCTCGTCCCGCACCGTTCTGATCTGGAGCTCCTCAATGGTGCCGAGGTAGTGGCGCTCTTCGTCTTCCAGCTCGGTCTTTCGTCGCTCCAGCTCCTTCTCGCGGCTGGCCACTCTCAGTTCCCAAGCGTAGAGCAGCTCTTCGTCCGCCGCCAGCTTCAGCTCTCTGGCGCCAAGAGCCTCCTCCCCGAGGAAAGCCGCAGTTCGCGAGCTTGCGAGTGCTCCCCGCCGCCGGAGGTCGGGGGCACCAACCGCGCCAGTTCGGCGGGGCAAAGGACAAGAACTCGAGACGCTGGAGAATGTCTTGGAGAACCCGGGGCCTTCCTCAACTCTCCCGGGTTCAAGGCAGGGGTCAGCGTTCCCAAGGGCCGAGCCCCTGGGGATGAACCCGCCTGCTTCAAGTCTGCGCGGTCCAGAGGTCGCCTGGGGATCCACGTCGCGCATTTCCCCGGGGCCTTCCGCGCAAACAGCTTCGGCCTCGCCTGCAACGACTGGAGCCACCTCCCTGATCCTTGGGGCGGACCGGGGGCTCGGGGGCTCGGAGTCGCCTCCGTCGGAGGTGTCGGTGGAGCTCGTCGCTTCGGCGTCTTCGCCTCCCCGGGGCCGTTTGCTTGGCCACTCCGGTGTCGGGCTCCTGTGCAAGAGACCAGAACAAGAAGTCAGGACGATGGCAAAAGGGAAGCAACTTCACGTTCAAGGCCAGTTGCCAGCGAAGCTTACCGGCGGGCTCTCTTCGACCGGAGAAGCTCCATTTCTTCTTACCAAGTCGTCAAAGAGGTCAGGCAAGGACAGGCTCTCTCCCCAACCTCCACGTCTGCAAGGGGAGGAGGGATAGCCTCCGACGCCTGGTCAGACTCCTGCATCGACGGCGAGCCTGGCGGCGCTGGCTGCTCCAGAGGTCCGTCTCCCGGCGGGTTTGTCGCCGCCTCGGAAGGAGCACCGGGGCCTCCGCGCCGCAAGGCACTCCCGGAGGAGCCGCCTCGTCGCTTCGTCATCCGAAGACCCGGGTTCTTCAGGGGAAACGTCCCCGTGGGCAAGGCTCTGCCCCTTGGCCTCTCTCCTTGAAGGCTGCGTGCTTTGGGTGCCGGCGGGGGCTCAATCTTGGTAGTACCCGCCACCCCGTACTCATTACACGCTGGCATTGAAGATCGGATGCCGTCAGCGGCTGGATCCTCGAACAGCGGCAAGACCTCATCCTGGAATTCAAAGGGTACCCATGGCAACACGTAGCCCATGGTCAGAGCCCAGGTAGTCTCTGTCAAGTGGAATCTGGACCGTGGAAGGCTGCTACCCACCTGAATGAGTTCCCAGAGCGGGCGGCTCCGGAACTGCAAAGGGGCAATCCCTCTGCGAAGAAAGTCTGCCAGGATCATGGCGCCCGTCACTCCCCTTGCACGGAGCGCAGACAGCTTGTTAATGGCCGGAGCCAGGGCTTCCCCTTGAGAGCTTCTTTCCTTGGAATGTGCCAATCGCTCCGCTGGATAAAATGGAGTCATCAGATGGGGGTTGGTCCCATCAGCTTCGACGAAGTACCAGTTGTGCCTCCATTCTCCAACAGAGGCCTTGGTGAATGTTTCCGGGTACTGGTGCGCCGCATCACTCCGGAGGCAGAAAGAGACACCGCCAGCGATCCACTTGGACTTCCCCAGGCGTGGAACGAAGAAATGGCGGAATAAGGCCACCGAGGGCATGACGCCCAGAATGCCTCGCAGGCATAGGCAAAGGTAGCAAGCATCATCACGGCATTGGGATGCAAGTGCAGCATGTGCAATCCATAAGCCTCCAAGATTGCGCAAAGAACTCGGAGAACGGAGGAAGAAGGCCGACGACGGAGAAGTCATGGAAAGTAATCACCTCTCTTCTCGTTGAGGTCCGCTCCCAGGGCGCACCACCACTCCCTCAGCACCGCGGAAGCTCGCGGCCAGGGATTGGCGGATGCGTTGAATGGCTTCCTCTGACGCATACTCGCTGGGAGAAAAGAGGGCTTGAGTCACCCTCCTTGAAGGCGGCGCCTCGGCCAGAGAAGCTTCCATCGCCATCTTCTCAGCGGCAGATTGTGACATCTTCCTCACTCCTATCCTATCCCGCTTAGGCGGCATGGGCTGGGGGCAAGAACAAGGAGCGGCGGCGGATTGCGGCGGCCGAGGCGGGGGCGGCGCTCGGCGAAGTCAGGGAGAAGGAGTCTCCTGCGCGGCGATTTGGGGATTTCGGCGAATCTGGAGAGGTAACGGCTACAGTGGAAGCCAGTCGTGGCTTATAAGGCATCCCACACGTCACGTCGCGGCCTCATTACTCCGACGGCGTGGGGATCAAGGGGGCGTGCCGATTTCTGCGCATTTCGCCCGTTGGATTCCAAGATAAGCACGGAGTCCGCACGAATCGCAACGTTCGCCGCGATTCAGTCAAAAGGACCCGGGGGCTCGTCTCTACCTCGCCTCGGCGGGTCCCCAACGGAGCAGAGCAAGGAAGACCAGGTGCCCGGGGACCCACTTTGACCTATCTTTAGGCCATAGCCCCGGCAGCTGGAGCAAGAGCCGCCGGGACCATGCCCGGGGGCTACTGTCGCAGCAGTGGAACACGGGGTTCCCCTAGTGCTGCCAAAGTGGGTCCACCCCATGTGGGCCCAAGATGAAGATGGACAAGACCAAGACTCAAGTCAAGCTGGCGGGTTCACCGCCCGCGAAGGCAAGCAAGGCCTACGTCGACAAAGGGCTCCGGTCCTGGGGGCCTGCCGGTCCCCGAACCAAGCAAGAAGGCAAGGAAGGACCCGAGAGCCCGAGTTCCCGGCAGGAGGCCGGGCTCCCTCTCGGGTACTTCCCCACATCACTGTGGATAAGCTGTCCACCTCACGCTAGAAGACCTCAGAAGACTTGGGAAGCAAGGCGAAGGTAGCGCGGGCAGGAAGCACAGCCCGTGGTGGTGTCAGCCCCTGTCCACCCCAAGGCGGACGCTCCCACCTAACCCAAAGGAGACGCTAGGCTGAGAAGAGGCCACGTCTCCCCTAAACTAGATAAGGAGGGTCCTTCACGCCGAAGGTCCCTCGTGCCCCTCACGTGACCCTGTGGCAACCCTTAGCCTATAAAAGGAGGACCAAGGCACGGAGGAGGGGAGGGTCGAACCGAGGAGGTCGGACCGAGGAGGTCGGACAGAGGAACAAGTCGAACCAGAGCAAGACTAGATTAGGGTTGCGAAGGTAGAGGGGAAGGTGATCTCCTCCGGGTCAGGATCTGTCCTTCTTCTACCTCCAGCAAAACCCTTCCGGGTACCCCATCCGGGAGGTTCCATTGTAAGCCACACTATGAAGAACCCATCAATCCAGACATGCAGGAGTAGGGCTTTTAGCCTCCGGGCGGCCTGAACCTGGGTAGCTCCTTGTGTCCCTTTGGTTGCATGCTTTGATCGTGGAGAGGAGAGCTTGATCTAGACTCCACCCGAGAAGACGATTCTCAGCCTCCTTCGCGCCCCGTGCCGAACCTAAAAGGGGGTATCCTCTACTCCCGGTGTCCGTGCATTGAGACACGACACATGCCTATTGCAATTATATGTTGCTTGCAACTTAATATTTTCGGGTGACATGCTGGATAACGATCCCGGGGCCGATTATTAGTCATAGATGCATTTGGATAACGGTCTATGTATTTTGAAGTAATGCCCAAGTAAATTAAACAGTGAACTATATTATGTTATGATAGCATTGTTATGTGCCCACAATTTGTCAATTGCCTAGCTGTAATTTGTTTACCCAGCATGTATTATTTTGGAGAGACACCACTAGTGAACTGTGGACCCCGGTCCTATTTTCTCATGTTGTTTACAACCATTTCCATAGTTTTTCATAATCATTTGCTCGCTGGTCATTTTTGCTCTAATAATATTTTACACACCATACATTTAATTTTTTGTGTTCGGCAAGCCGGGGAGATTGACAACCTTCTTATTTCGTTGGGGGCAAAGTGATTTGATTGTGGTGTGTGCAGGTGATACGTCTCAAACGTATCTATAATTTTTGATGTTCCATGTTGATATTATACCAATTGTTACATGTTTTGCATCCACTTCATATCATTTTTATACATTTTTTGGGACTAACCTATTAACAAGATGCCACAGTGCCAGTTCTTGTTTTCTGCTGTTTTTGTATTCCAGAAAAGCTATTCTGCAAATATTCTCGGAATTGGACGAAAATCAACGGAGGTCCCTATTTCACCGACACGTACACGGAGTCCAAAGGGGAGACGGAGGAGCGCCAGGAGGCGGTCACACAAGGGCTCGGCGTGGCCCCACCTCCTGGCGCGCCGAGGGTGCGTGTGGGCCCCTCGGGTGTCCTCAGCCGCCACCCTTTCGCCTATTTATTCCTCCCGACGCGAAAATCCTAAATACCCGAGTCATATTCCACGAAAAGTTTCAGAGGCGCCGCTGTCGTCAACCCTAGCTTGAGAGGGTTCTGAAGCTCTTCCCGGCACCCTGCCGGAGAGGGGAATCATCACCGGAGGGCTCTACATCGCCATGCCTGCCTCCGGAGTGATGCGTGAGTAGTTCATCCTTGGACTACGGGTCCATAGCAGTAGCTAGATGGTTGTCTCTCCACTTTATGCTATCATGTTTAGATCTTGTGAGCTGCCTAACATGATCAAGATTATCTTATTGTAATGCTACATGTTGTGTTTGCTGGGATCCGAGGAATATTGAATACTATGATCAAGTTGATTATTAATCTATGTTACATGTTATTTATGATCTTGCATGCTTTCCGTTACTAGTAGATGCTTTGGCCAAGTAGATGCTTGTAACTCCAAGAGTGAGTATTTATGCTAGATAGTGGGTTCAGTCTCCAGTAATCTGGGCGAGTGACAGCAACGTCTAAGGTTGTGGATGTGCTGTTGCCACTAGGGATAACCTAACAATGCTATGTCCACGGTCATATGTACTTGTTTACATTACGCACATTACTTAATGCGATTATCCGTTGCTTGCAACTTAATACCAACGGGGAACACGAATGTCAACCTGAAGGTGGATTATTAGTCATAGATGCGGTTGAATAACGGTCTATGTATCTTGTCGTAATGCCCAATTAAATATCATGGTAGTCATCTTGTCATATATATGCATTGTCATGCGCTTAATATTTTATCAATTGCCCGGCTGTAATTTGTTTACCCAACATGTCATTTATCTTTATGGAGAGACACCACTAGTGAACTGTGGACCCCGGTCCATTCTTTTACACTAATAAAACCACCAACTGCAAACAATTGTTCTCTTTTACTTTCTGCAATTAAACATTATTTTCCACACCATACGTTTAATCTTTTGTTACAGCAAGCCGGGAAGATTGACAACCTTCCTGTTTCGTTGGGGCAAAATAGTTTGATTGTGTTGTGTGCAGGTTCCACGTCGGTCGCCGGATTCCCTGGTGTTGCGCCGTGCCATATTCCGCCACCAACAACCTTCTGAAGTGCTCCTACTCCTACTGGTTCGATAACCTTGGTTTCATACTGAGGGAAAACTTGCTGCTGCACTGCTTCATACCTTTCTCTTGGGGTTTCCCAACGAACGTGTGATTTCACGTCATCAGCAGGTCCATGCCGGAGGAAGAAGTCTCCCGTCAACATCTCTTTTTTGGCACCTCTTTGAAGTCTCCCAAGTCCTACTGGTTCGATAAACTTGGTTTTTTAATCAAGGGAAAATCTTCTACTACGCTCCATCATACCTCCTCTTGGGGTTCCCAACAGACGTGTGATCCATGCTATCAGTGACTACTGTGGCTAATGGTTTCCTTGTAGCTCACTTCTACCCTACCCTCACTCGGATCACCCATGCTCATTTGTGCTGCTGCTATGAGAATAGTGGGACATTGTTGGGTGAAAACCACGATTAGATGGGGAGAAGAATAATAAAACATCGGACATGGTCGGATACTATACTGAAGAGGAAATGCTCGAAAACGATGACCGAAACGCACTGTGAGAGGGGTGTGTTTTATAGGCCGAGCCGGAGGAGAGAAATGGCGGGAAGAAAAGAGAGGAAGCTTTTTTTTAGAGAGCACGCGACAGCGTGCCTTATTTTTATAGAAGAAAAGAAGGCAGATTATAGTCTAGCTTGTCCTTGCGGACAAGGAAACAAGCTAGTTTACAACTCCACGCCCAGAAAAACCACATGTCTACACTCTCACGGTACATTTTGGTCTCCTACTCCTGTTCTACGAGCTACTAAACAGAGAGTAAACTCCTCGCAAATCTTCGTGGCCAGCTGCTCCACTGTGGATTGCTTGCCTACGTTGCCAAATTCCCAAGCATTCCTGTTCTTCCAGAGGTACCAGCACACCGTGCACACCATCGTGTCAAAAACCCTCCTGTTTCATGCCGGTTGCCTGCTTCGCTCCAAGCTCCACCAGTTCTCCAACGAGGTGTCTTGTCCAGGCAGCTGAATGTTTGCACCACCCCTCGTCGCACAGGCATGGCAAACATGTCTGGCATATACCCAATGCCCTAGGATATGCTCTGCTGTGTCTTCTTCTTGGAGGCAGACGAAGCAAGCCGACGTCTGATCTTGCAATCCATGTCTGAACCTACGATCCGAAGTCCAGATCCGGTGCTGCACCGCAAGCCAAACAAACAGCTTGCTCTTAGGCGACGCCAAACTCCTCCAGATCGGCCAAGCTAGCCCAAACCGCGGTCTGCCTTGTGTGATCATGTGGTAGGTGGATTTTGCTGAATACACTCCAGACCTACACCATGGCCATACGAACTCGGCAGCTACGTCAATCTCCCTGTCGACCCCTGCAATTGCCATCTGATGCATGTAAAATGCATACATGAACTTTGCACTTTATTCACTCATATTCTAATCATATTTGCATCGTATAAGGGTTATACCACTGTTATTTAATGATTTTAGGAAATAAAATAATTGTTTCCTATTTTTA
Organism: Poa pratensis; assembly: GCA_947311845.1. NCBI lineage: Eukaryota > Viridiplantae > Streptophyta > Magnoliopsida > Poales > Poaceae > Poa > Poa pratensis. The sequence goes on along the minus strand of CAMZMU010000080.1, from coordinate 4,057,050 downwards.
TGGAATTAACCCTGCGCAGGCAGAAAACCCTATTTCTTTCCTTTTATGTTTCAGGGACCCAAACGTCGTCATAAAATTATGGAAAAATACAGAGGTCATTATTTTGGAAGGAAGAAGACGTAGGAGCGAAGGAATCAAGCAAACAGAGCCCGCAAGGCAAAAAGGGGGTGGCCCACGCGGCCAGGTACTGTGCCCGCGTGGGACCCACCCGTTTGGGCCTCGTGGCTCCGCAGCCATCGATCCTTTCTCCACCGCCTTCGTCTTGACCTAAAAACGCCTATAAAAAAGGTCCCACGACGTTTCGCGAAAGGAGCGCCGCCCAAACACAGAAACACCAAAGCGGGGATCAGGAGCTGCAGATTGGAGGGGGAAAACTCCGGCGGGGCGCTGCCGGGGTGGTCTCCACCTTCTCCAACGACTTCTCCACCGTCTCCATGATGAAGGGGGAGTAGTCCACCCCTGGATTTGGGTTTGTGGTGGTAACTTATGTATCTCTCCTCTCTTTGAGCTTCACTAATTAGTACCGTATGAGCTGCTGAACATGATTACGGTCATCTATGTAATTCCCATGGTGGATATTGTGGTGTGAGATAAAATTTGTTATGCATTTACTGTTGTGTTGGATCTTTTATGACTTGTCATACTTTGGAGATATTCTATGATGCATGTGATGGTTTGATTTATGCATAATGCCTTGTTGATCTTTATCATGAGGTGATTGACACCACCAAGTGTAGATGGATGAGAGAGGTGTGGTCACACACACGAAATATAAATCATTGCACTAGTGTTTAGAATATTGTCCATTAAGAAGTATGATGTATGTGGGTACGGGATGGCCGATGTGACACGGCATAGGTATTGAGTGACACAGTACCGCCCAACATCCTTTATCTGGGGTAAAAAGAAAGAGTATGATGTGGGAGTGAGAGCAACCACGCTAGCCTTACGAGGGTGACCTAGCAACACAAATGAGTGCTTCTTTCAACTATGTGTTTTAGGACATATAGCCGTTATAAAAGCTACCATTAAAACATGACAATTATGTGTACTTTATCTATAACATGATAATCACCGTAGATGAGAGAGAGAGAGGATTAAGTGAACCCATGAACCCATGTCCATTGTTCCTAGAAGAGAAAACCTTTGTCTTGTCCTCTTGCGTTGAAGAGGATTGGGACACTTTTACATTCTTGTTTTGCTACATCGAACTTCCATCCATCAACCACCTTGTTCTCCAAACTTGTTTAGTGCATAATCAACTAAAACTTGTGACACTTTAGTTGTAGGGAATAGATAACTTTTCCTTCTTGCTCCTGCGGATCGATACCTTACTTCCACATTGAGAGGTGCTACAGTGATCCCTTGCTCTTGGGGTAATCACCATCCAGAGCTGAATAGCCTCCTGCGCTTCCAAGTCGTGCCACTCGCCTTCCACATCGAGGATCCACCTATTCTCCGTGAGCGCTTGCGCCACTGTTCTGTTGTTTCTTGCCCTCGTGCTGACTCGGGCCGCGATGGTTGGCGCAATGTACTCCGCTGTGTTGCCGTTGATCCACCGATCTCGCCAGAACAGCTCCTTCTGGCCATCTCCAACTTGTATCCTGACCAAACTGTCGAAGATCGCACGAGCCTTCTCATCCTTGATCATGGGCAGCCCCTGCCACGGCCTGTGCGGATCCGTGCGCTTAAACCATTCCCATCTTACCCGCAGCGCTAAACCCTGCAAATTCAGGTCTTTCACACCCAATCCTCCGTACTCCAATGGCTGGCTTATCTTGTGCCACGCGACAAGGCATTGGCCGCCTGTCGCCCTCTCCTTGGCTGCCCAGAAGAAACCCCTCATGCTCTTCTCGAGCAGCTCCAACAGCCAGACCGGCGCTTCGGTGACCAAGAGGTGATGCACCGGCCTCACCGCCATTACCGCTTTCACCAGGGTCAGACGTCCCGGCTTTGCGATCATCCCTCGCTGCCATGGAGGGATTATGCTCGTGGCCTTGTCAAGCACCGGCTGCCACTGCGCCTTCGTCAACGGTCGCAGCGCCAATTGCAGTCCTAGGTATCGAATCGGGAAGGGACAATTCTGCAATTGAGCCAGTTCTGAACTCTCTCCGCATCTGCAGGTCCGCCTCTGATCATGGTTGCGGAAGATTTGCCGTAATTCACGCGCAGCCCAGAGGCCTTGCCGAACAGCGCCAGAATACTCCTTGTCGCCATCAGGTCTAGCTCCAGGGGCTTGATGAAAACCACGACATCATCAGCGTAGATTGATAGGCGCTGTGTTGGCGTGCAGTTCGCAATTGGGTTCAGAAGCCCTGTCTCCGCCGCCTCGCGAAACAGGCGGGTTACGATCTCCATCGCTAGCATGAACAGTTGCGGGGGCAGGGGGTCCCCCTGACGTAGCCCTCTGACATGGTCGATGCGCTTGCCGGGGATTCCGTTAACTGATACTCGCGTTGTTGCCGTGCGCAGCGAGATCGTGATCCAGTTCAGGAACATCTCCGGGAACCCCATCCATCTCAAGACCTTCAAGAGAAACGCCCAGGAAAGTGAATCGAACGCCCTTGAGATATCTAGCTTCAGTAGCGTGCCTGTCTCCCGCCTTTTGTTGATCTTTCTCGCCATCTGCCTGACAAGCAAGAAGTTGTCGTGCAGGCTCCGGTTCTTGATGAATGCAGAAATTCTCGCGTCCAAAATTCTCGCGAAGAGGCTGCGACCGAAAATGTGCCAGCTGGTCAGTGCCAAAAGAGAGGAAGTAAAAGGCAGTAAGAAGTGACGGGAAGAAAAGAGCGGGAAGAAATGGCAGGAGATGAGTGTTAGTAAAAAAACCATTTCGGTTAAGGTGAAAACGGTAAGTTTCTTTTGCTGTCCTCTAAGAAGAAAGGGGTTGTCGACGTCGGGTTCACGCAAATTGCATTAAACATGAGCATGATTAGTCCCTTTCGTTTTCCTCTAAACCAAAATGAACGTGCCGCTGCGAGACGGCCTTGTCCCCTTGTCGGCTTCGGGTAAAACGATAATATGAGACAGTTATTTTGGGACGGAGGGAGTATTTTTTAGAATGACCAGATTCGCGCAATATTAGGCGAATTTATGAAAAACAAAATCTCAAATCTCGAGATCTGGGCACACCATTTAAATTAGTAGCACTACATCTGGGCACACCGTTTTGTCCCATGCAAACACAGCTCATCGAGTCGACCTCTAGTGCGTAACATAACAATGGAGCTAGGTAGCAGCATTTGGAACCATGCACCGTCATGGCACATGCATGCCTGCAAAAGCAGCACGCACGCAGTGTCCCTCCCTGATAAACTACTATACTCAACAAGATTTACAGCCTTAGAGTAATGTCATATGTCGACCGACGATTCAGGTTACCCACCCCCCTACTCTATAATATCTTGCTCTAAAGGTGGCAGCAACGAGCACGCACTATTTGAACTCACAAGCTAGCTAAGCCGCTGAGCATCTCGATAGCCATGGCCCAAGTGCTAGATGCATCTCCATATGCTATGGCGCTCGTTCTTCTCATCTTCCTCGTCGTCGTGCTCTTGGCAAAATCGACATCGCGAGCAGAGAAGCTACTCAATAAAATCCCTTCTCCTCCATTCAAACTCCCACTTATCGGCCACCTCCACCTCATGAGCTCCCTCCCACACGTCTGTCTCAGAGACCTTGCAAGGAAGCACGGGCCTGACGTGATGCTCCTCCGACTCGGCGCCCTCCCCACTCTTGTCGTGTCGTCCCCTAGAGCGGCAAAGGCCGTTCTACGCACCCACGACCATGTCTTCGCGTCCCGGCCTCCCTCCGCCGTAGGCGACATCCTCTACACCAACTCGACCAACGTCGCCAATGCCCCATACGGCGACTACTGGCGGCAGATCAGAAAGATCGTCACCACCCACCTCCTCACTGCCAAGAAGGTCCGCTCCCACTTCGCCTCGTGTGAGCAGGATGTGCAGCTTGTCGTGGCTAGGCTAAGGGAGGCGGCGGCCACGCGCACAGCGGTCGATCTCAGTGAGCTCTTTAGCTACTTCGCCAGCGACGTCGTGTGCCAGGCCGTGCTGGGCAGGCTTCCTAGGGAGACAGGCTGGAACAAGCAGTTCCACGATCTCATACACGGAAACTCCGATCTCCTAGGGGGATTTAACCTGGATGACTATTTCCCGATCTTGGCAAGGCTGAACATGGTGTCCGCCAAAGCTGTGAGGCACAAGAAAAGATGGGACGACCTACTTGACGACCTCATCGACAAGCACAGAAGCAAGACAATGGGCGAAGATGAGGACGAGGACTTCATCGACGTGCTACTATCCGTCCAACAAGAGTACAACCTTACTGGCTACAATATTAAGGCAATACTCATGGTATGTATATAAACAGAGTTTCATTTCCAACGTCGACTAGTATGCAACTAGAAATAAGAAAGCCTTTTTTGGTTTAAACATTGCTCGAATTATACAGACGTTCAAATAGAAGGTTCAACCCTTTAGCGACTGACCTAAAAATCTTTCTAAATTAGCGTTATATCAGTTATAGCGGAAATTTAGTGGGAATTTGTACAAAAAAGCATTTAGCGACACTTTGCTTCAAAAGCAACGCTATAACATAGTTATAGCCCGCTAATTAAAACTTTGGAATTTCATTGACATTTACTCAATCTATATATGTAGGATATGTTTGAAGCTGGGATACACACAACGTACATTGCATTAGACTATGCCATGGCTGAGCTTATGCGGAAACCCCATGTAATGTCCAAGCTGCAAACCGAGGTGAGGAGGTGCAAAACCAATGGGAAAGAAGTGGTCACCCAAGCAGACTTGAACAGACTGACCTACCTGAAGGCAGTAATGAAAGAGACCTTGCGGCTGCACCCACCAGGACCTCTCTTGGCACCCCACTTCTCCATGGCCGATTGTGCTGTAGAGGGCTATATCATACCCTCTAAGACACGAGTAATCCTCAATGTGTGGGCTCTAGGTAGGGACACCAGCTGCTGGGAGAGTCCAGAAGAGTTCATGCCTGAGCGTTTCCTTGAAGAAGCCATGGATTCTGCTTCCGACTTTCAGGGGAACGACTTCCGTTTCCTACCTTTTGGGTCTGGGCGGAGGATGTGCCCAGCTATAAGCTTTGGGACAGCCACTTTTGAAATCATTCTGGCGAACCTCGTGTACCACTTCAACTGGGATTTGCCGGCAGGGTCGCTAGACATTGATATGACAGAGGTATTCGGGTTAGATGTGCACCGGAAGGAGAAGCTGCTTCTTATACCATGCATATCCGAAGACGTCTAGATTGGTGTTTAAATATTATTTCAATTCTATCTTTGTATCAAGCTGATCCTTTACTTTACAAGGATCCCTATGTCAAGTCGTTTAATAATCATGACATGTCTTAATCGGACAAAATAAGACTCGAGATCCACGTCGATCTTCACAAATGTTTTCGTATATACTCCCTCCGTTTCACAATATAAGATGTGTTTAGATTTTTTTTTCAACATTCACATGTTTACACATGTATTTAGACATGTTTTAGTGTATATGTCCACTCCTTTTAGTCTGAATTTAGACAACATATGAAACACCTAAAACATCTTATATTGTGGAACGAAGGGACTAGTTAATTGTCAAGGAATCTTGACCTCGCCGTCAGAGAAACACCAGCCCGGCCCGTGACGCTTCACGGTAGGCGGAAAGTATCCTGCCACGACAAGAACAAGTTTTCATGTCAGGCGCCCAAACAAATTTCGACCGTCACAACTACGTGTCATCAGCTACATGGATCGATCTTGTGGAAGTTAAAGGGAACTCAAGGAAGATACATTTATGTCATGGACATCAGATGAAGCAGTAGCACTAAGGCTAACGGCGGGGCCAACGGGGACACCTGGTCGCCGGCTCAACAGGAGGCGCGAAGGTGAATCCATTCCATGCCATTGCACATTGTCCACAAGGGTTTCAGTACTACTGACATCTTCGATATATGATCACCTATGACGATCATCATCTTCATCTAACTTAGTTAGGGTTAGGTACTACTGACATCTTCGATATATGATCACCTACGACGATCATCATCTCCATCTAGCTTAGTTAGGGATAGCTAGTTCACCTCGAGGTTCGAGCTCACCCTTACGCTCCGGAGCTCCTTGTAGTAATCTACTGATATAATCCCAAACCAATAGAACTTGGGCTATTACCCGCCTTAGAGGCCTCAACCAGGATAGATCTTGTCCCTTGTCGTCTATGTTCTTTTTCGTTGGCCTGAGGTTCCCCGAACTCTATAAACTTAAACTTAAGGGTACTCCGAGTATCTGAGATGGTGCCGAAGAAGCCAATTTTGAACTATTCGACAGAAATAAACTAGGAGTACTTAGTTCTTTTTATATAATAGCAAACAAATTTAGTTTTAAAAAAATGTAAGGGCAAAGGAACATGGAAAATTCAGAGTGGTTTAGCATCACCAAGAATTGTTGTTTAACTTTTAAATCAATCATGGGAGATTACCCACATGCTAAGGGCCCGTTTCGAACAAAGGATATAAAACAAGGTAAAAAACTTTGTATGGAATGCAAAATATGCAGGGTTCGGAATGATGTAGCGAAACCACAGAAACCGAAAACTTAATCGCATGTAACAGTGCAGTGTTGAATAGTAGTGTATTTACATGATGCAATGACACCTGGACACTCTGCATATATAGTCGAGCGCATGCAGTCATTTCTTTATTTGGCTAGTTGCGTCTCACTTGGGCTTCCACCCAAACATGAGTTCGAGTGGATTTCTCAGTTTCGTAAAGTCACTACTAATGAAATGAGGATAGTTTGGTTTCGGGCGAGTCTAGCCTACGCTCGCGCGGTTTCCGATGGCACGCGTGAGACGACCCGACCGTTAAAACGACAAAGGCAACGGGAGGAAGAAGATGAGCGCGTCCCGCCTGCCTACGCCACCCCGGTCTCCTCAAATCAACTTGTCCGCCGGCCCGCCGTCGCCGTGACCACCCCTCTAAACCTCCCGTACACCGAATCTTATTGCTGGCGAGCACCCCCACTAATAAGTCTAGTGTCGACGGGCGCCTTTTCCGCCGCGGCTCCGCAACCACATCGCCCGCACCGTCTCAACCGGCTGAAAGGATGGGGCGCGGGGAGGGAGAAGAACGGGAAAAGAAAGGCAGACATTGGGAGGGGAGGGAGAAAGAAGAACGTGGGTGGGGCCCACAGATGCACGTCGCGGGCATGCGCGAACCGCGTGAAGGCTCGGTCTCCCGAGAAAGAGCAGTTTCGGTTTCCTTCGGAACACGGTACATAGTTCCCCTAATCCGAAGGCAGATTTTCCTACAATTTAATTTTCCATTAGAATTCCTGTGAAAAAAGAATAGGAACCGACGGAGCCTAATGAAACAAATTTGGAAAAAAATCCTTGTTGGGGACTTGGGTACGCCTAGCCAATGATCTCAACATTGTTTTGCTCTTGTCCAGTATTGAAGAAACAGTGTAACGCAATGAATTAATGAATGGTGTTTGATACAAGTGATTTCGAGTTTGGGACATAAGGCTTTGTGAACTGGGCGTCTTGCATGTTTCATGTCGTTTGGTTTAAAGATAAAGACGAACTCATAACTCTGTTCTTTGCCTTCAAAGCCTGTGGAAGAAACAAGAGAGATGAGTACTGGCCACACATCAAGATCAAACAGAAGCAGATGAAACAACATTTATGTGTGCGACAAGTTTTGGTTAATTTGCTTACTTCTTTCTCCCATTTGGTGCACAGGGTGATTGGCAGGAGCAATAGCATCTGCACGATGAGCGCGCAGATAATTCCAAACCACATTCCCTATGAGTTCATACCCATGTTTGTTACAGGTTTTCTTCATCTCAAAACAAAAAATTAAATTAAAACTGCATTTTTTAGGGTAGTAAGATACCATTCCGCCACGGTGGCTCAACAAGGCAAAACATAACCCTGCTGGAATACCGACAAGGTAGTACGCGCAGAGATTGACACAGGCACCAATCTTTTGCCAGCCACAGCCCCTAGCGACACCTGCAAAATATTACTCTATAACATCTTATATTGTGGGATGTGGGATGTGGGATGGAGGGACTATGCCACATTTCCCTTTATAAATGGTGAAAATAAGGTTCAAGTAACCTGAAAGAACAGACTGTAGGTTATCAAACACGAATGCCACAGCAAGAACTGGCATCATTCTCGCAACGTATTCAGCAACCTCCTCCTCGTTGCTGAAAGCATGCCCCCATACTTTGCGCACAGCTCCGACTGATACGCCTGAAATGAGAGCCAGCACCAGGATCACACGACTAGCCAGGCGGGCAGCCTGTGGTCACCCAGCGCCAAGCTCGTTTGAAACACGGGTGCTACAACGGAAAAAATAAAGTATTTTCAATGGACATTATAAAAGGCTTATGAGTTTGAGTTGTCCAATCTAACCTTACGGCTTCAGCAAGCCCGTACGGGATCCTGTATACTATGTAAAAGGTGTTCGAACTGCAGCGAATTCAACAGTTACCATCAGAAAAGGAAAAACATGATGAGAAATAACCCTATGATGGTGTAACATACCTGATGGACAGTACCGATGCTTCAAGCTTAGGATTTGGGAGAAGCCCAGAAAGAAGTATCAGTATCTCATATGCCCACCACTCCAAGCTGCGGACATGCAGGATCGAATTCAATCAGTCACGGGACATGGAGAATTGGTCGTGAGATTACAGTGTTTAAACTCAACTCACCAAACCATTAGAGCAGATGGAACGGCAATCCTCAAAAAACTAACAATGTCGTGAAACGCCTCCTTTGACAACCCAGTCCACGTGCTCTTGCATGATGGAGAAAGCCTGATGTAGAGAGCCAAGATGGACACATTGGTCAGGTACGAGATGGCGTTGGCCAAGGCAGCACCTTCGGTGCCCATGCCAATCTTGTACACCAACAGCCAACACAGCAATACATGGTTCAGAGCTGTGATTGTTTGATCCACGGGATCGAGTAGGATAGATCTTTACGAGTAGAACTGTGAGATGGAGGAGGAGGATGATCACCTTCTCCTTGAGCAGACGACCCCGGTACGCCGGACATGGTGGAGGCGGCGATGACGGTAGTGGGTAGCAGTGGCGGCGGTGGTGGTACTTCCCGTCGGCTCGCGCTAACCCTAGATCGGTAGGGGTGTCGGTGGGGGGTCTGGCACATCAGCTAACCTCATGACCCGTGCTGTCGGTCCCCCACCTCTTTATATAGCACGGCGACAGGGGCCCAACAACCAGATAGAGGTTGTGCGCCCCCGATCAGGGCGCGGTCAAGGGATCGATCGAGCCGTTGGGCTCGACCGTATGGAGATCAACCTAACATTCTTCCCCTTGATCTCAACTTTACTTTTAACTTTATACTTTACTCGTTTCATCACGGATCAGTACATAGAGCATGTTTCATCGTCACAGCTCATTGCCGATAGAATCAGACAGCTACAATATACGTCTCTGTTTTGAAATAGATTCTTTAATCTTTTGGGCCTCTTTATTGTCCGGAAATCATATAGACTATACCATAAACCCATGTCGACTATGTGTTCTCCAAAACACACTGGGCGGTAAGCCTTTAATTAGCAGATCTGCGAACACTTGTGTGTTTCTTTTATATGTTCCTCTTATGCTCCAAGCATTTCAACATAATTCCGGACTTTCTCCTTTACAACGTATAACTCTGTGTCAATGTGTTTGGCACCACACTTGACTCGTTGTCTTAGGAGTGAATTACTTAATGGTTATTGCTGTTGTCAACCGTTATCAATTCCGGGTACAGGTTTCCTTAACCATTTTGCCTGTCCCTCGGCCTTATATCATGCTATAACATGTCTTTACATCACACTGATGTCAATCTTTTCAATCTCTGGAGCTTTTCCACACAAAAACTCCAAATGTTAAATTTAGCGACAATTGTGGATTTCGCTATACATTTCACAAATTCTTTCTTTGTACTCACAACCTTTTGAGAGCACATTTATAGATCTATCTTTGTACTCACAAACTTTTGAGGGCACTCTGTTTCTTTTAGCATGAGGCCGATATCTTTGATTCCATTCCAGTGATCTATATCTGGATTGGACTTTGCCAAAACAACCCGGATACGTGAATTGTCAGGGTAATATTGAGTTTCCAACAGCTGAAGCATATGGTACTATATTCATTTGATCTGTTCTAAGTTATCTTTTGGAACACTAAAGTTCTCAATTCCATTACCCTTGACAATAAGAACAGGCGTAGATTTTCTCGACATGCATGCTTTAGAGACTTCTTCTCAGCATGTCCATGCGATATTTCTAATACCCCTTTTCTTCTTTTCTTAGTAAATCTCGATACTTTTAACGACAGACACTCTACCGAGAATACTCTTTTGAGGACAAGAACTTCTTTTCTCTGCCGGTAGTAGATTGACATCACCACTAGCAAGTAGGATATCATCCACATACACAGGATTAGGAAAAGAATTTCCCATTCTATAAGTTTGTACAAAAGCGATTGTCCTCTCATTCTCTTTAACCCAAAATAAGTTCTAATTCTAGAGACTTGCTCTAGTCCATAAGATCCCTTGTGTTCTTTACTTTCATCCGATGTAACTCAGATCATTATGTGCCATTATCACTCATTATAATCTGTTTATTCTCTTAGCGCAAATCTTTCGATTTAAAATCGCTTTTTACATATTACCTTTGGAGTCACATTGGCGTTGTAGACCCTTTATAGCCTACTGTTTTGGCTCCATTGGAAATTACTTATGAGTCCCAAACATTGTCGGGATTCACATAGTCTCTAATCATTAAGACAAGTAGACACTTGTCAAAATCGATTGAGCGCTGCTTATAATCTCTGTAAATGAGGTGGGATCAACCTTCATTTAAATTTCTCTGATATAGAGACTTTATAGTCATCTGTTTTTCTCATATGGGGATGTTGTTGCTCTGTCATTGCCTAGAGGCAATTAATTCTGTAGTCTTCTATCGCCAAAAGGCAATAGCTCTTACAAGGACCTAAATCACAAGATCCATGTTTACTTGTTCATCTCTATTATAAAGCAACAAGCTCCCCCAGATAAAATCTATTCGAGCCTTAGGTATGTTCATACCATGCTCCTCCAGATTACTCCATTTTCTCCAAAATGGTGTATCCTTAATCCTTTTTATTTGGGTTTATTCTGTTAACCTGTCAATCTGTCTTCTTTATGGCACTTTGAGTACCGTCCTTAGTCTCCTTTCGGAGCTGTAAAAGATCCAGGAATAAATCTATCTCTTTACTTTAGGGGTATCATTATTATGACCGTCGTACTCCCCAGACGATCACAATTCATCATAGATCACTTAGATGCATAATATGCATCACGTTATCTGAAGTATAGGGGAGTTTATTCTGTAACATTCTCTATCTCCCCCTCGAAATGTGGCAAGAACCTTTTTTTTGCCACAATTTCGAAACTTTGATTATCTGCTTTATTCAAAATGAAGTTATCTTTTATCTGCTTCATTCAAAATGAAGTTGTCTTTTAATGTATGGGAGTACTTTTTCATCATTCCTTTTCAAAAACTCACAAGAGTTCTTTCTCAATGGTACTTTTGCAAGCCACACTTGCATGCCATTCTCATCTTTAGGTTCTTTTGTAACTTTATTCTCTTTTGACTCATTAAGTGCTTTGTAACTATGACAGATGAGTCATCACATCTTCTTCCTGTCATACAGGATAAGTCCTTTGTCAAAAATTTCTCCCGCCATGCGGGTATTTTCCCAGACTTTTCCCACCACGTGGGTATTATTATCGTCTTTTCCCGTCATGCGGGTAATTAAGAGACACAGATGCCACAATTGGCTCTTTAGACTGCATATTCAATCATCAAATTCAGAAATAAATCTGAATACTCTTTTATACATCTGCTTAATCCAACGTTGGTCAAATTAAGCATTTGTGTTGCTCGTTTAAAAAAATTCTTCATATAGATACATGAAAGAAATTCGTTAAACAAAACTCTGAATGATTTATTTGTTTTCTGCATGGAGAGTACATGAAAGACATTTGTCAAACAAGACTCTCGATGATCTATTTGTATTCTTGGATTAACATCCAGGAATTCTTTTCTTTTGCAGTCATTCTTTAGAGAGAACATACTCTCTCACTTTATGACCTTTCTTGGTCATCTTTCGGGTCACAAGTACCCATCCTTTTGCTTTCACGAATGAAAACATGAGAATCTTTGTCTGAGAAAATATTCAATAATAATAAACAATAATGAGCATAAAAATAACCCTTCATTGGTCTGGTTAAAGATATGCACCTTAAATCTTTAAAACTTTCTTCTATATTCTAAATCACCGTTGGGCAGAATTAGAATGAAACATCATTTTTCTACACTAATTCTACATCACCGTTGGGCAGAAATAGAATCAATGCATAAAACTCATAAACAATATGATGATAATATTTCTATTGCAATAAAGAACTCTGTTTGGAAAATGACATTATCATCAACTCTATTTCAGCGGAAACATGAAATATACATATTTCTATAGTTCAAGAGCATTTCTTGGTCTTTTATCTTTTCTCTGAAAATTGATCACTTTCATGAAAAATTATCAGAGATCTAGCCCTTTGACTATAGAACTCATATAATTATAGTACTGCTATCATCAACGTTGGTCAGAAAATAACAATACCATAATTAATCTGTTAAACAAGTATTTCTCTTTTTCCTCCTCTCTAATTAAATTTTCCCGTTGGTTCCAATTTAATTAGAGGAGAGTCCTTTTACTTTACAGCAGAAACTGTAAAATATTATCTGTATTTCACAAACATTGCACTGTTTAACGATTAACAAATCATGATTATGTTATTAACAACGTTGGTCGTAAAATAACAGGACCATAATTACCTTTACTATTCACTTTATCACATCTTTAAAATTTAATTACCACTTTATTGCTTTTAAGCAATTACTTTTAACTATTTGCAGCGGAAAAATGAATAAAAATTCATTAACTTTATACTTTTCAGAAGCATTACTTTTACTTTTCTGTTTCCTAAACAAAACTTTCGTTGGATAATTTTGAATAGGAAAAACTTTGATGAAATTTGCTCAAAAAATTGAACAAAACAATTAAAACATGTTTCTGTGAAAAAAATAAACAGAAAGATGTCCTTTTCTTTTCGGCAGGCCCACGGCCTTTCTACTATCTGTCGCCCGGGGCGACAGGAAACCTCGGCCCACGGCCCGTCTGAGCGGCGAATACGTTTCTGCCGCCCGTGGCGACGCTAACACGGCCCACGGCCTTTTAGCGGACGCGCTATCTGCCGCACGTGCTACGCCGAAGCTCTCCACGGCGGCCCATGGCCCGTTAGCTGGCTAGGGTTTGGATCGGACGATCCTAGCCGTCCGTGCGATCGGATGGTCGCGCGCATCTTTCGCCAGAACAAAACAGGCAGAGCCGCCTCGTTTCGCTTCGCTCGCGTCCGCGACTCCGCGTCTGTGTCCCGCAGCCAGCCGCCGGCCGCCGGAGACGGCGATGCACGCCACTGCGCCGCGCAAGCCACTTCCATTTTCCCGTTCTTTGCTCGTAGGAGAGACGGCGCCGATGGCAACCGTGCTGCTCCGCAGCCTTCCGGCAGCCTGAGCTCGCCCGTTCCCCACTACTTTCTCCTTCTTCCCTACGGTCGAACGACGACAGAGCGAAGACGGCACCCCTGCTGCTCTCACCACGCCAGCGACGATGCTGTGGTTCGGCGGTGCTGCCTTTGCCCCCGAAAGGGATCTTTTCCTTTCGGCCGTGGCGGAGGCGTGCCCCTCCACTGCCCGAGCCCTTCTTCCCAGATGCCCCCGAAGGTGCGCATCGAGATCGAGAGGGGCAGGCGCGGCCACGACGGCGGCGCTGCTTTGCCGGTGAGCCCTAGGCCCAAGCCGGTGAGTTTTCTTTTTCTTTGCCATCGGGGATCCACGGGAGGGTGGCTTTCTTTTGATTTCAATTTCTACCGAAAAAATCAAGATCCTAACCGCTCTGATACCAATGTTTGATCCACGGGATCGACTAGGATAGATCTTTACGAGTAGAACTGTGAGATGGAGGAGGAGGATGATCACCTTCTCCTTGAGCAGACGACCCCGGTACGCCGGACATGGTGGAGGCGGCGATGACGGTAGTGGGTAGCAGTGGCGGCGGTGGTGGTACTTCCCGTCGGCTCGCGCTAACCCTAGATCGGTAGGGGTGTCGGTGGGGGTCTGGCACACCGGCTCTGTCGGTCCCCCGCCTCTTTATATAGCACGGCGACAGGGGCCCACCAACCAGATAGAGGTTGTGCGCCCCCGATCAGGGCGCGGTCAAGGGATCGATCGAGCCGTTGGGCTCGACCGTATGGAGATCAACCTAACAGTGATCAGTGAGCTTAGCATCAGTGGCATGACGATATTTTGCGTCTGCAGGAACAGGACATGGCACTGCAGCAGCCCATAAGAGAACAGTGCTGGAGTCATCCACCGGATGTAGCTTCCTGCCGCGATGGCAATCTCCCGGTCCTGGCCAACCAGAAGAAGGATGTCGCCGGCATATGCCCAGAACACAGAAACCACAACGCTCACTAAAGTGAGCACAAGGATTGCCCTCTGCTTGTAGACTCCAAGAAGGTAGTACTGTTTTGCTCCGAAGGCTTGCCCACACAGTGTGTCCAAGCAGCTTGACAAGCCGACCTGTACAGATACATGACAAAACATTCAAGTTGACGTTAAATCGTCTACGGGAGGTCCTTAATATGAGAAGGGTGCAGTCCACAGATCTATACCAACAAGTGGAAGCCAGTGACATTAGCAAAGGAGGTACCGATGGAGACGCTGGAGAGTTCGATCTCACCGAGGTGCCCGACAAACATGATAGATATTATCTCGACGGCGTTCTGCAGAAGGCATCCGGCAATGAGAGGCCCGGCAAGGTAAAGCTGCTTCCTAACCTCAACCACCACCGAGCTCTCTACTTCGTCTCTGGGGTTGTCAGTTATAACAGCAGTAGGGTGCTCCTCCACCATACCTGAAACTTCACATGTGACTCAAGTACTTAAACAAATGTTCGAACCAATGCCTGCTGAACGAGGAAGAGGATCGGAGCGAGAGAGCACCGGAGCTTATTAAGTGAGCCTACCTTGCTGCTGCGGCCTGCTGAACGAGGAAGAGGATCGGAGCTGAGCAAGGAGCCGGCGACACGGCGAACTGCTGCTGCCGGCGAGCTGCTCCTGCCGGCGAGCTGCTCCGAAAGCCTGTGACTGAGAGGGGGAGGAGGTGCGACCTGAGGCCGTCGAGGTCAGGGAGGACTGCAGACGATATGGATCGGGAGGAAACGACTCTGGACTCGGCCGTATCGGGAGCGTATCACTATCAGTAAGGTCAACCATGTTTTATGGCGAAATAAGATCTCTTATTTTAAATGGATAATTTTTTGATACGTATCAGAGCTGTATCAGTATGGGATACATTATCCGACGCGGACACGAGCTCCCAGCCACGTATCCGTGCAGTGTAGGTGTCAACTGTATTAAAGTTCGAGATATTTTCAACAGCAGGTTGCTCGATTTGCGCTTTTGTTATCGGTTTTGTTGATTCTCAGCAAGTTAGTACTCAGTTGACTACATAGCCATTAAATATTACTCGCGGAGATTAGTGCTTATCTGGATTTTTTTTGGTTTTGTTTGTTTTTCATGGACTGCTATCTGCCATCGAGAGCGTATCAGTAAGATGTCAACCATGCTTTATCGCGAAATAAGATCTTTTATTTTAAATTTTTTTTTTTTGAATTTTCCACCACGTATATTCAACATAGAACCACAAACAAAGTACAATACGAAGGGGAAGAAGAACAAGAACCGAGATCGGCAACTACACCGGCGCCGGAGACGAAGAACACCTGCCGCCGTCTTGCCACTGTCAGGGAGAAATTTTCCCTATGAAAGACGAAGCCTTGAGCGTCCGCCGCGCCGCGACGACGACGGATCCTTTGACGCTGAACGACCTTGGCAAGCGCCCTCCTAGCCCCGCAACACCACTTTGCCCCGGCCATCTTCGGAGCCGCCGCCGGTAGAAGCCGAAGAACTCGAAACTTGATCTCGACTTGGAGGCTCCGCCGTCCTCGGAGCCGCCCAAGGGAAAGACGCCCACGGCACCTCCGCGGAGATGCGAGGGCGCCAGTGGCGGTGGATCGAAGACGACGCTCCGCAGAGCGCCGCCGCCGGAGAGGAGATCCACCGCCCGCAATTTTAAATGGATAATTTGTCGATGCGCATCGAGTAAGTATCATAGCTGTATCAGTATGGGATACAGTATCCGATGACGCGGACACGAGCACCCAGCCATGTATCCGTGCAGCGTATGTGTCAACTGCATTAAAATTCGAGATACTTGTCGTGGGGTAATCACGGTAGATGCCATACGGGGTGGCTTAACTCGGGTGTGAGCCAGGCGACGTAGGATTCACAGAGAGGTTGCACACGCAGAGTTTACCCAGGTTCGGCCCCTCTGTATGAGGTAAAGACCTACTCCTGCTTGTATGTATTTGGATCTGAATGGGGTGTACAATGGTGTGCGCACCAGAGCTTGCGGGTGCTCCGGAGGCTATGGAATGAGATCTGTCTCTAGGGTTGCTCATTGCCGGCTTTATATAGGGAGCCGGCTAGGGTTTACAGGGAATGACGGGTTCCGCTGGCGGCGCTAGCTATCCTGCCTACAAGTGCGGCTTCGTGGAGCGCACTCTTCGGGATACATAATCGCAGACTGATTCGAAGATATCTGCTGCCGTCTCCCCGAGCCGTCATACCGGGATCCTCGGGGACCCGGTATCCTGGAAGATGTACACCGGGTGGGCTTTGGGCCACCCGGCCTTGAAGGCCGACTCGGGGTCCTGGGCCTACCCGGTTGGGCATCCCCCCATCATTAGCCCCCGAGTTCGTCAGGGACTCGTCTCCGGCTTGGTCTTCGTCTTGCGAACTGCCGGGTCGTGTCGTTGAACGAACTCCTGAAACAGAGAAAAGAAAACAACGGCTCGGAGTGGTGGATTTTGGCCTTTAACGTCCGGTCTAACTCAAGTTTTTGTTTGATGCCGGCTTGCGCCCGTTGGGACGTTTGCCATCCCGACTCGCCTCGGTGCGGGTTGTCTCTTCGCCTTCTCCGTCTGACGTCACGGCATCTTTGACCGTTTGTCCTGTAGTGTTTGTCTGTCTGGCGCCGAGTCGATTGATGGGACTTGACGGCGCATCGACTGCCTCCACCTCGGGATGGAGCAGTGGCAATGATGACGCTCCTTGACCCGCACGCGCCCGATCCATCGGTCCAAACGTCGTGACAGAGCGACGTGGCCGAATCTGAGCCGCATTTTTCGACACGCTCCCGTGGAAACCGAGGCGTCGCGCGGGAATCGAGGAGTCGTGCGACGTGGCGATAGTGGGCGACGTGGGCGACGTGGGCGGCGCCATTTACTGCGGTAACGGCTCCACTCACTGTGCCTATTAAAACGGCAGGGGAGTGCGGCTGGTGAGTTCATTCTCATCCCTTCCTTGCGCTCGCCGTTCTCTCAAGCAGCTCGCGCCTGAGTTCTTCGCCGCATCGCCGCCGCAGCCATTGGACACTCTTGCTCCTCCGCCTCTCTTCCGGCCAAGATGGTGGCGCCCAAGAACAAGTGGGAGAGGTCGTCGGTGACGGCGCAGGCGCTGGAGCAAGCCGCCAACGAGGGCTTGTTGCCGCCGGCGTCGGAGCGTCGGTGGCGCATCGCCTCCGCGGATCCTCGCCCGCGGCCATCGCCGGGCGAGTTCGTCGCCTTCCTCGCGTTCCTCGAGCGCGGGCTGGGCTTCCCCACGTCGGAGTTCTTCCGGCGATTCTTGGACTTCTACGGGCTTCAGGTGCATGACCTGACGCCCAACTCGATCCTCCATCTCGCCTGCTTCGTCACCCTGTGCGAGGGCTACTTCGGGTGCGCCCCGTTCTTCCCGCTGTGGCTGTGGATCTTCCACGGCAAGCTGGGGAAGGGCGGCGACATGGCGCCCTGCGGCGGCCTCAACTTCCAGGTCCGCGGCGACGTCGACTACCTGGATCTCGGCCTCCCCTCCAAAGTGTATTGGAGGAAGTCGGGCTTCTACATGCGGGAGCCGGCGCCTGACGGCGAGATCGGGATCCCCTGCTTCTCGCCATCGCCGAGCCGGCCTCGCAATCTTCAGGAGCTGCCGCGCGACGCCGACTTGCCCATGGTGCGCCGGCTGATGGCGCGGCTTCAGGAGCTGAAGAACGGAGGGCTGACGGGTCTGAACCTCATCGCCACTTGGGTGAAGAGGAAGATCGCACCTCTGCAGCACCGGCCCTCGCTGATCTGCGAGTACAAGGGGACGAAGGACCCGCAGCGCCATGACCCGACATTGTTCGAGTCGGTAGAGCAATTCACGCTGCGGATGAAGCGTGTCACGGTCCACCCGGCCCCGAGTGGATCGTGGGCGGCCTGGAGGCCTACTCCGCCAAGCATCCGGCTCCTGAGGTGAGTCCCTTTGCTTGACGATTCGAAACACTTTCCTTTTCTTGGTCTTTTTATACCGATCCTTCCTGCTTTGTCGAATTCAGGAGTTTCGATCGCTTGTTGGGTTGCCTCCGATCCGCGGAGACGCTCCCACGGTGCTTGCCGGCCCCAACGACGTCGTCGAGCGCGACTCTGACGACGAAGCCGACAGCGCCACCATGGGCAACGAAGCCGCCTTCTCCTCCCGCCAACCGATCCCCATCCTGTCTGAGGATGAGGAGGAAGGAGAAGAAGGAAGAGAAGAACGCGCCGGGTCCAAGAACCCGGCGCCTGCTGAAGAAGATGATGAAGATGATCAGCCGCTCCGCATCCGGCGGAGGCGTAGGCCTGCGGCTGAGGACGCCGGGCCCAACTCCAACGCTCCAAGTCGGCGAACCCGACGCCGCCGCCACCGGAGCGATCGGCTGGGGCTGCCGTGCAGCGCACCGTCGTTGCCGAGCGGAGGCAGAAGGCCTTGCGGGACATCCCTGCGAGGGCTCGCGCCGACTCGCCGCCTGCGCCTCGCTTCCGAGGAGTTCGGACCTCAACTCTTCCACCTGCGGGTGACAGGTCTGCTGCTGATCCTCATCCAAAGTTCCACTGGAAACGCTATCTTGAGTTTGACCCGTGCGAGTGTCGCAGGGCTGAGGACGCGTCCCTCAGTGACATGGAGGACGCGCTGGAGAGCGACTCCCAGCGGGCGGAGCCTGCCGCGCACGTCACGGAGCCGACCACGAGAGCGCCGAGTCCTCCGCCTTCCACCGGCGGAGGCGACGAAGTTATTGTGCCCCCTCGACCCGAGGGGGCCACTATTGATGACACCGTGCCGGCTGGCACAGTGGATGCCACGCCTCAGCCGGAGACGGCGCTGGTGGTGACGACGACCCGCGCCACCGCGACGGCTTCCTCGTCGGGTGGGCTGACTGCCCAGCCCCCGAGCTCCGTCCCGGGTGCATCTGCGCCCCGGCCTGACTTCCGAGCCGCCATCCAGACAGCGATGGATGCGCACCAGGTACGTAGAATCCTTCTTGCACCTGTTGCGTCCGTAGCGTATATGTAGCCCCCAAGGCCCGAGTCGCGTTCGTAGAAAGCGGCTTGGGTCTTCATAGTTTTCTGGATGCAAAGTTTGGCGAATAGTGTAGTCCTTGGTTTGCCAATGTCGATGTAGAGGCAGGCCGGTGGCGGGTGTGTATGCCACTCGGAACGTAGCCCCCGGGTTCCTGACCGGCGTATTATTTTTTTTTTTGTTGGGGCTAGCCCCCGGGTTAGCAAATGTTGGTGTAGAGGTAACCCGTGGCGTAGCCCCCATGCCTCTTCTTGATTGTTTATTGTCTTGTGAACTGCAGGAGCTGTCCTGGCTCCTCGAAGCCGAACAGCAGGAGACCCGCCGCCTGCAGGAGGAGCTGAAGAAGGCGCGCGACGGCTTCATCTCCGTCGCTGAGCACCAGCAACTGCTGGCCGCGCAGGAGAGCCGGCACACGCAGGCGTTTGCCGCGGTGCAGGAATCCTGCGAGCGGCTCAGCAAGCAGAAGGAGGAGGCGGACGCCGCCCTCACCCAGGCGACCAAGGGGTACGGCGAGGACCTCGAGAAGCTCGAGCGCAAATCCGGCGAGGCTGAGCGCGAGATGAAGGAGCTGACCGAGCGGCTTGCCACCCTCGCCGTTGGCATCTGGGGTAAAGATTTCATGCGACCCTTTGCAGTTTGTGCCTACTTGACTTGTGGCCTTGTTGTTGATTTTTGTTTTGTTGAGCAGGCGAGGAGACGGCTGGCCTGACGGCTTCGGAGCATGTCCACCGGCTCGGAGTCTTCGCCCGTGACGTTCACGGCCGGGCCAGCAAGGTCGTCCAGATGCTGTCGCCCAAGGAAGGCGTCCCCGCACCCGTCTGCAAGGTGTTGCGGGTTCTGGAGCTGATGCCCCAGGTGATCACCTGGGTGCGGGAGTCGTCGGCCCGAGCCGGCGCGTGCATTGCCCTCGGGCTTGTGCGAGGCCGGTATAGGCAGACGAACGTGGACAAGATCACGGCCAGCATCCCCACCGATAGCAGCGGCCGGGAGATCGATCTGCAGCCGGTGCTCCAGTACTGCGCCCCTTACGCCTGCCGGGCTGCCAAGATGGTCGACCACGACGACTTCGTCTTCGACGTGGTGCCTGAGGGCAACGACCTTGGCGAGGTGGCGGACAGGGAGCCGGCGTCGGAGTACCTTTTCGAAAGGGCTTCAGCTCTGCCACCGCCGGCTGCGACGAACGAGGCGTCGACGTCTTCTGCTCGGGCGGCTCCTCCGTCTTGAAGTTTGCTCCCCTGCTTTCAAAAGAGGGGTTATTTTGAAGTAGTTAGGGTTTGTCGCCTGCGGGCGAAAAATATTATGTAATGAAACAAGTATGATATGTGCCGGGTCGCGTTTCAGCGTGCGCCTCTGCGGCTTATTAATGTTTGTTTTGGCACTCCCATGCTTGTTTTTTGTGCGCTTTCCGTCACTTTGTTTGTTTTTCGCTTGTTTTGTAAGCTAGTCGATCGTGCGACCTCGCCAAGTGTGCTTCGCGTGATTTTTTCGTGACGCGCGCGGTACCCATGGTGACAAAGTCCGAGTGCGGCTTCATTGTCAAGTTAGGTTTGAACCGGCTGCACTACTTCTTCACTTTGTGCGGGTAGCTGACGACTTGGGAGAAAACAACAATTTTTGTGATTTTGCTTCGTGAGCAGGGGGTCCAGTGGTGAGCCGCGCATCGTGGCATCCGGCTCTCTTTGACAACCCATCAATCATATAACGTGTGAGTAGGAAGAATAAAGACTCGAAAGCATAATTGAATCGAAACGATAGCCCCCGAGCGTGCCGGGTGTGTATCGACTTTATTTCCTTGATTGATTACACAGTATTACAATGGATACTATGTATAATAGGGGCGAAGCAGGCTGATGTTCCATGGACGCTTGGTCTCCTCTTCCGACTTGGAGCTTTTGTTCGGCTCACGCAAGTCGACGAGGTGGTAGGAGCCGTTGCCCATCGCTTTGCTAACGACGAACGGTCCTTCCCATGGTGCCGAGAGCTTGTGCATCCCTTTCGACTTTTGGATGAGCCGAAGAACCAAGTCGCCTTCCTGGAAAGAGCGACTTCTAACCCGGCGGCTGTGGTAGCGGCGCAGGCTTTGCTGATATATCGCCGTCCTGGAGAGTGCGAGTTCGCGAGCTTCTTCCAGGAGGTCGACGCCGACCAGGCGGGCTTCTTCATTTTCTTCCTCGTTGTAGAGGGCGACCCGAGGCGAGTCGTGCTCGAGGTCGGTCGGCATGACGGCTTCCGCCCCGTACACCATGAAGAATGGCGTGTAGCCGGTGGAACGGTTTGGAGTCGTTCTGATGCCCCAGAGTACGGCTGGTAGCTCGTCCAGCCAGCAACCCGGTGTTCGCTCCAGTGGAACTTGAAGTCGCGGCTTGATCCCGGCTAGCACTGTCTGGTTCATTCTTTCCGCCTGCCCGTTTGATTGCGGGTGGGCGACGGACGCCAAGTCGAGACGGATGCCTTTTTGTTTGCAGAAGGCCTTCATCTCTCCTTCGGCAAAATTTGTACCGTTGTCAGTGATGATGCTGTGCGGGTAGCCGAATCGGAAGATGAGCTTCTGGAGGAACTTGGTTGCGGTCTTGCCGTCGAGTTTCTTGATAGGTTCAACTTCGACCCATTTGGTGAACTTGTCGACTGCGACGAGCAAATGTGTCATGCCACCGCGAGCTGTCTTGAACTTGCCCACCATGTCTATTCCCCAGACTGCGAATGGCCATGTCAGAGGGATGGTCTTCAGAGCCGCGGCGGGTAGGTGATCCTGCCGGGCGTACTTCTGGCACCCGATGCACCGACGGACGATGTCGACTGCATCCTGATGAGCAGAGAGCCAGAAAAAACCGTGCCTGAACGCCTTGGCGACCAGGTTGCGAGCGCCGACGTGGTGGCCGCAATCTCCCGAGTGGATCTCATGAAGGATGCGCCTTCCCTCTTCCGGCTCGACGCAGCGGAGGAAAACTCCCGATGTGCTGCGTTTGTAGAGCTCGCTGTTGATGATGGCGTAAGCTGAGGCCCGGCGCACGACTCGCCGTGCTAGGACCTCGTCGGCTGGCAGCTTTTTGGTGGTGAGGAACTCGATGTAGGGTTCCCTCCAGTCGTTTGTTTCTTGGGTTACCGCCACCAGAATTGCATCTGATGATGGCGGGTTGGCGATGTCGACTTCGGCCGGCGGGCGTACCGACGGGTTGTGCAGGTGGTCGAGGAAGACGCCGGGTGGGACTCGGTCCCGCTTAGACCCGAAGCGAGAGAGTGCGTCAGCCGCCTCGTTCTTCCTTCGGTCGACGTGCTCCAGCTCCATGCCGGCGAAGTGGCCGCCGACTTGATCGACGAGCCGGCGGTAAGCCGCCATGTTGGGATCATTTGCATCCCAGGTCCCCATCGTTTGCTGAACGACGAGGTCGGAATCGCCGTAACATTTGATACGGCTAACTCCCATCTCCTTGGCCACGCGTAGGCCATGTAGGAGGGCTTCGTACTCGGCGACGTTGTTAGTGCACGTGAAGTGTATCTGCAGCACATATCGCATCTTGTCGCCTTGGGGAGAAGTGAGGACGACTCCAGCCCCCGAGCCCTCATACATCTTTGACCCGTCAAAGAACAAGGTCCATCTGCCGGCTTCATAGGTTGGAGCCGGCAACTGTGTCTCCATCCAGTCGACGAGGAAGTCGGATAGTGACTGCGACTTGATCGCAGTGCGGGCTGCGTAGCTGAGGCCGAAAGGCTGCAGCTCGAGGCCCATTTGGCGACGCGCCCAGTTGCCTCTCTATTGCGGATTATTTCAGCTAAGGGAGATGAGCTGACCACCGTCATCGGGTGGCCCATGAAGTAATGTCGCAATTTTCTTGAAGCAAAGAAAACACCGTATACAAGTTTTTGGTAGTGCGGGTAACGTTGCTTCGAATCCGTCAGGACTTCGCTGACGTAGTAAACTGGCCGCTGGACCAGTTGCTCGTGGCCTTCCTCCTTGCGCTCGACGACGACCACCGCGCTGACGACTCGGTTGGTCGCAGCGATGTAGAGGAGCATCGGCTCCTTTTCTAGTGGAGATGCGAGGATCGGCGCCTCGGCCAACGTCTTCTTGAGTGCCGTCAAGGCGGCGTCTGCCTCGTCGTTCCAGGTGAACGTGTCCGACTTCTTGAGGAGCCGGTACAAGGGCATGGCCTTCTCGCCGAGTCGTGAGATGAAACGGCTGAGGGCAGCGACACAGCCTGTGAGCCGCTGCACGTCCCGGAGGTTTTCCGGCTTCTTCAGAGCTTCGATCGCCTTGATCTTCTCTGGGTTGGCCTCAATGCCTCGCTCGGAGACGATGAAGCCCAGGAGCTTGCCCGCGGGTACGCCGAAGACGCATTTTTCCGGGTTGAGCTTTATCCTGTACTTGCGGAGGTTGGTGAATGTCTCCGTGAGGTCGGCAATCAGGTCTGTCTTCAGCTTGGACTTGACGACGATGTCGTCCACATATGCGTGGACGTTGCGGCCGATCTGCTCGTGCAAACAGTTCTGTATGCACCGCTGGTAAGTCGCTCCGGCATTTTTCAAGCCGAAGGGCATGGAGACGTAACAAAACGCGCCATAGGGCGTGATGAAAGACGTCTTCTCCTGATCTTCGGGCGCCATCTTGATCTGGTGGTACCCGGAGTAGGCGTCGAGGAAGCATAGCGCCTCGCACCCTGCCGTCGAGTCGATCAGCTGATCGATGCGTGGCAATGCGAATGGATCCTTGGGACAGGCTTTGTTCAAGCCGTGTAGTCGATGCACATCCGCCATGTTCCGTTCTTCTTCAGAACGAGCACCGGGTTGGCAAGCCATTCCGGGTGTATGACTTCGGCGATGAACCCGGCAGCTAGGAGCCGGGCTATTTCTTCGCCAATAGCCTTCTGTCTCTCACCAGTGAAGCGACGCAGGAACTGCTTCACTGGCTTCAGCTTGGGGTCAACGTTGAGCTTGTGCTCTGCGAGCTCCCTCGGGACGCCTGGCATGTCAGATGGTTTCCATGCGAAGATGTCCCGATTCTCACGGAGGAAGTCGCAGAGCGCGCTTTCCTATGCGACGTCCATGTGCGAGCCGATCACCGCCGTCTTGGAGGAGTCGCCCTCGACCAGCGGGATGCGCTTGGTCTCCTGTGCCGACTGGAACTTGTCGCGTGAGTCCAGAGTCGGCTTCTTGACGATGGTCATGTCGTTGGGGTCGACTTGCAGCTTGAGTTGCTCCAGCTGCTCCGTGGCGATGACGGACTCGGCAAAGACGGCGTTGCCCTTTTCGCACTCGATGGCGCGGTCGACGTCGCCGTGTACAGTGATGATGCCGTTCGGACCCGGCAGTTTCATCTTCAGGTAGGCGTAGCAGGGCCTTGCCATGAATTTGGCAAAGGCGGGTCGCCCGAGGATCGCATGGTAGGAACTACGGAAGTTCACCACCTCGAACCAGATCTTCTCGAGCCGGAAGTTCTTGGCGGTGCCGAAGACGACGTCGAGTGCGATTTTGCCTAGCGGGTAGGCCTTCTTTCCCGGGACGATGCCGTGGAAGGTGGTGATGGTGGGTACTAGCTGTTCGTCACGCAATTTCATGCGTTGGAACGTCTCGTAGTAGAGGATGTTGATGCTCGACCCTCCGTCCATCAATGTCTTGGTCAAGATGTAGCCCTTGACCTGGGGCGCGACCACCAGAGCGAATTTGCCCGGGTAATCGACGCGGGGCGGGTGGTCTTGACGGCTCCATGTGATCGGCTGCTCTGACCAGTCGAGCCACTGGGGCACGTCTGGCAGAGTCGCGTGGACGGCGCGCCGTATGACCTTCTCCTCCCGCCTGGAATCGAGGCCGACGAAGGTGTGGCCCATGAAGCCGGCAGTGGGAGGCATGCCCTGCTGCTGCTCACCGTCGTCGTCTCCGTCGGGTGCCCGCTTCTTGGCACCGGTCTTGGCCTTGACGATTTCTGCAGTCCAGCTGCACTCGTCAGTGGTGTGGCCGGCTGGCTTGCCGGGTAGGCTATGATACCTACACGGCATGGCCAGGATCTCCGTGGCGGTGAGCTTCTTTCGCGGGAAGTTGCCGCGTTGGCTCTTGAAGCCGCGGCCCCCCGCAGCCGTCACCTTTGTGCGAGCGCCGCAGCTTCTGCTTGAGCGACTCGAAGGTGGTGTTGTCCTCGAGGTGGGAGTGCACCGTGTCGACGCTGAGGTATTCTGCCGAGTTGATGAGGTCGGCGACTCGGCGATACCACTTTCTAGTGGACTCGCCCTCCTTCTGGACGCAGCGCTTGAGGTCCTCGACCGTGGCCGGCGCTTGCAGGTCCCCTCGAAGTTGGTGATGAAGAGCCTCTTCAACTTGCCCCAGGAGTTCACGCTGTTCCTGGGGAGGTTGTTGAGCCAAGTGCGAGCCGTTCCCTCAAGCATGAGAGGAAAATAGCGCGCACAACAGAGCGAGGACGCGTTCTGGATGCTCGTGGCGGCCAAGTAGTCCTGGACCCAAGTTTCTGGGTTCATGGCAGCGTTGTACTTGGGCGCCTCTCTCGGTCCTTTGAAGCTGCTAGGAAAACGCTCGCCTCTGATGGCGGGTCCAAAGCATCTAGGGCCAACGTCGTCGTCGTCGTTGTTGTTGCGCGTCGCCTCGGCGCGCTTGTCGTTGAGGTGGTGGCGCAGATCCGGAGCGGAGTGATTGGAGCGTGCCTGCGCCTGGTTGTTGTTGATGGTGTGCCGGGCGTCGTTGCGGGCGAGCCGAGGCGGGTTGCCTCCAGCCCTCGCGTTGCTCGACACTACCGGCTCCTTGTGCCGACTGCGTGGCGGCTGCAGGGCGTCACGCCTGGGGGAACCCTTGTTTCCCTGGCTTCGGTGTGGTGCCGAGGCCGTTTTCTCGCTGGGTGGCGATCTGGAGTAGAGCTTGCCGTCAGATTGCGACATGTTCTCCTGCAGCTCCAGCGCCTTGTCCACCAGCTTGCACCCCTTGCTCCAATTAAGGTTATAAAAAGCGCGCTTAAGCGCACGCTTAAGCTCGCTTAGGCGCTGAGCAGAGCAAAACGCCTAGCGCTCAACTGCGCTTAAACGTGTGCTTAATTGCGCTTAGCGCTTTAATCCTTCAGAAAAGAGAAAAGTGGAGGCAAAATGCTCAATTAGCGCCTAGCGCTTAATTGAACCTTGGCTCCAATAGGGGTTGTCCTTGACCCGGATCCTCTTGAAGAGAGAGGCGGCTGCAGTCATGCAATCGACTGGGGTGCCGAAAATCGCGAGGTCGGCGTCGTCGTCGTTCCGCGGCTGGGGTTGAGGACGAGGCGGGTTCGGAGGAGGCCACGGCGCCGGAGGCGGCATCGTCGGGCGAGGTTGAGGCGGAACTTGACTCGAGCCGCCGGGCTGGGCCCTGCGGCACTCGTCGCGCTACCTTTCCAGCTCTGTCTCGCGCGCGAAGGCGTTGTCGAGCGCGCGAGTTAGTGCATCAGGATTAAGCCGCGACTTGCGGTTTTTGTGATGCCGAGTGACCGCGGAGAGAGCGGTCGACTGAGCATCGACCTCCAGCTCCTTCTGGCGGATCTCCTCCTGCTGGAGGGCCATCTTCCTGCGCAGCTGCTCGAGCTGTGTCGCCTGGTCGATGACGTTCGCCGGCGTGATCGGGGTGCTGAGCGGGTCAGCCGCCCGACCTGCTTGTCCTCGCAGGGCGGCGAGAGATTCGTCGCGTTGCTGCTTTTCGCGAGCCTCCTGCTCGCGCCGTGCCTGGTCGCGCTGCTTCTGCGCGTTGGCCTCTGCTGTGGCGGCGTTTGTTGCCGCAGGTTTGGCGGCAGCAGAGTTTGCCGCCTCGCCCGTCATGTAGATGTGGGCGGGTGTTGCCGTGCCGTCCGAGGCCAGATCGGTCGAGCCCTCCGACTCGTAGTCGAGAACGGGCAAGATCGACCCGGTGTCGTCGTCGTTCGAGATCTGGACGGTCTCGGCGGATGGGGCGGGTGCAAAGTGGTTTGCAGCCGCGGTGTCGACAGTGGCTTCGTCAAGCGGGTCGATGGGGGAGGAAGTACCATCGTAGTTGTTGGCGACTCCTTCCTCATCCGAGCCGCAGAAGCCGACGTAGGCGGTGACGGCGGTCCCGAACGGGATAGCCATCGCGCGAGTGATCGGGGCGTAGTTGGGCCTGCCCCAAGTGTGCGGATCGGCGACGTAGCCGATCCCTCCGTGCTCGAAGTAGCTGCCGGTGACGATGTCACCGCGACCCGACATGGCTTGAGGGCTGAAGTAGACGCCAGTGCCGGGTTCAGGACTCTCCATGAAGTAAATTCCAGCGATCGCTGGCCCCACGGTGGGTGCCAACTGTCGTGGGGTAATCACGGCAGATGCCATACGGGGTGGCTTAACTCGGGTGTGAGCCAGGCGACGTAGGATTCACAGAGAGGTTGCTCACGCAGAGTTTACCCAGGTTCGGCCCCTCTGTATGAGGTAAAGACCTACTCCTGCTTGTATGTATTTGGATCTGAATGGGGTGTACAATGGTGTGCGCACCAGAACTTACGGGGTGCTCCGGAGGCTATGGAATGAGATCTGTCTCTAGGGTTGCCCCTAGCCGGCTTTATATAGGGAGCCGGCTAGGGTTTACAGGGAATGACGGGTTCCGCTGGCGGCGCTAGCTATCCTGCCTACAAGTGCGGCTTCGTGGAGCGCACTCTTCGGTATACATAATCGCAGACTGATTCGAAGATATCTGCTGCCGCCTCCCCGAGCCATCATACCGGGATCCTCGGGGACCCGGTATCCTGGAAGATGTACACCGGGTGGGCTTTGGGCCACCCAGCCTTGAAGGCCGACTCGGGGTCCTGGGCCTACCCGGTTGGGCATCCCCCCATCAATACTAGTCACAATTTGAGCCCACATTTGTACAACAGTTGAGTTATAGGAAATTTCCAACTAAAAATCAGTAGACTAGTTATAAATTCCATTGACATACCTGCATAAATCTGTAATGTTCCTTTCTAATTGATCATTTTCATGAATGGTAAAATATGCCAACATTCGATAGCTGTCCTTTTTTTATACTAGTAATCAAGCACGTACACATGCACGTTATCGTAAATGTATGTTGTTTATAAAAGAAGTTGTACAAAATAAAGGAATTTATTTCAGCTGAAACTAAACTGGTGAATCATTATCAAATTGTTGTCATAAAAAATGATATCCCACAAAGAGTCCATTAATCGAATAACTTCAAAACAAACTATACAGAGGACATCACATGAGGATCCTAATACCGCATTAAATGATAGCATTTGGTACGTTAGAAGGGAAGATATAGTGAGCCTGAAAGAATCCTCTTGGCGCTCTGCTACAAAAGTATTCACCCATCACCCATGTCGCATAGAAATACATCACTTAGACTTGCAGGTCCTTCTCAAGTATCATCAGGTCATATTAAAATGATAATCTGAATAGGTGATAGTATGCAGTAACATCCATATGACAACTTCATGGTGCTAGGGCAAGCATAGAAAAAACAAAGGACTGAACTTGTTTACTCAGGAAAAAAAAGGACTGAACTTGTTTACTCAGAAAGATGGAACATAATAATGTAGATATAAACGAAGTCTAAATGGTGAGGTGATGTTTCCTACTCTGCTGATTCTTGTATTCACTTGTACAGAGTGAGGCGTTAGAGCTCTCCTTGTTCCCAAATCATTCTTGTGTGACAGACATCATAGGCCGATAATCCTTCGCCATGGATGAGCCTTAGTTGCAGGAATATGAACTTTGTGTAATTTGGATTCATGCACTGATGTCTTCCCTTGTTGGAATACCCAAGACCTACAAGGGACTATGGCTGAACATGTCATTGTAAAGAACAAAGATACTCCCTCCGTTCCAATTTAATTGACTTGCTATGCACCACATGTGGATGTATCTATACATATAACATGTCTAGATACATTCACATTGGTGAAAAGCAAGTCAATTAAATTGGAACGGAGGGAGTAGTATGTAGGAGAGAACAATCTATGATGTAAGACAAAATTTCACCATCATAAATTCAACCAGGTGATCAACTCCCGTCGAATCAACACGTGATAGTACCAATGTAAGGCAGCATCAAGTGGCGACGCCACGTCTACCATCGTCGTCGCTGAGGTTCGTGACGACTGACGACAGCCCAGCGCCTCACTGGGCATGTACAGTCTAACAGTCCCCGGCCATGACACCATCGTGTTCCTCCGCCGAGATCAGTCTAATATCAATCAATATATACTGTAAACAAATCAGTGCCATTAGCATACATAATAAAATTCGTTAAAAATTACCATTAACCAGTTTGTTTATTCGAGCATTTTAGAAGAGACACCTTGGACATATTCATCCTCCCTAAATTGCACAATCTGCAGGTATAATAAAATTCATGCAAATTAAACTGAACTGGCCGGGATGATACCAGTAATTGATGCTATGACACTGACAGAGCAAGTTAGAAAGCTACTAAATAGAAGTGCACAGACACATCCAAGATGTCAACAAGAATTTAGTTTCACATACATCCTTTCAAAAAAGCCTTTCCCTGCATAATCACTACTGTATATAATAGCGTGAAGGATCCGCGGCACTGTAGCGTGTACAGTAGCTACAGTGCGCGGATCCACACCGTCGATCACAGATCCGACGGCTCCCACCCACGGGTCGCCCTGTAATTTTACAAAAAAGAACCTCACAAATCGGCAAACTAACCCGTAGTCCTAATTTTCCTACTGCGAAGGACTATTTTGTAATTTTACGAAAACACAGGGGCTTACATGCAAAAATTGCACCACAATCCCCTTCTTCCTCCTCTCGCGCGCGCAGCCGGAAAACGCCGCCGCCGCCGACGCTCACCACCGCCGCTGCGCGTCTCCCCGGTAAAATCTAAGGGCACGGGGAGCTCCGTCGCCACTCCCTTTACGTCCTCGCCGGCGGAATCGTGCCCGGACGGCCAGAGTCGCCGCCAAACCACCGCGGTTCGCCGCCGCCGTCCTCTGCGTGCGCCGTCGCGGAATCGCTCACCGCCGGCGATTCCGGCGACCAAATGGCACGCGGCGCCGCCCGTTCGGCTCCCCCCCCCCCCCCCCCTCCTCTCGCAGATCCGCACGATCTCGGGGCCGTGCGCGTGCGCCGCCGCGCAGCGCGAGCTCGGCACCACCGGCCGTTCCGCCGCCCGCTGACGTCGAGGGCTGACGTCACCATTGCCCGACTGACGCGTGGGTCCCGCCTGTCAGCCATTTTATAATTACAGAAAGAATTGAAATTAAAAAAAATCATAACTTTTGATTTGCAGTTCAGAAAAATACAAACAAAATACCAAAATTTGAAGAAAAAATATTTCTTTACAACTAACACATTTACATGCATTTTTATACAACATAAAAAATAATAATGACAAGAAATGATATAGCTTTTTTATATTAACTATAGAGCTTACAGGAAAACACTTCAAATTGCCACCTTTAAAATATTCTTTTGATTAAATACCCTCGCAAAAAATGATAAACTTCTTACATGTGGGCCCTACTAATTCATACAAATTTTCAGAAAACAAATAATATTATAAATTCAATAACTTTAAATCTACCCACGGGTAAAAAATGAAAAAAAAATATAAAAAATACCACAAAAAAAATGCTCAAAACATCTAAATAATTTTCCAATTTGATCAATTTTCAAAATCTGAACAACCTTTTTGACACACACTTTCTTCCAATTTAAATCTCACCATTTCATAAAGTAAAAATAGTCCAAATCTAAATAACTTTCTAATCTAAACAATTTTCAAAAAATGAACAATTTTAAAAACGTAGCCTTTCCTGCATTCCAATAATTTTTAAACTTAAACGATTTTAAAATGTACATATTTTCCAAATTTGAATTTCCAAAAACTAAATAACCTTTAAAACGTAAACTTTCTTCAACTTCATCAATTTCCAAATATTCAAAAAAAATTAAATGACCATATTTCCAATTTTGAATTTTACCGACACACACGCCTCCAATTCAACATCCAAATTTTGGTATTACAAAATTTTAAAATTCTTTTAAACCTGATCATCTTACGACCGTTAACAGAATTCAAACCTTAATACATTTCCAGTTTAACCAATTTTTAAAATCTAAGCGTCTGAAAACGTTTTTTTTTTGAATTACAACAAATTCCAAATGAAAGCAACCTCTAAAATCCGATCATTTTAGAAACGATAACTTTTTTTGAATTCCAATAATTTCCAAACTTAAACAATTTTATAATGCCGACATCTTCAAAATCGAATTTTAACAACAGGTAGACCCAGTTTACTTGCTCAATTTAAAAACAAATTGTAGTACAAAGTCTACCCATCAGAAAAATATGAAAAAAAATAAATATCAAAATGATCACAAAAAAAAATAATGCTACCTGCTTATATCATATAGCAAACATATTTGGAGATTTCAAACCGGTGAATGTTTAGAAAAAATCCAAATTTACTTCCTTTACTTATAGATTGAATTAAATAAATGCACATATAATGTACTTCCTCTGATTATCGAGTTAAATTAAATTTTTATTTCATTTCAAGATGTTTAATATTTTTAAGTAATATAATTGAATCCTCTCCAATTATGCAAAAAAAAAAAACTTAAATAGGCCAATATTTAGAGATAACCATAAAATATTTCCTCCAATTATGTTGTTACATACAAAAATAACCACATTGAATCATTTTAATTTAGTTAATATATTTGGATATAATATAACTTAACTCTCTCTAATTATGTATTTAAAATTTTAAAATACTTGATTAGATGAGTATTTGGAATAAATGCAAATCCATTTCCTCTAATTATAGATTGATTTTTATAATTCGAACCTTAATAACTTTCCAACATAACCAAATTTTAAACCTGAACTTTTCAAAAATTGCACATTTTCCAAACTTAAACAGCAACCATATTTGAATATTTTAATTCAAAACAATTTTTAAACACAAACTCTTTGAAATTGACTAAATTTAAAACCTACATAACTTTTAAATATGCACATTACCAAATTTAAATTTTATTTACTTCACAGGCGCGCATTGACGCGCTAAATTCCCTAGTTAGATAAAATAGAAGGAAGAAATGCATCTTAGACTGAGAACTCAAGATACGTAGGTGAAATCTTTGCCTTCGGTGGTACAGAATTGTGGCAATACACAGAAATTAAAGAAAATACATCGAAATTTGAAGCATATACTTTCAAGCATTAAAACCAATCAGATTAGAAGACCACCATGCTAATCATGACCTAGTAATCCAGGCTGAACCTCGATGTAAATTATGTGTCGAACTGGCCAGCTACCCTCCTTGGCGCATAGGCGGTGAGTGAACAAACTCCTCCAGGGTACAAGTTCGTGAGAGGTGGGCGAGGAAGGCTGGCAGCGGCGTGGAGGCTCGGCGGGAAGGCAGCAGATACGGCTGCAAGCTTCTAGGAGAGGGGACAATGGACGATGGGGTGGCCGGCGGCGTGATCTGGCTGGCTGGTGCAGCGTATACGACGTGTACTTCCGTCGTGCAGGGCTTCCTGCAGTGCGTCTGCGTCGTCGGCGGATTGGCAGGGCTATGGATCGTGGACCCGGCGGCGCACTGGCCGGGCGTGGCGTGCGTCTAGGCGACGGGCGTGCAGGCAGGGCGGGCGGCCCTGTGTCTTCGGCCGGCGTGTGAACTGCGGCGTAGGAGGTCGTCGGCGGCGTGGACGAAGGGCGCGGCGGCGTTGATGGAGATCGTCGGCCGCGGCGGCGTTGATGGAGATCGTCGGCGGCGGGGATGGATGGCGCCGCCGGCACGTGATACGTTATGCGTTATTAGCGAAAAGGTTTTTTCTTACTTGATTAGCGATTAGCTAATGCGCTCCGTTCCGCGCGTGGTCAGTCCCGGTATAATAACCGTCGGATCAATCGTTGTGTGGCTAGGATGATTTGGATCACCCCTCTCTCTTCCTTTTTATATTAGTGGTGATTTACAGCCCATTCACGGCAATGCAAGAAAATGTTAAATAGTTAGTATCATATCAACCCATGCCAAATAAAAGAAAGTTTTAACAGCTAGTGCGACATTCCATTTTTGAATGCCAAAAATGAGATACTTGCAATCTTGTCAGATCAGCATGCCCATATGGCTTGAAGAATCATAGGTGTCATCAGCTCTGCCAATTTCAAAGATTACTTAAATGACTAGTGCGGAAAAATGTTGTAGGTTGAAATTGCTCAAGATTATTAAAAGGGGATTTCTATGTTTAGAACGGTCGGTGTTAGCCATACGTGGCGGATCCGCGTACGCCATCCGATCTACTCTACGCGAACGGACGAGATCAATCGTTCGCTACCTTCCTCTCAGACGCGACCGAACGCCGCCGCCTTTCTCTCACGTGCGCTGGTGCGCGTCGCCTCCCACACCGGCGCCCTCCCCTCACTCTCTCGCCTCGCCGCGCTGCCGGCCGACCAAAGCGCCCACTAGCAGCTCGCCGCGCCTCTCGCATCTGAGCGCCACCGCCCTGCTTCCTCTCTCGCTCTTTCCGTTTGAGTCACCGGCCAACGCGCTCCTCACCGACGCGTCGCCTGCTCCCCTAGCTCCGCTGCCTACGGGAGCAGCGTCGCTGCTCTAATCGCTCCCGAGCAACCTCTTGCAGCAGCTCTCCTCGCCGCTGGTCCGGGGCGCCCATGTACCGAGGTACTCTGCTCCGACCATCCGCGCGGGCGTCCCCATCTCCTTCGTTTTGGTCGCTGCTGCCCAGCCGAGCTAGCCATCCACCTAGCCCATGTTTCGATCTGCCCAGACCGCGCTCAAGCCAGCAGCTGCACCGCACCTCTACAAGCCACCGAATCCATCAGTTCGATCTGAGTACATCACCCAGGCCTATTTGGGCATGTACACTGTTCACCCATTCAACAGCTTGGCTTACCCACAAAAAAAAGAAAAACAGCTTGGCTGCTTGCTTAACTCAATCGTTTGTGTATGTGTGTCCGTTTGGTGGACGTGCTCGTATGAATTCGAACCACGGCAGTTTGTGATGTTTGCTCGTGTGTCGGCGGACCGTGCCGCGTCTCGCTCGACGGGGTCATCAACCACGCCGTCGTCGTCTCACTCGTCCACGTCGATTTCTTCGGATTTTGAGACGCGCATGTTTAAATTTGGCCGTGATGCTGAGGAAGGACCCTAGGTCCGTCCAATCTGCAAGTTCCCCGCTATTTTCTCACCGATAGTGTGATATAGTTATCACCCACGAAATTGATTTTACCTATATATTCTCTAAATAATAGTCATCACAAAATTGATATAGTTACCTTACTCTTATTTAATAGTTACCCACTCAGTATTGATTGAGGTACCCATATGTTTGTGATATAGTTATCACCACATAATCAATTTAGTTACCCATGTGTCCATGATAAAGTTATCCAGATACCCACCCGCTAATGTTGGAGTTACTCGTGTGTTTAGGGTATAGTTATCATTGGTACTGAAAGAGTATCCATATGATTATGATATAGTTATCATCATGATTTAGTTACCTTATTATTTAGGTAATAGTTACCCACCTGGTAATCATGGAGTTACCCATGTGATCATGATTTAGTTATCATCACGAAATTGATTTAGTTACCCTACTTTTTACCTAATAGTTACCCACTCATTATTTATGGACTTACCCATGTGTTTAAGATATAGTTATACCAATGATATCGATATACTTACCCTACTCTCTATTTAATAGTTACCCAACCAATACTAATGAAGTTACCCATGTTTACATGATAGAGTTGTCCCCACAAAATCGATATAATTACCCTACTCTCTAGTCTTCAAGTAATAGTTGTCCATCCAGTAATGTATTTAGAGTATATGATCACAACTAAGTCAATGTACTTACACTACACTCTAGCTACTCTAGTTAACAGTTAGCAACCCAGTACTTCATGATGTTACCCAGGTGTTTATCATATAGCTATCATCATGAAGTTAATGTACTTACCCTACCCTCTAGGTAATAATTATCCACCCCTTACTTATGGTACCCATCACCAAGAAGTCGACATAGATACCCTGCTCTTTAGTCAGTAATTACCAACACAGTATCTATAGAGTTACCCATCTGTTTTAGACTCTAATGGATACAGTTATCACGCTAATACTTATGAAGGTGTTTGGATGTTTTAGTATAGAGTTACCTACTTGCGCATTACTATATTGAAGTGGTAAATCATTATGAAACTAGGTGGTAAGTTCCTAACCTTGAGAAATGGAAAAGAAGAACCAAATGTGAGATCTAGTTTCAAGTTGAAACGTTAATAGAGTGGGTAACTTGTATATGTTGGATAACTCATGTGTTATCAACATGGAATTTATTTTCGAAATTTCATCGCGGCTAGTCCATGGTGAAAACGGATCCTAAATCAGGTAATAAACGGTTTGAGCTTCAAAACTTTTTAAATTTGCGCTTTTAATGTTGATGATGAAATAAATTTTGTCCTTAATCTCTACATGCATTATGCATTGACTTTTCTGGTGGAGTTTGATCTACATGCAGGCGGGCGGATCGCTAATATGGTGGTTAGTACCAGGTGAGAGAGCTCATGCGTAGTTAATGCTAATCCCTAATTTGATAAGTGTGAGGCTTAGAATAGTCGTTGTCTAAGCGTTCTATAGTTAATGCTAATCTCACACCACACTGTTTTTAAATTAGGTGTTCTACCATTGCAAATTCGAAAAGAATAAAAGTGAGAATAATTTCAGTATGAAACTAATCGTTCATAGGGTGGGTAACTTATATATTACAAGCTGGATAACCCACGTGTTACTGGTGGGTAATTTTTTTGTCCAGAAAAAAAGTTGTCGAAACATATCAATATGGGATCTAGTTTCGAAGATCTTATCACGACTAGTCCAACGATGAAAACAGAATTTAAATCGGATGAATGGTTTGAGGTACACAAGTTTTTGAATTTTCGGATTTCAACATTTAATGAAATGAATCAGTTTTGCCCCTAATCTCTTCATTCCACTGCATGCACGGGCTAGTCGCTCATGGGTGCTGGACACTGGGGCAGGAGGCAGGCGTTGGCATGTAAATTCCTTCGCTCGCTCACGCGCACACGCGCACGTGCGTAGGGCTAATTTGGTCGGGACGATAGCTGTCGGAAACGTTCTATGGTTAATGATAAACATAGAACGGTCGTTGTGAAGTCGCGTCCTTATTAAAAACATGTAGCTGCTGCTTGAGCATCTCGACATAAAATACTTTCTCCGGATAGGCAAGTAGTTGAGAGTTTGAGACTGACAGCCCTTACTGAGAATCGACATATGCTTCATTTTTTCTTATTGAGGTACTCCCTGCATGTGATGATCTTAATAGTCTGCAGAAAACTAAGTTTTTGTTGGATTTTAGGTTCATGGTGAAAGGTAGATGGAACGTGTGCTGAAGACAGATGGTGCTCAGCTTGGTATCAGATTCTTCTGGTGCACACTTTCTCTAATAATTGAGTATATTATTGATGTTAAGTATGATGTTTTTATTCTATAAATTTTACACATCACATTTGCGTTTCTCGAAGACAAGTATTTTTCCTTGCCTGGTGAATGAACCGGATTTCTAATTATGTCAAACATTATAGACATTTGTTGTGGATACTTTGTGCACGAAGATATTGCTGGAAAAGCGTGGGGAAAATTGGTACTGTCTCCTGCTAATGTGCGACCTTTTTCTAATCTTAGTTTTTCGTTTGTTTTGGTTGGGGTGCGCCAGCCATCGCTGTAGTGCAATGCAATGGCAACGCTAAAGGACCCCCAGCGTAAGACACCGGCAGGCCCTACCCCACAAAAAATTAATTTAATACATCACATGGACACGAAGTCCACGTATCAGATATTAAACTGATAAGAACAGATACTACGCTTGATCTTAGCCAGGGGCCGAGAAAGGTATGCCCTGAACCGTGACTCTGCTCCTCCTTTTATTGCTCACGAACCGACTCCGATCGACTACCAGAGCGATGTGGGATTATTCCAACAACAGGTCAAAGCCCAGCCTGCAAGCCGCCAGGACGCGGAGTCGGTTACCTGGATCAGCGTTTGGGGCCTGGGCTTCCTAAGCCCACCAGCAAGGCAAGGCCCACAGGCTAGAAACTCGACTAATTTATTTTCAAACAACAAACTAAGACTCAAACGTTGCTCAAAAAAAAAAAACTAAGACTCAAACACTCTCAAAAAAACAAACTAAGACTCAAACGGCAATAATCTGAAGCGAGATTTGCAGCTTCACCTGCCAACGACTCTTTGTTGTAAAAACAAGTAACAGCACTGATTCCTCTGGCACATGGAAGAATCTTCTTTTTTTTTTTCGAGAAAACACATGGAAGAATCTAGAGTACCAAAACCTGAAGAAAACTAGAGTACCATCAAGCAGCAAATCCATCTTATATGCGCAGTCAAAGAACAGGTGCATGGTGTCTGAACAAAGAAAAGAAAACCGAAGGTCATACATCTGGCGTCGACGGGATGCCGACGACGATGCATCGTTTTCCTGACGCAAACCCATCTTACAAAGTCGCAAACAGCGTTACGTCCACGGTGATAGACAATCCATATTAATATAGCAACCGAGCGAGCGCTGACGTTTAACTTTTGGTTCGAGCCAATGAGATGAAAGTCCTCTGTTGCTAAGCTGACGCCTCACAAAAGGTGCTGGTGTTGTGTGGCTGTCATTGCATACAAGTAGACACCAGAGTGTTGCTGGTAAACGGGCAATAGCACTGAGCAAGCAACCTGGGAAACATCCAGGGCTGATGTGAATGGGAACCAGAAAAACTTGCCCTTAAAGTGCTCTAAGCAGTTGATAACCAAGGTCATTAGTATCAAATTTGTAGACGGCAGATACGCATACTTAAACTGTTGCAACAGTGTAAGCTCTAAACTCCCTTGAAAGCTATGGAACCCAGCAGTTACAGCAGGAGGTACTAAATTCTACTTCTTATTATGGAAGGGGTGCTACATTTTAATTGCCAGATCACAACTATTCATTTCTAGCTGCTCATAAGTCATAATACCAACAGGGGAATTTTAACAAACAAAAATCAGAAATTTTAAGACGCTCCCATGTTAAAACGAGCCACTAATGTTTGGATCATAAATGAAGTGTCGGTGAGCTCTGCACCGGATGGAGAACGTGTCATCTGGAAAGCGAGATTTGCAGCTTCACCTGCCAACGACTCTTTGTTGTAAAAACAAGTAACAGCACTGATTCCTCTGGCACATGGAAGAATCTTCTTTTTTTTCGAGAAAACACATGGAAGAATCTAGAGTACCAAAACCTGAAGAAAACTAGAGTACCATCAAGTAGCAAATCCATCTTATATGATCAGTCCAAGAACAAATGCATGGTGTCTGAACAAAGAAAAGAAAACCGAAGGTCATACATCCGGCGTCGACGCGATACCGACCCGACGATGCATCGTTTTCCTGATGCAAACCCGTCTTACAAAGTCGCAAACAGCAGTAGACAATCCATATTAAGATAGCAACGGAGCGAGCGCTGACGTTTAACTTTTGGTTCGAGCCAATGAGATGAAAGTCCTCTGTTGCTAAGCTGACGTCTCACAAAAGGTGCTGGTGCTGTGTGGCTGTCATTGCATACAAGTAGACACCAGAGTGTTGCTGGTAAACGGCAACCTGGGAAACATCCAGGGCTGATGTGAATGGGCACCAGACTTGCCATTAAAGTGCTCTAAGCAGTTGATAACCAAGGTCATTAGTATCAAATTTGTACACGGCAGGCAGATACGCACACTAAAACTGTTGCAACAGTGTAAGCTCTAAACTCCCTTGAAAGCTGTGGAACCCAGCAGTTACAGCAGGAGGTACTAAATTCTACTTCTTATTATGGAAGGGGTGCTACATTTTACTTGCCAGATCACAGCTATTCTTTTCTAGCTGCTCATAAGTCATAATACCAAGAGGAGATTTTTAATAAACAAAAATCAGAAATCTTAAGACGCTCCCGTGTTAAAAAGAGCCACTAATTTTTGGATCATCTAGTGAGGCATGTAAATGAATATATTGTGATCCAAATGACAGTGGCTGAGTACTAAGGAAAACTATAATGATGGTAGCTAACAGTAATTTTTGTTGCGTTGCTGGCTGATTATGTACATAGTCATCCTTGAGTGTGTTGTCCCTGATCACTTATTAACCAAAAAGTACGGGTATTTAGCTATCAGTCGGTATAGTACTTTATGCAAAGGCTGATTGCCATTTTCTTAAGCAAGAAAGTACGGATTATTGAATTGCTACAAGTCTTGAGAGACTTTTCACTGCCCCAGTTTTGACAGGCTTCCTACCACTCACACCAAACAGCGCACAGATTCTACTGAAGATTACCAACATCAAGTTCAGGACAACCAACTCCTAAGCAGTGCATGCCAATATTTCAATTCAATGTGTCAAAATGGAGCACACTAGCAAGACCAGCTGACTTACGGGCCCACTCGAATGAAACCTTTCAAGAGTGCATAATGACCCGGTTGACTCCCGGATTCTAATGACCAGAAGTATGAAAATCCCTGCAGAGTGGACTAGGCGCTGAAAAGTGACGGTGCCACCTCGATGCAAAAAGAGCAGAAAAGCACATACCAACATCAAAAGCTTGGATCCATCATAAAAAGTTGGATGTGTGCACCCACACAGTACGCCAGCACGAGGTTTTTTCCTAGGAGAGGAAGAAGAGAAAAATACCAGGTTCCAGGGGCCCTCGTAAAGCACTACCTTCTAAGCTTGCCCAAAAGTGACCGGCACAAAAAGGAAGATATCCCCCGCCACAAAGAGCCATCTCTTCAGTACTAAATCATGCATGACTAAGCGCCTATGGCGCATGTGAGTAACAAGAGTGGAAACAGTTCTTGTCAAATGTGAATCAAGATCACCATTACCCTTTTCTTTTCCCTCTACGGAGCTTTTTACATAATTATTAGTGAGTAGGTAAGACAGCAACTAGAATGTGTAGTACCGGATGAGAAGATAAACAATGTATGAAGGTACAAGGTTAGGTGGTTAACACAACGAACTTTGCATCTAAGCAAGAGCCTAAACAAACTCACCGAACTTTATTGCGGGATTTGTAAGGGAACCCACCAGGTGGCGACGGCGAGAACTCGAGCGGGAGGTGAGGTGGCTCTCCCTCGCCGGAGAGCAACCGGAGCAGCTCTTCACTCGACGGACGACGAGCGGGAGACCTCTGTATGCAGAGGAGTGCGACGGTGATGCAGAGCAGTGCCTCCTCATGGTTAACATCTTTCAAGGCCGGATCAACAAGGTCAATCAGGCGGCTCACGCGGGCAAGGTGCTTCGCCCACGATATGAGGCTTGCCTTCTCAAACTCCGACATGGGCGAGGCCGACATCTGCAACGGCCGGCGGCCAGAGATAAGAACCAGCAGCAGGACACCATAGCTATAGATGTCACATCTCTTAGACAACGGACCGCCGCCGCCGTACTCGGGAGCCACGTAGCAAACGGTGCCACGCATGCTCGGCGTGCTGCTCACCGCGCCGCTGCTCTTGGGCACGAAATCCCCAAAGTCGCGGCTGCTTCTTGCACCATTGACCCACCAGTTGATGCTCCCATTGGCATTGGCATTGCCATTGCCACCGCTGGTGCTGCTTCTTCGGCTCCAGCTCTTCACCATACTCCACTTAGACCGCGCCTTCCCATCCAAGTCGTCGTCGTCGATGTCACGCTCCCACCATTGCAGCCCGGCCTGCCCGCTCCTCGATTTGGCAAGTGCCCTGCGCTTCTGCTTCTTTGCTAGCTCGTCGGTGTACTCCTCGCGCCACCACTCTCGCGCCCTCCTCTTTTGCTTCTTCTTGTCTGCCCCCTGGTTAGCTGCAGCTGCCTCTGCAATCCAATCATTTTTGGGGTGCTCCTTCTTGATCTCTGATCTTATCCAGTCCATCACATAATCTTTTACGCCATGGCTGTTCCCGCCATTGTCCTGCCGCCACCACCAGTCACTCCCGGTGCCCGACGGACGACGATGCGCGAACCGACACCATTGCCACTGCGGCCATTCATACCACTGTCAACACTGGTCTGATCAAACCCGGAAGCCGACGCAGCCTCCGTCGGCGATGGCAAGGTGAAGCCGCCTTCGTCATCCTCGGGCGACTTGGGGATAACATTCCCTTCCCCATCGACATTCGTCGTGACCGTGCTCTCCGCCACTACAGAGACGTCGTCATCAAGTCCCCCATCGAGACAGAGAACATTCTCGTTCGCATCAGCCCCTTCCGCAATCACGCCGCTCTCCAGCTTATCGTCCGGGTCGGGCTCGGCGTCGACGCGCGCGAGGCCGAAGTCAGCGAGCCGGGCGCGCAGGTCGGCGTCGAGCAGGACGTTGCTGGGCTTGACGTCGCCGTGCACGACGGGCGGCTTGAGCACGGCGTGGAGGTAGTGGAGCGCGGTGGCGACGTCGCGCGCGACGGCGAGGCGGCGCGGCCACTGGGACACCATCTCGGGGCAGCGGCGGCCCAGCAGCGCGTCCTGGAGGGACCCGTTGGGCATGAGGTCGTAGACCAGCATCATCCGCGCGCCCGCCCCTCGCCCCGCTTCGGCATCGAGTAGGCGAACGGGAGCAGGATGGAGTCCCGCCCCGCCGCCGCCGTGTCGTCGGGGCCGGCGGCGGCGCCAGGGGAGGAGGCAGAGGCGGCGGCGCGGAGGTGGGAGGCGACGGCGATCTCGTTGTGGAACTCGCGCTCGCCCTGGAGCGACCCGCCGGCGTCCATGACCTTGACGGCGACGGGCCGCCCGCAGCCCCCGGCGCGGCGGGAAGGGGGCGGGAGCACCCCGCGGAAGACGGGGCCGAAGCCGCCCTGCCCGAGCTTGCCCCCCGCCGCGAACGCCCCCGTGGCGCGCCGCAATTGGCGGTACGACAGCCGCTCCAGACCCCCCTCTTTGGCGGCCGCATCCTCCCCCTTGGCCGCCGCGCGCCGCCTCCGGAACCAGAGCAGCAGCGCCGCCAGCGCCATCGCGACGGCTAGGAGCGCCCCGGCGGCCGCGGCGGCGACGACGAGGGCCGCGGGATGGAGGCGGTGGTGGTGGGGCGCGGGAGAAGTGGGCGACGGGGAGGGGGGAGGTGGCTGGCGGGAGGGCATTGGAGGTGGAGGGGACGGTGGCGTAAAGCGGATTGCCTTTCCACCATAAGCTGAGCTCCAAGTCTTCGATCGAGATTTTTTCTTTTCTTTTGGTTGTTTATGATTTGGGAGGAAGACTTGGGCGGAGATGAGATGTCACTCTCATTAAACTAACCAGCGAGGGATGTGCGGTGACGGAACGGAACGGAAGGAGCACGAGGAGGACGACCTGGCTGGATCTCTGTGCGCTTCTACCGGTCAGTTGGGGGCCCGCGTAGAAAGCCCACTAGAAGGTAAAGGCCCAATTTGTCATGGCAAATTGCCCACTTGGAATTACCGTTTGCAAGAATAAAACTTTGGGAGGAGTATCGGCAAGCTAACCCAAAAAAATAGAGTATCGACAGACTAGAAGTTGCGAAAAGAGATCTAAACTCGGTTTTTTTTTTTTTGCTCCCCGGGCCTAGTACTCTCTCTACTTCAAAAAAATCAAAATTCATATTTATAAGTTTTTAAAAAATCTGAAATAAATCCGGCATATTGCCAATGATGTATCACACAAACGTGCAAAATCTCGATTTAAAATACTTTATATTTTGTGCAACACAAAAATGACAAATGTTGTGTAGATCATGATATAATGTATTTCAAATCGAGATTTTGAAAGTTTGTGGGATATATCGTTAACAACACGCAAGATTTAATTTAGATTTTCTTGAAACTTGTATCTGATTTTTGATATTTTGAAA
This sequence comes from Poa pratensis, assembly GCA_947311845.1. Classification (NCBI taxonomy): domain Eukaryota; kingdom Viridiplantae; phylum Streptophyta; class Magnoliopsida; order Poales; family Poaceae; genus Poa; species Poa pratensis. Next base: position 4,013,566 of record CAMZMU010000080.1, on the reverse strand, counting down.
ATAAAGAGATCACTGGATCCCCCAGGACCAAGAAATATCTACTCAACTAAATTTGTTTATTTATACTAGATAGCGAGGTGGCCATGCCCATGCTTCGTCGTTCATGGGCTGATGGCCTAGCCTACTGTCTGCTAGTACCAGCGACACGAACAATAGGTTGCACTTCACTTGCTTATTGTTAAGGCAGTACGTACGGGAGATGGTCCAGAAGCAGGTGGGCGATTGATTTCCGTACATGCAATTTCTTAAAAATAATAAATCGAGATCCACTTAAATCTGATGCGAGATTGGCAGCTTCAGCGACCACGGTTTGTTGGGAACAAGTTATAAGTTTGAAGTTTCTGAGTATCTCCGCCGGCGTAAAAATTTGATGCCGGACGCAAGAACGGCGCCCACTCACAGCGCACCCCGTATGCTGACAGTGGAGGACCGGCAGACACACACGCGCAACAACTGGCCTTCGCCAGTCGACGGCCTACTCCTGAATGGTTGGACAACCAACATCGTCGACGTGCTGGTGACGCCGCTTCACCAGCGAGATGCCTCTCGAGCACATCAAAATGTCTTGGCAAGCCATGTCATCGCTTTATTGGGGTGACGAATTGAACGTGGGGTATGAGGTGCGTCAATATATCTTCTTCCCAGCTCCTCCGATTGCGATCCGCCAACTCCGACGACTCTGACACCACACAGAGCTCTGGCGTGATGTACGGCAATAGCGAGCCGATGTGGGTGGCTCTCCTCTAGTGACCGTGGAGGAGGAGGAGTGGACGTAGACCCAGCGTCCCGGTATGCATGCGGGCCATCGAAGAGTTCTTGGCACCGACACCTGCACCGCCAACGCTCACCATTCCGGTTGCGCTGCTGATCCACATCGATCCCGACGAAAACTAGGATTTGGAAACCCTAGTTATTTATTTATTTAAGTCTTAGATTTATAGCAAAAGTGCCCGTGCGTTGCAACGGTTTTAGAAAAAAATTAGTGCATGCTCACAATCATGGAAAACTATATGTTTACCCTTTTTGTTATAAACTATTTGAAATATGGTTCGGCGCTGATTTGTATTAAATATTCTTAAGACCATGGAGGGTTCGACTACCCAAATCAAGCTTTTTTGTTAACGGGACAAAGCGAATTTTTCATCTAAATCCCCCCCCCCCCCCCCCCCACCACATTACTGATACAATAGAAGATAAATTACTTAGATGGGAAATTCATCAATCACCTAAAGAAAGAATATGGGTAGTAAACCTACTACTGGCATGAGGAGGTCGTGCTGATTCGTGGTGATGAGGTGCCATGTGGAGATCGTCCTTAATCTGCCACATGTGAAGCAAACTTCCGCCAGTCACAGGCGTCGTAACCTCTATGCTATTTTGAGAAGCCAATCTACATCGGTGTGCGTGCGGTCTGCTTTTGGTAGGCAGGTTGGTCGTGTGTGCCCTCACGGCGGTCGTGTTTCATGGCGGTCGACAAGAGTGTTTTTACCGGTTACCCGCTAATTAACTGGCCACCTCTTTTTTCATAATAATTAATAAAATGGCAAATCTTTTGGCTTTGTTATAAAAAGAAGCCACAGGATGAAGGTACTCTTTTCTTTACCTTGTACGGTTGTACCTGTTGAATCAAAGTCTTGGAGTTCAGGTCAGCAAGGCTGTGTTGGCCTCAGGCTCCACTTGGCATTTGCCAAGACCACACATCATTGAGAACAATCTGCGAGAGCTCATGCCGGGCTTGCCGGCCAAGCCGAGACGCACGTACTGGAACTTGGTCGATTGTTCTCTGGAATGTACTAAGCCGGTTAGCTAGCTGATGGATTTATAGATTAGGCTCATGGCCAGCTAGTAGCCTAGTACAGTGTGAGGACCTGCAGACGTAGACGCAAAGCTATCCACGCAAAAAACTGCGACGTACAAAGCTAACTGGCTAGCTAATGAATTGATCGATTATTCTCCTGGAGGAGTACATTCCGCCGAGGACTTGCAGGAGGTGGATGCAAAGCTAGCTTACGGATTGGTCGATTATAACAGTAGATGTCGATTATGTGAAGTACCAATCAGCAGGTGGGCATAGCTCTGACGTCGTCCGCTTGAGGGGTGCGGCGGCGGGCATAGAATTCGGCTGCGCAGGGCAATCCGACGTACGCGACGAGTCTCGCCGTGGCCCATTGCGGTTGCGGCCGATGCACATGCACATGGATTCCTATAGAGAGCAAGGTTGATGGGCTGGGCCGGCCAGAGAGCGATGGTTTGAGCCCCCAGCACACGGAGTTGGCTGGGCCAGGCAGCGATCGGTGTTCTTTTTAGCAGGCACGCGAGGACGGAGGTGCTGATTTGATGTTGTAGACGGGAAAATAAAAAACGAAACGGTATGTGACTTATGGGTGGCAGTGGTGGGTAATATTTTTCAACTTTAGTGGTAGTTTCAACGACGTACGAGAAGAAGTCTTAATGCTTTTATTATTAGGTATAGATATAGATTTCATGTTGAGTTTGTGTTGGTGAATTATGTTTAGTTTTGACTATCGTTTAATTGAAATTTGTACGAATCGGTTTTTGTTTCCACGAAAACTTTGTTTGAAAAAAATCTCCGACACCGATATGAGTACAACGTATGCCGACGCTCTCAACAACCCCTTCCTAACACGCTTGCCGGACCGTCTATTGGAACAATCGGTGAAGATGCTCTAACATGCTTCTACCATCCTAATTCCTCTCACACATGCATTGAAGGATACGCGCAATCCACAAACGAGAGATCACGCACGCACGCGCAAGCACTACTAGATCCGAAGACAGTAATGCTACACCTACGGGCAAAACTTACGGAAAGAGAGTTACGTGCTGACGTGGGACTATGCACGTGGAATTTAGGAATTAAGTAAAGATCTCCAATTCCCCATGGCTTCTCTCCTAGACGAGGCCGGCGGCGATACGAGCGGCCGCAGCGGGCTCCTCGGAGGCGAGCTCCCATGTGCATGCAGCCGCAAGATCTCGGTCGCCGGCAAGCGGCTAATCGTCGGCCGCGAAGCTTCTCGTCGGCGTGCTGTCCAGCGCTTCCTTGATGTCGCTTTTGTCCATCCCGTTCATGCACCTCAGTGTTCTGCTCGGGCGGAGGTACGACGAGAAGATATCAAAGCACCTCGGTCAGGTGAGCTGCGCGTACAGCCCAAAGCTTGACGATTTCTACAACCGGGAACTCGTCGTTCATCACATGGCGGACAGACTTTGGCCATGGTCGCGAGCAAATCTTCTGGCTGCCACGAACTGGGCGGGGCCAACGGCCGGAGGCGGCATTAGGCGATGACGAAGACGAGGAGCCGACGTGGGCACCGACGCCATGAATCGCCGGACGCGGCACGGCCGTGCGCGGGCAGTAACCGGCCTAAAAACGAGAGCCGCCGTTTTCTTCGCTGTTCTTCTAGTAAATTGGTGGGCCATCAGCTTCCACGTACCATACCACGTCAGCCCGTAACCCCTTTTCCGTAAATATTCCCCGTAGGTGTAGCATTACTGATCCGAAGAAGACCTGGAGAAAACAGGAAACGAATCCGTCGCAAAAAATAATCGCAGATGAACGTATGTGTGCCCAGTCAAGTCAAAGATCGGCGCGCGCGCGTCGGATGAGATCCAGCGGGCGTGCGTACGTGGACGGGGTGTGCCGACATGGGAGGGAGTAGGTCGAGCACGCCAGGAAGGAAAGGGTTATAATAAGGACACGACTACGTTTAGAACGGTCTACGGTTAGTACTAACCATAGAACGCCCAGCGATCGTTTCCGATAGAAACACGCGAGCTGATCGATTAAGCGCCCACAAGACGACAAAATTAGCACGGGAAGTGTTTACGCGAGCACATGCGGCCGGCCATACGTGAACAAAATTCTATGCACATAAAAGCTAGAAGACAAAAATGCTTGCGTCACCAAAATTAAATGCGAAAATCCAAAATTCAAAAAGTTTTATAGACCAAACTGTTTATCCGATTTTAGATCTGCTTTCACCGTTGGAATAGTCGCGACGAGATCTTCAAAACTAGATCCCATGTTGATATGTTTTGATAACTTTTTTTGCGACCCAAAAATTACCCACCTCTAACACATGAGTTATCCAAGGTATATTATGTACGTTACCCACCTTATCAACACTTAGTTTTCGGCTTGAAACTATATCCCTTTTTTTGTTGTTTTTTGAATTTTTTGAATTGGGAAGTTGTCATCTAGTTATATAAGTGAGTTATCATTTTTTGTATCGTAATCAATTGGATAATTATACACTAAAATATCCGTGCGATATCATAAGTATTAGGGTGACAACTATATCGATATCATAGTGAAAACTGCACACTAAAACATATGGATAACTCCATAAAAACTGGGTGGATAATATTAACGAGAGAGTATGGTATCTACATCGATTTCATGGTGAATAATTATGTCATGAACACATGGGTAAGTTTATAAGTACCGGGAGGATAACTTCGTCAGTATTTGGGGGATAACTATTACCGAGAGAGTGGTTTACTAAATCGATCGTGGTGGATAACTATATCATGAACACATGGCTAATTCCATAAACATAGGATGGCTAACTCTATCAGTACTAGATGGATAACTATTGCCGACAGAGTAAGATTACTACGTCGATTTCATGGTCGATAATGATGATGTCTCAGCCAGGTGTGTGTGCAAAAAATAATCGCAGATGAACGTATGTGTGCCCAGTCAAGTCAAAGATCGGCGCGCGCGCGTCGGATGAGATCCAGCGGGCGTGCGTACGTGGACGGGGTGTGCCGACATGGGAGGGAGTAGGTCGAGCACGCCAGGAAGGAAAGGGTTATATTAAAGAGCTCGAGTCGGTCGTAGTACAGAAGCAGTGGGAGCTCCATGCATGGAGGCGCAAGTGCCGGCGGCAAGCGAGCTGGATTCCTCGCTCGTTATAAACTACACGGCGTACGGTGAATCCCATTTCACGTGGAGCTCTCGTGAGAGTCGTATCGGACGAGGCTACACGATAGGAGTAGGAGGGAGAGTGTGAGATCCATCTTGTGTGCCTGGCCAGAGGTCTCTCCTCTCCTGATTACAACAGTGCTAATAATCAAGTCTTCCTCCTCCACTGATTATGACGCGGTATTAATTCAGGGCGGATTCGGACAGGTATTTGGGATAGCGGTAGAGAAGATGAGTACTCTCTTGCCTCTCCATGTCATTTAGAGAGAGAGAAATATAATCTCCACGTCATTTAGAGAGAGAAATATAAGGAGTACAGACTTTTGGCTCCCGACGTTCAGTGCTCCCTTCAACTTAAAAAATTTGAAAATCATATTTGTGAGTTTCAAAAAATTCTGAAAATAAATCCGGGTGTAGCCAGTAGTATATCCGACGAACGTGCAAAATATAAAATCAAAAATACTTTGTATTTTAAGCTACAGTGTAGCTCGTAATATAAAGTATTTCAAATTGAAATTTTGCACGTTTATGGGATACATCATTGGCTACACCCGTGATTTGTTTCGGAATTTTTGGAAACTCACAAATATAATTTTTGATTTATTTTAAGTGGAGGGAGCACTGGAGCTCGGGGGTAAAGAACACTTTCCCAAATATAAGTCGTATGCATTATTATTTTTATTGCCATTTCTAACAATTAATAAGAATTAATTAAATTTTAGTGGAAAATAGTGTTAGGCCTTCTGCAATGCATTGTCTTTTAGCACGGTATCATAGGCACTAGTATATTATAAGAGACAACCATATTAATCATTGTTTTCTAAGTGTTGTATCTAAATAAACTTTTATGTAATGATTTTGGTCTCATACTTACATGTGATTGATCTCGCAAGTTTTGTTGGTCTATGATATATGTTAGATAAGATACAACCTTTTTCTCTTTCTTCATTAAAAATAGTGACACATCAATAATTTGTCTGATATCGTAACAAGATACAAGAGGAAGACCTAAATAAGGGAAGACATATCATATAATGGAGAAAATAGGCTTCTCTCAGTTTTAAGAGATAATCCTTAGCTAGGTGAAGACAATCCTCCATTTCTTCATTATCTCTGCTCCAACTAAGTAAAAATCCAGCATGGCCACTAATAAGTGTATCTCAACATCCTCGGTTGATTACTAATAATATTTATTCACGGCGAATATCTGGACAATGACATGGTAATATTACGTACCGTGCACTCTATGGCCGTAGAATTCGTTGCAATATTTTGTATGATTTCGGTCTTTATTTGTTTCTATCTATGGGATGTTTTGGATAAAAGGATTTTGGGTTTATCCAAATTTTAATAGATTGGATCTGTGTGCCTCAGTTCTATACGAGTTTCTGTATCCACTCCCTCATCGAGGTAAATTTTCCATGTCTTTTGTGTGTGTTCCCTCCAAATATTTCCATGGTTTCCTTGCGCGGGCCAAAGAGACCCTACCCTAAGCTCTCAAAATTGGTTAGAATTTTTTTTTTGAAAGGGAGTTCGTGTACAAGATCAACAAGGAAACGAACACACACGCACGAACAGAGGCAAGATCCAACCCACACACAGCGGACACGGCACCACCGAGCAGCACACCACCTTCGAGCACCAGCAGCACGCCGCCGGGGAAGAAGGAAGCGAGCTCACCTCGCACCGAAGCAGCCAGCTCGAACAACCTTGTTGAGATGCCGCAGGAGCCATCTGACGCAGGCGCCAGAATCTGAACGCTGAAGGAGCATCGGCTTCGAGCCACCGCCAGATCGCCGTCGCCGTCTCATGCCGGAGACGAACACGACGGCGCCACCCACTTTCTGAGTTTTTGTTCCAAGGATCTCGGTTGGAGCTATGAAATGTCAAACTAAAAAACAACTTTGTTTCTTGAGGGCATCTACCGCCCTCTCTAGCTTTTCGAGGATGGTGGTACTGAGAATATTTCAACCACAACTAAAATAACTGAAAATTGGCTGGATTTTAGTGCCTTCCACTTGAGATTGACGGAAATCCATCCGAAGCTCTAGAAACTTGATTAAAAATCGAGGCGGTGTGTGCTACTATAATGACTAAAACATTTTGAACAAAAAGCCAATATCAACTAAAATTGACTAGAATTTCTACATAAAAATTCAATGCAAGTTCATTAAAGGACAAAGATATTCATCATTTTCGATAGTATATCAAGGGTAACCAGCTGCTGGTCGAAGAGGGTCCAGTCCTCATGTCATATTTGTACTAGTTGTAGGGATTACATGTAGTGAGAAGCACCAACCGAAAGAGCCTAACCTGACCATTGTGTCTCTCTCGTTGGGTTATATATATAGGAATTTCATAGGATTTATGTCATAATTTCAATCATTAGATTTTTTTTCCTATAGACCCCTTTTGAATCGATGGAAGCGTGGCACTCAAATATCTATTGATTAGATTCCTATGCCTCAATTTCGTAGAATTTGAGCAACCATTTCAAACTTTCTCAAGACTCAATTGAGTATGATAGAGGGAATTTTCCAGTGTTCCATCCAAACAAACTGTTCTCGCGGTCTTTCTTATGTTTTACAATTCTCTAGTTTGCACTCACAAAACTATCAGATTCTTGTGTTTTTGTATATACATGTGTTTCTCAGTCAGTCAGTCACTTGATCAAATGAAGCCCTAAACCCAAACCAAAACAAGACATGTAAGACGACGCTCAGATGACAATGACACAGTCTGTTCCCACTATGCTAATTCAGGCGATCAGATGACCAAAAGAAAAGGCACGGCAAGAAGATGCATAGCTCTGCCTCTGCCTGGTGCCATTTTGAACGATGTGGCAGTTAACTGGATCTGGATTCCGAATAAGTGCCAAGTACAAGGAATCTTAAGCACACTGCGGCGCGATCCGGAAACTACGAAGGTTGGGTCGATCCGAACAAAATCCTCAATAGTAGTCTTTCTCAAAACGAATCCTGAACAGTACTAGTAACACAGTTGAACAGTAAATTAGTCTGTTCGATCCTGAATGTTTTTTTCCTTCATGATCATGATCAGCTACTTCCGCAGTCTTTTCGAGGTACGTTTGGAAACACAGCTATGTTCTGTGATAAACGCTGTTTTCAGTTTCAGTATATGTATAATTGATATTCTTTCTCTAACGAACTCGGAGTAAAAAAATACAGTCGGTATGAGCTCTGAGCTGTAACATCGTACCACTGCTGATTAGTGTATTGCCGTCGCCGGCGTCATCCCGAATATACTATGAACACGACGGGTGGGCCGTTACGGGAAAAGGCCATGCCATGCCATGGCGATGGACGATGATTGCGCCACCTGTGAAGAAGCTGGCAAAGGGGCTTTGATAAAGCGCGGCGTCCTTCTCCAATGGAGATGTTGGGGCGAACGGCAACACCCCCGACTGGAGACACCCGTGGACCCCACGCGCATCCCCCGGCTAGTGCATATATTTTGCTCCCAGATGAGATGAGATGATTCTCCAGTCACACGCCGTGCTGATCGGATGGTTCGAGGTTTCATCTTTCTGTCGGGCCTACCGCAGATTAGATCGATAGCCAGCCAACCACCATCTTGATTATGGGTGTCTTTTTCTTTTATTCTTTCGTGAGGAAGTAGGTATAGATTTAGTATTAGTTGTGTTTCCATAAAAAGATTTAGTAGGAGTGGTACTCCCTCCGTTTTTATTTATTTATTATACTTCGCGTTCTAGGTTTAGTCAAAGTCAAATTTTATCAAGTTTGACTAAGAATATAGTAAAAAATATCAACATCCATAATACTAAATGCATATAATATGCAAATATTTTTGATGATTTTAATACTATAGATTTAATATTGTATATGTTGATATTTTTTTTCTAAATATTTTATCAAATTTGGCAAAGTTTGGCTTTGACTAAGTCTAGAACACAAAGTAAATAAGAAAGGAGAGAGTAGCATTATCTTCCAAGCAATGCCTATATGTTATTACGAATTAGGATGTCGTGAGAGTGGTGTATAGAAAAAGTCTTAGGCCTCGCTTGGTTCACATTTTATTTTTTTCCCATTCGACTGATTCCTTCGGAATATTACAGGGTTTTCCACGTCCGTAGAATTATAACGATAATTTCTGGTCCGAATACCCTGAATCCAAGCGGGACATTAGTCGTAGTACTCGTAAGCCTGAGATTCCTTTGATTCATAAGAATTGAGAAGTGTAGAATAGGAAACCTACAAATTGGATCCTACTCCCTCCGTTTTCAAATATAAAATGTTTTAGGTATTTCACATGTTATGTTATCTAGATGCGGATTGAAATGAACTAACATACATACTAAAAATGTGTCTAGATACATGTCGATACATATGAATTTGGCAAAAGGCTAAAACATCTTATATTTAGGAGTAGGAAAGATAAATTCTTTTCGATTGTCGTGGAAAAAATATCATGAGGTCAAACCTAACGTTATTTTTCTATCAAATTTAGACTACAAGATTCTTATGTGATTATTTGCTATAGGATATATCATATGAATCAGATGGAGTTTTCGCAATACTCTATGTGAGTATGTTATATTTTGAGTAATGAACTGTACTGTATTGTACTGTACTGTCCTACTCAATAACATCAGCTTTGGCTTAGCAACGCAGGAAGCAATGAAACATGGGTGACCTACCAAATCTGCCTGGAAAGCTGAAAGTACCCTTGTTTACTCCTCCTACTTAGGATGCTAGCGGCTTCAATCACTGCGTCCTCCTCTCATAGTACTGTAAAAAATTAATCCCGGACCGTGTAACTACTGTAGTATACTCCTTAAAGCATCCTGCTAATGAACGTAGCCAACTTAAGGTTCTGGGCTGTTGTATTTCCTGCAGATCCAGCCGTGTTCTTAATGGGTTGTGCCCAGTGAATGCGCATGCCACCTAAGGTCAAGGCTCTTCAATTGCTCTTGTCGTGTGACTGCAACGCGAGATCTGTCTTTTTTTGCCCCAGTTAATGGTTTTCTAAACAGGGCAAAGTCCTCATGACAGAGGAGGTTTTAGTAGTACTACTTCTTCTTTTAAGAACACCTGATGAAGTCTTTGACATGTGAGGATGCTTGATTGTCACGTGAAATACCACTACGAGATCAGTGGTTTAGCGAGCGATTCCGTTGTGATCTTCTTTTTTTTATGTAGTTTTGCTGATGGTCAAGGCCCCTAGAAATGGTTTCTAGAGAACGTCATGGTATTCTAGATAATATATTCCCCTCTTTTATGCATCACTAAATTGCTCAGTTGCGAGTGATTTCAAATACGGACGTATCTACACACTAAAACACGTCTAAATAAATTCATATTTAGACAAATCTATGTCAACTAATTTGAGACGGAGGGAGTATAAAATAGGTGGACATTGACATAAAACTCGTGATATGTTGAAAGGTCTCACTCCCATCACTAAATCGGCGTGTCCTGGCAACCAGAGATGATGTTGGGCCTCAAGAAGTATTTCTCTCGGATATATTCAGAGTGCCAAATAGAAGCAAAGAGTGCAGTTGTATGATCCATTGGCCGAAATAGGGATGACCTTATTAGAGAAGATTAACAACGATAATAGTCCTTTGAAATTTCTAAAATTCAAAAAATGACCAAAGAAATGTCAACCAATATTTGTTAAACTAATTTTGTTCACATAAACCAGTACCTGGGTAGGAAGACAAGCTAAAAATGGTTTTATAATGCTTGAATTGACGGGGTGACGGGGGGGGGGGGGGGGGGGGGGGAACAGGGATTTCCCCTATGCAGCGAATCTCGGTTTTTGCGGATGATGTGGTCATATTCGCAAAACCGAGTGTCACTGATCTGGTGGCGATCAAGGAAATCTTGAACATTTTTGGGGAAGCATCTGGCTTACGCATAAACTATATGAAAACAACAGCCACACCAATTAGAGGAAGTGCAGAAGATGAAGAGCGAGTGAGAGTGAGGCTGGGCTGCAATATAGCAAAGTTCCCCATTAAATATCTCGGGTTACAGTTGGCTTTGAGACCCCTCACCAAAGCGGAATGGCAGCCGGCTTTGGACAAATTCAAAAACTTCATTCCTGCTTGGCAGAGAGGGATGATAGTGAGATCCAGTAGGTTGGCTCTGATCAGGAGTGTGATTCTGGCAAGGCCCATACATCATTTTCTAGTGGCCTGTGCACCAGCTTGGTTACTGGAAGAAATCATTAACTGGCTACGAGCTTTTTTCTGGGCCGGGAAGAAGGAGATAAACGGTGGTGAATGCCTAGTGGCATGGGATCAGGTTTGTAAACCGACTGGTCTGGGAGGTTTGGGAATCAAGGACATACGGCTACATGCTCTGGCTTTGAGAGTTAGATGGACATGGTTGCAGCGTACGGACAGCAGCAGGCCGTGGCAGGGACTGCCAATGATGAAGGATGAAGAGGCTAGCTCCCTTTTCAGTAGTCTGACAAGAATTGAGGTCGGCAATGGCAGACGTGTACGTTTCTGGACTGACAATTGGATTGCAGGTCGTAATGCTCATGACATCGCACCTCTGGTTGCTGATGGAGTATCGACGAGGAGGAAGAACAGCCGGACAGTAGCCGAAGCATTGTTGGAGAACAATTGGTTGCTGGATGTGCCGGAGGACTTAACTGAAGAAGGACGAGTACAGTGCGTGCATCTTTGGCTGGCTGTCGCTGGGGTTCAGAGGGACGACGCGGAGGAGGACAAGTTCATCTGGAAGGTGTCGGCGACGGGGAAATACTCTGCTAGTTCGACGTACAAGGCTTTACATCGGGGACAGTTAAGAGACAGAATGGCCAAGCCCATTTGGAGGTCTTTTGCGCCTCTCAAGTGCAAACTGTTTGGCTGGTTAGCGCTGCGGCGCAGGCTTTGGTCCTCGGATAGAAGAACTCGTCATGGGCTGCAGGAGAGCACGAATGTATGCTTCACTTGTTTGCAAGACGAGGACACTGTGGATCATATACTGGTGCAATGTGTTTATGCAAAGGAGGTCTGGCTGGGCTGCTTACATGAGGTGGGCATTCAGTTATCTGAACCACAGGATACTACTACCTTCGAGAATTGGTGGTGGGAGGCCAGAGGGCAAGTGGACAAGAGGGATAGAAGGAGGTTTGACACTCTAGTAATTCTGACGGCATGGTTGCTATGGAAACAACGAAATTCAAGAGCTTTCCACAACGAGAGGGAGCAGCATAATGCTTTGCAGTTGAGGGAGAGAATAAGGAGGGAGTTTAGCACTTGGGAGAGTGCCCGTGCGAGAGGAGGAGAGTTTAGAGCGCGAGAGTAGGTTTTTAGAGAGTTGAGTGTGGAGTTTTTCGGTTGGATTGTTTGCAGTCTGACCGAAATCTTGTAATTGTATTCCCCTTCTATATAAATATGGTATGCCATTGGCATACCCGCTAAAAAAAAAGAAACATGGGTGAGGGTGACCTACCAAATCTGCCTGGAAAGCTGAAAGTACCCTTGTTTACTACTCCTACTTAGGATGCTAGCGGCTTCAATCACTGCGTCCTCCTCTCATAGTACTGTACTGCACCACGTACTATGATAAAAATCAATCCCAGGCCGTGTAACTAATGAACGTAGCCAAATTAAGGTTTTGTGCTGTTGTATTTCCTACAGGGCACCTTCTTCTTAATAAACGGTTGGGGCAAAGTCTATTTCCTGCAGATCCAGCCGTGTTTTTAATGAGTTGTGCCAGTGAATGCGCATGCCACCTAAGGTCAAGCCTCTTCAATTGCTCTGGTCGTGTGACTGCAACGCGAGATCTGTCGTTTTTTAGCCCCGTTAATGGTTTTCTAAACAGGGCAAAGTCCTCATGACAGAGGAGGTTTTAGCAGTACTAGTTCTTCTTTTAAGAACACCTGATGAAGCCTTTGACATGTGAGGATGCTTGATTGTCACGTGAAATACCACTACGAGATCAGTGGTTTAGCGAGCGATTCCGTTGTGAGATCTTCTTTTTTGTATGTAGTTTTGTTGATGGTCATGGCCCCTAGAAATGGTTTCTAGAGAACGTCATGGTATTCTAGATAATATATTTCCCTCTTTTATGCATCACTAAATTGCTCAGTTGCGAGTGATTTCAAATACGGACGTATCTACACACTAAAACACGTCCAAATAAATTCATATTTAGACAAATCTATGTCAACTAATTTGAGACGGAGGGAGCATAAAATAGGTGGACATTGACATAAAACTCGTGATATGTTGAAAGGTCTCACTCCCATCACTAAATCGGCGTGTCGTGGCAACCAGAGATGATGTTGGGCCTTAAGAAGTATTTCTCTCTGGTATATTCAGAGTGCCAAATAGAAGCAAGAGTGTGCACCTTTTATTTGTGATGCTATTGTGCTCAAAATCCTAGTATTGTGCGTGTGCGTGTGCGTGTGCGTGTGCGTGTGCGTGTGCGTGTGCGTGTGTTTATTTCCATGAAGATAGCTGCGAGTACTCCTACAACACCATATTCATTCAGTTTCATGAAGGAATGATTTATCGGCACAATCACAAATTACTTGATTAATTCTAGAAGCAAATTAGCCACCATGGTGTATGCTCTTGGTATCTCAGCATTCTGGTAATTAATCAACACAAAGCTACCTGATGACGTGAAAGCACATGTTCGATGGGAGACCCCAAGAGGAAGGTATGAAGCAGTGTAGCAGCAAGTTTTCCCTCAGTAAGATACCAAGGTTGTCAGATCCAGTAGGAGTAAAAGGCACCTCTGAACGTTGTTGGTGGCGCCGTTTACTCGATCACCAACGTGGAACCTGCACAACACAATCAAACTATTTTGCCCCAACGAAACAGTGGGGTTGTCAATCTCACCGGCTTGCTGTAAACAAATGATTAAACGTTATGGTGTGGAAAATAGTGTTTAATTGCAGAGAATGAAAAGGAACAATGATTGCAGTTGGTTGTATTATCAGTGTAAAGGAATGGACCGGGGTCCACAGTTCACCAGTGGTGCCTCTCCATAAAAGATAACTAACATGCTGGGTAAACAAATTACAGCTCGTCAATTGATGAATAGAGAGCGCATGACAATGCATATATATGATAAGATGACTACTATGATATTCAATTGGGCATTACAACAAGATACATAGACCGTTATCCAACAGCATCTATGACTAATAATCCACCTTCAGGTTGACATCCGTGTTTCCCGTTGGTATTAAGTTGCAAGCAACAGATTATTGCATTAAGTAAAGTGCATAATGTAAACAATACATTTATCCTTAGACAAAGCATTGCTGTTTTACCCCTAGTGGTAACAGCACATCCACAACCTTGACGTTGCTGTCACTCGTCCAGATTACCGGAGGCATGAACCCACTATCTAGCATAAATACTCCTTCTTGGAGTTACAAGTATCTACTTGGCCAAAGCATCTACTAGTAACGGAAACCATGCAAGATCATAAATAACATATAAAATAAATTGATAATCAACTTGATCATAGTATCAATATTTATCGGATCCCAGCAAACACAACATGTAGCATTACAATAAGATGATCTTGATCATGATAAGCAGCTCACAAGATCTAAACATGATAGCACAAGGAGGAGAGACAACCATCTAGCTACTGCTATGGACCCGTAGTCCAAGGATGAACTACTCACGCATCACTCCGGTGATGATTCCCCCTCCGGCAGGGTGCCGGGAAGAGCTTCAGAACCCTCCCGAACTAGGGTTGACGACGGCGGCGGCTACGGAACTTTTCGTGGATGGAGGTTCGGGTATTTAGGGTTTTCAGGACGAAGGCATTATATAGGCGAAAGGGCGGCGTCTGGAGGCACCCGAGGGGGTCACGCCACCCCCGGCGTGGCAGGAGGTGGGGCCGCGCCGGCCCCTGGCGTGGCTGCCTCCTCGGTCGCCTCCGTCTCTCCTTTGGACTCCGTGTACGTGTCGGGAAAATAGAAGGTTATGTCCAAGTTTCGTCCAATTCCGAGAATATTTCCAGAATAGCTTTTTTGGAATACAAAAACAGCAGAAAACAGGAACTGGCACTGTGGCATCTTGTTAATAGGTTAGTCTCAGAAAATGCATAAAAATGCTATGAAGTGTATATAAAACATATAACAATTGGTATAATATCAACATTAAACATCAGAAATTATAGATACGTTTGAGACGTATCACTACCCTATTATGTACACTAGTATCCCGGTTGACACTCCCGTCGCACTCTGGCCGGAAGCACTGGTAGAGGGGGAGGAGAAACAAGCAGGGGATCTCGGGGAAAAGGGGCGGGCATGAGAGAGAAATGAAGATGGAGAATGTGCTCCTCTTATTTTAATTTGTTCAATTGCTAGAAACTGACATGGATATATGTAATTTTTTAAAATTTGGTGTACTTATAATAGGAGACATCTATGCTTATCTTCTGAATCTATAAGGTAAGACCACAAACAAAGAGTTTCCTACCAGGTGGCCCAGCTTCACGTAAAGTCCCACCAAAACCAAGGGGACCAAGTCGAAGATGAAGCCTCACGCACAAGGATGCCATCCTAGGCAAGGCTCAAGTTCTCGGACCGACTAGGAGGTGTGGACTCTCCGAAGGGTCATCCGGTGGACCGACTCCTGAAGCATCGCTCCAAATGTGGATTCCTTCAAATGACGCCATCAAGACCAGCGTTACTAGGATATAAGATGAATGTTACTAGTCGGGGCCACTATGTATTAACTCGCCATTTACCTACGAGGTAGTGATTGTTAATAACCATCATCATCATGTCAACCAGTTATGCCCTATATAAGACACGGCCCGAGGTACATCTATGACAAAGGCAATTGAGTCACGGGCAAGAGCTCAATCTAGACAAGGTCCAACATACAATCTACAACACGAGCAGAACTAGGCCTTTACCTTCTTAAAGGCCTAGTGAAGGGACGAACCTGGGTAAAACCTTGTGTCAATCTCGTACCTGATTTTCACAGCAACGTTCCTCACACTTTTCACCTCGATTGCTAGCACCCGTGGCTACTCACATGAATATCCCTCGAACACCACCCTAACCTACCTTTTGTTTTGTTTCGCAAAAAAAACCTACCTTTTGTTTTTGATCTATAAGAATACCAAACAATAATAAATAAAGCAAAATTTGTTAAACATGTCATTTGTACGCTTCTTTTTCACGAAATGTTGCTAAACTTTTGGTCTTGTTCCAAAAAAACAAGACCACATAAGATGAGATAAACAAACTTTGTTTGACCTATCTTATGTATAGTACTACTTCTTAGATGGCAAACATATCTTATATCGTGCACCTAACAAAATTTTAGGCTTGATTCTAAAAATAAGATAAAATTAGGAAAACAAACTATTATAAATATATACGATGACACGTGGGTAGATACACCCCCATAAATAAATAAGATACAAAATTTAGTTGGCAAACATATCTTATATTTTTTTTTTCGAGAAAGAGGCCCTCTACACAATGGGTAGCTACACCCACATAAAATGGCACGTGCACACAATGCTCAAACGAAATTATTCTACGGAAATAGGGATGCCCTTATTAGAGAATATTAACAATGATAATAGTCCTTTGAAATTTTAAAATTCAAAAAATGACCAAAGAAACGTCAACCAATATTTTTAAACTAATTTTGTACAATAAACCAGTATCTGAGTAGGAAGACAAGCTAAAATGGTTTTATACTGCTTGAATTGATGGGTGACAAGGTGTGTGGGGGGGGGGGGGGGGGGGGGGTAGCTACCTCCTGTGTAGCAGATTGCCTCTCTATTTCTTTCTTGCAAGTATATCCAACCTTCTGTTCTTAACAACCCATTAACCTTGATTTCAAATAGAAGAGTAGAGTAAGGAAAAAATGAAACAAACTTATTTATACAATACATATATGTTTATTTTAGCCAATGTTTTGTTGTTAATTTTGAAAGTAAGCCGAAATGGAAAGCATACATTTTTGTTTGCAAAGATAGCTCACAAATAAGATGAATAGAAACAAACTTTTTTGAATATATCATGCGTATGTTTCTTTTTTTAAATAATAGCCAACCTATTTTTCTTGTGATATGGAAAGGACTAAATATAAGCAAATTGAAACATACTTATTTGAATGTTCTATATGTGTTTCTTTTGTTGCGGGTGGTACAGAATTAGGAGATTGTTTTATGGCATGAAAGCCTCCGCGAGTATATAGATCTAGATCCACAGTCCTGCTCAACTACCTGTATAAATATCACCCCTTCCTTGCGTTGCCACCCTTTGGTCCGTCAGGGCCTATCGATGTCGCCTCCCAAGGAGGTTTTCGCCGAACTCTTCCTTCATGGTCGTTCTCTTCTACCCATCCTTGAGAACACATTCAAGGTCCTAGGCGATGGCCTCCCACCATCCGTACCCTCGAGCCCATCTTCAATTCGCCCTTGCCATCGCACTACCCCTCCCCCAACTGAGGTGCGATTGCCGTCAATCACATCATCAATCTGGGACAAATATGTTAGGAACGCATGACGCTGTTATGGTAGGAAAGCCGCTCATATCTTTAGATATTATTCCCAATCCGTCTCGCCCCACTGCTATATAAATCTAACCTCTTATGGTCTTACCATCAAGCCCTAATTATAGTCTCTTTCCCCTCTCGCCGCCGCCGCTTACGCCTCTTACCCCTCACTCTACCAGGCCCAAGGAGTTTCAACTCTTCCACAGTCGTCCCTTCTCTACCTATCCCCGGAGACATTTATGGTCCATTCATTGGTGGAATCCCACCACCCTCAAGGATTCCTCCCAGGCTCATCTTCGGCCGGTCCTTGCCGGCGCTCGCTATGATCTTTGTCCGCACAACAAAGGTAGAATCACCATCCTCTCATCATCGTTTCTTTGCTAACCTTCATTCCAAATCTCGGGTCTTCGCGCGAATCCTAGAACTTTACTTACCTGAATTAATCTCTGGAAATGAAGCCGAACATGACCCGTAAGCTGTAAGTTTCTTGAACTTCTTTGTACTACACACGACATGATTGGGATACAGTTAATCATAAAATTCTTTTCTCCAATGTAGTAAATACAAATACAGACAATCAAAATTAAATAGCGTAAATACCACACAGTTTTTCTTTTGTGCCTCGTATGTCACTATGATCGTATTTATGTCACCATACATTCCGAAATCTAGATTCAATTGCGTGTATCCATATTTATACCGAATCATGCACAATGAATTTGTTTTCCATCAAGTGTCAATATATCACAATCAATCTGGCTACACATCTTCCATCCCTATCAGTAGATCTTAACTTTCCCACGATACTTGCTCCAGACCATATTTTTCGTATTGAATTAAATCATTTCTCGTTGTATTTCCCCTCCATAATTAAACCATGCCTTGTATAAACAAAATATCCTCCCACCACCATTAATACACGACAACTCACAACGGCGGGTGGCGGCGACGCACTTGAACACTCTAACTCCTCTACACCACCCATCCCCCAGTACTTTCCGACCGAAAGTTAGAACTTGAATCCAAATTTCTCAAAACAAACTGCTCATGTACACAACCTCTTCTCTAACAATCCACAAAACCTAAACCCAAAGCTTTATAAACTAATCCAAAACCCAAAAGGCAAGAAAGCAAAACAGAAACATCGGAAAGGAAGGGGGGGCAGAACAGAAGAGAGAAGAAAAGGAAACAAACAAACAAACAAACGCAAAACCAAATGGAAAGGTCCAAAAATCCAGCATAGGAAATTCCAACGCCGAAAAATATATAAAAAACGGAGGCGGAGAGGGATTGGGAAACCGGAAGAGGAAGCGAGCCAAGGGTTTTTTGAGTACAACGCACCCTGCCCCCTTCTCCCCACTCCTGCTCCTCCTCCTCCTCCCAACTCGCCGAGAAATCCAGCCGACCCACCAGCCGCGCGTCGTCGGGCGACGCGCCACCGGGATCCTCGAGCCCCGCCCGTGATCGCGCGGCGCCGAGGGGCCTCGATTCGTGGCCTGGCGCGTGCCCCTAGCGGTTAGATCCGGTGGACCCGCGCCGCCGCGGCGGGATGGCCGCCGCCGCCACCGGCGAGGACGGCAGCGTTGGCGGCGGGGAGAGGATGAAGCTGCTGTGCAGCCTGGGGGGCGCATCCTGCCGCGGCCCGGGGACGGGACGCTGCGGTACGCCGGCGGCGACACCCGGATCGTGTCCGTGCCGCGCGGGGTGGCGCTGCAGGACCTCCTCGCGCGCCTCTCCGACGCCTACGGCGGCGCCACGGGCCCGCACTTCGCGGTCAAGTACCAGCTCCCCGACGAGGGCCTCGACGCGCTCATCTCCGTCTCCTCCCCCGAGGATCTCGATAACATGGTCGAGGAGTACGACAAGCTCGCCGTCGCCAGCCCGAAGCTGCGGGTCTTCATCTTCCCCGTCTTCGACGCCGCCGCCGCGGCCGCCGCCGGGGACGAGGAGGGCGGCGCCGGCTTCGACGCCGGGCTCAGGTACCTCGAGGCCGTGAACGGCATTGTGCGCAAGGACAGCATCGCCAGCCTGTCCTCCACGCAGTGCTCCGATGGCGGGCCTCCTGCTCCTACTCCTCCTGCGCCGCCATCTGGAGCAGGCGGCGGCTCCCCGTCTGCTGCTGTCTCCCCTACCTCCACCTGCTCCTACGACGCATCCAGATCGGCGTTTACTGTCGCGCCGCCACCGCAGCAGCAGCAGCCGCTTGTTGATGTCTTCAGCAATCCCGCTCCCGCGCCTGTCCCCGTGAAGCCGCCGCAGGAGAGCCCTCCTGAAACGAGGGCGGCCCCACAGCAGAACCCCGTTCCCCATCCGCATCCGGAGGCGGCAAGGTACCGGCAGCCACTGTCACAGCTGCCACCACTCCCACCCGTGTTCATGAATGATCATAGAGAAGCTATGCAGGGCCTGAATCATCCGCCACCAGATAATTCGACCTGGTTTCAGGACTGCAATATGTGCGTCAAGGCTCTGCCTCATGCTCACTCGGATCCAGTGATGAATGATTATGCTAGCGATGTGCATGGCGGGGCTGCGCCTGAGCCAATGCCGGTGTTCATGAGCCTGCGGCCTGAAGATGTGGCAAGGATCATGATGGCAGAACGGCAAGTGCCGGCTCAAATGGGGGCTTATGGCTACACACATATGCATCCTGTGCAGCCTGAGAGAGAAATGATGTATCAGTCGAAGATGGAAGGCATTGCAAACCAAATGCCGGTTGATCCCGCTAGCTTTCATCAACACCTCTATGTGCAGCAGCAGCAGCAACAACAACACCACCACCAGCAGCAGCACAGCAACAGCACCACCAGCAGCAGCAATTGCCACCACAGCAGGTGCCGCCAACTTATGGATTTAACCATATCCCTGTGATGCCCAATGAGATGGAGAGAATGGTCTCTCCAAATTCCGTCCATTCTGATATTGCGAGCCCCCATCAACCAGCTATGCTGTATCAATTGCCTTCAGGCCATGGAATGGCGCAGTACCCAGCGAGGCAAAATAATAATCCCAGTAATCCGCTTGATGGCGAAGGTAGTTTAAGTGGCAATTCCAGGCATCGTGAGGATGGACAGGTCCTTCGTGATAACATGCCGACCGTGGCACCTGTGGCTGTGCCAAGCTATATGGTGAATGTGGACAGGATGATGGATTCATTACGGGTGAGCCCCAACGAGTCTCGCTCTCCCGAACAAAGGATGTATGCTGAGAATGGTTTACCCCAGAATGTGACACCAGAATACCCTCAGAGCAACACAAACACCTTTTTTGATGTCAATGAACCAAAGGTAGTCCCTCCAACTGAACCAAATCCGCCACCTTCTGTGCCCAGTCCTTATATGCATAATGTCCAGCATGCCAACGTTAACCATATGCCACATATGGTGAGCATTGGGGGACCGTACCCCAGTTATGTTGCCGCTACAATTGGCCATGGGGGCTTGCCTCCATCAGCTTACGGTGTTGATCATGCATATACGCAAGCCACTGTCAATCCAATGAGTGAGCAGAAGGATGTTTTGCCTGAAGTTTATCACAAGGAAGCTCCACATGAATCTGTTCCACCTTTGAACGCTAATTCTCAGGTACCATTATCGACACCAGGATTGACCAATCATGCTCCAAATGTCGAGCAGCTACAGGAGTCTGGTTTAGCAGGCCAACAGTTCAATAATGCACAAGCACTGCCACCAAGGCCTAAGAGGGTACCAAGCAGGGAGAGCATCAGTTCAAAGGATGCCCATTCCCAAATTCGTTATTGAATTGCAAAGGGCCAGATTTAAACATCCCTGCGGAGGAACAACCATATCACAAAGACGCACACGCCGAACAAGCTCGGTTTGTCAAAGGTTCAATTCTTAACCATACTTCGAACTATATCTTGCTAGTACTCCCTCCGTTCCAAATTAGATGACTTCCATTTGTCTAAAAGTGGATGTATCTATACTTGATAACATGTCTAGATACATGCATATATGAACACATGGAAGTCATCTAATTTAGAACGGAGGGAGTATATCTGTATATGTCCTTAATGAGGTGTAAGTTTTGAATTCTTATTCTTGTCTTTCATGACTCCAGGCGATGGTATTACTAATCCAGACTTGCTGGGTATGGAGGATGGTCTAGCGGCATTTGAGCCACCACCTCCTTTGTTGAATGAAGGGCATGGGGCTGTCACTAATAAAGTAGATGGGCAAGCTCACACCAATGAGGTCAGGACGAAGTTTCTTACAAGTTCATACATGTCCTGATTTATGTCAACTTCAGTGCTTAATAAGATAAATGTGTAGGGTACCAAGAGCAAACCAGTAGATTGGATTTCAGGATTGCCAGTTGCAGATGAGCATGGACGCCTGCAGGTTACAACCTGGAAACATATTCATCATGCACATCTTTAATCTAAAGCAATATATTTGTACCAACCACACGCTCATGTTTTCAGATTATAAAGAACGATGACCTTGAAGAGCTCCAAGAACTTGGTTCTGGAACTTTTGGAACTGTTTATCATGGTAAATGGAGGGGATCCGATGTTGCAATAAAAAGAATCAACGACAGATGTTTTGCTGGGAAGCCATCTGAGCAAGACAAAATGGTATAGTTCTCAATTCATATTTAAGATTTCTTTTTATTTGCTTATATGCTTGTCCTTATACTGATATGTCCTGAATATTTGCAGCGCCATGACTTCTGGAACGAAGCATCTAACCTTGCAGATCTACACCACCCTAATGTTGTGGCCTTTTACGGTGTTGTTCTAGATGGACCTGGGGGATCCATTGCGACGGTTACAGAATACATGGTTAATGGCTCACTTAGGACTGCTTTGCTGAAGAATTCCAAGTATGTCCACTGTTTATATGTCTAGCACTTTAGCATACCTTTTATAAGTAATATTGTGCATCAATCTGTCCACATCTTACCACATCTTAATAAGCAGAATTTACAATCTTACATGAAGTTGAAGGGATTAAAATTCTCTGCATGTGCAGGAGCCTTGATCGACGGAAGAGATTAATCATTGCCATGGATACAGCTTTTGGAATGGAGTACTTGCATAACAAAAACATAGTGCACTTTGACCTGAAAAGTGATAATTTACTTGTTAATTTAAGGGATCCACAGCGCCCAATATGCAAGGTAACACAATTCTTTGGATTTATTCTAGTGTTGCCTTTTTGTACTACATTGCTAGACTACTGTTTCTTCTCTTCTGTGTTTTATTCTTGATGTTGGGCAATCCATCCTATATTGACTTTACAAATTAAGCACCAGCTAGTGATTATTTTATGCATAATAAACCCTGATAGTTGCAGTCTGTTCTTTAGTTGGAACACACAGTGCTTATTGTGATAAGCGGGCATTTGGTTCGGCTACTAGATAATTGTTGATAGAACTGGACTTTCATGCGGGCCAGAATGTGCTTCTGATTAGGCATTTGATGAGATATATCTTAAAAAGTGCATTTGATTTAGATTTAGCTGGGATCATTATAGCTAAACTTGTAAGGCACCTTTCGTTGGCACTAGAAGGCACATAGAGTATTTATGTCCGGATGATGGAGCTGCTCTCATCTTGGTAATGCATGACTACCATGGTTTTTGAGTCGATGAGTCGACGAGTCGTTTAGGGGTAACGACTCTCGACTAGTCGAGACTCAAGTCGAGACTCATGTTAACGTATATAACACTAGAAAGCTATAGAACCATGGGCAAAAGAGGAAGGACTTGGACACTTGACTAGTTTTATATACTTATTAATAGTCTAAAATACAAACCTGGGCATCTCCATATAATGTCCAAGTCCTTCCTCTTTTGGCTCGGGGGGAAACTTGGTCGATCTAGGTTTCACGGGAGCTAGGCAAGGGATATTGGAAAAAGATGACAGGTGGGGCCAACTTTAAGTCGCTGGTCGACTCAAAACCTGGACTAGTCGAGACTAGTCGATTGAGTCGCTCGACTCAACCAATTAGTCAAGTCGAGAACCCGAGTCGGACTTCACTTTGAGACTCATCGACTAGTCGTCGACTAGTCGCTCGACTAAAAATCATGATGACTACACATAATGATAATGACACAAGTGTAGAAATCCACAAAGTTACTACTCCTATATTTTAGGTATATCTACTATCTGATAACAAATAGTACCTCGTTTTATAGGCGAAAAGAGTACTTCTTTGCCATCTGAAATCTTTTCATTATCAACTAGATCAACTAGAAATTCATGCCACATTATTTTATAGGATAATTAAGGCTTGGCATTTAATATTGTGCACTGTTGCCCATGCAAACTGTCAACAAATTGGATCAACCCATGCAAAAAATTGACTTTTATATCATTTAGGTTAGCACCATTCCTTTTTCTGTATAATTTGAATGAATTGCTTGGATGATGCAGGTTGGTGATCTTGGACTTTCAAAAGTAAAGTGTCAGACCCTCATCTCTGGTGGTGTGGGGGAACGCTTCCATGGATGGCCCCAGAACTTTGAATGGAAGTAGCAGCTTGGTCTCTGAAAAGGTCTGCTAATCCATTTATATTGCTTCTGTCATCATTTTAGATCTCTATGTCCAGGTTCATGTTTAACTCACGCTAATGTCGACATGCTTCCCTCAGGTTGACGTCTTCTCTTTTGGGATTGTTCTGTGGGAACTCCTCACAGGAGAGGAACCATATGCAGATCTACATTATGGTGTTATTATCGGTGGGTACAAATCAGCCATGGCGTGACGCCCTTTTAGAAACTATATGCGCAAAGTTTGATGTGAACCATTGTTTTGTTGGCAGGTGGCATTGTGAGCAACACTCTGCGGCCGCCAGTGCCGGACTCATGCGATCCGGAGTGGAGATCACTGATGGAGCAATGCTGGGCGACGGAACCGTCGGAACGGCCAAGCTTCACCCAGATCGCTGTCAGGTTGCGCTCCATGGCTGCATCCCAGAAGGTGCAATCCTAGTACCATCAGCAACTGGGACAGCAATCTTGACAGATTTCTTGGGCAAGTTTCACCTCATATCGCGTATTTAGGAACCCGGTGCTGATATATATAATGTGGTTTCATTGTGTCCCCCCCCCCCCCCCCCCCCCCCCCCCCTAGGAT
This sequence comes from Poa pratensis, assembly GCA_947311845.1. Taxonomy (NCBI): domain Eukaryota; kingdom Viridiplantae; phylum Streptophyta; class Magnoliopsida; order Poales; family Poaceae; genus Poa; species Poa pratensis. Next base: position 3,989,021 of record CAMZMU010000080.1, on the reverse strand, counting down.
CATCTATCTGTTCATACCCTTCATTGTTTCATATCTTGTAACCATAAGTCTATTACCAGTCTGTGTCTAGAAGCATCGCGACGGATGGTGGATGGATCATCATCCGTATTCTTTCATTTTACCCCTTTGGCTTTAGAGGCGCGCTTCAAATAAGCTAGGTCTACTGTCAGTTATAGAGAGTCCGATATTTATATATTTTTTCCTTTTCCCTCCCTTTTCTGGGTAATAATAGTCGAGTTGTTTGGAAGACTGTTTGGTTGGTCGGTCGGTCAGTCGGTCGGTGTGGATGTGAACTGGTTGTATCTTCTGGGTGGTGGTAATACAAGTTTTGGGAGACTGAGAGTGAGGTCCATGCTTGTAATATTTTTTGTGTGGTCGTGGGTGATGTATACCGAATGAATGGTTCAGTAATCCTTGTAAAAATTACTGGTTATTTGATTCTTTTGTCAGGCTATGGAATTGGATCATCGGTACCGATTTCCTTTGCATTTTACAAATCTGGGTACCAGTCTGCTTTACTGATCAGATGTTGAGAAGATGTCAATGTACCGATGGTGATGTGGAGTCCGTCGGCCCATACCGGGAGCACGATGGCATGTGGCGGGCGACGGCGACCCGTGATGGCCGGGTTCGTTTCGACGGATCCAACTTGAGCTGATTGGCGCGGTGCACGCATACCCAGTCCCGATCCAGCCTCCTCGCGAGCCGGAGCAGATCGTGGTGATTGCAGTTTGAAGACTAGTACTATTACTCGTATTTTGCGGGCTGGGTGGTCGCGATCGTCGTGATCCCCGGAAAACGGGCGTGAGATGCCCGGCGTCTCGCCCGCCCCTCCTCCGCGAAGATCAGGGTGCTGATGCGCAGGCACCTTCCCCAGAAAAAGTCCATCATTGGAAACTGAATCTGCACTTTTCTCGGCTACCCAAGTGTGGGATCTGCTCTTCATATGCGAAAATTCAGGCCATTTTTTTCGGGATTTTATCTTCTGACAAGAGAGCTCCACAGATAAAACGAGAGGGCACCAAGAGATGAACAGACCAAACATGGTCACTATGACAATATACATGTATAAATTATATGCAAATATACGGCACCACACAGCCACACTCAAAGATACCGCACCTCCATCGCACGGTTCTGCAACGTACACTCCACAAAACACATCACGCTTTAAGAGAACTCACAAAACTAACACATCACGAGATAAATATAGCTGTGTACACTCAAAGATACCGCGCCTCCGAAGATGCGGCACGTTCACAACAGCTACAAACGCGCACCAGGCAGCACAGCAAAGGTGAAACCTGCACCGGTGAGCCGCTGCTTTACCACATGGTTAATTACAACATTACATGTTTCTTTTTGTTTTTTGAGGGGAGGGGATACAAATGCTGGGTCTGGGAGACGCCATGTCCAAATGGTCATCTCCGGAGCAATAATAAATATCAGGCCAATTTTCGCCGACGGAAATGTTAATTTACACACGTGTGTTCTTCTCCGGCCGTGTCCTACCAAGACTGCTCGGCGTTGCCATCACCTGCATTGTTTCTATTTTCAAGAATAAGAATAGGGGAAATGGAGAGCAAAGGTGTAAAGCTTATAAAAGAGAAAATTCCAGCCGAATTGTCATGAAGCCGTACCTTTTTCGCTTGCTTTTGTCTGATGAGGACGAGGTGGGGTTGCTGTGCCAGTTTCGCTTGCGCTGGTTGATGAACCAATTGTTGATCTGCTTCAGCTGCAGCCCTGTTTCCTGCACCAGGCGTGCCTTGTCCTCCTCCTAAGCAAGTCAGCATAGATGATCATCAGCAGCGGAACAAAAAATGAAGGTAAAAGTGTGATGGCGGTGTCTGTGAGCTATCACGTACAGTTGGGTATGGCCATTTCGCATGAGCTTGCCACCAAGCTTTCAGAGTAGACGCTGTGTCTCCTGGGAGCTTTCCGGCTCTTCGCTTACGAAGTATCTCTTCCCTAATGTCCACGAGCTTCTCTCTGTAACCCTGAAAGTCGGGGGATTTCATTTATAGTTTAGACACCGTGGTAACAACTGACAAATCGGAAGGCAGTAGTTTTTACCTGTTTAAGCTCGTGCTTCAGCTCTTGCCTTACGCGCTCAACTAAGGATCTCTCTCCCTCGGTTAGCATTCCGAAGCCCATACCATCTGACACGTCATTTCCCTCAAACATGGTGTTGCTCTCACTGTCGACCGGATTGTCTTCATCGTCAGACATAGTTGCCCCAGTGCCCTCACCAGGAGATGCCCCTACAGGAAGAATCAATATTAGCATAACTCAAAATTGGACAATCTCCAACTTATCTTGGTCACATTTACAACTAAATGCCTATCCAGGCTAAATCTTGCTCTAGGTTTATATTATTGTACTTTCTCCTGACACAACACAATATTTCTGCAGGCAGACTTCCATGTTAAAACATATACCTCTCCATCGTAAACCGATGCAAACTGACACATTCAAGCAAATCATGCAAAGGGGTAATGCCGATAAAAGTTTGAAAATCACTCCCTCGCAGCGACATCAGTTTTCAGTATGTGAATGGATATTGGCAAGGTTTTCTCATGGGTACGTGCTTCCTGCTGCTCTCAGTCAGAATGGTGGCAAATGTTGGCTACACATATGCCTTAGCAAAGTAAAAGAAACAATAGTAGGCGATCTCCCACTACAGTATAATACAAATCCACTAGAAATTTTTGTAGCTCTGTCAGTGTCATTTCATAACCATGAAGGTATCTTTGATATGTAGAACTTCTTTACGCCAGGGAAGAGACTTCTTTTCCCAAATGGACAAGTTATTGCTTCTTCCAATTTTCGTAATGTAAAATCAATATTGCTACTCCTTCTACTTACTGTTGTTTGTTTTTTCGAAAAGCAACATGAAGTACCTAAAAGGGTACCCCTTATATGGTGGTTCCCTATCATATGTTCCATAAATGTTCTCTCCAGAAGTTAATTGCACTAGACGTAGTAAGAGAAACTCTATCAGGACTACATAGTTAAGATTATGATCACAAGGTACTAACAATTCAGTTGCATGGTTGGTACAACACAAGGTTCATGGACATTATGATCACAAGGTACTGTCAATTCAGCTGCATGGTTGGCGCAACACAAGGTTCATGGACATCGGCCACATATACCGAGCTGAAATCTCAAAAGGTCTAGCTTTAAATTCAGGTTCAACAACTTCAGTCTGTAACTCTTGTATCTAATAATATGTAAGGAATCGATACTTCTATAAAGATGGACCTAATTTATAATATGTGTATATCCTAGGACTTATAAGGGTGCGAATTGTGACCTGTATTTTTTATCAGGGAATGCAACAATAGATGAAAGAGGGTCAATAACTAAAGTTTGTAATTCCGTTAGATTATGAGTGCCAATTATGACCTATATTTTCTCCGTGGAAGCTAATTGCACTATCGACATAAATGAGAGAAACATTATCAGGGTAATTCAGTTAGATTATGGTTGCAAGGTACTACCACTCATCAGTTCAGTTGCATGCGTAGTGCAACACAAGGTATATGGCCAGCTGCCACATATATTGAACTAAAATCTCAAAAGTATAGCTTCAGAGACGGGTTAAATAACGAAGTTAGTAAAGTTTGTCTATCTAATAAGACACAAGAGGGAACCAATAGTAATATAAAGGTGGACCTAGTTTATAGTTTGTGTATCTAGAAGGAGCGCAAGAGTGTGAACCATTACCTATCTTTTCTATCAGGGAAAGCAACATGGGTGGAAAAGGTCTAGTCAATATTTTCTGTGGCTGAAAATTCCACAAGACTATGCCCCTCATGCTAGCATGATACTTAATGTGACCATCAGTAAGAGTAAAACAGTAACTAACAAGCATGTACAGATGGTATAATCTTCTTCCTAGAGAACATAAGAATGAAGAAGCACACATCTTTCTGTTGAACTAAATCGAGTAGAGAAGTTCTGTGCATACCTGTAAGACTCTGCAAAGTTTGCTCGAGCTCCCAGCAAGCCATCACCGCTTCCATGGCGTGAACGCGCACATGCTGCTGGAGTTGCTCCTTGAACGAACAGAGGAGCAGAACATAGTGTGTCTGCAAGAAAGGTAAAATATTTAGAACACAGAAAAGGCAAGGGGATGCTATCTACGGAGACTAGGTAAACAAAGCAGCACAACATAGTTGATAAATAAAGAGGGAGCTGTTCATAACCATGTGAATCAGAAATTAAAAGTTATTTGCAAGTAGGAATGATAATCAAGTGATGAATTATGATTCAAGCACGTATTTACCGACTACCAATAATCCAATAATCTCATGTTTAAGTTATATAACCACCCGTTCTAAATTACAATTCCAATCCTAAAAAGTAACATGCCGAATCAGTAGCAACCGCGCCGCCTCCATCCCCAAATCAGCGCACCACAGACCACAGTGCCCCTAAATCCTAGCATGGCAATCACAGCACGAGTAAACCCAACTCACACACGGGGCGAATTCCAATCCTAAAAAGTAACATGCCAAATTCAGTAGCAACCGCGCGGCCTCCATCCCCAAATCATCGCACCACAGTGTGTTCCTGAATCCTAGCATGGCAACCACAGCACGAGCAAACCCAGCTCACACACGGGGCGAATTCATTCATTTGGACCACAGAAGCATAGAACCTATCTATCTGTATACACGGCGAAATTAACTTTGACACGGCGCGGCTTCGCTCACCATGAAGAGGTCAAGCTCCTCGCCGCCGGAGGGCGCGCCAGCGGGGTGGGGCAAGGGCGGCGGGGGCCGCGCGGCGATCTGCGCGTCGATGCGTGGCAGCTGGTCGACGGGGGTGGCGACGCGCAGGCAGGCGACGTGCGCCTCGAGCAGCCGCTCGTACAGCGGGTGCGCCTCGATGGCCGCCTTCTCCCTCTCGCACCCGCCGCCCACGCCCACGCCCCCGAGCGGCGCGAAGCTAGGGTTCCCCGCCGCCGCCGCCGCCGCGGAGGGGTCCATCCCCAGCGCGTGGTCCTGGTGTTGGTTGTAGTGGTACGCCATGCCCGGCGCGCGCGGGCAGGGTGCGCCGCCGGCGAGCGAGAGGCGGCTACGCTTCGGGAATGGAGTGGTGCCTGGCTGCCGGCTCTGACCTTGGGAGGGAGGCGGGAGTTAAGAGGTGGAGGCGTAGGCGGGCGGATGGGTGCAGCTAGCGGAGAGTGGAAGGAGGGGACCGCGCGGGGTAGAGGAACGACAGCCATATGTATTCGCCGCTCGCACGTGACGTATACTGCTTGTGAGAGCGAGTGAATTGCATTCTCACCCAAAACAAAAAAGTGAGTGAATTGCATGCACACTAGGAAACAACTTAAATACATTTAAATAAACATACATTCCACATTTATATTATATGAGTATATAATAAGTGTTTATGATTTGGAAAATCGTATGGCATGGGGGAAGGATCGGGCGTCGTCGATATGGTTTGCGCCATGCTCGAGAAGAGAGGGATAGACTGACGATGATGTGGAAATGACGGGGAGGGGGCTCATCAGAGTTGTCGGTCGGGTGGGTAGTATCGAGATATCCGAACTTGGCCTAGTAGAGTCGCCAATGAGGATGGCAAGGGTAGGCAACATAGAGGTTAGTGGTGACGAATCTGACAACGGACCACGAGGAATTGGTGCCAACGATGGGAGAGGGCTCGTCAACGAGGTGAGTTGAGGAGGCGGAGGAAGAGAAAGAAGAGTGTGTGATAAGGGTGATGCAACGAGGTGGACCGGAGGAGCAAGAGAAGGAACAATATATGATAAGAGCGAGGCGACGAGGTGGACCGGAGGAGGGGTGGAGTGATCGCTTGATGCATGGGATAAAACGTGAATGGTCACACGCCATCTCCACTGTCCGTGCACTAGAAAAACATACCTGAAAGAATAAAACATACAACAACAACGATGCATCAATTTGTTTGTTTTTTTCAGAGGTAGTATATTTCACTCTTTCATGTATTTTCATACTCTCTCCGGTCGGGTTATAGGTCATGCGCATATCACTGTCATCTATCTTGTCCGTTCATAATATAGTCGATTTTTCATACACTTGGCATAGTTTTTTTTTGCGGAATCATCACCAACATGGATTTAACATATTAAATTTCGACCACTGGTTTTCGTAATGATTATACCGTAGTAAATTTCGTTGAAATTGTGACAATTATTATGATAATAGTGTTTCCAAACCTAATGTTATGATGGCTACGTACCGTATATCTTGGAGTGCCGTGGACCACCACGTCGTTTTTGCACAAAGCTGAAGATTTGGCTAAGGGCATCTCCAGCCGTCCCCCAGGACGCGTTTTAGGTTCGGTTTTTAGGCTCGGATGGCAAAAAGCGCCGAAATGCTACCAGCCAGCCCCCCCGAAGCGATATAGCGCCGTTTTGCGCCGTTTTCGCGCCGGCGCACCCAGCACAAACCCAAAGAGCTGGGTTCAGCCTGGGGGGTGGGGGGGGGGGGGGGGGGGGCAGTTGCATGCAAGAAGGCCCACTGTCATCCAGTGGTGGCGCTCTCTCTCCTCCTTTTTCTCCCCGCACCCACCGCTCTTCTCTCTCCTCCTTTTCTTCCCCAATTTCTCCCCTCTCTCCTCCATGCCGGCCATCTCCTCCTCGCCTACGGCCGGCCCCCGCCATCTCCAGCCGTCGCGGCGCGCCTCCGGCCACCTCCAGCCGGCACGGCGATTTTTTTCTCCATCTGCTCGACCTCGCCGGCACGGCGACCGGCTATACGCGGCCTGCCTCTTCATCGCGTGCCGCAAAGAGGGCTCGCCGCGGTCGCTCGAGACCAAGCACATCAGGGCGCGGCCGCCCGAGATGAGGCGGAGGGAGGCCTCGCGCGCTCGGGCATCGCCGCCATGGGCGACGCGCTCAAGACCTGCTCCCGGCCCGAGTTGTAGGCGAGGAGAAGCCTCCCTCCACCGCCGCGGGGGTGGCTGCGGCTGGTCTCGCGGCGAGCGGCGGCGGAGTAGGAGGCGTGGCCGGAGTCGGCGAGGGAGCGGAGGAACTCGCCCTGTTCCGGAGGTCGCGAGGACGCTGCCGTGGTGCGCGAGGTCGCGAGGACGCTGCCATGGCCGTGGTGCGCGAGGTCGCGAGGACGCCGTGGCCGTGGTGACCCCGTGGTCGACGTGTGCGCGGGAAACCGTGGGCGCCGGCGTCGGTGGCGCAGCCCCGCCCGCGTCCAGCGTCCTCGCCGCCACTGGTCCTCCCTCGCCGCGCACGTCCTCGCCGCATCCGGCTCGCCCAGCACGCCCAACACGACGGCCACGACGCGGCCAGGAGCTTGTGCACGAGTGGAGCGCTCGTTTTTTTTTTTCCTTTGACTTTCGTCTCGTCTTTCCAGCTTGGGGTGGGGGTGCGGCTGGAAAAATGCCCACCCCAGGTTTCGATTTTGCGCCGTTTGACGCCGCCGAGCCTAATTTAGCGTCGTTTTTAGTCCTGGGGGGGGCTAGACGGCTGGAGATGCCCTAACCTGCAGGCTAATACCAATAATTAACTGCTAGCTGGTGTTAGCACGACCTTTTTCCTTGTCGCTTTCTCTCCGTGATCTCCAAATCAAATCGATTTTTTCAACGAAATGATCGATAGTCGTTCTGAATTAGCCAGCCAAAGAAAGGAAATTAAATGGCTATCTCCGCCACTACGGGAATCGACCAAGACGCCGACGGCCGGACGCCGTCGGCGTATGCACGAATGCCGTCGGCGTCTCGAACTGTCGGCGTACCCATACTGTCGTCGGCGTCTGAGGCGGCCGTCGGCGTACGCTCTGGTGGGCCCCACAAGACGGGATCCCCACGTTTCCGTTAGCTCAACATACGCCGACGGCAATGCCGTCGGCCCCTGAGCGCCACGTGGCCGCTTCCTGGGCGCCTGAGAGATGCCGTCGGCGTATGGGTGACCATATGGTCCGCTTCGGGCGACGTGGCAGCATCCTGTGCGTCCGGCCGGGATCCTACGCCGACAGCAATGCCGTCGGCGTATGGGTGACCATAATTTGTTAGTTTAGGCAAATTGGTTCTGCTGGTTTCTAGCACATTTTAAATACAATTAAAATTGCACAAATTTTAAAAACATCACAGAACATCACATATATAATCCAAACCATCATACAAGTTGCAAATGACTCAAACACAATTCGAATTCATACAAACATTCATACAAACTCCAAATGACACAAACATAGTTCGAATTCATCCAAACATTCATACAAACATACCCGGACACATCCTACATCTCCTGAGAGCTCGAGGTACCGATATCTGAGGCCGATGATTCCTTGCCTTTGCTCATCTTGGTCAATCACCTGCATTGAGAAAGGGTAAACAATTAATAAGCATGTTGAAAAATAAATACTAAGCATAATAAAGACATAATAAAATGTAGAAAATAAGAATAAAGATGTAATGCAATTAAGAAGAAACATGTTGAAAGACTAAGCATGTTGAAAAGTAAATACTACGCATAAGGACATAAAAGACCCTCACCCGAATCATCAGTCTCATAATTAGGTCTTGGGTTCTCATCATCACTATCAACATCACTATCACGTGTGTAAGTTGGAACCTCATCGCACGGTGGAGGCTCATCATCGTCATCACAATGTAACTTGTTGAGCATATCTATGTACTTTACATCCACCACTAAGTCACCACCTGTTTGTGCATTGTCCTCGCGGTCCTCAAGACCTTGTATGCCAAAGTCCTCAAAGGTTTGTTTCTCTTGATAGAAAATCCCCTCGTATGTTTTAGGATCAATGTTGTTGTAATCGTCTTCTGAGGGCATGGGTAGCTTACCATGTGGCGATACATGGAACACGACTTCCCAGCCAATGAGTCCCTCTTTCTTGCATGGGTACGGCAAATAATAAATTTGCTTAGCTTGGTGAGCCACAACAAAGACATCGGATCCATGGTAGGTGGTTGAAGGCTTAACTTCAACTAACCCAATGGAAGGGGTACTTTTAAGTCCATCCACAGGGTCGAACCAGTGGCATTTGAACACAACGAGCTTGAGTTCTATGTTCGTGTTATTGAACGTCAGCTCGTATACGTTCTGTAACCTTCCGTAGTAATCAAATTCACTGGCTCCTTTGGTGAAGACCCCGGTATTTATAATCTTTGCATTAGGCCGACTGTTCTGGTGAAACTCTGTATGGAAGCGGTACCCATTCACATCATACTTCTCATACATCTCGACTCTACGGTTACAACCTTGGGAGACACATCTCAACTCATCCGACATCACAACGTTGGGATCAGCTCCATAGACGTGCGTCGAAAGGGGTAGACCAGTGGACTTTTTTGCTTGGTTGTGTTAGGTTAGGCCATGGGAAGGTGAGAAACCAAAGTCTACCCCAAATCAACACAAGATTCCATCCGGTTCGCCCGAAAGGGTAGTTTTCACCTCTAAGTGCAGGAACTCACTAGAGAGAAAGTGAAGCCGGTCACACCTCGGAGTAGGATATTGCACATTTACAACACACACCACACTTGTATACATATGGTATGGCACAACCTTGGTTTGGGTGGGTTCCGATGCTCCGGGGCCCCGCTTCGGCGAAACCCTGAATCCGCTGGAAAAACCCTAACGTTTTCGTCTACCCCTATAGACGTGCGTCGAAAGGGGGTAGGCCAGTGGACTTTTTGCTTGGTTGTGTTAGGTTAGGCCATGGGAAGGTGAGAAACTAAAGTCTACCCCAAATCAACACAAGATTCCATCCGGTTCGCCCGAAAGGGGAGTTTTCACCTCTAAGTGCAGGAACTCACTAGAGAGAAAGTGAAGCCGGTCACACCCCGGAGTAGGATATTGCACATTTACAACACACACCACACTTGTATACATATGGTATGGCACAACCTTGGTTTGGGTGGGGTTCCGACGCTCCGGGGCCCCGCTTCGGCGAAACCCTGAATCCGCTGGAAAAACCCTAACATTTTCGTCTACCCCCATAGACGTGCGTCAAAAGGGGGTAGGCCAGTGGACTTTTTTGCTTGGTTGTGTTAGGTTATGCCATAATTGAAATAAAAACACACATATACCCCAACTCTTGCGAAAATTCCCCCCGTTCGCTCGATGTGGGAGTTTCCAACTATATGCCCAAAAACTCGGTAAGGAACAGTGATGCTCGTAAAGCCGGTCACACCACGGGGCAGGATAAATTGAGCCATATATTTAATATTTATGTTGTAGGTATATATTACATGTGTTGTTTTTATTTATTTTACATGTATATGTTGTAGGGTCGGGTTCCGGAAGACTCAAACCGTTATTTTATGCGGGTGGGATACCGTAATTGGGAGGGAAATGCTAGATCCAATATATATAAATTATACCTACATTAAATATTATAGATCCAATTTATATATAAATTATACCTATATTAAATATTACATAGAGAAATAAATAAATCTAAATTAATTTATAATTAGTTGAAAAAAACAATTATACGCCGATGGCCTTTTATACGCCGACGGTAGCCGTCGGCGTATCAGGGCATACCGTCGGCGTATCAGGGCAGCAAAAGGCCTCCCGTTTGAGCACCGTCAAGGATGGCGTTATACGCCGACGGCCCTTTGTACGCCGACGGCGGCCGTCGGCCTATGTCGGGCTACGCCGACGGGGTTCGCTACGCCGACGGCCGCGTTCGTGGCTCCCCGATCTCGCCTTATACGCCGACGGCCCCGACATTTGGCCGTCGGCGTCTTGTGCCTTTCCTGTAGTGCGCGGTCCAGGAGCATCTTCAAAGTTCCAAACCGGCCATACGGTTTAGAGCAATATAATACTGTAGAATAGAATAATCTCGCGTGGCGCGATTTCTCTCACGAGGCAAAGAAGAAGAAGAAACCGGTGCCGTGAGAGTGGACAAGTTGCTGGGGATCGGTGGCCCATCATCCTCGTGCGGAGATCAAGGGTTCAAAGCAGCACAAGGTCAAGCAGCATGGGGCCGATGGGACTTTGAACCCTCCCATGGATTCGGCGCTTGCACAAGGTCAAGCAGCATGGGGGCCGATGGGACTTTGAACCCTCCCATGGATTCGGCGCTTGCACCGTTGCACGTGACACATACTGCGCGCTTTGCGAGAGTGAGTGATTTTCACACATGAAAAAAAGGTATATTTATAAAAGTACATAGCATAGGAGAAGTATTTATGATTCCAAAAATCGTATGGTGGTGAGCGAAGGTTTGTATATTGTGTATTCTAAGTCGTCCTGTATAACTATGATATCCAATAATACTATTAAGGTCATTAGGTCAAGTTGGTGGTGTCACACTTTCACCTAATTATAGAAATACCACCGTAGATTGTTTTTCTAACAAACTATGCAGTGCTTGTAGCAAAATAAACTCTCCAACAAACTACAAACCCACAAAAATACACATGTTTCTCGAACAAGATATGCAGGGCTCATTGCAAAAAAAAAAACACACTCTCTAACAAAGTACAAGCCACCATTTTCTTGGAGAATCGTAGGGTGGGGAGTGAAGACTCACGCGCTGTCGATATGGTTGCTTGATGCTCGTGAAGATAGGGTACGGACTCCCGAGTCCCGACAATGTGGATAAGTCAAAGAGGGACTGACTAGTATTGGTAGGGTGGGTAGTATTGAGATATCGCCAGGATTAGAGGGGTGGCATGAAAGAGTCACCGATGATAGTGGAAGTACAAGAGGGTAAGCATGGGGAGGAGCTTTGCCGGCTGTTGGGCAAGAGGGTAAACACATCTATATCGACGGTATGCTAACTCCCGCGTCACCACATCCATACTGTCATTCAAGGGATCCACATACCCAGCCAGCAGCCATCCTAGTCAACAATTTTTGTAGGCATCTAATTATGTTCCCTTATCGCATGCACCCTTCACTTTTTTCCACGTCAATTAGATAGAGATAATTTCGTCCAAAACTGGTGTAATTTTCTTGTCAGAGCATGCTTTAACATATATAAAAACGAAGGGAGTAGATGTTAGTTCATAAAGTACATAATTTTCTTTGCAAGAGTGAAATGTGGGCCAACTATTATAAAAGTAAAACCATGTTTATGATGATGACGGTATTGAGTGCCATGGACCACCGCTTGGTTTTTCTTTGCACGAATAGTCTTAACCTTCTGTTTGTAGCTAGCTTTTCTTCCCTGGTATTCGAATCCAATCAAATCGATCGACCAGTGTTTGTTTTTCGAAACTTGCAGCTGTAAAATTCTGCAAAAAAAAGAAAAAGAAAGAAGAAACCACTCCCCCAGCTAATTCGGTTCCACGGTTCAGGGAGTCAAGAAGATACCGATGCCGTCGCTGTTTTCTTCCCCGAACAAGTCGCGGAGGATCCCTCGCCCATTATCCACTTGTGGAGAGGGTTCAAAGCAGCAAGAAAAGTTCAGGCGGCGGCAGCATGGGGGCGGATGGGACTCTGAACCGTGATAGATATTTTTCACTGGTGCGTGAGGACAGCGACGAGAGACGGAGGAAAGACCACGCAGCAGGCGGCCGGCCTGGACTAAGAGGCGACCGGCCGTCCAGTCGGAGGTCGACGCGTCGGCGGCCGTCTTGGCGCCACAGGTTTGCTCCTAGTGCCGCGTGAGAGCGATTTTATCTAATCACGAGCTGTTTTGTGTACGCCTAGCATTTTTGTTTCATAAAATGTGTGTTTCGAATTCGTACAGTAAACTCCAATAAAGAAGCTTGGTGGAAAGAGAGAAAAAGCTACCTATCTTTGATCAGTTATCCTTTCATAAATAATAGGTTTTGAGACCCCTCTCTACTCTATTTGTCTAGGCTCGGGTTTCCTTTTGTCCGTAAAATGTGTGTGCCTAGATCTTTTTCTCGATAAAATGAGATGATCCGTGGCAATTCCAAGTGAAATTGGAAATTAAGGGAGAAAAATTTGTTTCGTAGGATTACATTTAACATAACGACTTGTGTGCATTGTGCAACTAATTATGTCTGGAGACGGCCGGTGATGTCTCCACGCGTTTCCATAGTTCAGAAACAGATTGCGGTCGCAGCGAACAGGGGAAACCTCCATCCAAGGCTTGAAAACTGCCCAAGTGAATCAGAGAGAAGACATCATTTTTTTTCTCAACCCTTGGGGTCGATCGGGTGTCTAAAACAATGGCATGATGGTGCAAGAACACTGAAAACCTATGACCATATTTGCACACAGGTTCGTTTGGCACCTAGGGTAGTAGGGTGGCATATATAATTTGGCCCTTGTTGCCCTGTTCTTCAGACAACGTCGAATTGAATGCAAGCTAGCTTCCCCTGTTCCAATTCCAGCCATACAGATATCCCGGTTCTTATCAACTAGACCAAGCGTGCCCCTCTTATCTTATAGAAAAAAGACAGAATGTGCCCCGTCCTGACAACAAGCGAATCGACACATTTGCACTGCCTGTTGCATGATCAATTCAGGACAGGCATTCAGAACCTGTAGCAAGAGTCGACGATGAACTCGCTCGATCGTCGGGTTTGTTTGTGCTCTGTCTGTCACATTTAAAAAGGCCATGCTTGAGATGAACCAACTAGCCACTGTCCTCGATGACTTTCAGCCTTTCACTTGGTCGGGGAACTGCCTGCTGCCGTGAAGCACTATACAGCTTGCGCTCATGATTCCTTGCTTCTCGTAAAGCAGCTCAGTAGGTCTTGTCTTTCTCCAACCCCAAATGCAAGCACATGATGCGGAAGAACCTTATTGCATCTTCACAACAGCTGTACAAACCATAACCTAAAATCGCCTCGTTCAGTGTTTCTGAACCTGAGGTTTCAGAAGATGCCATGCGTGCAGCTCACCAATCCACATCTAGACAGCATGTTGATAACTACATTTGCTACAAGAACCGTGTCAGTCAGAGTTTTTTTTTTTTTTTTTTTTTGAAACGAGGCAAAAGCTTTGCCTTATATTAATTAAGAAGAAGGTGTCCGGTTTATTAGCGGAAGAAACCGGGCGAAAACCATACAACACACCAACATCCGAAGGAGAAGCCCACACAACCACAGAGAGCAACAACAAAGGCTAGCAACACCCACAGCAACAACTACAGTACCTACAACAATCGCGAACTGAAGACAACTCTAGAACTCTGTCGAAGCTTTCTTTGCTATTCCCCTATTTCTTCGCTTGCCCCTGTTGGTAACAGTCTTGAGTGATTTCTCCACCTTTCTAATTAGGTCATCTGAAGCATTCCCTGCCAAGACACAAGCGATATCCTTGCCATATCCAGGACTAGTCACCTCTAAACAGGTGAGTAAGCCGAAAAGCTCTTTAGCAAAAAGGGCCTCAGAGTTAGGAACCAACAGGTCATCACTACCCATAGAGGGCGTCGATGCAATCACCAAATCCTGAACCGAGCTCAACTCCGTCGGAAGCACAAAAGATGAATCCCCACACGACTCCTGAACCTCCGAAGCCAAGATCTCACCACTGTCCTTGCTCAGAGGGGTGGACGTCACAACAAGCTGCGGTGATGGGCAAGGACTTCCACGAGGAGAGAAACAACCAAAGTGAAGTGCTTCCTCAACCACAGACGACCTCTGCTCAATGGAGTCAAGCGGAAACACGGCCTCCCCATGGGCGAGCCCCAGGCTATCAGAACCACATGCCTCCGTGGGCGGACCATCAACGCCTGCCAAAAGTAACTTGAGAGTTGCCACCTCTTCACGAAGAGGGCGAGACGCCTCCTCAACTCGATCGGCGACCAACTGACAGAGCTCCAAACGCAGCAAGGCAAACTGGGACTGAAAGACAGAGTCAGTGAACTCCTCGCAACACCTATGAGAACGCTCTGACTGCACCGTAGGACACAACGAAGAGTGGCACACAACCTCGGGTGGACTCTGAGGCGACGAGGGAGCACGAGGCTGAGCGGATGGCAAACGGCTCCGCTGGCAAGGAGCACGAGCGTCCGGAGGACGAACCCGAGCATCCGGAGAGCGAGAGCGAGCAGCTGGAGAGCGCGCACGGCAGAAACGCTCCCGATGACCAGGACGACGACAACGGATGCATCTAAAGTGCCCTCGACATGTGCTGACCTGGTGGCCACGCTCGAGGCACCGAAAACACCTCCCTCGAGCCCAACGCTTGAAGGCGAGACCACGGTCAAGACCTTCATCCCAAAGCGGAGACGATAGCGCACGGTCGGGACGGCCGCCTCGACCAATCTGCACCCTAGCCATGTCAATAGCCAAGCGAGGCGCTCAGCCCAGCCTCTGAAATAAGCAACAATGGCTGCATTGTTGAAAGTTGAAACGTGTTGTGTGTCGCAGAGATGATGCATCCAAAGGTCTCGGCAAACCGTGGAAGAAGAAAATATCGTGTCACGGGGCTGCATCGGCTGCAGTGTGTTTGCGTTGGATTGTCTGTCTCTGGCCAGGATTTTTAGGTTTCCATTACTGGAGGGAAGATGTTGCCAAATTGGTGTTTAGAACACTGAAAACTCTTACAGAAAACTCAAAACTCAATCACCAACAACAACTAACCCTTTTGTCCCAAGTAAATTGGGGTAGGCTTATAGAAAATTCTAAAATTCATGAGCACATTAAATTTACCTGGTAACCATATGTCGTTATTTAGTTGTATCAGAACACCAAGTGGGCAAGTAATAAAAGACTACATTTAACATACAGCAACAGCCTCCATGATGATCCATTGGTTCCAGGTTCTATGACATTAATAACAGCACAAGGTCAGGTAACTTAAGACGAGCTCCTGCTAGAAACAGCCTACCCTGATCCACTTGTTAGAGGTAATCCACCAACCGGAAGGTGCAGAAGGATACGCGACCAAGCGACGGTGACTTTAAACTTACACACGCCAAGATCAAGCAAACCCCAACTTCTATCTGCATCCAAAGGTGCAAAGGATGCCTTAGACTCTGCAAGAACCTGGCAATGGTCGCCACTACCTTGACACATCTTGCCACGGACTATCAGCTGCCCAAAACTCTCAACAGACACAACACGCCGCAACAGCTCAACTGTGCCGTCAGCGGGAGCAACTGGCACCTTCTCTTCTCCGGAGTCGAGCAGCACAACATCCATATGACCAAGACTGCCGATACAGGCGGTAAGATTGCATCGGAGCCCTTCTGACCATGACCCCTCGACAATCTGCATGGCGATGGTGGCCTCAACAGACGACGCCACGAGGCCACATGTGAACTCCAGTGTGCTAAGCTTGCTGCTGTATAGCACGCTGCTCATGCAGGAAATGCGTCTGCACTCTCCGAAGTCCGTGCATAAATTCATCTTTTCACAGCATACGAAGCGCTGGAATAGAAGGCTTAGATCGGTATCCTCAGATTCGGTAGTTCCCTTCACTTTCAGCACAGCCTCGACGTACACCTTATCTCTATAGAAGACAGCACGGCTAGGACCTGTCAGTACTAAATATGGATCCTGCGTACAACAAAACTGGTAAAGTTGGCATGCGAAACAGCACAGATTACACTCAAATTCGATAAAGTTCATTAACAAAGGCAACTAATTTACTAAGACCAGTTATAATGTGAACTCTGTATATTTGGTATAGGTAGATGCACACGAGATAACGAAAAGAAAATAATGCAGCATACTATAATTCACAACAAGTTCCAAGCAAAATAACCTGGTGAGTGAGGGTTTGGCAGTTGTCCCTTGTGCGGCTGAAGATAATGTTGCGACTGTAATCCAGTCTGTCGCGCACCGCGACCATACCATAAACATCAAGGGGCAATTCTAATCGATCTAATACTGCAACCTTGACGGAGAAGATCTGCAAAGTACTCCTGGTTTTGGTGGTGAGGTCACGCATAGGGTTGTCGGTGAAACACATGGCTGGGATACGCGCTGCAGGACAATTATATTTAGTCAGAAAAATTAGAGATAATACAATCCCACGACGGATGCATAAATCGACGGAATTGTTGTCCATTTCTAATCTAATCACTAGATTTATCTATCTATCTACAAAGATCAATGGTAAAAAGATTGAAAGCATGGGGAAACATGAATCCATAATGTAACCCTTACTGTTGTCCTCGAAGGAGAAGCCCGAGAAGCGAGCCTCACTTGCCAGTTTTGTTTCGAGAGTAAATGGCACTGGCGGTCACACAACTCGTCCGCTATGTGCACTTAAGTCACACAACTGGAGAACGTGATTTTTTGGTCACACAACTGGATTTTTGTGCACGCAGGTCACAAACCCCACATGTCAGTCCGTTTTCCGTTGCAGGAGTGCTGACGTGGACACGTAATTTTGCAGAAAACCCCTTGTATTTTGGAACATTTCGCAAAAAACCCAAATTTGGGTCCAATTATAGGGTTTTTTTTGCAAAATGTCCAAAAATACATGGGGTTTGCTGCAAAATTACGTGTCCACGTCAGCACTGCTGCAACGGAAAACGGACTGACATGTGGGGTTTGTGACCTATGTGCACCAAAAGTCCAGTTGTGTGACCAAAAAATCACGTTCTCCAGTTGTGTGACTTAAGTGCACATAGCGGACGAGTTGTGTGACCGCCAGTGCCATTTACTCTTGTTTCGAGGTGCTTGCGCTCAAATTCATAATCTAACTCCCACTTGTCTTTGCTGGGATCTTCCGGCGGCGGTGGCGGTGGCGGCGGCGCCCGCGCCCTCTCGGCTTCCTTGGCCACGCGGTCCGCCTCCCGCTGGACCTCGAGCACCTCCTCCATCTTCCTCACCCATTCCTTCTGTTGTCGCAGCAGCTCCGCACGCCTCTCCTCCGTGAGCTCCTCGAGCACGATCGGCGGCGAGTCGGGGTTCTCCTTGTTCAGCCTCGCCTCGTCAACATAATTGAAGGAGCGCAACACCCACGACACATCCGGCTTCGCGGTCCGCACCACCCCCGCCGTCTTCTTCCGCCCTGCCTCCGTCGCCTCGGTGTCGCACCCTCTCTTCGTCGCCGCCGGCTCCAAACTCATCTCGAAGAAATCGATCGGAGAGAGGTAACACGGAGGGTGCGCACGGGTTGATGTGTGCCAGCCCAGCCAAAATGGAGTAAACGGGCCAGGTGAGAAAGATAATTGGGAGCTTTGGAGTGGGCCGAACAATTTCCCCAAATTTCCACTTCTCGGTTCTCGCACAGCCAACCCTACTCCCAGCTGCACCTCGCCGCCGTTCTCCACCCCCGCTGCTCCCATCGGCATCGCCTCCACCTGGAGACCAGCAATGGCCGCATCACGAATCTCGACGACCTCGACCTGCAAACCGGAGAAGGAGTGTGGCGAGTGAAGTCCCTGCCCAAGGAAGAAGAAGACACACGCACTAGTAGTAGACGAAGAGTGCACAGGGAGTTTGGCACCGCACAACTTGTGCCTTCTCTGACTCTCTTACTCTTAATTAAACCAAACTGATTACAAGTCTTTTTAAAGGGGAAAGGAGACGCACCGGCCAAGCAACACAACTGCTTGATCCGATTTCTACTCCACTAACTACTCCACATCTCCACTAACAGCACACACACGTACAAGCTTGAGTCACCTCCAAGTTTACTGCAGACACGAGCTTGCCATAACGGCACACTTGACGCATTCCTCAGCTGACTGCGTCCGCTTCTAGCTCCACAATTGATCTGCTGCATAACTGGGTCGCTGCAACCCTACAGAGCCTGACAGTCTAACACTACATGCAGTTTAGACTAGTAACTAATGCAACAACGACATACACACACTAGTGCCACTACAACACTTGCACCGTGCCATGCACACACACACACATCTTTGCATGACTAATCCTGCCGCTATTGCACTCTCGACTAATCTGCATGCATGACTCAAAAAACACAACGAAATAAACATGATAAAGATCTACACAACAAGGTTAGTACCAACAGCGAGCACGTGTTCAAGATCGACGGCTACAGCCTGTGCAAAGGACTCGGCGTCGGAAACTTCGTACCGTCCGCCACCTTCACCGTCGGCGGCTACGCCTGGCGCCTCCGCTACTACCCCGACGGCGACATGCAGGCCAGCAAATTTTTTGCGTCGGCCTACGTCGAGCTCATGACCAAGGACGTCGAGGCGAGGGCGCTATGCGATCTGATGCTGGTCAAGCAGGCTCCAGGGCCGGCGCTGCAGTTAATTTGTTCAAAAACAAAGGAGCCGGTGGTATTCAAGTCGGCTAGTGGAACCTCGTCTTGCTGGGGCAATCCTAATTTCCATCATAGAAACGTCCTAGAATTACCGGCGTACATGTTTATCCTGGATGATGTCCTCCTCATTAGGTGTGAGCTCACTGTTATTAAGATGAAAGAAGCACAGACCTACATGAAATCTGATATTCAAGTGCCGCCTTCGGATAATCTTAGACATTTGCTGGAGGCAGGGGAGGAATCAGATGTGTCTTTCAAGGTCAAAGATGAGGTTTTCACTGCCCATAAGATCATCCTCGCCATGCGGTCACCGGTATTCAAGGCGGATCTCTACGGGCCGATGAGGGACAAGTGTGGGCAGGAGAGTATAACCATTCAAGATATGGAGCCCGCTGTTTTTAAAGCACTGCTTCACTTCATCTACACGGATGAGTTCCCTCCCAAGCATGTCCTCGGCGATGACGAGGATGGTGACGATCATGATGACGATGAAGAAATGGTTAAGCATCTACTCGTCGCTGTGGATAGGTATGCCATGGAAAGGATGAAGTTGATGTGCGAGGGGAAACTTTGCGAGTTTCTTGACGCCAGGACTGTGGCGAGCACCTTAGCTCTTGCTGACCAGCATCATTGCAGCAAGCTCAAGGATGCATGCATTTGATTTATCAATTCTTCAGATAGAATGGATGATGTGATGACTAGCATAGGGTATGAGCACCTGAAAAGAGCCTGTCCTACCATCTTTATTGATACTAGGTAAATTTGGTGCGACGCACGCCGCACCTGTTGGGTTTCAAAAATGTTGAAATTCGTTGAAATTTGTTGTGTGGAGTATATCTAAATAACTAATAAATTGAAATGTTAAAATTATTTTTTCGCATTATTATTTAATTTGAGTCTATAGTGGTAGAATTACACATTTGTTTGAATTGAATTTCGTAATTAGATTAAATTAGTTTTAGATTGCATCCAAATAATAATCAAATTAAAATGTTTAATTTAAGCTTGTAATTGGAGGGAATGTATCGTATGAGTACTTAATAAATTTAACTTCATGTAAGTGGAAAGAGTGCATTTTTTTCTTGAAGTATTTATCAAATTGGAATATTTAATCATGTTTTTTCCCTCTATAAATAGTTAGCATTCTTTGTACTGATTTAAAAAGTTAGGTTGGTGTTAATGCTTTGTTTTTTTTGTTTTAGCTGTATAATGTATTTTGCAAAGACAATTGGCATTTTTGATTTATTGTTGTAATTTTTCAATTTAGAATGTTAAAATTTGTTGAAATCTATCATTTGGTGTAGCTTCAAAATTTTCAGCAATTCTAAATGTTCAAATTTATATAGGTTTATGTTTGTAGTTTGTCATAATTAATTAAGCTCCACAAGCAGTGGAAATGCAGTGTGTATTTTTTTTTGTTAATACAACTCCATTTAATCAGAGGGAATGTATTTAGGTTTTCTCTAAATATTTGCTAAATTAAAATGTCCAAAAATGTTTGTATTTTGTTGTAAGTAGTTATCATGTATTTTCTTGGTCATTTTTATATTTTTGTCACATTTTTCTGATTGATAGATTTTAAATTATTGATTTTGCAATTTACTTATTTTTTTCATGGGAATTGTGGAAGTAAAGTGAGCCCATATGCCAGGGATTTAGCAATTTCTTAAATTCTTGTGGAAAAGGGTTTTTATTTTGTTGTAAGTAGTTAGCATGTATTTTTCTGGACATTATGATTTTTTTGTCATATTTTTCTGATGGATAGATTTTAATTTTATGATTTTTTTTAAATGTTAATTATGTAAACAAAGTGGGTCAACATGTCAAGGATTCATCATTTTCTTAAATTTCTGTGGAAAAGGATAAGTCGCTGACTAATTGGGCCCACTGCCACACCAGGGTGATGTTAGCAGTGGGAACGACGGGCATGGCGAGCTCGCCGGCATCACAAATTAATTACTCAAATTTGGAAGGTATTAGAAATTTTCAAATATTCAAGTCTAGATTTTGATCGTACGTCATAAATAGCTAGTGTTTTTTTGCCATATTTAAACTCTATTTGCGTTTGTCAAATGGTCATATTTGAAATGCTAGAAAGTTAATAATTACTCACATTTGGAAGGTATTAGAAATTTTAAAATATTCAAATCTAGATTTTGATCATACGTCATAAATAGCCAGTGTTTTTTGTCATATTTAAATTCTATTTGCGTTTGTCAAATGATCATATTTGAAATGCTTCTAAAATTGTGAAATATTACAATTTGGATTTTGATCATATGATGTAAGTAGGTAACATATTTTTTTGTTCATGTTGATATGTTTGCCATATTTTTCCTGGCTGTGTGGTAAAATCCAAATTTGGAAACGTTCACATTTGAAATTTGTTCAAATTTGAAAATTATTGAAATTCAAAGGAAGTTACGCTTTAAAATTGTTTGGATTTCAAAAATTGTTCAAATTGGAAGCCATTTAGGTTTGATTATTATTTTTTTACGTTTACAGGATGTTCAAATTTGAAGGGCATTTGAAAATTAAAAATATTCAAATTTAAAAATTTCGTTGTGAGACATAAATAGTGGGCATTTATTTTTGACCATTTTGCTATTTTTTTTCCGATGTGTAAATTTAATAATTGCTTTTGAGATGTTTACTAATAAGATTAAGCATTCTACATAGAAATCTACATATATGTATATATGTTTGTCGTGAGGTTGAATATATAATGTTAGATTTCAAATTTGTGTCGGAAATATGAATGCGGGAAAAGGAACGTGAGTTTTTTTGTAAAAATGAAATTCGAGAGAAATGTATGCCAAAATTATTTAAAAACTCTTATATTTATGTAAATAGTGATATATCAAAATATACACGTATGTTCGATACATATTGATATGTTCGAGATTCAATACAATTAATTCAATACACAGAATGTCTGGCTAATTGTATTGCCTAATTTTTTTTAAAAAAAATTAGATTGTGTTTGTTGCGAATATGAGCGCGGGAAAGAAATGTTAGTTTTTTGTAAAAGTAAAAGTCGAGGAAAATGCATGCTAAAATTGTTTAAAAGCTCTTTTTTTTATTTTTTTGCAAATTTTGATATATCATTTGCCTTATTCTGAATTACGGTTTAAAAGTTATGAATTTGATAAATATCATTTTTTTTGTGATTATTATTAAAGTGCTGACAAATGGGACCCGCGCGTCAGAAATTTAATAATTTACAAAAAAAATCATGAAAACAATGGAAAACTGACTGGTGGGGCCCTTGCTGACGTCATCCGTTGACGTCAGCAATGGCTGCCGTCTTCCTCTTCTCCGTGCGGCCACGTCGACCACGGCGGCGTCGTTGGAGGGCGAGAGAGGCGGCGCGACGTAGCGCATTTGACGCGGCGCGTCGCGGGCAGTCGGAGGATGGCGGCGATGGGCAAGGCGAAGTCGGGTTGGCGACGAATCGGGGCACGGCGGCGGCGTACGGACACGGCGAAAAGGACCTCGCTGCGGGCGTCTCCGAGGTTCCCAGGTCGCGATCTTCCGTGAGAATGGAGAGGAGGTCGAGGACGGGCCGCGGGTGGTCTTCGATTTGATTGGGAGAGCGTGCAGCGGCGGCACGGCGCGTCGGCGGCGGTGGCAGCTCCGGCCGCGCGCGGGGAAGGAGAGAGAGGAGAGGGTCGAGTTGTGCGGTATTTTTGCAAGCAAGTCCCTGGAGTTTCGCAGAATTACGTATAGGTCCCTGTCGCGTCTGGAACGTCCGATCGGTCGACGGCGCGGATCCGGCGCGCACTGTTACACTGTAGCGGGGCACAGTGCCGATCGACGCGGAGCCCTCTGAGGGCTCAAATTCTCTTGTCTTTAATATACTTAGGTAATATATGGGAGAAAGCTGCTAAGACTCGCAAAATATAGGAGGCTCACCGTGGATTAACATCAGTAGTTTGTTTAGTATCCTTTATGTTTCCGTGGTGTCCATATGCCAGAGCAGTCTTACTGGCTCAAAATAATCATGGAAACAATTGATGTTAAACTGAAGATGCAATGTCCTGATGTTCGTGGAGAGCTGCCCTGCAATGTCCTGAAAAAACTGGATTGCTGACCAACATCATTGCCCAAATTAATGTACATATTTATTTACAATTTTGTCACCAGATGTTTTTGTCTTCTCATTTGGAGGCAGGCAAAACTTTGAAACCTTAGTTTTCGAAAAAACAGAGCTTTTCGAACAAAACCTGTTTGGCCAGTGAGCCTCACTGTCCTTATTCGGTTTTGCTTACAATGTCATGTTTTCTCTTCAATGTGCCCTCTTGTGATCTTGTCTGCAGCCTACCTTCAGGCTTTGATGACGAAAAGAATGTTGAACCAGTCCTATTCTTGGAGAGATATTCTGCCGCATCTCACTTGTAAGTAGGCCTTGAACCTGCATGCAGTATGCTTAATTTTTTCAAAGGGTGATTTACTTGGTAAAATATTTAGGATGCTTAGTTTTTTTAAAGGGTGATTTACTTGGTAAAATATTAGGATGCTTAGTTTTTTCAAAGGGCGATTTACTTGGTAAATTTTTTATGACTGCTTTCAACGGTGCCGTGGCATTAAAGTTTGAACATCACATTGCCAGGATGCCTGTAATGTACGCATGTAGAAAATCAATGTGGTCGCTATTAGGAGGGGTCTGTCGTTGCCAGATGAGCTACAGTAGAAGACCTATCTTGACCTTTCGTACAAAATGTGAGCACAGTATGCTGTCAGCCAGCTTGTCATTGTTTAAAAAGAACAGCACTTAACCTGAAACTCTCACACTGGAACGCTCACCGGATACGACGAAGCATCATCGACAATTTCCCTAAAGTATTGTGTTTGTTTACAAGAACCAAACAACACGGCATGATACTCGAGCTACATAAACTCTACCTCTGTATCATTTGTGTACAGAAAAATTGCGCGGAAGTGGATGAGCCTAGCTCAACTGGTTAGGGGAGTGGATGTACAAACCCAACACCCAAGTTCAAGTCCTCACGGACGCGAATTTAGGTTCCTATTTATACTTGAGGATCAGGCCTTCCTGATACTCATGCAATTTAACCTGAGGATCAGGCTTGGTTATTAACCAAGATAAAAATCCTGTTACTCATGCTTATATGGCTGTGTGCATCCCTAGTTGGTGCAGAGTCCAGGAAGTGAAATTCTCCCCCAATTTTTTGGACAAGAACTCCGTTTAAGGTGGAGCTTCTTCGAATGGAGAGAGGCGACTCGGGTGGCTACTCGGGTGGCGACCTAGTTTCCGGCGGGATCTCGCCTATGGGGATCGTCGGTCGGTTCTGGTCTTCCTCGCAGGAGTCTAGTGATGAAGAGCTCGACGGTGAGTCTCCAGACTCGTCGAGATCACTACAGTATTGGTGCCAGTCGTCGGTGGCCGTGGTCAGTCGCGGCATGAAGGAGAAGAAATGGAGGAAGCAGGAAGAGAAGTGCAAGAACCAAAGATGGGCGGCGACAACATTGATGAGGACATCACCATCGTCGGTAGGTAGCTCATGTTTGCCGTCGTTTAACCAAAAAAATTCTGTATGTCGGCGGAATTGCGAAGAGAACTCTTGTTTATCGTCGTTCAAAATTCCAGTTCTCTCGCCTTCAACTCGGATTTGGACCGAGGATGATAGCACGCAAAGATGGACATTGGTCTATCGCCGGCGGTGATGGCTAGGGCCGAGGCTGTTTGTGCTTCGTCCAGATTGCCGGCTACGTCTCGCGTAATTAACGGATTGTTGGATCTGATTTCAAAATTTTCAAAACCTCACGTGATTACCGGATCGTTGGATCCACTGTCTGTGATCGATCAGTTCAATATGCCTTTAGTCTCGTGTTTCATTCGACTACGTGGTGGTCGACTGTCTGTGATCAAGGAATGTCTGAATAGGTCTTGTTTTCTTTAGGCCATAGGGAGAGGTAGTTTGATGCCAGACGAGCTACAGTACAAGACCTTGTTTTGAGCCTTCGTCCGAAATGTGAGCAGAGATGCTGTCAGTGTCTACAAAGCATCATCACTTAACCTGAAACTCGCACACACGGCCACAGCATCCAAAAAAACAATATCAACAATTGCCCTAACGTACTGTGTTTTGTTTTACAGGAACCAAGCAACACGACCTGAAACTAGAGCTACATAATCTCCACCTGCGCATCGTTTGTACAGAAGAAGCGTGCAGGGAAAAAAACTAAACAAGAGAAAACTTTTTATCAGGCAAGGCAGTAAAAACCAGGTCTTTCTTCTAGTCCTAGTTTCCTGCCATTCTGCGGCATTCATGAAGACATAGTCACGGTGAAACGTGTGATGGTACTACCAATTAGTAGTTTAGTACTTATACATATTAGCAGGACGTCCCCGGTGTTAGCCATCACACTGGCCGGCCCCCTGGATAGTGGTCTAGTGGATAGCATGCACAACCCCCTGAGGCCCTGATCGTGCCATGCCAGACATGTTGGACCATTCAGTTAGTTGGTTGGCCTAAATATATAGGAGTAGCCACTACGCTGCAGTCCCTTCAGCCATTCGTGCGGTACTGCGGTGACACTACACAGGGCCAGCATGCAAGTATTGTAGTACCACATCTAACAAACCTCATTAGTAGGTCCAAATTTGCATGTATTGAAAACATTTTAATTTATCGTGTTAGGGAAGAAATCTACTAGAAAGGTCATGTATCGATATGTGATTTCATGAATAAATTGATCAATGCACTAGTCTATATGAATTAGGTTCATTTTGTGCGAGTTAAGCCGAGGATACAAATTTATTTTACTTTTTGGGTTGAATTGCACATTCTTATGCACACTACAAATGAAAATATGATGCATAAATTCAATGCTTATCTATTGCAACTGGTTCCCTTTCCCAAGTCAGAGCAAGCATTTTCATGCATTCTATGAAGCAAACAAAGAAAAACACCTACACACATTTTGTGCCACTTGAGCTAACTTATGCTATTTGAAGACCAAGGTAAAAAATGTGTGCCCGTTTGAGCTATTTAGGGTGTGTTTGGTAGCCCGTATGCTCCATCTCAACTCATACATGCCCAGTCTAGCTATGCTGATTACATACAAATTTGTTTTACTTTGTGTGTTTGGTAGGTTGTATAAGGCCAGCCGTGCTGAGTTCAGACCATGTTTGGTAGCCTGTATGATCTTAGCCATGACATACTTTTCTAAAAAACAGTTAGGTCCCTGAATAGAACACTTAAAAAGCAATCAAGTCCCTGGGCCGTTGGGCTCTGCCTTGGTGCCGCCGCCGGCAAGGAGAGGCTCCGCCGGCGAGGGGAGGTGCCGCCGATGGGACGTTGAGCTCCTCCATACGCGCTGGGAAGCCGAGCTCCTCCGGGATGCCGACCGCGCCGCCAGGATGCCGAGATCCTCGTCCTCCATGTGCGCCGGTAGGAGGCCAAGGGTAGCGCGCCGCCGGGAGGCTGAGCGAGCCGCCAGGACGCCGAGGTCGTCCTCCTCCATGCGCGCCGGTAGGAGGCCAAGGGTAGCGCGCCGCCGGGAGGCCGAGCGAGCCGCCAGGACGCCGAGGTCATCCTCCTCCATGCGCGCCGGTAGGAGGCCGAGGGCAGCGCGCCGCCAGGAGGCCGTGGTCCTCCTCCTCCTCCATGCGCGCCGGTAGGTGACCTGCCGCGGTTCCGCCTGCTCGGTTGCCGGTGAGGAGTTCGGGGAAGCCGCTGCCACTCCGAGGCAGAGAGACGGAGAGGAGAGGGCTGCGGGGGGGGGGGGGGGGGGGGGGGGGGGGGGATGAGCGTGCGGGGCCGTGACCCCTAGCGCGGAAAGCGCATGCGTGGAGATTTTTCTGTATCGACTGGGCAGGGCTTAGATCTGAGCTTCACAACTGGGCAGGGCTGAGGGGCTATTTTCGCATCAGGTGGGCATAGCTGAAGAGAGCTGACCCGACCTACCAAACAGCAAAACGTGGGGTGAGGAGGGAATATCTGGGTAGATATGGGCTACCAAACACACGCTTATTGAACATGGGGATAAAATAAATGGACGTGAAAAAACCAACAAATGATTATGCAACATTCGAGGTCACCCCTTATTGATATTTTGTAGATTCTACATTGTTCTCTTTAGGCAAACTGGCAAACTGACTGTCACATCTATTAACTTGTCTCTAAAATAGACGACAATGCAAGAAATTCTACCATTGTATTTAAAGAAATTAAAATAGACAGGAACACATACATATACCCGCAATTCATCATGATTTCATTCTTTTTTATTTTTCCTATCTTCTAGAGAATTTGGTTTAGCCAAAAGTAAAATAAAATACAGTGTCTCTAAAAAGAAATATGTGCCTTAATTTAATGCAATTCCATTTTAGATAATATGCACTAAATTATATAATAATAAAAGTTTACATAAATGTATATGTAATTTTATGTTGCTATTTTTAGATATATTACTAAATTTTACTAGTTAAAGTTTATGTCGTAAGTTGCAATTACAAAGAAGTAAAAACAATTGGTACAAATAATTAGGCGAGTAACTGAGATTATTAAAATCATTCATATTCTCATCTGGTTTACTTACAATGTGATGGATGTGACAAAACCCATGAGAAGACCCTATAAAATATGGACATTGACGAGAAGAGGGGCTAGCCATGCGGGTGCGCATTGCAGCCCGCTCCTGTTCGAATTCTGGACTCGGCAGAAGTGCTCGCGGTTGCTCCTTCTTCTCCCTAGCTAGTGGGGTACTGAAACCGCACATGGTTTCATGTAAGTCATCACTGTTCTAATGACAAACAGCAAGGTCGGTAAAGTCATTGGCCAAATAAACAAAAGTTTCATAGACTAAGTTTCAGTAGAGTCCTCTTGAAAGAATTCAGTTACAGGCTCACACATGACCAGACACCTATGTTCAGTGCGCAAAAATTTCCTAAAAGCTGTTCATAGAGATTTCACTTACTGCAGCAGTATCTACACATTCAGATTTTACTTTTGAACCAAGGCTATTCAGTATGCCCCCCTAACTTTGTTAATTGGATCTCCCTATGAGGGTTCCACTCGCCTTCAGTTCCTCTAATCTTAGAAAAAGCCAAGTTATTACAGCTAGCATAAAAAGTGCCATCCAGATTTCATTTTTCAGAGAACCGACAGAACTCCACTGCCAGCGAAATTTTTTCTTCTCGAGGAACAAGGCTACAAAGAGTAACAAGCTTCTCAACTTCACTTTCCACGTATCACCGTGGAGAACTCAAACCGATGCAACCGATGCAATGGGCAAGAACACAATAAGTGCTCAAGTCCTTCTCTCTCAAATCCCACCAAAGCAACTAATGCTTATGGGGGGAGAAGAGAGGAAGAACAAGGAAGAACACAAAATCCCTCCAAGATCTAGATCCAAAAGCTTCCCCTCACTTAGAGGAGAGATTGATTGGTGGAAATGTAGATCTAGATCTCCTCTCTCTTTTCCCTCTATTTGGAGGCAAGAATCATGGAGGAATAGAGAGAAAGCAAAGCTTCAAAAGGTCAACAATGGGGGGCAAAACCGTGCTCAAAAGCTGGGCTGGCTGGAGGTAGGTGGAGGGGTATTTATACCCCTCCCAGAAATCTGCCCGTTGCAGAATCTGGAAATCGGATTATCCGATTCAAGTGTGGACCGGATAATCCGATCAACCGGATAATCCGATTGGCACTGAAAAATCCGATTGAAAAATCCGGTTGACTCCAATACCAAATCCTTCTGGTCCTTAGCCGTTTTTCCACTTTACTCCGAGGAACCGGATTATCCGATTGTCACCGGAAAATCCGGTTGCCAAAAATCCGGTTGGAACCAGTACCACTTCGCCAGAACCCGAAAATGTAACAGGCATAACTTTTGCGAGAAAACTCCAAATGGGATGAATCCAACGAGGTTGGAAAGATAACGACAAGACCTTTCCCAGCGCGGAAAAATGCTACCGTGCAGAGGTTACTGGACATCGAAATCTTCCCAGGCCCCCAAAACACTATGTTATACCTTTTTAGGGTGTTTAGAATGGCCTGTATTGGATCTCTTGTATTGGATGTCCATGACAAATCTCATATAAGTAGGCACGAGTTTTCCTACACCTTCTCGGATGCTCTATCTCGTATAAATTGCCTCAATCACGAAAGGTTGGTTGTGTTAGGGTAGGCCCTAGGAACACCCAAAACCAAGATCTACCCCAACTCTTCACAAGATTCCCTCCGGTTCATCCGAAGTGAGAGTTTCGAGCTATAAGTCTAGAAACTCACTAGGGAGATAGTGAAGCCGATGAAGCCGGTAACACATCGGAGTACCATCTTGGACACCTTCAACCCCCAAAATACTTGTACACACATGGTATGGCTCCACCTAGGTTTTGGTGGGATTCCGACGCTCCGGAGCACCGATTCGGTGAAACCCTAGCCCCGCTGGAGAAAAGTCAAACTTCTCGTCTACCACCATGACCGGCGTCGAAAGAGGGTACACAAGTGGAACTATTTGCTTGGTTGTGTTAGGGTAGGCCCTAGGAACACCCAAAATCAAGGTCTACCCCAACTCTTCACAAGATTCCCTCCGGTTCGCCCGAAGTGGGAGTTTCGAGCTATATGTCCAGAAACTCACTAGGGAGAAGGTGAAGCCAGTAACACATCGGAGTACCATCTTGGACACCTTCAACCCCCAACACACTTGTACACACATGGTATGGCTCCACCTAGGTTTTGGTGGGATTCCGACGCTCCGGAGCACCGATTCGGCGAAACCCTAGCCCCGCTGGAGAAAAGTCAAACTTCTCGTCTACCCCCATGACCGGCGTCGAAAGAGGGTACACAAGTTGAACTTTTTGCTTGGTTGTGTTAGGGTAGGCCCTAGGAACACTCAAAACCAAGGTCTACCCCAACTCTTCACAAGATTCCCTCCGGTTCGCCCGAAGTGGGAGTTTCGAGCTATAAGTCCAGAAACTCACTAGGGAGAAGGTGATGCCGGTCACACACCGGAGTACCATCTTGGACATCTACAACCCCCAACACACTTGTACACACATGGTATGGCTCCACCTCGGTTTTGGTGGGATTCCGACGCACCGGAGCCCCGATTCGGCGAAACCCTAGCCCCGCTGGAGAAAAGTCAAACTTCTCGTCTACCCCCGTGACCGGAGTCGAAAGAGGGTAGAAAGGTGGAAATATTTGCTTGATTGTGTTAGGTTAGGCCCTAGGAACACCCAAAATCAAGGTCTACCCCAACTCTTCACAAGATTCCCTCCGGTTCGCCCGAAGTGGGAGTTTCGAGCTATAAGTCCAGAAAGTCACTAGGGAGAAGGTGATGCCGGTGAAGCCGGTCACACACCGGAGTACCATCTTGGACACCTTAAACCCCCAACACACTTGTACACACATGGTATGGCTCCACCTAGGTTTTGGTGGGATTCCGACGCTCTGGAGCCCCGATTCGGCGAAACCCTAGCCCCGCTAGAGAGAAGTCAAATTTCTCGTCTACCCCCATGACCGGCGTCGAAAGAGGGTACACAAGTGGAACTTTTTGCTTGGTTGTGTTAGAGTAGGCCCTAGGAACACTCAAAACCAAGGTCTACCCCAACTCTTCACAAGATTCCCTCCGGTTCGCCCGAAGTGGGAGTTTTGAGCTATAAGTCCAGAAACTCATTAGGGAGAAGGTGATTCCGGTGAAGCCGGTCACACACCGGAGTACCATCTTGGACATCTACAACCCCCAACACACTTGTACACACATGGTACGGCTCCACCTAGGTTTTGGTGGGATTTCGACGCTCCGGAGCCCCGCTCCGGCGAAACCCTAGTCCCGCTGGAGAAAAGTCAAACTTCTCGTCTACCCCCATGACCGGAGTCGAAAGAGGGTAGACAAGTGGATTTATTAGAAATAGATAAAGAAAAATTAAATTTATTAGAAAAAAATTAATGACTTCTTAAAAAAAATATGAAGATTGGTCTTTGCCGTGTGCCAACACACGGCAAAGACCGACATAACTGCGCCGTTCGGGTTGCCGTTTGGGTGGACACGTGTCCAATGTCTTTGCCGTGTGCTTTTATTTGCCTTTGCCGTGTGCCTTTATTTGTCGTGTGTTTTTAGTGCTACGACGCCGTGTGTGTTTCTTTGCCGTGTGCGGCACACGGCAAAGATCGACTTTACCGTGTGCCCGATATTCGGCACACGGCAAAGAGTCAGGCACACGGTAAAGATGTGTTCTCCCGTAGTGCCTCCAGTTTTGAGTCAAATTTTGACCATGCATTTATCATATGTCACAATTAGTATATCCATATTTGTAAGAAGTTTCCAACGGTACAATTTTAATGACAAATAAATCATACTTCAAGTTATTCATGCATGTGCATCCATCCTGATCCTAGCAAAAAAATTCAAGTTAATTTCTTCAACACCAGCTAGTTATATTATGCATGCATGCTTATCTATTTTCCTTAATGAAGAAGCAATAGGATTACGAGTTAATTAAGCTGGCTGCAGGCTATCATATATATGGGCATGCAAGAACTGACAAAGCAGACAGATCACTCCTTGTTATGGGTCCAGGCAGTATTATATTTTTAGATAATGGGTAGATGTAATATAATCTTGTACCTTTTGCATGCATGCATGCAACGTGCATTTCTGCATGTCTAAAAGCTCGCTGTGTAAATGTTGCTACTGTGCTCGTCACTTGGACAGCTCGTGTGTGTCCGTCTTGACTACTTTTTTTTTTACGGGAACAGGAGGAGTTCTCCTTTTTGCATTATAGTAGGGGGAAATCTGTACAAAGGCCAAAGGCCATAGAGGGATGGACATCAATTTTAAATAATAGACCAGGTTGAGCTTCTTAATTCGAGTCTTTTAGGGGTTTTTTTTTGGACTTCCACTTTTCGCCTTATCTTCATAAGAAAAATATAAAAGGGACAAAATCTTTTTTTTTGAGAACACAGTACAACACAGACGCTCACAAATACGCACATACACTCACCCCTATGAACGCACGCACGCACACCCTACCCCTATGAGCACCTCTGAAGGACTGAGCCGGCAGATCTTGAGGTTGACGAAGTCACCACAGGCGCCTCGCTGTTGACGGGCACGTCACCTACCACTGAAAGAATAGCGCCGGATAATCCTGGAATAAATCCAGGTAAATGCAAACGCCCATGCCAAGTCTAGGACTTGAACCTGGGTGGGCTGGTTCCACCACAGGGAACCCAACCATCAGAGCCAAGCTCCGTTTGCAAAAGGGACAAAATCTTCTTCTTTTTTGTGGGAAGAAAAGTCAATTCGTTCATTCTTATTCAGAGTCATAACAATGATAGAACATGAAATTGACATGTATTCTGATGGCTATCCTATCACAACATTATGGCTCATTGGTTATCCTGAGATTATCTCATTTTTATAGCTCCTTGTGGTTGGTACATGGAGATATATTAAGGGGTGGCATCATCTTTATACGATTACAAGATCAATGGCCTAGAATGTTCTAACAAGTATCCTATCTCATATATAACTAGATATATTAAGGGGTTACATGCATATCACATATTTTGTAATGCAATTATTGAATTAGCTTACAACACCAAACATATATGAATCAGATGCATAATTAACAAAAAAAAAACTAATGATTTTAAAATCACAAGCTGAGCAATGAATGCCATGTATGTATATCCGCAAATTTGGCTTTGTTGAAACAATGTTGCTAGGCGGTGGCGGTGTAGTTGGAGCGGAAGCAGGCCAGTGCCTTGCCGGCGCCGCCCCGGATGATATACTGGTGGTGCACCATGGCTATGGCGGCGCCGCTAAACGGCCCCACCCAGAAGATCCACTGGTCGTCCCACGCCTTCTTGCCGTTGTACACCACGGCGGGTCCGAGTCTCCTGGTGGGGTTGATGCCGGTGCCGGTGATGGGGATGGTGGCAAGGTGCACCATGAACACGGCGAGCCCAATGGACAGGGCATCAGCACCGGCACGTGGGAGTCCCTGGCCTTGCGTTTAGGGTCTGTCGCCGAGAAGACGGTGTACACCAGCACGAAAGTGCCTATGATCTCGGCGGCCAGCCCGGCGCCCCTGGAATAGCCCGGTGCGAGTTCGTTGGCGCCGCCGCCGTAGCGAACGTACTGCAAGCCGTGCACGGACTTGACGAGGTCGGCGCCACACATGGCGCCGAGGCACTGCGCGATCATGTAGAGCACCGCGCGTGGCAGGGAGGAGGCCGAAGGTGACCGCAGGGTTGATGTGGCCGCCAGAGATGCCGGCGGTGCAGTAGACAAGGACAAAGATCATGCCGCCGAAGGACCAGGCAATGCCGAGGATGCCGGCACAGTCGGAGATGGCGCCTTCGGACTGGCGCTTGTGGCCGATGACGGTGGCAACAGTGACATAGACGAAGAGGAGCGTGGCGGTGAACTCGGCGATGACGGCGCGGTAGAGGGCCCACAGCCCACTTGCCCAGCTCGCCGGCTTTAATCAGCGGCTCCGGAGGAGGGTCGCGGCAGTCATTGTCAGGATCCGGCAGCTTGCAGATGCCGTTGCCATTGCCGTTGCCGTTGCCGTTGCCATTGGCATGATCCGGCAGCTTGCAGCTGGGCGCCATGTAGCTCGATCGATGGAGCTCTAAATCTAAGCTTTGCTTGGTCGATGTGGACAAGCTTAGGTAGTTGCATGTATATATAGACAGCCAGGTATGCTATGCATGCCCTAGCACATGCTGCGTGTTATTTCTGTCGGTCCAAGTAGGAACTCATCCTACACACGTACCATCTCCTTACAAGTAAAGTAACCATCCAAACAAACCAGTATTTTACTCGATCTTACGAACAAAGGCGGATATTCGGTCATGCACTAACTTTATTATCGGGAAGGCTACTTTTTACTTCCTAATTTGTTTGTGGTTGGCATTACAATTTGCAATGGATTCTGATAGTTGAATATTTCTAACATAACTAGCCTAGATAAGCATGTGGTAATATGTGTGGTTGGGTCTGGACTCTGAACATGCCAAGACGTCGGTGTAGCGGGCTCATGGCGCAATTTGTCTTGAACAATGGTTTAGCTGGACAATGATTCATATCATTTTGCCTACATTTAACCAATATTTTTGTCACAAGGCAAAGACGTCATAGAGTGCTCATGGCCTATTTTATTCACTTCAGAGTATAAAATAAGTTTACCTCGGGGGCAATTCAGCAAACACAAACTGAGCCTTAATCACCCTTTTTTTTGCTAATGTTTGACCATATGTTGTTAACTAGACTAGCTAATAGAAATTTATTTTCATGTATAGACATATATAGTGATATGATTCTACCCGCATGCTTTAATGTAGTCTTGTAGCAAGTAATTATGTGGTTATTAAACTCATGCATTATAAGTGAGTATGTAGTAATCATTGCCCTGCATACACTACAAAGCTTGATAACGGCTTGCATATCAAAGATGCTAACTTCCTTTCATCGTTGAGTATCTTTGCCGGATTTCGTTTACATTTACCCAGCAAAATACATGAAATTAATTTCCGGAATCTACTTCGGTGCTTACTCTTTTGAATTTTGGCTAAATTTGAAACAATTATGAGAATAAAAAACTTCTAAAGTTATATTTGTTTGGGTCTCTATTGTAAAACAGTTCTACAAGTACAACGTTTACATCATATTGAGTTCACCTAGAATTAACCTGAGTCTGCACAGGAAAGAGTGATTTGGCAACACCATATGTGTTTCTCGTCAGGCTCTGTCAATGCAGACAACATGGTATTTGAAATTTAGTTGTGGTGTGGGTGGATACGAGCTACTAGCAACAGCCCACCATTAATTATTCAAGGTAATCCAATATTGCTTCAGAAAGGAAAATGTGACAATATATCACTTCGTGAAACTTCAAACTGGACGATATCTATCGATCTTGCTGTTGCAGGAAAATATAACACATGCTATAAACAAATTGTAACAAACTACATTTTCTATTCTATTTGTACTAGACACGGTCGCCTCTTCGGTGACTTGCGTGCGTGGAAATACAAGTTGTTCCAAGAGTAAAATGGAAACGGAGGAGGAAGAATCAAATGCTATCTCCATCCAAAAGACCAAGGATCAAATGATATCAAAGTCACCTGCCAGCAAAGTAGTTGAGTTGTCGACAAGTTTATCACACGAAAGAGGGAGCATATATAGAAGGGACCATATATATGGGGGCAACGAATCAATTAACAACGTATCCTTCCAAAATACCAAAGATGACACGAGAAATCATCATGATAAATCTGCAGCCTGCTGAAAAGTAAAGAGAGGACAGAAAAGAGAAAGAAGTTGGGTAGAGGGTTGATGCTCTACCTGGTGATAACTTGCCAATAGACGCCTTGACTGTGCTTGTTTGCAGAACTATATATGTTTTCTTATTTTCACTTCATCGGCACAATTTAACTGTGGGCAGATGGATTTCAGGTCTTTCATTATGGCAATTATCTGTGTGTATATATGAACACAGCGAGAACGCATCTCAGAAACATCATCGATCTGTAGTAGAGAAACGAAGACCCTTCACGTTGGAGTAAAGAACATAAAACTACCACAATTCAGGCTAGGGTTCCAAAAAACTACCTTTTTTGAAACTTTCCAAAAGCCTACCACAAAGTTGGTTGGCTGTTTTAAAAAACTACCATGTTGCGCTGATGACTGAGTTGGTTAATTTTAATCGTGATTATGATAGATCGGGTCCACTCGTCAGGTGTGACGTGGCACAAAAGTCAACACCGTTAGCTTTGACCGTTATGACGGGTGGGTCCCACATGTTAGTCTTTTTAATAAAACAACACCTGCAAATATTTTTAGAAAGCAATCGGGTCCCTGCAAATATTTTTTAGTAAGCAATCGGGTCCCTACAATTTTTTTGAAAAAGCAATCGGTCCCTGATTTTTTTTTGAAAAAGCA
Source organism: Poa pratensis (assembly GCA_947311845.1). Classification (NCBI taxonomy): domain Eukaryota; kingdom Viridiplantae; phylum Streptophyta; class Magnoliopsida; order Poales; family Poaceae; genus Poa; species Poa pratensis. The sequence continues at coordinate 3,952,996 of CAMZMU010000080.1, read as the reverse complement.
ATCGGGTCCCTGCATCACCGGCCGATACCGTCGCCGCCACCGCGGCCTGGCCAACAGTAGGAGCGGAGCGGGGCGCACAGGTGGGAGATGAGGCCACCCCCTCCCCCCCCCCCCCCCCCCCCCCCCGCGCGCGCTTCCGTGCCACTGAGGGAGGTTAGGGGGCTATGTCGGCGGGGAGACGAGGCTCCGACGAGCCGCCGCGCCGCCCATGCCTTCTCCTCCTCTCCATTTTCTTCTCCTCTCTTCCCTTCATTTCTCCATTTTCCTCACCTTCGGCTCCCTCTTATGTCTCTGTGCAGCGCCGAGCCATGGAGCTCGCTGCCCCACGTCTGCTGTCACATGTGCACCCCCGACCGCCGTTGTATTGCCACCCAGCTGCGCTGTGTTCGCCAGCTTCGGCCGCCTCCCCGTGGCGTCGCTCCACTGCGCGCCATGGATTCCGTCAAGTGATGGAGCTCGACAGGCGGCAGCGCTCCATGGAACGGCGCATGGCCGCCGTCTTCTTCGCCTTTGGGATGGCCACCGGATGGATCAGGGATGATATGTGGCGGCGGTGGGTGGCTTTTTTTTATTAACTGGCTGGGTGGGTTGGATGACATGTGGGCCTTAACGTTCAACGCTTATGATGCTAACAGTCAACAATTACAAGTGGGCCCTTCCTGTCATAAACCTGGTTAAAACCTAACCGTTCAGTCATTAGTGTTTTTTGAAACAGCCAACCAACTTTGTGGTAGGTTTTAGGGAAGTTTCAAAAAGCGGTAGTTTTTCGGAACCGTAGCCCGAATTGTGGTATTTTTATGCTATTTACTCCTTCACGTTGCCTACTTTATCAACAAAACATTCATTTGAGGTACATGGCATCAAAAATACCCTAGGCCGGCTCCCGGTTATAGCAAAATTTTGAAGTATCTCTCAACAGTTGCTTCTCTTCCTTGATAAATATACCCTAGCTAGCTGTATTTAAAAACATTCATTAGAACATGGAAAATGATGATGAGAGAAAAAAACTTGATGGTAGTCAAAACGGTTCTTCTATTGAAGAGAAGGGATGGAAGGATCATGCTAGTCAAAACTGGATGCAATTTTTGTTACGAAAAACTAAAACTCAAAGGTCAGATATATGTATGTACGAATTGTAATTGTCATCCGTGCATGTTGCTACTGTAATTGTCGCAAAGGGCATGCTTAATAGTGCAGCCTCTTCTATGTCCCTGGAGCAAAATGGAAGCAAAGGAGAAAGAAACACAGATGCCATACATCTCCATCCAAAGGTACCAAGGATCGAATGAAACAAAAGTCACTTGTCAGCCAAGTAATCTGAGTTGCTGACAAGTTTATCAGACAAATGGGACCATATATATACAGAAAAAGTGACAACCAATCGATTAACAAGGTATCCTTCCAAAAGCTCAAATATGAAATGAGAAATCGTGATGCATGCAGCCTGCTAAAAAGTAGAGAAAGCGCAGAAAAGAAAAGGAACCACAACAAAATTGTAATGTACGTAGGAGAGGATGACGAACCAATTAACGATGTATCCTTCCACAAGATCAAAGATGGAACGAGAAATCGTGATTAAGGATCTGCATGCAGCCTGCTGCTAAAAATCAGAGAAAGCGCAGAAAAGAAAAGGGAAATCGCGCATTCCCCAGGTCCCCTACCCTGGTACGTTCATCATGAAGCCTCTGCAGCCTTCATGCTGAAGGAGTAAAGAACGGAGAGAAAAAGAAAAGAGGAACAAATCCTTTTGCTAGCAGCCCACGGCACACACACACAGCTAGACGTGTGCATCGCATTGCATGCAAGGCCACACCACACACACGCATGCTTGCCAGCTTCTCCTAAACCAATCAAACTCTTGAAACACCATCACACTCACCAGGCCGCCGGCGGCGGCATGGCGGAGCTGGCGTCGGGCGCCGTGGGGACGCTGCTGGGCGTGATCAACCACGAGGCGCTGAGGCTCGGGCGTGTCCGGCACGACGTGCAGTTCATCCAGGAGGAGATGGAGAGCATGGGCAGCTTCCTGGCGAACCTCTCCAGGAACAGGCGCGAGCATGACGAGCAGGTCCGCACCTGGATGAACCAGGTCCGGATCCTCGCCAACGACTGCAACAACTGCATTGACCTCTACCTCTACCGGGGGGACCCCGCGCTCCACCTGCCCAAGGAAGGACCCGGCCGCTACCTCTGGTGGGCTCCCTGGCTGCTGCGCAAGCTGCTTGCGCAGCATCGCGCCGCTGGCCAGCTGAGGGAGCTCAAGGACCGGGCACAAGACATCGGCAACCGCCGAATGAGATATGGCGTCGAGGTCAAAACGGAGTCATCATCTTCCGGGGCTGGGCAGCTAACGGAGCCATTGTTGTTGTCGGGCACACAAGACCATGAAGAAGAAGAAGAAGAAGAAGAAGACGATGACGACCAACATGGTGATGGTCCACTAAAGGTGTCCTTGTCCAGGACTAGTATGTGCATGGATAAGGAAGACTACTTTAGGAGGAGGCTAGACCACTGGATCGGATCGGTGGTGCAGGCGGGGGCGGAGGCGGAGGCAGAGGCAGAGGCAGATGCAACGAAGAAAGGCATAAAGTTGAATGCGGCGGGATCAACGGAACCGGCGGCCAGTTCAAAACCATTACTACCATCCATCGCCTTTGTAGTAAAGGAGGACGAGGACGCCGACCATCTTCTGTGTAAAGTCTTGGCGGTGGTAGAAGACCATTTCAAGAGGGCAAAGGGCGTCCAAGATAAGGTTGTCCCACCGGAAACCAAGGGCGCCGATGCCCTTACGCATGAAGATAAGGCGGTGCCACCGGAGATCAAGGACGCCAGCGCCCTTGCGAATGAAAATAAGGCAGTGCCACCGGAGACCAAGGACGCCGGCACCCTTGTGCATGAAGATAAGGCGGTTGTGCCACCAGAGACCAAGGACGCCGGCACTATCCGCACGAAGATAAGCCGGAGACCAAGGACGCGGGTGCTCTTGTGCATGAAGATGAGGCGGCTGTGCCACCGGAGACCAAGGCCGCCGGTGCCGTCGGAGAACAAGGACGCTGGCGCCCTCACGAACAAAGATAAACCTGTGCCACCGGAGACCAAGGACGACGTCGGCGCTCTTGCGCACAAAGATAAGGCGGTTGTGCCAACGGAGACCAAGGACGCCGTCGGCACTGTCGTGCACAAAGATAAGGCGGATTTGCCAGCGGAGATCAAGGAAGCCGGCGGCGCTCTAGCACACAAAGATAACACAGCTGTGCCAACAGAGACCAAGGACGCCGGCGGCGCTCTAGCGCACAAAGATACGCCAATGGAGACCAAGGACGCCGGGAACGTCGTTGTCTTTGTCGACGTCCCCGCGGTGCACTACAATAATGTATCGCTACGACCACACAAGATTCTCTGCTATATCCTGGCTGAGCTCGAGCTGCAGCAAGGCGTAGTATTTAATCGCAGAACAAGATGGGGTAATGACAAATACACAAGGAAGAAGATTCGTGAAATCGAGGACAAGATAACAGAAGTGGGTGTCGAGGAGAAGATCAATGGCATCGTAATATCCAATCTTGGGGATGGTAAAGATCAGCTGTGGGACCTGCAGGATATTTTGGACAATCTACATCTACAGGAAAAAATAGAAATCGGCAGTGAAGAATTGGGCCGACTCCTCCGGCTGCTTATCTACCACTCAACTAGTACTGCAGCTGCATCTGAAAAGGACAAAAAGATTAAATCCGGAGTAGCAGAGTTGTATGATGACATCATCAAGCAAACAACCAGGAACCTTAAACAGAAAATGGAAGAAGGCGGCTCAAGCTCAAAGCTGCAGGAGTCCGAATATGAACACATCTTGAAGACGGTGTTCCCAGAAACGAACACCAGCACCACCACTGCTGCCAATAGTCCTCATAGCACATTGGTCGACGATCAAATCCAAGAAATGGCCAGAAGGGTTACAGAACTGATACATGATGTCCGGGAATTAGACAAATCTGACAAGACGACCCCGGAAGCTGATTTTCACCAAGCCATAGAGAAGAAGAAGGAAGAAATCATAAAGCAGATTAGGAAGCAGCTCAAGTTCAAAATGATGGTGCAAAACATTAAAAAACGTTTGGAAGGTGATCAAAGGATCCTGGTCATACTCAAAGTTCATGACAAGCATGTGCCCTTATGGCAAGAGACCAGAAACAGCTTGATCTCCTTGGAGTTGGAGTGCCCCATCGCCGGTGCTGTGTTCGTGGTCACAAAGACCACTCAACAGGATTTTCCCTGTCCAAGCCGGATGGTCTGGATAGAATATTCTCTTGTTGGCCTCTACCTTGATAATGTGGTCCAGCATACAGGCCAGCATTTGGATTTTCCAGACACCCGCCAGATTCTTCGCAACATCTTGCGCGAGTGCGAGCAACATGAATTCTGCATGAAGATCTTTGCTCATGCATTGTACACCAAACCCAAGAGGAGCAGTGAAGAGTTGAGCATGCTGCACAGATCCTTGAGTGCACGTGACACACCAGAATCATTGCCCAGTATGATGTTGAAATTCTCCTACAGGGAGCTACCTAAAGACTACAGGTCCTGTTTGTTGTACCTCGCTATCTTCCCTCAAGGAGAACCCATCTGGCGGTCAACCTTGATAGGACGATGGGTTGCAGAAGGGCTGATAACCACCAAAGACTGGAGCTGGTCCTCTTCAGTGGTTCAAGCTGAGAAATGTTTTGATACGCTCGTCGCCCGGAGCCTTGTTTGTCCTGCTGGCATTGGTGCTACTGGAAAGGTCAAGAGTTGCACGGTGCATAAGCTAGTTTATGGATTCATTACCAAGATTGCCAAGAAGCAGCGCATTCTGCAGACGCGTCTGTCACGTCACTTGGCTCGTCACTTCTCCATATTCAGCGATGTCCGCCTCCGCAGCTCTGAAACAATCGAGGATTTCTTGAAAAAGTCATCTCAGTTCTACAAGCTCAAGGTGCTAGATCTAGAAGCCTGTCTTTGCTTCCAACACCAGTGCTACCTGAGGGACATATGCAAGAAGAAACTGATGCTCAAGTATCTCAGCTTAAGGGGAACGGATGTTACCAGGCTGCCCAGTGAAATCAACAATCTTCATGAGCTAGAGGTATTGGATATTCGGGACACCAAGATTCCTGCATATGAAACAAGAACTGTCTTGCTCCGAAAGCTGAAGCGTCTGTTGGCTGGTCAAAAGCTGAAGCGTGTGTTGGCTGGTGATGTTGATTCAAGTCCAAGCATTCCTACTGACTTCCCCAGTGTCCAGATGCCTGAGACGATAATAATAATGGAGCGTGTGGAGGTACCGTGCAATGTCAAGCCGAAGAATCGTCTGAAGCGTCTATTGCCTGGTCATGTTGATTCAAGTCATGCTGACTTCTCCAGTGTGCAGATCCCTGAGAAGGTCGAAAAAATGGAGGGTCTGGAGGTATTGTCCAATGTCAAGCCAAAGAATCATCAAGACTTGAAAGACATTGGAGGTCTAAATGAGCTGAAGAAGCTCGGTGTGGTTATCAATAAGGAGAGTGACCTACAGCCATTGCTTAAATCAATCAATGATCTCCTAAAACAGTCCCTCTGTTTTCTGTCAATTACTCTTGACATAACCATATACAAGGGCCCTGTAGTAGAGCGGAGTCTGAAAAACAAACCCAAGGATCTTGAGAGCCTAACTATCAATGGAAGCAAAAAGTTCCCCGAGGATATCAAAAGCACTAGCACACAAATGGGGATGCTTCTTGAATCATTGACCGAAAATGGAAATCAACTTGCCAAGGTAACTCTAAGTTGCACTTTTCTAAGCCAGGAACATCTGAAGGTCCTTGCCAGGCTTGAGAACTTGCGTTGCGTCAAGCTTCGACACAACGCGTGCAATAAGAGCAAGCTCATATTCAACAATGGTGAATTCAAAAATCTCAACAAATTTCTTGTTGAGGGAAACAACATGACTGAAATCACATTTGATAATGAAGCTGCTAGTAACCTTGAGAAGATCGTTTTGTCCACCACCAACATAGTCTCTATCAGTGGAGTCAGCTGCCTTCAAAAATTGGAGGAGCTCGAACTGAACAACATCAAGAACAAGGGCGTGTTGCATTCATTACTTGTCAATGCCAAACACATAACCAGGGTGACTCTTCGTGATACATTGCTGGAACAAGGTGATGTGGAAATCCTCGCCCGCAAACGAAAGATGCGCTACCTAGCGCTCTTGGGGAAGTTTTATAATGGAAGTCATATGATCTTCAAAGATGAATTCCAAAATCTCAACCTTCTTATTGTCGACTCCTCTAACATCACTGAGATAAGCTTCACCAACAGATCCTCTCCTAATCTTGAGAAGATCGTCTGGTCATTCAAGGAAATTGTTTCTCTGTCCGGAATTGACAAACTTCCTGCATTAAAGGAGCTGGAGTTGAATGGTGACAGTGTCCCTAATAAGGTGGAAGAAGACATTAAAAAACTGAAGAGTAGTCTTGACTACAAACACAGGGATAATCCAGAAGATCAAGAATAAAATACAAGAGAACTGGATGGTGCTACAAGATGCCCATCCTTGTGGAAGGCGAAGGATTGGTGCTGGAGGAACTGAAGGCCTTCCCGTTACTTCTTCCGTTCATCATCAATTCCTGCCATGGTATGTGTTTGTGTGTGCTCGTGTGGTTTGCCATTGTGTGTTTGTGTCTACCGAGTGTGCATTTGTGTTCTGGTTGTGCATATTGATTTGAGTGGTGTGGGTGTGGGTGTGGATGTATCCACCCAGTTACTTGTTCTGCTTGTGTGCCTTGTGATTGTGGTTGAGCGTAGTGGTTGTGCATATGCTCACGGGTCTGGATTTGTGTGGCTTTCCTCTGGTCATTATGGTTTCATGTAATAAGTGCGATGCTTCTACGCACATGTGACTTCTTATTAATATATACTGTTTTGTGCTATATCATCTGCTTTGGCTGGGTGCTACAATGATGAACTCGTGTATGTCAAATGTGTATACATAACGCAGCTACTAGCTGCAATATCAGCAGCAGCTAATTCTAGCCCTCGAGGCGGAGTTTTATGCAGATCAGAGGTTTCTCAGATATTTGTCCTTCAATAAACAAAGCCGTCAAGGGCTAGTCTTGGTCATTCTCTTTTAAAAATAAATATGGACATTGACCTGTCACTTACTGTGATTTGATTTCTCATACTTTGTGCTCTTTTTTTAAACACAAAATTAATGAACTTTGTGTTCTTGATGTTTTGATGAAACTAACTAATCTACCTTAATGTATTTTCATGATAATTAGTTAGCTTTTTATTTGGTTTATCATGCAACCAAACGAGTAAAATCGAGTTTTATTTGGTTTTAAATACAATGAATTATATGTCACTGTACAATAATGTGCTTCCATGATTAAGGAAATTTGCTTGGAATAAGAGTTTCTTCCAACGAAATAATATGTTTGCATCAAAATTAAAATATACATCCAGTAACACAACTGCACATGCTACACTTAAATTGAGATATGCTTTATAGCTCTTGTGGAATAGAGAATTTGCATACATAGAGAAATACTTTATTTGGTAACGTGTACCTCAAATTATGCATCAAATACTAGTTTGGCACCAGTGAGGAAATAGGAGAGACATGACACTCAAGTTGTCGTGGAGAACCACACATATCTACTTATGTTGCCATCAAGGAGTCAGTTATCCCAACTCTAGTGAGCTCCACTAATCACAAACTCCTCCAGTATTAAGTTCATCCTAAAAAATTCTCTACACGCAATATATAAGTTAAGAAGCACGGTTTAGTGATCTAGTCCTCTATACATAAAAAGCGCACATAAGATATGACCTAGAAATCATGAATGCTCTGAATCACTAAAATATTGCTAGCACGACATACACGAGACATTAGACTTAGTAGCAAAAGGAACACTGTAAGCAAGACAGGTTTATAATGAAGCATAGAAGCTACATAGGTTTTCTAAATGCATACGGAAGAAGAAATAAACAACTCATGCAACAGATGGATATTGACCCTTTGCATCATATATAATAAATGTATGACGCAGGAGGCATTTTTTGAACCAAAATAGTTCTCCAGCGGAAACACATTTATCGAAATAGTTTCTAGCGTCTATCAGCTATGGGATGAAACAACAGATGGACGATGCTGAGATGGTGCGGCGATTTCTTTGTATCGGAGGTACGATACAAATAGTTTACCATAACCGGCCCTGGCTGAGAAATATATTTGCACATCCCTATGTAGCTCCAAAGTACATCGTTAATTTTGGGATCCTTGCACCCATAGTCTGACAGTAACCTCTCATTCTTGCTCTCCATCACTATGGTACCGTGTCGAATCAGACATAAGTGTCATGCCTGGTATAGTAGAGGCCATGCTCGATCTTCTATGAAACAGAGCGCAGGTGCTCGAGTTCAGTTTTTACAGCATCTAGGATTCTTACTGGTCTAGGCTCCAGGTGGGGGAAACGAGAAACTAGCTACCATGTCTGTCAAGTCAACAGCTTACAGTTGCGAAGGTAAAACCTCAGACAGGAAAACGATATCCTAGCGAAAGTATCAGGAAGCTTAGTTTGTCAAGTTCTTGCGTATGGAGAGAGATTTTTTTTTGGCGAATTATATGGTTAGAGATCTAGATACTTCTGTTTTAAGTTGTTTACTTGTGATGAGATTTGACCTGAACATATATCATGAGCGATCTGTTCTATATGCCTTGTCAAGGTACCATCGATCTCATATTCATTCGACTTCGTCTGGTGATCGACTGCCTGTGATCACGGAATGCTTGAATAGTTCTCGTCTTCTGTAGGCCATTGGATGATTGGAGAGGCCGGTCGTTGCCAGTGAGCTACATTACAAGACCTCTCTCTTAGAGCATCTCCAACAGCAGCGCTATATAAGCAGCACGCACAAAAAATCGCCAATTTAGCGCGCGCGGGGCTAAAAGTGGTGCTCCAACAGAGGCTCTATAAGCCAGCGCGCTGCAAAAACCGTCCAGCGCGCTGGACGAAGCTGGACATATTGCGCCATATTTGGTGCGCGGCGTACAGCGCGCTGAGCAATCTGGAGCTATATTTTAGCGCACTATATTTTAGCGCGTCTGGTGAAGCAAAACACCCGAGCGGCGCACTAAAACGGTATTTTGGCGCTGGAAATTTTTTTTAGGGCGCGGACGCGTAGTGCGTCTGTTGGAGATGCTCTTAAGCATTCGTACAAAAATGTGAGGAGAGTATGCTGTCAGTTTCTACAAAGCACAACATTTAACCTGAAACTCTCATACGCGCGGTCACAACATTCAACAAAACAGTATCATCAATTCCCCTAATATACTGTGTTTTGTTTTACAGGATCTAAGCAACTCTTTATCTAAAAAAAAAAAATCTAAGCAACAACACGGCCTGAAACTCGAGCTACATAAACTCCACCTCTGCATCCTTGTACAGAAGAAGCCCGCGGTAAGAAACTCATCAAAACTAAACAAGAGAATACTTTTTACTTTTTATCAGGAAAAGGTAGTAGAACCGGTTCTTTCTTCTAGTCCCAGTTTTCCCCCTATACACACGGTTAATAAACTTATCAGGTTAGCATCATGCGCCACAGCCGTCAGGGAGCCGCTGATCCGTCCGTGACGTCTTGCGCCGGAATGTTGAGATCTGGCAGCACGAAGCCGCTCGCTTGCCGCCGCTCCTCCTCTTCTGACCCAATCCTCTTCCGCTTGCTCGAGGAGGAACGCTCTAGCCTTGTCTGCAAAATTGGTCAAAGGAAAAACGTTATTACAGAGTTCAGAAACGAACAGTGTTTCAATTCGGCTATAACAAACCATCCCAAATCGACACCGACAGCAACATACATGGCTCTGAAAACCTGAATGAAATTCAGATACGGAGTCCCTATCAGCATGGACATCATGTCCTGCAATTCTACGGCATTCATGAAAACAGAGGCACGGTGAAACGCGTGATGTACTAGTACCAATTAGTAGTAGCTTATATTAGCAGGTCCAGGGTGTTAGCCATCACACTGGCCGGCCCTAGATAGCATGCACAACCCGCTTACCTGCCCTGATCATGCCATTCCATTCAGTTAGTTGGTTGGCCTAAAACTATAGTAGTAGCCACTACACTACAGCCCGTTGAGCTGGGGTGACACTGCACAGTGCTAGCAGTAGTACCAAATTACAGGTTACCCGGACCAGCAACAGGGCTAGATTGATAGTACACCGTGCAACTCCATTTATAATTATGGAAGGACATTACAGCTGCAATCATCACAGCACCAGTTTCTAAACATCACAGCATCAATTCAAATCGCAGTGTACAAATTACTTGAATCAATCTTCAGTTCACATTACACCTGCAATCATCACAGCACCATATTGAGCAAGTAATGCCATGGAGTGAAAATAAGTTGCAAACTTCAGTGGAAAGAATATACAAATCGGCAAATAGTACCATTAAGAACCATCCTCGTCAGCGACTTATCTTTTGGATGACTTGTAGTAGGTGTCATACACAGCAGGGCAGCAACATATGTGCTAAACGGAACGAACAACGACTTTGATCCATTCTGCAGCATAAGAAACATAAGTTAACATCAGAATATGTAGCCACAGACACAAATATAGATGCAAATAAGAGTAACATGGTCCAAACTTAGGACGTAAATAAAATGTCACCTTAGGCTCCTACCAAGGAAGATGGTGTGGATTAGGATTATGTGGCAATGACCATATATCACGAGTATTGCAAGTCCTAGGTAATCTCAAAATAATATTATGGTTCGAACAGTATTTGATGTCTCGTATAGCAAACACAAACATAAGGTAAGCAATCAATTCTCAAGAGATTTTGGTACAATCAAACACAATAAACAACATATGGTCTGAAATATAGATCAAACATTCATCAATCATCCAATCCAAGCACACCAAATCGTGAAATCGGAAGAGAAACCAAATTGGAAAACTCACCTGATGAGGCTGCCTCGTAGTGGATGGAAGGGTCGGTTCCGGGTCAGTAGATGGCAGTGGTTCCAATCGCCCCACCTGCTCTCCCTTGGGAACAACGAGACTGACATCGCACTCGCCGGCTGCACGTGATGATTTGCTCGCCTGAAAGTTATTCACTGTCAAGCCTGAGTTCCCCACACTGTAAACTTATGATATCAGTCAATCAAAATACAGTGGTGTGGCTTCTCAAGGGCAACTTCAATGGTTAGGTGTAGTGATGCCACCCGGATCATCTGATCTGCAAGCGTGCAATGTTCTATTCTTAGATCAATGAACACGGCACACCAACCCAAACCACCGGAATTAAGGTCTTTGCTGGCGAGCGGGCCCGCGAGGATTGTACACGTGTCCACTACCAAATGGCCGAGACACGCCGTACGCCATGTCCGGCCAATCACGTGGACCGCTCGCTCGCTCGCGCCTTCCTTCTCGTTCTTCTCCGAACACCGGACGCCGACCCAGCCGGTTTGACCTCCAGCGAATATGATGGGCCCCGCTGCCTCGGTGCCACCACAACCGAACCCGGGTGGGAGGATAAAAACCAAACGCACGCGCAAGCAATGGAGGATAAGGGCCAGGCGAAATGACGAGATTACCCACGTAGGCTGTGAGACCGGTCCATGGCCCGTGGACAGTTCCGGTCGCGTGAACTGTAGGAGAAGGAGTCGAGTCCGTCAGTCAACCACGCCACCGGATGTGGAATGGTGACGCTGCTGCTATCCACATCGGCTGGGTTTTTTTTTGTATCCGCATCCGCTAGATAAGAATTGGGAAATCATTTTCAAGGTGTGCCACTCCAGAGTCCAGAGCGGACACCTAATCGAGACTGTTCGGAGATATGTGGAACACTAGTTGAGATATTAAAACAAAAGAGAAGAAAAAAAGAAGTAAGATTTCTAGAGTTTTACGAAGAAATTCACTGAAAAATTAACCGTGCATCTGGTCGGCCGGTAAAAGTCGGCAAAAGAGATGATGAGAGTAGAGAAAAGGTCGCGCGAGCCAACGAAAAGCGGGCGAGGTGAGGTGAGCGAGAGGAAAAGCGATGTTTCATCCACAAGTCATCCGCTTGCCGTCTCGGTGGTGACACGGTGGTGGTCGAGGGGCAGTTTCGTCAGACCGGTGCACGCAACCGAAAGCAAGCAGGCAGCCAACCAGGAGAAAGGAGAAGACTGCAGAGGGTGGAGAAGAAGATGTGGACTTTGTTCATAATAAAATATGGGTTCAAGTTTTAAAATAAAACTACCAGAACTCCCACTCAAAACGAACATCCCCGCATTGTTTTAGTGATTACACGATACTAATCCATTATACTACCCCCGATCTTCATGGCCGATAGCACAACTTCAAAAGTAGACATCGCTTATGTCAATCACAACAACTATGTGACTCGTGCTTAACCTTTCGGTCACTGTGTTCCGAGGCCATGTCTGTAAATGCTAAAGGGAAAATACTATATGGTATTTTTAGAGGGATCATCTTATATTACTACTGCCTTGTAGCTACTATATATATAAAACATTTACATATATATATACACAATATAAGATGCACTCAGGAACATCAAATGTAATGCGACATGATATGGTCCTTGCGCCGATGGTCTTTTTCGCGCCCACAGTTTATAAACAATTTACTAAACTTACCTTGACCATATCATATTACCCCTGCAAAATAAATTTAGACGCTTTCTACTTTATCTTCTGCATGTTTTACGTGGCTTCTAGGGGCTTTCGTAAACAGAACCGCTTCATACCTACGAACCTACAACCACAACAACGATCTGCCAATTGTATGTTTTTTTATCCCTTTCGGGCCCTCCATTGAAAATGCAAAGGCCATCTATTGAGAGAGAGACAGACACCAGTCAGCCACAAATACGGTACAAGCCGTATGTCAGGTGTGAAACCAGTCTCACATAAGCGTACGCGTAAAGTCGGTCCGGGCCGCTTCATCAACTCAATGCCGACAGCAAAAGCAAGTGCACACGAGAGGGTAACAACTATTAGAACGATGCCCTCATAAACATGAGTTCTAAAAACCACACAGCTATATCTACGCATAGACCGGCTCTGATACCACTGAAGTGGATCGTAGGCAGAAAATAAATTTTTTCCTAACAACGATAACCTTAAACTAGCCAGAATCTATTACTATGCAGATATACTATGACGGAGGAGATCGGTGTACATACCCTTATAGACCGAAAACGGGGATTACGCTCCCGCACAAGCGTTGTTGATGAAGCCGACGACGCCGACCTCAAGTTTGTGTAGAGGAAGAAGACGCACTTCCAGTGCCACACGTGTAGCACCTCGTAGCTCTGCACATGTACGGTGTAGACGACGACCTCCGGGCTCCAGATCCAGCGAAGCAGCGAGAGCGGAGACTTGGACCCAGCAGCACGGTGGTGTGCGTATGGTGGAGAAACTTCTCTCCTCGTACGCAGCTACAGAAACGGAACCACTCTCAAGGTAGGAGAGAAGAAGAAGGAGATGAGATGAATTCTAGGCAAATGGCGCACCCCTATATAAAGGAGGAGGAGGGCTGCCACCCTCGGTGGCTTAGCCATGTGGGACTAAACCCCACATGGTGCGCCGGCCCTGGTGGGCCTGATTCGGCCCAGCCAGGCCGGCCGGCCCCTCCCCCTTTTTTCCTTTGGGGGTTTTCCCCTAATGGGCCTCTAAGGCACATCTAGGTGGAAATGCCTTTAAAATTTGAAATAAAAAAATAAATTTAATCATTAGTTACACTAATTAATATTAAATACATATTATTTAATTTAGTCGTGCTCCGAAACTTATTCTGTTACCCTCCGATCATCATCGACATGTCCTGGAACACTTCCGGTGTTCTCCTGAAGTTTCTCCTAATATCCAATCTTTATAAAACCGCCGCCTACCCTTAAGTGTGCCACCCTACGGTTCGGGATCACTCCAGACATGATCGAGACACGTTCTCCGATCAATGACTATCAGTGGTGGCTGGACTACCGTGATAGCCCCTGTGCGTCCACGAATGTCTTTTTATCGTTTGAACCTTAGACGTCCAGTTTCAACCTTTTGCCTAGCGATACTTAGATTGTCCGAGACTCGTTCTCCGGTATCACGATTACCGAGCTTGATCTCGTCACTGGACAATTCTATCTTTACTCGTCTGTGATATTACATCCCCGTGACCTAATCACATGCTTGCAAACTTATTGATGTAATCTCACCGAGTGGGACCAGAGTATCTATCATGCTACGTGGATTGGCAAATCCCACTCTTGATCATTCGCCTCGACCACTTCCTTCGGATACCCGAAAGGGACACCTTTATTGTCACGCTAGATAAGACATGACGTTTGATGCAATCAAAGCACCTTCGAGAAGCAACGATTAAATACGATCTCACGGTCAAAGGTATGAACACTACGTTTCTATATATCTTGAGTGTGTGTCCATCACATCATTCACCTAATGGCATGACTCCATTGTCAATTGGCATATATGTCCATGATCAGGAAACGTTGATCATCGGTTGCCCAATGGACTAGTTAAGAGTCTACTAGGGACCTGGTTGTTTACATACCACACGTGCAATAATGTTTTCGCTTAATACAGTTATAGCATGGTACAAAACTTATTACGAACAATTGAGATATGACAAATAAAATATCTTTATTAATTGCCTCTAGGGCATATCTCCAACAAAATCATCAAGAGTTGTACCGGGGTTTCCGTTGACGGCGGCCACGAGGGAGTTGTAGGAGCTTCCGAGACCGTGGATGAGGTATCCGATGAACTCGTCATCCTCGAGAGGCTTCCCGGCTGCAGCGAGCTCGGAGGCAAACCCCTTCATCTTGGTGATGTACTGGTCTGCAGTCATGTCGGGCTTCTTTTTGGTGTCGTTGAGAGCGGAGCGAAGATGCTGAACCTTCGTCCTTGAGGCTGCAGAGAACATGGAGTTTATGGTAGCCACACCTCAGCGGTGGACTCCATCCCGAGCACATGTGAGAGAATGTCGGGGGAGAGCGAGTTCAACAGGAACCGCAGGACTTGCTGATCCCGTGAGAGCCAAGCCAGGTAAGCGGGGTTCTGCACGGTGACCGTCTTCTTCTCGCTGTCTTTGGTGTCGATGGTCTTGACCGGTGCACATTCCGACCCATCAAGGAGTCCCATCACATTCGCGCCACGGAACACAGGGAGGACAAGCGCTTTCCACAGCAGGAAGTTGCCGCGAGTCAAGTGTTGACTCGGAGGCACCCCAAGAGCAGCGGCCAGTGACTAGCTTGACGAAGAAGAACTCATGGCGACAGGGTTTTGGCGGTGGCGGCGGTAGAGGATCTACAGCGGCGGCGGTAGAGGTTTGTTGGTTTTCTGTTTGTGTCGGGCGGCGGCGGCAGTAGAGATCTACAGCGGCGGCGGCGGCTTTTGTTTTTGGACGTAGGGTTTTGGGTTTTGGCGCGGCGGTGGCTTCCGAGAGCAATGGCGGCGAGGTGTTTTGGTTTTGGCTTGAGGAGGCGGCGGCAATAGGTCTTGAGAGGGCGGCGGCGGCCAGGGAAGATGGCGGCGGCAGCAGGTTTTTGGCAGCTAGGTCATCGCGGAAAAGGAGTGCTCTGATACTATATTGAAGTTAGGGTTTTGGGGGAATCGACCATACCTCGTTGGCGGCGTCGTATGCGTGTTATATAGGATGGAAACAACCTCCATCGGGGTATTACAAAGGGGTACGGTATAAGGGTGGAACCAAGCAACGCGACCTGAAACTCGAGCTACATAAACTCCACCTCTGCATCGTTTGTACAGAAGAAGTGCGTTGTGAGAAAACTCATCAAAACTAAACAGGAGAAAACTTTTTATCATACAAGGCAGTAAACCACGGAAACTGTTTCTGACTCCCGAGCTCTAGGGCTCCCTCTGTTTAAAAAAATTCGAAAGTCACATTTGTGAGTTTCAAAAAATTATGAAAAAAATCCGGATGTAGGTAATGATGTATCCCACAAACGTGCCAAATTTCAATTTAAAATACTTTATATTATGGGATTCACAAAAATAACAAAATCTGATAAAAACTGTAGATTCAAAAGTATGCATACTTAGATCCACACTTTTTTTTGTGTAGCTCAAAATACAAAGTATCTAGAGTTGATATTTTGCACGTTCATGGGATATACGATTGGGTAAAACCAGATTTTTTTTCAAATTTTTTTGAAACACATAAATATGATTTTCGAATTTCTTACATTGGAGGGAGCACTGGACCTCGGGAAGTCGGGAGTCAAAAATCTCCACTCAGTAAACCGGTTCTTTCTTCTAGTCCCAGTTTCCCCCCTATACACGGTTAGCGTCAGGCGCCACAACCGGAAACGGTCTGGATATCGGAGCATCAAGGAGCCGCTGCTTTCGCTGATCCGTCGGCGACATCCTGTGGTGGGATGTTGAGATCTCGCAGCACGGAGCTGCTCGTGTGCCGCTGCTCCTCCTCATCAGACCCGACCCTCCTCCAAGTCCTCGAGGAAGTAGAATGCTCCAACCTTGTCCACAAAATTGGTAAAAGGATAACGTTACCACATATAGCATAAGCGATCTGTTCTATACGCCTTGTCAAGATACCATCAGTCTCATTCCACTATGTTGTGGTCATATGATCGAGTAATGTCTTGAGCCTTGGTACGAAATGTAAACAGAGTATAATGTCAGTTTCTACAAAGCACAACACTTAAGCTGAAACTCTCACACACGGTCACAACATTGAACAAAACAGTATCAACAATTCCCCTAACGTACTATGTTTTGTTTTACAGGAACCAAGCAACACGGCCTGAAACTCAGAGCTACATAAACTCCACCTCTGCATCTTTGGTACAGAAGAAGCGCGTTAAAAAAAATCAAAACTAAACAAGAGAAAACTTTTTATCAGGCAAGGCAGTAAAACCAGCTCTTTCTTCCAGTCCCAGTTTCCTCCCTATACACGGTTAATAAACTTATCAGGTTAGAATCATGCGCCAGCGCCAGCGCCGGAAACGTTCTGGATCCCAGAGCCAGCCGTCAGGGAGCCGCCGCCGGCACCAATCCGTCGGCGACGTCCTGCGCCGGGATGTTGAGATCTGGCAGCACGAAGCCGCTGGTTTGCCGCCGCTGCTCCTCTTCGGACCCGATCCTCTTCCGCTTGCTTGAGGACGAAGAATGCTCCAACCTTGTCTGCAAGATTGGTAAAAAAGGATAACGTTACCACATACGTTCAGATACGAACAACGTTTGAATTCAGCTAACAAACCACACCGACAGCGACAGACAAGCCTCTTAAACCTGAAGGGAAATTCAGATACGGAGTCCCTGTCCCAGAACGGCATTTCCTGCCATCCTACGGCATTCATGAAGACAGGCACGGTGAAACGCGTGATGTACTAGTACCAATTAGTAGTAGTTGCATGCTCCTACTTATATTAGCAGGTCCAGGGTGTTGGCCATCACACTGGCCGGCCCTAGATAGCATGCACAACCCGCCCTGATCATGCCATTCCAGACAAAAACAGGGACCATTCAGTTAGTTGGTTGGCC
This sequence comes from Poa pratensis, assembly GCA_947311845.1. NCBI lineage: Eukaryota > Viridiplantae > Streptophyta > Magnoliopsida > Poales > Poaceae > Poa > Poa pratensis. The sequence continues at coordinate 3,935,425 of CAMZMU010000080.1, read as the reverse complement.
TAAATACTCGATATAGTAGTAGCCACTACACTACAGCACGTTGAGCTGGGGTGACACTGCACAGTGCTAGCAGTAGTACCAAATTACAGGTTACCCGGACCAGCACCAGGGCTAGATTGATAGTACACCGTGCAACTCCATTTATAATTGTGGAAGGCACGCAGGGCATTGAAGGAGGCCACGGGATCGCCATGTCCGGGGTTTGGGTTGGTGGCGCGTGCTACAGGTAGGAGACTGGCAACTTGCCATTCCTTATTTATTGGGAAAGATTCTTCACAGTGAAAAGGAAGCAGGCGTATACAGTGCAAGGCGTGAGCATCCATTTGCACACTGACCTGCCTGCGTGAATGCACGATCCCCATATCAAATGACAAAGGAAGCTGGTGGTCGACAGGAGCTTCCATTTTCTACCCCATGTTGGTTCAGACTTCAGACAGGCAGTGAAGGAGCAGCTGCCATTGATACGGAAGTAAACGCGCATCTCTCAGTTGATGACACCACAGATGTTTCAAGTCTCTGCAAGTAGGCACGCACGACGGCCACACGCACAGCGGAAGTCGGTTCTTGAGAGGGACGTGAATGCAAAAAAGAGAGAGAAATAAGACGACGACGAGGGAAATCGACATTCTAACCGGCCTAAATTTTTTTTTTTTGTTATTTTGGAACGGAGAAACCGCCTAAATCTTATCTCAACAGCACCGGTCACAGTCCGTTCTCCTCGGGACAGCAACAACAAGAAGGTGGTTGAGAGGGACGTGTGTGTGAAAACCAAAGGGGCCACCATGAACCGTAGAACTAAGGCAACTAGGGGGCCCACTGCCGCTGCACTGGGAGGCTCAGTCGATATTTTGCCGGCCAATTGACACTTCACTTGTGGCCGAAGGCAGCTAGCTAGCACTCGAGGCGTACCAAATGGGTAACCGATTTTCTTTCTATCTTCGTGCTTATTATTGCGCACTCGATCAAGTCCGAGATAATCTGGAAGCATGTATATGTACAATGGTGTGCGTACGAAGACTGACCTCTAGCGTGCCGTTCTCCTCGGACAGCACCGTGCAAGCTCTCCGCAACGACTGCATCTCCTGTTTTGTTTCACAGACCAGGCGTGAGAACATGAGATGAAATCAGCCACAGCCTCGATGTGTCGGAAAATAGAGCAATTCGTTTCTAAAGAAGATATAATAATTCGTGTAAGAAAGATCTGAGTGAGTGGATCACCTCGCGAAGGCCGTCGTTCTCGGCTGCCAGGGACCGCACCAGCAGCTGGACCTCCGGGAGCCTCTGCAGATCACAAGAGCGTAATAAAGTAAGTTCAAGTCAAATAATCAACTCGATTGATCAAACATTTATCTTTCTTTTGTCTATGTGAATGTTGGCTATCTTTTTCACTGGACATTACAGGACCGACCATCACTACTCCATCAGGGTGGTGATGAGATGCCGACGGATCTTTTGGGCAGGCGGCTTTTGCCCTTTGGATACCATATCATGCCATGCATGCACGCACTTTCGTTTGCATCGGCTCGATCTGCTTGACCTGTTTTGCTGCCTTCCAGTGCCAGTGGGTGCACCAGCCGCTTTATTCCAGGCTAAGCTAGCTACTGAATAAAAACACTTAAAAATGCCACCACTCCAGCTACTGCAACAGCCTATCTCCAACGACTGATTCTGTCTCAGTGGACCGTGCTGCCTACTCAAGTTTGACACTCAAATTAAGGCTGCTGCGAGGGTGAGGAGTTGAGCGTGGGGCTTACCATTTTCTTCCGCGAACGCTGTCCGGCTGGCCGGGGCGGCGTCACCGGCACCGGCAGAGTAGACGGCCGCCGTCCACCGACGAGTCCTCTCACCTGCAGCACGACAAACAGAACGAGATCAGTCGGGCAATTCTTCAGTTAGCTACTAGAAGGAGGCAGGATTAGCTAGAGCCCAACCAGCAGCACCGGTCCAACCGAACGCACAGCACAGCAGGTGAGCGAGCTAGGGTGGAGATGGAAGAAAGCAACAGCAGGGGTCGCGTGTTCTTTATTTAAAAAAGAGGGAGATTCCAGGTAGAGGTAGGGAAAGATGGAAGGAAGGAATGATGAGGGGGGGGATGAAGCCAAACTAACTCCCCACCAAGAACGCACCGGCCAGCATTAGCTTGCAGCAATCACGTGAAACGCATTACGAATTTTGAATCGATGGACAGTACAGTACACTAATAACACGAACTCTACCCCTAGTCACCTGTTTAGGACAATGACAGGTGGGCCGGCCTAACCGAAATCATGGTCTTTGCTGGCGAGTGGGCCCGCGTGGATTGTACACGTGTCCGCTACCAAATGGCCGAGACACGCCGTACGCCGTGTCCGGCTAATCACGTGGACCGAGCCTTCCTTCTCGTTCTTCTCCGACCACCAGACGCCGACGCAGCCGGGGTTTGACCTCCAGCCAGTATGGCGGGCCCCGCCGCCGCGGTGGTGCCACCACAACCGAATGAGAAAACAATGGATACGCACGCACACGCGCCGGAGGATAAGGGCCGTGAGAAAAGACCAGATTGCCCAGTGGGGCAGCTCGGAATTGCCAAGTTGAACCCGAAGGAGTCGAGTCCGTCAGTCAACCACGCCACCGTATGTGGAATGGTGACGCTGCTGCTATCCACATCCGCCAGATTTTTTTTCTTTTGTATCCGCATCCGCGAGATAAGAATTGGGAAATCATTTTCGGTGTGTGCCACTCCAGAATCCAGAGCGGACACCCAATAAACACTGTTCTGAGAACGAAGGCTAGAGATCAGATCTGTGGGACACTATTTAAGATTTTTGTAAAAAAAAATTGAAGATATGTCGAGAGGAAATTTTTACTAACAAGTTAACAGGAAATTTAACCATCGAGAAGTAAAGTCGGCAAAAGAGATAATGAGACGGGAGAAAAGGTCGCGCGAGCCAACAAAAAGCGGGCGAGGCGAGGCGGTGAGGTGAGCGAGAGGAAAAGCGATGTTTCATCCACAAGTCATCCGCCTGCCGTCTCGGTGGTGACACGGTGCTGGAGAGGGGCAGTTTCGTCAGACCGGTGCACGCAACCGAAAGCAAGCAGGCGGCCAACCAGGAGAAAGGACAGGTGCGGCGGAGACGAAACCAGGAAGACAGCACGCACGCGCTCACGTACCTTGGCCGAGGAAGAAGCCGGGGCGGCAGCAGCCGTGGTGCTGGGTACGGCATGCGCGCGGGAGACCGCCGGTGCCGGTGGCGAGCAGAAGGCGCCGTCCTCGCCGCCGCTGGTGGACGCGCCGGAGCCACCGCTGTAGTCGAGCGGGGACGCGGGGCTGCCCCGCGCCCACCTCCCCTTCGCGCCGGACCTGGAGCCCGACGGCGAGCGGCGCCTCGACGCCCTCGACCGCTTCCCCCGCGTCACCGCCGGCCAGGCCTTCTCCTCCTCCTTGGTCGTCCCTCCTCCGTGGGCTTCAGACAACGGAGGGCCTCTCCATGGCGGCGTCCACCCGGCGAGGTCGCCCGCGCGCAGCGAGCAGATGATGCCCGCCGCCTCCTCCTCCGCCGCCACGGCTCCGCGCGCCTCGCCCTCGTCCATGGCGCCGTACGTCCGGCCGGCGGTTCGGTGGCAGCTGGAAGAAAGGGGAGCGGAGGCGTGGTGGAGGAGAGAGAGGAGGAGGTAGGCGAGGGGGAAGGTGGAGTGGAAATGAGGGGGGCGTGCGTGGAGGCGAACCAACGCCACGGCGTGGCGCCTTTTAAATGCCTCCGAATTAACTAAAACTAAAATACTCCCCGACCCCACCTACAGCTACGCGCCACGTCCTCCCCGCATGACACTGCTGAACAGAGGCTGACTGCTGGGACCTGCGCTATGGCCCGGGCGTGTGGTGTATTCTGGCTTTGGGCTTGACGCTGACCCGGTGGTGCCTTCACCGACCGGTACTGTGCAACTGTGTGCAAATGGCGGTGTTGCCCCTGGTGGGGCTGCGATGTCAGTGGGTGAGCAAGGCAGGGGTGGTCTGGTAATCTTGAGGCGTAGGACGCAAGGTTTAGCTGGACTGCTGTGCTTGGAAGAGGTGGTGGCAGTGGAGGCCTTGTGTCTCTCCGTGACGATAGGCGACCTACTTGTCTCCACGCTGTGAATGGTGCGGGTGCATATGGGCATTTTGGTTTGGGTTTTGATTCGGTATTGATTGGGTCGGGTTGAAATGGGTTCTACAACAAAACGGTCTGCCCCCAACGCCATCGATGACCTCGCCGCGCTGCACTGGCTCCCCTGCGCGGCGGCCGTCAACGACCACGCCACCCTGGACTTGCGCGGTTGCGCCCCTGCGCCACGGCCGCCGACGACCTCGCCACGCTACATTGGCTCCTCTGCGCCGCCACCGTCGACGATCTTGCCCCTTGATAACCCCCAAGAGCAGGGGATCACTGTAGCACCTCTCAATGTGGAAGTAGGGTATCGATCCGCAGGAGCAAGAAGGAAAAGTTATCTATTCCCTACAACTAAAGTGTCACAAGTTTTAGTTGATTATGCACTAAACAAGTTTAAGGAACGAGATGGTTGATTTAATGGATGGAAGTTTAATGTAACAAAACAAGAATGTAAAAGTGTCCCAATCCTCTTCAATGCAAGAGGACAAGACAAAGGTTTTCTCTTATAGGAACAATGGACATGGGTTCATGGGTTCACTTAATCCTCTCTCTCTCATCTACGGTGATTATCATGTTATAGATAAAGTACACACAATTGTCATGTTTTAATGGTAGCTTTTATGACGGCTATATGTCCTAAAACACATAGTTGAAAGAAGTACTCATTTGTGTTGCTAGGTCACCCTCGTAAGGCTAGCGTGGTTGCTCTCACTCCCACATCATACTCTTCCTTTTTACCCCCAGATAAAGGATGTTGGGCTGTATTTCACATGTCACTCAATACATATGCCGTTGTCACATCGGCCATCCCGTACCTACATACATCATACTTCATAATGGACAATATTCTAAACACTAGTGCAATGATTCATATTTCGTGTGCATGACCACATCTCTCTCATCTATCCACACTTGGTGGTGTCAATCACCTCATGACAAGGATAAACAAGGCATTATGCATAAATCAAACCATCACATGTATCATAGAATATCTCCAAAGTATGACAAATCATAAAAGCTCCAACACAACGGTAAATGTATAACAAATCATCTCATACCACAATATCCACCATAAGAATTACATAGATAGATCCATACTTATGCAAAGCACATCATATGGACTCCAACAATGATCATACATAGAGAGATTAGATCAAGTTACCACCACAAACCCAAAGTCCAGGGGGTGGACTACTCCCCCTTCATCATGGAGACGGTGGAGAAGTCGTTGGAGAAGATGGAGAGGTTGATGAAGAGGTGCAGCCCGGAGTGGAGGCGGCGACCCGCAGCAGCCCACGGTGGCGGCGGCTGCCCTTGGTGATGAGGATGGTGTGGAGGAGGTTCTCCTCCCCCAGACGGCTGCCTGGGAGGAGGAAAATTCGTGGTCTTGGGTGCCTCTCACGACTTCTATAGACTCTCGGATTTCCGTCACCCCTTTTAGGGTTCCACCAAAACGGGCCTACAGGCCGCGTCCGAACTCCGATTGGGCTGATCTCGGGCTTAAAATCTTCGTATGGAAAATTGTGACAACTTTCTCTTTAATTTGATTTCCATTGGACGCCATCTTCGAGGGTCAAACTGACAATCTCCGTAAAAAGTTCTCAGACAGATTTCAGGAAAGTCCCAATTTGACTCCAACAAGGTTTCCTTTTGTATTTTTGATAATTCCTACACAACAAATAGGAAAACAAGAAGATTTTGCACTTTGGCAACTATTAGTAGGTTATTCTAATAAATGTCATAATATGATATAAAGTGTATATAAAACATGTGCCAATTGACATAAAACATGCATGGAACATCAAAAATTATAGATACGTTTGGGACGTATCAAGCATCCCCAAGCTTAGTTCCTACTCGTCCTCGAGTAGGTAAACGATAAAACAAAATAATTTTTGAAGTGACATGCTACCATCATAATCTTGATCATATAATATTGTAAGGCACATGTTATGAATGAAGTGATGAAGTTATTGCTACATACAGTCAAATGATTCATTCTTCAAAGGAGTAGCAATGTACAAGATAGATTATGAAGTGATATCAAATACTCAATGTAAAGATGTTCAATGATAAATTCACAAAGTGTAACATAGAAGAAAGTACTATGGACCAAATGTATGCATAATGAAAAGTAAAAACATCCTATGGTGGTCATAGAGTACTTCTTATGAAAACTGAGTATAAAAGGTGGACACTTTGGATAGATAAATAAGTAGAGGTAAAGCATGAATAAGTTTCATCTAACTTCCAAACACTTCTACTTAAGTTAATGCTTGCAATGTGGTAGTCATTGGTGTGGAGCTCTCATTACCCCTATCATAGCATCTTGAATGATTAATGTTTAAAGTGAAAGCAAATATGAGTGGTGTGCTTGACAATGTATTGGTTGAATGTCTCATGTCCCTTGAATACAAGTACCTACACCATGTGTTACTCACTTTGGTCCACAAAGTAAATTCAAATAAAGGTCATTGCAAGTAATAATAGTATCATCAAGAACTGCACTGGGGTACCTCTTGCCCCTTGACATGAACAAGCCCATGTCAAAACAACAAGACAAACAGACAATGAACAATCTCAGCACTCTTTTATTTACTATGGGTATAGCTTTTTATTATGAGGTGCATCACTGAATGAACATTATGGTTATGCTGTAAATTTCCACCATGAATGATGCATGGCTTAGATTAGCGGCCCAGCATTTCTCTAACCATTTATACAAACTCTTTGAACTTACTAAGTATCCTCATTCATTTCACCCATGATAGGCATCCATAAACAAAAGTACATGACATCAACTAAATATAAATAAGTGCAATGTTGAAAGCTTGCCATGTGACAGCACATATGGGCTAACTCCCAACCAAAACTATTGTCAAGCCCACAACTTCATAATTTTAATCACAATGGTTCATGCTTATTAAATGCAATAAAAGTAAATTGTGCATCAAGTTCGTGAGAGCTTTTAACCAATTTTTCCCATGACAATCAATAACATAAGCATTTAAATTCAGAAATGTAGATAACACAATATAACATGATAAACATACTTGGAATAGCATAAAGCTAATAGGTAGATATGGTGGACTCACTGGAAAAACTTTGGTTGAAGGTGTTGGGAAACAAGCTTTTTACTTGTTGTAATTTTTGGGCTAGCAATAGGGAGAAAGTTGACCATCTAAATGCATGCATAAGTGTCCATAGAACTAATCAATCCATGTTAAACCAAGTAAAGTTAAAATTCAACATCTAAACATGGTAAAAGATAGCTCTTGACAACACACTTGCAAATTAACATTCATTCAAAGCACATGAATTATGCAACTATATGTATCTTTTAAAATCAACTCAAACATCCCTATCCCAATATATTTAATAGCATCCAACATAATTCAACCCAAACTTCCAGTAGCTCTCTCATATATAAATGATAGTGGTGGTCTCATAAAACAAACCGAAATAACAAAAAAAAAAAGACGCTCCAAGTTTATACGATAAAGTGCTTTGATCGAAAAACAGAAGTTAGACGTGTGCAAACCGAGAGTGTGTTGGTCTAGTGGGGTTGTCTTGACATCCCCAAGCTTATGGTCTTCACCATCCTTGGATAGCTCTTGGTGCAGCTCCTCTAATCCCTGTGAAAAAACTTCAAAACACCGTTTCTCCCATTTCTTTTCTGTGGGTGATATTAGTAGTGATAAACAAATAGTTCTTGCTGCATAAAATCCTTAGGAAAAAATTCATATGAATGTCCAGAGAGTATATAATGTTGTATGCCTACTCATAAACTCAATTGAATCAAAAAGATTCAAGCAAAAATCTCAAAGAATGCATCAAACAATATCAAGACAAATCTGTCCAGAAAAACAGCAGCAGCAAAACGCATTTTTCTACCCTACTTAAACTCGTCAGAAAATCTGCAAAAAATCACGTGTGCAGAGGATGAAAAGTTGAAGCTACAGTTCAAATTACAGCTCAATCGGAGTTACAGATAAAAAATGAAAAATCAAACCGTGCACAGACTTCGTGCAGGCAGAAAACTCTCCGAAAATGAATAGCAACTTTTCAACCAAAATAGGTAAAACTTGGTTCTTTATTAAAAATCCAGAAACAAAACTAAACAAACTACTCTCTTGTTACAGCAAGAGGACTCAAAGAAAATCAAAAATAAAAACAACCGGGTTGCCTCCCGTAAAGCGCTTTCTTTATAGCCATATAGCTAGGCTTCTTACTTGATGTTCATGAAGGTTGAAGCTCATGAGGGAACTTATACTTTGATGTGTCCCTCTTCCTTGGAAAGTGTTCATGCATAATACCAGGATCCCATGGTGTTCTCAAACCAATCAAAATAATAGTCAAGTTGAACCCTAGTTGAGAGAAAAACAAAACACAAAAGTAATAACAACGAAGTCTAACTTTCTTTCTATGCATTGGCATTTTGTATATGAATGAATCACCATAAATAGAAGTTTCCCAATGCATATTAACAATTTTACTTGCAGCATATAATTATTAGCATAAAGAGGGTTCTTATCGCCTCCTCTTTCATAATAGTTGCAAGTAGTAGAAATAAATTCAACCATATAACCACAAGAATCATTCAACTTAGATAATTTAGGCACATAAAGAGGATTATTAAATTTATTATGGAATTCATTAGCATGCTTCCCTCTTTCAAAATAGTTAATAAGATCAATATTAAGTTTAATATCATGGTTGCAACAAAGATTTGGAACTAAAGGTAATTGCAAACCACATAAGTATTTCTCAACATAAGCAAATTTCTCCTCTATGGTGTAATTAGGAGAATTTAAGAACAAAGTAGGACTCTCATGAGTAAGAGTACCATCACAAACAGCAAGTATATCATTTTTATCCTCACATAATTTAGTAACAACTAAACATGGAGGTTTATCAATAAGCATAGGACCATCATCTAAAGCATTATCATATAGCATATCTAAACCATACTCCTCATCATTTTTAAAATTATTATCAATAATGTTCTCATTAGGCATAGGTTGATAGTCCTCCTCATCATCAGAATCATAAAAGCAAAGTTTATCATCAACAAAATCTTGAGTGTTACTATCATTTGTTGAAGGTGAAGTTGGGAGATCCAACTCTTCATTCTCTAGTTGTTCATCATTTTCATCATCCTCTTGGGGTTGCACGGGCATCCCCAAGCTTAAGCTTTTGTCATCTTCTTCCTGCAAAATATTAGACCTTTCTTGGGCAGCTCTCTTCCTTGTGTCAACAACATAGATATTTTCATCAAATTCAAGTATGCAGAGATCAAGGATATTGGCAATAAAAACTTTAAATTGAGAAGCTATAGGGCAGGTTTCATGTTCATTAATGAAGGTGTATAATTCATAGGCTGCCATAAAAATAACAAATTGCTCTACTTCTTCCATCCCTAAGTGAGCATAATTCCATGTATGATAAGTTGCAATAACATGTTCTCTATTGGAAGGGCATTGGAATTCAAAGTGTCTAAAGTATTTAGAGCAACAAGTTTCTTCCTTATGATAATTAAGCAGCACATTAGCAATTTTATTTAGAAGCTCTATGTATTCTCCTAATCTTTTCCCTTCATTTGATTTTCTAAATTCAGCAGCCATCATTGCGTTTTCATAACAGTTTTCCATTTTCTAATTTTTTTGGGTTTTTGATATATAAAACTGAAAGTAAAACTAATGAGAAACTCACAACCAAACAAGTTTAAAGGAACCTCCCCAAGCTTAGATGATTGCAAGATATAAAACAAAAATAAATCTAAAGTCTAGTGCACACAAGAATAGAAACTTAAGCGCTACGCTCCCCGGCAACGGCGCCAGAAAAGTGCTTGATAACCCCCAAGAGCAGGGGATCACTGTAGCACCTCTCAATGTGGAAGTAGGTATCGATCCGCAGGAGCAAGAAGGAAAAGTTATCTATTCCCTACAACTAAAGTGTCACAAGTTTTAGTTGATTATGCACTAAACAAGTTTAAGGAACGAGATGGTTGATTTAATGGATGGAAGTTTAATGTAACAAAACAAGAATGTAAAAGTGTCCCAATCCTCTTCAATGCAAGAGGACAAGACAAAGGTTTTCTCTTATAGGAACAATGGACATGGGTTCATGGGTTCACTTAATCCTCTCTCTCTCATCTACGGTGATTATCATGTTATAGATAAAGTACACACAATTGTCATGTTTTAATGGTAGCTTTTATGACGGCTATATGTCCTAAAACACATAGTTGAAAGAAGTACTCATTTGTGTTGCTAGGTCACCCTCGTAAGGCTAGCGTGGTTGCTCTCACTCCCACATCATACTCTTCCTTTTTACCCCCAGATAAAGGATGTTGGGCTGTATTTCACATGTCACTCAATACATATGCCGTTGTCACATCGGCCATCCCGTACCTACATACATCATACTTCATAATGGACAATATTCTAAACACTAGTGCAATGATTCATATTTCGTGTGCATGACCACATCTCTCTCATCTATCCACACTTGGTGGTGTCAATCACCTCATGACAAGGATAAACAAGGCATTATGCATAAATCAAACCATCACATGTATCATAGAATATCTCCAAAGTATGACAAATCATAAAAGCTCCAACACAACGGTAAATGTATAACAAATCATCTCATACCACAATATCCACCATAAGAATTACATAGATAGATCCATACTTATGCAAAGCACATCATATGGACTCCAACAATGATCATACATAGAGAGATTAGATCAAGTTACCACCACAAACCCAAAGTCCAGGGGGTGGACTACTCCCCCTTCATCATGGAGACGGTGGAGAAGTCGTTGGAGAAGATGGAGAGGTTGATGAAGAGGTGCAGCCCGGAGTGGAGGCGGCGACCCGCAGCAGCCCACGGTGGCGGCCGGCCCTTGGGGGCGGCGGCGGCTGCCCTTGGTGATGAGGATGGTGTGGAGGAGGTTCTCCTCCCCCAGACGGCTGCCTGGGAGGAGGAAAATTCGTGGTCTTGGGTGCCTCTCACGACCTAGGGTTTCCTTCTTTATATAGACTCTCGGATTTCCGTCACCCCTTTTAGGGTTCCACCAAAACGGGCCTACAGGCCGCGTCCGAACTCCGATTGGGCTGATCTCGGCTTAAAATCTTCGTATGGAAAATTGTGACAACTTTCTCTTTAATTTGATTTCCATTGGACGCCATCTTCGAGGGTCAAACTGACAATCTCCGTAAAAAGTTCTCAGACAGATTTCAGGAAAGTCCCAATTTGACTCCAACAAGTTTCCTTTTGTATTTTTGATAATTCCTACACAACAAATAGGAAAACAAGAAGATTTTGCACTTTGGCAACTATTAGTAGGTTATTCTAATAAATGTCATAATATGATATAAAGTGTATATAAAACATGTGCCAATTGACATAAAACATGCATGGAACATAAAAAATTATAGATACGTTTGGGACGTATCACCCCTGCGCCGCAACCGCCAGGCCAAACGAAGGGCGTCGCGCCCACGGATGCCATTCCCGGACTATGGCCCCCGTCGAAGTGGGCGACGAGTCGTTGACGGCGACGCCGTCCTGCACTTCCTCGAGGACCTCCACGAACAGCACACGGATTTTTTTTTGAGATGCAGCTGATGGATTGTACGTGCTCTGTGAAACCGCAAACATTAGATAGATTGGTGCGGTTTGGGGCGACGAGGATTGCGGGTTGGTGCGGGTCGGTTCCCAGCGATTAATTAGCGAAATGGGTGTGGCGCTGAGGTAATTTTCGTGATGGGCTGGCGCGGGTTTGGTGCGGTACTCTACCCATTCCCAGCCTTCTACTACAAAAGCGGCTGCCGGTGTCGTGCAGGCGGAAAAAGACAATTCCCCAACGTGCGGTGGCGTTAAGGATGGCAATTTTACCCATGGGTACGGGTACTCGCGGGTACCGTACACTTTGGTAGGGTATGGGCATAATTTATACCAATGGGTAGTAGCCGTATCCTACCCGTTAAGTCCCGGGTAGGGCACGGGTACAACCTCATACCCGTAGGTATACTCATATCCTGTCCGTTAATATATCTTACCCGTGGAGATCCAACATTTATTCTTGTGAGCTTGTGAACCTATGTTAAATTATCACCAGTTGACAATTTTAGCTGAGATAATTGTCACGTACTCAAATATATGTTATTGAGTTGAGATAAATGTTTTTATTTTATGAAATGTTTTATCAAGGAATGTAAAATTATCAATAACGTGTGTACTATTTGATCTACCCGTTGGGTACCCATACCCTGGGTATGGGTACGGATAAAGTTTCATACCTGTGGATACGGGTATGGGTAGAATGTTTTATCAAGGAATGTAAAATTATCAATAACGTGTGTACTATTTGATCTACCCGTTGGGTACCCATACCCTGGGTATGGGTACGGATAAAGTTTCATACCTGTGGGTACGAGTATGGGTAGAATTTTGTACCCATTGACTACCTGGGTATGGTATGGTATGGTATTACTTTACCCGCCCCATACCCTACCCTTTGCGGCGGCGTGCTTTCTAGTTTGGTCTTGCTCTTGCCTAGCTGCGTTCTGTGCCAGCTTTGGAGTGGCGCCCGAGCCTATTCTGACAGTCGGCCCTGGCTGCCACCGTTTATACCATTAATAGTAAGAACCATTGACTTTAGTACTGACTGTATATATTTAAACTAACTGGTAACTTCAGATAGATTACTTTACTGCAAAGACCCTTGTAAGTGGAAGTAATTAACATACTGATTCTCCGATTACTTCATGTGTGTACAAGGTTCGAAAACTTTTGTACTAGTGTACTGTAATGGACACGGCACTACTATAAAAAAAACAGCTGGCCTGTAGTAGTAAGTAGGCTGTAGGCGTATCTTGTGTTAGCTGGGCACTGAAACGCGAGCAGGTAGCTTATCTTGGTCCTGCGTGTCGTGCCGATGCAAGTGGGCCCGGCATGCACCTGCTCGAAAAGAGCAAAGGACAGTAGAGTAGTAGTAGGAGTTTGGATCTGATGCGAATTTATCCACCGGTTTTGCGTGGCAGGGATATGCTATAGTTCTCGCGCCACTTGCTAGAAGTAGTAGTAGCGCGTGCATGGTCGCTGTCCGTCGAATTAATTTTATGTATTGCACGTTTTTTCTCCTCGCTAGATAGTGGATAGTGTGTGGAGCAGTACTGTATTTGTGCACGCATCGATCTCTTCACTGTGCCCAACTCAACGCCGCATAGGAACGGGCCAAAGGCTGGGCATGGTCGATCCATATGTGGAGTAGATATTGACTCGATCGCGCGTTTTAGAACACGGTTGGTACTCATATAAAACATGAAAGACATGAGCATGCTATTTTTTTTGGCACCTAGGTACGTAAACGTTCGTGTATATTCATCTAAAAGAAATGTTCGTGTATATTTGAAAATAAATACATGCACGTGTGTAACTTTAACATACAACATATGATCCAACCACCCCAGAGCCGCTCTCGTGCGACTGCGCGCCGGCCGTAGCGGAGCGCCCCGGCCACCTGCCTCCCCCGCCCTCGTTGTCGCCGGGCAAAGCCTAGGCCGTGTGGCGCACCTCTGCACGTGGGATCTGGGTGGCTTGGTGGCCCCGTCGCGGGGAGGCGTGGCTACAACACACGTCACAACTCTTTTGTCTGCTTCCTCCCCAGGGCGGCATCCGCTAGTGGATCTCGGCGGCGGCAGCCGGAGTTGGAGTTGGTGTTGCTTCTCGTCGTCCCCTTTAGGCTATTGGGGTGCTCCAGCTACATGGTGTTGGGTGGGGCTATCGTCTCCGATCTGGTTTGCCTCCGCATGGCGCGGTGCATCCTGGTTCGGATCGACATGTCTCTCCGCCTCCAATCTCTGGTGATCAGGTGGTGGTTGGCGGTGGCGGTGTGCAAAGGGGGGGGGGGGGGGGGGGGGGCTACTCGGTTGCCTAGTTATGTGAGCTTCGACGACAGATGTTTCTTTCTGAGCAGCCCTTGGATGAGCCTTGGTGGGTGCTCGTCGGCCTGCGGCTTGACGTGGCGCCCGGATGCCTAGGTGGTGGCCTCGGATGGCGGTGCTTCTTCGCGCCGAGCTAGGCGGTGGGACTGGGGCCCAGCGCCTAATTTCTTCCTGGTCTCGGATCGTCGGGTGCGTGTGGTTGGCGATGTGTTTGCGGGGTGGCGGTGATCCAAGTCCAAGATCCCTAGTGGATTCCAAAACCTCTCCCCTAGTGAATCTAGATGGAGTTGTACACTACTTCCCACTTGTCATTCTTCCCTTCATTGAGTTATATTGGATCGTTAAAAAGGCTGGTGGGAGAAGTCGGTGTCACAAATAGTGAATTTAACTTGTATGCGGGATTCAAAGACTTTATCCCTTGGATGTTGTTTTGTTGAGTTCGAATCCTTGCAGGATTTACTGCTTATCCTTTCCTTGGCATCAAAATCCTTACAGTACCGATTCAAGCATCATCACCGATTCAAGCACGCCCTCTACATTTCTAAACAGAGATGATGTGCACGCATGCACCACTGTTCATCAGCATCACCCGCTGGCCCAAAAGTATCACTGACTTCTGTATGACCATCACCTCTCGCGAAATAAACTTCATTCTCGTTGACTAAGCTTCACCCACTTTCCCCGATCACTTGTGGCCGATCTTTGACACGCATTCTCCAAATCTTGCCTCGGCCATTCCACACCCTGGATGCTTGATTGCAACACCTCAATTAGTGTACACCTTGGACGCTAAGCGGTCGGCACCTAATAGTCTGGAAGGCAACCCGGGAGTCCTTGGACATGAAGTCGACATCCAAAACCAAACTGCTGAATAATTGACTTCTCCTCCAAGGTGAGCCGGTCCAACACTTCGAAAAAGTACTTGGCATGATACACTGAGTATGCATCCATCCCAACTGAATGTAATTTTGGCCTTTTCTTCTGGACAACAATAGTCAAGAGAAGCAAAAAACCAGAGATCGGGCACAATACCATAACATAAAAATAGATACTAAGACAAAGACTAAGAAGTGGAAACACAAGCAATGCAAAAGATGAAAACCTCTCTCAATAAGTCAAATTCACTGCAAAGTTTAGATATATCCCTCTTCTCAAGCTACCAATAGCTTGCAAAAAAATCAGACAAAATAAAATAGATAAGTGAAATCAATGCACAACTTGAAAAAGTAAATGGAATAGACATATAAACGAAAAAAGATAAGATCAAAAGGTATAGGGGTATCTGCTTGCTGAAATAGTGAAACAAAGCATTGTCTAAAGTCCTCTTCCTTTTTGGATTGCCAGTACCCTGCAAGCACATGACGCAAACAAAACGAAAAACCACAAAGGATGTCAATTCTTATGGATGGTATAAGGGGGGCAGAAAAGAAATCAGTAAACACATATGATAGCAGTAATGGTACATCATCACTTGATGAGTTTCTTTCATCGTAGCTATAGAATCAAGATGATGCAAAATCTGAAACGTCGCCCCGATGAGCGTGAAAACAAATGCATGTAAAAACATGCCTTGCTCAAGGAGAAAAATAACCCTAAACAAATACATACAATATAAAGAGCGGCTATAAAACATGAAGAATCGTGCAATAAAAAGGCCTGCATAAAGGATGGCTCCAAATTAACAACTACTATTTGATGCAGATGCTAATTAAGACGGATACTAATGGACAACAAAATATACTGATCCTTATCAAGGAAACAGCTGGAACTACCCCACCAAAAAAGCTAGAACTGTCTAAGTAAGACACTGATGGCACTAACTAGATTTATTACAACACAAACACAACTTGATAATACTACAACACAAGAAAGCTAACTAGATTTATCTCTGATAATACTACAACACAAAAAACCAAAAAACACTCTGATAAGATACCAAACCAATCTAACAAACACATAATGTGAGGAACAGAGTACCACAACCAATCTAAATCATTCGCATCTGATTTGGGCAGACATAGCAGGCATTCTCGCATCCCAAACCACCATAAAATCAAACAGATTGAGAACACTGGAGCAAAATAAAACGAGCATGCTAAGGGATTCCACACCGCGGGAATGAGCTCGACAACCAAAATGGAGCTACAGATGCAGAGGGCAGGGGTCGCCGCTACAGAAAATAGACCTAAACCCTAAATGAGAACGGAGGTAGCGACGAACAAGTAACTGCTACGTCGCCGGCGGCATCGCTCACGGCCGGCTCCGCCGTGGGAAACCCTCGAGTCTCGAACACCTCCGGTACCTATCGGAACGTCCGCTTCTGATGGTGGGAGACAAAGGAGGAGATGGACGCGAAGTACGGCGTGCTCGCGACTGAGTAGTTGCGAACTCAGGTGACACAAATTCGCCACCGACGAGCGCCGCCGCACCAAATCGCCTCCCGCGTCGCCGTCGCTCTCAGATCTAGGCTTCGAGAAGGGGAAAGATCGGAATGAGCGAGGCAGAGCGTGGGGGCAAGCGGCACCGCCTGGCACAAAATTCAAAAAGACTGAACCGGCGCGGGTCTGAACTAACTGAACCGGGTGGAAAACCGGACTGACTAAAATCCGGAGGGGCTGACAGTCTAGTTCCAAGATCCGCGTCGGAGATGGATGGACGGCCACAGATCTGTCTGATGGTGAAGTGCAATTTCAGCTAGCTGAAAGTTAGGATGAGTGTAAAAATACTAGTCCCTCCGTTCGGAAATAGATGTCTTAGGTTTGTCAGAATATGAATGTATCTGACATATTTTAGTGTGTACATACATCTAAATTTTGAGATAGGTAAGACATCTATTTTCGAACGGAGGGAGTAGTAGAGGTAGGTTTAGATTACAATTCTAAACAACTTGCCGTGATATACTCTAACAGAATCGCACTAGGCAGATGATACCTAAAAAAGCTGTCTGTTCAATCTGACCGTGTTCAAAAAGAAAGAAAGAAAAAGCCTATGTAAGCGAATTTGATTTGAACCGAAAACAGCCAGACGTATAAGCTAAGGACGTCCGAGCGAAAACCACCCCAAAACCCTGAAATCCTGGGCTGTCGTATCGCCACGCCGCCAACCCCGTTCTCCTCTCCCGAATTGCCTCGCCGCATCGCGTTCGCGCCCAGCACCGGCAGTGCCGGATCGCCCTGTCGCCGATCTCCTTCCCCGCCGCTCCAGTCGAGCAATGGCCGCGTCATCCCCGAGCCCAAGCATGTCGGGCTCGACCTGCACCCCGGAGATCGTGCAGGGCACGCACCTATTCAAGATCGACGGATACAGCCTGTACAAGGACTTCGGCGTCGGCAAGTTCGTCGAGTCCACTACGTTCGCCATCGGCGGCTACGACTGGCGCGTCCACTTCTACCCTGAAGGTGACAATGAGGAGAGCAAAGACTACGTTTCAGTTTTCCTCCAGCTCAAGACCGAGAACGCCGTGGCGACGGCGCTCTACGGTCTGAGGCTGGTCGACCAAGCCCGGCCGGGCTCGGCTTTCACCTCGCCAACCGCTAGCCAGCGAGAGCTCCAGGTGTTTAAAACCAGGGAAGATGATTCCGACTCCTGCTGGGGCTACAGCACGCTCAAGAAAAAGAGCGAGCTTGAAGAGTCGTCGTGCCTTCTGCATGACACTCTTATCGTGGAGTGCAGTCTCAGTGTTATCAAGTTCATGCCTGCACAGGAGGCCGATGTCAAGATTACCGCCGAACTACCGCCGTCAGAGTTGGTTGATAATCTTAGTCAATTGCTGGAGGCTACAGAGGGAGCTGATGTATCTTTCACTGTCAAAGAGGAGGTTTTCCCGGCTCATAAGATCATACTCGCAATGCGTTCACCCGTCTTCAAGGCCGATTTCTACGGGCCGATGAGAGAAGAGGGTAGGCGCGATATAACCGTTGAAGATATGCAGCCCGCTGTTTTCAGAGGGCTGCTTCAGTTCATCTACACAGATTCGTTGCCTCCGATGGATGACCTAGATGATGATGAGTATGAAGAAACGCTTAGGCATTTGCTGGTCGCCGCGGATAGGTATGCCATCGAAAGGATGAAACTGATGTGCGAGACAAAACTTTGCAAGATTCTTTGTGTTGATACTGTGGCCACCACCTTAGCTCTAGCCGACCAGCACAATTGCAGCCACCTCAAAGATGTCTGCATTGGATTTATCAACTCTTCGGATAGAATGGATGATGTGGTGGCGAGCGAAGGGTATAGAACCTGAAGAGGGAATGTCCTACTATCTTTGCTGACATATGGGAGAAAACAACCAAGACTCGTAAAATTTAGTAAGCTGGCCGTGATTAACTTCAGCATAGTTACGATCAGTTGGCACCGTAGCAAACTGAGATTAGCTTGTGTATATAATAACTTGTCAGCAAACATATTTGGAGAAGGGTATATTTATGAAAATTTATGCGCTGCCCTTTATATGAACATATGCAATATCAGTAGCGTTCTCTAAGAAGTTTTGCCTTGTTGACTAGTAGTACATTTATTTTTGAAAAAATTCTTTGTACGCTCATTTAGAGGAACATATCTATTGCCAGATAGTAGAGAAACATTAGCATCAGCAGTATTATAGCAAGTTATTTAGCAAAATTAATTTGTTGGTGCTATTTTTTAATTGTCTGTTCAAGTGCTAATGATACACTATATCCAATATACATTTAGTTTGCAGTTTTGTTGTCATGTGTTTTCTGTATTCTTTGGCCAGTAAACCTCTGAAAGCTTAGTTTTCACTTCAGAAAAACTTTGACCGTTTGAGCGAAATCAGTGCAGCTGCCAAAAATCAGTTTGTCCAGTCAGCCTAGTTGTTATGCTTTGCTTTACTTAATGTGTGTCACGTTTTCTCTTCTACGATCCTACACTTTTAGACCACTTTGAGAGAAAGGCGCTTATATTATTTTGTTGTGATCCAAATTCATATAAAGATAAATGCTAACTTCTGACGAGCGGAGCGAGGCCCGGTATGGATCGTTGCCGAGTCGAACTCCTGCCGACTTAGAGTTCCATCGTTATATATACCTCTTGTAAGCCTCGGTTTGGGATAGGTCGAAAGTTTTAAACCCCTATCGTTTGTAACCTCACCAGATCAGAGTGCAGATTTGCTGGTTGTATAGTTATTTACATGGTTGCTGGGTTGCATCGACTGACTTGAGAAATAGAATGCGGCTGATCGCCATGAGCGGATAGGGATCTGGATTGGATAGCCCAGCCATCTAGGTTGCCAACTATGGTTTGATTCGTGGGTGGGGATGGAAGGCAAGCTGGTTACGAAATGGAGATACCCGGATCTAGGAAAGCGCCCGTGGTATTTTCTCTTTCATTGTTGGAAGGGTTTACACGTTAAATCTCGTATCCTGTTTTGTTGATCTTGCTTTTCTTCGACGTTTATTTGCCTATCGTTTATAACAACTTACTAGACTTGATTAACTGTTGAATAGCTAACACTTCAGTTTGTTCCCCCTTGTGATCTTGTGTTTGGCCTATCTTCAAGCTTGTGTGCTGGAAAAAAAGCTGAGCCAGTTCTGTGTTTACTATATATGTATTCTCTTAAGTTTATTATGTAACTTATGGATGGCATTGGGGGTAATTTTCTCCAACTTCAGGGGTATTTTTAATGACGTACCACAAGAAACCTTCCTCCCTTTATTATTAGGAAAGATAGGCATTGAACCTCCATACTAACAAGATGCTTAGTTCTTATAGAAGCTGATTTACTTGGTACAGTACTTCATACCATGTTCAACTTTGGGATTTTTAACATTTGAAGTTATTGCACTCCACTTTAATGTCTCATGCTCTGGTTATTCCACTGAATGATGTACATTGGAAAAAATACCAAGATAGGTATATTTCATTTCAATTGTAAGAGTATTTGGAAAATCCCTGAATCAAAAACTGAATGTTCATGATTTTGCGTTGTAACCTGAAACTCCATTCTTAACTAATAAAAGTTCACTCTTAGGACCACAGCACGAGCTTAGATAGTTTATTAGTTCTCAACGATTTAATTTCACTCTTCTGTTCCAACCGAAATTGGTATGCCAGGAGGTTCATTTAATCATTTTTGTATGATCTTGTAAGTCCTAATGTGTAATATTCATTGCCATATATTTTGATTTGTTTAATTTGGGTTTAAACAACAACACAAAATTTGGCATTTGTGTAGTGGTTATAGACCAGAATTATAAGGTCCTACAGTTTTCTATAAATGGTTGCTATTTCACTTGCAACAGCCATGCCGCCGGGTCGTGCTCCAAGGCGCTTATGCCGATGCTCCGTTTGATGCGAGATGAGCTAATCATGGCGATCGACAAGGTTAAGATGCTAAATGATGAAAATGATTGTTTTGAACATAAAAGTATACCAGACATTCTCTACTACAATTAGAACAACCACACTACCAAATATTCATTCAGCTCGATTTCATTATTAATACATGTCGTTCCACATCATTAATGCTACTTTCATTGCTCGGTTTTTGGGTTCCTGAATACATGGTGTTGCATGAGTAATAGAGGTTATAGGGTTCTTAAATTACTTGCATTTGCATGTACAAAAACTAAACTGAGACACGATCAATTTTTTTTACATGAGACACGATTAGTGATATTATTGTTTGTACTTTTTTCGTACCCATGATGAT
This sequence comes from Poa pratensis, assembly GCA_947311845.1. Classification (NCBI taxonomy): domain Eukaryota; kingdom Viridiplantae; phylum Streptophyta; class Magnoliopsida; order Poales; family Poaceae; genus Poa; species Poa pratensis. The sequence goes on along the minus strand of CAMZMU010000080.1, from coordinate 3,914,672 downwards.
TAGCTCCGATTTACGAGTTATGTATTAAAATTAGTGATATTTTTCCTAGTCGCCACAAGTTTGGTCAGGCCAATTGACTTTGCCTGTTTTATGTTCAATCATCTCTTTAACTCATGCTGATTATAGATATATTTCGTTTCATCTTCACATCAATTGCCAAGTCGACTGATCTGTATTCCTGTCCGGGCTGGACCAAACTGAATGTGGATGTTGAGGTGGATGATACTACGGGTATTCCAATCATACAGTATGTTGCAGGATGGCTCAATCATTGTCTCATCATAGTCATTCAGGCATGTTTTTTGAAAAGAAAAAAGAATCATGCATACGATGGCGGAGTTGACCATGCTTCTCCATGTCGAATATACTTGTGAGTCATGTCGTGCACAATGTTGTCTTGGAATCTGGCAATGAAGTGATTATGGAACTGATTTCCTTGCTTGAGGATAAGCTCATCTATCGAGCTACTCTTCAAGACTTAATATGATACAATATAAATAAATGTGGTATTAATTTTTGTGAAATCAAGGTATGCGGTAGCCCATGATTTCGGTACTAAAGCTTTTGTGTCTGGTGTGTTGCATGACCACATTTTGACCTGCGCATGAGGGCCTCTTGATATATCTTGTAAATGATAGTTCATTTGGAATTAAACGTTGTTTTTCATTAAAAAAAAGTCAAGCTAACTCCTATGTTCAATCCCTGCTCGAAAACATAATTGTGGTGATCCCATCTACCAGCAGTTTGAAAGTTTAAAAAATGAATCACAATTTTACTTGTCAATGGCCAGCCATGAGTTCGTGGCTGCAATGCAACGTTTCCCTAGCTGGTCATGCCAGAGGTGCCCATGGTCGCAGATTAACCGAACTAAGAGTAAAGAGTAAGTGACACACTATACAAAATATACTCAATCATCTATTGTGTATATAAAAGTGTCATTCAACTGAATCACAACATGTGTCTTGTAGAGACGTGCGTGCACGTGCAAGGCTACTAGTAACCACTAAATAGAGAAATCGAACATATGGCAACATCAATGTGAACTCAAAAAATTTATCTGAACAACGATGCGAACAATATACACAGTATTGCAACAGACGCACTTCGAATATAGTATATAACTTTTAGTAACCGACTAATTCTTTTACTCCCTCCGATCGTGCCGCCAGGGTGTATAAGTTTTTTACTAATCCAGTACAATTTGTGCGACAGTTTTTGTGGACAGGAGAGAGTACTAAAATTGACAACTTCGACAATACTATAGTGCTAACTGACCTAACATAGGTTACTATCAAGGGTGGGTTATCGTCACCTCCAAAACATAATCTTTTACTAGATAAACTTAACCTTCTCCATAAAAAAATCGCAGAGGACATAGGAAATATACAAAATAATCTAAGCTATGGTCTGAACTCTGAAGTGAAGTCAGAGGCAGTGACCATACTAAATTTTGCGCGTCTTAGCTGCTTTCTCCCATATATCCACGAAGATAGCAGGGCATGCTCTTTTCAGGTGCTCATACCCATTACTTGCCATGACATCATCCATCGTACTTAGTGAGTTCATGAAGTCAATGCAAGCATCTTTGAGCTTGGTGCACTGATGCTGGTCGGCGAGAGCTAACGTGGTCGCCACGGTCTCCGCGGAAATCCTCCTGCCAAGCTTCTTCTCGCACATCAGCTTCATCCTTTCCATGGCGTACCTGTCTGCAGCTACCAGTAAATGCCTTATCATCTCTTCATACACACCAGCCGTAAGGCCATCATCCATTGGAGGCCAAGAATCAGTGTATATGAAGTGAAGCAGCGCTTTGAAGACAGCAGGCTGCATATCTTCCACGGTTATACTCCGGGAACTCTGTTCCCGCATCGGCCCGAAGAACTCTGCCCTAAAGACCGGGGACCGGATCGCTAGGATGAGCTTGTGCGCCGGAAAAACCTCCTATTGGACCTTGAAAGACACGTCAGATCCCTCTGTGGCCTCAAGCAGTTTGCCAAGATTGTCCGAGAGGTCCGACGGCGGCACTTGGACGTCGCAGATCTGGTTGGCCTCCGTCGCCACTGCGTCGTTGAATGCGATGATGGTGAGATTGCACGCGAGGGTGATGGTGTCGTCCAGTAAGTAGGATGAATTCTCGAGCTCGCTCTTCTTCTTGAGCTTGGTATTGCCCCAGCTATCTTCTTTCACTTCAGTGGAGTCGAATACCACCGGATCTAGTATACTGCTAGGTTTTTGAGACGGCAGCACCCGGTGGCCTGGTCGACAAGCATCAGATCGTAGGCAGCCCTGGCCACGACGTCGTTGGTCCTGAGCTCGAGGAAGACCGACACCCAGTCTTTGTTGTCTTCATCGTAGCCTAGGATGCCCGGATACGGCGATACGGATACAGATACGGATATGGGGATACCGCGATACGGCGATTTTTCGAAAACACGGATACGGGGATACGTTTACATATGTATAACAAAAATTAATAATATATAAAAATTACTAATTTCTAATTTTTGCACCAAAATAAGAAATATTATCAGGGTATATAGGAGTACCTTTATAGTAGATGGCAGAAACATACCTCCATAGCGGCCACTTCGGATCATCATTTGGAGGAATCACACGACATCATCCAACATCTGGACTCCGGCGTTCGAGTTAGCCATTGCTGACCTACAAGAAAAGAAATTAGCTAGGTAAGGCATCAACGTCGGGCGTAGCGCAGCAAGAAGAATCAGTCAGTCCGACACAGTACAGAATTTGGACCAAGAAGTGAGATGGGATCATGGGATGGAGGAGCTAGTTCATCATTTGCGCTAGACTCTACAGCAGCGGAAGTGAGATGGGATCATTTGGACCAAGAGAAGTGAGATGGGATCATGGGAAACTATCCTGCAGTCCGGCTCAGTCCAGCGGAAGGCGGCGGCGGAGGCTTCCCGGCGGACGACGGCTGGATCTCTTCTCCGGTGCGGCGGCGCAGGCTGCCGGAGATTGCTGTGTGGCGGCGGTGGCGCCCAGGTCACGAGTACAGGAGGTGAAAAGACGAGGCGTTGCCGCTTTGGTCGCTTTATACGTGAGGATTAGGGTATTTTCGTATCCGAAACGTATCCTGATGTATCCTCTACGTATCCAATTTATTTAATTAATTGTTTTAAACGGAAAATCGCTTGATACGGCTGGGATATGTATCCGGCAACGTATCCGCGTATCCGCGCGTATCCAAACCCTGATACGCTGGTTTTCTGCCGTATCCGTGCAACGTAGATCGTAGCCATCGGGGTAGAAGCAGACGCACCAGTCGTGACCGCCGACGGCGAAGGTAGAGGACTTGATGGCCTTGCCGACGCCGATGCCATTGTACAGGCTGTACCCGTCGATTCTGAAAAGGTGCGCTCCATGGGCAGTCGCCGGCGAGCAGGCCGATGCCGTCACCTCTGGGTCTGGCCTATGCAATGAGGCCATGACGATTGCTCGATTGGAGTGGCGGCGAGGAAACTCGGGAGGTGGAGAAAGGATGTGATCTGAGAGCCCAGCAGTTTGACGAAGGATTTTGACGTCCCCGGACTAATAGACAATTCCGTTGAGATTAGTTTTTCTCTTTTGAAGTTTTACGGATAGCTACACATCTCTGAAACTGTTAGAACTTTGGGTACAGAACAAATCGTTACATTCAGGTCAAATCTCCTCACAAACAGACAGTGCGTGGAACAAATTCATAGCGTCTCTCGTCATAAAGTTCAACCGTGTTACGAACACATGGCGCAAATGCAGTTCTACATGTACAACATTCACTGAAAACAACCCGAGCATGAGACATTAAAGTGGAGTGCAATAACTTCAAATGTTAAAAAAATCCCAAAGTTAAACCAGGTAGGAAGTACTGTACCAAGGAAATCAGCTTCTATAAGAACTAAGCATCTTGTTAGTATGGAGGTTCAATGCCTATATATTCAGAGAATATTATACAGTTAACACAGAACTGGTTCAGCTTTCTTTTTATCACTGAAGCTTGAAGATAGGCCGAACACAAGATCACAAGGGGGGAACAAACTGAAGTGTTAGCTATTCAACAGTTCATCAAGTACAGTAAGTGGCCTTTCTCTCAAAGTGGTTTAAAAGTGTAGGATCATGGAACTGAAAACATGACACGGATTAAGTAAAAGCAAAGCATAACAGTGAGGCTGACTGGACAAACTGGTTTTTGGAAGCTGCACTGATTTCGTTCCAACGTTCAAATTTTCTCAAGTGAAAACTAAGTTTTCAAAGCTTTATTGGCCAACGAACAAAGAGAAGACATTGGCAAGAGAAATGCAAACTAAATGTATATTGAAATATAGTGTATCATTAGCACTTAATTATAAAATTCAGCGTCGACCATATATATTGCTAAATAACTTACTATAATACTGCTGATTGCTAATGTTTCTTCAGTTTTCAGGTATTGAAACTGAGCGTCCAAAAGGAAAACTTAGTGTATCATTAGCACTTAATTATAAAATTCAGCGTCGACCATATATTTTGCTAAATAACTTACTATAAATCTATAATGCTGATTGCTAATGTTTTTTCAGTTTTTCAGGTATTGAAACTGAGCGTCCAAAGGGAAAACTGAAACAGTAAATGTACTACTAGTCAACAGGGTAAAACATCTTAGAAAATGGTACTGATCTTGCACTCGCATATGTTCATATAAAGGGTAGCGACATAAATTTTGCTAAATTCACCCTTCCCCACAAAACTCGCTGACAGCTTACAAAATACACAAACTAATCTCAGGTTGCTACGGTGTGAACTGAAGTAACTGAGCTGAAGTTAATCCATGGCCAGCTTACTAAATTTTGCCTGATTTCTCCCATATATCAGTAAATAGGGATGAAAACGGAACGGAATCTTTCGACTTTTCCGCGGAAAAATGGAAATGGAATGAAAATATGGAAACAGAAACGGAACGGAAACAAAAAAACGAAAACTTTTATGCAGAAACGGAAACAGAAACGAAACATCATTTTCCGGCGGAACGACCACGGAAACGGAACTTTCCATTTCGGTAATACAGAACTTTCCGTTTTTGCTATGCGGTGCTTCCAAATCCAGCAGGGCCAGTAATTCCAGTGGAAACATTTAGGCACACTACATTATATGATCATGATATCTCGTTATTTTATTTCATTTTAGAAACTTTACAAGTTTGCTGGGTTGATTTGAGTTTTTCAGCATTATTTAAGGGGTCTCTTGGTTCCGGCAAATATCCGCTTCCTGTTCCGTGTCTAAGCAATATTCAGACAATATTTGTTTCCGTATTTGTTTTCAGGGTTTCTGTATTCAAAAAAAATATGAAAACAAATATGGCACCACTCAATTCCGTCCGTATCCGCTCCGTTTTCATCCCTATCAGTAAAGATAGTAGGACATTAATTGTTGCTGATCTTTTCTTTCTTCAAATAAATCGATGATAACTTAAGAAATTAGGTGCAAACTACTCTAAGGCTGCCATTGTCTCACCTCAAGTAACAACGCACACTGAAGTTATCTACAGTGAGCAGATATATTAAAATTTGCGAGTTTTGGCTGCTCCCTCCCAAATATCAACAAATAGAGTAAGGGGCGTTCAGCCGTACGGACACCGGGGCTGGTTTTTTGCCTGGTGGGAAACTTGATTATAAGCCGCATCTCCCCTGCATACAGTGCATAATTAGCATCTCCACAGCATAATTATCTTTGGCTCCGATCAATTATTTTGCTAAATAACTTGTTATAATAATTTTGTTTGCTCTGTCACTGAAACCCAGGAGCCGAGCCTTCTCAAATATGGAGGGTCCTTTGGAAAGACAAAAACGGAATCCCACAGAAGCACAGATGGACGAAAAATACGACCATAAAAACAGAAGTAGGAATGTAGTAATTCAGTATTTTTAAAAATCAGATATCCAGATGTGAAATAAACCATAGAGACAACCGAAACTTCAAAACATATGGTTTTATTTGCGAGTTGCACAGAAATACAAAACATGATGACAATTGTATATACTTCTACATTTACTATTTTAGATCACCATATTGACTTATTT